>BSBK01000001.1:0-1467500 GCA_027943335.1 Chamaecyparis obtusa | reverse complement strand
CCTTGTCAATGTACCAACTAATCAAGTACCCATTGAAGTATCACATAAATCAACCTTTCTTTAGGTCCTATTGTTATCTCCTCTTTTCAAATCCTCTTCATCAATCAAAAGATATGGTACTATCCTAGATAGAAATTGTCTTACCAGTTAAGGTTTGACATCAATTGCAATATAAAAATTGTTTCAATTTTAGTTTCCAACACATACATGTACCCATAAAAAAGTTTCCATTATGAGATGTCCCAAATAAAGGACAAGTCAAGGGAAATGAACACATGAAAAAAGAGAGCATGAAATATATCTACTAACTTTGGGGCCAGTATGATCATATCATAATACATGAGATATTATATCGAAATGAACTATCATTATTCCCAAAAGGTAGTAGAACTTGAAGCACAATGGAAGAATGTCATGTAAGAGTTGCAAAAAAAATTATTTTTGGGTCGACATCATAGAGACTAGAAAGAATATGTAGCTACCATTTTGCATCATACCCAATCAAATAAATACAAATGCAAATACAAATAGTGGCACATGTAGAACACAAAATGTAACAACATATAGAAGAAATGAGATACAAATAGAAGAATGTTATGAGATTTCAATTCCTTTATCACCTTGTGTGAATGAGGCAATTAGGGTCATTAAAAAAATAAAATAAAATAGATAACAAGAAACAAATAATGGGGGAGGCACATTATAACAATCAAACACATAGAATCCACTGCACAAGAGGAGCTAGTCAAGCATATTGACTACCCCCTATCTTGGTCTATAGTGTTTAGGGAAGGTGGGAACCATACAAGAGGAGAAACATAAAGCATGGTAGATGGAACAATGGCTAGTTACAAATAAGGACCATGCTATGAAGATGTGTCACTGCGTTCATCACTAGGACTAAGAGATCATTGTTTTGAAAAGATAGTGGGTAAATCATGATTAACATCAATAAGCTCATACATATCATCAGAATCATTGGCATGAATATCATCAATAGTTTCATTAGGAATATTAAAAGAGTTATTATCAAGAGAATCTTATTTATCCAAATTAATTGTAATTGAATCTAAGATATGAATAAAATTATCATATTTGTTCAATTTCATCTTTTTCAAGTTGACTTCCTCCTTTGGCTCAAGAATAGGTTGATTTAAGAGTATAAAAGAATCAATAGATGTTTTGGGTGATGAAATGTTTTTGGAAGTGTGTTGATGAGATCTAGCATGATATTTATAAAGACAGTCATGACTATGAAGGTTACATTTAGTTTTGCTAGAAATTGGGTTTGGTTTAGGACCAATCAACATCAGGTCATTTTCTTCTTTAAGGGGAAGAAAAAAAGGAACCACACTAGGTTGAGAGATAACATCAAAAAAATGTTGATAATATATAGGAGGTAGAATTGAAGCATATATGGGAGGCGTAGGTGGTGTAGGAAGAAGTCCATGTCTAGAGAAAAGATATGAAATATCCTCAGGTTTTCTAAGCTCAAAAATATTTTGGATCTTTTAGTTTTGATATGATCAGAAGAGATTATCTTTTTGGGGTTGGGTTGGTTGAGGCATACAAGACCAAAAGAAATCAAGGTCAAAAAAATCTCGAGGCACTAAAGGCTAATAGAGGCTATGGTTAACAGTCATGATTTTCCCATTATGAGGGAATTTTAAACACTTATGGATAAGAGAGACCATGAATATCATGGAGGTAAGACAAGGAAGACCAAGTTTGACTTGAAATTGATTATAAGTTAGAATCAAAGTAAAGATAACATCTAAATTTTCACCACCAACTACAATAGGAAATAAAATGGAACCATGGGAAGGATAAAGGAAACTATTAAAAGCTTGGATCATAATATTACATTTATCATAAAAATAATTTCTATTGTCTATTGAAAATATGTTCTTTATTTATCACATTCACCATACAAGTCAGATCAATAAGAACACCACGAGAATGAAGTCCATTAACCTTTTCCACAATGTAAAGAGAACCATAATGTGATTTAATCATCTTAGTAGAATCAAAGGTAATGCAAATCTTAGGTTTAGGTGTAGGTGTAGGTTTAGTTTTATCAATGAGGTTGACAATGTTATTGGCTTTATTACACTTATCATCATAGTAAACAACATGAGTGGAAGAAGAAGGCAAAGGTTGAGTAGACTCAATGGTATTGGTAGAATGATATGGAAAATGGTTGGTATAGATTTATAAGGTTTGGTTGGGAGGTACTACAGATTTGTTTCCTTGATCATTAATAACCTCACTAGATATAGCATTAGAATCAATGAGGTTTTGAATAATAGATTTCAATTAGAAAAAAATTCAGTATCATGATGGGGTTAATGATGGTATTGATAGAAAGATTTATGATAAAAGTGTTTGAGAAAAGGTTTGGATGTGTCAATTGGCTTAACAAGAGGAATAATTAACACTTTATCATTAACCAGATTCAACATCACATAATGCAAAGATTTAGAAAGATGAGTAAAATTACAAGAAGGTTTAAACACAAATGACAAAGGAGCCACACTTTTGGATTTTGTTTCCACTTGCTCGTCAACATTATTGGTTGAATTATTGATCTTAATAAAGTTCTTTGGTTTCTAAAATTTATTAAAATTATTGGATGCAACATCACCTTATCAATTGGAGCCATTGGAGTGGTGATGTCAAACCAACTCACTTGAAGCTGATAATTATGAAGCACTGCACATAATTGAGTAAAAGAGAATTTTTTTTTTATCTCTACTATATTTTTCTAAATTAGAAATGAAAATATATTTAACATCAATATCAAGCATAAGATAAGAAATATGACCATGAAAATACTTAAATCTACTAATGAAATTAGTAACTATTTCTCTAACACCTTGTTTACAATGCATTAAATTAGTCAAAGAAATCTTAGGACTAATATTGTTTTGGAATTATTAGATGAAAGTATTAGCATTTTTTTGAAAATAATTGATATAATAAGGAGGCAAAGAACAATAAATTTGCAAGGCTTTGTCTCAGAAGGTTCTAGTAAAAAACTTATACATGAACCTGTGATCATGAGAAAACTCAGTACACAATATTTGAAAGGTTTTAACTTGGGTCAAATGATCACTTTTACCATTATATGTCTCAAGATGAGGAATTTCCATGTATTGTGGACTAACAACACAAATGATATCCAAGGACAAAGGACTAGCAATGACAGATGTATAAATGTTAAATTTGGATTGAGTCATCGAAGCAATTTATTGTTGCAAGGAAGACATAGTTTGAGCCAAGCTATTAATGGTAGAATCAATAGAAAGAATGGTAGGAGGAGATATGTTTGAAATTTTTGGAGAATTATGAAAAATAGAAGGAACTATAGAATATGACAAAGGGCACACTATTGTAAGTGGGCATTGATGAAAGTAGAGAAACACATTGCACACTTGAAAGAATAGTAGAAACAATAGGATTATGAATTATAACATGTGTAGGATTGAGATTTTGAATAAAAGTTGTTATGATGGGTGGATCATAAGTGGACACACTAGGAATGGAAGTAGAAATAGGCATGGAAGTCTCAATGCTAGTAGTAGGTAGAATGAAACCTAGTTCTTGAGGGAAATCTTTAATAGGCTTGATATTGTTATCAATGGGATGAGAGATACTATGTAGGATATTAACATGTTTATCATTATGAATTAAATTCCTTAAGTCCTCTACAATAGAAATGACTTCAGGATTAGATTTTTATTGTCTTAACCATTTTTCAAAGTTTTCAAAGTCATTGGAAATTTTTTGGACTTTCATAGTAGGGACTCTTAAAGCCTCATCTTCATCATGATAATAATAGGAAGAGTTGTTCTCCATAATAGGATTGATTTTACTAGTATGCATGTTGGCCTCATTAAGATTCCTAGGAAAAATAGAAAGTCCAGGATCAAAAGAACCCATAAGTCACTGACTTCTCCTAACTAGAATACTATAAATAAGACTCAAAGTGATAACAATCATGCACAAGAGAATGAAAAAAATAAATATATTTTTAATATAATATTAAGATTTGAAATTGATATGCAATAAAAATGTTTTTATGAGAAGCACATCTAACTAACAAATTTAAATATTTAATGTAAAGCATGAAAAGTAGATCTAGATCTAGCTCTGAAAATAAGGAATATGTAATGCATGCAAAGAGGATATAACTACCAAATCAAAAGTATGTAAGAGGAGCTAGGCTCACCAAAATGTACAATAGGAAAAATGGGGAGTGATAGATAATGTTAAATGGCATACTTCCCCATTTCATTAATTCCACATTAGGAAAGAAGGATGCCCCCAATAGACAGAAGAGGTGAACCAAGCACTAATTGGGGACAAGATATGTCCTTCACTAAGTAATGTACTTGAATGAGATGAGAATGATTAAGTGATGTAATTGATATATTAGAAAACTCATTGAAAAAATGATAAAAATTGACTATAATAGACAAAGAATGAGCTGAAACTAATATAAATAGAAGCCAAAAGATGAAACTGACCTATTCACAAATTATACGACTCTACCTATTCGGCCCATATATGATCCAATTTTTTTTTATCCTATCCCTGCACATAGAAAAAAGGGAAAAAGGTTGGATAAAAGAGTTTTCCTTAGTAAAACATCTGTTTAGGAATAAGCCTTAGAAATGAAATGAAATTATATAAATAAAAGTGGATAGAAAGGAAAATATTAGATTCACCTTGCATAAACCCTCATGGATGGATGTAGAAATCACTCATCCCCATGAAGATGCTTGAATGTGCTTGAAATCCAAAGTGTTGAACTTGGAATGTAATGTAGAATAAAAGATGCCTTAAAAAATGCAGAGATCTATAATTTCCACTCCTAGATCTTGAATGTAGATATTCTTGATAATCACTTGCAAAGAGGAGAGAGAAGATAGATGAAAGAATTGATCTTTTTTTCTTGATTTGAGAATTCCTCTACTTGGACATAATGGAAGAAGAACTTACATCAAATTGAGAATATTTCCTTGGATTTTAATAATCTTGAAGAATTAGAGACTTAGAGATCTTGATCTTGGATGCTTGCCTTCAACTCTTGAATCAAATTTCTCTTGCTTGCTTAAAATATTGATAGCTTGGTTGCCAAAAATGCTTACATATGATTATGAATGTCAAAATGAGGAGTGATAATGGGTTCTTATACTAACTCCATAATTTTGGGATTCAAATCTAATCCAGGCTAACCACAAATGAAAATACTAGGATAGGACCTTGGCATCAGGTCTCGGGGAAAGTTTGGGCCTCAAAACCCAAGGACATGTCGACATTGGAAATGTGTCCCATGGAGAATGAGATAAAATTTCAATGGGATCTCAAGGAGAGATAATTAGAGTGGGAGGAGAAAAGACAACTTTCTAGGATCAAGAATAATGAACATTCAGACCTTGAAATCACCACAATAGGGCCTACTAGGTCCTAGAGCATCCAATTATGGGTGATAACTTTTTAGGAATCTACAATGGGTATGCACACTCAAATTCTACTCCTTTTTGACACCACTAATAAAACCCTTTGGATCATAACCTTTTCTAGGTGCTCCCTTCCTCATATTTTATTGTGCCATTTTATCCAAATAAGATTGTATCCCTTGGAGGTGACTATAGTGAAATCCCTAAAAAATAGAATACAAAGCATGAGGGACTGCTTTTAGTATGAGCTTAGATTCATAATACTGGACTATTCCAATTATCTCACCATTTCTAAATAGGTCACCCTATTTGGTACTATCTTTGGTAGTAATAAAGGTGAGTCCTCAAATCTATAAATCTTGGTCATTGTACAGTCTACAAACAAGTACCAATCCCCTTAGTTATAGTTAATATTTTACCTATCATCATATTCGAGACATCTCAAAAACCTCTTAATCTTTGGTGATAGTTGGTAATCACAAGGATGATTAAAGAACTTGTATAGTGTCTTAATAAAATATTCTCCAAATAATACATAATTTGTTTTTTCATATCTACTATCCCAAATTGATGCCCATTATTACATAGACTTTGGTTGGCCTTCATCATCCATCTGTGTAATCTTAATTTGTTCAAGCCACATAATGATTTCTTGACCAACATACATTATCATGTGCATGAGGAAGGAGTAATGTTTAAAATGTATTTGAGAAATGTTATTATAGATAATCCTTAACCATTCAACAATTTTCCTTTCTATACAAGAGGCATAGTCAAATGGCCAAGAATTATGACTTTGTACATCAGCACCAACTACCATTAGGACAACAAACATGAACTTAGGAGATTTTATGCCTAATACATGGATGGATGAATAGTAAGTATACTAAAGGTATATCTCAAACAATTCAACATGGAATGAGGGTTCTTCATTGTCTTCAAATATGGAAAAATTATTTCCATTTACACTAAGTCTGTGTAAAGGTAGTCTCCATCCTTTATAGGTGGTGTCCATCCTAACATACTCATTTTTTATCTCCTCACAATTTATTGGCTAATCACATTTTTCATCCAAATCAAAAACTACCTAAATATAATCTCTAGTAATTGGTATAAATAATTTTCCTTGAAGGTTTCAAATTATCTTAATTATTGGATTGTAATGTTTTTCCAAGAGCTTCATTAGGTCAACATTTACAAAAAAAATTTCCCCACCAATTTTCCTAAATTGAGTTTCCATGGGTTACTGACTAGTTCATATATTTTATACTGGAAAATGAATAAATCATAACCCTTGAATAAAGTCCAAATATCCCTCAAATCATTTTATTTATCTTCTAATTTTTTAGCACTAGGTCTTAATTGAATAGTTCTTCTTGACCTAGGTCCCGAACTGGGAAGTTGATCAAGAAGATCTTGGTGTAACTTCATCTTCTTAGTATCCCCTTCTACCTCTTGTTGTGGTTTAGTCTATTCTATTTCAAGTCTTTTGGTTTCATGATTTTGTCTTTTGGCCTTTGGTTTCTACATTTTTATATTATATAAAATAACACAATTAGAAAACCTAATACAAAATTATGCCTCGAATGACTAAGATTCTTAGTACGAGATACCGTGCTACTTACTTGGATACAAATTTTAGAATGACTTCACTAATAACCAACCTAGTTGCTTTGCCCTTGTTTCTACATAATTTTGATCACTTAATTTAGGATGAATTCATGTGATGTTATTTATTTAGTCAATATATATATAAAGCTCCTTTGTGAAGCCTTTAATGTCCACACTGGTAATTAATATTTTTGAAATTTTATAACTGATGTGACCCTAGTCATTGATTAAAAATGTTAAAATCCTCCTCATCTATTCTCTTTAGTTTGGAACCATCATTATTTATAGATATACTTTTTATTGTTAAGACCTCTAAAATGTCTTTTTAATTTAGGCACCCCTTGGAATTCTTATTTACAAATGGATTGGCTAGAGTTCTCAATAGTCTTATCAAAAATATGTGACCTTCCAAGGACCTTTTCTTCCTAATTTAATTTTGAATATTTTGCGGAGACAAATATGAAGTCACTTCGACATCGTTGTGACTTAGGTATTCAGAAACACAAAAGGATATCCTCCTAATATGACATGTCTCTTCGATGTGTTTGAACCTTGGTTTTATCACATTTTGAGTATTTAGTTGAATCATTAGTAGCTTCATGTCACATCTCTTCTCCATTGTGTAGCGTATACTTCTTAACAACAAAATCATTTTTCATGAGAGGAAATGATGAATCTTCATTTGGACTTTGCACAAATAATGGTATTCAACAAGAGATACTGTTGGAAATTGAAATGTTGGATGTATGGTCATTGATGTAAACATATTAGAGGAATCAAAGGGATGTCAACATGTCATAAGGTTCATAATAATTGACTAGAAGATATATTTATTGGATGCTAACTGAATTGTTGTAGAATAGACAGGACAACAGGTTGTTCACAGGTCCATTGAGGTCTATATATTGAAGATATCAAGTTGTGCTTATGGGAGATAGTTGATGAAGGTAAATAATTAGTTTAATCCAATTTTTAGAGGATGACATGAAGATTTTGATATGTTTCAAGATCAGAATTTGTGACTGACATACAAAGTGACAGACTGTATTGATAGGAAGACAAAAAAAGGTCCAATGTGCTAAACCAATATTGAAACTACTAGAGTGCACTTAGGAGTGTGTTTGGGACATACTCATGTGTCCTCAACAAAAAGGGTTAATACTTTATAGGTCTGCATGGCATAATTCTATTGTCTTTGAGGTTAGAGTTAGTATTCATGAGGAATTGGGGAAAAAGGACTAGCAAATCCAATGACTGTGATGGATTTGTATAGATGGGTATTTTTAATGATGTTACAGGATGTTATTTAATTATATGTTCTTGATGAGTTGGTGATATTCATAGATTGAAAGGATCAAATTAGTGGAATTTTTGGTCAACAATAATATTTTTAATATTATTCTTGTTCCTTGCTGACTAGGTTGGTAAATCATGTTGTGCAACTGGTAAATCATGGAATCTAAGAGATTTATGATCTCTAGGTAATTGCTAAATGTTATTATTTTGATTTGATAGTTAGAGATGAATTTGATCATGAGATTTGGCACAATAATTTGAAAGGAAGATGTGTTAGGGTTTGTAGACCTAATTCTTGATATAAGAAGATGAATTAGCGAAAATCTAGTTGCAGATCATGGGTGAAAATGCTAGAGGGTGCTAGCAGAGGAATTTTTTGATTGAGAAATGACCAGAAGAGGTTGACCAGTGATCTACATTGTGCTACATTAGATTTGTATTAGACATGAGGTATATGCCATTTACATAGTTCTCAAAAGTTTTGGATCATTATAGTGATCATATTGTAAGGTGGTGAGCCTTCGTCAGAGGGTTTTTGTTTGAGCACTGAGCCTAAATGCAAGTGCATTCCCCAAATATTATAATAAGTTTTTACTTAGATAACAAGGTATTTACTTATTGTGGGTAATCAACCCCACCATGGTTTTTCCCTTAGTAGGGTTTCCATGATAAAAATATTGTGTCAACTTGTGTGGATGTGTTTTTTATTTGTTTACACATGAATTTTTTACATTCTATTTATTCAAATCATATTTAAGGATACTCAAGGTTAAGGGTTCTAGGGTTTAAGGGTTTGAAGTTTAAGGTATTGGAAACAACTAATTCACCCCCCCTCTTAGTTGTTTACTATCATATTATCAAAAATTGGTATCAAATCTAGATTCCTTGAAGGAATCCTAACACCTTGAGGGAGATCTAAGGATGACAATCAAAAGAATGAAATAACAAAAATACTTAAAAAAATTGTCCAGGTATGGGAAGAAGATGAAAATACTTATGAAGGAAATTTAAGAAGAAGAAAGAGATGTAAAGAGATTAGAAGCAATAATTTATAAGAGAACATCAAATAATTCACCTAGAGCCTTACTTAATGGATCTAATGATTCTAAAATTAAAATAATTATTGATGAGTCCATGGTAGCTACCAAAGTTGAGAAAACCAATTACGCAGGATCCTCATTTACTCGCTCTTTCATTGTTGTCAATGAAGAAGATACACTGGGTGATAAAGAAGAAAAATAGGACATTGATAGTAATTGCTCATATCTCTTGAAAATAAACTCAAACAAATCTCTAGACCATAAGGAGTATAAAGGAAGAAATGTCAAGAAGGAAAAGAAGCCCAAAGGTAAAAAATTTGTGATCAATACCTCTACTACAAGTACTAATAAAGACATTATGGGATACTCAAAATGATTGTAAGGAAACCAAAACTAGTGTTATTCCTTCTTTTAATGTTTCCACATGTATTAGTGTTGATGAAATTAATTTTAAAAACACCATAAGTTTTAAAAATAAACAAGAAGAGGTTATAGTTGCACAACTAGATAAGAGGAATAATTGGTTGATAGTAAGTTGTACAAATGAACAAGAGGAGGTTATAGTTTTTGATTAAGATAAATACAAGTTTTGAATGGACCCTGAAACCATTTACATAGGATTACAAAAGATATTCAATAAAGTCCTTACAAACATAGATCGCCTACTAAATGACAAAAAGTAGGACCCTAACTCAACAAACAACACCCAAAAAAATTGGAACATAAAGCTAAAAAATAGCCGATAACACAACTACCATCAAACTTCCAACAAAAAATATGCACAAGTTACATCTTTTCTTCCATGGCCTTTTTAGCCTCTTTTTGCATTTCTTCCATTTTTTGGATGGAATCTTTCAAGCTTGTAAGCTCCTTAGGAATTTTAGGAACTTTCCTCTTGAGATTGCGTCTGGTTCTTGTACCCAACCTTGAAGACTAACCTTTACCCCCAACATCATCTACCGCCATGATGGTATTTTTTTCCAGCAAGCTGTTCTCCAGACAAGCATACAAAGATTTTAAGTTCAATACAAAATTTTTGAGGCCCTCATTACTATGCTTCAAGATTTCTCTTATGTAGTAACCATTATAACTAATTTTATTATTTATATCCTTCAACTTTTCATCTGTGATAACAAAGATTCTAGTATTCAGATCATCATTAGTGTTGTTAGTATTTAACTTCTTCAAAACCTCTTCAGTAAAATTTTCAAGTATTTCTTTTAGAGACTCCATTTCATCTTTTAGGGCCTTTAGATTGTGACCCATATATTTCATTTCCTGACCGATCCACTTTTCTATATTTATGCCATGGCCAACCATGCTCCTTACCTCTTGCAAAATGCAGTCCTCAACATCAAAGCCCACAAAAACCTCTTTCTCCTTCCCAACTCTATGTCTTTTCTCTTCTCTTTTCCCAACCCTAGTTATAGGCTTCCTATGCAGAGTACCTTCCTCTTTCTTCCTTTTTTTCTACTTGTTTCTCTTCTCAATTATCTTCCTTCTCTAAACCCTCTCCTTCCCTCTCCTCTTCCTTTTCAACTTCTTCTTCTGCCTCCTTTTCTTCTTCCTCCTCACCTAGAACTTCAACATTCTGATTTTTCTTCTCCCTCTTGTCCTTCAACTTAGAGTTTGAGACATTGTATTTGACCTTAGGTTCCATATCTTCTTCTACAGGATCACCCTCCATGTTTTCCTCTGGCATCATCCCTTCCTCATTGTCCTGGGTAGAGGAATTTTGATCTTCAATTACCTCTTTAAATTCTCCCTTGCCCTTTCTTTTTTTATTTTCATTCTTTTTAGAGACAGTCCTAGATTCATCTATTTTATCTTTATTTTTCTTCCCTTTTAACCATTTTAGGAATGGAATCAGGAATATTGTCCCTAGCATAATCTGATATAAGCAAAATTAACCCTTCATGCAACACTGGGTAACTGGGATTTTTTGTATTCTCCAAATGCTATTATTCAAAAAACTCATAAAGTAGTAGGGGAAAAAAACTTTCTTTTGATACCTGAAATGGTTAACGAGAAAAAAGTGAAAGTTTTACACTTTCATGCAGCACCCATCAAGAGTGAAATATTCCATCAAAACTTTCAAAACTTTGGCCCAAATAAGTTTAATCCTATCCATTTCCACATAATCCCCAAAGCATTAAACCAACATTGCTTCTTCTTCCTCATTTTTTGGAAAAATCTTAATAGCATGAGACCCCAAATGCTTATTATTCCTATAAAACTTCATACCATCCAGGGACATGCCTGCAATCTTAGATATTAGATTTAGCGAGAGAGGAAAGGACTTACCCATCAAATTTACCCTACCATTCACCCACCCAACAAAAAAATTCTCTATTACCTCCTTATCATATCCACAAAGTCTTTCCAGGTAAGGAGAAACCCGTACTCGCGTGAGTTTTCTCCATACACTCTTCTCCTTTTTCCATTTTTCACAGTCCCGTGGCTCCTTTCTTCTCAATTCACTTCCCATGTCTTTTGCAAATTCCTGTTTACTCTGGTAAGCTACAAGCAAAGTTTCAAAATACTTCTGGCTCCTTTGTATCGAAAGGCATAAAATGACCCACAATCCATGTGCAATAAACCCAGCCATAATTATTGCACACCTTAACTAAAAAATCTCTCTCCTCAAAAACTTAAGTGTCCTCTTCATTATTACTTATTTTATTAATGATCCTTTCCTTATGATTAAGTCTATCAAATTTGATCAAACTTAAAATCTCTTTTTGAAGATTTACTTCCTCTTTCCATTTAACGATTGTTTCTTTATGGGCCCCCATATTAGCAAGCCCATCCACAGGCTTGTTTCCTTCATGGTAAACATGAGAAATCTGCATTTCTTGAAAAGTTCCAAGAATGTTATTAATTTTATCTATAATATGTGCTATAGTCCAAGAGGCCACATTCATACCTTTTATGCAATTTATTACATTTAAAGAATATCCCTCCAGCCACAACTTTGTACATCCCAGATCCTTAGCAAACATCACAACTTGGAGGGCCGCCTTGACTTCAACAACATGATTTGTTTGAATTCCCAGAGGAACAACCACAACTCCCAGACAATTGTGAGCCCAATCTCTAACTAGACGTCTAGCCCCTGCCTTACTAGGATTTCCCTTGGTAGATCCATCAAAATTTCCTTTATGCCAACCATTTGATGGAGCTATCCATATAATATTTTCTCTAGGATTGGGATCTTTGGCTCTTTGGCCTAAGAAGTCCCAACTGAGAATCTCTTTGAAATACTGAGCATAGTCCAAGAATATAGAATTACTTCTAAAGTTTTCCATTAGGCTTATACAAAATTGATCAGCCACAATCACAAAGGAGGTTTGTTTGTCTCTGAACACTCTATTGTTTCTCTCCTTCCATATTCTACAAGTGAAGTTTGGAAGAAACAATTTCCATATTGTTTTGATCTCTTTACCAGGGAAGGGGAAAATCCATTGCTTAATTAAATCCCGAAGATTCTGAGGGTTAACCTAGTCCAATTGGGTCTTCTTGAATATTGCATCCCAGGCTTTTCTTGTGTAGGGATAGTGCAACATCATATGGTTACTAGATTTAGATTCAACACAACACAAGAATCACCTGTTAGGCATGTTGAAACCCCCTTTACAAAGATTATCCACAATAAGAATCTTGTTTTGAACAAGAAACCAATAGAACATATTAATCTTAGGGATAAGTTTATTGTTCCAGACTTGAGAGAAGAAAGGTTTTTCTTCCTCCATAAAAAAAAGAGCAAAAGAAGAGGAAACAGTAAATTTACCACTGGCCTCAGGACCTCACACCAAAACATCTTGTTCATTCTTTCTTATAAAATAGGAAGAGGAGGTTATAGTTGCACAACTAGATAAGAGGAGTAATTGGTTGATAGATAGTGGATGTTCTAATCACATGATTGTAGAAATAAGAAACTTTGTTAAATATGAAAAGCATGATAGTGAAATTGTCAAATGGGGTGACACCATTGGAGAAAAAATCAAGGGAAAATGTTTTGTTTCCTTAGATGGAAAGAATACAATAAATGATGTGCTACATGTTGATGGTCTAACATACAATATTCTTAATGTTGGTCAATTAATGGATAAATTCTATGGTCTACATTTCAAAAATGACATGTAAAATATCTTAAGTAATCATAGAATAGAGATTGTTACTAGATTCAAGACCAAAAGTAATGCATTTCTCCTAGATAATGGATAAAATTATTGTTCATCATCCTAGATAGATTAAATATGGCTGTGGCACAAGGGGTTGTGTCATGAGAAATTTGATAATATTTTTTCCGTAAGCTCTACTTTTTTTGTTAGATATTTTCCTAAATTAAAAAAATCTAGCTAATAGTTTTTGTAAGGATTGTCAATTGGGTAAGAAATCAAATATCTCTTTCTACTCTAGACAAGTAAATTCAAAAGGATTGCTTGATCTTGCTCACATAGACTTTTGTGGACCTACCAAGATTAAAAGCTTACAAGGAAATCAATAATTTATGTTAATAATTGATGATTTTTAAGAGATGGTATGGGTGACATTTTTAAAGAAGAAATCAGAAGTCCCCAACAAATTCAAGACTCCCAAGATAATCCTAGAAAATGAGATAGGATTGAAATTGAAAAAGGTGAGATTAGATAAAGTCAAACAATTTACATCCAGTGAGTTTAATGCATTCTGTGAGATGCATGGAATTGAAAAATGGTTATCTAATTCTATGAATTCATAGAAAAATGATATAGCCAAGCAGAAGAACAAATAAATCCTAGAGACTGCTAGAATTATGATGCTTGAGAAGAATGCACCATAGATGTTTTGAAGAGAAGCTATCAACACTACAATATACACTCTCAATCGAGTATAAATCAAAGATAGAATTGGTAAGATACCTTATGAACTTTGGTATGGTCATGAACCTACTGTTAATTACTTTTGAATCTTTGTTAGTAAATGTTACTTAAGAAAAAGATGAAAATACAAGAAAGTTTGGTGTAAGAAGAAATGAAGGCATCTTCCTTGGATACTCTACCAAAAGAAGAAGATATATGTGCTAAAATATAATATTGAGGGAATTAATAGAAAGTAGACATGTTAAGGTGAAAGATAATTCTGAGAAACTAACTATATTCATCAAGTATGATGTAGAAAGGAAAACCAATAATGACGATCAGAGAAAAGACAAAGTTGTTCAAGCCCAAGTTTCAACTGTATCAATGACTGCAAGTTATGAAGATATTGGAGAAGAGCCAAGTTTTGTGTTAGAGAAAATGATACCAAGATGTATATGGTTAAATCATAAAAAAAACATATCAATAGTAATGTTACCAAATTTTTCCTACAGGCTAAATTAGGCAAAGAAACTATGTTTCAATCCAAAAGGTACATTTCAAAAAATCCAAATCCATGTTCTTTCAGCTTGAAAATATTGTAATTTTGAAAGTCATTAATAAAAAATGAGTACATTTTATGAAGAAAGAAGACTTTATTATTCTTTTCTTGAAAATGTAACTTTATTTATCAAAATTCTATAAAAATACTCCACATAAGCCGTGAAACTAGCTAGAAATATTTCAATGCATTTTGACTTCAAATCATGCATGAATATATATACAAGAGTGGAAAAAGTAGATGTGCATGAAGAAGGGCTAGTCATTGCCCGAATGACTGGCTTTTGTTGAAGTTGACTCTGAATGCTCGCTCCTCCAAGGTCCTCTTGATCTTCACTGTCTCATTGTCCTGTAGCCTAAAAATGTAAAAGAAATGTGTTAGAACTTAGTTCTAAGCAATGACTAGTCTAAATCCATACACATTTACCCCACATAATCATTCATCACTCCAAACCAAAATGCACAAATTTATTCCTAACTGGCTAGTTTCATGTGCAGTAGCAGGTGGTTGTCATTAGCAAGTGGAGTAAATGTGGCTCCCACAAGGGTTAAGTCCAACTTGCTAATGAGAGACTGAGACAAAAAGAGATATCATATGATCAAGTAAATTGAACACCAATCATCAAGAATAATGAATCTTCCTATACTATACTCATTTGAAGAAGCAGTTGATAATTATTCAATGACATGGTCACACATTTAATGGAGTGGAATTTCATGATATAAAACTACACCAATGGAAATCAACATATGTAGAGCAACAAGAAATAATGAAAAGGAAAACATGAAACCTTTTTTTATTTTCAAAATAGGAGGTAAAAGAATTACCTAGTTTCTTTAAGAGAAAATTTACCTTGAGTTTAAACCTTACAACTTAATGCAATTAAAAAAAAAGTAGTTTTGAATCATCATGGATTAGCTTATGCTATGAAAAATGAATGCAAGTGCATACATTTAACCCTTATAGGTGTAAGGAGGTCCTACAAGAAACCAAAGGGTGATATACAACAAAGAGGTGACTATAATGAATCGAAACTGGATCACTAAGGGTAATGATATGATACATTCATGTCATAAACAACAACAATAGTAACAATACCATAAAAAATACATGCTACAGGGTAAGCTAGTGACAGATCTGAAGCTATCAAATATGCATAAATTTTTTAGGTTCTTTTAGAAATGCTAGAGAAGGGATAGTGAGTTTCTTGAGTTTCCATATTCATTTTATCTGATTTCATTAACGAGAAACTGAAAATGGTATTAAGGACATCAATATATATCAAGCCACAATGATTCAATGAAACAAGCATGTCAATATTGTTAGTGTGTACAATTTTTAGGGGGCATACATGTTTTGGCTAGATATTCACTATGCTATGAATGTCAGATGCATATGACAAAGATTTTATCAGTTGTAGTGAATAGGAAATATACATGGAGCTCGAGCAGCTTCAGTCAAAACACAAAGCAATATTTCTTAAATTTTTGAGAACTTAATCCTTGTTTAAAAAAGAAAAAAATAAATGTATGTGCCACATTTTCTCCATTTCGTTGGGGAAAAACAAGCTCCATGGAGAAATAGAAAAACTTGCCACATTTTCACCATTTTTCTTGGGATAAAATAATTGAATGAAAAAATAGCGAAAAAGTTACCTTTTCTCCATTTTGCTTGGAAAGAATAAATGAATTACAAAATAGAGAAAAAATTGCCTATGGTAAAATAAGTTATCTTGAATCTGCAAGGAAATGATGATAAAGAATCTCCATATTTCCTAAGAAGTCTCATTCATGGCAGTGTGGGAAAACAAAGATACATCTTTCTCTATGGCGACATCTTACAGTTCCCAAGCCTTCACTCTTGAAGCTATCAAATATGGAAAATGATGCAATGTGTTTTAGGGTGGGTTTTATGTCCCCATTAGATGTACATTATATTGTTCTTTCAAATTTGTGGCCAATACCATTTGAAATGGATTTTGAACTTAAGTGAAATAATATTTTTGTCCCTATCATTATTTTCTAGATAAACCATTGTAATATAATAATCATTAGTTGATGCTTGTTTTTTTTAAAGGTAAAAGCAGGTTTTACATGGACCCGAAACTAGAGTACAAAACATCATAAAGATAGAGCATTAAAGTTAACAAAATGAAACACCTGCTGGAAAACAATAGCAGGGTCCAATAGCCGAACAGTTCAAAAGTAGATACTAAAGAAAAAACCAACAGCAAAACATCTACCAGCAAGAACTAGCTAATTATCTATTATCATCTCCTCAGACTTCTTCTAGAGGTCTTCCATCTTCTGGATAGTTTCTTGTAGCTCCTTCAGCTCTTTAGGTTTTTCAGGGACCTTTCTCTGGGTGCGCCCTCTAGTTCTCATCCCCGGCCCAGTGTTGCTAGCATCCTCATCGATGTTGTTAGTGGTTCTTTCCAACATGTTCCTTTCCAGGTAGTTATGCAACATTTTCAGATTCATAATGGTCACCTTCAGACCTTCATTGCTATGGTTCAGAACACCTTTTATCATATTGTCATGGTTGTTGATTTTGGCTTCTAATTATTTCATCTTGTCTTTAACCTTCTTACTCATCTCAACAGTTCCATCCTCATTAGTATTTTTATTTTTAACCTTATCAAAAACCTTACTTTCCATTTTTCCCAACTTATTATTCATGTTTTTCATAGTTTTTTCCATATCTTGGATGTGGATTTTCATTTCCTGCATTTTATTTTTCAAGTCCCTCTTCTTATCTTGAATCTCCATATTGTTCTTCTCCTCCTGCAAATAATCTTCCCTAAGGAGGATAACATGTTCCTCTTTATTGTTGTTGATCTCCAGCATGGTCATCTCATCCTTACCTTCCTTCCCTCTTTTCAAGGTGTCCTCACCAGTATCACTAGAAGAAGGAGTTTTACCAGCCCCCTTACCTTCATTCTCTTGTTAATCCATAATTCCCTCAGAAAATCCTTCTTCATGTTTATTTTCCTCCTCTCTGGTTTTACCATCCCCTGTATCTAGCATAACATTGATCATTTTTTCTTCCACAGGGGCATTTTGAGAAGAAATATCAGCCTCCATGGATAACATCTGAGTACCTTCATCCTCTTTCTCAACACCCTCATTATAATCAGGTGAATCTTTCATAACTTCATCAGAAGAGTAATCATGGGTTCCTTCCTCTTCCTCTTCCACTTCCTCCTTTTCTTCTCCATCTTTAGGGCTAATCTCCTCTTTATCATCATTCCCCTCATCCAGCCAATCATTCATTTCCTCTTCCTGATCTTTCCATGCTCTTCCTCTTTCTCATTGTTTATCTCTTCTTCATCGGAATCCTTCTCATTGTCTTCCTCAAGAATACCCTTTCCTCTAGTTTGATGCTTATTCTCTAACTCCTCATCTCTGATATCTTTTTCAGTAGTAGCAACAAGAGGTTTTCCCTTATTTTTCTTTCTCTTCTTACTAGTCTCAGGTTCTATCTCCCCCTCAATCTTCACCATTCTTTTGCCCATGATCCTTTTAGGGATAGGGTCCGGAATGTTGTCCTTGATGTGCTAAAAAATAAGAAGGATCAAGCCCTCATGCAACATAGGATTAGAAGCCTTTTTCATGTGTCCTGCAATGCTGCTATTTAGAGAACTCAAAAGATAGTAAGGGAAAGAAATTCTCCTTTTATGCTTGAAGTGGTTAGCAAACACAAAATGGAAATTGTAGATTTTGGACTACCGCCCGTCCAGAGAAAAATATTCTTTCATGGCCTTCAAAATTTTAGCCTAGAATTCATCAATATTAGTAATATCCACGTAGTCACCTTTCCCCTTAGTCATAAGGGCTTTCTCATCATCATTTTTGGGGAAAATAGTAAAGGCTTCAGTTCCTAGCCTATGATTGCCTCTATGAAAATGGGTTCCTTCGACATGTAAACCAGTAATATCAGCTAAGCTAGAAATAGTAAGAGTGAAGGACTTGCCCCAAAGAATCACCTTACCATTATTCAAGCCATTTACAAAGACATGATCTATTTGTCGTGCCCGTGAAGCTTCTTCATAAACTAAGTAACCCCGCCTTTCTTCAGCTTCTTCCAAACTTTTCTATCCTGTCTCCATTTGTCACAGTCGGAAGGTTCCTCCCTCTTCAAACCACCTCCCATAATTTTTTGGTTTTTCATGTGCTAGTTTAGCTTCTTACCAGTAATCTCCGCCTTACTTCTCTATTTAACTATGATTTTTTGGTTATCGATAATAACCCATTGTCCATGCCTTATTACCTACAGAGTAAAGTTCCCACATTTCACCTTACATGAAAACCTCCTCGGTAAATGATTTGTCCTTATCGTCATTAAGTTAAGTGATTTTTCCTTCATGGTGATTAATCCTGTCATAGTTGATTAGACTTGAAATCTCTCTCTTGAGATTCACTTCCCCTCTCCACTTTTGGGTGACGTCACACAAGATACCGTCATTAGCCAACCTATCTGCTAGTTTGTTGCCTTCACGATAAACGTGAGTGACATGGATTTCTTCAAAGGAATTCATTAAAATTTTTATTTTTTTAATGATGTGTTCTATAGTCCAAGAGCTGTCAGACTTCCCTTTTATAACATTGATTATATTTAGTGAATCCCCTTCTAGCCATAATTTCATGCATCCCAAATCTTTCGCCATCATAACCAAATAAAGAGCAACTTCAACCTCCACCACGTGGCTAGTTTGGATTCCTAGCAGGACAACAATCACTCCTAAACAGTTTCCAATAGTATCTCTTATAATCCCTCCACCTCCATCCCTTCCAAGATTTCACTTTGCTGAGCCATCAAAGTTCCCTTTAAACCATCCACATGGAGGAGTGGTCCACATAACATTATCTCTAGGGTTTTGATTTTGGCTCTTCTTTAGTCTCTCCCATGAGATAATATTGTCCTTCTCAGGTTGAGGATCCCAAAGATTACTATCTTTCCTTCCCATACTTCTATAGTTTTCCATTATACTTCTAGTTATAGAACGAGCAACCACAGAAGGAGGGACCTTTTTATCTCTAAAGATTCTATTATTCCTCTCCTTCCAGATAAGCCAACTAAAGTGGGGAAAGACAATTTTCTAGATATTCCTAGCATTTTTGTCATTGAAAGGACTCTGCCACTACTAGAAAAAATCCTGGATAGAGTTAGGTTTCACCCAATTGAGCTCAAGGGAAGACATAGTAGTGTCCCACACCTCTCTAGTGAAAGAGCAGTGTATCATAAGATGATTGCAATTCTTAGCTTCTTGACTACACAGGGCACATCTATTTGGCATTTGAAACCCTCTTCTCAAAAGATTGTCCTATGTGAGAGCTAGAAGAACATGTTAATTTTAGGGGTAAGGTCCTTATTCCATACCTGCGCCCACAAAGGTTGAGCCTCATTAGGGAGGAGAAGCAATGAAGTAGAAGCAACCGAGAACTTTCGAGAAGTCATCGGACCCCAAATAAGTTTATCAACCTCATTTTCTCTAATAAACCAATTATTTAATTATTTATTCACTTCTTTAAATCTGATATCCTTCAGCCCAAGGTCTATCCACTCTTCATTTTTCCAGTAATCACTAACAAATTCTCCTATAGTGTCTTTACAGTCTTGAATATCATTCCCCCAATCTTCATTCTCTATAAGAGGCTTCTCTGACATCCATTTATCATTCCAAAACTGAATTTTTTTGCCATTTCCCAGCTTCCAAATAGCACCTTTGCTTATGAGATTCTTGCCTTTACTTATACTATTCCAGACAAAAGATCCCTGGATATCATTTTGAGTTTGGAGCATTCCTTCAAGATTACTAAGATGATATTTCCTTTTCATTATCATATTCCATTCTTTCTCATCTTCAAAGATTCTCTAGCATTGCTTTGCTAGGAGAGCTTTATTGGTATTATTTATGCTCCTTATTCCTAGACCCCCCATCCTTTTGGGCTTACAAATCTTCTCCCAGGCCACAAGGCTGAGTCTCTTTTTCTCTTCCACTCCAGTCCACATGAACCTTTTTTGGATCTTCTCTATTAAATCAAATTTTTTTTGAGGTATTTTGAATAGGCTAAGGGCATAGACCGGAAGATTTTGCAAGGTAGCCTTCAACAGTTGAACTTTCCTAGCTTGAATGAGAATCGCCCCTTTCCAACCCACCAATTTTGAGTGAAATCTGTCAAGGATTTCATTCCAAAAATTAGCCTCCAGTTTCAAGCACAATGACAAACCAAGATAGGTGGTCGGGAGGCTTCCCATCTTGCACCCAAGGATAGCAGAGATTTTATTCATTTTGGCTTCAAGAGTATTGAAGAAAAATAGGGCACTCTTCTCCCAATTTATGAGTTGACCTATAGCATTAGCATACACATTTAACACCTTTTTCATATTCCTTGCCTCTTTAACAGTAGATTCTCCCATCAGAATTGTATCATCAACAAATTATTCATGGGAGCAGACAATCCCTCCAGAGGTCGGTTGTAAACCCAAAATCAAACCTTGAGACACTTGAAGGGAAAGGAATCTCCCAAGACTTTCCACCATGATAGAAAAAAGGATAGGTGATATAGGATCACCTTGATGTAACCCTCTGGAAGGTCTGAAGAAAGGAGAGGATCCCCCATTCACAATCACTGATGAAGAAACTGTAGTAACAAGTTGCATAATAATTTTAATCACTCCCTCATCAAAACCAAACGTTTGAAGAATTTTCATAAGAAACTCCCAATCGACTCTATCATAGGCTTTTGATAAGTCAAGTTTCATAAGGAACCCCTGTTTCCTTGATTTTTCCAGTGAATGAATATTCTCATGAACAACCATAATGGAGTCCAAGATTTGTCACCCTGGCACAAAACCATTTTGTTCGGGGGAAATGAGATGAAGGAGGATCTTGAGAATCCTAGAAGTCATAACTTTAGATATGATCTTATACAAAGAGTTACAAAGACTAATAGGTCTAAAGCTGTCAGCCGTATTAGCTCCCAGTTTTTTGGGTATCAGAGCTATGAAGGTGGAGTTGAGCTCTTTAAGAATAACTTTAGAGCCATAGAATTCTTTCACAACACCACATATATCTTCTCCAATTATTTCCCAATAGTGTTGAAAGAAAAACATTTGAAATCCATCCAACCTAGGGGATTTTTCACCTTCAAAAGACTGGTTAGCGTTTATAATTTCCTCCTCTGAAGGTATAGATTTAAGAAAGAGATTGTCCTCAGCCTCCAATAGTGTGGGAATGGAGCTCAACAAATAATTCTGATCATCATGATTGAGGCCTTGTTCTCTAGAAAGAATCAAAGAAAAATGGCCCATCATATCTTTCCTTATCTCTTCCTCTTTATTGAGAGTGCCCCTTTGGGTAATCAAAGAGTTAATTCTATTCATAGCCTTGTGTTTCATTGCTATTAAATGGAATAATCTAGTATTTCTATCACCCGCTTTCAGCCAAAGAGACCTGGATCTCTGTCTCCAAAATGTTTCCTCTTTAGATATGATATTATGGTAATCAACAAGGATAATATTTTCTTCTTTTCTAGTATCTTCAGTCAACCCTATACTCTGTATCTTATCTTGAATTTCTTTAAGGTCCATTTGAATTTTGCTTTTCATTTGGAAGATATCTCCAAAGACATCCTTATTCCATTGTCTAACTTTAGATTTGATATTAGCCATTTTTTTTGCCACCTGGAACATTGCCTTTCCTTCCACTTTAATGCTCCACCACTCCTTTATATTATTTTTGAAATCAGGGTGAGTCATCCACATTTTTTCCATTCTGAAAGGAGTATTACCTTTTCCTCTAAAGGAATTAGCGATAAAGGAAATAGGGTAGTGATCTGACTTGATGCGGTTAAGAGCAGAAAGAGAGAAAGAAAAATTAGCAATCCAACCATGAGAGACAAGGACTCTGTCAAGCTTGACCTAAATGAGATCAGCTCCCACTCTTCTATTAGTCCAAGTATAATCAATTCCTTCGAGGTCAACATCCAGCATACCTTCATTAGTTATGAAATCCATAAAATCTACCCTACTTTCCACTTGGGTATTGTTCCCTCCTTTCTTTTCAGCTTCTTTCAGGGGAGTATTGAAGTCTCCCATCATCATCTAGTTATCATCTGGGTAATCCTTTCTAATGTCATGAAGCCTTTTCCAGAGATTAAGACGACCAGTTTTAGTATTTGGGGCATACACCTTAATCAGAGTCCAGGAAAAGTTTTCCTTGATGCTGCTAACTTTAATTGCTAGGAAGTTCTTGTCTTCTTTCAATCGATCACAGGTGAAGCTTTTGGTATTCCAAAAAATGGCCAAACCTCCAGAAGCCCCATTAGCATCACTACTAAACTTATCCCCATTCTTCAGCAAATTAATTTTAACAATCTTATCTTTAACCATTTTAGTTTCTTGAATAAGAAAAATATCAGGCTTAGAATTGCTAACTAGGTTCCTAATAACATCTTGTTTATGAGGACTATTGAGACCTCTATTGTTCCAAGATAAAATCTTCATTAAAAATTTGGAGGAAAAACCTAATTGATGGTACATTGTCTACCATCTTCTATGTTCTATTTAGCTTCTTGTTCTTTTTGATCCTTCTCAGAAGCTCTACCCCTTTCTCTTTAGGTGTTCCCGTATCCACCTTTTGCTGTTGTCCTCTAGTCTTAACTCCTCCAAGTTTGATTTGACCCCCTTTTTTGTTTGATTTAGAAGCTGAGCCTCCATGTGTTTCCTTAGTACTATTTGTTCCTATGTCAGGGGTCTGATCCTTCATGTTTTCTCTTCTAGGTTGGGAACCTAAACCAACACTTGCAAGAGATCTATTTTTTTTTTTTTCACACTAATCCAAGGACCTTTGTTCTCTGCTTCCATAGTTTCAGAGTCATCATACTGTTCATTTGATCTATCATTCTTTGAGTTAGGTTCTAACAAATTAGCATTCTATGCTTCACTACTAATTTGTTCTAGAACATACTGGGTTTCAGAAACCTTCTGCGGGCTTTGGTAGTTCACCCTTTCCTCTGAAATATTTAGGCTATCTTCAACCCTTGAATCCATCAAAGGATCAGACTCTAAAGGGGTATCATGAGTTTCCTCTAAAGAGGTAACCAAAATATTATTTTCCTGCATTTTATTTTCATCAGAAGGGGAACCAGCTTCCTTAGGCTCTTCTATTTATTTTGACCCTTTTGGTGGGTGGGCTTGCTGCTCATCTGAGTTTGAGTTTGAGCTCTTATTCTCTAGGGGATTTTGCATCTCTCCTTTTTTTTTTTCCTCCATTCCCACTTATTTGACATTTTAGACTCTTGGTCTTTCTTCTTTGTAGCTATCTTCAAGGGACAAAGTTTTGCCCAATGACCAAATTTTCTACAAGTTAGACACACAAAAGGGGTGGATTCGTATTCTATTTCTTGGGTCCATTTACACACTTTTGAGTTCAGATTAATGAATTGAGGTAGGTCAGTATCATGCTAGATATTAACACATATCCTCGCATATACTTGTCTAGTTCAGGCTACAGTCATCAGATCAATAGTCAACAGCTCACCAAAAGACTTAGCCATCACCAACAATATATCCTCATGTGAATACTCAAGAGGGAGACCCAGAAGTCTAACCTAGACAGGAGTAGAAACAAATAAATTCTCATTGTAATCTAGATTTGTTGTCCATTTCTGCAAAGATAAAGAAGATTTTCCCCACATCCAAGGACCTTCCGTCAACACTTTTGAAAGATCCTCCCCATTAGAGAATAAAAAGGAGAAAAATCCTTTCGACATAGCAGCAACATACACCTCCCCTTTGAGCTTCCATTTTTGGAGCATAAAAGCTCTCACCAGATCTATATTCGGCCTAGGACCCATAAACTTTCCTATCAGAGTTGAGGCCATTCTAGAAACAATATGATCTATGATTTGATCAGGAATATTCAAACCTATCACACCTTTATTTAGATCTGAGGCTATATCAATCTTTGGGAAGGAAGATTTCCTAGTCAGTTTTATCCCAAAAAGACAACTCCATTTCCCCTTACCTCATAATGAGTTCCCCCCATGTGAGAGATCTTCTGGCTGTTTCATTGACCCTTTGATTTTCTTAGAAGGACCAAATTTTTCCCCTTTTTCTTCCTCTAGTCCCAAGACAGGTCCGCTGTCCCTACTCGGATGGGCCAGGCTAGACCCACTAGCTCTTTCCTCATTGTTTGGCATGGGGAAAATAGTCTTTTCTTCTGCTTCTTTCTTAGTGACCTCCGCAATTCCTGGTACAGGATCAGAATCTACCTCCCGACCAAGAGCATCCTACTTCCCCTCCTACTAAAAATTCAATTTTTTTTTCCCGCTCTTTCGCTCTCTCCTCCTCCTGCTCACTCCCTCTCCATCACATTTTCCTCTTGATGCTTGTTATAAGTTAATTAATAATTATTAAAGTCTTTTTGAGAAAAAAATAATAGAATAAAATGGGTGGAGGGATAATGATCTTTTAAATAGCCTTAAAGACTTCTTCTGGGAGGTTATAAATAGTTTGGGGACATAAGGAGAGCATCTAGGCATCTTGGAGCAGATTTAGGAGTTGTTGGAGGGTATTTAGGGGATTTTTGTATTTGGACTTATTGTTGTTTGTTAAGGAGGCTTTATGAGCTATTTGGGTGTTTTGAGGCCTTTTTTGAGCAGAATTTAGGCTCCTTCATGGTCGTGGAGACTTTTTCTAGTAATTTTTCCTCATTTTATGGCTTCTAGACCCCATTTTTGGAGCCTTTTTTCTAGCATCCGACCCTTAGTGGTTGAGGAAGTGGTACTTAGAGAGTTTGGATACTCATTTTTAAAGGTTCAAATTATGTAAGAAGGATTTTCTCATGACATTTTTTTCGTTGCAATATTTTATGCATGTATTTGTAACTCATTAGGAGACATAATATATAGTGACTGGAATTTTTGGAGCATGCATTATCTGAATTATTTTAGTCTGATTTTCTTTCTACATATTTGTGTACACCATAGGTGATTGATAAAGGTGATTAGTGAATTTTATCATTCCATGTTATCTTGTCTCATTTGAGTACCTATTTTTAGGAGTATATGTTTGTTTGTAGGTTGTGGTTTGTGTTATTGTTTTGAGTCAATTGGGTGAGAAATATCTTCTCTTTAATAGGTTCGCTCAAATCCTTACTATAAAATATTTATGCAATCCTATATAGAAAATTTGTACTTTCCCTCAAGGCAGATAGTGAGAATTGACATTTAGTAATTTATGATTGTGATTCATATCAGTTTGGTGCATCACCTAGTAAGTAGAAATCTACATTTCATGTTATTTCCAATTTTCTCTATTCCTTTCCCTTCTAATTTCTAGATTAGTTTTGAGCTAAATAGGTGATTATCCTATAGGAACCGGCCTAGAATCTGGAGGTTTCACTTCAAGTTTTGCATATCCCACATGCATAAGTGATTTGCATGTTATGCCATGTTGTTAAACTTTTGAGTTTAATAGGGTGCAAATTTGGTGATTAACAATTTTGGCATGCCCGGTGGGACCACAAGAAGTTAATTTTTAAGGTTTATGCTGATTTTGATATGTTGTCAGTATAATATAGACCTATAAGAGGTCATTTTGAAAGTATATTTGGTGACTCCATGGTGTCAAGATTCAATGTTGTTTAATTTTTATGAGAAAGATTAAAGAAAGAAGCTCAAATTCTTTTGAGTTTTTGTAGCTGTCTCCACCAAGAAGAAGATGGAGAACACTCTATAGAATAGATCCTTAAAAAATATTGCAGTCTACACCACCTGGTGTAGAAGATAGGCCCTTGTTGTTTTATAAAAGGAGGAGAAGAAGGTTTTTGAACAAGGAGGTTTCAAGACATTCAGCCTCACCAATATTAAGAGGAGGGTCTTTGTCATTTTTTTCTGTATCAATTTCTGTAGTAGGAGGCACTATAAACTCAACATCTCAAGGTACTCCTTTGTCAGAAAGTACAAGTGTAGGTTCAGCCCCTACCATTTTCACTCAACAAATACCAACACCAACAATGGCATTGTCAAGACCTTTTTATTTTGTGCCATTCAACTAGGGGAGTCCATTGAATTTTGCTGGCCAACATCATGATATACCATTGCTAGTATTGAAGAGCCTACCTAATTTTACTGGATAAGGTAAAACCACAAATTTTTAACACATCAGAGATGTGGCTACTCTCTGTAATGTACATCACATCATTGAAGAAGATGTGGCTGCCAATTTGTTAGCAGCTTCATTCAAAGGGAAAGCCTTACAATGGTTTAGGACTTTGGCAATAGGTTCAATTGATTCATGGGATAGGCTTGGAGACTTATTAAGAAAATATTTTGAAGATAAGTCAGACCACTTATCCCTAGTGGAGAAGCTTAATACCATTAAAAGAGCCCCCCATGAGCAAATGACAGATTTCAATACTCAGTTTCTCAAGACATGGAATATGATTTCTGTTACTGTAAGACCTTCACCTGATTATTCTTTCTTATATTATTTGAAGAGTTTGAACAATCATATTTCAGTGATGATTCAATCTACAGGAGGAACCTTACTTCCTCAAGAATTTGATATAGCTGTTAGAATAGAAAATAGTCTAATACAAGCATGCAAGATATCTCCTAGACCTCCTATGACCTATTTTCCTGACATACAACCTAACATACCATTACAAATGCCATCTTTAGCCCCTTTACCCATTGTTCCAACATTACCCATTGTTGGAAGTCATGAGGTATCAATTGCAGGCCCTTCCCAGGAGTTGCAGGAGATTAAAAGAAGTCAATAAAAAATTGAAAGTATACTGCAGACTCTAGGAAATGAGTTAACCAACATTAAGAAGTAGTATAAAGGGGTTAGACCATCTTTTCAGCACCAAAATCAAGGATTTAACTAGCAATATTAGGGGAAGGGGCAACAATATCAACAAAATAGGAAGCCATATCAAGGAGCTTATCAAGGTTAGAGGAAAAATCTGAATCAAAGGTGATTCCAACCATATAATCTAGCCCCTCTTAATGTTGTAAATCTAGTAAGAGATATTGTTCTAGCTCATAATAACCTTGAAATAGAATATGAATGGTGTTACCCATGTAATCAAGCTCATAACCAGGCTTCACGTTCAAATAAGGTGATAAATCAAGCACTTATGGTCTAAAATGTTGCAAGTTCACAACCAGATGTATCTACTAGCATACCAGACAAACAATCAAATATACATTCTAATGAGACCACATTCCTAAATAGGCAAGGTGAAGAGTTTTGTGGTGTGAATGGTGACTCAAAGATTGTAGCCAATATAGGAGAAAAGAAAAGAGCTCTATAAGTGGAGAAAATAGCTGATAAAAGAAAAGGGTCTGCAACTGTCGGGTCATCATCCACACCTATTCCAAATAAAGCTTCAAACTTTCCAACCAATTATCAACTTCATAAGAATATAGAGTTGATTATTGATAAAATACACTAGAAGGTACTTTCAGTTATTCTTTACAACATTGTGGATAGTATGAAGAAGATGAATGTATGACCATATGGGATTCCTTATCTATTCCTAGACAGACTAATTTGCTTAGAAAGGCATTATATGAAGATGCAAATCCTAAACAAGTCGCTCATGTTTCTCAAAAAATTGTGATGACCAATGATAATCAGAATTAAGATGCTTATCCCAGTAGTAAAGAAAAGTCTACTAGTCAAGGTAAGAGCATGAAGCCTCCTCCATTCTATGTTTCATTGATTATTGGAAAAATCTGGTGCATAATTGTATGGTGGATAGCGGTGCCACTTGTTCTGTGATGCCCAAGCAAGTAGCTGATCAATTAGAATTAAATTATGAGCCTTTAGAGAAAGGAGTAGTCCAGCTAGATGGCACATCTATTAATATAGTAGGTCTTATCAAATATTCTATCTTAACTTTGCATGCTTGCCCCAAGTTTTCAATTTCCCAAGACATTTATGCAGCAAATTTGCCTCCATATTTTGGGTTATGTTTGTTAAGTGAGTTCACAACGAAAATAGGAGGATACATCTCATCTAACTTGTCTCACATGTTGTTTTGTACTAGATATGGAACTAAGATAACCATTAAGTCTGAGTCACTCGCAAAGGATAACATAGAACCCTATCTACCTAGTACAATAAATGCCAATTGTATAGTTTTTGAACAAGATGAGCATGCTTTTGTTCATGAAACTCGTATTGCTGTTAATTATATCCTTGATATAATTTTATATGAGTGGGTAGTAGGCCATACTCTTACTACTGAGAATGAACTGGTGTTGGATGTTGGTATGGGTAATTGCATGTTTCAAGAGGTTGATTTAGTGATGCCTAATTTGGTTAAGAAGCCAAAAAATGATTGTGATCAGTAGAGTGAAGTCTGGGAAATGTATTTTGATGGCTCAAAGAGAAAGCATGGTTCTGGTGGGGGTGCAATGTTGGTTTCCCCAAGAGATGAAAATTATTATGCAACCTTTAGATTTGGATTCTCATTCACTAATAATACAATAGAGTATGAAGGTCTTATTCAAGGGATGGAATGGGTAAGGAAGAGAGGAATCAAGTGTTTAAAAGTGCATTGAGATAGTGAATTGATAGTGAATTAGGTTAGAGGCCTGAATACTATTAAGAATGACACTCTTAAATTGTACAAGCATAGGGTTTGGGATCTCCTTGACGAGTTTGAAGCCTTCAACATTATAGCCATTCCAAGGAACAAAAATTATCACGCTGATAGATTAGCTATTGTAGGTGCTTAGTTTGACATTCCAAACAACATAAATAAGGGATGTGATCAACAATAAATGAAGGTTATTATTAGACCTTCTATTCTTGATAACAATATTAATTGGTAGGTTTTTGAGAGTGATGAGCAAATCCTACAATTTTTATTAGAGGAAGATGTCTTTGCTACCTCAAATCAGGACAAAGTTCAATAACAGTATGGTGACCAAATTATTTATCTAAAATCAAATAAACTACCAAAAGGGTTGGTTACTTTAGAATCTATCTTTAATTTAGATGATCAAGCAAAAAAGAACAAAACCAACTTGTTGGTTCCTCAAGATCATTATGAAGAGTTGGAGATTTCGCTAGGAAACAACATGGAATTTGGAAAGGTAAGTACTGCAAAATAGTCTTACACTCAGTTATTTCAAGAGTTTAGTGATATCTTTTCTTGGGAGTATGGGGACTTTAAGGGTTTTAATCCACAATTAGCACAACATACGATAGGAATAGAGCCTAATGCCAAGCCTGTGAGGCATAAAAAAAGACCCATTAATCCCAAGTTAGATCCCTTGATGCAGAAAGAGGTTTTTAGGCTGATAGAAAGTGGCTTAATCTTTCCTATCAATCACACTAGTTGGGTATCAAATCTTGTCCCTGTAAGGAAGAAGAACAAAGAGTTAAGATTGTGTATTGATTTTAGAGATTTGAATAGGGCTTTCTTAAAATATAGACATCCCCTTCCTTCTATGGACAAAATACTTCAGTATGTGGCTGGTTCAGAGTGTTTCTCACTCCTAGATGGTTATTCAACATATAACCAAATTTTGGTTAAAGATGATGATCTATATAATACTTCCTTTAAACCACAAAGTGGGGTACAATGGCTTATAGTAAAATGCCCTTTGGGTTATCAAATGCAGGAGAAATTTTACAAAAGGATATGGATATGGCTTTCAGTAACCTCATGTATAAATTTTTCCTAGTATATCTTGATGACATCACGGTTTATTCAAAGAAAGAAGCAAATCACTTTAGCCATCTTAGATAGATCTTTGAACATTGTAGATAGTTTTGTGTTTCTCTAAATCCTAAGAAATGTGTATTTTCTATTCATGAGGGTAGACTTTTGGATTATGTTGTTTCCAAGCAAGGTGTTATAGTTGATCCTGAGAGGGTTACAACTATTCTGGAGCTTCCTTTACCATATCATAAAAAGTGTCTAAAGATTTTTATTGGCATAATTAACTTTGTTAGACATTTCTTGCCTGGTATAGCTAATTTTTTGAAGCCTCTTACATCTATGTTAAGGAAGAATGTGGTGTTTAGCTGGACTAAAGAGCCTAAGAGAAGTTTTCAAGCTATTAAGGAAGCTCTAGCATCAACTCCTACATTGGTAAGCCCTGATTTTACCAAAAATTTCACTTTGTATGCATATGGTAATTATAATGTCATATCTGCGATCTTAGTACAACATAATGAAGAAGATTTGGAACAACCTGTTTCTTTTTTTAGCAAGGGGTTAGAAGATTATGAACAAAGGTACAATTTTGTAGAGAGGCATGTCCTCACCATTGTGAAAAGTTTAAAGAAGTTTACACATATACTAACACATAACAAAGTCCATTTAATGGTAGCTCATCCAAGTCTAAAGGAGTTTCTACTAAGAAAATACCTAAATGAAAATCATGTTAGATGGATTACTAGGGTCATGGAATATGATCTTGACATCCAGGTGACTAAGCTTGTGAGAGGAAGAGGACTTTGTGAGAAGCTAGTAGAGGAAGAAGTTTCAGAGATATATAAAGCAACAAAAGTAGTTCTGGTCAATAATGGGATAGATGCAGAAGATCAAATAACAAGATGGTTGAGTGAAATGGTTCATTTTTTAAGGACATGTAATTGCCCACAAGGTCTGAGCAAAGAAAATCAGAGGTATTTCAGATTGTAGTTAGTTCCATTTGTTCTGATTAATGATGTTTTAATTAGAAGAGATCACATTGGTGTCTTGCTAAGGTGTATTGATTTTGAGAAAGTGAATCAAGTCCTATTTGAGTTTCATGATGGACCTTCAAGAGGTCACTTTGCAACAAGAACAACAATTTTAATATTATGAAAGCAGGCTATTATTGGCATAGCCTTTTCAAAGATGCATATGCTTATGTCAGGAAGTGTGTTCAATGTGCTATGTTCAAAGGAAAAGACACATTGGTAGCTATGCCATTACAACCAATTCAAGTGGAGAAGCCCTTTTTGAAATGGGACATTGACTTTATTGGAGTGATTAATCCACCTTCAAGTGCAGGCCATAAGTGGATAATCACCCCTACAAATTATTTCACATGATGGACAAAGGCATTGGATTTAAAAGAAGCCAATGATACTTCTATTTTGAACTTCTATGATGACCTGGTCTATAGATTTGGAGTTCTAGAATTCATTGTATTAGATAATGCACTTGTCCTTGTGGGGTTAAGACTTTCTAATTGAGCTTTACAAAGAGGTATCTATCTAAATATGAGCTCTAATTGTTACCCTCATGGAAATGGACTGTCAGAGCCCACAAATAAAAATATGATCAAAATCATCAAGAGAACACTTCATGATAATCAGAGAGATTAGCATTCTAAGCTGAAAAGTTCTCTTTGGGTAGATAGGATAACTCCTAAGAAGGTAATTGGAACTTCTTGTTATGTATTGGTATATGGAAAAGAAACACGATTGTCAATCTCAATAGAGCTTCTAGCTTTGGACCTGGCTCACCAGTTGGTGTTATTTGAAGAAGGAGATCCTTTACAAGTGGGGCATGCTCAATTCATGGAGATGGAGGAGACTAGAACTAAAGCAATGTAGACCATGGATAATCAGTAGTTGCAAACAAAAGTAGTTTTTGACAAGAAAACTAGAGTAAGAGTTTTCAAGGTTGGAGACATGGTGCTCAAATGGGATGAGCTTAAAAGTAAACCAGGTAAGCATTATAAGTTTGAATCTTTATGGAGTGGGCCATTCATGAACACAAATTGTAAATAACATAATACTTTTGAGCTATCAACTATGGAAGGTGAAGTAGTACCTATCCCAGTCAATGAGATACACCTCAAACTTTATTTTGAGGTCTAATTTTTCAAGGTTTTCTTGGTTAGTTTCCTTATTTTTAATAAGTATTTCTACACATTAGTTTCAATTTGGTTCTTTCAATAAGTGTTTTCAAGAACAAGGTTTTCCTTAGTTTAGTGTTTCCTATTTTTAATAAGAGTCTCTGAGCAGTTTTTATTTGAAGTTGGAGTTTGCAATTCTAGTTTCTATTGAATCCCCTTCTAGTTAAGCATACTCGAGTGCACTCATTGCTATAATTTTTTGTGACAACAATAAGTGTATTGTTTCATACAATATAATAGAAAGGCTATTCCAAAGAATTGGAATAGCAAGTTGGTTTTGACATGTGGCTAAATAATGTGCTATTCATTCATAATAATGAAATTTTATTTTATTATTAGAAAACTCAAATATTATTCAGTCAAATCCAAAATGAGTAATTAGGCATGTTAAGATGTTATCAGCTGACCCTGCGCCCAATGGAGTTCAAAGGCTACTAGTTTCCCTATGTCTAGCAGACAGACATCCAAAAAATATCACCAAAAATGTTACCAACTTTTGTCTACAGGCTAAATTAGGAAAATAAACTATATTTCAATCCAAAAGGTACATTTCCAAAAATCTGAATCCATGTTCTTTCAGCTTGAAAATACAGTAATTTTAAAAGTCATTAATAAACAATGAGTACATTTTATGAAGAAAGAAGACTATTATTTTTTTCTGAAAATGTAACTTTATTTATCAAAATTATGTACAAAATGCTCCACACAAGCCATGAAACTAGCTAGAAATATTTCAATGCATTTTCACTTCAAATCATGCACGAATATATATACAAGAGTGGAAAAAGTAGATGTTCATGAAGAAGGGCCAGTCATTTCCTGAATGACTGGCTTGTGTTGAAGTTGACTCTGAATGCTCACTCCTCCAAGGTCCTCTTGATCTTTTCCACCTCATTGTTCTGTAGCTTGAAAATGTAAAATAAATGTGTTAGAACTTAGTTCTAAGCAATGACTGGTCTAAATCCATACACATTTACCCCATATAGTCATTCATCACTCCAAACCAAAATGCAAAGATTTATTCCTAACTGGTTTTTTTCATGTGTAGTAACAAGTGTATGTCATTAGCAAGTGGAGTAAATGTGGCTCCCACAAGGGTTGAGCCCAACTTTCTAATGAGAGACTGAGACACAAAGGGATATCATATGATCAAGTACATTCAATATCAATCATCAAGAATAATGAATCTTCCTATACTATACTCATTTGAAGAAGTGGTTGATAATTATTCAATGACATGGTCAAAAATTTAATGGAGTGGCTGCATTTCATGATATACAACTACAACAATGTCAATCAAGCATATGTAGATCAACAAGAAATAATGAAAAGGAAAACATGAAGCCTTTTGTTATTTTCAAAACAAGAGGTAAAAGAATGACCGAGTTTGTTTAGGAGACAATTTACCTTGAGTTTAAACCTTACAACTTAATGCAATTAAAAAAAAAGTAGTTTTGAATAATCATGGATTAGCTTATGCTATGAAAAATGAATGCAAGTGCATACATTTAAACGTTACAGGTGTAAGGAGGTCCTATAGGAAACCCAAGGGTGATATACAACAAAGAGGTGACTATAATGAATCAACAATGAATCACTAAGGGTAATGATATGATACCGTCATTTCATAAACAATAGCAATAGTAAAAATACCATCAAAATACATGCTACAGGGTAATAAAGTGATAGATCTGAAGCTATCAAATATGCAGAAAATTTTTAAGTTCTTTTAGAAATGCTAGAGAAGGGATAGTGCGTTTCTTGATTTTCCATATTCATTTTATCTTATTTCATTCATGGGAAACTAAAAATGGTATTAAGGACATCAATATACATCAAGCCACAATGATTCAATGAAACAAGCATGTCAATATCATTAGTGTGGACAATTTTTAGGGGGCATACATGTTTTGGCTAGATATTCACTATGCGATGAATGCCAGATGCACATGAGCAAGATTTTATTAGTTGCAGTGAGCAGGAAATATACATGGAGCTCGAGCAACTATAGTGAAAACACAAAACAATATTCCTTATATTGCTGAGCACTTAACCCTTGTTTAAAAAGGAAAAAAGAAATATATGTGCCACCTTTTTGCCAATTCACTAGGGAAAAACAAGCTCGGTGGAGAAATAGAAAAACCAGCCACCTTTTTGCCATTTTGCTGGGGAAAAACAAGTGAATGGTGAAATAGAAAAAAAGTCACCTTTTCACCATTTCGCTGGGAAAGAATAAATGAACTTCGAAGTAGATAAATTTTTTCCTGTTGTAAAATAAGCTAGCTCAAATATGCAAGGAAATGATGATAAAGAACCTCCAGATTTCCCAAGAAGTCTCATTCATGGTAGCGCAGGAAAACATAGATACATCTTTCTCCATGGTAGTGGCTTAGGGTTCCCAAGCCCTCACTCTCAAAGCTATCAAATATGGAAAATGATGCAATGTGGTTTAGAGTGGACTTTATGTCACCCTTAGATGCATTGATTGATGGAGTAATCAAGACTCCCCCATTATGATATACATCATGCATATATAATAAAGTATCCCTCCATAGGAAGGAAACAAGGAGACATGATATCCATCCCATAATGGATAATCTCCTCCAAGGATAATGAGTGCTTGAAGACAAAAGACAATCCAATGCCTATAAACAACATTTCTCCCCTTAGGAAAAAGATACACCAAGTACAAATGCAAAAATAATTTTCATTGTGGATAGGAAGAAGGAAGGGGAATCCAAATGAAGTATGAAGTTTATGAAGTGTTCTCATGTGTTGCCATGTCCTTGATTGATAAAGATGCCATGAGCCAATTAGGATGAAGTCCAATAGAAGAAGGTGACAAACAAGGAACTAATGGTAACTGATTATGACCAAACTCCAAAGATGTATCCTCAAAATAGGAAATGGGAAGAGAGAAAAATGAGCCCCCCCTAAATGTAGAATGTACACCCATAATAGGTGCTCCTAGATAAATTTAGAAACTGTAGCAAGAAAACTAATTGATGTTCTTCCCCTTAGGAAGAAACAATGCCATAGGTGTATCAATGAATCCTCCCCAATCTCTAGGAAGAATCCTCAAAATGTATGATGTCTTAGGAAACTAAATAGGAATCTCCAACACATGAGTATGATCAAATTGAACCATGAAATGTGACATATCAAGTGAAGTTTGATACTCATGAATGCCAATCTCTAAAGACTCAAATGTCTTCTCTAGAGATAAAGAGACCTCCTCCAAATGTTGTATCAAAGGATCCAAAATCATATCAATCTCAAAAGAAGGATCAATTGGAGAATGATAAAGGTTAGAGTGTCCCCTCACAATAATTTGAGAAGGATCATCCTCAACAAAGAGAAGACGAATGTCATTAATGATGTATCCCAAATCCTCAATGTAGGACTCCACAAACAAACCTACAATGTCTATCAAGTATTCATCCCATGGAACTATAACTGGAATACAATGAATGTCATACTGCACTAAATCACAAGCATCCATGGCTGTAGGAAGAAAATCATCATCAGGAGAAACAGTAGAAGTGATCTCAACTCGAGAGTATCATTAGGATCTTGAACATAAGTCCAATTTGATAACATCTATAAGGTATCATCACCAAAGGGAATATTATCTAAAACATCAAGTAGAATGAGGCAATCTACAATTAGATCTTTTGGGAATAGAGTAACATTTGGATCTCCAAAACATTCCCAAATGATGGTCCAAATTGTGTGTGGGCTCTCAATACCTTTGATCTTGCAATGGATTTGATGAACTCCAAAGAAGAGAAATTGATGGATGCTTCTACAAATAAAAAATTTGATATGGTCATTCTTATTTTTTCAAATGCCATGATTCTACCAAATTTATGGTTCAAGGGAGAGTCCATAAAGATGAGGCAATAGATTAAGCCATATACAATTTGTGATGATTCCTTTTTCCCATGACTCATAATTGACCCCATTCAAAGTTATAACAACAAGATGTGGTGATATCTCCATGATTACATCAATGATACACTTCTCACATAAAAAATAAGATCAAAAACTTATTGCACCCCCCCAAAATGTAACAAATCAAAGAACCCCCCAAAAATAGATGATTTTGGCACTTTATATTTAATGCGCGTATAATTGCAACTTTGCAAATGGACCAAAGTGGACTTCTGATTTTGATGATTACAATAGAAAAATGAAGCTATATTAGACTCAAGAAAATAAGAAATAAGATCGCTCAAGGATCTGATTAATTACAAGTGTCAAAATAGGCCAAAATAGACCAAATGCTTAAAGTGATATTTTTGCCCAAATAAGCCTACAATCTAATAGAAAATATAAAAATTTCTCAAAAAATCATGCACTTTCAAAAAAAATTACACATAAAAATGTGTCTGTATGAGCTCGAAGAAAGCCTCTAAAGTTGCAAAATCAAGGATTGGATAGGTATAGCCACCAAAAAACTTCAATTTCTATAAAATCTATCCACCAAAACTAGAAAATAAGAGCACCACCAAAAATTTAAGAGATTCTAGCTAGAATTAAAAAATTTACACTAAAAAAGGAGCATGGATGACCAAGTTATGGCCTCTCAAAGTTGGACTACCAAATCAAAACTGCATATGGTGAGAGATTCAAAATTTCAAACCTGATAACATCAAAAAAACCATGAGTCTAAATTTGATGTTCATATGGTCATCACAGCAATTCAGAAAGAATAAAAAATGACGGTAAAAAAATCATCAAATTTAACATACTAAAATAATGACACAACCATGAGCTTAAAATTGATGATCATATGGCCATCAAATAAAAAAGAAAAAATGTCTGTGACAGTAGGATGAGCATCAAATTTAATCCCACCAAAAGATTAAGTCAACAATTTTTTTACCTAGTCTGCCTACATGGATGTTGACTATGCTCCATCGGTGAATGAGAAGGTGCTACGTGTCTGAGTCTAACTTATGTATGATTTCTATTGACTGGATCCACTTCAGCACTAACTGAGCATGTTCACCATTGTCTTTGTGCCGTGTGTTAGCTCCGGATTTGATGTTGATGAAATTCTAATAGTTTTTCCTTTCTTTGGGCTACTCGTAGGTTCTAACTCAGATTGGCTCATGGATGTCAGATTTGGGCTTGGTGATGTCACTAGGGAATGTGAATGGGTGGCTTCACTATGCTTAGATCTACTAAATGATTGGATCTTCTCAATGAGATGGTAGAGAGTGTGGATTGGAATTTAATGTGCTATAAAGAGGGGTTTGAGTTAAGAGCTCGGTGTAGAGTTAAGACTTGTCATAGGTTGATCGGATCAGGTCTAGCCACAATCTGTGATAATCCATAGTGATTAGAGCTAATGTTTTCTCAGTCCCAGAATGAATTTCATGTTACTCACGTTCAAAATAGGCCACAAATCACTAAAAGGTAGATTGATAAGCTAGATTTTTATGTGCTATAGAGAGATATTAGTGACTCTCCTATCTGTGCTGAGAAGTAGAAGGATGAAGTGTAGATTTGGAGGGAGATAGGCATATGGAACCTGATCTAGGCATAGGGGCCTGACAGATGAATCATCTTGGGCCTACCTGATGTCTGCCAAGCCCATTTGGATGTCTAATTATGAACCAAGGAACCAAATTGGATGTGGAGTTCTCTCTGTAGATCAAAATGAGCTCTGATGTGACAATGTTTGTATGATCGACAGTCAATGTCTTCACCATTTTCAATGTTGTTGCAATGCTAGATCCAAAATGGTTGAGGTTGATGCCTGTACTGGGAAAGATCATATTGGATGCTTTAATGCCTGATGAGCTAGGTGGCCTTAATGTCAATGTTTCTTGTTAGATCCATAATGCAGATGACAATATCACTATAAAATGCCATCGAGATGGCCCTTGTTTTGCAATGCTGGGTACCAATGTTTTAGTGGGAATGAAGAATGTTGACTCAGTGTTGGGCTTGTAGGAGGAGCTCCGTAGGGGGCTCTATGATGAATGTCATGTTGCTTGGGAGGAGTCAACTCACTGATCTACTACACCAATGTCACATGAAATGTCTTCAACTCTCCATTTGAAGTCTGTAAAAAATGTGTCGATGGAATGTCTTCTTGATGAAATAGGACTATTCCAGATGTAATGTGGATTGGGGCAGATGCACAACAAACTCGACCGTGTGATATGGATCATGGAAGGTGAATTCTACTTGCATGAGCTAGTGTGACAATCTCACAGGCTATAGAATGTTAGAATGCACTCAGTGACTCGGTGGGTCGAACGTGATGCTTATGACAGTGGGAAGGGGCTATGAGAATTATCCCACATGCATCCCACTGTGGTGATTTTTGGCATTTAAAATGTTCTGCACTTAAAATCGAGTCAAAAAGCTAAGCTAGTGTTGTGGATTTGGTGAGCTATGTTAATTGTCTTTGCTGACAGTGACTCTGTCATCTAGGGTGGGGTTGGTGGTTGAGAGAACAACTCTGTCATCTAGAATATTTTGTAAATATGCTCTATCACTTGGACAGATTGAAAGGCTTTTTGTCATCTAGAATATTGCACAAATTGATACAAAGGCTGAAAAGGGCCAAGACTTTTGTAGACTAAAATAATAATGAAAAGAAAAATCGAGATTGATACAAAAGCTTTTTGTCATCTAGAATATTGCAGAGATTGATACAAAGGCTGACTTTTGTAGACTAAAATGATAATGGAAAAAAAAAACCGAGATTGATACAAAGGCTTTTTGTCATCTACAATAATGCAGAGATGATTGATACAAAGGCTGACTTTTGTAGACTAAAATAATAATGGAAAAAAAAATTGAGATTGATACAAAGGCTTTTTGTCATCTAGAATATTGTAGAGATTGATACAAAGACTGAAAAGGGCTAAGACTTTTGTAGACAAATAATAATGGAAATATCACTTGCACAAATTGATACAAAGATACAAAGGCTGAAAAGGGCCAAGACTTTTGTAGACTAAAATAATAATGGAAAAAAAAAACTGATCTGAATTTTTTTTGCAATTTTGTTTTTTTTTTAATAAAAAAAACTAGAATTGTACCATCAATTTGCAAATTAGGCTACCCAAGCCCGAATTGCAATTTTTTTTCCTCACATTTGAATTTTTCCTAATATAGGCAAATTTATAGTAAAAAATCACCAAAACGACCACCTGGACGCACTAGCAAGATCAAATCTTACTCTAGACGGTCCCAAAAACTATTGATATCCCAGATCTAAATCATGGCCGTCCAAAATATGAAGCAAATAACTCTCCAATGACTATGAAATGAACACTCATATGACTCTGATACCATGTAAGAATTTTCCTAAGGCAACGAATGAAAATGCCAAGATCTAGAAGCTCAATTGATAGCACAAGAGAGATAGGCAAAGTGATATGATCAATTTATTCATTCAATAATGATCAATAATACATGAATGATGCCCAATTGATAAATACAAAGTAGATGTGCCCAAATATATAGCAATGCATGATAACTCAGAGTGATGAAAGAGATAACCTATCAATCACATGAGGTGTAATCACATGTCCACCAAAGATGGATCATCCTCCATTGTACACAAAATTATGTGCACACATGAGCAACAATGAGAGGATGATAATGTGATAAGAGCACTAAAGGTAGATCTCACACATAAAGTGGAGTGAGATAACAACTAACTCCACCTAATGTGGAATTCTCCTATACCATGTGCTAAAATGAGATGCAAAATCCTAGGTGTCTACATGATAACTAATATGAAAATGTATTATCCTAAGTAAACTTAAGTAAAGTGTAATTAAGATTATTTAATTACACCAACAAAAATAATAGAAGACATACTAAGTCTAGTGAAGAAGATATTAGATGAAGAGAGAAGATTAGGAATAATGAAGCAAGAAAGAAGAAGTTGAGTGGCATACATCCTAGGAAGAGAAACTAATGGAAATAAAAGTATGTAATCAAATTGGAACTAAAGGAAGCTAGCTTCCAAGGGGAGCTGATTGGTGAAGAGGGTGAGTCAGAGAGACTCTACAAGATAATATGATTGGTTGGTCTCAAGGGGAGATTGTTGGTTTTTGATTGCATTACTATGTTTTTCCCATCACATGTTTCCACCAATGCCAAAGAGGGATATTGTTGGAAATTAAAATGTTGGGTGTTTTTTCATTGATTTCAACATATCAGAGGAATTAGAGGGATGTCAACATGTTAGAAGGTTCAAAAGAATTGACTAGAAGATCTATTTTTTGGATGCTAACTGAACTGTTGTGGGATAGCCAGGAGAATTGGTTGTTCAAAGGTCTGGTGAGGTTTGGATATTGAAGATATCAAGTTGCACACATGGGAGATAGTTTATGAAGGTCAATACTGAGTTCACTCCAAGTTTTAGAGGATAACATGAAGATTTGGATATGTTTCAAGGTCAGAATTGGTGACTAATTGATAGAGAGATAGAAAAGGGTTCGGTGTGATGAACCAAGATTGAATCTATTCGAGAACACTTAGGAGTGTGTTTGGGGAATAATCAGGTGTCCTCAACTCAAATGGTTAATACTTCAAAGGTTCACATGGAATAATTCTATTGTCTCAGAGGTTAGAGTTAATGCTCATTAGGAATAGGGAAAAAGGGCTAGCAAATCCAATGGCTGTGATGGATTTGTATAGATGAGTATTTTTAATGATACTATAGGACGTTCTTGAAGAGTATGCTTGATGATTTGGTAATATTAATGGATTGGAAGGATCAGATAAGTGAAATTTTTTCTCAATGTAATATTTTTATTAATATTCTTGTTCTTTGCCTACTAGGTTGGTAAATTGTGTTTCACAAATGGTAAACTATGAAATCTGAGAGATTTATGATCTCTAGGTGATTGCTAAATATTATTATTTAAATTTGATGGTCAAAGATAAATTTGAACATTATATTTGGTGTGGTGATATGAAAGGAAGATGTGTTAGGGTTTGTAGACCTAATTCTTGATATAAAAAAATGAATTAGAGAAAATCTAGTTGCAGATGCTAGATGGTGATAATAGAGGAATAGTCTAATTTAGAGATGATCAAAACAAGTTCAATAAGAGTTTGAACAATGATCTACATTGTGCTACATTAGAGGTGTACTAGAAATGAGCTAGATGTCATTTACACAGTTCACAAAAGTTTTGGATCATTGTAGTGATCAAATTGTAAGGCAGTAAGTCTTCCTCAAGGTTGGTGCTTGAGGATTTTTGTTTGAGCATTGAGCTCTAGGTGGTGAGCCTGAATGAAAGTGCATTTTCTATATATTATAATAATTTTATAATTCTAACAAGGTATTTACTTATTATGGATAATCAACCACATCATGGTTTTTCCCTTAGCAGGGTTTCCACGATAAAATTATTTTGTCAACTTGTGTGGATGTGTTTTTTATTTGTTTATGCATGCATGTTTTACATTCTATTTATTTAGATCAGATTTAAGGATACACAAGGTTAAGGGTTTTGGGGTTTAAGGGTTTGAAGTTTAAGGTATTGGAAACAACTATTTCACGCTCCCTCTTAGTTGTTTATTTCCATATTATCAATAGATACATGAATTTATCTTGATGATAACCTAGTTGTTGGTTTCCAAAACTACAAATTGGAAATCCAAGAGCTTTTCCAATTCTCCTATAGGATTGGTTCAATCAGTCTGGGCCAAAGAACAAGAATAACCTAATTCCCCTACACTTTAGGCTTCTCTAGACCTAGGTGGGTAAACCCTCACCCCAAAAACTAAGGTTCCTCTCTATAGAGAATTTAAACTTTGAATGATCTCTCAAAAGGTGGAAAATGGTTATTGAGATTGATCAAGATGAAAAGTAGTTCTTGTTTGTATTTGAATGCTTCAAAAATGTGTTGTATGTAAAGAATGCTTTATATATGAGATTATGCACTGATAGTTTCCAATGCATATGAATAAAATGAAAGAACTTCAACACTCTTACAATGTAAAAACCTTCTTTGAGAAAATACACAGACTAGTCCCTTATCCAACTAATTGGACAGAATGTACTCAAACTTTGTTTGAACCCTCATGTACACTCTACAATTTAACTTCAGATTCCCTCCTCCATGACATCAAGGATGAATTGGTTATAATATTTATTTTAGTCTAAATGAATTTAAATCCTTGGTAGGAAACCAATTAGACAAGGAATTCAATAGATGAGAGATTCATATACAACCCTTGATACTCAAAAACCAATATTTAAAACTTCAATTCTTTGACATGTAATAGTAAAGAGGAAATTATTGAAACTAAAAATTCAAAGGACCAATCCAATAAAAAATAATGAACTTACTTCCTCAACCTTGGACAAAAAGAAGGTTTTCTTTGTATTAATAAAAAAAGTGAATACAATTGATTCACACCTCGATTGCAATTACTTTCAATACATATTATTTACCTATAGTACTATCATCATAACTTAATATTATGTCTATCATCTTAGCCTCTATCCTCAGTGTTGGTTGTGGTATCCCATCTTATACATAATCGATGAGATGCAAACAAGCTTCCAAATGACACAACTATTCCTATAAACTAACTACTTGCAACGAAGAGTGTCTAAATTAAAATAAGACAAATAAACTAAAAATAAAACATAAAGAAAATTAATCCAATATGACTATTTCCTCATCAAAATCCTTTTCTGGAAACTCATCGGGCTTCCTCTAATATTATGTTACCCATTTTGCAACCTGAACATGCATCAGCCACTTAAAGTGCAAAATTTTAGAAATAATCAACATTAAGTCCTGCCATTTCTTCCCAGTGATCACACGGGTTTCAGCCCGAAATTAGGTGAACTTAACTTCCAGATAAATAATCTTGTCGAGAAAATCATTGAATCTACCAATATTAAAATCATCTTCCACTTTCAATCAATCAACAATCTTTCAAGGAAATTCCTCAAATTACAATTTCCAATCTTGTATATCTTTTACCTTCCCATTCTGATCAACTATCTCCATAACTGACTAGTGACTATTTGAAATGAATGAAGACATTCTCTAATATACTTTATCCTCCTCCTATTCAATATAACTTAAATTACTTGATATGGCTTCTATCATCTGGGCAATCAATTTAATTTATAGAGGAGCATCAAGAATCTCTCCTTGTAACTTCGTGAACTTGACTAAGTTCAAAGTGGGAAGGCCTCCACTCCGGATTAACTCTTAAAAGTTTGGTTTGTTTTCTTTGAAGTAATTTTTCATGTATATAAGGATGTTATTACCTACATGGACTTCATCACAATATTTCCACACACATTTCACTCTAAAAGATAGTATCTCCTATAAATTCTTATAGACACAATCCTTATAGGCATTTTTCTATTTGTCAGAATCCTTATCCATTTGTTGTGAACTTTCTAAAACTTATGTAACAACTTTTGGAGCCAATAATGTCTTGCTAGACCCTAGAGTCTTATACTACAACAATCCATTCTCCATCATCACCATTTTTACATTAATGAAAACCAACCTTCTCCAAATCAGAGACCTATTTTAACATCACCTGGGAAATGGAAAAAAAATGCCAATTCTCCATGCACAAAAATGGCCTCTTGTGAAGTAGCGAAAAATTATTATTTCTCTGTCCATGTGAACTACACCTCTCGAAATAGCAAAAAATTTCTATTTCACCATCCCTTAAAAGGTTGTCTTACAAAAAGGTGAAAACTACTTGAGAACTCTATTTTGAAATAAATGTGTGACTTTGAAGCCTATCCCATTGCTCATCCTTGTACTTTGATCCCCTTGGAATTGATCTAATGCTCTAGAAATGAGAAAACTTGAAGGCTCCAACAATGGCTCTTTTTGGGCATATATACCCCTAGTGGGTATAATGAGAAGCCAGTTATCTCTAGATGCAGACCAATCATCAAACAAACTGAGAAAAAATAAAAGAAAAATAAATCAGAAAAGATCTCAAATATATATATATATATATATATATATATATATATATATATATATATATATATATATATATATATATATATATATATATATATAGAGAGAGAGAGAGAGAGAGAGAGAGAGAGAGAGAGAGAGAGAGAGAGACTCCCTGAGAATTTCAAAAAAAGAAATTCTTCAAGTATTTCCCATGTACAGGGAACTCTTGAATGTATCCTTCAACATCTTGGAAAAAGTATGAATGCTCTCTAGTCTTTTTGACAATGATATAGGGTCCCATCCAAAGGGAAATTTTCCATGTTTTCCTTTATCTTCATCTTTAGCATTCTACTTAAAAATCCAATCTCCTTCCTAGAATGATCTATTAGTGGCTCTTTTTCCATGTAAAAGTTTGACCTACTTTTGTTTTCTGATATTTTGATCTTGAGCCTCCCTTCTGATTTCATCTAATTCTACAAGTTGGACCATCTTTTCCTCCATGAAATCCAAGTCTTCCAATTGTTCATCCTTAACAAATTTATACACAGGAAGAAAATTAATCATAATAATCCTAGCTTTCTTCCCAAAGACCATCTCATAAGGGGCATACCCTATTGATTTCTTGATAGTAATTCTATCGGCCCATAATGGAAGATTGAGCTTTGAATCCCATGCTCTTTTTTTATTGTCCAAAATTCTCCTTATAATTTTTAATATGTTCTTGTTACTTGACTCGACTTGTCCATTTCCTTGTGGATGATAAGGTGATGAGTGAGACAAGTTTATACCATAGAAATTACAAATTCATAAAACTCTTTAGATTTGAAAAATATTCCATTGTCACATATAACCTTATGGGGGACTCAAAACCTTGTCAAGATATTTTATGTTAGAAATTTGATCACCACTTTTCTAGTAGCCTATCTAGTAGGTATTCTTTATAGCTAAACGTGGACCTCTAATCTAGCTATATACACAACATAGTCATTGCTCGATCATCAAAATTATGAAGGTGAGTATGAATTACTCAATTCACAATATCTATTGATTCGACCTGTTGCCTCCTAATTAGTTGGGGTGTTTGAATGACTCTCAGAACGAGAGCCAACAACCAGAAGACCAAGCTAATATGAAGGATTTTGAAAGCTTGAAAAATGAACAAATTGCAATTAATCTAAGATGAAGATGCAATTAATCTAAGAATGAAGTGCAAATTTTAATCTAAGAACATGAAAGAGATATGAGAATTAAGCTAACAACAATAAGCAAATTAAACTAATATGAGAATGCAATTACACTAAATGAGAATTAAACTAATATGCAATAAAAGCTTGGAAACATGAAATAATTGAGACAAAATTTAACTATAGTTTTGATACTCTCACAATTGTCTCTTCAAAATGAGAAAATGAGGTTCATGATATACACAAGCTCGGAGAGAGGATGAAGAGTTTCTTGAAATGAAACGGTCGACTCTTCATTTCCAATTGAGACAAATATTGAAGGATTATTTAATTAAAAGAATGAATTATTGCTACATATGGGTGACCCTTCGAATGATTTGAATTATTAAATCCAAATAAAGTTAATCCATTCATATAACCAAATAATATTAATTCATTTTATGTGTATTAGCTAAATGGGGTGGGTTTAATTTAATTTAAAGCACTTAGGAATTTAGAATTAAATTAATTTATCATAGGGACTATTTAGCTAATAAAGTCGAATACTTAGGAATTAATTATAGTGTGAGATTAATGCAATTTAGGGTTTTTGCAAATGACACCAAGTCAAATAAAGTCAGGTAGGAGAGATAAAATTTCCTAGTAAAATAGGACTTTAATGATGTAAAATTGAAGAAAATGCACAAAAATTGATCAAAATTATAAGGTGCCAATTTTGGGGTATTACATTTGCCCATCTTTGAATTGATGTGCGAGCATCACGTTGATTCAAAGAATAGTCTGATGTGACAGATGATGAGGTTTCAGGATAATCTCTAGAATATAGCTTAACCCTCAGAAGTCAAGGTTAGAATGCCAAGACACCGATCAGATCAAATTGTAGAACCCACTTTAGAATGAAGCACGGTTCTCTGAAGTCTAAGTTAGATTGCGAAGACAACGGTCTAATGACAACTTGAGAAGAGACTGGAATCAGGGTTAGATTTCCCCAATGCCCATTGATCAAATGATGACAGATGCAGATTTAGGACTAATCTTCAGAATTAGGGTTAGATTTCCCCAATACAAAGCTTAGGCCTCCGAGACCTAGGTTAGATTGCCTAGATAATGGTTTGAAAAGATATTTCGAGAGTCATCTCCAGAATGAAGCTTGACTTTTAGGAATTAGGGTTAGATTTCCCCAATACCTAATAGATTTTGAGAACCATCTCCGGAATGAAGCCTGATTCCTGAGGATCTGAGTTAGATTGCTCAGATACCTAAAAGATAGATGACAAGATGACTAGATGCGAGGCACAAAGATGCCCCTAGAGATAGATGACAAGATGACTAGATGCGAGGCACAAAGATGCCTCTAGAGATGAGATGCCCCAAGCGGTGAGGACTTTGATTCAAATCAGACTGATATGAGACTAGTTTGACAAGATTCAAATGATGCAATCATCCTGTCCCCTCGGGAGCAAAATTGAAAGATGACATATCAGAAGGATGATTAATAACAAGAGGCTACAAAATGGAAGCAGTCATACTAGATTCAAGAAGCTGCAGAAGCAATTTGGAGAAATTGGGAGGTCCTGTTGACCAAGTTTTGACTAGATTTGACTAGAGTTGACTTTAGATGAGAACATTGAAGATCTCAAGAAAATGATGAGGAGATGAGAATTTGGCAGGAAAATGATGCCATAAGGCTGACTGCACAAGCGTCTGATCCCAAAGAATCCCAAAATTTTAAAATGTGATTTTGAGCTATCTAGAGATGTTAGATTTTGATTTCAATCCTGAGAATGGATTCAGAACGGTTGATTTAGCCTAGGGTGAAGTTTTCATGCAAAACGAAGCACTTTTGCAGATTAGGTCAAAAGCTATATAAGGCCTGAAGGGGTAATTTTCAAATCATTATTCACTTTGTCTTCTTGCAAATCTAAGAGCTCTGAGAGAGAATGGAGGGTGTTCTAGTGCATACACATCGATTCAAGCATTCCCGACACCACACTAACCACCGAAGTATGATCCACTTGTGAGTAGTCGATAAACCATCCTGCATTTCAAGTTTTAATCACTTTCTAGGTTGATTAGGTTAGATTTTAGCATGTTTAGGCTTAGTTCTTCAATTCTCGCGTGAGGAAATAGTTTCCTTGCACCAGCCTCAATTGCCCCTTGCGCGAGAAAATAGTTTCCTCATGGGGGTTAAGGCATCCTCGCATCAGGTGGCTCTGTGTTCTCGCATGAGCCACTAGAAGATGATGCATGAAATTTCATCTAGGTGATGAAATCTCACGCGAGACAGGATCCTGTCTCGAGCGAAAAATCTGCTGCAGTTGTAGAATCTTTTCCAAATTTGCATAAAATTAGCCAAGTAGAGTGTCACAGAGTTGTGTGTAGGCTTGATGCATTGCTTCATTTATTGTTGTTGCTTTGAGAACCACCATGTTGAGATACTAATCCAATGTCATCACTTGCTTTGTAGGTTGAATTCCCAGATGTCGCATTCCAGTCACACCATCCAGTCATCACCACATTAGTACAGAGGTTGACTGATACTGACTGTGCCCACATTGATGGGCTAGGATTGACATACTTGCATGATATACCTGACATTCAGGTAAATCATGGTCTTCTAGGTGCACTTGTCAAGTGTTTCTATTCGAAGACGAACACATTTCATTTGCCAATGGGGGAGATGATAGTCACTCCTGAGGACATCTACCAGATACTGAGGATACCCTTCCACAGTGCCTATGTTGAGTATGATATATAGCTGAGGGTAGGTACACTGACACTGAGAGCTATATTCAGAGATGAGTTAGTGATGGGTTGGGCCATCTCATGGGATGAGTTGGTCAATAGATATGGTGGTGCTCATCGATTAGCAGTCATTTTAGCCATGTTCTTGAGTTGTTACTTGGTTCCTGATTGGGGTCAACATAGATTGGAGTGCAGCTAGGGATGGATGCTATAGCAGATGCTAGATAGGCCAGCTGTTAGATTTAGATGGGGTGAGTGCATGCTCACACAGATGTATCACAAGATGCATGAGGTCTTGTATCAGAGCGCCAAGACCATGGCCGCTAGAGTTTTTGTATTGTAGATCTGGGCCTGGGAGCATCTCCTTGTTTGTAGGCCAATATTTCATGATACACGATAGGCCCTTGAGCCCTACATTTATGAATATGTAGGCCCTATGACTCAGCCAACACTGGGTAAGACCGAGCAGTGGAGGGTGTAGTTAGATGATATGGTGGCAGTTGTGTGGAGACCTTGGATAGCCACAGAGCCATGGGATGATGCTTGATGTGAGCTCTCCCATATGTTCATCTTGTATCCACTGATTAGATGTACTATTAGCATTATTGAGCGCTTCTTTATCACACATGTCATGAGGCAATTTTGGAGGCCACAAGACCTCTCACAGGAGTACACCACATATGCTTGCTTCGTCGATGAGACAAAGAAGGGCTGGTAGCCATGGTTAGATCAGGGTAGATGCATGATTGAGGCATGAGTACCTCCAGCTCAGTGGTACTACATGGTGGATGCCACCAATGTAGGGATGATGCCTGCATATCGAGATCACTTCTTGGTGCACCCCTTCCCTAGATTCACAGATCCTGTTGGCATGGGCCAGGGGGTGCAGCAACATCCTACACAACAATAGTAGTAGTAGGTACCTGCCCAGCAATAGATACTAGTGTATGCACCCTAAAATGGTCGCCTAGACTTTGGGCCCCCATTTCTGCAATTTATCAAATCCCTGAATCAATATTTTCAAATATCAACATTTTTCAATTATATCAATTTCCTTGATCAAATCATAATCAATTCAATATTTCCTAAGGTTTGAGCCTTATTTAATTTAAAAAAAATAAAAAATAAAAATCTTATTTAATTAAGAGAACATGCTCCCTTTTAATTAATTAAAAATCTCTTTTAATTAAATAATAAAATCATTTTATCCTAAGCCTTTATTTAATTAAAAGGAATTTCCTCCCCTTTTATTTAAATAAAAAATCCCCACTTTTCTTCTTATCCTTGTTGCACAAATAAAGCATTTAATTCTTATTTATAAAGAAAAATAAAATAAAAAATAAAAGAAAAGTACTTTTGCCTCACATGGACATAAATTAAATGCTCAACATAAAGTAAATGCTTCTAATTTTTTTATTGGAGGATATTTGTGCACAAGGATCAAGCTTCTTTTTTTCTCCATCGTTGATTAAGTCTTTTGCCTCTTAATCTCCATGGTCCATTATTTTTCACTTCCTATAAAAGAAGAGCTCTCTTCCTCATTTGCACACACCATACATACTTGAATTATTATGCTACAGGTTTTCTAAGTCATTGAAGCTTTTGGAGATATTCTTGCATCAAGTTTTGAAGATTTGGAGCATCATTGGCATTCATCTTGCATCTACATCACATCCTAGCTTGCATCATAGTTGCATTATCATGGTATCATTTCCTTTCGTGTTTTAGATTAATCTCACATAGTTTAATTAGAGGGTTTGTAACTCTTTCATTTCCATTTTCATAGCTTAATTGCATCTTCATTCTCATAAGATTAATTTTCATTCTCATATAGATTTTCATAGCATTGCATTCATTTGGAATCTCTCATTGTGTGGTTGACTAGCAAGGTCATGAGTTTATAGCTCTAGCTGAGAGCAATTTTACAAATCTTGCAACTCCATGCATAGAGAGCTATGGATCAATTTGTGAGGGCTCATTCTTGAGTTTTCTTGCATGTAAGGATTCATAGAAGTGTGACAACATTTTAGCAGACAACTAGTACAACAACCTGGATAGCAGTAGGTTGCAAAATAGGGGCCACAATAGTAGCAATAGAGATAGAGGGTATTGAGGCCAAGGATAGGGCAGATGGACATCCCCCGAGGGCAATGGGATTAGATGCAGGGGTTGGCAATAGTGGGACACAATAGAGGGCCACTAGAAAGAGGATGGGGGACCCATCACAATAGATGCCTCCTAACAAGGGGGCACAGGATGATGTAGATATGTCAGATCAGGCTGCACAGGGGCCACATTAGATAGCACAAGTATAGGAGGCTCTCAGGAAGAGCCGAGAAAGAGTCCGGTAGGTACAATGGGAGAGGGATGACTACCACACCTAGGTCATCATCCAGGAGATGCGGGTGGCTGACAGGGAGCGGGAGATCAGAGAGCTCCGAGAGGAGCTAGCAAGGTGTTAGCTAGAGACTAGATATGAGTCCGCTCAGGCAGCTTACTACTATGTGACATATGTTGGTGTTGTTCGAGATCTATCAGAGCAGGTGCCTCCATTTTCTGAGTATGCTAGAGCACCATAGGGACCACTGCCATAGGCACCTCCACAGGCACCTCCTCAGGGATCACCACCATAGGGACTACCGCCACCACCTCCTCCAGGTGGTGATGGGTAGAGTTAGCCCATTTTGACATTCATATTGTAGCCCATATTTTGATACTATGCTCAAGTAGCACCATTCATTTTGTACATGACATTGATCAACCGTGATATATATATATATATATATATATATATATATATATATATATATATATATATATGAGATCACCTCTTTGATATCATTGTACTTGTTTATATATTTCTTTAATGTTGATGTTCATATTTTATGAGATGTTTCCTAGATGATTTAGATGTATGGATTAGATATGTATGAGATGCACATTCTTTCTTTTATGATATGAACATGCACATGTTTTATTTTATATATGTATGCAATGCAATGATGGAATGTATGATTTGATGGTAGATGGATATGTAGATGTAAAATGCACGCATATGGAAATGTGGTACTAATCATCTCATGTAGGATGTAGCAATATATGATAGGTACTAACCAAAAGAATGTTTCAAAGATCAAGAGCGAGGATTGGACACCTGTGCAGCCAAGATGAACCTGAGACAAAAGATGAAAACCTTTGATGAATAGATCTAGAGGAAGACAATCAAGGTAGTACCAAAACACTATCTCAATGCAAGCCTAGAATGAAAATGCAAGCCTAAACTAGATGCAAACCCTAGGACTTGGTTGTTGGACTCATTGTATTATCATCATAGAGTTTTTAAGAAATGAACATTCACAGGATGCCATACAATCCTCACTGACATTGCAATCATGAGAATATGAATATGACATATGTCTTATATTTTTTGGAATGAGATGTAAGCATTAAGGCACAAGAAGCCAGAATGACCTGAACACCTATTCCTTTTGATTTAGCAAGTTAACATAAGCATCAAAGCATAACTGCTAGAATGACCTGAATGTTGCTTACATACAAACATGCCAGACACATGAGAGTTCCTTCTTTTTTCTAAGTGAATGATAAGCATATAAAAGGTGCTCGCAGTGACCCTTATGTTCACTTCATAGGATGAGCGTTAGCAGTTTCACTTGTAGCCAAAAGGAGTCACTCAAAACAGACAAGGAGAAGAACCAACCTCACCAAAGTTTCCATATAAAAGGAGTCGAGGTACACATGGCCATCCAAAACTAGATGAAGGCTCTCATAGTGGACACCCCTCTTATAAAGATTCTTTGGATCATTGGAACTAAACCATCAAATAGAAAGCAAGAAAAGATCATGCCCCTAGTCTTCACATTTCTTAGTCAAGAAAGACATCTTAGATTCGCTCGAGGGGAAATGATAAAGAAACAAAACAAACACACAAAAGAAAAGCTCAACATGCTTCAGAGAGTTACAAATTCAATTGTAGTTTTCAGTTTAAGTAGATTGAAGTTGGATCAGAAGTGTACAACATTCAAACTCTCAACAGGACAATGACAATAGGTGGACACAGTGAGAACCATTGGTGGCCATCACGAGAGATGAAGTCTCAAGGAGATATCAGAGTGCTAACCAAGTATTAGTAGGTAGACATAGTGAGAACCATTGGTGATCGATACAAGAAGGATTCTTGAAAGAGAGAACCAAGGATGAATGAAATATCAGCAGGCAAATGTAGTGAGAACCACTAGTGACTGATGTAAGGAAGAGGTCCTGAAAGAGAGGGGTTCGAACAAGAGCTAGGTATCAGTAGGCAAACATAGTGAGAACCACTGGGGACCAATACATGAGAGATCCTCAAGGAGAGAAATCTCAAAAGTAGCTAGGCATCAGCAGGCAGATGAAGTGAGAACCATTGGTGACTGATACATGAAAAAAACTTCCGAAAGCGATAAGACAATGCCCTCTAGAACAATAAGGTGCCCCCAAGTGTGACTAGTTTCAATCCATGAAGAGTCAAGAAAAATCTTGAAAGTAACTGAAAGCAAGTGCATGAGCTAGCAAACTAAAGCAAGAAATAAACTAAAGCAAGAAACATGAAAGCAAACTAAATCAGGAAAGCAAGAGCCAAGCGATGCTGCAATAGGTATAGCATTAGGGAACAAGAGGTGCCTGTTTACCAAGTTTTCACCACCTTGGCAGAGATTCTATTTTTTCTACCATGATGCCTGTTTGCCAAGTTTTCATTAATGGCACATTTTTCTCTTCTTTCAATTTTTTTGTACTTTTCTCTTTTTTGATTTTTTTTGTATTTTTTGAATTTTCACTTTTTTTTTGTATTTTTCAATTTTTTGTATTTTTTCAAATTTTCAATTTTTTTTTGATTATTATCAAGGCACATGCTTACCAGGCTTTCACCAAGATAATAGATACATCAAAGCTCCTGTTTACCAGGTTTTCACTAAGATCATTTTTTCAGGACATTTTGCAATTTTTAGGATTTTTGACAATATACCATTTTTTGGATTTTTTCAGGATCAATAAGTATGTACATGAGCACACAAGAAATGTCTTAGCTGTAGAACCACTTCAGGTGCAGAGTGTTGATCAGCTCTTTGAGTTGTTCTCCTTTAGTGGTGGAGAGTTGGTAAGCACTAGACCCAAATGCTGTAGTGATAACATACGAACCAAGCCAGTTTGGTTTAAACTTTCCTTTCTGGACCTGCTGCTGATTCTTGGGGTTTTCTCTTAAGACGAGATCACCCACTTGGAATTCCATTTGTTAGAATTTCTTATTGTAGGCTTTATAAATTCTCTTCTGGTATGCTCGAAGATGATCGAACACCACCTTTCGATGTTCATCCAATAACTCTAGCTCTTGTAGCCGGGATATTCTATTTTCTTCATCAATGACAAGGCCCCTTAGAGAGACTCACAATGTAGGAATCTCAACCTCAATAGGAAATAATGCATCTGCTCCATAAACCAAGGCAAAGGGCATGGCCCCCATTAGTGTTTGAATTCTTTTTTTATAGTCCCATAAAGCTGGATTAATTTGGAGGTGCCAATCTCTACCGGATTTGTGAACTGTTCTGTGCAAGATTTTGAGAATTATCTTATTAGAAGCTTCTGATTGTCTATTACCCTGGGGATAATAGATAGATGACCAATGTTGAATGATCCTAAATTTGGTGCATAACTCTTTCAGGTCCTTGTTCTTGAATTATCCCCCATTGTCAGTGATAATGGATGAGGGTACACCATATTTACAGATGATATAGTTTAGTATAAACATAGCCACAAACTTGCCATTAGCTATAGTCAGAGGGACTATCTCAACCCATTTAGTAAACTAGTTTGTAGCTGTGATGATAAACTTATGTCCTCTTGAAGAAGAAGGATGTATTTGACCCACCAAATCAAAGGCCCACTATTGAAATGGCTAGAAACTGATGAAAGGAATAAGCTCTTTAGCAGGAGCATGGATTAGATTTATGTGAAATTGGCACTATTGAGAGGCCTTGACATATTGAATAGCTTCTTTCTCCACATCTGGCCATTAGTAACCAGCTCTTATAAGTTTACGAGCTAATGTTAGATCACTCGAATGAGACCCACATATACCTTCATGTACCTCAGCTAACACATATTTGGACTCATTGGGTTCTAGACACCTAAGGAGGGTACCGTCTAGACCCTGTCTATACAAGTCATTTTCTATGATGACATTCTGTGAAGCATTATGAATTAGGTGATGTTTTTCATTTCGGGTATATGTGTCAGGAATGATTTGGTCATGGAGGTAGGAATAGATATGGTGGTAGCGAGATGAATCATGTCCAATAATTAAACATATCATCCTAGATTCAGGGATGTCATAGGCTGGGTAGCGTAATGTCTCCACTAGGAATTCATGTTTGAAGTCATGTTCTAGCATCTATAACATTGAGGCAAGAGGGGCCATAGCATTGGATGCTTTATTGTCCACCCTTGGAATTTGTTGGAAAGAAATGTGTGCAAAATACTATTTGAGATCATCCACCATTCATTTGTAAGGCACTAGCTTGTCATCTTTTGTTTGATAGATATTATTAACTTGGTTGATGACTAACTGAGAGTCTCCAAAGAGCTTGAGCTCATCCACATGCCATTCAATGGCTATCTTCATACCATTGATGAGAGCTTCATATTTAGCGATGTTGTTTGTGTGGGGAAACATAATTTTATAAGCTTTGGGCAATGAGTATCTTTGAGGTGTTATAAATAGAATGCCTGCACTTGATCCTTGCTAAGTGAATGATCCATCAAAGAACATGCTCCAAGCCCGATGTGTGAGAAGCATGATGGATTCATCTAGGAATTCAATGTTCAAAGGCTGGTGATCTTTCAGAGGAGCTTATGCTAACTGACCAACAATTTCTTGTCCTTTAATAGCTTTTCTTTCCACATACTCAATGTCAAATTCACTGAGTATCATAACCCATTTTGCTAATCTACTCGTGAGGGCAGCCTTGCTTAGTAAGTACTTTAGTGGATCAATTTTTGCAATGAGCCTTGTAGTGTGAGTGAGCATATAATGCTGCAATTTATGTGAAGCAAATGCTACTGCTAGACAAGCTTTTTCAATGACAGAATATTTCATTTCATAAGAAACCAATGTTCTACTGATATAATAAATGGCTCTCTCTCTTTGTTGTTCTAATCTTCTTGAGCTAGGAGAGCACCCAAAGATGTGCTCATGGCTGAGATGTATAGTATGAGTGGCTTCCCATGAATAGGGGGCATCAATATAGGTGGATTATCAAGATACTATTTAATTTTAGTGAGTCCCCTATCACATTCTTCATTCCATTCATAAGTCACACCCTTATGCAAAGTTTTAGTGAATGGTTGTGACTTGTCAGCCAACTATGAAATGAAGCACTGAATAGATTGTAGCCATCCCTAAAGTCCTCTCATCTGACTAATGTTCTTAGGTGGAGGCATTTCCATAATAGCTTAAACTTTCTTAGGATCAAACTCTATGCCTTTAGCTGAAATGATGTAACCCAAGAGTTTCCCAGAAGTGACACCAAATGCACATTTTTTGGGATTAATTCTAAGACTAAATTGTTCCATGCGGTCAAGTATGGGACCCAAATTTGTAAGATGAGCTTTTAGTTGAATGCTTTTGGCCAAAGTGTCATCCACATAATCTTCCATTTTTTTATGTATCATATCATGGAAAATGGTAGTGACAACTCTTTGATATGTTTCTCCAGCATTCTTAAGCCCAAAGGGCATGACATTCTAGTAAAAGGTGCTCCAAGAACACATGAAAGCAGTATTTTCTTGATCCTCTGGAGCAATTTTTATTTGATTATAGCTAGAGAAGCCTTCCATCAAGGAATACATTTCATAGCCTACTGTCATATCCACTATCATGTCAATATTGGGCAATGGGAAGTCATCTTTTGGACATGAGTTATTTAGATCTCAGAAGTATGTGCACACATGAATGGATTTATCATGTTTGGTAACTGGAACAATATTTGAAATCCACTCTGCATAGTCAATAGTCCTTATGAAACCAGCCTTAAGAAGCTTTTCTAGCTCTTCTTTGACTAAAAGTGCCACATGTGGATGCATCTTTCGAAGCTTCTATTTAAGAGGTTTAATACCTGGTGCAATGGACAAATGGTGCATGATTAGATTGGGGTCCAATCTAGGCATATTAGAGTAAGTCCATGCAAAGTTTATTTTCTTTCTTTGAAAGAAGCTAGTGAACTCTTCCTTTTCTTTTGTAGATAATGACTGTGCTAGATGAATAATTTGTGGAGCAGCCTCTGTACCCAAATTCACTGGTTGTGTCAGCTCAATCAATACTGATGATCTCTCTTGAAAGTGGCTCAGAAGTGTATCAAGTATCTCATCCTTGGGCACCTCAAAAATATTTTCACCCTTAGATACATCTTTTATTTTTACTTTTTTTTTGGCTCTGATACTACCATAATGTGGTTTTCACATCAAAGCATCTATTTTTTCTTCTTTTAATTTTTTGACTAAGATACTTGATATCTACCTCTATCATGCTGACACTGCCTTCGCTGGTGGATGAAATTATAGGTTCAATAGCATGGAGGTAACAGTCTAGAGCATAATCATTCTGGAATGTTAGGACTTCATTGGATGAGGAGGGAGAGTTCCAGTTTATCAGCTCAGGATTTTTGAGTGAGAGAGAAGTAGTGGCTGGTTCAATTGCGTTCACAGTATAATCATCAAAAGCATGGATGAGCAAGTCAAGACCTAGAGCAATCTTATCCAAAGGAGCATTTGAATCCCAGTGAGATCCTACATTAGAAGTAGAGGATAAGTTAACATCGATGGTGTCTAATTCATGCATCCTAACACTAGACCCTTCACCTACTTTGAGAGGGTTTTCAAAGGTATGCACCATGTCTATATCTTTATCATAAGGAGCATCAAACAAAGAGTCAAACTTGTACTCATGTGAGTCAGTACTTAATGTGGGAATTCCATTAGCAATGGCTATATCATCTAACTCATCTTCATCTCTTGTAGCATTAATGGCTTGCTAAAGTTGGTCTTGTTCAAACCGCTCTTGGAAATGTGGTGGTATGTATCGTTCACCCTGAGAATTGGAATCAGCCATTTGTATTTCTTTCCATTTGTCATATGTGAGTTGATGCACCAAAGTGGTATCATTAGAATCACTATCAGTCCCTACCAGGTGGATAGGTATAACAGGTTCATCCAGTTTTGCAAAGAGTGCAACAAATTCCAGAGGAATAGGATATGGAAAGGTGTCTTCATCAGAGCTGGCCTCTGGGTTGACCTCTGGGGTAGTTTCTTCAAATTATGGTTTAGGTTCAGGTTCTGGCACAAATTTGTTTATCCCTAAATGAAAGGGGATCTTTTTGAAGCCTAAGCCAGTAGTATCCTTTATGCGGTGACCTGTAGCTTCAATGGGTTTCAAAAAACCATTGTCATTCATCCCTATAGGACCACTCCCTTTGTAGCTGAAGTGCTTCAGGATCTTGAAGGCCTCACTGTATGGCTCTTACTCTAAGTCTAGAGGTGGAGTATTTAGTTTAGATGTTTCTTTCCCTTTATAGATCCAAGCTATGATAACTCTTTCTTCATCCTCATCTTCTAAAGGTGTAGAGGCCCATACAAAGGCACCATCGTAGGCTATTTGAGGGGAGTCATCAAAAGGTTTGTTACTCTTAGAAGGTCTCCCATAGGAGCGCAGAGATGGAGGGAGAGAATCTAGTGATAACATAGGTTCAATTCAATATCCCCCCATGCTTGTATCCTTGAGTTTAAAAGTTTGTTCCATTTCTTTGAGTTTAGCATCATAGAACTCAGTAGACTCTGTATTAGCTGGAACAAAGCTATCTTTAGATTGTGTGAGTGTGTTGCAAGAGTAGTTGGTATTAGTAGGCACAATGACTTTCAAACCATGGAACGGGAACTTGATACATTGGTGATACGTAGATGGGATTGCTTGCATCTCATGAATCCATGGTCTTCCCAACAATATGTTGTAGGAAAGAGGAATATCAAGAAATTGAAAAGTAACATCTCTCTCAATAGGGCCAACTTAGATTGGCAACAAAACTAAACCTTGGGATTTGTGTTCCTCTTCATCATAAGCTTTAATAGTAATTTTCTTGCGGGAATCTATACAATACTCATCATAGCCTAGCTGGGTGAGCAACTTAGTAGAACATATATTGAGGTCAACACCATTGTCAATAAGCACATGATGGACACACTTGGGACCTATCATGACTTCTATGTGCAAAGGAGCATTATGTGGATGGCTCAGTGAGTGGTCATCTTCTTCAGATAGGACAAATAATGAGGTGAGGTCAAGTGACCCACCATGGATTGAAACTGATCGAGATCAAGATCCTTGGGGATGTTTTCCTTGGTGAGGACTTTATCTAGAATCTTCCTGTAAGTAGGTGAGATCTTCAACAACTCAAAAATGGTAATCTGAGTGTTGGTTCGCTTGAGCTGATCTAAGATGCTATAACTAGCAGTGCTAGGCATAGGGACTGATTTCAAGGTTTTGTTGGTAGGACCAGTAATATTCTTATCCATAGTTTGTTTTAGAGTAGATACAGGAGGATTGGGACCTTTCAAAACAATCATTCCATGTGATCAAGTAACAACATTGACACAATCCTGAGGTTGTTTAGATTCAGATGAATGAGACATAGAACTATGCAAGATGAAAGGAGTCTTGGGTTTGGGAGCATCACCGCTCCCCTTGAAGGTAATCACATCACAATACTCAACTTCAATAGGTTCAATCATGTTGATGACATTATCATTGGTAGTATACGTATAGTTAACCTTGGCGTTGGTATTCTTAGCTTTGGAAAACTCACCTTTCTCATGAGGAGGGAAGGGATACTTAAACACCTAGTGATCTAAATTCTTGTTATGGTTGTCCACAACAATGTCACCATTGTCAATTAGATCTTGAACCTTATGTTTTAGCTGGAGACAAGTAGAAGTCTTATGACCAATGTTTTGGTGATAGTCACAGTATGCATTGTCATTCCACCAATGAGGTCATGGTTGTGGGTCATAGGGATGTTTTTCCAAAGGAGTGAGTATCTGATTCTGCACAAGAGTCTTATAAACCACATCAAGTGGTTCTCCCAAGGAAGTGAATTCACACTTGGGTCGAGAGGCCCAAGGTTTGTTTCTAGAAAACCTTGAAGGTTTTTGATTTTCCATCATAGGCTTTTCAGTGGATTTGATCACCTATATGCTAGAAGAGAGATTGAAAACAAAATTAGCAGGTTTTGGGGTCACATTGTCAACCACTCCATCATTCACAACATCTCTATTCTTATTGACAAACTTCCCTTTATCTTTGTTTGAGGTTGAAGATCCTTGTTTGTTGTCTTTGTTCAAAGTCAATTCCCCTTTCTTGATCATAAATGCCTCTATTCACATCGCTTGTTTAATCATGCTATCAAAGGTTAGGGGACCTTGTAATTGCACTTGGTATCCAAAGTCTGGGACAAGATTTTCCAAAAAGATGTCGAGCCTTTTAGACTCTGGTAGCTTGTGAGGACACCTTGTACATAATTGTCTCCACCTTTGGAGAAATGTTAGGAAAGGTTCCCCTTGTCACTGTTTCACATTGCAAAGATCCCAGATGTTGACAGGATGCTGAATATTATGCGAGTAATGTTGGAGAAACAAATTAACCATTTCATCAAAAGTCTTAATGCCAGTGGGCAATCGAGAAAACCATTCCATAGCTAGTCCACCCAAGCTATGAGGAAATAGGTGCATAAGATATATCTAATCATGCATGAATTCCATGGATAGAGTGCCAAAATCTCTCAAGTGATCTTGGGGATTGGTAGTACCCAAGTATTTGTCACATTTAGGTAGCTCTACACCTTTGGGAAAAGGTGGCATGTGAAGACTCCTATCAAAGGGGAAAGGACAAATGATTTCCATTGTGAATTGTTGTGCGGGTTTGTCCTTGTTCTTTGCAAGATGGATAATATGATCTTGCATGTCTTAGACCATCTTTTGCAACTTAACAGTCTCAATTTCTTCTTCTTTGGCCATAAGCATTTTGACTTGATAATCTGAGGGTAATTTGGCCCCTTGTTTGGCTAGCTCAAGAAAGTATTTTCCCTTCTCCTCTAGAAGGAGGATCTTCATCATCTTGATAAGACCCTTGTTTGCTTTTGCAACATCTATGTCATTTTGAGTTATTGTGTCATCACCATAATTGCCAAGAATCTCATAAATGCTTGGGACTTGATCTTGACTCTGATCATAAGGAGGAGGACAATAGTGATATGCTGGTTGACCACCTTGAGCTTTGTTTTGAGCTTGGTGCTGATTTTGATCATTTTGGGATTGATCATAACGTTAATCATTTCGAGGTTGAGCATGATGTTGGTCATTGGAAGATTGACCATGATGCTGATTGTTTTGAGATTGGTCATAAGTTTGGCTATATTTGCTTGGTTGGAAGTCGAATGGATCTCTCATCTTGTCAATGTAGGACTGTGTAGAAAATGAAGACTCAGTAAAATGATATGAATGATGTTGAAAGGGTACAACTAAGGTAAATTTTGGTGCGTGAACATGATCAAGAGGGTCAATAGGTTCAAATGAGTCGATATCTTTAGTGGGATCAATAGATTCAATAATAGGACTAGTCTGAGGGAGTGGTCTTCCAAAGTTATGAAACAATGAGTTGTTTTGGAAGAATGAGTTGTCCTGTTCTTGGAATGAGAAACCAGGTTGCACTTGAAACAATAGATTAAAACACTCTTGGAACACTGGAGGTGATGATTGAGATGGGCTATCTTTCAAAGTACTCAATGAAGAAGAACTTGAGGATCCCTCACAATGCTCAGATTTCACGACAGGTTCAAGATGATCTATTTCTTGATTATGAGGTTTACCTCTACCTTGTCCGATACCATGAATGGGGTAAGTGTTTCCACTTCTAGTCATAACAGTCATAGATGAAGATTTAAGTATTGAGAGAGGACTTGGAATAATGCTAAAACTCTATCTCTAGGAATAATGAAAAGGAGATAAAGGCTAGAACAACCAAGATGTGAGATGCACCCAGCATGAATCATCAAGAGAAATGGCTAGAACAGCCGAGATAAGACTATCACGATGTGAGGTACAAAAGCACAAAAGATGAGACAAATAACAAGGAGATAATTGTGAGTTCAATCAAAATCATTCAGTTCACAACTTGAGACACTCAGTTTCAGATAGTGGACAATAGGAAAATAGACAAATAGACCTTAGACAAAAATTAGATTAGGCAAAAAGTTCATCAGTCAACAGGAAATAAGTCATTATTTTGAAAACCAGGGTACAGGTTCACGTGAGAAAGTGCTGGGCCATGCGAAAGAATGCCAAACTTCATGTGAGAGAATGAAATCTCACATGAGGAAGTGCTCTGGAAAGTGAAATTTCACATGGGAAAAGATCAAAGTTCAATAGTTTGACATAGTTTTTGAGGTAAAAAGTCAAGCTTTGAGACACAGCCTGAACTGTTCTCTGATAGAATTTCTAGTTTTCGAATAGTTTAAAGGCAATTTGAATCAGCAATCTTAGTTTTGAAGGTTTCAAGAATTCATTTACAAGCACAAAGTTTTGATTAGGTAGTAGTGACACAAGAAGTAGTCGTAAACAGACCTACCAAGGACAAAGAAACTTGGCAGTATCATGGGAGTCTTTGTTTAATCATGATGGACAGTTTAAGACTCGATAACAAAAACATAGTTATCCCTACAAAAAAATGGTGAGAAGACAAAATCTATGCCTCATAGCTTATGCACATGCATTCACCTCACATAGCTATGTCACCCCCTAGAGGGCACCCATATTTTTGGTGTTTCCAAGGACTCAATAGTATATGTTCAAAGGTTACCCTTGAATCAAGGGCCAATGTCATATACCACCTTCAAACATCCAAGTGCATGCATATGGTGAGAATCTACGGGAGAGATTCTTCCCCCTCCCTGCACAAATATTATGTCTCCTTTCAGAGGTGATCTGGGTAGGAAACTAACTAAGGAAAATTTTTAGTGGGCTTCCATTCACACTAACCTTTAGCACCCCTGATACAGGGCTAGGGCCTCGCAGCCACACCAACACATGAAAGTCATACACCCCCGCAAGAAGGGCTAGGAGTGGCACCGCTCAGTACAATAGATGGAGCCTTCTCAAGATGATAGTCAAAATCAAGGGAAGGAAGTTACCATGGTTTTTGAGTCTTCAACTCAACAAAACATTCTTTATTATAGTGAGGTGGAATCACCGGCAATAGGTGTGTACTCACTTGGGTCATTCCCAGAGGTTCAACTTCCGCCATGCCCTCTAAAGGTGACACAACTTGGCTTAGATTCGAGGGTCAAATTTTTTGATTCTCTCAAAGAGAGAAGAGCATACTTCTCTACCTCTTCACCTTACCCAAACACATCAAGAATATTCATCACCGAGCTAGTTTCACTCCACCAAATCTACAAGCTTTTGGGTTTATGGTTCTCTCAAAGAGAGAAGATCACAATCCCCTAGGAAGTAGATGTGCTAAAGATTCACTACCTTGCTTTGCTTCCCCAAGTATCCATCATTCTAGCAACATCTGGGTCTCGGTTTCATCCATGGGCATCACTTCCATGTAATGAAGAGCCTATTCCCCTACTTTGCTATGAGGACCCTTAAGAAATTTTAACAAAGCCCTAGTTATACTATGTGATGAAAGCAATAAAACAAGCACAACGTTTTAAAAGTCTTCGACAACTGTCCTATAAGAAAACTGTTAGCGAGTTTATATGTCTTTGACAAGCAACCTGCAAACCACTGTTATGCTGTAGCAAAAATTAGAAATATGAAATCAATAGCAGAAGGTAAATGTCAGGAAAAAGTAACAGTAAATTGTAGAATCTAGAAAATTTAAATGATTGACAGAAGATCTTTGCGAGAGAAAGTATTGCACTGCGCGCGAGAAAATGCAAGGACCTGCACGAGAAAGTGTTTCTTCATGTGACAGAATGCTACTAGGAGCAAAAATTCACATGACATGCTTTGAAATTTTGCATGAAATTTTGTACATAGTGAAGTACAGATGCACGACAGAGTTCAAATTCCTTGTCAGAAATTTTTTGAGAGTGAGGTCAAAAATGATTTTTCTGCCCCACAGTGAGCGCTAGAATGTTTATAGTTGAACGTGGACCTCTAATCCAGCCATATACACAACATAGTCATTGCTTGATCATTAAAATTATGAAGGTGAGTATGAATTACTCAATTCTCAATATCTATCGATTCGACCTGTTGCCTTCTAATTAGCTGGGGTGTTTGAATTACTCTCAGAACAAGAGCCAACAACCAGAAGACCAAGCTAATATGAAGGATTTTGAAAGCTTGAAAGATGAACAAATTGCAATTAATCTAAGATGAAGATGCAATTAATCTAAGAATGAAGTGCATATTTTAATCTAAGAACATGAAAGAGATATGAGAATTAAGCTAACAACAATAAGAAAATTACACTAATATGAGAATGCAATTACACTAAATGAGAATTAAACTAATATGCAATAAAAGCTTGGAAACATGAAATAATTGAGACAAAATTTAACTATAGTTTTGATACTCTCACAATTGTCTCTTCAAAATGAGAAAATGAGGTTCATAATAGAGACAAGCCCGAAGAGAGGATGAAGAGTTTCTTGAAATGAAACGGTCGACTCTTCATTTCCAATTGAGACAAATATTGAAGGATTATTTAATTAAAAGAGTGAATTATTGCCACATATGGGTGACCCTTCGAATAATTTGAATTGTTAAATCCAAATAAAGATAATCCATTTAAATAACCAAATAATATTAATTCATTTTATGTGTATTAGCTAAATGGGGTGGGTTTAATTTAATTTAAAGCACTTAGGACTTTAGAATTAAATTAATTTATCATAGGGATTATTTAGCTAATAAAGTCGAATACTTAGGAATTAATTCTAGTGTGAGATTAATACAATTTAGGGTTTTTGCAAATGACACCAAGTCAAATAAAGTCAGGTAGGAGAGATAAAATTTCCTAGTAAAATAGGACTTTAATGATGTAAAATTGAAGAAAATGCACCAAAATTGATCGAAATTATAAGGTGCCAATTTTGGGGTATTACAGGTATAGCCTCTACCCACTTAGTGAAATAGTCAGTGGCCACTAGGATCCACCTATGCCCTCCACTGGATTTATCAATGATTTCCCTGATAAAGTCTACTCCCCACATATGAAAGGGATCCTCAATATGCAAATTCCTAAATGGTAGAGTCCCACCATACTTCAATTTACCTAAAAATTTCTAACAAGCCTCACATTTTCTAACAAACATATGACAATCCTTAAAAACACAAGGCCAAAAAATATCCAACATTCATAATTTTGTGGGTAGTAGTTTTAGTTGAGAAATGCACACCACAAAATCCTTCATGTAGTTCTTTAAGGACCTTTTCTACATGGTATACATCTAAACAGAACAAAAGAATGTCATCTCTTTTTTTCCAATACAAATTACCTTGAATCAAAAAATATTTAGATGCTTGAAATTTTATTGTTCTCTTTTAGATATTTGTTAGTCCTTCCTTACATTCCATGTCTTAAAAAATGTACAATGTTAGAGTACCATGGACATTGTTCAATGCTTACCTCTGATTTGTCCCATTCTTTCTGATTTACCTAGACTTCCTCTAGGTTGGATTTTGCCATAAGCCTCACCAACCCTTGTCCTCTCACTAATTTGGTGATCTAAATATGAATATCAAATTCCTAAATTTGATTAACCCATCTACATCTCCTGCTAGTAGTCTTTGATTACCTGAATATGTCTTTGATAGATGCATTAGGGACATAAGCAACAATTTTAGCTCCTACCAAATATGGCCTGAAATATTTAACAGATATAAAAAGAGAATAGGCATTTTTTTCATTGATGTCATAATTCAACTCAGCCTCTTGGAGAATTTTACTAAATAATGCTATCCATTTCTCATGACCTTCATCATTCTTCTATAGCATAACAACTACAATTCTGTGATAATATGCAAAGGAGAACAATTGAAACAGTTTAGAAAAATCAATTGATTTGAAGACTGGGGCCTCTTTAATTTATTTTTTGATTTTAGAAAATTCCTCTAATGCTTCATCTGTCCATTTGATGTCTACTCCTTTCTTAAGCATTTTTGCAATGGGTTTGACTATCTTAGCAAAATTAGATACAAATCTCCTAAAAAAGTTTATTTTCCCAAGGAATGATTGGATGCCCTTAAAATTTTTAGGAATAAATCTTGTCTATAGCTTCAATCCTTTCTAGGTCTATCCTAACACCCTCCTTTGATACTATATGCCCTAGCAATTTTCCTTTAGTGACCCCAAATTGATACTTCTTAGGGTTAATAGATATACCATATTCAAGGGCTCTCTTGAAGATTCTCTCCAAATGTTTGCAATGATCTTTAGCTTTCTTAGAGTATGAAGTCAGGTCATCTTGATAATTTACCATGATAACATTGATGAAATCTTAAAAGGCTACATCCATTGCTCTTTGAAAAGTTTCTCCTGCATTAGTCAGTCCAAAGGGCATTCTAGCATAAACATAGGTTCTCCATGGCATAGTAAAAGTTGTTTTGTATTGTTATTCCTCTTTTACTTTGACTTGATTATAACCAAAAAACCCATCCATCATAGAAAATAACTCATTTCCTATCACCTTCTGTAATAATGCTTCCATGTTTGGTAGAGCATAGTTATCTTTAAGTGAGGATATCTTTAGATTTCTAAAATCCATGCACAATCTTATATCACCATTCTTTTTTCTCACCAGAACTAAGTTTGATACCCATGATAAATGTCTAATGGGTTTTATAATACCGACATCTCTCATCTTAATCAATTCCTCCATTTTTGGAGCCAAATTTGGGTCAATGGGGCATTGCTTTTGTATGAAAGGTTTGGTATCTAGCTTCAATGAGATTTCATGTTGAAAAAGATCTTCCCTATACACTTTTAGATCATCATAAGACCAAGAAAATACAAGTATATATCTTCTTAATAGACTTACAATATCTTCCCTCACCCTTGGAGTCAATTTATTTCCAATGAAAACTTCCCTAGGGGTGTATTCATTTCCAAGATTTATTTTCTCTACTTCTTCAACCACATTATTCTTAGCTTTTATCTTTGCCTTGTCTTTATTGTCAAACACTCTTTCTAGTGCAACAAGGCCTTTGGGAATTTTACTTGTCTTTAGCTGTACAACTTGTTTTCCAAAAAGCATTTATTTCCCATTTTCCACCTTGACATGAGTGTTTAGATCTATCAATTGGTCCTCATAATGTTCCTCACAAGCCAAGAATATGATTATATCTCTTCCATCCTCAAAAATATGCCAATTGTAAACATTATCAAGAACTGCTAGTCTGGATTTAATTTCAACCTGCACAAGTTCATCAAAGGGGATACTACTTTTTCTAACAACAAGGTTAGCCATAAAATTAGTGATGAAATTATTTTACCTATCAATCCATTCTATTAAAAAGGCATCAAAAAATTATAGATCATCCCACACCTGATTCCTATATATATTCTATTTTTCATAATTAATTATCTCTTTCTTGTGACAATTAAATCAGAATCACCATGAACAAATAGTATTCTAATCCCATGTTTAATATCAATGTTCAATCCTATTAAAAGGGCCTCATACTTAGCTATATTATTAGTGCATTCAAAATCCAGAGGGAAAGAATATTTAAAAGACTTACGCTGAGGTGAAACACAATCTACACCAGCACCATTACCTTCCTTACTACAAGCTCCATCAAAGTACATGCACTAGATGTCTTCAGGGTTCCCTTTTTCATACAACTCAATCAAATTAGTATTTAAAATAGGTTTAGTAATACTTACCTAAAATTTATCCATATTCGAATGGCATAAGTTCACTATATCTTCTGAGGTGTCTTCTTCAATTATGTATGGGGATCTTGGTTCCCTATTAATCCTCACATCCTTTCCATTTATAGGGATAGTGGTGCATGATAAGTCAAGATGGATATGTCCCCCTACCATATTTGACCACTATCTAGATAGGAGAATTCCATAATTTGTAGGGACTTCCACAACTATAATATTTATCTTGTATGATGTATCAGGGTATGCAAGTAATTTGAATTCTACTCCTTTCATAATTCCAACCACACGAATAGACCTATTATCCATGGCATAGAATTTCCCATAAGTAGTATGTATATTTAGTCCTAATTCTCTCATGACATAAGCTAGCATGACATTCACTATTGCCCCTAAATCAATCATACAATTCTTGACCAATTTGTTGTTAATTAACAATGTCAAATAAAAAGGGTTAACTTGAGATGGGTTTTTAGTTATAGTAGTTCATAGATAAATCATAGGTGGTTCTTCATTATCATTTTCCTTCTCTGAATCTTATTTATAATTTTCTACACTAGATAAAATTTTTAGTGTTTCTTTCCTATACTAAGGAAATTTCATAATTTTAATAAAAGGGATAGAAATTTTCACCTGCAATAAATCTTGAGTCATAAAAGAGTTACAATTAGAAATATTCTTACCAGGGATTTTCTTGTCTGTAGTCTTGACTAGTTTTAGGGGTTGAGCTTGTTCTACCTATTTATTTGGAGGCTTCTCTTTTCCCTTTTTGGTTGCATTGGCTCTGTTGCCTTCTTGCTTTGAAATTTTAGCAAACATTCCTACAGGTTTTCCTATCCCTACATTCACCATTCGATTCCTTGGTTGGTAACTACTATGGGCCTACTCGATTGCTGCTACCATGAGTGCCTTTTTCTCCTCATAAGTTATTCTTCTTGGCTTAGGGACTTCTTCTTCATCAGAATTTTTTTTTTGTACTCCTTTTTGTCTTGTCCTCATCATATTTACATCTGGTATACGTTCATCTTTAGTGGTATCACTATCTCTTCCCCAAAATGGCTCAGATGATATTGCATTAATTATTGGTGGTTCTATATCTTGTTGCTCCATTTCCTCCAACATGCTCTATACAATAACACATTGTTTAGGAGTGTGTGGTAATCTACAAAATTCACACCATGGTTCATCTTCAACTAGATGATTTTCTTTCCTCAAAGGATCAGGATATATTCATTCTTATTTGTACTAACCAGCTTACCATCCTTACAAGTTGTATTGTATGGCATGTCTTGCAATCTGAATCTCTCACTCCTATTTGGGTAAGGATGATCACTCTTATTTGATTGGAACCTATCTCCCTTGTTCTTCTTGACATGTAACTCTTTGACCACCTTCATTTTGTCTACCCTTCTAGCAGCCTTGCAGTTATTTTCCATGGTCATGACATTTTTAAACGCTTGTTGTAGTGTGGATGGTCTATGGGTTCTGATCTCATAGTGAGTTTTAGTATCAACAGAACTTAGATAAAAATAAATAGAAAAGGAATCAACATGCCTAATATCTCTAGGAATTATGTTCAACACCTTATTAAACCTTTTGTTAAAGTCTACTATGGACCCGTTGGAATTCTTCTTAATGAGAGTCAATTCATGAGAAGGAAAGGATGTATCATTGTAGTCACCAAACTAATAAATACATTTGTTCAAAAAATCAAACCAACTTGTATCTATTAGGCATCCCTCTATACCATTCAAAAACATCTTCTATCAAATATTGGACAAATATTTTCATAAATACATCCTCATTGTTTTCATCCAATTCTTCAATAATATTTTTTAAAGTTAATCACATGCTGCTCGTCAGATTCAACTCCATTTCTTAAAAAAATTGGAATGGTAGTCCTTAACTCATTGAATATGGGGTTTGGACATCCAGCTATCCCATCAAAATCCAATTGTTGGTATCTCTTAATCACCATGGGTGCCCTTCTTCCAACATTATGTCCACATTGGTTTTTCATTCTTGGCCCCCGATTTCGGTGATTCATGCTTCCTAAATTCATGCCTTTGTGGTTCTGACCGCCATTATATTGATTACCCATATTTTTCTGCCTCAAATTACCATGGTAATGATCTTCCCCATTTTTTGGTTATCTCCAATGTCTCACATTCTACTGTCATTGATCTTCTCTAATGTCTTCATTTCATCTCCAATGATAATTGTTTCTTTCATTTCTATTATTATTTGATTCAAATAATGGATTTTCTTGCGAAAAAGTAGGTTCTCTACCTTTTTTGTGAGGTGGATCATATCTAGATGTTATTTCTTCTTTATTCTTCTCTCTCTCTATGAGTGAAAAAATTTCTCCCCTTCGTATTCCTAGTTTATCCAAAACACTTTGAGGTAATATCTTTAATTTTTCACCTATTATTTGTTCAAAATATGGAACATCAAAAAGACTTTCAAATAATTTTTTCATCTTTTGTATATTGTCTTCTGGTTCTTGATCCTCTTACAGATTTCCCTCATTTTCTTTCTCTTCTTCTACTTGATGGATTTTCATATCATTTACCATATCGGTTCAAAAAAAAAGATTCCTATTCTCCTCAGGAGTGTGATTTTCCATTTGCACATTGTGTGTATTATTTGTGTTCCCTTCCCTATCTGCAAATTTCTTATATCCAGTGAAAGACATGTTTGTATATCCTTAATTTTACTCAAATTCTTTTTAGGGCTTAATTAAATGTGGTTAATTTATTCTTTATGTAGAGACCTTGTTCCCCACATGATTTTAAGTGCTAAATTTATTGGGCCCCTATTTCTGCTAATGCAAATTAAATCACTACTCATGAAATGAATCAATCAAAATGTAGAGTCACCACTTCTTTAAGAGAAAGAGAAAAATGTTGCTTTACTTCTTTTGAGTTCTTATCTCTAGTAGAGTCTTAATTACATCACCAGAGCTTCTAGAAAATCTTCAATGTTGTTTTTCATAGACAACTCCCTAGTAGAGTCACCAATCTGTTGGTTCCCAAAACCACAGATTGGAAATCCAAGAGCTTTGCCAATTATCCTATAGGATTGCTTGAATTAGTCTTGGCCAAAAAATGAGAATAATCTAATTCCCCTACACTTTAGGCTTTCCTAGACCTAGGTCATTAAACCCTCACCCCAAACACTAAGAAGCCTTTATATAGAGAATTTAAACTTTGAATGATCTCTCAAAAGGTGGAAAATGGTTGTTGAGATTGATCAAGATGAAAAATAGATCTTGTTTGTGTTTTAATGCTTCAAAAATGTGTTGTATGTAAATAATTCTTTATATATGAGATTATTCACTGATAATTTTAAATACATAAATGAAAGAACTTCAATGCTCTTGCAATGTAAAAACCTTCTTTGAGAAAATACAAAGGCCATTCCCTTATTCAACTAATTGGGTGGAATGTAGTCAAGCTTTGTTTGAACCTTCATATACACTCTACAATTTAACTTCATATTCCCTCCTCCATGACATCAAGGATGAATTGGTTATAATATTTATTTTAGTCTAAATGAATTTAATTCCTTGGCAAGAAACCAATTAGACAAGGAATTGTATAGATGAGAGATTCGTATACAACCCTTGATACTCAAAAACTGATATTTAAAACTTAAATTCTCTGACATCTAACAGTAAAGAGGAAATTCTTAAAATTGAAAAATGCAAAGGACCAGCCCAATAAAAAAAAATGAACTTACTTCCTCAACCTTGGACAAAGAACACGTTTTCTTTATTTTAATAAAAAAAGTGAATATAATTAATCTTAGTTGCAGTCACTTTCCATACATATTATCTAACTATAGTACTATCATCATATTAATATTGTGTCTATCATATCAGCCTCTATCCTTAATGTTGGTTGTGGTATTCCATCTTATACAAAATTGATGGGATGCAAACAAGCTTCCAACCGACACAACTATTCCTATAAACTAACTACTTGCAACCGAGAGTGTCTAATTTACAATAAGACAAATAAACTAAGACTAAAACATAAAGAAAATTAATCCAATATGACTATTTCCTCATCAACATCCTTTTCTGGAAACTCATTGGGCTTCCTCAAATATTCCTTTACCCATTCTGCAACCTGAACATGCGTTGGCCACTTCAAGTGTGAAATTTTAGAAATAATCAAAATTAAGTCCCACCATTTCTTCCCAATGATCACATAGGTTTTAGCCTAGAATTTGGTGAGATTAACTTCTAGAGAAGTAATCTTGTTGAGAACATCGTTGAATCTACCAATATTAAAATCATCTTCCCTTTCAATCGATCAACAATATTTTGAGGCAATTCCTAAAATTCCAATTTCTATTCCTATATATCTTTTACCTTTCCATTATGATCAACTATCTTTAGAACTGACCAATGACTATTTGAATTGAATGAAGACATTCTCTGATTCACCTTATCCTCCTCCTATTCAATATAAGTTAAATTACTTGATATGGCCTCTATCATTTGTAGAGTCAATTTAACTTTTGGAGGATCATTTGGATCTCTCCTTGTAACTTCCTGAACTTGACTAAGTTCAAAGTGGAAAGGCCTCCACTTCTGGATTAACTCTTGCAACTTTGGTTTGTTTTCTTTGAAGTATTTTTTCATGTATATAAGGTTTTCATGTATATAAGGTTGTTATATCCTGCATGTACTTCATCACAACATTTCCTCACACATTTCACTCTAAAAGATAGTATCTCCTCTAAATTCTTTCAATAACAATCCTTATAGACATCTTTCTATTTGTCAAAATCCTTATCCATCTATTGTGAACTTTCTAAAACTTGTGTAACAACTTTTGGAGCCAACAATGTCCTACTAGATCTTGGAGTCTTATACTACAACAATTCATTCTCCATCATCACCATCTTTACATTAATGAAAATCCCTTTTCTCCAAATTGGAGACCTAGTTTAACATCACCCACAAAATGGAAAAAAATCACCAATTATCCATGCACAAAAATTGCCTCCGGAAAAATAGTGAAAAATCGCTATTTCACTGTCCATGTGAATTGCACTTGATGAAATAGAAAAAAATCACTATTTCACCATCCCTTAAAAGGTTGTCTTATGAAATGGCGAAAACTACTTGAAAAATCTATTTTGAAATAAATGTGTGACTTTGAAGCTTGTCCCATTCCTCATCCTTGTAATTTGATCCTCTTGGAATTGATTTGATGCTCTAGAAATGAGAAAAATTGAAGGCTTTAACACTAGCATTCATCATTATCAACATGGCTTGAGAAATCATTGGGAGAAATAGATCTCATCCAAAATTGGTAGTCTCATCGATGCATCATGTCCATCCTTTGTGCACTTTGGGGTGACTTAATGAGACTCCTTTTGATGATATCATCATCCTTTATTAGGCTGACTTTAATAGTCAAATAGACCCGATGTAGTCATCTTGATAGTAGGAGTCCCTCTAATGTAAATAATCTCTACTATCATTAATTTGTGCATCAGGGAAATCCATCACTTTTCTCTCTGATTTTGTAGACTTCTCCTTCACCACCAGGACTTATATTAGTGAAAAATCATGAGAAAACTCCTCCTAATTTCATATGCTAAACCAAAAATACTCCTTTTATTCAAAAAATAGGTTTACTTCATTATTTCATTCTATCAAGTAGATTTTTAAGTTATCCCTATGATATATACATTATTTTGTGGAAACTCTCTCTCATCAGAATGACCTACATACTCAACATGACATACAAGAAGTCTCTCTAAAATCATATCTCTTCACGATGCCTTATTTTACCCTTTTTCCTCCATTGGTGTGACATATATCATCATTGTCACATAGGAAACTTCCTTTGAACTTGGATGTCCCCTTGATGATTTACTTTTAAATAATTTTGAAAGGATATTTAGAAATTCATTTCAATGACACCCAACCCTATCATCATCGGTGTGACTCTTATAATCATTGTGTCATGATGGAAGTCTTTCCAAGATCAACACTCTATGATGAGTGTTATTTCTATAGTGATCCTTCTTATTTTTTGGGTGAGCATTCCAAAATACTTCCAATGACATCAGATTTTCCTCTATCCATCAACATGACATATATTATCATCAAGAAAAGTGCAAGGTTGTCTCGACATGCCATATCTCTCCGATGATCTTTCTATCTTTGTACTTATTTTCTTCGGGAGAAAATGATGTGATCTCATTAATGAACTATCATTGTCTTACCATATTCCTCTCATCAATAAAAAAGTTTACCCCATCCCTCTAATACTATTCATTGTGCTCTATCAAGGAGGTTTTCATTAGTAAATATGATATGAACTTCTAAATGCAATAGGATCACTTCGTTAGGAAGAACTTATAATTTTTCATGATGATCAATTTCTTATATCAATTGGGATGACTTGTAGGTTCTCTTTATGATATGATGAATCTACCTCTGTGTACAAAACCTTCTTATGAGAGAGACTTAAATGGGGTTCTACTGATATGGCTCTTGATGCTCTTTCCTTCCTTGTAGCTTCATATACATGATACATTGAGTTTTTTTGAAACTAAGGTAGTTAGCATCAATTAGAGGGCTACATGACAAACTTTTAGAGAGATAGAGAATAGTAGTGGGGAAATTGTAAAAATTATTATGAAGAGTAGTCAAAATATTTATATGATTTGAAAGGTAATATGACAAAATAAATCTATATTTTATGATGTTCTAACAATGGATCTATTTGGGGATGATATTTCTATCATACATCTGCAAGGATCTAGAAGGTGATATTTGGGATGCAGACCAAATAAGAAAGAAAAATAGATGGGAAAGTAAAGGGGACAAAATGAAAAAGAAACCTAATCTACTATGCATGGAAGAAGTTCTTCCTTTTTAAGAAAAGAATTGTTTCAATAATTGTCTATGCACTAGCAATTCTTGTGATTCTCCTAACATGTTTTATAATAAATATGAATCTTCTCCACATTTACCTATGATCACATGTGGTCCAATCCATAATGCTTCAATTTTTTCATGCTTTCCTTTATCTTATTTCTCCCATTCCACATGAGGACTGATTATCCTTCCTAAAACTTTCTATTTTGAGCTTTCTTATCATGCATATACTTCACTTGTTTATGTATCTTAGCATTCTAAGTTTGTGCTTCTCTCCTAATTTCATCCATTTCTACCAATTTTTTATATCTCTCCTCCATTGGATCTATTATTTATAAATATTCATCCATTATGAATTTATGAGCTGGTGATAATTTATCTAATGGTAATCTGGCCTTATTTCCATAGACTAGTTAAAATGGGGATTTACCAGTCAATTTTCTAATGGTAACCCCTTTTGCCCATACTACTAGATTTAAATTTGAATCCTAAGCCCTCTTATTATAATTGTCTAGTATTCTCCTTATAATTTTCACAATGTTTTTATTGCTGGATTTTGTCTTTTTGTTCCCTTGAAAATGGTAGGGTGAAGAATATGAAACCATTATACCATAATAATCAGAAAAGGTCTTAAAATCCTCAAATCTAAAAAACATTCCATTATTTGTGATTAATTTTAATGGTACTCCAAACCTAGTCATAATGTTTTCCATCAAAAATTTGATTACTACCTTACTAGTGGCCTACTTGGTAGGGATTCCTTCCACCCATTTGGTGAAGTAATCTATTGCTACTAAAATCCAATGATGTCCTTCACTTGACTTATCTACAATTTCTCCTATAAAGTCTAATCCCCATTGCTGAAAAGGTTCTTCCATCTACATAGGCCTTAATGGAAGAGCTTCTTGGTATTTCATCTTTCATGAGAATTTTTGACAAGCTTCCCACTTCCTGACATAGTTATGAGCATCATTAAAAGCACATGGCTAGTAGTATCATGATTTAAGTATCTTATGAGACGTGGTCTTAACTAAAAAATTCTCACCACATACATGAGCATGCATTTCATCCAAGACCATCTTAGACTGTCATTCATCCAAACATAACAATAACACTTCATCTTGATTCTTCCAATACAAGTCTCCCTCAATTATAACATACTTTGAGGCATACAATTTTAAAGATATTTTCTGGTTCTTATTTAGTCCTTTTGGTCATTTCATGTGTTTGAGGTAGTATATTATATAACTATACCAAGGTATTTCTTCAATACTGAACATAACTTTTGTTAGATAATTGAGAGGGGGGGGGGGGGGGGTGAATCAGTTATCCTATAGTCCCAAACTCTTAGATGTACTTTTTCAAAATTAACCAACAATTCAAATAGCTCAGTAAGATAAAATAACTATCTTTCTAATCATTTACCGAATACCAGTAATTATCCAAACTATGATTATCGATTAATCAAATATGCAATGTGTAAAGTATGATAGAAAAACACTCATAACACATAACACATAACACATAACACAATGATTTAACGTGGAAACCCTGCTAAGGGAAAAACCACCTAGGACCGGTAACCCAAAAATATTTCACTCTTCTAAAGTGAGCTCGGTTAGGAGCCAACCTTGTTAAATGTTACAATGCACACTGTCAGGTGTGACATGGTTAGAGAATTTATCACTAACAGTTAAATTTTAATCAACATTCACTATGGGGTCAACAAGATAAAAATTAACATTCCTTGAATGTCATATAGAAATACAAAATATTGTTAAGTCCACTCAGTTAAGAAATTTTTTGTAACAATGGTTAAACTAATACAGTATTGATCTGATTCAAATACAATAACCAGTTTAATTCCTCATATCCTTCAACTTACTTCACTGGGTGTATATATCTTTGATGCTCGGTTATGCCTACAACTCAGTTCTGTCTGTAACTAGTTTGATCAGGAATGCATGAAAAATGTCTTCACACAAAAGCTTCTACATTCTCTATTTTATCTGACATGTTTCAATAATGGAACTCATGTCTCTTAAATAGACAAGTAAACCATTTTCCTATTAGCCATTGGATTTTGCCTCTTAATCCTCATCGTCCATTTTTTTGCTTAAACCTTCCTTGAAAAATGTGTCAATAACACATTTCAATCTCTTCCCTTAGATCATCTCTAAATTTTTTCTGCCATGGATCTTATAAAAAACTTCATCTGTTACCTCAAAATCATAACAATTTCCAGCTCATCAATTTCAGTCGGTTGTTCTTAGAATTTAATGTTTTCATCCATACTCAGTTAATACTAAATGCATCTATGATAACTAACTCAGTTATTATTGTCACTCGGTATACACAAGACTGACTCGGTGTATACAAAAATCTTCAATTACCGACCACATTATCTTGTTCAATTCTGATCTCTTCTTCATAATAGAATAATGTAACATGCTCAAGTCAACAATATAAAGCCATAGACTCATCAATAAGTTACCCAATGTATACCTTATCCTAATCTATCATATCCATTTTTTCTTTATGTAAATTCACTATTTCTTCCTTCTACAGATATTCAGATGTTTGTAACTATCATGATAAGTATAGTCAAAACTACTTGACATCAATGAAAACATATTGAATGATTTAATCATCTTACATATCACTTTAATAGCTCGATAATCTCTAATCACTATCTCTTTAGTTCATCAAGATATTTAATCAGTTGTAGATCATCAATCTCTCCCTTTGGCATTGATGGCAACACAAACAATATGAAATATTCTATACACATACCAAACATCTATTCTACAACTATAAAGATAAATGTTGTAGCTCAGTAAGCTCTCCCTAGCTTGATATTTAATATGTTTAATCACTACAAAAAACATTCCATGCACTCTCCCTGCAAATTTTATCTCTTTCAGTTCTCTAAATCTTTATCATGTTCTCATTAACATATATTTCATATAAATCTCTCTGCCTTTGACAAAAATGCCAAAGAAAATTAACATCTCTTCAGTAGCCAAGTTGTTCTTTGTTGCTCGGTCCAGATCAAGTACCTTCATGTACTGATAAACAATTCTCTGTTCTAACTTCTATAATCTTTCACAACCTTAGGAATCCTAAAGTGTGAGCTATGTGCATCAACATGAATGATTTTCTAATAAAGTATAGGTTGATGCAACCTCCTGATCACCTTAGTGACCGATAGACAGGGGAAAGACCCCTATTCTAGTCCTCATGTACTCAAAAGTGTCCTTCGGAAAGGGCTTGGTAAAAATACCAGCAAGTTGTTCTTTAGATTTCACAAATTCTAGTTTTACTTTCTTTTCTTGTACTTGTTCCCTCAAATAGTGATACTTAATAGATATATGCTTTATTTTTGAATGCATCACCGGATTATTGGAAATGTTTATAGAACTAGTGTTGTCACAATATATAATCACTGGATTAGTGATCACCTCATTCATTCCTTCTAACACTTATTTTATCCATGCAATATTTGAACAATTAGTAGCAGCAACAACATACACTACTTCAACATTAGACTGAGAAATACATGTGCATTTCTTGATTCTCCATTTCACAAGCCTTTCTCCCAAAAAGAATGCTCCATCATTTGTGCTTTTTTGAGAATCAATGTTTCCAGCCCAATCTGCATCAGTGTAAACTCAGAGTTCAAATTTTCCTTCCTTTGTGTACCATAAACTATAGTCTTCAATTTTCTTCAAATATCTCAAAATCCTTTTAACAACAACCATATGTGAATCTTTAGGATTAGCAGAAAATCTTGCTACAATCCCAACTGCATGTGCTATATCAGGCCTACTGTGTACCACATACATCAATTTTCCAATCATTGATCTATACAGTGTCTGATTTACTTAGGTTGATTCATTATCCTTTGTCAACTTACATCTTGTCACCATCGGTGTTCCTACAAGTTTTGAATATTCCATGCCAAAATTCTTTAACACTTCCTTAATGTATTTTGATTGAGTTATGAAAATCCCATCATTCTGTTGTATAATCTACAAACCTAGAAAGAATTTAATCTCTCCAAAAATTGACATTTCAAATTCCTTTCTCATTTCATCAGCAAAAGATTTGCAAATCAGATCATGTCCTCCAAATATTATATTATCCATAAAAATTTCAGCAATAAAAATATTGTCATCAGATTCTCCTTTCATGTACAAATTACTATTGTCACTTGTCCTTACAAAGCCAATATTGATAAGATAAGCATGTAATCTTTCATACCATGCTCTTGGTGCTTACTTTAGTCCATACAATGCTTTGTGTAGTCTACATACCATGTTCTTCTGATTCAGATCAACAAAACCTTCAGGTTGTTCTATGTAGACCTCCTCAAGAATTCCATTTAGAAATTTTGATTTCACATTTATTTGATATACTTTGAATTCCTTATGTGCAACACATGCAAGTAATATTTAGACTCCTTCAAGTCTTGCTACTAGTGCAAAAGTTTCACCATAGTCAATTCCTTCTTGTTGTGCATATCCCTTGCATACAAGTCTTGCTTTGTTCCTTGTTACCTCACCATTCTCATTTAACTTGTTTTTAAAAATCCACTTAGTACCAATTACATTTTTATCACTCAGTCTCGGTACTAATGTCTATGTCTTTTTTTCTCAATCTATTCAATTTATTCATTCATAGCCTTAATCCATTCCTCATTTTCAAGTGCATCTCTAACATTCTTAGGCTCAAATTCACAAACTAAGCATGTGTTATGTCTTAACTTATTTCATGTCATCATGCCAACTTTCTTGTCTCCAATGATTTGGTTTTATGGATGGCGTCTTCTAACAAATCTCTCCAGCACTTGTTCTCTTCTTTTCTCATCATTCGGTTCAGGTTCATTTTCTCCCTCAGTAGCTTCTTCTTGGTTCTCAGTTTGCATTTGCTAATTCTTGGTAGCATTTTCCTGCCGCTCGGTAGACTCATCATGTGGCTTGGGTAGATAGTCTCGATGCTCAACATATGTAAACCTACCATAGTCTTCCGATTCCTTTCTTCTTTCTTCATCATTACTTTCAAAAAACTCATCAAATTTTACATTAGCACTTTCAACCATTTTATTAGTAGCTTTGTTCAAACATTTGTATGCTTTAATCTTAGTAGAATATCCTAGAAATATTCCTTCATTACCTTTAGAGTCAAATTTACCATTTCTATCATCTTTCAGAATGTAGCATCTACTTCCAAAAATTATGAAATAACTTACATTTAGTGTGTAGCCAAACCATAACTCATAAGGTGTCTTATTTGTGTCTTTCTTCAGTTGAGCTCGGTTCAGAGTGTATACAGAAGTACTAACAACTTCTCTCTAGTACATTTGTGCAACATCTTTCTCAATCATCAATGTTCTGGCACAATCAACTATAGATCGATTCCTTCTTTCAGTAATTCCATTATGTTGTGGTGTCCTCAGTGTAGAAACCTATCTTTTAATTCCATTTTCATTATAGAAGTTAGTGAATTCATCATAAATAAACTCACCTCCTCTATCAGATCTTAAGCATTTTAAGTCTTTCCTGGTTTCCCTTTCAACTTTAGCCTTATACCACTTAAACAATTTGAAAGCTTCACATTTCTCTTTTAAGAACATAACTGTCATCATCCTAGAGTAGTCATCAAAAAATAAAATGAAATATTTGTCACCATAATAACTCTAAGTTCTCATAGGACCACATAAGTCGGTATGTACCAACTCCAAAATACCTTTAGATGAATAGTCTTTGCTTTTAAAACTAGATTTGGTCATCTTTCCTTTCTAACATTGATTTCACATAACATGATCAGGTTTAGTTAGACTCAGTAAACCTCTAACTCTTTTCTTCTTACTGATCTTAACTATGTTATCAAAGTTCACATGACACCGTTTCTTATGCCACAACCATACATCTTCATTTCTAGCCAACAAACAAGAAGTTTCAGCATTGTCAAGATAGAATAGATTACCTTTGGATTGCCCACCAATACCAACCATCTTTCTGATTTCATCATAGATTTTCACCTTGTTACTTTCAAATGCAACTTGGTGACCTGAATTATTCAGTTGTGCTACACTCAACAGATTGTAGTTAAGTCCTTTCACCCAATACGCATTTTCACATTTAATCTTATCATTCAACAAGATAGATCCTTTTCCTTTTACTTGACAATGTGTATCATTTCCCATTTTAACTAATCCTCCATTATCCTCATCACCAGTCATATGATGTGTACAACCACTATCAATAATCCAAGTATCATTTTTGCTAACTTTAGATATAAGGGTTGTTTCTACATACCTTTCCTCTTCTTCTGAATCATCTTTCATTGCAACAAATACAACTTCAATTTTATCATCAGTATCGGTGTCGGTGTCATTATCATCTTCTCCAACAAGGTATCATGCCTTATTGCCTTTATATTTTTAGTCTCGGTTGTTTCTTCTGTCATAGTGTCAGTTTCCTTTGTTATCTCTTCAGCCATACTTTTCATCACCAGATCAGTCATTATCTTTATCTTCTTCTTTCCTATTAGGACATCTAGCAGCAATATGGCCAATTTCTTTACAATTAAAGCAAGCTAAAGGTAACTTTCATTTATACCTTCCTTTACCTTTCTGAAGTCTCCTGGCCATAAGTGCTTCAAGCTCATCAAGCTCATCTTCGCAATCACTGCCACTTTCATTCTTTATGTTATTCTTACTACTAGATTTACCAATCTTTAGGGATGACATAAAAGAAGACTCAACACTCGGTGCAATACTATTGTCATAATTATTTAGCTTAAAAGTATTCATCTTGCCAATCAAACTATCAAGTGTAAGATTACTACTAGGTTAGATCTCATTTCATGAATAATAGAGATTCTAATAGCATAGATAGGCAGCAAGGTTCTTAGTATTTTACTTACAACAATATCTTCAGAAATAACACCTCCTGCTCCTTGGATAGTATTGACCACCTCTTTGATTTGGTTAGAGTATTGTGTGATGTTCTCACCTTCTTTCATCTTCATATCATCAAATCTTCCTCTTAGGCTTTCATCTATAGCTGTCATTACATTTACATCACCACCATGAACTAGTGCAAGTTTGTCTCACATTTCTTTCACTGTAGTGCATGATTTGACATCTTCAAATTCAACATCAGTTAGAGCATCATCAATCTCTATCATAGTTATATTGTGCTCATTTTTGTCTCTCAAGTGATCAAGTGTCAAAGGTCCAATAGTCAGTTGTATGTAGCCATTGTCTAGTAGTGTGATAGTAGATTCTCTAATTCCAAATATGTGCAGCCTCATCCTACTTTGCCATGTTGTGAAGTTGTCTTTGTTCAGCTTAGGCACTTCCCTCTTATACATCTTGTGATCTTTTTCTCAAGTCCTTGAAAATTTGCTCCAAGCAACCAATATTCTCTGATAACAATTGTTAGATAACTAAGAGGGGGGGTGAATTAGTTAAATTAGTTATCCTACAGTCATAAACTCTCAGATGTACATTTTCAAACTTAACCAAAAATTCAAATGGCTCAGTAAGATAAAATAACTATCTTTTTTATCATTTATCGAATACCAGTAATTATCCAAACTGTGATTACTGATTAATCAAATATGCAACATGTAAAGTATGATAACAAAACAATCATAACACATAACACAATGATTTAACATGAAAACCTTGTAAAGGAAAAAACTACTTGGGACCAGTAACCCAAAAATATTTCACTCTTTTGAAGTGAGCTCGGTTAGGAGCCAACCCTATTAAAGGTTACAATGCACACTATTAGGTGTGACCCAGTTAGAGGATTTATCACTAACAGTTAAGTTTTGACCAGTATTCACTATGGGGTCAACAAGATAACAATTAACATTCCTTGAATGTCATATAGAAATACAAAATACTGTTAAGTCCATTCAGTTAAAAGATTTTGCTGTAACAATGGTTAAACTAATACAGTACTGATCTATTGGAATTAGGAGAGATAGGTACTAAGAGGGGAGGGGTGAATCAGTGCCTTCAAAAACTTTACTTGTAAACCTTTCAGATCTATAACTATAAACAATGATAACCAACCAAAACAACTTGAATCTAATTGAATGAATCAATCATCCACTTAACTTAAGTAAGTAAACAACATGAAATCAATATCACGTGACACAAGTATTTTGGTAATGCAGAAACCCTTGTTAGAAGGTAAAAACTACAGTGGGGATGACACCCACAAATTCTTCACTACTGTAGATAGAAAATGTTTGCCTATTAGGGCTACAAGTTTTGATCACTTTTGGTGATCTCACCCTGTTAGGAGTGACATGTTAGATCGGCTACATCTACCTATTTATAGGATTTTAACAACACTAATGAAGTGTGCACTCTGTTAAGAGATTTACATAAGACTGTTAAGTCTACTTTGTTAAGAGATTTAATCCAAAAACTCTATTACAATTGTCAGAAAGCAATAGGTAATTATCTACTATTTTCCACTCAATTGTTTGATACAGATCTATAAATTTTCATAAAATATCACCTTACTTGTGATGAATCTCTGCTCTGAACTGCTCGGTAGCCTCTGTTGATTCTGCTCAATCTGAATTCCTCTGTACTTGGTTCTGCTCTGTTAACTGATAGACTTGAAGATAGGCAAATGCTTCAAGTGCTCCGTGATTCATATATCAGCTCTCATAAAAAATGATGCGAACACACAAATATATAGTGTTCTATTTTTTTCGCTTTAACAAAATTAGGTTACACAATATAGTCATAACCCTAAGATCTATGGTGTACAATAATAACCTAGATCAACTATTACAAAAGATATACATTGTATTTAATGAATATCATCACATTAAATGTTCCTCGATCTTGGTAAAACATTTTATAAACTATTGTAACCATTTGCATAGAAGAATGTGCCATTCCTAATTATTATGCCATTTCCTGTGATCCTTGGTAAACACTATGTAAACTGATTGGTGTATACTATGATGCTTGGTGTTTACTGTCTGTCAGTGTCGGTGTCTGCTGGTGCTCGGGAAACTATCTACTGCTTGGTATACTGCTTTACCGACTAGTTTGTTCTACTTTATGTTACCGATTAGCTCAATGTAAGTAACCGACCGATATCCTTACAAACCTTTGGTACTAATGACAACCTTAAAAATCTCAATAGAGATAACAATCTCCCCCTTTGGCATTAGTATCAAAACTTTGAATGTATATAGACAAAATTTTCTATATAACTTATATCTTTGCCATATACATATACACATCAAAAATTTCTAAGTACTAAGTACTCCCCCTTGGTGCATGCTCCTGGTAATATATGGTATACATAGCATCCATGTACATATTTGGCATAATAGTTGATGCATTGTTTTCCCCCTTTTTGATAGTAATGCCAAATACAAAATTTTAAGTAGTATACTCACAGCTTGTCAAAAATTGGCTGATGGGTTTTCTTCACTGACTCCAAGAGGTTTTCCCATTCCTCTTTCAAGTTGGTGAGAGAAATGTGCTCAAGACCGACTTGTGCATGCATGTTAAAGATGTTATCTAACACTGAAATTTCTTGTGTTGCAACTAATAGCTCGGCTTTGACAATATGTGCTTCAAAAATTTTCATGTACAAAATGAGTTCGGTTTGCAACTTAGTAACGTAATCTGTTAGGTGTGCTTCTTGTTTCTTCAAATATTCTATCAACCACCAGAGTTCTTGAACTTGGTGAATGTGCTTTAAGAAAGCATGAGGTTCGGTTATAGCTGCATTTGTACTCAACTGTATTTTTGCTTCCAATCCTTTGATCTTTTCACTGACTTCAACAGTGAAGGTGTTTGTAGTACAAAGTTTCAATAAATATTGACAAATTAACTGAGTGATGGATTTCATTTTAGTAGTTACCTCAGATAATTTGACCTTCTGTAATGCCACTTCTAGGTTGATTTTCTCTACTAATTTGTGCTATATCCTGGATTCTGCCCTTTCTTCAATTTGTTTGTCGGTATCTGTGTCCTAGGTGTTGATCTTCTCAAAAAGTGTAGCAAGTTGATCTATGATAGGCGTATCCTCATCAATATTTATCTTAGGTACTACCTGTTGGAGGATATCCTGCACATCGGTTAATACTTCTTTTCATTTGTGTTTTTGCTTCAGCTTCTCTTGCGTTGCCTTCCTTGAACATAAATCCCCATATTTACTCAAGTCTTTGGGGCTTAGGGTCCTTGGGTCACACTCAGGGATAATAATCACTTCATCTAGGGTGACCGGCCCTTTTCCTTTCTTCTTCTTTTGTGCTAGAGGTGATTTCTTTTCAATAATAGCAATAGTTTTATCTCCCATCTTCAGAGTATCCTTCCTGATTAACACCTATTCTTCCTTCTTCTGCTCCTTAGTAGTTGTAGTCTCAGTTGATATAGTAGGAGTCTTGGTTGTAGTGTCAAGTAGGATCACCTCTATTGCCTTTGGTTCTTTTTTTTCCTTTGCTTCTTCTATTTCCTTTGCTTTGGTGGAAGGTGCCTCTGTATGTGTAGGCTCATCTGTTTCTGTAGGTTTCTCTGTGTTTTGATCTCCTGTGGTATCTTTGTTTTGCTTGGGATTTGAGCTGTCAGGTTGTACTTGGGAAAGAATTTTAGCCACTTTGGCAAGTACAGGAAGTTCACCCGGTAGTGATGTAAATAGACATTCAGTGTCTAGTGCTTCATCTTTATTTGGTGCAATATTTACTTCTTCATCATCTTGGTCATCAGGATCACCATTTGTGATGTCTTCAACGAGTACATCATCATCAATTTTCTTCTCCAATTGAATTTCAACTTTATCTAGTGCATCCTATGAAACATTTATTTCTTCCTTGTCCTTGATTATATCAATTGCCTCGGTAACTAATATACCGGTATTCTTTGATTTCTTTGCTATTCCCTCATCAATACAAATACCTTTACCTTTAGAATTTTGTCTCTTCTTAGATAGGTTCAAGAATGCTTCTTGCTTAGCTTTTTCTTCGGTCTTCAAAATTGATGTCCATATAGAATCAGTTGTGATATCCATATCTGATACATTGTCATCCATGATCATTAAGGCTCTATTCTTGATCATAAAGTTTGCTTGGTATTTGGTCAAGTATTCACTAACTTCTCCAAAGCTTAAATGTGTGACTGCCCAAACTAGAGAGAGTTCTCTCTTTCTCTTCTCAGTGTCTAGTGCAATAGCCCATTTTTCAGTAATTGTATCATCCAATTTCTTTGGTAATGCATAGGCAAATTCTATTGGAACTTTCTTGAATTTTATCATCATTTGGATGATAGCCTCTTCAATCTTGGTTTGATCTTCTTTTGACATTTTGTCAAATCTGTCTAGTAAGGGATCAGTGAGGTCTCCATGTTCAATTATGTCCTCAATGAGTTCATCTATTGTTTTTGCCTTGTTACTGACCACTTTGAATTGATTGACATCATCTTCTATCTCTGTATCCTCTAGATATTCCTTATTTCTTAAGAATTTTCTCCTTTTCTTTGGTGCCTCAACTACAACCTTGTTCTTTCTCTTAATGTATTTCCTTGTCGGTGTAGCTTCTCTTCTTTTTGTTACTTTCTCTACTTCTTCCTTATTGATAAGTGGTGCTGTAGTTGATGATCATGTCTTCATACCTTCATGTATAGGTGACTACTTCTTTATAAGAATTTTAGGTGGAGGAACTAGTGTGGGATCTTCTTCTTTGTTAGACTCAGTTTCCTCACTATCATATGGTTTGTCAGCTAACTGTAGCTGACCTTCGATTTCCTATTCAACCGATGTCTCTTCAGATGTGTCAGACCCATCTCCATATTTAGTAGTGATATTTTTCTTCATCTTCTTTACCTTTCTAGTTATTTTACCGATCTCAATATTTGTTGAGATTCTAGATTTGGCTTCTTCATATACTCTGAACCTAGTGGCAATGGGATCATTGGGTAGTGCAAGCAGTGCATTAATAGATTTCAGTGCGAAATCATGGTTTATTTCATATCCCATCGGTGCCAACCATTTTATCCTAGGCTCAACTACTTTTATCAAAGTATAATTGGTGTTGACCACAAAACATATGTCATTCTCAAATTTATGAACTAATTCCCTCAGAATTCTACTTCTTTTATGCATTTTAGATTGAAATTCTATGAAGTATGCATTAAACTCTACATTCAACTTATCTCCTAACTTATTCATCATTTCACCAATCTATTTTTTTATTGGTACATCCGGTATCCAATTTAGTTTATCGATGCTAGGCACATACTTTTGTAAATAGAGGAATATGCATGCAAGTAGAGATCCGAACTTACATGTGTTAGAATTCTTTTTCCTTATGGTCTTCATACTCTCCTAAAGTTGATGAAACAGTACCTCAGCTAGATCAACCTGGTGACCTTTTACTACAGTTTTGTGCACCATGTCTACTGCGCTGTAGGGTACGCTGTTGAGTCTACTCAATTGAAATAACTTGTACCCGATCACATGTGCTGCAAATTTGACTGCTGGGTCCTTGATTGTTGAAATCTTCAATGCCCGACCATCCCATTATGCTCTAGTAAATTTCTCAACATCTGGTCATGAAGAACTATGGAAGGCCTTAACCTTGTCGGTTGTAGGGAGCCCAGTAACCCTACCGATTATTTTCTTGTTGACCTCAATCGGTTTATCTAGCCAAAATTTTTCATCGTGATACCTACTCAAAATGATTCTAATCCAATCTGATTTAAATGATTGCAGAAAGTGTATAAAACATGATAACCCTGATTCCTCAATCTTCTTGTAGTCTGATTTCATTTTTCCATCGGGGCCAAAGAGTAGTTGATATGCTGCAACAGTTTCAAAGTCTCCAACTTCTCCGATTTTGCAATGAATATAAGACCTTACGTCTTCTATTAATAAAACCCTTTTTGGTATGCTTGAAAATGTGCCCATTGTATCTATTTGTGCTGCGACCTTAGGATGTGGCTTAAACTTAGGTTCATCAAAATTTTCCCTAACGATTAGATTAACTTCCTCTTCAACACTTTGAGTTTTTCTTGTAGACGATGTAAATGCCATAAATTAATTCTAGGGTTTCGACAAGCAGCAGGATAAGAAGTGTTTGATCACAAATGAACTTACTCGGTATCATGAAGAGTGATGTTAGTTCGATCTAGCGTAGCCTTGAATCCTTCTAAAAATCTTTTAGCTCAAACTCTGCTCTTTGAATTCTCCACTCTTTGAAATTGCATTGTAAAAATGAACTTTGTTCCCGTGTATTTATAGACTTTCGATGTTCCCGCTCAAACTTTTATGCAATACATGCTTGATCTAACTTTTGGTACGAAACAACTATCAGCTCGGTGACAACTAAAATTTTCATCCACTCGATTAACATATAATTTCTTCATCGGTTGATACATGTGCTCGGTTAACCTTAGATAGTGATTATCGACGGGTAACCAATTCTCAGTCTCTCTTTTTCCGACTATATAACATTATTAACTCGTGACAACTAAACCATAGTGCATCTTTATTCATGCTGATTTGGTACAAGAACATTATGCATAAGGAACTGTATGTAAAATGTGATCTTTTGAAATGTCAGTCCCATAAATACCTATTTCACTTTAAGTGGAGGTACCGATGTCACCCAATCCAGTGGACAGGGTTTCACTAACAACATTACTTGACTCAGCATTCTCATTAGATGCCTTCTTCTGCAAAGTGTTTCTTAACTTTGTGATATTTGCAATAGTATATGCATTTTCAAATATATGGTTCTCTTCTGGTGCTCAGTCTCTGTAGTTGTTGCTTAAATGATTGACCTTATGGCAGTGCATACAAGCCATCCCAAAGTTTGTCCAGCTTCTTGATTGTCCAATCTGACTCTTTCTATAACAGTTTTCTGTAATGTGTCCATATCTACCACATACAACATAGTTAGTCCATGTATTATAATCCCAAACATAAGAGTTACCTTGTCTCTTCGATTGATATGGCCTACGTTGTGGTTTCTCCTTAGGTGTCCAGACTTGCTTCATTTTCACCTTACAGTCTCGTGCAGTGTGTCCATGCTTATTACAAGTATAACATATTTTCTCCATAGTGGTATTATTAGCAAGATCATTTTTCTTAGCTCTACACTCATAAGCAGGATGTCCAAACTTACCACAATAATAACAATATCCATTAAACTTAGGAGTGATAGGAGGTTTACCTTGTGCTTTGCTTCTACACACATTAGATGTATGTCCTAGTTTGCCACAATGATAACATGTCAACACTTTAGGTTTTTGATTTTGACTGATGTTGATTTGTTCATCTTGTTGTGATGATTCTCCTTCACTAGTGTAGCCTATACTGGCTTTATTTCCAAATCTTCTCTGATTAGTTAAGAAGTCATCAATCTTCTTGGAGATGTCCTCAAAAAGTTTCTTCATTTCATTTTGCTGCTATTGATTTTTCACTTCATTTCTCAGCTTCTCATTCTCTTCTCTGAGTCTTGCAACATCTTCTAGTTTTCTTGACAATTCTGCATTCACTCGGTTTACCTCTTGATTCACAGTCATCACTTGATTAGTTACTTGGAAATGTTGGTCAGTGAGTCTTTGTATCTCACTCTCTTTAGTTTGAAGTTGTTCACTCATATGTCTTTGGTCATCGATTGCCAAATTTCTTTCTTGCTTGGCTTGTTTTGCTTTGTTCATTGTTTCTACCATTCTCACCATCTGAGATTCTTGACCGATTTGTAGTGCTTTCACTTGATCAGTTAAATATTGATTCTTTTCAGATAGATAAGTGATTATGCTTTCAAATCTATTGGATATGCTTCTAGAACTAGATCCAATATGATCGAATATGTCATCAATAGGTTCTTCATGGTAACTGATCTCATTCTATAGTATAGCTAGGTTCTTCCTTTCATCCAATAATTTCTTCAGTCCTTCCTTGGGTTGCTTATACTGTTCCACAAACATTTGCATTTGTATCTTCTGATTCTCAATAGTCTTGTCAAGCTTGTATCTCTCCATACTTAGATCTTTACCCTTCAGTGGTTAAACTATTCAATAAGAGAATTGTGCTTTGATACCAATTGTTGGAATTAGGAGAGATAGGTACTAAGAGGGGAGGGGTGAATCAGTGCCTTCAAAAAATTTACTTATAAACCTTTTAGATCTATAACTATAAATAATGATAACCGACCAAAATAACTTGAATCTAATTGCATGAGTCAATCATCCACTTAACTTAAGTAAGTAAACAACATGAAATCAATATCACATGACACAAGTATTTTGGTAATGCAGAAACCCTTGTTAGAAGGTAAAAACTACGATGGGGATGACACCCACAAATTCTTCACTACTGCAACTAGAAAAGGTTTGCTTGTTAGGGCTACAAGTTTTGATCACTTCTGGTGATCTCACCCTATTAGGAGTGACATGTTAGATTGGCTACATCTACCTAGTTATAGGATTTTAACAACATTAATGAAGTGTGCACTCTATTAAGAGATTTAATCCAAAAACTCCATTACAATTGTCAGAAAGCAATAGGTAATTATCTGCTATTTGACACTCAATTGTTTGATACAGATCTATTAATTCTGATAAAATATCACCTTACTTGTGATGAATCTCTTCTTTGAACTGCTTGGTAGCCTCTGCTGATTCTGCTCAATCTGAATTCCTCTGTACTCGATTATGCTCTGTTAACTGATAGACTTGAAGATAGGCAAATGCTTCAAGTGCTCCATGATTCATATATTAGCTCTCATAAAAAATGATGCGAACACACATATATAGTGTTCTATTTTTTCCTCTTTAACAAAATTAGGTTACGCAATATAGTCATAACCCTAAGATCTACGGTGCACAATAATAACCTAGATCAACTATTACAAAAGATATACATTGTATTTAATGAATATCATCACATTAAATGTTCCTCCATCTTGGTAAAACATTTTATAAACCATTGTAACCATTTTCATAGAAGAATGTGCCATTCCTGATTACTATGTCATTTCTTGCGATCCTCGGTAAACACTGTGTAAACTGATCGGTGTATATTGCAATGCTCGATGTTTACTGTTTGTCGGTGTCGGTGTCTGCTGGTGCTCGGTAAACTATTTGCTGCTTGGTATATTGCTTTACTGACTAGTCTATTCTGCTTTATGTTACCGATTAGCTCAATGTAAGTAACCGATCGATATCCTTACAAACCTTTGGTACTAATGACAACCTTAAAAAGCTCAATAGAGATAACATGATCTGATTCAAATACAATTCAATTTGAAAATATTCAGATCTATGCTAAGCTCATAAAAACTCCTTTGATCAATAACCAATTCAATTCCTCATATTATTCAACTTACTTCACTCGGTGTATATATCTTTGATGCTCGGTTATTCCTACAACTCAATTCTATCTATAACCAGATTGATCAAGAATGCATGAAAAATTTCTTCACGTGAAATCTTCTATAGTCTCTATTTTATCCGACATGTTTCTATAATGAAACTCATGTCTCTTAAATGGACAAGTAAACCATTTTCCTATCAGCCATTAGATTTTTCCCCTTAATCCTCATCATCCATTTTGCCGCTTAAACCTTCCTCGGTAGATGTATCAATAACACATTTCAATCTCTTCCCTTAGATCATCTCTGAATTTTGTCAATCATGGATCTTATAACAAAATTCATCTATTACCTCAGAATCATAATGATTTCTAGCTCATCAATTTCACTCAGCTATTCTTAGCATTTAATGTTTTCATCCATACTTAGTTAATATTAAATGCATCGGTTATAACTAACTCAGTTATCATTGTCACTCGGTATACACAAGACTGACTTAGTGTATACATAAATCTTCAATTACCGACCACATTAACTTGTTCAGTTCTGATCTCTTCTTCATAATAGAATAATGTAACATGCTCAAGTCAACAATATAAAGCCATAGAATCATCAATAAGTTACCCAATGTATACCTTATCCATATCTGTCATATCCATCTTTTATTTATGTAAATTCCTCGTTTCTTCACCATTTCTTCCTTCTATAGATATTCTGATATTTGTAACTATCATGATAAGTATAGTCAAAACTAGTTGACATCAATGACAACATATTGACTAATTTAATCATCTTACATATCACGTTAATAGCTCGGTGATCCCTAATCACTGTCTCTTTAGTTCATCAAGATATTCAATCAGTTGTAGATCATCAACTTTATTCCATTAAACTCTATTTACTTGGAAAACCTCTAAGTTGGATTTGGTAATTAATTATTCCAACCCTTTCCCTCTCATGAGTTTTTTTATTTGAATATCCATGTTGAATTCTTGGACTAGGTTTATCCACCTAAATCTTCTTCACGTTACTTATGTTTTCCTAAATATATCCGTTTCTAATACATTCAAAACATATGCCTCTATCTTTGCTCCAAACAAGTATGGTCTAATATTATTCACTACTTTGAGTAAGGAAAAATATTATTTCTCATTGATGTCATACTTCAACTCTCCTCCTTGAAGTGACTTACTAAAGAATGCTATGGGATTTTCCTATCCCTCCTCATTCTTTTGTAACATGGAAACAACTATTAAATGAAAAGAAACAAATGAGAATATTTAAAATAGCTTTGTAAGATCTAGAATTTTAACATTTGTGCTTAAATCCAGTCAATTTTAGCTCCTTTCTTAAACATCTTTGAGATAGGTTTTAATACTTCAACAAATTAAAAAATAAACCACCTGAAAAAATTAATTTTCCCAAAGAAAGACTAGATGGATTTAATTATTTTATAGATGGTAATCTTATCAATAGATGAAACTCTTTATGGGTTAATTCTCACACCCTCTTTAGACACTATGTTTCTCAATAGTTTTCCTTCTATAACAAAAAAAATGACATTTCTTTGGGTTCAATAAAATTCCATATTCTAGCACCTTGAGGAATATCTTTTCTAGATGAGCACAATGCCCTTCTACCATAATGACATCTATTAATTCCTTAAATGCTATATTCATGGCCCTTTGAAAAGTTTCTCTATCATTCATTAGCACAAAGGGCATTCTAACATAGACATATGTTCCCCAAGGTATAGTGAAGGATGTCTTGTGCTACTCAAATTCCTTGACCTTGACCTGATTCTAAATAGAAAATCCATCCATCATAGATAGTATTTATAACAACTAGTGACTTTATACATTAAACCATCCATATTTAGTAATGGATAATTGTCTTTGAGAGATGATATATTCAGATTTCTAAAATCGAAACAAAACTTGATATCTTTGTTGTTCTTTCTCACTGATACCAAGTTTGAAAATGAAGTAAAATTACTTATGGGTTTTATTTCACCTCCATCAATTAGTTTCATAAAATCTTCCTGCATTTTTGGTGCCAATGTTGGACTTATAGATCTTTTCTTTTGTCTAAAATTTTTAGCATTATGTTTAAGAAAAATTTCATGTTGAAATAGATCTTCTCTACAAGTTTTAAGGTCATCATATGACCAAGAAAACACATGTTTGTACTTCCTCACAAGTACTATCAACATTTCTCTTACTTTAGGGGAAATATTCTTTCTAAGGTATACTTTCTTAGGAGCATTTTCTGTTATTGGTCAGGTTGATTTCTTCTACTTTATCTTCTTTGACTGGTGTTGTTTTCATATCAATATTATCATGTCTATCAATGACTCTTTCCAAATCTACTAGACCTCTAGGGATTTTATCTCTTTAGTTTCACTACTTCCTTCCCAAACTATCTCCTTGCCTTCACCTTTCACAATATAAGCATTGAAATCTATCTCCTTGGATTCATATTGATCAACATAGTGCAAGAATTTTAACAAGTCAGAATTATCTTCAAAAACTTGCTAGTTTCATATGTTAACAAGAATAGAAGGCCTAGTCTTTCTTTCAACCTTAGAGATGCCATTTAAACTCATCATTCTACTTCAGAGCCACATTCTCTAAAAAATCTGCCAATACATTCTTTGACCTATCAACCCAATCTATTGAAAAATCTTTAAATAGTTTAATAGTATCCCATATTGCATTCTTGTATTGTTTGAGTCTTTTATTCTTAGAGAAAAAATTTCATCTCACTTTTGAAATTATCATTGATTTAGAGTTTCCACTCACACTGAGAAAAGTGATTCCATGTTTGATCAATTTATTTAATCCTAATAGAAGAGCTTCATATTCGACCACATTATTTGTAAAATCAAATGGAAATAAAAATGAGTACTTGAATGTTTTCTTGGTGGATGATAAAATATTATTCCAACTCCATTTCATTCTTTGTTGCATGCTCCATCAAAAAAATTATTCTACACTTGATCTTGGTCTTTTTTAGCATGCATACTAATCAATTTAGTGTTCTTTAATCTTGGTTTTGTGAGTTGGACTGAGAAATTTCCTAAATCAGTATCACAAAAAAAGTCATCTAGTTTGGATCTGTCTCTTATGATGTATGGTGATCTAGGCTCTCTATCAACCTTAACCTCCTTTCCATTCATTTTTATAGTCACATATGACAAGTCCAGTTGAGCATGGCCTCCTACCAATATTGTCCATTTCCTAGAAAGAAGAATCCTATAATTTGGGGAAACATCCACTGCAGTGATATCAATTTTGTAGGAAGCTTTAGGACATGCAACAATTTTAATATCTACATCCTTCATGAATCCAACCACTAGGATAGATCTTTTTTCCATGGCATAGAGCTTACCATAAGTGGTGTCTACCGATAGCCCAAGTTCTTTAATGATCTCAAAAAATATTATGTTAATAGCTTCCCTTGAGTCTATCACAAATTTTTTCACCAATTTGTTATTTATTAACAATGTCATGTGAAAGGGATCAATCTGACATGGGTTCTTAGTCAACGTTGGTCCCAAATATACTTTTTGGATTCCTTCATACTTATTACATGTCTCACCTTTTATTCTTATTTTGGATTTGGTTTCCACCAACATTTGAGAGAAGTGATATATGACTATCTTTTTACTTTGAGAATTTCATCATTTCTAGTAGGGGAATAAAAAATCTCATTTTTGATAATGCATTAGTGATGTCAAATGATGGTGTTGTATTTATATTTACTAGTTTTACCAACTCTATTTTTTAGGTACATCATTTCTTGGTGGTATTTTTTGGGTTGGTATTGGCAGCTTTTGGTTGTGTTGGTATTGTATTGGACTGGTTATTATTTGTGGCTACATGTCCCTTCTGCTTATGGTTCTTTTCTTTCACAAAGACACTTGTAGGATTTCCTTGTTATGGGTTTACCACCCTATTTTTGAGGCCATAATTAATTCTAGCCTATACCACTACTGCCATAGTAAGGGATTTGATTTCTTCATCTATAGATCTTCTCAACCTAGTTTTAGTTGGGATAAAAATTATATTTGTCTAACTATCATCCTCATAATATAAAAACACCTCTTGGATATAGTATTGTTAATTCCTCTAGTATTTGATGTCATATTCATATCCATCTTCTGAGGAATCACAATCATCATGAATACCAAAGGAGTTCATTGAAAACATATTTATGGTTTGATCTTGATTGTATTCTTCATACTCTATTCTTTAATATTGTAAAATTTGTGTTACCACACACTATAATGGGGAATGGGGAAAGTTACAAGTTAGACACCAAGGATTTTCATCAACAATGTGACTTCCATGCTTCTTGAGTTGGCCAGGTGGATCTGTATTGATATTTTCCCTTTGATTCTATCCTTCTAATTTTCCATCTTTCCAGTTGGTGTTGTAAATAATTTCATGCAACCTTGGTCTATCATTTCTATTGGTCTTTCAAATTTTCCCATCCTTTGTGAAAATCCTTATAGGGTACCCATGACCTTGTCAACTTTTTTTTTAATCATCTTTAGGATGTCTATTTTGTTCTCTAGGATTTTGAAATAGTTTTACATGATCTCTTCTTTGTACCTTTCCTGAAGCATGCCTATTGTTCTCAATGTTTTGGGCTACCTTAAAAGAATCTACTAAAGAGAAAGGGTTCCTATTTCCAATTTGTATCTTGTCTTATGATAAAAAAACATCAACATAAAATAGAAAACTCATTTGGTTAGTGGGATTAAGGTGTGGAGGAATTCTATGATGAAACTTATTGAATTTCATGTTGAAACTTGATACAATTCATTTTATCCCTTTTGAATGCTTGTAATTTCATACAGGGGAAACTTTGGGTCAATATGATATCTAGATTGTTCAATGAATATCTTCTTGAATTCATGCCAAAAAATAATTGAAGCATTTGGTAAAATTTTATACCATTCTCTTGCATCTTTTTTCAGAGACTGCATAAACAAATTCATGAATATGTCTTCATGTTCAACATCAAATTTATCCAACATATTTTCAAATGTTGTGACATGATTCTCTCCTATCATAGGACCATTTCTATTGAACTTAGAGAAAAAATTCCTCAATTAATTTTTTATGTCATGAGGATACCCTTGTATCCCCTATGAAATCCTTTTGTATGTATCTTTCTACATTCATGGGGCCTCTTGCTAAGACATTTTGTCTTTGATGTGGTTGATATTGGTGTCCTTGGTTTTGATGGTCATATTGAAAATGGTTTTGATTTATGTCATTATATTGATGATTATGAGGGAGTGTCTATGGATGGTGTGGTTCGTAATGTGCATGGTAGACTAGTTGGCTATGAGGATCATATTGGTATGGTCCATGTAGATACCTTTTCTAAAATTGATGTTAATGATTGTCAGAAGGGTTCAAATGATATTGTGGATATCCACCTTGCATGATGTTTTGGTTATATCCTTCATATAGGGGGTTGTAATAAGGTCTATTGAAACCCTATTTATTTCCACTCATTTCTCCTATAGGTAAAAAGTTCTTGGGATGGGGTGGTGCTTCAGTTGCTCCCTAGTATATCTTTCTAAATGAGTCTTCTCCTTTTTTGATCAAATCCATGAGAATTTTGTACTTGTGACTATTGATGTGCATGAGTAACATTAATTTGTTTTATTCACTATGGCTATTTGGTAGACAAACTTAGCTATGATATTCAACACCTCTTGTGCTAATCCTTCATTTTTCTCAACCAATTTAAATTAATGTATTGTATCATATAAATATTTTAATTAACCTTGTAATTTTTTTCAGTGGATCCTCTTTTTTCATCTAGATTAGGTACATTTATGTGAGCATCCTCTAGGTTCCTACTTTGTGCCCCTAGAAAAGTAAATCAAGGAGGGACATTTAAAGTTCTTTTCTTGCTAGAGTTGTGTTGATATTATTCCCATTGGTTTCTTCACATTATTCAATTATAGGCCTTATTTACATGGGTTAAAATCATATGTTCATCATAATGTCTTTGAATATCCCTTTTTTATTTTAAGGGTAAACCTCCCTCATCAATGAATTCCTTAAATAACTTAGCATTGGTTTCACCTTCTCGATTAGGGAATCTTATCTCTCTTTCAAAATCCATTGCATTTTTTTGAGGACTGAAACCTAATTTTTTCCTATTAAGTTTTATTCATTTTCTAGTTTAGTTCTAAGTGTTCAATATGATGTCCTTGTTTTAAAGACCTTCTACCAAACATACACAATTTATGTTTTGAGAATTTTAATCTGAAACTTCTATCACTAGTTCTTGTTTCTTCACAAGATATCTAGTTTTAATTCATATACTTCTATTTCTTTTTGCTAGAGTTTCCACCTCTCTTCAAGAGGAAACATTGTAATGTCTTCATTTTTTTTCTGCCAATAAAGTCCAATTCTAATCTTCCCCAATGGAATCCACAATCTATTGGCTGTGTGGCTTGGATGGGATTATCTCAACTAGTTTGATTCAATAATATAATGCCAAACATTATAGATTATGTTTCAACAATATATTTTATTCAAATCCCCAATAGAGTTGTCAATCTATTTGTTCCCAAATCAAAAGATTGTAATCGCCTTAAGAGTATGCCAATATCTATGTTCAGGTATTACTAATGATTTGTCCAACTAATGGAATGAACCAATGAGGTTACAATTCCCTACTCTTTTGGTTTTTCTAGAGCAAGGTGGGTGCACCTTATCACCAACTATCTTTCTAATATTGATGATATTTTATAGTAGACTATAGATTGAATCTTTTAAGTTATTCTCCTAATTTATCAAAATTGGCATGTAGATTTGAATCTAGTTAATCTCTTATCTTTATTGCTACTTTTTATTCTAATTACACTTCTCCTACTTGTCTTAAATGATTGAATTTAATTTTTAATGAGATTAAATGATTAGTGTCTTATCTTTCCCTAGGCAATAGAGTCAATCCCTACTAAAGTCATAATGTATTATTTTGTAAGACAAATTTTAAACCAACCACTTGTGCAAGTCTATCTACTATTTATTTCTTTAAACACAATTAAGTTATCCTTGTTATCATAACTTATCTACTTGATTTTAACCTCTTCTTGAGAGGACCAATTAAAAAATCCATATAAAGAAATTTATTTTTTCTTCATATGATCTGATATATACTTGATATTCAAACAAAAATAACATAAAACAACTTATCATGTAAGAGCATAAAAAATCCTTAGTTACTTGAACTAAAATCATAGAAATACTAAACTCGTAAGAAGATGATCCACCTATTGACTTGGTGGTCAGCACCTCCTTGGAGATTTGTGACATGGCTTAACCGCCTCCCGTGGATCGGGTTAAATCTAGCATTTGTATCGGGCATTGATAGTTCGAGCTTTTGGTGCAATGAAAAATAATTCCAACAATTGGTATTAGAGCCTTGGGTCAGGGGTTTGAGTATCCCTTCAGTGGGTGCTGAAGGCTCATTCAGTGCTGAGGGGGAGATTGTTGACTTGGTGGTTAGCACCTCCTTGGAGATTTGTGACATGGCTTAACCGCCTCTCGTGGATCAGGTTAAATTTGGCATTTGTATCGGGCATTGATAGTTTGAGCTTTTGGTGCAATGACAAATGATTCCAACACCACCACCACAAAATACCATAGAAATCACTAGTATTATATTATATTGTATTTCATTGTGTGCTTTGATTCAACATTACATGTCTTTTTTATATGATAATATTTGAAAAGGACATGCCTTTTCACAATGTCTTTTGAATTCAACAATACTTAACAAAATCTAAAAGCATAAAAGATAACATAGATTAAACCCTATTTATCTATAGATGTAATTGTGAGACATGATCAATACTCCTATGTTGAGAATTTGTCACCATCATCGATGATATTCCTCATAGAGAACTCAAAGATGAATATTTTCTCCAGGTTGTTGTAAGTTTTATCCATTACAATATCAACATAATTTAATTCTTCCAAGGCTTTTAGAAGAATTGACCAATATTTTGTAGCCCACTCATCCTATCTCTTTATATCTCCCTCTTCATTGAAAAGAGAAGTCAATCTTACCCCAACCACTTATTAAAACTCACTTATCTCTAACTTAAGAACATTATAATCCTTGTGTTTCTTCATCATTGTTTGGGCATATGTGACAACTTTGTCATTTGATGGTATTTTTCTCTATAATTATTAAATCTTTTATTTTATCCTATTATCCAACTATTGGTGATCTTGGATAGCATTGAAATTTTTCATGTGAGCCACTTAGAATTTATGCACCCAATTTATCATCACGGAAAACCTTCTCTAGATTGTCTCAAAAACTATCTAAAATCTATCCTTTTTCAACTATGTATTCAATTGTTAATTTTCTCTTTCTATATTTTCACTCTTTCTTTTCCATTGAGATTGATCTCCTTGTGCTACTAAGAGGGTAGGATCTAAGTGATATGTCAATTCTTTTGGGGCCTCTTTAAATGTGTCACTTAAGGATTTGTTCTCAAGAATGAATCTCTCATTTTTTTGTTTGTACATATCTCTTTTCTTTAATAGTTGATGTATTTGAGAGCTTGGATACATTTATGTTGAGATTTTTAGTATTTATGGGGTCAACCTCCCCTACTTTCAGTGTCATCATATGGCCAATTTTTCTTTTGTATCAATACTTTTTTGTTTTTTGTGGGGTGGATACAATTCCCATATTAATAGAGATCTCTCATCAAGATTATATCTTGATCCAATATATATATCGCTAACTCCTTCTAGGCTCAACAATTTTTGTCTATCTCCATTGTGTACAAAATTGTCAAGAACCAAAGTAGCACTTACGTCTCACCTTGGAAAAATCATGAAACCTGCATCTTGTAATAATTGTCTTCCACTTTCTAGGGTCATGGTGTTTAGCTCATGATCCACCTCTAATTTAAACTTTCTCAATAATTGATCTTCATTTGTAGGTGTAACATATGCAACTGATTATCTCAACAATTTTCCTTTGTACTTATATAATAAGGATTTAAATTCAAAAGATTTGATGAATTGGTCATTAGAGATGAAGGTACTACAAGATACTTGATTTGTATCATCCTTAACAGAACCTGACGATTCAACTATTTCTCTTTCTCTATTTAGGGAAGTATGATATTCCTCAATTCTTGTCTTGGGGATCTGATTGAATTGATCCTTAGGAACAACTTTCTCAATTTGGGGCACACATTCTTTAGAGGACTCTTCACTTGTAGATGATAAGTTCTAAGCTTCTTGGATTTCTTTCAACTTTTTTTCCATGTCCCTTTTATACTCATATATAGCCTGAGCTACCTTTAATTCATCTAGATTTATTTTGAGGTCATCATGGGTAAATGATATGTTGGTATACCCACTCAAATTATACTCCTTGACACTATTGATAAAACCTTCTAAATCAAAACCTTTTGTGGGTGCTCCCTTCCTCATATTATATTATGCCATTTTATATAGGATAAGATTATATCACTTAGTGGAAACTATAGTGAAATTCACAAAAACTAGAGTAGCAGGCATGGGGGTCTACTTTCCATATTAGCTTAGATTCATAATGCTAGAGTATTCCAAATATCTCACAATTTTTAAATAAGCCACCTTGTTTGGTACTATCTTTGGTAGCAAGAGATGTGTGTCCTAAAATCCATAAATATTGATCATTGTATAGTCTACAAATGAGTACCAATCTACCCAATTATGATTAATCTTATTCTTGTCATCATACTTGGGAGGTCTCAAAAACCTCATAATCTCCAGGGATAGCTAGTAATCACAAGGACGATTGAAGAAATTGTATAGTGTCTCAATGAAAAACTCTTAAAAGAATACATAATTTGATTTTGCATATCTTCTATCCCAAATTTATGTCCACAACTATACATGCCTTGGTTGGCCTTCATCATCCATCTATGCAATCTTAAGTTGTTCTAGCCACACATTGATTTCTTGAACAACATACAATATATTGTGCATGAGGAAGTAGTAATGTTTAAAATATATTTGAGAAGGGTTATTGTGGATACCTCTTAACCCTTAATCAATTGTCCATGATATATAAGAGGCATAGTTAAATGACCGAGTATTATGACTTTGTACATTAGTAGTAACTCCTATTGGGAAAATGGACATGAGCTCAACAACTTCCATACCTAATATATGGTCAGATGAATAGTAAGTATATTAAAGCTATCTCTCAAATAATTCAATATCAAATGGGGGGGGGGCTTCATTGTCTTCAATTTGGTCAAATTATTTCTATTTACCCTAGGTTTGTGCAAAGGTAGTCTATATTCTTTATAGGTGGTGTCCATCCTAGCATACTCATTATTGAGCTCCTCATAATTTATTGGGTAATCACATTTGTCATCCAAATAAAACACTACTAAAATATAATCTCTAGTAATTGGTATAAATCAGTCACCTTAAAGGTTACACATTACCTTAATTACTAGATTGTAATGTTTTTCCAAGAGTTGGGTTACATAACATTTACAAAAATGTTTGGCATAACCAGTTTTCCTAAATTAAGTTTCCAAGGGTTACTGACTAGTTCATATTTATATCTTCTTTTATAATGGAAAATAAATAAATCACATCCTCTGATTGGTGCCCAAAAATCCCCCGGATCCTTTTGTTTATCTTCTAATTTTTCAGCACTAGGTCTTAATTGAACAATTCTTCTTGACCTAGGTTTTGAACCGGGCAATTTATAAATAAGATCTTGGTTTAAATTCCTCTTATTAGTACTCCCTTCTAGCTCTTGTTGTATTTCACTCTATTTTGGTCAAATTCTTTTGGAGTCATGTTTTTTTCTTTTGGAATTTGGGTTCTTTATTTATTTTTATGTCATATATAAGAGAATAATTGGAAATCTACTTACTTGGATACAACTTTTGGAATGAATTTACTGATCACAAACCCAACCACTATGCCCTTGTTTCTCTAAAATTTTGATCACTTTATTTGGGATGAACTCACTTGATTTATTTTATTGAGTCAATCTATTTATATACAGATCCCTTGTGCAACCATTAATATCCACACTAGTAATTAATGTTTTTGAAATTTTAAATGTCATGCTGATGTGATCATGTTCATCAATGCAACATGTTAAAACTCCTCCCAATCTGCTCTCTTTAGTTTGGTGCTTTTCCTATTTATAGATCTATTTTTTCATTAAGACCCTTAAAATGTTTTTTCTATTTAGATTCCCCTTGGACTTATTTTTTGCAAATAGATTGGCAAGAGTTCTCAATGGTCTTATAAAAATCAAGTGACCTTCCAAGGACCTTTTCTTCTTGCTTTAATTTTGAATATTTCAGGGAGATGAATTTGAAGTATTTCCAACATTGTTTTGACTTAGGCCTTTAGAAATACAAAAGGATATCCTCGCAACATGATGGTGTAGGAGCACCTAGGCTAGCCTCCATGGTTAGTAAGTTTTTGGCTTGTACTTGACTCTAGCCAAGTCAAGAGGTTAGATATGTTGTTTTTAGACCTTAGTAGGTCTCTTTCTATGTTGGCTAGGTGAGTTAGTCATTAGGACTAAGGTCACAATAATAGCCTTTGTTAGTTGTTTATTTAATTTCTTAAGTTAGAAGCTTAGCTTAGGTGAGTCTTAAATGTGTTCTAAACAAATCTTGTTGTTATAAAGATGCCATAAGGTTATAAATGGATTTGGATCCTCAAGACATAGGAGGTTAGAAGCCCAAGAATATAGGAACGTGGCATGTGTGGAAGTTGCCAAATGTTCAAAAGAAGTTGTCTTCAATTTTGTAATTATTGCAAAAGAGTGCATGCCATTCAGGTATCTTTGGATTCCCTCAGTTATAGGAGGTTATGCTCAACCAAAAATCCTTGAAAGTAAGAAAAATGGCATATAATGATACCAAAGACAAAGACATGAGACTTATTCATGCATTGTAATAGTTTTAGAGAAAGAAAAGAGAGCTCTGCAAGCTTTTTAACAAAGATTTTTTGGTGTTTGTGTTCACATTCATACTATATGGATTGAAAGAATAAATATAATGCTGGATTAGGTTTCTATTGACTATTAGGATACTTTTTCATTTGAAGAGAAAGTTGTTTTGAGTTAATCTAAGTGCTGGTTTTGGGTATTCTAATTCAGGGAGTCTATTTTTAGCTTGTTTTGAGTAGTTTAGAGAGTGATGGCTCCTCCATGAAATCTAACCGCGGATAAACATTCATGTTAGATGGAAATGGAAGAGGAGTCATTTTTGTATATATTTTTAGGAGTTAGGAATTTTTAAATCATGAGGAACTATTTTATATACTAGGCCCTAGGCGAGTTTGTGAAGCCCGGTTAGAGGTCTAGAGGTGAAAGAAGTGAAGAAACATTGCATGGTTGTATGGATCCATACTGATCCAGGAATTTTTCATGAAGGTAAACATAATATCTATCCATTATATGTAGATAGAAATCATACCATTCATTTAGGATTTTTTTTGAATAAGTTTTCTATCAAAATCACAGTTCAGTCCTAGAAATTAGGCCTATTAGGCCTCTTGTCCTTGTTTGTAGGAAGCACCTGTAAGGTCACTTTCAGACCCAGAAACTTTGTGAATATTTTAAAACTTCCAAAAGGGTATCTGAATCAAGTCTTATTTTTTCAAGTTGTTTGGAAAAGTTTTGCAAGAAACAGAAAAAGGTGACTAGCAAAGGGCTACAAGAATAGGCCTACTTTTAAGGTCAATTCATGATGAATCATGGAATACAATAAGAACATGATTGAAGAACATTCCAAGATGGATCAAATGGGAAATAAAAATAATTTTTTGATGATGGAGAAGACCCCTGCAATGTTGGAGCATGTTTATGGAGATTTGGCACTCAGAGCCTTCTAAGTGAGTGTGGAGAAGTGAATCAAAACTAAGGTGTTGATCATTCAAGGTTAAGTTTTCAGAGATTGAATCTTATAGAAGAGTTTGAATAGGTCTTAGTTAATGATCTAATCCTATTGGAAGATCCTATAGAGGAATAGGATACTAGGAGGCAAGTGAAATCTCTTGGAGGGTGTGAAAACAAGCCTTGAAGTTTATCATACACCATATTCTTATCAGAGCTTGGTTGATCAAGCTTGTGGTTAATGTTGAAATATTCTGAATCAGTAAGAGAGAATAAACTAGATAAAGCAATGGTGACTAATTCTGAATTAGCAAATAAGGTTGAGGAACAAGAGGAGGGTAACAAATTGCTAAGGCAAAGACTAGCTCAAATTGAGCAGCTCTTGGGTGAAGTCCAAGACAAAGTAGATAAGGTCAAGGATAAGATTCACCAAAAGGAAGAAGTTGAAGCAAGGGAGAAGGAATTAGAGTTGGAAGAAGAAGCACCGACACCTAACCCTGTTCTTCCTGAAGAGCCATTCTTAAAGGCATTAAAAGCATTGAGTGATAAAGCTTTGGAAGGTGGGCCACTATTTAGTGGAAAAATGGATCCAAATTTAGTTGTGTATTGGATTGATAGCATAGAGAACTATTTTGAATGTGATGGTATATTTGAAACATCATAAGTTATGGTGGCCAAGTCTAGACTAAGAGGTTCAACTCTTACTTGGTGGAAGTTTGTGCAAACCGAGAGAGAGAAGGATGGAAAAGGTCCTATTGTGACATGGAAGGGTATGGTATCGAAAGTCAAGAAAACCTACCTTCCTGATGACTATGAAGGCCAAATGCATAGAAGGAGACACAATCTTAGGCAAAAAGATTTGGATGTCCAAGCCTACACTGAGGAGTTTCAAAAATTGTGTTTGAGATCCAAGGTAGTTGAAGAAGAGAGCATCAAGCTTGCAAGATACTTGAATGGCCTCAAACGGTATATTCAAGAGGAGATGAGTCTAGTGAACTTCAAATCCATTAGGAAATGCTATCAAATGGCCTTGAAGATAGAGGAGAAAAGTAAGAGAAAGCAAGAAACTTCCAAAGGCAAAGGAAAAGGCAAAGACACCAAAGGTCAAAAAGGTGGCTATGGTGGAAGAAGTTCTGATTCAAGAGCTCAAGGAGAGATAAAATTTAGTGAGAAACAAGAAGGAAGCTCAAGTAGAGGTGGTAGAGGAAGAAATTCTAACTCTAGCTTTAGAGGAAGAAGTGGTGGTTCATCACAAGGAGGAAGAGGCAATTATTTTGCCAATATGAAGTGCTACCATTGCAATAAAATGGGGCACCCTGCCTATAGATGCCTGGAGAAAGGTGGTTCATCACAAGGAGGTGATAAGAGGACTAACTTAGTTCATGATGAGTCTAATGTAGTAGACAAGCATTCTGAGGTATCACAAAATTCAAAGGAAGGAGAGAACCTCATGATGAGGAGAACTCTAATCAAGGAACTGGTGAAGTAGGAGCCAAGCCAAAGGAGATCTTTGTTTAGGATCAAATGAAAGATAATAGGGAAAGTATGTAGGGTCATCATTGATTCAGGATCTACTGATAACATAGTGTCAAAGGAAGCAGTTAGCAAGCTCAAGTTGACAAGAATATCCCATACCAATCCATACAAGGTCACTTGGCTTAACAAAGGCCAACATGTGTTAGTGAATGAGCAAGCATGGGTGGAGTTCTCCATTGGAAGGTACAAAGACAAAGTGTTGTGTGATGTGTTGCCTATGGATTCATTCCATTTTCTCCTAGGTAGACCATGGCAATTTGACCGCCAAGCCATGCATGATGGAGCAAAGAATTCTTATTCTTTCCAGAAGGACAATGTAACCTTCAAAATTTAGTCATTGTTGGAGGATGCAGAAGTGAAGAAAATAGGTCCAAATGTTCTTATGGTAGGTGAAAAGAGTTCCTACAAAACATGGAAGAGAGTGAAGGCATAGGCTATGCAATGGTGTTGAAACCAAGAGAGGGAGATGAAGGCAAGGCAGCCAAGAAGACTGAATTACCAAGGGAGATTCAAGGTATGTTACAGACTTACCAAGGCATTGTAAGTGATGGACAACCATTAGCCTTACCTCCTCAAAGAGCCATAAGCCATAGGATAGACCTTATCCTAGGAGCTACCCTACCTAACAAAGCTGCTTATAAAATGACTCCTCAACAAAATGAGGAAATAGCAAGGAAAATACAAGAGCTCTTAGACCAAGGCCTAATTAGAAAAAGTATTAGTCCATGTACCCACCATATTTGCACCTAAGAAAGGGGGAACTTGGAGGCTATGTACTAAATCAAGGGATATCAATAGGATAACCATAAGGTATAGGTTCCCTATCCCTAGGATTGAAGACTTAATGGACTGTTTAGGTGAAGCAAAGTACTATAGCAAGATAGACTTGAAGAGTGGCTATCACCAAATAAGAATCCATGAAGGAGATGAGTGGAAGAAAGCCTTCAAGACCAATGAAGGGCTGTATGAATGGCTTGTCATTCCATTTGGATTGTCAAATTCCCCCTCCACATTCATGAGGCTCATGAATGAAGTACTCAAGGACTACATAGGAAAGTTTGTAGTTGTATATCTAGATGATATACTATATTTTAGCAAGACAAGGAGTGAGCATTTTGAACATCTTGATATTTTTTTCAAGAAGCTACATGAGGAGAGGTTGATGATCAATTTGGAGAAGTGTGAGTTCATTAAATCAGAGTTAGTGTACCTTGGGTTTGTCTTATCACATGGCAATTTGAAAATGGATAAGAGAAAAGTGGAGGCTATCATGAATTGGCCTACTCCAAGGTCAATAATAGAGGTATGGAGTTTTCATGGTCTTGCACAATACTATAGAAAGTTCATAAGAAAATTTAGTGCAATTTGTGCTCCTATGTTGGATACTATCAAAGGAGGAATGAAAACCAAGTTTGTTTGGAATGAAGATGCTAACAAGAGTTTTGAGTTGTTGAAGGAAAGGATAGCTACCCAACTTGTTTTAGTGCTACCAAGCTTTGAGAAGTTATTCACCATTGAATGTGATGCTAGCAATGTAGCAATTGGGGCTATTCTAAGCCAAGAGGGTAGACTGGTTTCTTTCCATTCTAAAAAGTTGAGTGATGCTAAGAGGAAGTACTCCTCATATGACTTAGAGATGTATGCATTGGTCCAAGCTCTAAGAAAGTGGAGACATTACTTGCTTCCAAAGGAATTCATTGTGTATTCAGACAATCAAGCACTTAGTTTTCTAAATTCACAAGAGAAGTTGAGTCACAAGCACATGAAGTGGGTTGAGTACCTACAAGCTTACACCTTCAATATCAAGCACAAGAAGAGTGTACTAAACAAGGTGGCTGATGCATTGTTAAGAAGAGCTCTCACACTACAAGAAATTCAGTTGAAAAGAATGGGGATAGATCATTTCAAGGATCTATATGCAGAGGATGGGGACTTTTCTGACATTTACAAGGTATGTGCTGAATACAAGAATCATTTTCATAGTAAATATGCTGATTATACTTTGCAAAGTGATCTCTTTTTCAAAGGGAATCAATTGTGTGTTCCTAGAGGCTCTATTAGAGAGAATTTGATTCAAGAAAAGCATAATGGTGCTTTGAGTAGTCACTTTGGGATCACTAAGACTCAAGACCTTGTGTCAAGGTTTTACTTTTGGCCTAGAATTAATCTTGATGTTAGGAGGTATGCGGAGAGTTGTGTATTATGTCAAAAGGCCAAGGGCACTTCTACCAATGATGGTCTTTATCAACCACTACCAATTCTTACTAGGCCATGGGAATGCTTGAGCATGGATTTTGTAGTTGGGTTACCCAAGACAAGACAAGGGATGGATAGTGTGTATGTGGTTGTGGATAGGTTCAACAAGATGGCTCACTTTGTGCCATGCAAGACCACAAATGATGCAAGTCAAATAGCATCCCTATTCTTCAAAGAAATAGTGAGAATCCATGGGTTACCTATCAACATTGTGTCAGACAGGGACACTAAGTTTATGAGTCATTTTTGGAAGACTCTTTGGCAAAGATTGGGCACCAACTTATCTTTTGGATCAGCCTACCATCCCCAAACTGATGGTCAAAATGAGGTTGTTAATAGAAGCCTTGGGAATCTTCTAAGATGCTTGACTAAAGAGTACGGTCAGCAATGGGATTAGTTGATTGGGCAAGTTGAATATGCATACAATGACACCTTGAATAGATCCATAGGGAAGAGTCCATTTGAGATAGTTTATGGACTACATCCAAGGGGTTTCTATGAGTTGAGAGATATAAAAGAAGGAGTCAAAGAAAGTGGATATGCAGATGATTTTGCATTTTCCATGAAATAGGTTCATGAGATAGTGAGGAAGACATTAGTAGAAAACACCAACAAACTCAAAGCAAAGGTGGATGAAGGTAGAAGGATAGTTGAGTTCAATGTTGGTGATCTTTTCATGGTGCACCTAAACAAATCAAGGTTGCAAAAAGGAGTACCTCACAAGCTGCAAATGAGGAGGATAGGACCTTGTCCTATATTAGCAAGGTATGGTGACAATGCTTACAAAGTAGACCTGCCGGATGATAGTGGACTATCAAATATTTTCAATGTTGCAGACCTTGTCCATTACAAAGGTCCTCAAGAAGACATGGACCACACCATACATGAAGTGATCAGGGATGTTGAAGACTTACAACTTCCTCCTGCTACAAATATAGGACCGAATAGTGTACTAGACACTAGAGTCTACAAAAAGACTAGACTCAAGGAGTATAAAGAACATCTCATTTAGAGGTATGGGAAGAGTGTTGTTGATGCAATTTGGATCAAGGAATCATAATTCAAAAGGATGGGCATTGATCCTACTATCATCAATCCAAGGATGGATTGAAGTTCTTGTTTTTGGGGAGGATGGTGCAGGAGCGCCTAGGCTAGCCTCCATGGTTAGTAAGTTTTTGGTTTGTACTTGAATCTAGCCAAGTCAAGAGGTTAGATGGGTTGTTTTTAGACCTTGGTAGGTCTCTTTCTATGTTGGCTAGGTGAGTTATTCATTAGGACTAAGGTCACAATAATAGCCTTTTTTAGTTGTTTATTTAATTTCTTAAGTTAGAAGCTTAGCTTAGATGAGAGTCTTAAATGTGTTCTAAACACATCTTGTTGTTATAAAAATGCCATAAGGTTATAAATAGCTTTGGATCCTTGAGAAAGAGGAGGTTAGAAGCCTAGGAATATAGGAACATGGCATGTGTGGAAGTTGCCAAATGTTCAAAAGAAGTTGTCTTCAATTTTGTAATTATTGCAAAAGAGTGCATGCCATTCGGGTATCTTTGGATTCCCTAAGTTATAGGAGGTTATGCTCAACAAAAAATCCCTAAAATTAAGGAAAATGGAATCTAATTATACTGAAGACAAAGACATGAGACTTATTCATGCATTGTAATAGTTTTAGAGAAAGAAAAGAGAGCTCTGCAAGCTTTTTAACAGAGATTTTCTAGTGTTTGTGTTCACATTCATACTATATGGATTGAAAGAATAAATATAATGCTGGATTAGGTTTTTATTGACTATTAGGATACTTTTTCATTTGAAGAGAAATTCATTTTGAGTTAATCTAAGTGCTGGTTTTTGGTATTCTAGTTCAGGGAGTCTATTTTTAACTTGTTTTGAGTAGTTTAGAGAGTCATGGCTCCTCCATGAAATCTAACCGTGGATAAAAATTCAAATTAGATGGAAATGGAAGAGGAGTCATTTTTTTTATATATTTTTAGGAGTTAGGAAGTTTTAAATCATGAGGAAATATTTTATATACTAGGCCCTACGTGAGTTTGTGAAGCCCAATTAGAGGTCTAGAGGTGAAAGAAGTGAAGAAACATTGCATGGTTGTATGGATCCCTACTGCTACAAGAATTTTTCATGTAGGTAAACATCATATCTATCCATTCTATGTAGATAGAAGTCACACCATTCATTTAGGATTTTTTTTGAATAAGTTTTCTATCAAAATCACAGTTCAATCCTAGAAATTAGGCCTATTAGGCCTCTTGTCCTTGTTTGTAGGAAGCACCTGTACGATCACTGTCAAACCCAAAAACTTTGTGAATCTTTGAAAAATTCCAAAAGGGTATCCGAATCAAGTCTTATTTTTTCAATTTTTTTGGAAAAGTTTTGAAAGAAACAACAAAAGGTGACTAGTAAGGGCTACTAGAATAGGCCTATTTTTAAGGTCAATTCATGATGAATCATGGAATCCGATAAGAAGCTGATTGAAGACCCTTCCAAGATGGATCAAATTGGAAAGAAAAATAATTTTTTGATGATGGAGAAGACCCCTGCAATGTTGGAGCATGTTTATGGAGATTTGGCACTTAGAGCCTTCTAAGTGAGTGTGGAGAAGTGAATGAAAACTAAGGTGTTGATCATTCAAGGTTAAGTTTTCAGAGATTGAATCTTATAGCAGAGTTTGAATAGGTCTTAGTTAATGATCTAAGCCTATTGGAAGATCCTATAGAGGAATAGGATACTAGGAGGCAAGTGAAGTCTCTTGGAGGGTGTGAAAACAAGCCTTGAAGTTTATCATACACCACATGACCTATTTCTCCAATGTGTCTACAACCTGGTTTGATCACATTATGAGTATTCAATTGAAGAATTAGTAGCTTCATGTTGCATCTCTTTTCCATTGTCTAGTGTATCCTTCTTAACAAGAGAATTATTTTTCATGAGAGGAAATGATAAATCTTCTTTTGGACTCTGCACATATAATGGTCTTAATTAAGAGATACATTAAGTTATTCTAATGAGAACCTATCTTTCATCATTATCAACATGACATGAGAAATCATTGGGAGAAAAAAGATCTCACTTTGAAACTAGTAGTCTCCCTGACGCATCTTGTCCATCCTTTGTGCACTTTGAGGTGACTTAATAGGAATCCTTTTGATGATATCATCATCCTTTATAAGGCTTAATTAAATAGTTAGAGAGACCTAAGGAAGTCATCCTAATATTAGAAGTCTCTTTGATGTAACTCATCTTTTCTATCATTAATATTTTATCCTTCTCACATAGGAAATTTCCTCTAAACTTGGATGCCCCCTCGATGATTTAATTTTAAATGATCTTGGAAGGACATTTATAAATTCATTTTGGTGACACCTAACCCTATCATCATCGGTGTGACTCTTATAATTGATCTACCATTATAATGACCTACATACTCAGTGAGACATACAAGAAATCTCTTTGAAATCACATCTCTTCTTGATGCCTTCTTTTACCCTTTTTCCTCCATCGCTATGACATATGTCATCCCTGTTACATAGGAAAGTTCCTTTGAACCTGGATTCCCCTCGATGATTCACTTTTAAATGATATTGAAAGGATACTTGTAAATCCATTTTTGTGACATCTAACCCTATCATCATTGGTGTGACTCTTATAATCAATGTCTCATGATGGAATTCTTTCTAAGATCAACACTCCCTCCAATGAGTTTTATGTTCATATTGATCTTCTTATTTTCAGGATGAGCATCCCAAAATCCTTCTAATCACCTTAGCTTTTCCTCTATATGTAAGCATGACATATATTATTGTCAAGACAAGTGCAAGGTCATCCTGACATGCCATATCTCTCTTATGAACTTTCTACCCTTTTACTTCTTTTTTCAGGGATAAAATGATGCGATCTCACTAATGAACTATCATTGTCTTATCATCTTCCTCTCATCGGTAAAATTTTTTACCTCATCCCTCTGATGATGTTCACCATGCTCTATTGGGGAGGTTTTTTATTAGTAAATCCAATATGACATTCTTAATGCAATATGATCACTTTTTCAAGAAGAACCAATAATTTGTCCTAGTGATTAATTTTCTATATCAATTGGGATGACTTGAAGGTTTTCTTTTTTATATGATGAAGTTGTCTCTATGTACAAAATATTCAGAGAGACTTATATGGGGTCCTTCTGATATGGCTCTTGACTTTCTTTTCTTCCTTGTATCTTTATATACATGGTACATTGAGTGTTTTTGGAACTAAGGTAATTAGTATCAATCAAAGGGTTACATGAAATAATTTTAGAGAGAGATTTCGGTAGTGGGAAAATTGTAAAAATTATTATGAATAGTAGTGGGAAGATTTATATGATTTGAAAGGTAATATGATAAAATAGCTCCTTATTTTATGAGGTGCTAATAAATGGAACTATCAAAATAAAAATTTCTATATAATTTACTCCTCTTTCTCCTCTTCCTCTCATGGATCATCTAGTAGTTTGCTAGCTTGTGAAATTCATACGTATTTCTTCTGAATTATGTCATCTTCTAGTAGATTAGATGATCAAGGAGCATCTTGGGTTCATGGAAATCTTGTATCTTGGTAGCTTGTTAGATGTGCTCGGTAACTACTTTGGAGTTGTTAGTGGGAATTTTTGTTTGTTCATTGACGATCTCAGTTACCACTCGGTGGTGTGTTGTCTCTGCTTGGTAGTGTCTTTCATTGAGTGGCTTTTATAAGTTCTTTTCTACTTGATGGTGTTCTTTACCAAGTGAGTTCAGTGTGTTCTATGTTGCTCGATGGCCTAGTTCACCGACAGGTTTACTTTTGGATCTTCTTTTTGGGCCAACCTATGTATTTAATTTTGGTCATGATTTAATAAAGGGATATCTCATTGGGAGGCACATGGACCTAAATTTGGGTCATTTCGATCATTTTGTTCGGTATAAATATATAGATTTATTTTAGGTTTAGAGAAGGGAAAAAAAAAAAGGAGAGGGATAGGAAGCTAGAGATCATGGATCTTGCATGCATGAGGATTTTTCTATTTATATAATTGATTTCTATTGTATTGGCCATAATTGGGAAGGCTTCATAGCCTGACATGTATCAAGTTTGCATTAATATATGAATATGATCTACTTCCCTTCTCTCCTTTTCTATGTTATTGCTTTTGTGTTGTGATTCTATGAGGTGGTATTGTAATTGGGTTATCTTTTTGCCCCACTTATCTTACCCTCCTTGCATTAGGTGGTATCAAAAAAAGGTTTGATCTAGAGGTTCCTTCTTGTAAACCATAGTTGGTTATTTATTGTGGGGTAGTAGATTATGATCTGACCTGCAATTACAGAGGGTTTAAAGATGGTTCAAGGAAGGAGAGATGCAGATCCAGGTTTAGCTTATATGCTAAGACAAATTTGCACTAGATTGGAAGATGTTGAGATAGTCCAACACTATGGAAGACACCGTAATGATGTTAGTGATGATGAATTCAAAGAAGTGCATGAGATAGCCACATGTGTACCTATAATGGATTAAGGATAAGAAATATCCCTACAAGCATTGACAAGTTTGAAGGCCACACTGTAGTTTAACCTTCATGAGTATAATGGAAAGCTAGATTTGGATTAATTAATGGACTAGATCATTGAATGGAGAAATATTTTGAGTATGAGAGCATATCAAATGAGAAGAAGGTGAAAACTACAAGCACAAAATTGATAGGTCATGCATCCTTGTGGTGTGAGCATCTACAATTAGATCGAGAGAAGAAAGGTAAAACCAAAATCAAGGTATGGGATAAGATGGTAAATACATTGAAGGGAAAGTTTCTACCTTTGGATTATCAGATTAACCTAGTTAGGAGAATGTAAATTTTGAAGCAGAAAGATAGCTTTTTGAAAGATTACACCAAGGGATTTTACAAGTTAGATATTAGAGATCAGTTAAGGACTTCTATTCAAGAAGAGATCAGTTTGGTCAAAATAGAGAGTATTGAGGAGGCTTATCATTTTTCCCTAAAAGTTGTGGAGAAATTGAATAAAAAAGCATGAGAAAAGACAAAGAGTGGTGCAGGAGCACCTAGGCTAATCCCTAATCTAGTTTGAGTTTTGGCTTGTACTGACCTTAGCCAAGTTAGTAGTGTTTAATTATAACCTTAGAAGGTCTTGCATGAGTGTTTCTAGGTGGATTAGACTAGGCTCAATCCAACCTAGATGTTTAATACTTTTCTAGTGGATAGTGCTAGATTAGGCCTAAGATGGGAAAATAGGTTTAAATATGTCTAAAATACTTTAAGGCTTAAGAAAGGGTTGATTTATACCTGAAATGGTTCCTTGAATGTTTCTACACCATTCTAACTCGATAAGAGACCCCTAGCATTGATTTTGCAAAAAAAGATGTAAAGTTGTCACAATGTTGCTTGACAACATTTTTACAACTTTTAATGTTGCATGACAACATTTGTAGAATTTGATTCCTTTCAAGGTAAAAAAATGGGTAGTTTCCATAATGGCCTAGAATCATGGGTATGGCATATTAAGACAAAAATGATCCCATTTCCTGAGGCATTAGTATGGAAGAATGTAATTTTTATAAGTGAATGAAAGCTCAGAGTTTTGGTTTTTGTGACAGTCGACTTGTATTAAGTGTATGAGTTAGTGTATGGATTGAAGTGTGAAATTTAGTTTTGGATTTGTGTAGTAGTGATATTTCTAAGAAATTCTTTTTCAGTAGTGTAGTGGTTTTGAGTTCACTAGATTAGCTTTTCAAATTGTTTTGTAAATAGACTAGTTGTTGGTGTAGTTAGACTGGTTTTTGGTTTCATGGATCCCCCATAGTTCTCCACCATGAAAATCATCATGGCCCAAAGGAATATGGAAGGGAAGCCATTGTAATTTTTACATATGGAAGGAAGAGCTCAGAAGAACAAGCTTGCTATTTTTAGCATCATGCCCTAGGCAAGATAAGTGTGCCCGACTGGGTGCATGGCAATGTTCTAATAGTGTATGAATGTAGGGATATGAAATGAAGAGTGAAACCAAGAATGGTTTTGGATAAATGGAGTTATAGGTTGACCTCCTATGTGTTACAAGTAGCAGTTTCTGTTGCACCAAAAGATTGACCTGTTAATGCCCGATACAACCACTAGACTTATAGAAGACACAGGAGGTAGTTAAGCCATGTCATGAACCCTATGAGGGATGCTAGTCCACTGCCAACAATCCCCCTTCCAACATCCCTCATTTTGGCCTGCATGGATTTTAACCTGTGACCAAGATTTTATACCACTTGTTATAAGTAGCGATTACTATTGCACCAAAAGATCGACCTGTTAATGCCTGATACAACCACTAGAATTATAGAAGAAACATGTGGCGGTTAAGCCATGTCATGAACCCTATGAGGGATGTTGGCCCACTACCAATACTATGAAGATTAGGCCTTGATCAATCCATCTAAATTCATTTTCAAGCTTAAATCACTTGACTGGTCTTGAATAGGCCAATTAGCCCTAGTTACCCTAGATTCTTGGAATCTATTATACAGAGACCTTGGAACCCTAAGACCTTTAAAATATATCATGTCTTTGAAAAGGGTACTTGAATATCACATTAGTTTTTGGGGTTGTTTGGAAGAGTTTTGAAAGAAGTGGGAAAAACCAGTCAGGTAGGGCTAGTAGAAGAACTAGGCCTAAAAATCAGGATTTCTAAGGAATCAAGGAATCATATTTGAAAGTAGTGACACCCTAACTCAAATTAGACCACAATGAGTCTAAGAAGTTTTTGAGCATGAAAAATATCCTTGCAAGCACTTGTGAAGTTGTGGAGTGGAAGATGAACTTGGGATCATCCAAGAAGGAGTGAAACAATGAAGTGTAATCAGTGGTAGTTGTCCCCTTGTTAATTACAATTGTTACCAACTATTAGAGTGGTATTGGAGTAGTCCTATAATAGTGAAGAAAGGACTAATAAGATCCTAAAATAAAGCATAGGGTCTTAGAAAGGCTAGGAATTATGGAGGTCCTAGTGGATTTGTGCAAGCACATTGTGGTGACTCCTATCAAAGTGGTATTAGAGCCTACAAGACTAGGCTTGTGGTGAATGTTTCAACCAACGGAGTCAGTAGGAGACTCTACAATGGTGACCAATGCTGAGTTGGCTGAGAAAGTGGAAGAGAAAGAGGAAGAAAATAGATTGCTCAGAGAAAGATTGGCTCAATTAGAACAAAAAGTGGATGAAGTAGATGAGAAGGCCAAAGAAGTTAGGGATAAAATATATGGAAAAAAAAAGAGATACTCTTAGAAGATGAGGTCCCTGAACCCGAACCAATATTAGTTGAAGAACTCTTCTTGAAAGCATTGAAGGCCTTAATTGGAAAGGCATTAGAGGGAATTCCAATTTTTAATGGAAAAATGGAGCCAAAAGTAGTCCTAGATTGGATTGAAGGGCTTGAAAACCATTTTGAATGTGATGGTATAATAGAAGATCAGAAATTTAAAGTGGCTAAGGGTAGACTTAGAGGTCCTACACTCACTTGGTGGAAATTCATCCAAGATGAGATGGAGAAAGAGGGAAAGAAGCCCATTGCTACTTGGAAGGCTATGGTGGCCAAAATCAGAGACGCCCATGTACCTGAGGACATAGGAAGAGACAAGGACTTAGACAAAAAGAGTTGGATGTTAAATCTTACACCAAGGAGTTTCAGAGGTCATGTATGAGGTCAAGAGTTTCATAAGATGAAAGTGTGAAAGTTTCTAGATATATGAATGGTCTATGATGGGCTATTCAAGATGAATTGAGTTTACTAACCCCTACCACTATTCAAAGGTGCCACAAAACTATAGTCAAGGGGAGGAAAAGATGAAAAAGAAACAAGACTCAAGAAATACTAGAGTCTAAGGAAGAGGAAGAGATGGAAGAGGTCAAAGAGGAGGATATGGTGGTAGGAGTTCACAATCAAAGACTTAAGGAGAGACTAAGTTAACTAAAAAACAAGAGGGAATTTAAAGCAAAGGAATCTTCAGTAGAGGAAGAGGCTCTCAGAGTAATTGGAGGGGAAGGAACAATAGTCAAAGAAGGGGTTCTTATTTTTCAACAATGAAATGTTATTATTGTAACCAAATGGGACACCTTGCCTATAGGTTCTTGGAGAAAGGCTCTACCTCCCAAGGGAGTGATAGAAGAGCCAATGTTGTTCAAGAGGAGACTAGTGGTGGAAATAAACACCCTGAGATACCATTAGAAACAGAAGAGGGAGAGAACTTAATGATGAGAAGGAAAATGACTAAAGAGCCAGTGAAGGAGGAACCAAGCTAGAGAAGGTCACTTTTTAGAGTGAAATGTAAGATGATTGGAAAAGTGTGTATAGTCATCATAGACTCAGGGTCTACTAACAACATAGTGTCAGAGGAGGTAGTCAACAAGCTAAAGATGAAGAGGATTCCACATAGTAACCCATATAAGGTTACTTGGCTAAATAAGGGACACCAAGTACTTGTGAATGAGAAAGCACGGATGGACTTCTCAATTGGTAAATATAAGGACAAGGTACTATGTGATGTCCTTCCTATGGATGCATGTCACCTTTTACTAGGAAGGCCATGTCAATTTGACAGACATGCCATGCACGATGGTGCCAAAAATGCATATTCATTCAAGAAGGATGGTGTGACTTTCAAGATATAGTCACTACTAGAAGAAGGAGAAATGAATCCCACAGGCCCTAATGTACTTATGGTTAGTGAAAAAGAGTTCTTAATAACTCTAGAAGAAGGAGAGGAAGTAGGATTTGCATTGGTGTTGAAGCCTAAGGAAGAAAATGCAGACAAGACAGTCAAGAAGAAAAAGATTCCAATGGAAGTATAAGAGTTATTAAAGGAGTACAAAGATATTGTGAGTGATGGAAAACCTGCCTCCCTACCTTCTAGGAGGACTATTAGACATCAAATAGACCTTATCATAGGAGCCACCCTTCCAAATAAAGCTGCTTACAAGATGACCCCTCAACAAAATGAGGAGATTGCCAAACAAATACAAGAACTCCTAAACCAAGGTCTCATTAGGAAAAGTATAAGTCCATGTGCTGTGCCCACTATCCTAGCACCCAAAAATAGAGGAACTTGGACACTATGCACTAATTCTAGAGATATAAATAGGATCACCATTAGGTATAGGTTTCCCATTCCTAGAATTTAAGACCTCATGGACTATTTAGGGGATGCCAAGTACTTCACAAAAAATGACCTAAAGAGTGGTTATCACAAAATTAGGATCAAGGAGGGGGATGAATGGAAGGCTTCCTTTAAAACTACAAAGGGCTTGTATGAATGGCTTGTAATGCCATTTTTCCTATCCAATGCCCCATCTACATTCATGAGGCTCATGAATGAAGTCTTAAAAGACTACATTGGAAAATTTATGGTAGTATATCTAGATGATATACTATTCTTTAGCAAGACTAAAGAGGAACATCTTAGACATTTACAAGTTGTTTTTAAGACATTGTAGAAAGAGAAGCTAATGATAAAATTGGATAAGTGTGAGTTCATGTAGTAAGAATTAGTGTACCTTAAATTTGTACTATCTCAAGGGAATCTCAAGATGGATTCTAGAAAGGTGGAATCCATCCTTAATTGGCCCACTCCAAAGACTGCAATAGAGGTGATAAGCTTTCATGGTTTAGCCCAATACTATAGGAAATTTGTTAAACAATTCAGTGCCATTTGTGCTCCTATGTTAGATACTATTAAAGGAGGAATGAAAACCAAATTTGTTTGGAATGAGAAAGCTAACCAAGGCTTTGAATTGTTGAATAAGAAGATTTCCACTCAACCCATTGCAACACTAAAAAGTTTTGAGAAGTTATTCACAGTTGAGTGTGATGCTAGCAATGTTTCTATTGGGGATGTCTTAAGCCAAGAAGGGAGACTGGTGGCTTTTCATATTGAGAAGCTCGGTGATGCAAAGAAGAAGTATTCTTCTTATAAATTAGAGATGTATTCCACAGTCCAAGCACTAAGAAAATGGAGGCACTACTTGCTTGCCAAGGAATTTGTGGTGTATTCAGACAACCAAACACTTAGTTTCCTAAACTCCCAAGAAAAGCTTAGTCACAAGCACATGAAATGGGTGGAATACTTATAGTCTTACACCTTCAAAATCAAGCATAAGAAAGGATTGCAGAATAAGGTAGTAGATGCCTTAAGTAGAAGACTATTGACATTACAAGAGGTACAGTTTCAAAGCATGGGCATTGAGAGTTTTAAAGATTTGTATGCTGAGGATGAATACTTTGCAGAGATATAAAAGGTGTGCAAAGAGTACAAGAATCACTTCCATGGTGCTTTTTCTGACTATACTATGCAAAGTGACTTATTATTTAAAGGAAGTCAATTTTGTGTACCTAGAGAGTCAATTAGAGAAAACTTGATTCAAGAAAAGCATAATGGGGTACTTAGTGGTCATTTTGGAGTCAATAAGACCCAAGAGCTAGTGCAAAGGTTTTACTTTTGGCCAATGATGAATTTAGACATTAGAAAGTATGTGGAGAATTGTGTAGTGTGTCAGAAAGCCAAAGGAACATCCTCTAATGTAGGCCTTTATCAACTTCTCCCCATTCCAAGAAGACCATGGGAATGTTTGGGAATGGACTTTGTTATAGGCTTGCCAAGGAAAAAATAAGGATTTGACATTATCTATGTCATAGTGGACAATTTTATCAAGATGGCCCATTTTGTTCCCTATGAGATAGTTCATGATGCAAGTCAAATAGCACACCTATTCTTCAAAGAGGTGGCAAGAATCCATGGGTTACCCTTAAGTATAGTTTTAGACAGAGATACAAAATTCATGAGTCACTTTTGGAAGACACTATGACAAAAATTGGGAACCAATCTGTCCTTTGGGTCTGCCTATCACCCTCAGATAGATGGTCAAACTAAGGTTGTGAATAGGACACTAGGTAATCTATTGAGGTGCCTCACCAAATAATATGGTCAAGCTTGGGACCAACTATTAGGACAGGCAGAGTATGCCTACAATGATACAATCAACAAGACAACTGGAAGGATTCCCTTTGAAGTAGTTTATGAATTGCACCCTAGAGGAATATTTGAGATCAGAGACTTGAAAGATGGAGCCAAAGGGAGTGGATTTGAAGAGGATTTTGCACACTCCATGAAAGAGGTACAAGACACAGTCAGAAAAACATTGATAGAGAACACCAAAAAGATCAAACAAAAGGTAGATGAATAAAGAAAGATGTTCAATTCCAAGTGGGGGATCTTGTAATGGTCCATTTGAACAAAGAAAGGTTGCAAAAGGGAGTGCCCAATAAGCTACAAATGTGAAGAATAGGACCCTGCACAATATTGGCCAAGTATGGAAACAATGCTTATAAAGTGGAACTGCCAGAAGATAGTGGTTTATCTCCTATATTTAATGTTGCAGATTTGGTCTTGTACAAAGGTCCTATCCCTGATCCTGATCAGAGTCTTACTGAATTCATTCAAGAGGTGGAGGAGTTAAAGTTACCCTCTAGACCATCCAAGAAAGAAGAGAAGGTACCAGATTCAAGACCCTACAAACAAAATAGAACTAAGACTTATTATGAGCACCTAGTGAAGTGGCATGACCAAGGAGATGTAGAGGATCAAAGAGTCAAAGTTCAAGAAGTTGGGCATTGATCTCAACTTACTCAATCCAAGGATGGTGCAGGAGTACCTAGGCTAATCCTTAATCTAGTTTGAGTTTTGGCTTGTACTGACCTTAGCCAAGTCAGTAGTGTTTAATTATGACCTTAGAAGGTCTTGCATGAGTGTTCCTAGGTGGATTAGACTAGGATCAATCAAACCTAGATGTTTAATGCTTTTTTAGTGGATAGTGCTAGATTAGGCCTAAGATGGGAAAATGGGTTAAGTATGTCTAAAAGTCTTTAAGGATTAAGAAAGGGTAGATTTATACCTAAAATGGTTCCTTGAATGTTTCTAAACCATTCTAGCTCTTTTAGAGACCCCTAGAATTGATTTTGCAAAAAAAAGATGTAAAGTTGTCACAATGTTGCTTGACAACATTTTTACAACTTTTAATGTTGCATGACAACATTTGTAGAATTTGATTCCTTTCGAGGTAACAAAATGGGTATGGAATATTAAGACAAAAAGGATCCCATTTACCGAGGTAGTAGTACATAAGAATGTAATTTTTGTAAGTGAATGAAAGCTCAGAGTTTTGGTTTTTGTGACAGTCGACTTGTATTGAGTGTATGAGTTAGTGTATGGATTGAAGTGTGAAAGTTAGTGTTGGATTTTTATAGTAGTGATATTTCTAAGGAATTTATGTTTAGTAGTGTAGTGATTTTGAGTTCACTAGATTAGCTTTTCAAATTGTTTTGTAAATAGACTAGTTGCTGGTGTAGTTAGACTGGTTTTTTGTTTCATGGCTCCCTCATAGTTCTCCACCATGAAAATCATCATGGACCAAAGGAATATGGAAGGGAAGCCATTTTAATTTGTGTATATGGAAGGAAAAAATCATAAGAACAAGCTTTCTATTTTTAGCATCATGCCCTAGGCGAGATCAGTGTGCCTGACTAGGTGCATGACAATGTTCTAACAGTGTATGAACGCAGGGATATGAAATACAGAGTGAAACCAAGAATGGTTTTGGGATAAATGGAGTTATATTTTGACCTCCTATGTATATTAGGCCTTGAACAATCCATCTGAATTCATTTTCAAGCTTAAATCACTGGACTGGTCCTGAATAGGCCAATTAGCCCTATTTACCCTAGATTCTGGAATCTATTGCACAAAGAGCTTGGAACCCTAAAACCTTTAAAATATCTCATGTATTTAAAAAGGGTACTTGAATATCCCATTATTTTTTGGGGTTGTTTGGAAGAGTTTTGAAAGAAGTGGGAAAAACTAGTCAGGTAGGGCTAGTAGAAGAACTAGGCCTAAAAATTAGGATTTCCAAGGAGTCAAGGGATCATATTTGAAAGTAGTGACACCCTAACTCAAATGAGACCATGGGGAGTTGAAGAAGTTATTGAACATGAAAAATATCCTTTCAAACACTTGTGAAGTTGTGGAGTGGAAGATGAAATTGGGATCATCCAAGAAGGAGTGAAAGAGTGAAGTGTAATAAGTGGTAGGTGTCCCCTTGTGAAGCATAATTGTTACCAACTATTAGAGTGGTATTGGAGTAGTCCTAGAATAGTAAAGAAAGGACTAATAAGATCCTAAAAGAGAGCATAGGGTCTTATAAATGCTAGGAATTGTGGAGGTCCTAGTGGATTTGTCCAAGCACACTGTGGTGACTCCTATCAAAGAGGAAGAGGTGGTGGATTATGATGAACTACAACTGATTTGAATACATTGTATAACTTCAAGATCTGTGATTTAAGATCATTGAGTTACTGATTAGATATGTAAGATGGTTAAATCAATAATATGTTGTCATTGATGTCAACTAGTTTTGATAGTACTTATCTTGTAAGTTACTATACCCAAAGATCTATAGAAAGAAGAAGAAAAGAGGTGAAGAATACATATATCTACATGAAGAAGATGGATATGATAGATAAGGATAAGGAATACATTGGGTAACTTATGAATGAGTCAATGACCTTATGTTATTGACTTGATTATGTTGCATCCATCTATGATGAAGGATAAGAGAAAAATGCACAAGGCAGTGTTGTCGGTTAAAGAACCATTTTAGTATACACCGACGTAGTATAGTGTATACCCATCACAGTATAAATGGAGCTTGTGTTCACCGACACATTTCCTTGTTAACTGAGTAGAAGAAAAGAACTAAAAGACTAGTTTAGCTGATGGAAGTTGATGAGCTGTAAAGTACCTCAAAATTAGAGATGATGATAATGTTTGTTACGAAGATCAATGACTAACATAATTCAAAGAAGATCTAAGGGATTAAAAAAAATGTGTTACTAACACATCAGCCAAGGAAGGATTAAGCGACAAGAACAACAAAGGAGATTAAGTGGCAAAATCTGATGGATGGAAATAAAATAATTTACTCATCTATTTAAGAGACTAGGATTTCATGATGAAATTATGTTGGAAGAAGGAGAATGTAGAGATATTGCATGAACAAGTTTCATGCATGCCCGATCAAACTGATTAAGGAGAACCAAATTGCAAAGAACACCGAGCGTCAGAAAGCTATTATCGAGCAACAGTAAGTTACTGAATATTGATTGAAATAGAATAGATATATTGATTAGAGGATTTGAATGAGATTAACATAGATATGATAATCTACAATTGAATTTGTGTTGTAATCAAATCAACTGCTATTACATTTTAACCATTGTAAATAGATAAATCTCTTAACAGAGTGGACTAGAAAGTCTTGTAATGTCATTCATAGAGTGTACATTTGTTATCCTGTCAACCCCATAGTGAATGCTGGTTGGATGATAATGGTTGGTCTAAAATCCTCTAACAAGGTCACACCTCACAGTGTGTTTGTAACCTTTAACAAGGTTGGGTCTTCACCGACCTCACTTCAAAAGAGTGAACAATTTTTGGGTTGCCGGTCCCAGGTGGTTTTTCCCTTCATAGGGTTTCCATGTTAAATCTCTTGTGTTATGTGTTGATTTTGATGATTGTTTGTTATCATACTTTACATGTTGCATATTGGATTTGATTGGTAGTCATTATATGTTATTAACTGGTAATCGGTAAAATCATAGACAAAATACTATTTTAGTTTACCAAGCTGTAGAAGTTTTAGTAAATTGTTTTTCGATATACATTTTGTGATTGGGACTGTGGATAACTGATTCATCCCCCTCTCAGTTATTGTAACAATTGGTATTAGAGCATTGGTTCCTTGGAATAGAGGTTTAAGGACTTTAGTACAAAGATTTCAAAATGTATAAGAGGGAAGTGCCAAAGCTAAACAAGGATAACTTCATAGTATGGAAAAGCTGAATGAAGGTGCATGTATTTGGAATTGGGAATTTTTCTCTTACACTATTGTAGAATGGCTACATTGCACCACCCACTGGTCCCTTGACCCTTGATCAACTAAGAGACAGACATGAACATAATGTTACTATGATGGAGATTGTTGCTGCTTGTATCAATGCTAAATTTGAAGATATTAAAAATTACACTACTGCTAAAGGTATGTGGGATAAACTTGCTCAAGTTTATAGTGGTGATGTGAATGTCAAAAGAGCCAGAGCTGAAAGCTTAAGGGGTAGATTCAATGATATGAAGATGAAGGAAGGTGAAAATATTATGTAGTACACAAATAGACTAAAAGAGGTAGTACATGCTATTAGAGCATCTGATGGTGTTATTGATGAAGAGATAGTGGTAAGAAAAGTTTTTAGAACCTTATTACCGGTTTATGCAATCAGAATATCTGCAATTCATGAAACAAGGTCTACATCTGGTAACAACCTTACTCTTGATAATCTAATTGGTAAGCTTACAACCTTTGAACTGAATAACTTTGACAATAGTGTTGTACCATTTGTTGAATCCACTTTTATGTCTTCTCTGAAGATTGGTAAGTCTAGTAGTAGAAATAAGAATGATGATAGTGATAGCAATACTGATGATGAGCTTGATGAAATTGAAGCTCTTATGGCCAGAAGGTTACCTAAAGGTAAAGGTAGATATAGAGGTAAATTACCTTTAGCATGCTTTAATTGTAAAGAGGTTGGTCATATTGTTGCTAGATGTCCACATAGTAAAGATGATGATAGAAACAAAGACCGATCTAGTGAAGGAAGCTATGAGAGAAGAGGAAACAGAAGTTTCTGACACTACAACAAAGACAACCAAGACAATAATGACAAAGGAAAGAAGGTGTACTACATTGCAAAAGAAGATGTCACCGATACCAACATTGATGAAGATGTTGAGGTAGTATTTATTGCAATGAAGGATGACTTAGAGGAAGATGAGAGGTATGAAGAGACAACACTTATCTCTAAGGTTAATAAGAATGATACATGGATTATAGATAGTGGCTGTACACATCACATGACTGGTGATGAAGAGAAATTTGATCATCTTGAAGAACACAATGGAGGATTTGTTAGAATGGGTAATGATGCACCTTGTATGGTTAGAGGAAAATGATCCCTGATGATAAATGATAAAATTAGATGTGACAATGCTTATTGGGTAAAAGGTCTAAACTATAATTTGCTAAGTGTGGCACAACTGAACAATTCAAGCCACCAAGTTGCTTTTGAGAGAAAGAAAGTGAAGATATATGATGATGGAGGAAGACTTATTGGAACTGGAACACAATCAAGAGGTAATTTGTTTTATCTTGATAATGACCAGTCTTCTTGTTTAATGATGAAATATGAAGATGCATGGTTGTGGCATAAGAGGTTATGTCATGTGAATTTTGATAACATGATTAAGATTAGTAAAAAGAAAAAGGTTAGAGGTCTTCCTAACTTATCTAATCTTGATCGTGTTATGTGTCATGAATATCAGAAAGGTAAAATGATAAAATCTAGTTTCAAAAGAAAAGATTATTCAACAAAGAAATTACTTGAGTTAGTGCATACCGACCTATGTGGTCCTATGAGAACTCAAAGTTACTATGGAGATAGATATTTTATTCTTTTTTTAATGATTATACTAGATTAATGACAATCATGTTCTTGAAAGAAAAATTAGAGGCATTTAAGATGTTCAAGTGGTATAACGAAAAAGTTGAGAAAGAGATTGGTAAAGAATTGAAATGCTTAAGATCTAATCAAGGTGGTGAATATATTTCTGATGAATTTACTAACTTTTGTAATGAGCATGGTATTAAAAGATAGGTCTTTGCACCGAGGACACCACAACAAAATGGAATAGCTGAAAGAAGGAATGGGTCAATAGTTGACTGTGCAAGGACACTAATGTTACAAAAGAATGTTGCTCAAACATATTGGAGGGAAGCTGTCAGCATAGCTATTTATGTTCTAAACCAAGTACAACTAAAGAAGGACACTAATAAGACACCCTATGAGTTATGGTTTGGTCACAAACCCACTATAAGTTATTTTAGAGTTTTTGGAAGTAAATGCTTTATTATGAAAGATGAAAGAAATGGGAAGTTTGACTCAAAAGGTGATGAAGGGATATTTTTGGGATATTCCACTAAAAGTAAAGCATACAAGTGTCTTAACAAAGTAACAAATAAAATGATTGAAAGTACTAATGTTCGAGTTGATGAGTTTGATGATAAGAATGTAGAGGAAAGCACAAAGGAACCTGAAGACTATGGTAGATTCAGTTACATTGAACAACTAGAGTACCTATCGACGCAATAGACAGTGACAACCAGTCAATAGGAAAACAATACCGAGGAACAGGAAAAAGAAATCGAAGAGCAAGAAGCATCCACTGAGTAAGCAAATGAACCTGCATAGGATAAACAAGAAAGAAGAGATCATATACTGGAAAGATTTGTTAGAAGACATCATCCTCAGACACAAATCATTGGAAATAGATAAGCTGACATGCAAACAAGAAGTAAAGCAAGACAAGGTACATGTCTAGTTTGTGAATATGAACCAAATAATTTAAAATTTGCATTAGAAAATGATGAATGGGTTAATGCAATGAAAGAGGAAATAGAACAAATAGAGAAGAACAAAACTTGGAGTTTAGTACCCAGACCTAAGGACAAGAATGTTATCGATACTAAGTGGATATTCATAAACAAACTTAATGAGAATGGAGAGGTAACAAGGAACAAAGCTAGGTTATTATGCAAGGGATATGTACAGGAGGAAGGAATAGATTATGGTGAGACTTTCACACTTGTTGCTAGATTAGAAGGAGTTAGAATGTTACTTGCATACTGCTCACAAAATTTTTAGAGTTTTCCAAATGGATGTTAAATCAGCTTTTCTGAATGGGATACTTGAAGAAGAAGTCTACATAGAACAACCTGAACTAGGGTTCGTTGATCTAGAAAACAAAGATATGGTATGTAGATTACATAAAGCTTTATATGGTTTGAAGCAAGCACCGAGAGCCTGGTATGAAAGGCTACATAACTATTTTTTGAGCATTGGATTTGTTAGAACAAGTGAGAATAGTAATTTGTACATGAAAGGAAATTTTGATGATACTATCTTGATTGCTGAGATATTTGTGGATGACATAATATTTGGAGGACAAGATCAAATCTGTAAGTCATTTGCTGATGAAATGAAAAGTGAATTTGAAATGTCTATTTTTGGAGAGATTAAGTTCTTTCTAGGCTTACAAGTGATTAAGTAGAATGATGGTATATTCATCACATAATCTAAATACATAAGGGAAGTCTTGAAGACATTTGGCATGGAAGATGCTAAACCTATGGGAACACCGATGGCTACTGGATGTAAACTGACTAAAGAAGATGGAACTACTGAGGTAAACCAGACATTGTACCGATCCATGATTGGTAAGTTAATGTATGTAGTTCATAGTAGACTTCATATAGCACATGTTGTTGGAATAGTTGCTATATTTTTTGCAAACCCTAGAGAGTCACACATGGTTGCTACAAAGAGAATCTTAAGATACCTGAAGAAAACTAAAGAGTATGGACTGTGGTATCCTAAGAAAGGCAAGTTTAAACTGAAGGTATACACCGATGCTGATTGGGCTGGAAATGTGGATGATAGAAAGAGTACCACCGGAGGAGAATTCTTCTTTGGTGAAAGACTTGTTACATGGACAAGTAAGAAACATGCTTGCATTTCTCAGTCTATAGCTGAAGTAGACTATGTTGCTACTGCTACTAACTGATCAAATATTACATATATCAAGCAAGTGTTAGAAGGAATGAATGAGGTAATCACTGAGTTGGTGATTATATATTGTGATAACACTAGTGCTATTAATATTTCAAAGAATCTGATAATGCACTCTAAAATAAAGCATATATCAATTAAGTATCACTACTTAAGGGAACAAGTATAGGAGAAGCAAGTAAAGCTAGAATTTTTTACATCAAAAGAAAAACTTGCTGACATATTTACAAAGCCTCTACCGAAGGATACATATGAATACTTGAGGACTAGACTTGGGGTCCGTCCCCTATCTACTGGTCATTAAGGTGATCTGGAGGTTGCATCAGCCTAATCTTATCAGAAGATCATACATGTTGATGCAGAAAATTTTAGACTTTGGACTTCTATCTAAGGTTGTGAAAGGTTGAAGTACTAGAATAGATTTGCATAATAGTACACTAAGATACAGAGAATGCACTAAAAAACAAAGAGTTACATGGCCACTACAGAGCTGTATGTTTGTATTGATCTTTGGCATTGCTGTCAAAGGGAGAGAGATCAATATGAAGAATATGAATCCAAAGACAAAGGGAGAGAGATACAGAAAAGAGAGCTGAAAAGATCATATCTGCAAAACTTAGTCTGCACTTGCAAATGCTTTTATGTAATGTAGTGATTAAACATATTAAGCTAGGGAGAGCTTGTATCGTTACAACATTTGTTGATAGAGTTGTAGAATACATGTTTGGTATGTGTATGGCATATTTCATATTTTCTTGTGTTGCCATCAATTCCAAAGAGAGAGATTGATGAACTACAACTAATTTGAATACATTGTATAACTTGAAGATCTGTGATTTAAGATCACTGAGTTGCTGATTAGATATGTAAGATGGTTAAATCAGTAATATGTTGTCATTGATGTCAACTAGTTTTGATAGTACTTATCTTGTAAGTTACTATACCCAAACATCTGTAGAAAGAAGAAGAAAAGAGGTGAAGAACAGATATATCTACATGAGGAAGATGGATATGATAGATAAGGATAAGGAATACATTGGGTAACTTATGAATGAGTCTATGACCTTATGTTAAAGAACCATTTTAGTATACACTGATGCAGTATAGTGTATATCGATCATAGTATAAACCGAGCTTGTGTTCACCGACACATTTCCTTGTTAATCGAGCAGAAGAAAAGAACTAAAAGACTAGTTTAGCCGATGGAAGTTGATGAGATGTAAAGTACCTTAGAATTATAGATGAAGATAATGTTTGTTATGAAGATTGACAACTAACATAATTCAAAGAAGATCTAAGGGGTTAAAAAAAATGTGTTACTAGCACATCAGCCGAGGAAGGATTAAGCGGCAAAAACAATAAAGGAGATTAAGCAGCAAAATTTGACGGATGGAAATAAAATAGTTTACTCATCTATTTAAGAGACTGGGATTTCATGATGAAATTATGCTAGAAGAAGGAGACTATAGAGATATTGTGTGAACAAGCTTCATGCATGCTCGATCAGACTGGTTAAGGAGAACCAAACTGCAGAGATTACTGAGCGTCATAAAGCTATTACCGAGTGACAGTAAGTTACTGAATATTGATTGAAATAGAATAGATATATTGATCAGAGGATTTGAATGAGCTTAACATAGATCTAATAATCTGCAATTGAAGTTGTGTTGTAATTAGATCAACTGCTGTTACATTTTAACCATTGTAAACAGATAAATCTCTTAATAGAGTGGACTAGAAAGTCTTGTAATGTCATTCATAGAGTGTACATTTGTTATCCTATCAACCCCATAGTGAATGATGGTTGGACGATAAAGGTTGGTCTAAAATCCTCTAACAAGGTCACACCTCAAAGTGTGTTTGTAACCTTTAACAAGGTTGGGTCTTCACCGACCTCACTTCAGAAGAGTGAACAATTTTTGGGTTGCCAGTCCCAGGTGGTTTTTCCCTTCATAGGGTTTCCACATTAAATCTCTTATGTTATGTGTTGATTTTGATGATTGTTTGTTATCATACTTTACATTTTGCATATTGGATTTGATCGGTAGTCATTATATGTTATTAACTGGTAATCGATAAAAGCACATACATAATACTATTTTAGTTTACCAAGCTACAGAAGTTTTAGTAAATTGTTTTTGGATATACATTTTGTGATTGGGACTGTGGATAACTAATTCACCCTCCTCTCAATTATTCTAATAGATTCCCTATAGGAAGAGGTAGATCATATGGTGAAAATAGTAGACCCAATCAGGACAAGACAAATCAAGACAAAGGAAAGACCGAGTGGAAAGGTCAAAGTTCATTATGAGGAAGATGTAATTATTCCTGAGGTGGATATGGTAGAGCGGGATTCTGAGGAACTTGTTAAAATTGTGGAGAAGAGGGAAATAGATCATTTGAGTGTACACATGCAAGAAATAAGGTTTCTAGCAGAAAAAATGAATTGGTCCATGAAGATTCATTGAAAAAACTTGAGAAGGAAGGAAACTTGATTGTCAGAAGAGCATTGTGGAGTGAAAAGACTAAGGAAGATCCAGTAAGAAAGAGTTTTTTGAAGACCAGATGTAGAGTTGTAGACAAATTTTGAAAGTGATCATTGATAGTGGAAGTTCAGAGAATTTGGCATCAGAGGAAATGGTTAAAAATTTACAGTTGAAAATATTGAAGCACCCAAAGCCCTATTAGATTTGATGTATCAAGGATGAACATACACTTATGGTAAGTGAATAATGTTTTGTGAATCTTAAAATTGGAAAGTATTATGATAAGGTGTTGTGTGATATTATGCCTATGGACTATTGTCATAATTTGTTGGGTAGACCTTGGTAATATGATAGACATGTTGTATATGAATACATTGCACAAATATAATATTTGGGAAAATGGAAAGAGACAAATCATGTTACATTTGATTGAAGAATCAGTTGGTGAGATATGTACATCCGTAGAAGTTAATTTGATGGAAGGTAGATATTTTGTTAAGGATTTGAAGGGAAATGATGTTTTTTATGCTGTGATTCCTAACAAATCGAGTGAGAAAATAGAAGATATAGTTCTTGAAGAGGTTGAGAAGCTGATCATTGAGTACAAGGGGATAATTTCAGATAATGTACCTAATGCTTTTCCACTGATGAGAATTATTAGTCATTGTATGGATCTGATTCCTAGAGCTAGTTTTCCAAATAAGGCACCACACCGACTGACACCAACTAAGAATGAGAACTCAACTAACAAGTTCAAGAGTTGTTGCAAAAGGGTTTGATCAGAGAAAGTTTGAGTCCATGTGTAGTAAAAGCTATGTTAGCACCTAAGAAGATTGAAGAATAAAAAATGTGTACTAATTCTAGAGCTATCAACAAGATAAAAGTTAATTATCGGTTTCCTATACCGAGAATGGATGATATAATGGATTGTTTGAGTGGAGAAAAATATTTTACCAAGATTGATTTGAAGAGTGGATATCATCAGATTAGAATCAGAGAAGGTGATGAATGGAGGACTTCTTTCAAGAAAAAATAATGTTTGTATGAATGGTTGGTTATGCCTTTTGGTTTAACTAATGCATCGAGTACTTGTATGAAGTTAATGAATGAGGTTTTGAAGAAATTCTTGTGTAAATTCATGATTGTATACTTGGATGAAATTTTGATATTCAGTAAAACCAAAGAAGATCATGTGTTGCACATTAGACATGTATTGCAGAGATTGAAAGAGGAAAATTTGTTGATTAATCTGAAAAAGTGTTCCTTCATGAAAGAGGAGATTGCATATTTGGGATTTATGATTTCAGCTGATGGTTTGAAGATAGACCCTGAGAAGGTTAAAGCTATTCTTGAGTGGACTACACTTAAGAAGGTGGGTGAGATAATATCATTCCATGGTTTAGCAAGTTTTTACCAAAAGTTCCTCAGAAATTTTAATTCAATTTGAAATGCTATGACTGAGATAATGAGAGGAGATAAAAGATAATTCAAGTGGACACATGGAGCTGATAAGAGTTTTGAGACTTTGAAACAAAAGGTTGTTGAATTTCCTGTATTAGCTTTACCTAATTTCAATAATATATTCCAAGTTGAATGTGATGCAAGTGGTAGTGCAATAGGAGCTATGTTGAGTCAAGAAGGTAAACGTGTTGCTTTCTTTAGTGAGAAGTTGAATTATGCTAAAATAAATATTTTGTGTATGATCAAGAATTCTATGCTATTGTTCAAGCCCTAAATAAATGGAGATATTATTTGATGTCAAAGGAATTTGTGTTGTATACTGATCATAAGGCTTTATTGTATTTGGGTAGTCAGAATAAGTTGAATAAAAGACATATGAAATGGGTTAAGTATTTGTAGAATTTTACATTTGTGATAAAACATAAGAGTGGAGTATCTAACCGAGTTGTTGATGCATTGAGTAGAAGAAGATCTTTTCTGATTGAAATTAAGATTGAGGTTCTTGGTTTTGATGATATTAAGAATTTCTATGAAAAAGACCCTAATTTTTTTGAGCCGTGTCTTAGAAATAGGAAATACTGAGAGGGGGGGTGAATCAATATTTCACAAACTTTTACTTTTTCCCAACTATGGATATATGAAATTAACTTGTAGCTTGCATAAGAAACTAAACTAAGTAAACTGAATAATAAACATAACAATACAATGAATGAACTCATAACACCATGTTTGTTCTCAAGGCAACCCTGGCCAAGGAAAAACCTCGGTGGGGATGATACCCACAAATGATCCACTAATCAAAAGTATCCAATTAATGATATTGACCCTGTTAGGAGTCTATTACATACATATAGTGTCTATGTCCTGGTGAAAGGACTTTAGGCCTTGTTAGAAGCTTCAAACCTGTTAGGAGTTGCTATTAAAAAACAAAGATGTATGCAAGATGAGATCACTGCCCAAACATGCAATATACAATGATAACTTCAGATAAAAGGTAAGATACAAAAACCTTTTACTACTACTGAATAAATTTTTTTTTCTAATCTAATTTTGTAGGTTCTTTTCTCTTCTATACAATACTTGCTTCTTTACAACTTACAAATTTGCATCATATATATCATATATCAACTTCTTACAACTTTTTTTTTACTTCACATTACATTATTCTTACTTATATGCAAGGTACTACTAAATAAATTCATGTCAGCTTAGAATACATTATACTCTTCTTGAAACATAAAATCATTATATGCTGCCTTAGGGTTAACATCTAGGATATCATCCCTACTTAGTTAAGTCATTATTTTGATAAATAAAATAATCACTTAACTCAATATAATCATATTCTTATTGCTTTCTCTATTCTGGTCAGCTCAACACTCTCTATGTAAAACATTGATATCTTTTTCCATACATGTTATACAGACTTGTGCTCTTAGATGTAGCTTTGATATACATAGAATGATCTATGTTCAAGTGCGCATGCACTGAACTTGCTTCTGTGAACATCTCTAATCAAAATTATCTCTGTGAAGATTGGTAAACATTGTTATACTTAGACAATTTTCATGTGCGCTCATACAAAACTTCTTCCTTTGATCATGTTGTCTTAATGTTGAATATATGTTTCCATAATGAAAAAATTGTGATATCCTACTTAGCCAAATTGCCAACAATCTCCCCCTTTTGTCATTGGTGGCAACATATGAGAAAATTGGCTAAGTCCCCAAAACAAAACAAAAATACTTTATCATACAACCATTACAAAATTGTAGATCATACATGTCTATTTATTTCTCCAAAAATGATACTCCCCCTAAGAGTATACTTCATACTATTTCACATATCTATATCTTCTACATACATACAATTTTCATACTATACTACTCCCGCTACACAATTTGCAAAATTTGCCTTCAAATTATCTATTTCATTGTCTTGTGTCTTCTTGACCGAATCAGAAATGCTGAGTAATGCATATAGTTCATAAGACGCTATCTCAAATGCTTTAAGTTTTGAATATTCAAACTTTCCATATGATGTCTTTGATGAAAGACATTCTTCTAGCTGATTTTATACATTACTAATCTTCATTGATAGATGCTCTCTGAGTAGAGTGAATCTCTTCAATTTTCTTTCTTTTTCATCCTCAAGAAATCTTATTTCATTATAAATTTTACTTGTTTTCTTCTCAATATCCATGATTTTCACATTAGGACTCTACAAATCATTCACTATGGCCTATAATTTTGCTTCTTTATTCTTCATCTTCTCTGAAATTTCTGATGTGTGGTTGTGTGATAATGTACACTGGCTATAAAAATCTTTTCCTCTCTCTAAACATCTCCTTAATTCTTTTATACAAATGTCCAAGTTATCCAAATCATTTCTAATATTTTGACACATAACTTGAAATAACTATGTATCATCGACTGCTTGAGCTTTAACTGAAACAATATCTGATAGATTAGTGAATTCAATGTCAAAATATTTCATTAACTCTTTTTCTTTGGCTTGGGGATCAACCTCACTAACTTGAGTTGATATGACTCCTTGAAGTTTGCTTGTTACTTCAAGTAACACTCCTTCCAAGATTTTTACTTTCTTATTCTTTCCAATTATCTTATTTAGAGATGAGATCAACTCTATTTGATCATCATCATCAAATTCAACTCCTAAGCTTGCAAAAATTGATTCCATGGGTGGTCTAGATGTATTTTCTATTGTTCTCTTAGTCTGTGAAACAATTTTAGACTATTCTTCTTGCATCGCATGCTCTTCTTCTACTATCTTAACTTATAGTTCTTATTTCTTCTCTTCTAATCTTGTTTCTACAACTTCTTCTTCCTTATTTACTTCTTCATCCTTTTGCTCATTAACTTCTATCAAATTGACAACATGTGCTCCTTGGTCATCAAATGGGTTCTCTTCTCTGTCTATGGTGATGTTTATACCTTCAATATTCATAGACTCATCATCAATGTTGATAGAGGGTGGTAGAATTGGTGATGATTTAGTTTGTGGCTCTGCTTCTACTACTGGTTTAGATTCATTGAATATTTCTCCTGGTCCAGAGGTCATTACCTTTACAACCGCTTCCTTAGTTTCTCTATTTATCTCTTCATAATTTCCTCCCATTATCAGAACTATCCTTCTTTTCCTTCTTAAATGTGTGCTAAGGTTCTTCATGATTTCTCCTAAGTGGTCTTCATCCTTAATCTCACAAAGCTTCCTCACATATCTTTCTCTTATGCCTTTGTCTTCTTCTACTGCTCTCTTTTTCCTATTTATCCACTTCATATATAAGTTATCTGGAATCTTTCCTTTTATGTCTTCAAACTTCTTATTAGCAAGAATCATGTGTCTGACAACTGCATTTTCAAGAGTCAACTTCTCAAAGTTGTTGTACATTTCATAATACTTGTTTAATTTGGTGAAATCTCCTTCATTTATGATTAAAGGGTTCACTTTGTCAATCTTGGGTTTCCACTGCTTCTTTTTACTGTTGCCTTCCTCTTCATCTTCTTGTGGTTCAACTAGAGTCCTTATTATTTGTACTAGAGTAAAAATGGTTTTGTACCTCTTGCCTAGTCCACTTTCCATCTCTTTAACTCTCTTAGTCAGTGTAGTAGATGTGGATCTAGTAGACTTTCTTACTGCTGGCACATCCAATTCTATAATATCTTCCTCTATATCCTGAATATCTTCAACAGTGGCTGCATGAGTTGTCAAGGGTGGAACTGAAAACACTTCCTTCTATCCAATATCCCTAATTGATGTTGTTTTCTACTTCACAATGTTAAATTCATGCTCGGCCATGCATGTATCCTTAAAGATTTTCTTTTTTGTGTTATCTACTCTTTTCTTTGCCAATTTCTGCACCTTTGACTGTTGTGTTGTACTGAAGTTTTCTTCATATGTTCCAAATCTAGAACTCTTGGCATCCAAACTATTTGTAAGTATCTTGTTTGCATATCCTTCAAATTCCTCTTCAGATACCTCATACTCAATAGGGTCTACAAACTCTAACCTTGGTTCTACTACCTCAATGTAAGTAAAATTAGTGTCCACTAAGAAACATATCTCACTCTTATATTTCTCAACAATAGATGGTGGAATCCTTGATATTATTCTCATTTCATTCTGAAAGGTCTTTATGAAAAGGTTTGCACTCTCATTCACTTTATCAATGAGATGTCTTAAATATATGTTATTGATTCCATCCATTGAATTTTGACCATCATTCCAGTCAACTCCTATGGTGTAGGGAAATCTTCTCAAAAGATGGAAAAACATATAAGTGATCAAGGATGAGAATCTAAACTGTGAATTCTTAGTCTTCTTGATCTTTTCAATATTTTTAATTAGATAAATTCTTAGAATCTCACACATGTCTACTCCCACTCTGTCGATACACATAAGGTAGGCTGCTTTTACCATGCCTGCTGCCATGTCATCTTCCCTAGAACTTGCACAAAATTTTGAAGTTAAAATATTACATACATATCTTACATCATCTTTCTCAATCTTGCTTATAACTATTCCTCTTCCATTGTATGAAGACTTGGTGTTGTCCAACACTATTTTCTTAACATTCTTCTCATTTAAATGAATTTCTCTTGTCTTAGATAATCCTGTAACCTCATTAGTAAGATCTGTTGTAATGTCTATAACTCTATCATCCAAAAAAAACTTTCCATTATGTATTATACTCAAAATGATTTTGGTCCATTCATCATTCTGAAACTCATAGTGAAATGTGTACTTAATGATATCCATTTGACCTAAATGTTCAAATCCTTCTTTGTAGGTCATGTCTTGTTTGTAAATCTTATTGTAGTCCATGGTTAAGCTACCATCTCCTACTATCTCAAACTTGCATTTTAAATATCCTTTTACATCTTCCAAATGTAAAACTCCATCTGGAACAGTTGATAAAGCCAAACTAGGGTCTTCCTCTAAGGTTTCTACTAGTTCCTTCTTTATCTTAGGTCTAGTTGTGTCTTTGATGTTGTGAACTAGTGATGCATCCATGATTCTATCAAAATGTAACTTCTTTGATAATGAATACTTAGTTAAATACCTCAGAATCATGATTTATGGCTTTGCATAGATCTGGCGAAGAATCTGTCTCCAAATCTTGCAAACTGCTTTCAAACTTCACTGGCTAGCTCTCTATATCTCTTGTAAACACTCTTGAATGATCAAATGATGTTAATGATCTTCTTTTATCCTTTGAATCTTTCAAGATAAATTCATCGCATTAATTTCTTAAGTGCATTCATGCCAAAAGTCGTTCCTGGTTACTTGCAAAAATTCTTTCTTTTTGTGTAATTGCATACATGTTCATAAATTCATGCACTCTGAACCATAGCTTCCTTATACCATATACTAGCTCATATTAACTTTACAAGGCTTAATTTAACTTACTCTAAATTCTATACTATTTTGATGCTTATTCTAATACATAGTTCATGAAATTTGATGCTTAATTATTTTGAGATGAATTAGGAAATGATTCAAACTTACTCTCAAATACTTCACCTATTTGGTTTCTTGGTATATTGAGTATGCTCGCTTGATCTGTAGCTTTAACAAACTCAATTTCCTCCAAGTTACTGCAACCTTCATTCTGACTGTTGTTGGTGTTCACATTTCTCCTGGTATAAATTGCATTTCTTCTAGGATTAGGATTTATCATTTTGTTCATTCTGTAATACCTCGCTGTGTGACCAATGTTATTGCATATCTAACAAATTATTCCATTGTTTCCATATCTCGGTCTTGATTGACTGATTTGTGATCCGTAATTTTTGGCAATGTGTCCAAATTTGTTGCATCTATAACATATAACTCTATTTATTTTGTTCATTTCTCCAATAGGTCTCTTATCTACAAGGTTAGTATTTCTAAACATTCTACTATTACCATTATCATTATATCTAGGTTTCTTGCAATCAATAGCCCTATTTCCAAAACCATGATAAATATAACAATAACTAGAGATAGGTTTGAATTGCTTACCTATACAATCTCTTTTCATGTGTCCAAAAGAATTGCATGAAAAATATCAACCTTTAAATTCTCTTCACATCTTTTTAGGTGATTCATCTTGCTTAGGTGGATTAGGTATATCTTCAGATTTGTTAGATTTATCTAGTTTCTTTTCATCTTTATTCTTAGGCTGTTCAGTATCTAAATTTTTACATTCTTCAATCTTCTTTGGGAATTTATCTTCAAAGTATCCAAGACCAGTTTTATCATAAGAAGGTTTTTGATAAGAAATCTATCCATCAATCTTTTTACTGATGAAATATAATTTCTCAAGATGTTGTTTAGACTGAGTTAGTTCTCTTTTCACAATTGTGTTGTATTTCATAGGTTCAACATACTACAATTTTGTATTCTCAAGTTCAGATGTCACTTTGGTAAGTTTAGATCTCAGATCTACATTTTAGATTTCATATTTGATTGATCTTTATTGTTATTATCTTTCAAACATAATTTCAAATCTACAATCTTTAGTTCATGTTTAAGGATCTCATTTTCTTCTTTAGTTTTGAAACTTCATCACAATCCTTGACTTGACTTGTAGGTTCTTTCTTTGATTTCAGATCTTCTATATTTTATTTTAATTTCTCAATGTAATCTTTTGCATTATCATATTTCTCCTTTAGTGTATCTCTTTCTTCAGTAAGAATATCAATCTATTCAAGAGCTTCATCAAGATTTTTTTGAAACTGATCCATATCCATAGATATCTTACTCAAGCTGTTAGGATTTCTTTGAATAACTTTGTTCTGAGTAACTAAGTTTTGATACCAATTGTTAGAAATAGGAAATACTGAGAGGGGGGGGGGGGGGGTGAATTAGTATGTCACAAACTTTTACTTTTACCCAATTATGGATATATGAAATTAACTTGTAGCTTGCATAAGAAACTAAACTAAGTAAACTCAATAACAAACATAACAATAAAATGAATGAACTCATAACACCATGTTTGTTTTGGATGAAACCATGGCCAAGGGAAAACCCTGGTGGGGATGATACCCCCAACTGATCCACTAATCAAAAGTATTTGGTTAAGGATATTGACCCTGTTAGGAGTCTATTACATACGTATAATGTCTTTGTCCTGGTTAAAGGACTTTAGGCCTTTTTATAAGCCTCAACCCTGTTAGAATTTTCTATTACAAAACAAAGTTGTGTGCAAGATGACATCACCACCCAAACATGAAATATACAATGATAAATTCAGATAAAAGGTAAGATACAAAAACCTTATACTACTGTCAAATAACTTTATTATTCTGATCTAGCTTTGTAGGCTCTTCGCTCTACTATACAATACTTGATTCTTTACAACTTACAACTTCACATCATATATATCATATATCAACTTCTTACAATTTTTTTAATTTCACATTACATTATTCTTACTTATATGCAAGTTATTACAAAATAACTTCATGTCGGCTTACAATACATTATACTCTCCTCAAAACATTATATGCTGCCTTAGGGTTAACATGTAGGATGTCATCCCTACTTATTTAATTCATTATTTTGATAAACAAAATAATCCCTTAACTCAATATAATCATATTATATCTGCTTTCTCTATTCTGGTCGGATCAACATTGTCTCTGTAAAACATCGATATCTTTTTCCGTACATGCCATATAGACTTGCGCTCTCAGATGTAGATTTGATATACATTGAATGATATATGTTCAAGTGTGCATGCACTGAACTTGCTTCTATGAACATCGCTAATAAAAAATGTCTCTGTGAGGACTGGTAAACATTGTTATACTTAGACAATTTTCATGTGCACTCATACAAAACTTCTTCCTCCGATCATGTTGTCTTAATGCTGAGTATATGTTGCCATAATGACAACATTGTGATATCCTACTTAGCTAAATTGCCAACACCATGGAGAACGTGTAGAGCACCTATTCTAGATCAATTGAGTAAGTGGGAAGACTATTTCATTCAAAAAGATATGGTGTTTAAAGGAATTCAATTATGTATACTGAGAGTATCAATGAGAACTAATTTGATAAAGGAGAAACATAGTATTCTTAGAATGATTTTAGAATAACTAAAGGGGGGGTGAATTAGTTATCCTCAGGTCCAGATGTACTAATTCAACTTTTTATCTTTTCAAAAAACTTAGATCTAATCATAAATTCACTCGATCTCTATAGAATATATTAGTAACACATAAAAATTGTAGTCCACTATCCAAAATTAATCAACTTGTAGAATATGAAACTCTCAACAACATTTACATAAAACAAAATTCACACAAGTGTAACACCAGGATTTAATGTGGAAAACCAATTTGGGAAAAACCACCAATAACATGCTACTAATTTTTCACTCTTCTAAAGTGAGCTTTGTGAGAAGCCAACCCTATTAAAGGTTTACAACACACACTGTTAGGTGTGACCCTGTTAAAGGATTTAATGACCCTGTTAAGAGTGGTCTGGTTAGAGGACTTGAAATACTCCATTAGAATGTCACATTGATTAAAGGGTTTACAAAATGATTGTTAGGTCAACCTTGATTAAAGCATTTTGACTGATACAATGGTTAGAAAGTAATAGTAGGTTTTGATATGAAATATACAACTTAGTTTTCAAATACAGATCCAATGCGCTCATATGTTACTTTACTGATTGAACTTCATTTCCATCTCCATCTTTGATCTTCTTAGAATTCTCTTCAAGCAATCACCTCAATTTTGTTTAGCTCTTCATAGCTTCACCTTAGCCTTCTTCTTAGATTCATCAGTAAATAATATCAACCTTTTCCACTCTATCCATAACCCACAATTAGGTCATCCTTATACCTCCTTGATTAGGTAGATTAATCTTTTTTTGCTTAATCTCTTCCGTAGATCTTAGGTTTAGTTCAGATTCATCAAATCCTTCCATCATTTTATTCTCCTCCTTTTCCTTCTAGATACATCTTCAAACTTCTCCTTGAATCCATAGGAAAATGGTTTACCATTCATTAATAATTTTAACACATTTTACATATCCCAATAATTTAACTATGTCGGCTAGGATTCTCAATTCTTTCACAAACTGTAAATTACTGACACTTAGTCAATATTGTGTTCATCTCCTCGGTCATCAATAGATATCTCGGTCATTGCTAAAAATTTCCTCCTTAGCAAATACTATCTTCTCTTGGTTAATTATCCATTTCTCAGAAATTATTGATGCTCGGTCGACACTAAATTTGTTCGGCTTACACTAGCGCTCAGTCAACACTAGCATCACTCGGCTTAAACTAAATTTCTTCACTTTTTCTTGGTTAAGCCTATGCTTCTAGTCTTTCTTCTTCACTTAGTGTTAAAGATACACAACACATTACCTTGTCAATGTGCCAAATAATCAAGTACCCATTGAAGTATCACATAATTCAACATTTCCTTAGGTCCTCTTGTTATCTTCTCTTTTCAAATCCTCTTCATCAATAAAAAGATATGATACTCTACTAGATAGTAACTATCTTACCAATTAAGGTTTGACATTAATGACAATATAACAGTTTTTTCAATTGTAGTTTCCAACAAGTAGTGCTTTGGATGGACACTTTGGCATTGATAAGACATTGAGTTTTCTTAACGGAAGGTATTTTTGGCCACAGTTGTATAAGGATGTTCATAAATTTATGAAGAGTTGTGGAGTTTTTCAAGTTACAAAAGGAGTAAGTCAAAATACTAGATTGTATACACTGATTTCTATTCCCGAGAAACCTTGGAGTGATATAAACATAGATTTTGTTCTTGGCTTACCGAGGACAATAAGAGGCAATGATTCCATATTTGTTGTTGTGGAAAGATTTTCTAAAATGGCACATTTCATACCATGTAGGAAAACATCAGATGAAATGCATATAGAAAATATTTTCTTCAAGGAGATTGTCAGATTGCATGGATTACCAAGGAGTATCATCTCTGACCGAGACAATAAGTTTTTTGGCTATTTTTGGAAGACTCTATGGAAGAAGCTAGACACTGATTTGAAGTATAGTTTGACATTTCATCCACAAACTAATGGAAAAATAGAGGTTGTAAATATAAGTTTGGGTAACCTGTTAAGATGCTTAGTTGGATACAAACCAAGTAATTCAGTGAATAGGAGTACTGGAAAGACACCTTTTTAGATTATTACTGGCATACAACTAAGGGGTATATCAGACTTGAAATATATCTCTAGAGAAGAGAAGAGGAGTGTTGAAGGGGAAGAATTTTTTGAATTTATGAAGTCATTGCATGAGGAAGTGAAACATAAGTTGGAGCCGAGTAATCATAAATAAAAGGATAGTGCAGATAGGTTGAGAAGACATAAGATTTTTGAGATTGGTGATGAGGTAATGGCTCATTTGAAGAAAGAAATATTTCCTATAGGAACCTATAGTAAGTTGAAGATGGAGAAATTTGGTCCTTGCAAGGTACTAAAGAAGTTTGACAGTGGAAATTATTATGAAGTAGAGTTACCTGATGACATGAACATATCACCAATATTCAACATTACAAATTTGTATGTGTGTCATGAGCCTGATGAAGAAGTGACAATACCGAGTGATTATCCTAAGAAGCAGATAGAAGAAGTTGAACATATTTTGGAATGAAGAGTTGGAAGAAGCACACGAGGAAAGGATTACATGGAATACTTGGTAAAGTGGAAGAATAGACAAATTGAAGACTCTACATGGATTTTTCAATCTGAGTTGGATTCATCTCAAGTTGTACCTCACTCATGATTTAGAGAATCATTTTCTTTTCAACCCCAGGTGTCTGATGCAGGAGAATCTTGGGTGCATGGAAATACTGTATCTCGGTAGCTTGTTAGATGTGCTCAGTAACTACTTTGAAGTTATTAGTGGAGTGTTCCTATTTTCTCACCAACAATATCGGTTACCTCTTGGTGGTGTGCTATCTCTTCTTGATGGTGCCTTTAATCAAGTGTATTTTTTTATTTATGTTCTACTTGGTGGTTTTCTTCACTGAGTGGGTTTGGTGTGTTCTATGTTGCAGTGGCCTAGTTCACTGATGAGATTAGTTTTGGATCTTCTTTCTGGGCCAACTTGTGTATTTAATTTTGGTCATGATTTAATAAAGGGATCACTCATTGGGAAGTGTGTGGACCTAAATTTGGGTCATTTCTTTCCCCAATGCTAGATCTAGAAGATTCTAAAGACCATTTTGTTCAGTATAAATATATAGATATGTTCTAGGTTTAGAGAAGGGAGAAGGAACAAAGAGTGGGATAGGAAGATGGAGATCATGGATATCACATGCATGAGGATTGTTCTATTTCTGTAATTGATTTATGTTGTATTGGCCATAATTGGGAAGGCCTCATAGCCCGACATGTATCAAGTTTTAATTAATATATGAATATGATCTTCTTCCCTTCTCTCATTTTTTGTTTTATTGCTTTTGTGTTGTGATTTTGCAAGGTGGTCTAGTAATTGGGTGAGCCTTTGGCCCCACTTATCTTACCCTCCTTGCATCATTAGAACATGGAGTTTTTTCTTGTTCTTGGCACATGCTCTCACCCTTTCCAAGTGACCACTTGGTCTTTTGAAATACCTTTCCAAACATAATGCTACCAGTTGGAACATTTTCTATATCGAGGTCTCTTCAACTAGTTGATTTGGAGTTTTATTTTTAGTACTTACCGATTTTTTGTTGGTGTCTTCTATTTTTTGTCTTTTATTTTTCCTTTGCCTTTTTTTTTGGTTTTGTTTTTGTATTTGTGTTCCCTTGCAGATTTTTGTATGATTTTAGATTCCTCATTTGGGGGCTTGTTCCCTTAAAATTAGTCATGTCTTATCTCTTTGCAATTTTTCCCATGATCATATCTCTTTCTCTCTTTTTTTCTAGTTTACCATAACCATAAGTTAGATTCATAATCATGCTAAAGTGGAGGATAAATTTACTTTTACCATTGTAAATTGTAAGAAGCTAACATGTGTGTACCATTTCATGATTGTTTAGCACCCACCGTAGTGTATTTTCATAGTAGGACTTCATATGGCACTTAATGGACACCTAAATTTAAATATAGGTCCTCTATCACTCAATCTTGTTTAAAATTGATGCAATCCATTATTTCTAAGTGCACTCCTCTATTTTTCCTCCATTCCAATAATATATTTCATCACCTAGGCCCTATGTTACCATTTTTAGCCTTCATGTTTTGTCCTGATCTCAAATTTAGCTGTACTCTATAATCTTGCATCCCCTAATTGTCTGGGTCTCATGGTCCTAATTTTATCTCTAATTGGGTAGATAATAATGCCTATGGAATTATTTTACTGGAAACATAAGGAATAAGGCATTTTGTTCCTTGAAGATTAAGCTAAAATTAGGATCAGGGCCCCAACTTAGTGATTTGGCAGGGTATTTAGATTTATAATGATCCTACTTGAGTTTTAACCCCCCGAGATGTTGTAAGAGATATATAAACACCCCATCTCTCCTTACTTTAGTATCCAACATTATCATCAAGAATTCATGATCATAAAGTTTAGGCATTCAAGATCTACAATTCTTCTCAAGCATTCAAGGCAGTATTCTCCATTGATCAAGATTTTTTCCTTCATTTAAGATCAATTAAATGAGTTTTCTATGAAGTAAGGAGTTACACACACATCTACATTCATCCATTTTTTTCCCTTCTTCTCGATCAAGCATTGTAGTGAACTCCAACAACTATCACACAAGGTTTTATCTTTCATAATTTACTTTTGTATATTTATGTTAAGTCAAAGCTATTGGTTCAACAAACTTGATCACATTAAAAGAAGCATTTTCATTGCCAAGGTATGACATTATCTATTTTTCAGATCTAGGCCTTTCTATGTGGCAAAACATTTTCATTTCCTTTATTTCATTTCAAGGTTGATTCCAAATAGGGGTTTGATTGAGAGAAACCCCTCTATACAACCTTATTCCTTTTTTTTTTTTTGTGTAGGTACAAGTTGCAGATGCATTGGGACTTAATTCGTAATGTAAAAGATGTAACAAGAAGACTATAATTAGATTTAGGAAAAATCTCTAGGTACAAAATGCCCTAGATTATCTATTCCTAGGAACAAAAATTGCAAGGATTTATGTTCCCCATAGATTCACTTCAAATTCAAATTGTAGGTTAGTATAATCTTTTGGTCTCCATTTCAAGTCATTACAACTTCCTATCTATTTTTTATCAGTCTTTATTTCCTAAATCTTGTTAATTTTTCTTATTTAGCCTTCTATTTTGTATTATCATATCATAATATTCATTTCAATATCATAATCAACGAAGATTCATTGACCTACTTAGAGATTAATTCTTATTTGAGCCTATTGGGACATCTTCCTTCCAATTTTGGATTAGGAAAAATGGGAACAATCCACATTACATTCACTCCCTCTTTTCTTAGTATACATTTTTGGTGAACCCAATGCATGAAATTTCCATTCTAATTTTTGTTTTAGATCCATTTTTATTCTTAGATCTAATACATTTCATCTTTAGGTCTTGTTTGGGTAATTTTCATCATGCAATTTACTAAGTTAGATTAGTGTGTGATAACTTATGTTGTTACATTTCTCCTTACTTCTCTCTATCAATCACATGGAGTGAATAATAATTCCTTTCATTTAATTATATTTATATTCCTTCATGGTGTTCTTGGATATGGTATTATGAGACCTTCAAATATATTTCTTCCTTATAAGACATGTTTCAAGTCCTTTATCACTATTTCATGTAGTTTTCTCATTAGATTTTTTAGCAAAATGCATAAAATTTATTAATTACATAAGGGTCTTTGTTGATGAACCTAAAGATAAAATTACCACAAACCACCCTAATCCTACTCCTATGGTGCCTATTTATCATGAGGATATAGATCAAGCTCTTGAAAATCCCATCCTTGTGAGACCTAGATCCTTTCCTCCTCAACCCACTGTAATGGATAGTCTTAAGGAATATGGTTTATGCAATTTGTTAGATGATCTTAATATTCTTACCTTTATAAAAATATTTTCCATACACTTGATAAAAAGCATTGTCTTGATGATTTATCTCTAAGAATAACATTAAGTAGTCATGAAGATCTTTATAAACCTTCTTCTTCTTCTCCACCTAAAGAAGATAGGAATAGTGATACAAATTCTAATCTCCCTAAAGAGAACATTCCCCATCCTATTCCTATTTATACCATACATTTTCATAAAGCTCAAGATGAATTTCATTCCCCCTCAATATTAAAGGCTAATTAAAATGTGGGTTATGACATTACTAGTCAAAAAGGCTATAGTGGACAAGGTATTGGTATTAATGAATAAGGTATTGAAATCATATATATATCCTCCTACACAAGTCACTAGATGTGATCTAGAATTTATAGCTCAAGCCACCACTTCACTTCCTTCCAATCCTTGTCCATCATAACACAAACCTCCTTTAGACATTATTTTACCAACACCGTCTGTTGCCACACCTCCTTTTGATTTCTCAAAGAGAATTACCATTATAAATGAGCTTCCACTTTAGAAGTGTATGGTTTCTCTCTTCCTTTCTAAAAGATCCATTATCCCTTTATTGACTTGTTTCTTTTATAGAATGATGTTTTTTCTTGCATAGATTTGTTCATATTAAGATCTTCTCTTTTTCATGAGATTTGCATCCTTCTTTACAACTTATTCTTTCTCAAAAGTGCATGTTTATGATAAAATATATATCACTTAGAATTTATAATGTATTATCTTCACTTTTGGGGGACAAGGTCTCATTTTCTTTTCTTTTCCTAAGGATCCATTTTCCTTGGTACAGTGGCATTCGTTTATCATGTGAAATTATTTTATTATAGGGAATTATTCATTTTGATTCATGATTCTCTCTTATGCAAGAGGTGTTCATCCTTGATTACAACCTCTTCCTTATTTTTAAAACTATGTTCATCCTAAACAAATATCCTTACTTGGGGGGATTAAAGTGTGATATCCTTCATCAAGAATCCTTTTTTTTCCTAGAAATAAGGGGGTTAAAAAGGGTGCATTCTTGTTCTCTTCCCCTCTCTATCTTGAAGATGTTATCTTTGTTCAATAAATCCTCTTGAAGGTAGATGTCTTGTAACCAAGATCTCTTCCTTTCAAGGGTCTCTTACCACTTGTAGATATACTTTCATGATTGTCTATTATTTGGCTAACAAGAGTCTTCCCTCTTTGCTAAAGTTATGGTATATGTTTTTTTCTTAAGCATATCTCCTTGTTGTCGGAATTAGATATCCTTTTTTATCATTTAATTATGATGCCACCATAGTCCTTTGTTTCCATAATAATGAAGGGGAATACATACAGTCTCCTTGTACATTAAGTAGCTTTTATTGGTCCTTAAACTGACTAATTTTTTGATGAATCCACATAGAGACTATGGTTTCTATAAGAATGTTCCCGTAAGTTGTCTCGTGTATAATATTTTTAAATTCACCTCATGTGCAAAAATTTTATAAGCCATCCTATGCACAAATCTTTCAAGGTATAATTGATTATCTTAACACAACTTTCTAGACCATAAAATCTCCTTATATCTCTTTGGGATGAGTGAAACTAGCATAGTACAACTTGATATCCTTTCTACTCATTCCTTCTCTTGTCTCCCAATGATCACATAGCATAATACAACTTGTTAGACTATTTGATTCAAGGTAGATTTGATTGTAGGTTAGATCATGGAGTATTTTTCATCCTTGACATATGCTCTTGCACTTTCTATGTGATCACTTGTGCTCTTGAAATAGCTTTCCAAATATGATGCTAGTGGATGCAACATTTCATCATCAAGGTCTCTTTGACTAGATGATTTGGAGTCTTGTTTTTAGTAATAACCTCTTTTGTTTGTGTCTTTTGTCTTTTTTTTTTTTTTTTTTTCGTACCCTTGTGCATGATTGTCTAAGTTGAGATCCTTTATTTGGGGGATCACTTCCTTGAACTTAGTGGAAGCTTTCCCATGATCTCTCTCTCTCTCTCTCTCTCTCTCTCTCTCTCTCTCTCTCTCATTTTTTTTACCATGAGCATGAGGTTATCTCATACTCTGACTAAAGTGGAGGCTAAATGAACCATCATAAATTATAAGCACCCAAAATGTGTGTACAATTTCATGATTGTTTAGCACCCACCTTAATGTGTTTTCATAGTAGGACTTCATATGACACTTAATGGACACCTAAATTCAAATATAGGTCCTCTATCATTTCAATATCATCTAAAATCAAGGTAATAACTTATTTATAAGTGTGCTCCTCTATTTTTAATCTAATCCAATAATTTATTTCATCACCTAGGGCCTATGTTGCCATTTGTGGCCTTCATTATCTGTCTCAATCTCGAACTCAATTGTACTCTTAATTTTGATATTCCTTAATTGTTTGGGACTTTTGATATTGATTTTATCTTTGATAGGGTGGAACATAATTCCCATGACATTTTTTTCCTAGGAATAGAATGTGTAGGGCATTGTGTTCCCCAAATATCAGGCTGAAATTAGAACTGGGGCCCCAATTCAACGATTTAGTGGGATATTTGGATTTACATACAACATGCTTGAAATTTAATACATGAGATGTTGTGAGGTATATAAATACCATATATCTCCTAATTTTAACATCCAATATTATCATAAAGTATTGATGATCATCAATTTTAGGCATTCAAGCTATTAAGGCAAGCATCAAACCATTCAAGATGTAGGTTTTTTCTAAAGCATTCAAGGTGTTATTCTCCATGGATCAAGCTTCTTTCCCTGATTGAAGGTCAAGTAAATAATTTTTATATCAAGGAAGTATTTTTTGGAATGATGATGATGATTCACAATGAGTAGTTGAGATTTTGTGTTAGATCATCATTTTTGTATTGTCATTGCTGGAAACCAAGTGATCTACCAGTGTTAGTGTTGGCATAACTGATCTAGATGAGATTGGCAGATGAATTGAGAGTTATGTTGTGAATTGTGGTGTGTAGTTTGGAACATAAGTTTTAGAGATTTTTATAATGCTATATCCATGATCATATATGTGTATGTTGATTTTTATGCATGTTAAAGTTAGTTTAGTGAAAATAGGGAATTGGTTTAGTAGTGAAGGGACATAGATGAAACAATTTGATTAGTATGTCCCACAAGAATGGAATCACATGTTGCGATCAAAGTTGTGTGATATTGATGACATTATTGGATTTCTATTGCAATCACATCCAAATTGGTAATTGGTGGACAAAGTTCCAAGATTATAAAGTTCAGATAGTAAAGAAGCAAATGACAGTGAAGAACATTCAGATCACTTATACCAGTGATAGGATTGATCAAAGAGTTAAAATGGATGTGTGGTAATTATTGTAATGAATTGTGATGAATGGTTTATAAGATATTACCTCCAGAGAAATTTGAGACTTTTAAAATAATATTTATCGATAATCTATAGGAAGAAAGGATTTGATAAGGTTTAAAGGATACTGAGTGAAGAATAGTTAACTGACAATGTATACTTGTAAAGATTAGGTAAACCGGTAAGATTTATGATGTTGGTTGAAAATTCAAAGTGGTTAGGTGAGATTGGAATGATATCAAGGCATAAAATTCAAGGTTATGGTGCTTGCTCATGAAATTCAAATTTCTTTTGAAGCCAACTAAGGGTAAGACATTTAGGGTTTATTAACCAACTTAAGAACAATATATATATGATGAGAAGATCAGTGTGTGGTGTTGTAGATGGATGTTTGAATGCAATTTATGATGTTGTGGATGTAGTTAAGTATGTCAGAAGAAATATAGATTAGAGAAGTGAGTTAGAGAATAAAGGATTTGTCATGCATTGAGTGTAACTTTTAGATCAACCACCATATGTTGATTTTAATAGGTTGACAAGGAAAATTCTCTAACAAGGTCACTCTTAACCAGGTGTGTAGGATTCTAATAGGTCTGAAGGAAAAATCCTCTAACAATGTGACTCTTAGAAGGAGTTATAAATCCCTTAATAGGGTAGATCTTAAAAAGTCTTATTTGAATAGCTTCTAACAAGGCTTAACACTCTTAACCAAGTGAAACCCTATCCAAGTGGATGTAAAAAGCTCCTAACAGGGAAACTTGATTAATGTAGTAGTGAAGATTTCTGGGTGATAATTTCCAACATGGTTTATCCCTCTAATATGGGTTTCAATGATAAAAATACTTGTGTCTAGTGTTTTATGTGTGGATGCTTATTTATTTTATTGTTTCATAGTTACTTGTTATTAATGGCTCATGATTGTTTAATTTTATGGTGAATATTATTTAAATATGAAGGTACATTGATTCACCCCCCTCTCAGTGCTGCCTACTATTGAAAATTGGTATCAGAGCCAAGTTACCTTGAGAAATCCTAACAACTTGGGTGAGATCCCTAATGGAGACATGGACAGCTATAAGTGCAAAAGGAAGCTTCAGGAAGCAGAGAAGGTAATCAATGAATTGAAAGATCAATTAAAAATGTCTATTGCTAAGAGGAAAAAACTTTGTGAGCAACTAAATGAAAGCAAAGAGTACACTAAACACCTATCATAACATGGATCTGAAGAATATGAGGAAGCTATTGAAGATCTGATGAAGGCAAATAAGAAGCTAACACAAGACAAGAAAAATATCAAAATAGAGATGGAAGCATTATCTATCAAGCTAGGTTAGGAAATGGAAGAAAAGAAAACTATAGAAGAAGCTAAGAAGATGATAGAAGATACCCTAAAAGAAAAAGTGGATGAACTTTCTAGATATGAACAAGAGGTTGATACCCTGCATGAGCATCTACATCAAACCAATGAGGAAATGTAGGAAATAAGAAGTGAAACCAATATTATGATGATAAGAAATGAAGGCCTATGCAAAGAGAATGAGAGATTGAAGAATGAACTTGATGATGCAAACAAGTTACTAAAAAAATTTAATGAAAGTTTTACAAAATTGGATGACCAACTGAAGAATCAAAGGATGCATGGTGAGACTTCTAGTCTTGGGTATACTATTTATAAAGAGGGAGAATCATTTGGATCAAAGAAACCTAATCATGTAGAAAAATATCCACCAATGGTGAAGAATATAAGTCCTGGTAAGAAAACTTCCAAACATAAGGTAGGACATGTTGTAAGAGAATGCAGGTTTAGACCTATTACCCCTACATGCTCAATTTGTCATGAGTCGGGACATACTACTAGAGTTTGTAGGAATAATCCTAACATGTGTGATGGTCATTGTTACAACTATAATAAGTTTGGATATTTCTTCATTACTTTTTGGGAGTCACTTACGTCGGTTTTAAAGCATGTGTCTTAAGTTATCATTGAAAGGGGTCAAATCATTTTAAGTTATGTTTCCTAATAGGACCATGAATTATTTTTCCTAAGTCTAAAGTCTCCATGATGTTTTAAAAGAAAGTCATGTATCTATTTAGATCTAAGGGTGGATGTGATGTAGGAGCATCCTGGGTGTAAGAGCAATCTTGCATCACCCAAAAATAATTTTGGTTTCTTTTAAATAAGGGCTATCTTGTGCAGAGCTGCTATTTTTAGAAATTTACTATTTTTAGTAAGTTTTCCGTTCGAGCTCAGAATGGTCTATTTTCTTCCTTGGAGGTTCATTTTGGTCATATTAGCCTGCTGGTAAAGTTTCATTGCTAGATCAAGTCTAGTTTTGAAGATATTGAAATTTTTTGGTATTGACAACAGGGTACAGAAACTTTGAACTCAGTTTTGAAGGCTTTAGAGGCTCCAGATGAGGTTGAAACTTTAGATGAATGAAGCTTGCTTAATTACAATGTTGTAGAGCGCTTTGTGCCCTTTTCAAAATGGGGTCATAATAGTCAATCGGGTCAACGGGTGATGACATATGGTCTTCAAAAGTTGGGTCACCTAAAATGGCAAAAAATAATTTTTCTTCAAAAAAATTTTTTTTGGTTTCAAAAGTTGTTTTGAGCTGACTATGATGTAATAAAATGAAAAATAAAATAATTCTAAGTTTGGTTGGCCTTACAGGCTAAATTTCTAGAACCTTCCGAGGTGGTGGAAAATTGCCTATATAAGGAAGGCCCGCAGTGTTGTCTAGGGCAGTTTGTGGTAGTTATGGGTAGATTTGGGTAATGATTCGAGGCTTTGTCCTATAGAATGTTGTAAGGGAAAATGCCCATGTGGCTTTGCATATTGTAATTCTGAAATTTGTGATTCCACATTTGTGGAGATAATAAGAAGCCCATTTTCTATTCTTGCAAATTGTTGTTGTTTCTCTGTTTATGTTATATGTTTGTGGTATTAAGGGGAGCGCCCTTCATCAAGTGGTATCAGAGTGGGAGTTCCTGAGTGTGTAGATAGATCACCGACTATGAGGCAATTTGCACCAGGACTGTGGTTAGGGTTTTAGCGAGTAGCGCAAAAATACCTCCATGAAGGGAACGTGGTGGAAGAGCTGGTGGTGTGACACCTGAGGTTAGAGTGCTCTAGAGACAAGTGGGAGCATTTCAAGAAGAAATTCATATAGTAATGAATCTTAATGTCAGAGATAAAAGCGAGGATGAAGCTGAAGAAGGAAATTATGATCAAGAAGGAGAAGGTGAAATTAAGAACCAAGAGGAAGAAAGGCTTTTTCAGGCCATTTCCAAGATTGGGAAAAGACCTAAGATTGAGGTTCCTGCATTTTCAAGAAATCTTAACCCAGAGGAGTTGATCGATTGGATCAATGAATTAGAAGAATATTTTGAGTATGAAGATATCAAAGATCCTGATCAGGTCAAGTTTGCGAAGGTCAGACTGAAGGGTCATGCAAAGATCTAGTGGCAAGAGACTCAATTAGAGTGAAATAGAAGAGGAAAGGATAAAATCACAAGATGGGATCAGATGGTGGATAAATTGAAGTGACAGTTTATTCCTGTTGATTATGAGCTCGACCTACTGAAGAAAATGCAAAGTTTGAAGCAAGCAGGAAGATCTGTTCAGGAGTATAAAGAGGAGTTCTATCGAATCCTCATCAGAATAGGCCATGTGGAAGGCTGATAAGGAGAAAGTTGCCCATTACCTTAATGGGTTGAGGCCAAGCATTCAGGAGTTGAATTTGGTTTGAATGAACAGTATTGAAGAGGCATACTAGTTTTCCTTAAAAGTAGAGGAAAAGTTGAACAAGAAGTTTGAGAGCAGACAAAATAGAAGAGGTCATGGTGGAAGATCTGGTGGATGGTCATATGGAGGCCGAAATGAAGATCTGAAAAAGAAGGATGAGGCCAGTAGCAGTCAAAATCAGAGAGGAAATAATTCCAATAATTTCTATGATCAAAATAATAGAGATTAGAGAGGAAGAGGAAGAGGACAAGGTTTAGGAAGAGGAGGCTTCCATGGAACATGTTTTCACTATGGAGAACAAGGTCACAGGGCATATGAATGTCCTCAATGCCAAGGAAGGATAGATAGGAGAATTGGAGGCCAGACTAGAGTTGCACATGTAGATGAAGATGCCAGATCATCACATTCTGAAGATGTTGAAAGAGGAAAAATGCTAATTAATAGAAGAGTCCTGCTGAGTCGTGAGAATGAACCTGAACAAAGGAGGAGCCTATTTCGCACCAGGTGCAAGTGTGAAGATAAGTGTTGTGATGTGATTATTGATAGTGGAAACACTGATAATTTGGTGTCAAAAGAGATGGTCACAAATTTGAAGATCAAGAGATAAAAAAATCCACATTCATACCGGATTGCCTGGGTACAGGATGACTCAAACGTCATGGTCAGTGAACAGTGCCTAGTAAAGTTCAAGATTGGTGGATACCATGATGAGGTACTATGTGATATCATACCTATGGATGCATGTCATATGTTGTTGGGTAGACTATGGCATTTTGATAGGCGTGTTGTACATGATGGTCATGTGAATACCTATTCCCTGACAAAGGATGGAGTGCGACATAAGCTAAATCCATTGAAGGAGACAAAAGAAAAGGTATGTGGTAATGCAAGAATAAGTTTTGTTGATGGAAGAAAATTCCTAGAGGGTATGAGGCATGAGCATGTGTGTTTTTCTTTAATTCCAAAAGTTGGTAAAGAGGAAGTAGAAGATGTACCTATAGAAGTTGCAAATTTGTTGAATGAGTTTCAGGATATTGTATTTGATAATGTACCTGATGGATTACCATCGGTAAGAAAGATTAGTCATCAGATGGAATTGATTCTAGGAGCCAGTTTGCCAAATAAGGCAGCACACAGAATGACACCAATAGAAAGTGAAGAGTTGAACATACAAGACATGAGTTGTTACAGAAGGGGTTAATTTGGGAGAGCCTGAGTCCATGTGTTGTACCTACAGTATTAGCATTGAAGAAGAATGGAGAATGGACGATGTGTATAGATTCTAGGGCAATAAACAATATCACAATCAAGTACAAGTTTCCATTTCCACAAATGGATGATATTATGGACTGTTTGAGTGGAGATGTTTATTTCTCAAAGATAGATCTAAAGAGTGGATATCATCAGATTCGGATTAAAGAAGGAGATGAATGGAAGGCTGCCTTCAAGACAAAGGAAGGACTATATGAGTGGTTAGTCATGCCTTTTGGGCTAACCAATGTACCGAGCACTTTCATGTGACTCATGAATGAGGTTTTGAAAGAATTTCTGGGTAAGTTTGTCATTGTTTACCTAGATGATATTTTGATCTTTAGTAAGACATTGGAGGAGCATATGATGCATATTCATATGGTGTTTGAGAAGTTAAGAGAAGAAAAATTGTTGATTAATTTGAATAAGTGCAGTTTTCTGAAAGAGATAGTGTATCTGGGATTTGTAGTTTTAGCATAAGGTCTAAAAATGGGCCCAAAGAAAGTGAAGGCTATCCTTGAATGGCCTACTCCAAGGAGTGCTATTGAGGTAAGATCTTTTCATGGTTTGGATAGATTATACAAAAATTTTATCAAGAGTTTTAGCAGTATTTGTGGACCCTTGACTGAAACAATGAGAGGGGATAAAAAAGAGTTCAAGTGGACTAATGGGGCAAATAAGAGTTTTAAACTATTGAAATAGAAAGTTACAGAACAACCTATTTTAGCACTTCTAGATTTTAATAAGGTGTTTCAAGTAGACTGTGATGCTAGTGGTACTACAATAGGAGCTATTATGAGTCAAGAAGGTAAACCTGTTGCTTATTTCAGTGAGAAGTTAAATGATGTGAAGAGGAAATATTCTATTTATGATCAAGAATTTTATGCTATAGTTCAAGCATTGAAGAAGTGGAGACACTATCTTCTTCCTAAGGAGTTTGTTTTGTATATTGATCATCAAGCTTTGCAATATTTGAATTCAATCAAAGACTTTTGAAATGGGTTGAGTTTTTGCAGAGTTATATTTTTTTTTTGAAACACAGGAGTGGAAAGTCTAACAGAGTTGCATATGTGCTTAGTAGAATGCAACTATTGTTGATAATATAGATTGAGGTGGTTGGGTTCAAGGAAATCAACAATTTGTATCCAGAGGATCCTGATTTTGGTGAAGCTTGGAAAGCTTGTAAAGAACCTATTACTCTAGACAGAACGAAGTGGTTGGATTTCATCATTTAGGATGATATGCTATTCAGAGGGAGTCAGTTGTGCATTCCAAAAAGTTCTATGAGGGAGAATCTCATCAAGGAGAAGCATAGCGGAGGATTGGGTGGACATTTTGGTCGTGATAAAACCCTTGCTTTGGTTAGTGAGAATTATTATTGGCCACAGTTGCAGCAAGATGTCAAGAAGTTTGTACAGAGTTACAGAGTATGTCAAATGGCAAAGGGATTAAAGTAGAATATAGGGTTGTATCAACCATTATTTGATGCAGGAGCATCCTGGGTGTAAGAGCAATCTTGCATCACCCAAAAATAATTATGGTTTCTTTTTAATAAGGGATATCTTGTGCAGAGCTACTAATTTTGGAAATTTACTATTTTTAGTAAGTTTTTTGTTCAAGCTTGGAATGGTCTATTTTCTTCCCTGGAGGTTCATTTTGGTCATATTAGCCTACCGGTAAAGTTTCGTTGCCAGATCACGTCTAGTTTTGAAGATATTGAAAATTTTTGGTATTGGCAACAAGGTACAAAAACTTTGAACTCAATTTTGAAGGCTTTAGAGGCTTTGGATGAGGTTGAAACTTTAGCTGAATGAAGCTTTCTTATCTCAAGTGTTGTAGAGCACTTTGTGCCCTTTCCGAAATGAGATCATCATAGTCAATTGGGTCAATGGGTGATGACTTATGGTCTTCGAAAGTTGGGTCACCTGAAATGGCAGAAAATAATTTTTCTTCAAAATTTTTGTTTGGGTTTCAAAAGCACCTTAGAGGCTAAATTTTTGGAACCTTCCCAGGTGGTGGAAAATTGCCTATATAAGGAAGGCCCGTAGTATTGTCTAGGGTAGTTCAGAGCAGTTCTGGGTAGATCTAGGTAATGATTCAAGGCTTTTTCCTACATTATATTGTAAAGGAAAATGCCCATGTGGCTTTTCATATTGTAATTTTGAAATTTGTAATTCCACATTTATGGAGATAATAAGAAGCCCATTTTCTGTTCTTGCAAATTGTTGTTGTTTCTCTATTTCTATTATGTGTTTGTGGTATTAAGGGGAGCACCCTTCATCAGGATGCGATCTCATGATCAGAAGATGCGAAGAGTTTACCCTTCAAAGCATCACACCTGAGTGACACGTAGTTGATGGTGGGACCTGGTCGGGGCTAAAGGAAAAGATAGATATAGAGAAAATCAAGTTTGATCCAATGGTAGATGTGATACCACTAACCTAAGTTGCATACCTTTTAGTATTCGCGGGATCACACCTAAGTGACAAGTGTCCACATTGGGATCATGAGATTGGTATTGAAGAAGATAAAGGGAAGTTAGATCAAGTTTGATTGGATGATAGGCGTAATCCAATGATTAATATTTTCTCACTGATTATTGATCAAGTCATTGCACCTTGACGATGTGTGTTCAGGATGACATCACATCACATGGTTTGAAAAGGTGGTAAAGTATGGAGAGATTAGTTTTGATTGGATGGTAGGCATATTCCTATGATCAAAAGTTGGAAGAAATATACTGATCAAGGCATCGTGCCTTGGTGACACATGTCCATAAAGAGAAACAAGGAAGTTCCACATGGTGGTTAAATAAAAAGATTTGATGTTAGTTGCAAGGTTGTAGCAATTAGTGGCAGTTAATGACAAATGTTGGCGAGTGGGCGAACAATGGTAAAAAATGAGACATCGCCAACTCACAGATGGTTAGTAAAGTTGATAACAAATGTTGGTGATTCAATGAAAGGTTGTATTTCTTATGGGTCGCTAGCTCACAGAGGAGTGTCTGATGACATGGTGATTTTGCAATGGTCATACTATGAGTCAAAAAGAAAGGAGGAGGGTCAAACCAATCACATGATAACATATGGTGCTTCCTAGTTAAAAATGATAACAAGTTAACAGAGTCGGCGAGCTAGGAAGATTGGATTTTTTGATATAATCTGATTTTATCTTGCAGAGATGGAAATGAAAAAATTATAGATAGGGAATTGATGAATGAGTTTTATAGCAGTTGATCATATCTGATTTGTTTTCTTTGATCACTGCTAAAATATGATATTAAAGGGGACATTCTTCTAGAAGAAGGAGATTATGGTATGGGAAAAGTTTCAGGGAAATTCAAGCCCCTATCACATAGAGGTAGGTGAGGTAGTTCTAATATTGATTGAGAAGATGAGGGAGAGAGGTCATTTTATGAAGAAAATCTTATCCTTTTAGTTCACCTACTATGGTTACACTTATAATGTAAATCTGATTTGATTCTGATATCTCTGGGCTTTTCAGTCATCCATTCTATAATAAATTCATGTTGTCACAAGTTGTTGTGGTGGTTGAAAACTTACTTTCCTTGAATTTGATGCTTGTTGCAATCCTTTCTCTATAAAAGGCTTCCCAAGATCATTTAGAAGTGCTCAAAAATGGAGATGGAAAATTTTATAAGTTTTTAGTTAGGGATATAGAAAACTATATTAGACTATGTCAATATAGAAATAGAAAGTTTCAGGTCTTTGGCTATTATTGTAGTGGTTCATATTTTGAAGCAAAGTGTATACAAGAACATGATTCAACATATGTAATACAAATATTTTAGATTCAAGTCTCTCCTATGTGTTCATTTCTTGAGTTATGAATTTTATGATTCATTGCATAGATTTTATCCATGTGTATGTTTCTATTCCTTAATTTTGATGCGGGATCAAGTCAAACTACTTTGGATAGAACATAAATTCATCTAGTTTGCACAAGGATTTTCATAAGAAGTATGGGTCTGGGTTGAATGGATAAATATTATCATAAGGTGGTGGTATTTTAGGTCATGAATCATTGACATCAGTTAGTTTTGTATTCATCTTTTGCATTAGAGATATTGCCCAATGGATAAGGCACTAGTCAGGAACAAGTATTTTCTACATTGATATATGTTTGGTTAGGTTTGGCTATATTTTGCAAATTTTAAATAACCATTCAAAATTATTTAAGCATTGTGGTTATAAGGTTGTATTTTCTTTATGGTAATGGAGAATCAATGAATGATTGGTCATCATTTAGTATTTTCTTATCATTTTCTACTATTAAAGTCTAGAGAGAATTGTAGAATGTTGTATGTTGAGATGGATTAGGTGTACTTGCCTTGGTATTACAGAACCAAAAGTGAAGAGGGTAGTCTTGTCCCTATATTTGGTCCAATTACTTTAGATTTCCCTATATTTGGAATTAACCACTTCTAAATATTTATCTATAGGTATATCGGTGGCTTTCAAAGCATAAAATCTATTTCTTGAACCAACAAAATGGAAACTCTACTGGGGATAGCATTGAATCAAGTTAAATAATGTAGGTTCCAAGTAGAGCCAGACTCTTCGCCTTCTTATTTGTTTAAGCCAATAAGTTGACCATTGAAAACACAGAGTTATAATTTTCCATCCCATGGATTTGTTTCATTTGTAGAAGATTATCGGATTTTTCTTAGTTCCCTTGTGGTTTTTCTTTTGTTTTGTAATTTTCCTTATCATAGTATTCATTTACTAAGAACCCGTATTATGTTTCCCAACCTATGTGGGGTGGTGACTCAAAGAAATATCTACAACAGTTCTAAGTAATAAACATTATTTTATGTACACTTTCTCAATATGAGTCATAGAAATACCAGATCTTGGAAGAGGGATAATTCTGAAGATAAATTGGAAGGTGGGCTTCCAAGTATCTCTAGAGTGGGTCATCCAAGGAAATAAAAGAATGATAAGAAAGTATCTCAAATTTGGAGATAGAAGAAGAACACCAAAGAAGAGGACCCAATCCAACCCAGCTAGGAAGGAAATTCATCAAAATATGTAGAGGTTATGGACCTTGGATTGTGTGTGTATGAAGATTACTATTCTCCTTATGAGAAATAAGAGGATGGGTCATGTCAAAATAAGAATATCCATAATGAATCTCAGGGACATAGTAGCAGGTCAAGAAACAAGTGTAGAGGTGGAGAGGATAGGAATGCCCCTCGTGCTCCAAGTTCTTCACCCTCAGAGAGCCCTTATTTTCCAAAAGACAAACAAGATAGATTTCACATTCAAACTTTAGAATTTGAAACCACTCTCCCAGGTATTAAAGATATTTTTCTAGGAATTTTATGATTTGGAGAGAAGAATCCAGGAGAAAGTTGCTATCAAATGACAAAGAGAAAAAGAAAAAGAAGATGAGATAAGACAAGCTCAAATTAGATTTAATAAGTTAAGAAGGAAATTAATGGACATGGAAGCAATAAATTGTGTTGCAACACCTAAGAAAAATGAGAAAGAACCTATCATCTGTCAAGTTTTTGAAACTAAAAAACCTAAGGATAAAGGAAAGCAGGTGGCAACAGGAATTTCAATAAATGGACTTGAGAATGACATGTTTCCAATGTATCAGATGTCCAAATTAGATATTGATCTTGAGAGGGCTAAAAGAGAGAACAAAATATTAGCCAAGGAGCTTGAGAAGGAAGAATTGGAGGAAACTACTCTAGAGAGGAAGAAGAAGATGGATTTTCTCAGGTAGTCATCAGGGCCTTCTAATGCAGTTGTTCCTCCCTCAGCATCTGGTGGGAATTCTGGAAACTTTGCTAAACAAACAACCATTAATCCACCACTAGCTGGTGCTAGAATTGCTACTACATCAAATGCTAAAGCATCTACTTCCAAAATTGATGGTTAATTCCAAAGGATACCAGTTCATGTGAAAAGGTACAAACAACTCTCTCTTCTTGGTATTCCTAGTTATCCTAATACAATTCCAAATCAAATTAGTGAGAAGCTTCCTAAATTTGCTAGAAATAATGTCATTACATGTGAAGAACATTTAAAAAAATTTATTGACATGATGGATGACTATGAAATTGAACATGAAGACGTGATTATGAAACTACTTGTCCAATCACTAACTGAAGATGCTAGGGATTGGTTTAGAGGATTACCACATGATTATCTAGGGTCCTGGGATGAATTTATAAATTGTTTCAAGGATAAATATGGTGACAAGATCAATGAAGGATTCATGCTAAATGAATTCAACAATATTAAGAAGAATCAGAAAGAGGAAGTGGTTGAACTCAATGTAAGGTTTCAAAAGGCCATGCACAAGATTTTCCAGGTAATGAGGCTTGATGAGAAGGTATGTCTTGCAACTTATTTAAATTCTTTTGATGCCAAGATGGGATATATTCTCAGGGATAAGAATCCTAGAACCATTAGGGAAGCTTATAGGTTAGCTATTAACATTGAGAGTAATAGAAGAGTATCAGGGAAATTGGGTAGAAGGGAAGATTGGAAACCTTCTAGGTTTGGTAAGAAAGAATAAAATAAGCCCTCTAATGTGAAACCCAAAGAGGAAGATAATTTGAAGTAGATCTTAAATGCTTTAAAGGATTTAAAGCCTAGATAAAATAGGAACAATAGGGCTGCCAATAATGAGAAACCTTCCTTTAGCAATTTTAACAGGTAGTCAAGGTTGCAAAATTACCCTTACAATGCCCAATGGAAGGATGGGAGGCTTGTTCTCCCAATTAAGAAAGATAAATCTAATGATAAAATCCTTGATCCTTTACAAAATATCTATGTTAATATGAATGATGATGTTCCATGGTGTGTAGCTTTTCAATCCCCACATAATCCTGATTATTGTGTTGTTGCTTTGAATGTATCTGCAAGTGAGGGACTAGGGGATGAAGAAGATGAATCATATGATGATAGTGGTTGTGTTATGACTTCTTCACATGTGTAGGATGAAGTAGATTCTAAAGAGGAAGATGAAAACCAAGATGTGTATGGCTCACAAAGAAGAAAATAAGTTTATGATCTGCAAGTTTTTTCTGATGATGAAGATGAAGAAATTGATGATGTAAGATGTAATGCAGAAAAGGGTGAAGAACCCATTCTGTTAAGAAGACCCTCTGATGAATAAATAGAAAAAAATATTTTTGATATGATTAATTAAGAAAGGATAACTATGTTTTAAGAAACATGAAAATTGGTAATACAGATGGTAGACCAACTAGTTTTTTCATTAAACAAAACAAAGAAGACACAAGAGAATGGAAAACCTGTTGAAGGTGTCAAGAGGATCAAGGTTAATCTTATAAGCCAAGTGGTCCAAAACTTGTATATAAGGTAAAAGTAAAGACACCAGAAACAAGTGTTTCCCCTCCCTAAGGAGACAGTAAGAAACAAAAGAAAACTAAGCCAAATCTAGCCTTTTAGGCTAAGGATGGAAATGTTGTTACTGTGAAAAAAGATTTCCTTGAAGTAAAGTACACCCCTATTGATATGGTGCAATTGTTATCACATATTACTATCAAGGTCCCATTATTGGAGATGATGAGGATTGGGGAACATAAGGAAAAGGCCTTGACATGGGTGAATTATGTATCTTCCACAATAATCCATAAATAAGAAGATAGTAAGAAAATGGAAAGGGTAGATGATAAATATGAAAACAAGGAGAAGGAATCAAAAGAAATTGTTTCAAAGATCCCTTAGATTTATTTTGATAATATTGTTGTAAATACTTCCTTGGGAGTTGTAGATCTTTTTTCTTGACTCTAGTTATAAATGGTAAGATGGTAAAAAATTGCATGATTGATTCTAGAGCATCTAATACTGCTATGTCTACAGAGATAATATAGTCAATGGGATTGCAAGTTGATACTCCCCATGGAAGATGTCAGGCCATGGATTCTAGAGGGGTACCTATCATTGGTACTATTAAGGCTTTGCCTTATAGGCTAGTTGCCTACCCTTAAAAACTATTGACAATGAGTGTCTTGGTTGTTGATATTCCTCCCCAACATGGAATGTTTTTATCAAGAAAATGGAGTGCTTCAATGGGAGGTAGTATTCAATTTGATTTATCCTTTGCAACTTTCAATATCATCGGTGAGAATGTTAAAGTGTCTAGGGAAATTAGAACTTCCCACATGATTGAGGAAACTGAAGATGATGATATGAATTGTTTCATTGGAACTGAAATTTATTCTTTTCAAGTGCAAGATATAAAGGTTGAAGGAAAAGATAAACCTATTCTTTTATCTAAGGATAAGGATAATCTGATAGACCAAGGTGGCTTATGGACCTTGTGTTTTGAGGGTGCAATCTCTAAGGAGGGAGCTGGTGCAGAAGTTTTGTTGATAGCTCCTAGTGGTAGGACATTCAATTTCTCTTTCTCTTTAAGGTTTACATGTACAAATAACATTGCAAAATATGAGGCTCTTTTAATTGGATTTAGATTGGTCTCAATGTTAGAAATAGGGAATATTGAGAGTGGGGGTAAATCAATAGTCTACAAACTTTTACTTTTTCCCAATTATGGATATAACAAATTAACTTGAATCTTGAAAAACAAAGTAGACTAAATAACAAGCATAGTAATAAAACAAATGAAATCATAACACCATGTTTGTTCTCGAGGAAAACCTGGCCAAGGGAAAACCCCATTGGGGATGATACCCACAATTGATCCACTAATCAAAAGTATCCAGTTAAGGATGTTGACCATGTTAGGAGTCTATTACATACATATAGTGTCTCTGTCCCGATTAAAGGACTCTAGGACTTATTAGAAGCCTCAACCCTATTAGGAGTTGATGTTACAAAATAGAGTGTTTGCAAGATGAGCTCACTGCCCAAACATGCAATATACAATGATATATGAATACAAAGGTAAAGTACATAACCTTTCACTGCTGCCCAATAGCTTTCCTATTCTGATTTAGCTTTCTAGGCTCTTTGCTTTCATACACAGAGTTTTATTTCTTTTCTTCTTACAATATACAACTTCGCATCATAAAATTACAAAACTTATTACATCTCTATCTTTGCATTACATGCTTCTTACATATATACAAGTTATTAATAATAATAACTTCCAGTCAGCTTTACTAAGCATAAACTCTTTCCAAAATACAAAACTAATTCATGCTACCTAAGGTTTAACATCTAGGATGTCATCCCTTATATGTTTAAGTCATTATTTTGATAAATAAAATAATCCCTTAACTAATATTCTCAATCTGTCTTCTTGCTCTATTCAGGTCAGTTTCAACATTGTCTCTATTAATCTTCAATATCTCCTTCCGTACATGCCGCACAGACTTGTGCTTTCATTTGTGACTTTTTTATACATAGAATTATCCATGTTCAAGTGCGCATGCACTAAACCTTCTTATGTGAACATCGCTAACCAAAACTGTGTCTAATTAGACTGCTAAATATTGTTGTACTTAGATAATTTTTACTTGCGCTCATACAAAACTATTTTCTTCTATAGTGTGATCATCATAGTGATTATATGTTGCCATAATGACAAAAACTTGATATCCTAATTAGCCAAATTTCCAACAATCTCCCCCTTTGTCATTGGTGGCAACATATAAGGAAATTGGCTAAGTCTTCACAAAAAAACTTTAAACTTCAATATTGTGGCCATATAGAAAAATCTCCAAAATACTTATATCTCTGAAATATCTATATTGTATACAATTTTTTGCTAATACTACTCCCCCTTTGACAAAATGACAAAGAGGTGTCAAAAACTTGTGTAAATTTTTTTTTACCTTAGGATTTCAAAATTGCAAAGTCAGTAGGCTTGCAACACAATCTGCAAAATTTGTCTTCATACTTTCTATCTCTTTATCCCATGATTTATTTATAGCATTTGAAACACTTAGGAGTGCACATAGACCATAAGATGCAATTTCACATGCCTGTAGGTTTGCATAGTGAAATTTTCCATAAGATGTCTTAGAAGAAAGACATTCCTCCAATTGATTCTCAATAATACTCAATTTTATTGATACACGCTCTCTTAATAGAGAGAATCTTCTCAATTTCTTGTCCTTTTCATCATTCAAGATTCTTATATCATCATAGATCTTACTAATGTTTTTCTCAATGTTTGATATCTTCACATTCGGGCTAGACAAAAGGTTTACTGCCGCTTGTATCTCTGCCTCTTTCATCTTTATCTTCTCCATTATTTCTGATATATGATTTTCTAATTTTGTACACTGAATGTACAAAGCTTTTCATCTTTCCAAACTTCTTAATTCCTTAATGAAAATATCCAGATTGTCTATATCATTTCTGATATTCTGACATACATCTTGGAATATTTTAGCTTCATAAGCTGCTTGTGCTTTAACTGTGGCCATGTCTGATAAGTTTGTGAATTTAGTATCCAATGCTTTCACAATTTCTTTTGCTTTACCTTGTGGATCTACCTCTCTGATTTGACTAGTTATTATACTTTGTACTTATATGCACCCTCAAATGGTCACCTAGACTTTGGGCCCCCATTCATAAACTTATCATTTCCTGAATCAATGCTTTGCAATATTTTCAATCCAAATCAATTTCCTTGATCAAATCGTAATTAATTCAAATATTTCAATATTTCCTAAGGTTTAATCATTTTATCTTAAGTTTTATTTAATTAAGAGAACATGCTCCCTTTTAATTAAATAAAAAAATCACTTTATCCTTAGCCACATTTAATTAAAAGAACAAATCTCTTTTAAATAAATAAATTTTTTTTTAATTAAATAATGGAAACCACTTTGCTAAAAATAATAAATAAATAATAAAATAAAAATAAAAAGAAAAAGACTTTTTGTCTACACATTGAAAGCACACTTTCCAAGATGAGTGGAATCTCCTTTTGCCTCTTAATCTCTTCCACAAATCTTTTTGCCTCTTAACCATGTCCATTGATTTTGCCTCTTGAGAATCTTGAGCACATGGATGAACCAAGATTTAATCTCCACCATTGCTCATTTATTTTTGCCTCTTAATCTTGACCGTCTATTCATTTCTAAATCCTTTATAAGGATCCCTCTCCTTCTCATTTAGGCATGAATATTTTGTAGATCCAAGCATCCAGGCATCCTGATTTTAGAGATCCAAGATTTTATGCTATTGTTATGCTGCAGGTTTGGAGAGCAATTTTGGAGGAGAATTTGAGCACTTGAGATTGAACATTGCAACTTATATTTTCTTGTCTTCTTCTCTCATGCCTCCATGAAAATCTATTTAGATTAGTCTTTCACTTTCATGTTAGATTAGATTCATATTTCATTTCATAGAATAATCTTGCATGCATATTTCCTTTCATAGATTAGTTTACTTTAATGCATTGTTATCATATAGAATAGCTTCCATTTTCATTTGCATGCATATTTGATGATCATGGAGACTAGAATTCTTTTTTTCCCTCTTTGAATCTCTTGTTTTATGGTGTACTTGCATGGGCACAAACTAGGTCTAAACTAAGGGCCTCTATTATAAACCCTTGCACTCCATGAATAGAGAGTTATGAGTCACCATTTGAGACCTCATTCTTGAGAAATCTTGGATATAATGACTCATAGAAGTGTGTCAATATTTTAGCACACATTTTTGGCACCCACCATGGGGTAACCCACCTTTACATATTGGGTTTGGTTATTTTTCGAGCTAACCCCCTTGTGCAGATTTGCCTGGAGACTAAAACCCTAGATTTTCAAATATTTGATCATATATCCCAAACGGCTTGGAATTTTGGTCTGAATTTTGTTTCGTAGGTTGGCAACATATCAGAGAAGTTTCAATAAAAAATTTACAATTTTTTGATGTATTGTGAATTTTTTATATTTTTTTCTTTATTTTTCATAAAAAATTAATTTTTGGTGCAAATCAGCATATTTTTTGGACATTTTTACATTTTTTGAAATTTATTTAAATTCTATAGGGGGTCCATTCTTTGTATTTTAAATTTGGATGCAATATCATAGCTCAAATAGTTGATTTACAAAAACTAGTCTATTTTGGTAAAATGGGTCTCTAGAGCACAAATGAAGAGATTTTTCTAAAATTTTTACATTTTTGGAAAGATCTCTATTTTTTAATAGGGGTATCTATTTTTCATTTCTATTTTTGTGGCCTAAATCATATCAAAAAAATCAGATCTTGTTAACTAGGTCAAATGCAAATAAAATAAAATTTTGTGATAAGTATGCACTTATTTTTCACATGGTTCAATGCATGATATGAGTTATCGTTTGGATTATTTGTTGGTTATTATTGCTCCTAACAATTTATTTTCAGATCTAACCCTAGGGTTTGCATAAGTTGAATATATGTTGCATATCTTGTTTGCTTGTTGGAGAGTTTGTGGCTTGCTTGCACGGAAAAGCTCAACAAAAATAAAAATAAGGTAAAATATAATAAGCGCATTGATTTGGAATTGAGGTATTTTGTTGCATATCTATAACATTTGGATTTTGGAAATTAAAATGAACCTCTCATGTGTCTTACTTGAGTGATTTCTTTCTTTCATAGATCACACTTCAATTTTTCTCTAAAGGAAACAATGAATCTAGATTTGCTTTCTTGCATATATATCTCACATAGTAATTAGAACCTATGAACACTATTTGTGGCATTCTTGAGAGAGTGGGCTTCATTCACTTGTTTTACATGTGAATCTATTCTCAAAGATAGATCCCCTTGTAGGTAGGGAAGGACTTGTTATCATCTCATGGTCTTACTTGGTTTAGTCTTCAACATTTGATGGTACGTTCTCTCTTGGTCCAACTTAGAGAGATCGGTAGTCATTGTTGTGGGCATACAAACCTTGGTTTAGTCTTCAATCTTTTATGGTACATTCTCTCTTGGTCCCACATAGAGAGTTTAGTAGTCATTGTTTTTGACATACAAACCTTGGTTTAGTCTTCAATCTTTGAGGGTATGTTTTCTCTTGGTCCCACTTAGAGAGATCGGTAGTCATTGTTGTTGGCATACAAACCTTGGTGAGGTGATTGCAACTTAGTGTGTCAATTAATTTTCTTGCTATGTTTGGGTGAGGTGAAGAGACTAGAGGATTATGCTTTGTTCCCTTTTGGGCACATTAGAAACTCAGAACCCTTGAATCCGAGCTAAGTCCCCATGTGGTCCATATTGTGAGTCTTCCTTGTTAGAGAGGGTTAACTGTAGTGGACACTCCCTTTATTAGGTAAACCACATGGATGGAACCTCAAGCGGTATTAGCCATTCTTACCATGGTAGCAAAAACTGCTATATAAATATCCTTGTGGAATAAATCTCCATAGGTGTGGTCTTTTGTTGGGCTATCAGATCTCCTCAGCAGCTCCTGATTGATTAAATTCTTGGACTGTGTCAAAACCTTGGTGCATTGGGATTGGATTTCGCTCACTTGAGATTGAAAGAGTTGCAGAGTTAACCATTACTATGAACCATAGTGCAACCAAAATTTTATTTTCTAGGACTATGTGCGTGACTGAAAAACATTTTGAGAACATACACAAGTAGAGTCCTTAGGGAGTAGAATACTACACCACTATTCTTGTGTATGCGCAAGGTTGTTTTATCCCTTGCTCATTGTTTGAAGACAATTATTTTCTTGAGCTCCCTGATTATTGTCTTGCATGCTTGATTAATGATAAAAATATGTTAATGCATCTCGTTAATCAATTAAAATGAACAAAAACTAAGTTCTCGAGTAAAAAAACTATCTTTTTACAACTTGCTTGATATGCTATCCTGTCATTTCTAGTCTTCCTCATTTGATCCAGGTTAGATCAAGTCACTTACCCCACTATTAGAAGCCTATTTTCACCTTGGATTCTTATGTTTTAACCTCTTGAACTAGTAATCTTTGATTTCATGAGTGACCTTTCTTGGAATCGGTGAGCTAGAAATCGTCCTTGCTGAGAAAATCAACCTTTGGATCCTTTGATAACATGCTTGGAGATTTTTAGTAATATCTTGTCCATTCACTTCCATACAAATTCAAATTCAATCAATATAACTTGGGTAAATCATCCTCCTGATCCATTTGTGTTAGGGTATTCACCCATTCATTGGGCACCTTTGTGGCAGTGTTAGTTTACGCCTCTTGCAAAATTTCTATCTTATCATCTCTCTTTTTTGACAAGTGAGTGCTTTTACTATCCTAGTTTGGTACCAACATTTCTTAGGGTCATCCTATCACCTAGTGCCCTTTATTTCATGTCAATTACAACAAGATATCAAGTAAATCAAGGAAATCGACCTCAAGTAGTCTTCAACCAATTACCCTTAGTTCAAACTCACCAAAAATGTAAGGGAAACAAACCCGTATTTGATCAATCACCCAGGAACAACTTAGAAGTTTGGTTTGATCCCAAGAGTAATCTTAGTGAGTTGAGTACACCTTTGGCATCTTCTGACTCACACATGGATATGAGTTACATAATGACTCGGTGAGAGAGGGAAGAAATGGATAAAAGCCTTGATGGCATATTTGAAAGACATAGAGATACCATTCTGTTTGGCAGTTCCTCTCGTGAAAATTGACTAGTCTCACCCCTTATCTCATCTAGATATTTGGATGCACATCAAAGGGATGAAAGGGATAAGAGGTGAGCCTACCAAGAAGAATAATCACAATATGAAAACCAAGATGATGAACCTTATGACACTCGTGTGAATGCAACATACACTAATGACTTGTTTAGACATTCAAGACCAAGTTCACTGCTCAAAGAACCTTCAAGATACACAAGTGAAAGACTTAAGAGAATTGAGAATGAAAAGAAAGCCTTCCTAGATGACCAAGCTAAAAAGGAAGAGAAATTTAGACTCCTAGAGTCAGAGAGACAAGCCTTGTTGGAGACAGAAAGGAGAGCCTCCCAAGAAGAGCAAGATAGACTCTTGGCTCAACAACTTAACGATCAATTTAACAGCATGCATGTTGATGGTGGAAAAAACTCTCCTCCATCCACCCCTCCTAAAACTCCACAAATTGGAAGACATTCAAGAACACCTTCATGATCTCCTAGCCATATAGGAAGAAGGGCTTCACAACATGATCATTATAGGAGATGAACACCTCCTAGGAACTCAAGACAACCTTCACAACATGCTCACCATGGTTCGTAATATGGGGGTAGTAGCTCAATTTTTGACCTCAATGCCCAATAAGTCATGAAGATACAACAAGAACCACTCTTCTAGCAGTATGTGGAGAGATACTTAGAACAAAACAAAGAAAAGTTCCTAGAGAGTTTAATCAACAAGGGCGCTAGAGTCCCCTACAACTTTGATGTGGACAAGAAGATTAGGAAGCAAGGTCCATCTCAAGAAGAGGAGATCAAACAACTAAAGAGTATGATGGAGAAGATTTTGGCACCCAAGAGTTCATTCTCACTAGACTCAATTTGTCCTAATCCTTTTGACAAGAGTGTGAGCATGAAAGACTTTCCTAGAAAGGTTGAGATCACTCAATATGACAAGTATGATGGGAATGGAGATCCACATGATCATGTGCGTCAATTCTATATCATGAGTTTTGAGTTCCATCAAGATGACTTGTACCTCATGATATTATTCCCAAGGAGTCTTAAAGGTCAAGCAATGGAATTGTTCACCAACATAACTCCCCCCATTAAGACTTTCAAAGAGCTCATCCATAGATTTTTCCAACACTTTGCATACAACCTTTCAAGATTTATCACCATGTTGGACTTATGAAACTTAAAGAGAAATCAAGGGGAATCCTTTGTCACTTTTTTGCAAAGGTGGAGATGACAATGCTCTTGCTACTCTAGGACCATCCCTGAAAATGAGAAGATTGACATCCTTGTCAACAAGTTGGTTCTCAAAATGTGGTATGAAGTTAGGAAGATGGTTTTTGATTCCTTTGACACCATGGTCAAGACTGCATGTAGGATTGAGGATGTTTTGAGAGAACAAGGAATTTTGACCAAACATGGAAACAACAAAAATGGTCAAAATAAAAACAACCCTAACAAGGATAAAGGAAAGAAATCACATTGGAATAGGAACAAACAAGTGGTCAATGATGGATTTTTGGAATCGTCCAAGCCTACAGATCAAGCTATTTTACACTTGTCTAGTGTTGTTCAAGCCATGAAACTCAATGCATCTCATTAGCAAGAGAGCAAGCCAGGATACCAAAATAAGCGTAAGAAAGAGAGATGTCAGTTTTCAAAACTTGGTGATTCATATGAGGATGTCTTGAAAACACTCATTGCCAACAACCTTGTGCATCCTCAAGATCCCGCAAAGCATTATATACTTGATGTTAAGCCACATTGGTGGGATGAGAAAGCCTTTTGCAAATTTCACAATGGCATTGGACATGATATCGAAAACTACTGGAAACTCAAACATATCATCCAAGATCTCATTGAGAATTGAAAACTTAAGGTAGATGGATTGAACACTAACATCAATCATAAGGCATTCAAAGAACCTTTGTCCAAGTATGAGAAGGGGGAAACCTCTAAACCTAAGAATGGCAAGGCTGAGGTCAATTACACTTACACAGTTGTAGAGAATGTTGTCAACATGCTTGAAGTTGTAGAAGAAAATGTCAACATAATGAGGAATAAAGATCCCCATGGTTATGATCTAGACATGGACTATCCTCCTATCTTTGATGAAGAACTTGTCTTGGTGCTAAGGGGTCCTAACTCTAGAGTGTCATCTCAAACTCTCAATGTTGTCACATGAAGTCAAGGTCCCATTGTCATTAGAGGACCCAGTTCAAGTCAACCAAGTAAACCAAAGAAAGTGGCATCCAAGAATGTCACCTCAAAACCAGAAGTGAATCCTAAGTTGAGCTATAATCTTGTCAATCTGTTGCAAAGAACCCCAGCTCAGATTTTAATCTTTGAGCTCTTAGAGTTGTTCCCGAGACACAAGAAAGTCCTTGATGATGCTTTACACGTAGCGAACTTCCCCAACAATTTAGACATTGATCAATTCTAGAACATGATTAATCATATTGCTAGCCCTCATTACCTTACCTTTTCGGAGGATGATGCTAAAGAGTTGAGCCACCCACACAATCTCACTCTTCATATTGAGGTCATGATCCACAAAACCCATGTCAGGTGTGTGTTGATAGATGGGGGTGCTGGGCTTAATATTTGTTCCTTAAGTCTTTTAAAGACGTTGGGTTATTCTGAACAAGTCATAGATATCAGAAAAAAGATAACTATCAAAGCCTATGATAAGGTCAAAAGAAGTTCCAAGGGGTTGGCCGTCCTTCCTGTTAGGATTGGCCTTGTTGAAAAAGATGTTTTGTTCCAAATAGTTGATGCTAGCCCCCTTGCATACAACATCTTACTTGGTAGACCATGGATTCATGATATGCAAGAAATGCCATCTACCTATCATCAGTATATTAAGTTCCCCTACAATGGAATAGATATTTTTATAACTAGGGATAACACTTTATCTATTAACTTAGTTTCAGCAAGTGCTCATGTTCCCCTCAATAAAGAAGCATAAGACTTCAATGCAACCTTATCTGAATGTAAATACAAGTTCAAGTCAGTAGACCTTGGCATGGGGGGTATCAACTCAACTCCCTCATGACACTACCAGTTTCACCTAGGTCTTATGGAAATCCTTCACAAGAAATGAGACCTTCCTCTTCAGCTATGACTTTATTTGGCATGTCTGTAGAGTCCTCAGTGCCTATTCAAGATGAGAAAGAATAGGTGGCTGTTAAAGAATGGATTTATAGAGAAGAGAAATACATGCACAATGAGAACTTCTCTCCCTCTCCTAAGGCTTATGGAGGAGGGTATACTTTTTTCAAATAGATGGGCTATCCTAGACATGGCTCTCTTAGTCACAGATTGGATGCTAGAGCCGAACCCCCCGATCATGGTCTTTTTGGATGCAAGTCTAAGAAGACGGTTGGCCTAGGATTTGTGAATCGCAACAAGAACACTACTCCTATCCTTGATGAGTCAGATAGTGAAGATGAAATAGAATACATACCTAATTTGACAAATTAGCAAGATATGTGTGAAGATTGGGTCCCTTCCACTAATCTCCTTTGGGGAGATTCAAACAGTCCAGTCACTCATGGGATAGTTGCAAGCTTAGAACAAGATGAATCAGATGTAGAAGATCCTATCATAGAATGCCAATGAAATAATATTGTTCATTTGATGGAGAGAGAAGGTGTTACCCTTGATGACATTAGAGCTTCCACATCAAGACATCCTAAACCTTCATAGTGTAAACATCCTAGTTGAAGTTCAAAAATAAGTTCATATGAGTATGAATGGGACTCCTTCTCAGAGCCTTCCATGGTTGAAATGGATGTTGATGTCATCCACACTTATAGTTCTCAAACTGAGGTAGTCGATGAGTCATGTGTAGGATTAGAGGATTTGAACCCAAATGTTTCCTTACTGGATGATTCTTCACTTGTTAGGATGAATCTTGATCTGGGTAGCTTGGAAGGATACTTTATAGACAATGACTCTTCAGTCACCAGAGATGATATATTCATTCACATTCACAACTTTGAACCAGTCATTGAATTACATCTTGTTCATCCTAACCTCATTGATTGGTCCCAACACTATCAAGAACCTAATCTCTTAAAGTTCCAAAATGATTATGAGATAACATGTTACTTGAATGACATTGAACCCATAGTCTCTTCCACCAGTGAACTGGCTACCAACATGACAGAGCCAGACATCAAGTACCTTAGTCACAAAATAAAAAGAAAAGAAAATAAAAAGAATAAGAGTTCTGATGGAGAAAACCAATGTGTGGTAGTGTCAGAACCAAAACAAGTAAAAAGAAATGAAGTATCCAAGGGTGAAAACCTCCCTGAGGTGCCTAAGGATGAGGTACTTGATCATCTCCCTAGCTACTTTCAAGATAGATCTTCAGTGCTTATCGAACCAAAAAAAATAGTCAATTTGGGTGCAGATAAGGCTCCACAGATAGTACACTTGGCTCAGTGCTTGTCACCACAAGAAAAATAATCTTACACTAAGTACTTACAGAAAAAGAAGATCAAATTTGCATGGACTTATTTAGATATGCCAGGGTTGGACACTAATCTTATCATGCATCACTTGTCCATAGCTCTGGGTGTCAAACCAGTTAAACATAAATTGAGAAAGATGCATCCTCATATAGCTCTCCTAGTCAAAGCTGAATTAGAGAAACTCCTTGGTACATGATTCATAAGAGCTATTGACTACGCTGAATGGATATCAAACATTGTACTAGTTTCCAAACATGAAAAATCCATTCGAATTTGCACAGATTTTAGAGATGTCAATAGAGCATGCCCAAATGATGACTTTCCACTTCCCAATATTGACATGATAGTAGATATGACTGTGGGTTATGAGATTTATTCCTTGATGGATGGTTTTTTTGGATACAATCAGATTAAGATAGCTCCTGAAGATCAAGAAAAGAGTGTATTCACTTGTACATGGGGTACCTATTGTTGGAATGTTATGCTTTTTGGATTAAAAAATGTAGGAGCCACCTATCAATGAGCTATGACAACTATTTTTCATGACATGATGTATAAAAACATGGAAGATTATGTGGATGACACCTTGGCCAAGTCTAAGAAAAGAGACACACACTTAGATGATTTATAAGTCATTCTAGATAGCATGGAACAATTTCAACTAAGGTTAAATCCTAAAAAGTGTGCATTTGGTGTCACCTCTGGGAAACTACTAGGATTTATTATTTTAGAAAAAGGAATAGAGGTAGACCCTGAAAAAGTCCAAGCAATCATAGATATGCCACCTATAAACATTAGTCAAATGAGGAGTCTTCAAGGACGTCTTCAATCCATAAGGAGGTTCATTTCACAGTTGGTAGATAGAGCTCAACGTTTCAACAAGAATTTACACAAAAGAGTCAAATGTGTTTGGAATGAGGATTGTCAAAAGAGCATAGATCAAATCAAGAAATACTTGGAAAATCCTCCCATTTTAATGCATCCTATCCTAGGGAAACCACTTATTCTATACATTTCAGTGACAAAATCTTCCTTGGGGGCATTACTAGCTCAACTTGATGAACATGGGAAAGAAAGAGCAATATACTATATTAATCGTACCCTTGTTTCATATGAGGTTAACTACACCAACATTGAGAAAGATTGCCTTGCAAATGTGTTTTCTTCTCAAAAGTTGCGACATTACATGCTTGCACACACTATACACCTTATAGAAAAAATAGATCCACTCAAGTATTTACTAGGTAAGGCTTCTCTCACAGGTAGACTTGCTAAATGGATGATGATCCTTTTAGAGTTTGACATAGAGTACATTGAGTGTAAAGAAATCAAAGGAAAAGACATAGCAGATCAATTAGCTAATTTCCCAATACAAGATAATGCACCTATTCAAGTTGACTTCCCAGATGAACACCTCATGAATATGACTAAAAGAACATGGAAGATGTTCTTTGATGGATCCTTATGCAAAATGGTTTAGGAGCTGGTGTGTTGTTTGTTTCTCCTCATGGGTACACGATTCCTAAGTCTTACAAGTTATGGTTCCCATGTACAAACAACATTGCTGAGTATGAAGTTTTAACAAATGGACTTAAGATGGCCATAGAATGGAGAATCACAGAGTTACACATCTATGGGGATTCACAACTGATAATCAACCAAGTCAATGATGAATATCAAACAAAAAATGAGAAACTGGCACCTTACAAGAAAATGGTTGATTCCTTAAAATGATACTTCACATTTGTCACATTTCAGCTAATCCCTAGAGCAGAAAACAATGTAGTTGATGCTATGGCTACACTTTCTTCACTCCTTCAGTTAGGGGAACATGAATCTAGATTTGAATTCTTGGTGGAAGAGCTACATCACCCTATCTATGACTCCCAATAAAGTCATGTCATTTGTACCCTTGTTGGTCATGAGTCATCCCGTTATGGTGCCATTTACTCATACCTTCGTGATGGCATTATGCCTGAAACCTTTAACCAATTTGAATGCAAAAACCTTACCTGAAATGCCTCTCACCATTCCCTTATCTTTGGTGATTTATATAGGAGGGGTCTAGATGGAACACTTCTTAGATGCTTATAAAAGGAAGAATCCAACCAAGCATTAGTTGACATCCGTGAGGGCATCTATGGGGGACATTCTGATGGTCTTGCCATGGCCCGAATGTTGCTTAGGGTGGGATACTATTGGCCTATGATGAAAATTGATGCAGTAGCTTTTGCAAAGTCATGTGAAAAGTGTCAAAAACATGGTAACTTGATACATGCTCCAGGCAGGGAGCTCATTCCTTCTATATCTCATTGGCCATTTTAGTGATGGGCCTTTGATCTTGTTGGGCAGATTCATCCCAACTCATCAAGTGGACACAAGTTTATTATCACTACTACTGATTATTTCACTAAATGGGTAGAAGCAGTCCCACTTTCTATTGCCTCAGGCAAGATAGTCTCTCTATTCATTGTGAACCATATCATCTATCGATATGGAGTGCGTTCTGAGATTATCATTGACAATGGAGGCCAGTTCAAAAATAAAGACCTTACGCAACTCTACAAGAAATTCAATATTAAGAAACATTGGTCTTCCATTTACTTCCCACAAGGAAATGGTCAAGCAGAGGCATCAAACAAAACCATTCTTAAAATCCTACATAGAACAATTTGTAAGAATGGTAGAGATTGGCATTTATAGATAAATTCGGCTTTGTGGGCATATAGAATGAGTATTTTTACTCCTACTGGGGCTACTCCTTTTTCCCTTACATATGGTGATGAAGCAGTGTTACCTTTAGAGGTTATTCCTTCACTTAGAGTTTCCCTCAAAGGTCTAGTTATAGATGAAGACTACCATGCCATGAGACTTCAAGAGTTAGAACTTCTAGATGAGAAATGTCAAGCATCATTTGACCATATGAGGGTTTATCAAAAGTGCATGTCCAAAGCCTTAAAAAAAATGTTCACCCTGGAGAATTCCAAGTGGGAGATCTTGTCCTACGTGAAAATCCTAAGAGTCAAAAGCATAGAGATCAAAAGGGAAAATTTGAACCTAATTGGCTTGGACCTTACATCATTACAAATTTTTTTGGGTCAAGTGCTTATTTACTATCTACAACAGTAAGAGAGAAGCTCCTTGATCCTATCAATGTCTTGCACTTGAAGAAGTTATATCCATGATGCCCATTCTATTTGGGGGCATCCTTTTTACATACTTATTCATCCTAAAAATCCCAAAAAATGATATATTGTCAACAATTCTAAAAATCTGAAAATATCCTAACAAAATGATCATCTTAGTGAAAACCTAGCAATAGGAGCTTTGATGTATCTCAAAAAAAATTACATATTCCAAAAATACCAAAAAATTAAAAAATTAAAAAATTTAAAAAAAAATAGAAAAAGTGCCTTGGTGAAAACCTGGAAACGGGTGCCTTGGTAGCAAAAATACAAAAAAATTATAAAAAGTCCTGAAAAAAATAAATAAATAAAAATTGCAATAAAATCCAAGTGGTGAAAACTTGGAAACGAGTGCTACTTGAGGCCTTTGCACCCCTGTTTCTTAGCACGCATCGTCAACACTTAGCCTTTCTCCATCATGCCTTGTCCTTGTTGCCTTGGTTTGGAATTGGTCTTTGTCTTTGTCTAGGGGGCATAGCTATGTTAGCTTTGGTCTCTTGGATGCGTTAGTCTTTAGGACACCTCACAAATGGTGTTTTTCAACACCACCCCAACTGTGTTTTTCAACACAACCCCTGACATCGAGTATTTTTCAACACTTATCGGCTTGGTCTTACCCAGTTTTTTCATGTGATCTTACCTTCTTGCAAGCATTTGATCCTTATCCTCAGAACTCAGTATCGATGAATACACTTAAATTTTTAAACACAACACTTAATGCTTGAGCTATGTCATGATCTTTTCTTTGTGTGCTGACTGTTATTGATTTTCGTTGAGTGTCCTTGTCTAATAAGTCTCTCTGGTATGCATAGCTAGAGGACTTGAGACATGGGGCATGTTTTTATTTTCTTTCTACTTGTGGGTGTGGTCTTGAAACTCTAGAGTGTCTATTGTTGTCCCCTTGAAACACTTAGGAGATTTGAGGCATCATCCTTGACTATTTTTGCACAACCATTCTTATGGTCATTCTGACATCTATGCCTTGATGCGAGCGTGGTTTTGCTACATTAAATTGGGTAAGCTAAAATCAAAGTCATCTTGACCTTTATGTCTTTGATGCTTATGTTAGAATCTTTCCACATTCTAATCTGATATAAATCACATTCATGTCTTTATAGGTTCACTTGTGACTAGTGATGATTGTGTGATTTTCTGATGTCTGTTAATAATGGCCCAATGATGAAACTACGTTCCTTAACATTATCTAATGAATGATGAACACAAAATCCTATGCTATAGTTTCTCTATTGCAAGTACACCTTTTCATTTTCATGTAGCTTGCATTGTTAGACTTCATGTTAATTTGCATTTTTAGGCTGCATTAGGACTTTGAGAGGGTTTTCCTTCAACTTTCTTTTGGACTTTTAATCAACTGTGGTCATGTTTTGATCTTCATTTCCTTATCTTCTTTCATGATCTCAATCAAAATTTTCTATCTTAAACAGTTGATTGATTTTGGCACATTCTCTTTCTTCTCTCCATTTCTTTCCACCTCTTCCAAACTCCTATCTTCCATTCACTTTCACCCCACTTCTTTTCTTCTAATTCAACCTTGGGGCATAATATTTCATGATTGATGATCTACCTTAGTTTTGTGATTCTTATATCTTTCATCTTATGTCAAGAACCTTATCTTTAGTTCTATTTGATCAAATTTATCAATTCGTTGTTTCTCCTCTATCTCATTTCAATTTCGATCATGAGGGGGTAGTACCTACCAAACTTCAATCTTTGATTCAGCTTTATCCAACCTATCAATTGCTTCTCTTGGGGAAACCTTGCTTGAGATTCTTATCTGGGACATGAGAATTACCTATTTACAGGGGTGTTGGCATTGTCTTTTTCAATCAGCTTATCTTTGTCCTGATGTGTTCCCGTCTGTTGATCACATGTCTGGGTTGTTTTGTGATCCCAAATCGATCTCACACTTCAACTGTATTCTTTGACTACATGTGTTCCCATAAAGATCACACATTATTCAAAGAGGGGCAGATGTATACACCCTAAAATGGTCGCTTAGACTTTGGGCCCCCATTCATTAATTTATCATTTCTTGAATTAATGCTTTGCAATATTTTCAATCCAAATCAATTTCCTTGATCAAATCGTAATTAATTCAAATATTTCAATATTTTCTAAGGTTTGATCATTTTATCCTAAGTTTTATTTAATTAAAAGAACATGCTCCCTTTTAATTAAATAAAAAAAATATTTTAATTAAATAATAAAATTACTTTATCCTAAGCCACATTTAATTAAAAGAACAAATATCTTTTAAATAAATAAAAAATCTTTTAATTAAATAATGGAAACCACTTTGCTAAAAATAATAAATAAATAATAAAATAAAAATAAAAAGAAAAAGACTTTTTGTCTACAAATTGAATGCACACTTTCCAAGATGAGTGGAATCTCCTTTTGCCTCTTAATCTCTTCCACACATCTTTTTGCCTCTTGAGAATCTTGAGTACATGGATGAACCAAGATTTAATCTCCACCATTGCTCATTTATTTTTGCCTCTTAATCTTGACCGTCCATTCATTTCTAAATCCTTTATAAGGATCCCTCTCCTTCTCATTTAGGCATGGAGATTTTGTAGATGGAGATTTTATAGATCCAAGCATCCAGGCATCCCGATTTTAGAGAGCCAAGATTTTATGCTATTGTTATCCTGCAGGTTTGGAGAGTGATTTTGGAGGAGAATTTGAGCACTTGAGCTTGAACATTGCAACTTATCTTTTCTTGTCTTCTTCTCTCATGCCTGCATGGCAATCCATTTAGATTACTCTTTCACTTTCATGTTAGATTAGATTCATATTTCATTTCATAGAATAATCTTGAATGCATATTTCCTTTCATATATTAGTTTACTTTCATTCATTGTTATCATATAGAATAGCTTCCATTTTCATTTTCATGCATATTTGATGATCATGGAGACTAGCATTCTTGCTTTTCCTCTTTGAATATCTTATTTTATGGTGTACTTGCATGGGCACAAACTAGGTCTAAACTAAGGGCCTCCATTATAAACCCTTACACTCCATGAATAGAGAGCTATGAGTCACCATTTGAGACCTCATTCTTGAGCAATCTTGGATATAATGACTCATATATGTGTGTCAATATTTTACCACACAGTAGTTTTTCTATCACTTCAAGCAATGATCCTTCTAGAATTTTTACCTTCTTATTCTTCCCAATAAATTTTTTAAAAGATGATATCAGCTCTATTTGATCATCATCATCAACTTCATGTCCAAGACTAGCAAAAATTGATTCAATTTGTGGTTTCTCTGTTGCTTCCTTGGGTTTAGGAGTGATTACTGTCTGTTCCCATGGAACTTCCTATTTTTCTGCTTCTACATTAACCTTTGGTTCTTCTTGTGTCATTTATGCCTCTTCTTCCTTTCTTGTTTCAATTCCTTCTTCCTCATTTACTCCCATGTCCTATTGCTGAATAGTCGAATTGTCAACAATGTTCTCATGATCACTGAACAGATTTTCTTCACTATCTAAGGTAATGTTTATTTCTTCTACATTCATAGTCTCATCTTCAATGTTAATAGATGGTGGTGGTGATGTCTGGTGTTCTGCCTCCAATGCTTGATCAGATACACTTGTGTGCTCACTAGGGTAGGAAGTCATAACTTTCACAACCGCTTCCTTTGTCTCTTTGTTGATCTCCTCATAGTTACCTCCCATTATCAATATAGTTATTCTTTTCATTCTTAGATGAGTGTTAATATTTTTCATAATCTTCTTAAAATTCTCTTCATCTTTTATCTCACATAGTTTCCTTACATAATTTTCTCTTATATTCTTGTCTTCCTCAATTGCTCTTTTCATCCTGTTTATCAATTTCTCAAAAAGTTCATCGAGAATCTTTCCTTTAATATTATCAAACTACTTATCTACCAGTATCATATGCCTAACTGTTGGAATGAGGAGAGATAGATACTGAGAGGGGAGGGGTGAATCAGTGCCTTCAAAACTTTTACTTGTAAACCTTTCTGATATATAACTGTAAATAGTAATAACCGACCAAAACAACTTGAATCTAACTGCATGTATTAATCATTCATTTAACTTATGAAAGTAAACAACATGACATCAATATGACAATCACATGACACAAGTATTTTGGTAACACAGAAACCCTTGTTAGAAGATAAAAATTATGGTGGGGATGACACCCACAAATTCTTCACTACTGCAGATAGAAAAGGTTTGCCTGTTAGGGCTACAAGTTTTGATCACTTCTGGTGATCTCACCTTGTTAGGAGTGACATGTTAGATCAGCTAGATCTACCTAGTTATAGGATTTTAACAACACTAATGAAGTGTGCACTTGGTTAAGAGATTTACATAAGACTGTTAAGTCTACTCTGTTAAGAGATTTTATCCAAAACTCTATTACAATTGTCAGAAAGCAATAGGCAATTATCTTCTATTTGACAACTCAATTGTCTGATACAGATCTATAAGCTCTGATAAAATATCACCTTACTTGTGATGAATCTCTTCTCTGAACTGCTTGGTAGCCTTTGTTGATTCTACTCAATCTAAATTCCTTTGTACTTGATTATGCTCTGTTAACTGATAGACTTGAAGTTAGGCAATTGCTTCAAGTGCTCCATGATTCATATATCAACTCACACCAAAAATGATGCAAACACACAAATATATAGTGTTCTACTTTTGCCACTTAAAAAAAATTAGGTTACACAACATAGTCATAACCCTAAGATCTATGGTGTACAATAATAACCTAGATCAACTATTACAAAAGATATACATTGCATTTAATGAATATCATCACATTAAATGTTCCTCGATCTTGGTAAAACATTTTATGAACCATGGTAATTGTATGCATAGACGTATGTGCCATTTTAGATTACTATGCCATTTTCTATGATCCTCGATAAACATTGTGTAAATTGCTCGGTGTATACTGCGATGCTCGATGTTTACTGTCTGTCGATGTCGGTGTCTGCTGGTGCTTGGTAAACTGTCTACTGCTCGGTATATAAGCTTTACTGACTAGTCTATTTTGCTTCATGTTACCAATTAGCTTAATGTAAGTGACCAACCGATATCTTTACAAACCTTTGATACTAATGACAACCTTAAATGCTCAATAGAGATAACAATCTCCCCCTTTGGCATTAGTATCAAAACTTCGAATGTATATAGACAAAATTTTCTATATAACTTATATCTCTGCCATATACATATACACATCAAAAAATTTCTAAGTACTAAGTACTCCCCCTCAGTGCATGCTCCTAGTAATATGTAGTATATGTAGCATTTATGTACATATTTGGCATAACAACTTATACATTGTTTTCCCCCTTTTTGATCGTAATGCCAAATACAAAAATTAAGTAGTATACTCACATCTTGTCAAAAATATGCTCATGGGTTTTCTTCATTGACTCCAAGAGGTTGTCCCATTCCTCTTTCAAGTTGGTGAGAGTGATGTGCTCAAGATTGATTTGTGCATGCATGTCAAAGATGTTATCTACCACCAAAATTTTTGGTGTTGCAACGAGTTGTTTGGCTTTGACAATGTGTGCCTCAAATTTTTTTAGGTATGGTAGGAGTTCTTTCTGTAAATCAGTAACCTGATTTGTTATGTGATCTTCTTATTTCTTCAAATCTGCTATTAACCGTCAGAGTTCCTGAACTCAGTAATATGCTTTAAGAAAGCATGAGGCTTGGTTATAGCTGCATTTGTACTCAATTTTATTTATGCTTCCAATTCTTTGATCTTTTCACTGACTTCAATAGTGAAGGTGGTTGTAGTACAAAGCTTCAATAAATAGTGACAAATTAAATCGGTGATGGTTTTTATCTCGGTGATTACCTTAGATAATTTGACCTTCTTCAATGCCACTTCTAGGCTTATTTTCTATGCCAGTTTGTGTTGTATCCTAGATTCTACCCTTTCTTCAATCCATTTATCTGCATCAATATCTGGGTCATTGATCTTCTCGGGAAGTGTAGCAAGTTGATCTATGATAGGTGTATCCTCATCAATATTCACCTTAGGTACTACCTGTTGGAGGATATCCTACACAGCTGTTAAGATTTGTATTCATTTGTGTTCTTGCTTTAACTTCTCTTGTGCTGCCTTTCTTGAAAATAATTCCCCATATTTACTCAATTCTTCGGGCCTTAGGGTCCTCAGGTCACACTTAGGGATAATGATCACTTCATCTAGGGTGACCGGACCTTTTCCTTTCTTCTTCTTCTTCTTCTCCGGTGCTATAGGTGATTTCTTCTCAAATATAGCAATAGTTTTATCTCCAGATTTCAGATTATCCTTCCTGGTTAACACATGTTCTTCCTTCTTCTTCTCTTCGGTAGTTGTAGTCTTGGTTGATATAGTAGGAGTCTCAGATGTGGTGTCAAGTGGGATCACCTTTTTTTCCTTTGTTTCTTCTATTTCCTTTGCCTTGGTGGAAGGTGCCTCTATTTGTGTAGGCTCATCTATTTCTACAGGTTTCTCTATGTCTTGATCCCCTGTGATGTCTTTGTTTTGCTTAGGATTTGAGCTATTGGGTTGTACTTGGGAAAGAATTTCAACTGATTTTGCAAGTATAGGAAGTTCACCTAGTAGTGATGTAAATAGACATTCAGTGTCTAGTGCTTCATCTTTGTTTGGTGCAATATTTACATCTTCATCATCTTGGTCATTAGGATCACCATTTTTTATGTCCTCAATGAGTACATCATCATCAATTTTCTTCTCCAGTTGAACTTCAACTTTATCCAGTGCATCCTGTGAAATACTTATTTCTTCCTTGTCCTCGGTGATATCAATTGCCTTGGTAACTGATATACCGGTATTATTTGATTTCTTTGCTATTCCCTCATCAATGCAAATACCTTTACCTTTGGAATTGTGTCTCTTCTTAGACAAGTTCAAGAATGCTTCTTGCTTAGCTTTTTCTTTGGCCATCAAAATTGATGTCCACATAGAATCAGTTGTGGTATCCATATCTGCTACATTTTCATCCATGATCATCAAGGTTGTATTCTTGATCATAGAGTTTGCTTGGTATTTGGTCAAGTATTCACTAACTTCTCCAAAACTTAAATGTGAGGCTGCCCGAACTAGAGAGCGCTCTCTCTTTCTCTTCTTAGTGTCTAGTGCAATAGCCCATTTTTCAGTAATTTTTTTATCCAAATTTTTTGGTAATGCATAGGAAAATTCCATTGGAACTTTCTTGAATTTTATCATCATTTGGATGACAACCTCTTCAATCTTGGTTTGATCTTCTTTTGACATCTTGTCAAATCTGTCTAGTAAGGGATCAATGAGGTCTCCATATTCAATTATGTCTTCAATAATTTCATCTATTGTTTTTGTCTTGTTATTGACCACTTTGAAATGATTGACATCATCTTTTGTCTTAGTTTCCTCAAGATCTTCTTTATTTCTTATGAATTTTCTCCTTTTCTTTGGTGCCTCAGCTACAACCTTGTTCTTTCTCTTAATATATTTCTTTGTCGGTGTAGCTGCTCTCCTTTTTGTTACTTTCTCTACTTCTTCCTTATTGGTTGGTGGTGTTGTAGTTGACGATCGTGTCTTCATACCTTCATGTACAGGTGACTACTTCTTTATAGGAATTTCAGGTGGAGGAACCGGTGTGGGATCTTCTTCTTTGTCAAACTCGATCTCCTCACTATCATATGGTTTGTCAGCCAACTGTAACTGACCTTCAATTTCTTGTTCAACCAATGTCCCTTTAGATGTCTCAAACGCATCTCCATATTTAGCAGTGATATTTTTCTTCATCTTCTTTACCTTTCTAGAAATTTTACCGATCTCTATATTTGTTGAAATTCTAGATTTGGCCTCTTCATATACTCCGAACCTAGTGGCAATGGGATCTTTTGGTAGTGCAAGCAGTGCATTAATAGATTTCAGTGTGAAATCATGGTTCATTTCATATCCCATCAGTGCCAACCATTTTATCTTAGGTTCAACTACTTTTATTAATGTATAATCTGTGCTGACTATAAAACATATATCATGCTCAAATCTTTGAACTAATTCCCTCAGAATTCTACTTCTTTTATGAATTTTAGACTGAAACTCTTTGAAGTATGCATCAAACTCTATATTCAACATATCTCCTAACTTATTCATCATTTCACTGATCTGTTTTGTTATCGGTATATCCGATTTCCAATTTACTTTACCGGTGCCAGGTACATACTTTTGTAGATAGAAAAATATGCAAGCAAGTAGTGATCCGAACTTACATGTGTTAGACTTATTTTTCCTTATGGTCTTCATATTCTCCTAAAGTTGATGAAATAGTACCTCGGCAAGATCAACCTGGTGACCTTTTACCACAATTTTGTGCGCTATGTCTACTGCATTGCAGGGTATGCTGTTGAGTCTTCTCAATTGAAATAACTTGTACTTGATCACATGTTCTGCAAATTTGACTGCTAGGTCTCTGATTATCAAAATCTTCAATGCTCGACCATCCCATTGTGCTCCAATATATTTCTGAACATCCGATCATGATGAACTATGGAAAGCCTTAGCCTTGTCGGTTGTAGGGAGCCCAGTAACCCTACTAATCATTTTCTTGCTGACCTCAATTGGTTTATCTAGCCAAAATTTGTCATCATGATACCTGCTCAAAATGATTCTGATCCAATCTATTTTGAATGATTGCAGAAAGTGTATAAAACATGATAACCTTGATTCCTCAATCTTCTTGTAATCTGATTTCTTTTTCCATCGGGGCCACAAAGTTGTTGATATGCTGCAATAGTTTCAAAATCTCCAACTTCTCTGATTTTGCAATGAATATATGATCTTACGTCTTCTATCAATAAAACCCTTTCTAGTATGCTTGAAAAAGCCCCCATTGTATCTATTTGTGTTGCAACCTTGAGATGTGGCTTAAACTTAGGTTCATCAAAATTTACCCTAACGATTAGATTAACTTCCTCCTCAACACTTTGTGATTTTCTTGCAGACGATGTAGATGCCATAAATTGATTCTAGGGTTTCGGCAAGCAGTAGGATAAAAAGTTTTTGATAGTAAATGAACTTACTTGGTATTGTGAAGAGTGATGTTGGTTTGATCTAAAGTAGCCTTGAATCCTTCTGAAAATATTTTAGCTCAAACTTTTCTCTTTGAATTCTCTGCTCTTCGAAATTGCAATGTAAAAATGAACTCTGTTCCCATGTATTTATAGACTTTTTGATATTCCTGCTTGAACTTTCCTGCAATAAATGCTTGATCTAACTTTTGGTATGAAACAACTATCAGCTCGGTGACAACTAAATTTTTTCATCCACTCGGTTAAGATAGAATTTCTTCATTGGTTGATACATGTGCTCGGTTAACCTTAGATAGTGATTACTAATGGGTAACCAACTCTTGGTCTCTCTTTTACCGACTATATAACATTGTTAGCTCATGACAACTAAACCATAGTGCATCTTTATCCATGCTGATTTGGTATAAGTACATCATGCATAAGAAAATATATGTAAAATGTGATCATTTGAAATGTCAGTCCCATACATACCTATTTCACCTTAAGTGGAGGTACCAATGTCACCCAATCTAGTGGATGAGGTTTCACCGATAGCATTACTTGACTCAGCATTCTCATTAGATGCCTTCTTCCACATAGTGTTCCTTAGCTTCGTGATATCTATGATAGTATATCCACTTTCAAATATGTGGTTTTCATCTGGTGCTCAGTCTCTACAATTCTTGCTTAAATGACCTACACTATGAGAGTGAATACAAACCATTCCAGTGCTTGTCTAGCTTCTTGATTGTCCAATCCAACTCTTTCTGTAACAATTTGCTGCAATGTGTCCATATCTACCACAAGCAGTGCAGTTAGCCCATGTATTATAATCCCAAACATAAGAGTTACCTTGTCTCTTTAGTTGATATGACTTTCACTATGTTTGCTGCTTAGGAGTCCATACTTGCTTCATCTTAGCCTTACACTCTTGTGCAGTGTGTCCATGTTTATTACAAGTATAGCATATTTTCTCCATAGTGGTGTTATTAGCAAGATCATTTTTCTTAGCTCTAGACTCATAAGCAGGATGTCCAAACTTACCACAATAGTAACAATATGCATTAAACCTAGGAGTGATAGGAGGTTAACCTTGTGCTTTGCTTCTACACACATTAGATGTATGTCCCAGTTTGCCACAGTGATAGCATGTCAACACTTTAGGTTTCTGATTTTGACTGATGTTGACTTGTTCAGTTTGTTGTGATGATTCTCCTTTGTCAGTGTAGCCTATTCCAGCTCTACCTCCAAATCTTCTTTGATTAGACAAGAAATCATCAATCTTCTTAGAACTGTCCTCAGCAAGTTTGTTCATTTCATTTTGTTTCTGTTGATTTTTCACTTCATTTCTTAACTTCTCATTCTCTTCTCTGAGTCTTGCAACATCTTCTAGTCTTCTTGAAAATTCTCCATTTACTCAGTTTATCTCTTGATTGACAGTCATCATTTGATTAGTTACTTGGAAATGACGATTAGTGAGTCTTTGTATCTCACTCTCTTTAGCTTGAATTTGTTCAGTCATCTGTCTTCGATCATCAATAGCTAGATTCCTTTCTTGCTCGACTTGTTTTTCTTTGTTCATTTTTTCTATCATTCTCACCATCTGAGATTCTTGACCGATTTGTAGTGCTTTCACTTGATCAGTTAAATGTTGATTTTTTTAAGATAAATCAGTGATTATGCTTTCAGATCCATCAGAGATGCTTCCAGAACTAGAACCAATATGCTTGAACATTTCATCAATAGGTTCTTCATGGTAACCGATCTCATTTTGTAGAATAGCTAGGTTCTTCCTTTCAACTAGTAATTTTTTCAGTCCTTCCTTGGCTTTCTTATACTGTTCCACAAACATTTGCATTTGTATCTTCTGATTCTCAATAGTCTTGTCAAGCTTGTATCTCTTCATGACTTAGATCTTTACCCTTCAGTGGTTAAACTGTTCGATAAGAGAATTGAGCTCTGATACCAATTGTTGGAATTAGGAGAGATAGGTACTGAGAGGGGAGGGGTGAATCAGTGCCTTCAAAACTTTTACTTGTAAACCTTTCTGATATATAACTGTAAACAATAATAATCGACCAAAACAACTTGAATCTAACTATATGTATCAATCATTCATTTAACTTATGAAAGTAAACAACATGACATCAATATGACAATCACATGACACAATTATTTTGGTAACACAGAAACCCTTGTTAGAAGGTAAAAACTACGGTGGGGATGACACCCACAAATTCTTCACTACTATAGATAGAAAAGGTTTGCCCGTTAGGGCTACAAGTTTTGATCACTTCTGGTGATCTCACCCTATTAGGAGTGACATGTTAGATCAGCTAGATCTACCTAGTTATAGGATTTTAACAACACTAATGAAGTGTGCACTCAGTTAAGAGATTTACATCAGACTGTTAAGTCTACTCTGTTAAGAGATTTTATCCAAAACTCTATTACAATTGTCAGAAAGAAATAGGAAATTATCTGCTATTTGACAAATCAATTGTCTAATACAGATCTATAAGCCCTAATAAAATATCACCTTACTTGTGATGAATCTCTGCTCTGAACTACTCGGTAGGCTCTGTTGATTCTACTCAATTTGAATTCCTCTGTACTCAGTTATGATCTGTTAACTGATAGACTTGAAGTTAGGAAATTTCTTCATGTACTCCGTGATTCATATATCAGCTCACACCAAAAATGATGTGAACACACAAATATATAGTGTTCTACTTTTGCCGCTTTAACAAAATTAGGTTACACAACATAGTCATAACCCTAAGATCCACGGTGTACAATAATAGCCTAGATCAACTATTACAAAAGATATACATTGCATTTAATGAATATCATCACATTAAATGTTCCTCGATCTTGGTAAAACATTTTATGAACCATTGTAACCGTATGCATAGAAGCATGTGCCATTTTAGATTACTATGCCATTTTCTGTGATCCTAAGTAAACACTGTGTAAACAGCTCAGTGTATACTGCGATGCTCGATGTTTACTGTCTGTCGGTGTTGGTGTTTGCTGGTGCTCGGTAAATTGATGAAGGGTGCTCCCCTTAATACCACAAACACATAACAAAAATAGAGAAACAACAACAATAATATGCAAGAACAAAAAATTGGCTTCTTATTATATCCACAAATGTGGAATTACAAACTTTCAGAATTACAATATGCAAAGCCACATGGGCATTCCCTTACAATATTCTATAGGACAAAGCCTTGAATCAATACCCAGATCTACTACCCAGAATTGCCCTAGACAAAACTACGGGCCTTCTTTATATAGGCAATTTCCACCGCCCAAGAAGGTTCCAAAAATTTAGCCCTAAGGGCCGACCAAACTTAGAATTATTTTATTTTACAATTTACTACATCAAAGTCAGCTCAAAATGAGTTTTGAAACCTGAACAAAAATTTTGAAGGAAAATTATTTTCTGCCATTTCAGGTGGCCCGACTTTCGGAGACCATAAGTCATCACCAGTTGACCTGATTGACTATTATAACCCCATTTCAGAAATGCCACGAAGTGCTCTATAGGCATGACACATGCAAAGTGCCCATCACCCAATTTTTCAACCTCATCTAGGGCCTCTAAAGCCTTCAAAATTAAGTTCAAAGTTTTTGTACCCTGCTGCCAATACCGAAAATCTTCAATATCTTCAAAACTAGACCTGATCTAGCCATGAAACTTTGTTGGCAGGCTGATATGACTGAGATGAATGTCCACATGTAAAATTAGAACATTCTAAGATCGTAAGACCAACTTACTAAAAATAGCAAGTTTCCTTAAATAGCAGCTCTGCACAAGATAGCCCTTATTGAATACAAAAATAGAAATTTTTTTTTTTTTGGGTGATGCAAGATTGCTCTTACACCCAAGATGCTCCTGCATCAGACACCCGGGGTAATTTGAGAAGTGACCCTGTCACGACTCAGGTGTACAGAGGAAAACCAAGATGGTTAACCTCCTCCTTTGTTAGCCATGATGAATCTTCAACAGGTCATCCTTTCCATTTGACCAAATACTCTTCATATGTCCTGTTCCTTGTGCTTCTGCCAACACGACTGTCCAGTATATTTTCAATCTCCTTGATATCTGAACTGGTTGCTGGAATACTCCATTGTGTTGTTGCAACCTCATATTCAACACCTCCTTCATGACACTTTGTCAAATCTGAAATGTTAAACACTGGTGAAATATTCAACTCACTAGGCAAGTCTACCTCATATGCATTTCTTAAATCATGCTTCTTTAGTATCTTACATGACCCAAACTTCTTCATTTTCAACTTGTTATATGTACCAACTGGAAATTGCTCCTTTCGCAAATGAACCATGACTTCATCTCCAACCTAAAATTCTTTATGCCTCCTTTTCTCATTTGCCTTAGCCTTATACTACACATTCATCTTGGTAATATGCTTCCTCACCTCCTCATGGATGTTCTTCAAGTGCTCTGCAAAATCCTCAGCTTCAGCACTACTTATTTCTCCTTTATCTATCTTTCTCAATTCAGATGCATTTCTTGGACTACTTCCATATACAATCTGGAATGGTGATTTACCAGTGCTCCTGTTGACAGAATTATTGTATACAAATTCTGCGTGTGGTAAAATCAAATCTCATCCTGTTGGCTTATCTCCAACCAAACATCTCAGTAGATTTCCCAAACTTCTATTCACCACCTCTGTCTATCCATCAGTCTGTGGATGATGTGATGAACTGAACTTTAAATCTATCTTCAACTTCTTCCACAATGTACGCCAGAAATATCCAACAAACTTAGTCTCTCTATCTGAAACTATGGTCTTTGGAAAACCATGTAGTCTCGCTACTTCTCTGAAAAACAATTCTGCTACATGAACAAGATCATTAGTCTTTTTGTAAGGAATGAAATGTGCCATCTTTGAAAATCTGTCAACTACTACAAAAATTGAATCATGTCCCCACTGTGTCCTCGGTAAACCAAGAATAAAGTCCATACTGATATCCTCCCAAGGCTTCTCTGGTATAGGTAATGGCTGATATAACCCCGTATTCTACTTCACTCCCTTCACCATCTAACATACTCTACAACTCTGTACAAACTTCTTCACATCTTGTTGTAACTGTGGCCAATAATAATTTTCACTAACCAAAGCAAGGGTTTTATCATGACCAAAATGTCCAGCCAATCCTCCACTATGCTTCTCTTTGATGAGATTCTCCCTCATAGAACTTCTTGGAATGCACAACTGACTCCCTCTAAATAGCATATCATCCTAGATGATAAAATCCAGCCACTTCATTCTATCTAGAGTAATAGGTTCTTTACAAGCTTTCCAAGCTCCACCAAAATCAGGATCCTCTGGATACAAATTTTTGAGTTCCTTGAATCCAACCACCTTAATCTGCATCCCTGTCAGAAATAGTTGCCTTCTGCTAAGAGCATATGCAACCCTGTTAGACTTTCCACTTCTGTGTTTCAAAAAAAATGTATAACTCTGCAAAAAATCAACCCATTTCAAATGCCTCTGATTCAACTTTCCTTGACTATTCAAATATTGCAAAGCTTGATGATCAGTATACAAGACAAACTCTTTAGAAAGTAGATAATGTATCCACTTCTTTAATGCCTGAACTATAGCATAAAATTCCTGATCATAAATAGAATACTTCCTCTTGGCATCATTTAACTTCTCACTAAAATAAGCAACAGGTTTACCTTCTTGGCTCATAACAGCTCCTATTGTAGTACCACTAGCATCACAATCTACTTGAAACACCTTACTAAAATTTGGAAGTGCTAAAATAGGTTGTTCTCTAACTTTTTATTTCAACAATTGAAAACTCTTTTCTACCCCATTAGTCCACTTAAACTCTTTTCTATCCCCTCTCATTTTTTCAGTCAAGGGTCCACAAATACTGCTAAAATTTCTGATAAACTTTCTGTAAAAGCTAGCTAGACCATGAAAAGATCTTACCTCGGTAGCACTCCTTGGAGTAGGCCATTCAAGGATAGCCTGTACCTTCTCTGGGTCCATTTTTAGACCTTCTGCTAAAATTGCAAATCCCAAATACACTAACTCTTTCTTCACAAAACTGCACTTCTTTAAATTAATCAACAATTTCTCATCTCTTAGCTTCTCAAACACCATACAAATATGCATCATATGTTCCTCCAATGTCTTGCTAAAGATCAAAATATCATCTAAGTAAACAATGACAAACTTTCCTAGAAATTCTTTCAGAACCTCGTTCATGAGCCACATGAAAGTGCTCGATGCATTGGTTAGCCCAAAAGGCATGACTAACCACTCATACAGTCCTTCCTTTGTCTTGAAGGTAGTCTTCCATTCATCTCCTTCTCTGATCTGAATATGGTGATATCCACTCTTCAGATCTATCTTTGAGAAATACATAGCTCCACTCAAACAGTCTATAATATCATCCATTCGTGGCAATGGAAACCTATACTTGATTGAGATCTTGTTTATTGCTCTGGAATCTGTACACATCCTCCATTCTCCATTCTTCTTTGGTGCTAATACTGCTGGTACAACACATGGACTCAAGCTCTCCTGAATCAATCCCTTCTGTAACAACTCATGTACTTGTCTATTCAACTCTTCACTTTCTGCTGGTGTCATTTTATGTGCTGCCTTGTTTGGAAAACTGGCTCCTGGAATCAAATCCATCTGATGACTGATCTTCCTTACGGGTGGTAATCCATCAGGTACATTATTAGATACAATATCTTGAAACTCATTCAACAAATCTGCAACCTCTACAGGTACATCCTCTACTTCTTCTTTACTAGCTTTTGGAATTAAAGAAAAACACACATGCTCATGCCTCATACTATCTAAGAATTTTCTTCCATCAACAAATGTTATTCTTGCATTACCACATACCTTTTCTTCGGTCTCCTTCAATGGCTTTAGCTTATGTCACACTCCATCCTTTGTCAGGGAATAGGTATTCGCATGACCATCATGTACAACACATCTGTCAAACTGCCACGGTCTACCCAACAACATATGACATGCATCCATAGATATTATATCACATAGTACCTCATCTTGGTACCCGCCGATCTTGAACTTTACTAGGCACTGTTCACTGACCATGACCTTGTGGTCATCCTGCACCCAGGCAATCTGATATGGATGTGGGTGTTTCTATCTCTTGAGCTTCAACTTTGTCACCATCTCTTCTGACACCAAATTTTCAGTGCTTCCACTATCGATAATCACATCACAACATTTACCCTCACACTTGCATCTAGTGCGAAACAAGCTCCTCCTTTGTTTAGGTTCATTCTCACCACTCAGCAAGACTCTTCTGTTAATTAGCATTTCTCCTCTTTCAACATCTTCAGAATTTGATGATTTGGCATCTTCATCTACATGTGCAACTCTGGTCTGGCCTTCATTTCTCCTATCTATTCTACCTTGGCACTGAGGACATTCAAATGCCCTATGACCTTCTTCTCCACAGTGAAAACATGTTCCACGGAAGCCTCCTCTTCTGGAACCTTGTCCTCTTCCTCTTCCTCTCTGATCTCTATTATTCTAATCTTGGAAATGATTGAAATTGTTTCCTCTCTAATTCTAGCTACTACTGGCCTCATCCTTCTTTTTCGAATCTTCATTTCGGCCACCATATGACCATCCACCAGATCTTCCACCACGACCTCTTCCATTTTGTTTGCTCTCAAACTTCTTGTTCAGCTTTTCCTCTACTTTTAGGGAAAATTGGTATGCCTCCTCAATACTGTTCATTCGAACCAGATTTAACTCCTCCTGAATGCTTGGACTTAACCCATTAAGGTATTGGGCAACTTTCTCCTTATCAGCTTCTGCATGGCCTGTTCTAATGAGGAGTCGATAGAACTCTTCTGTATACTCCTGAACAGATCTTCCTGCTTGCTTCAAACTTTGCATTTTCTTTAGTAGGTCAAGCTCATAATCAACAGGAATGAACTGTCACTTCAATTTATCCACCATCCGATCCCATCTTGTGATTTTATCTTTCCCTCTTCTATTTCGCTCCAATTGAATTTCTTGCCACCAGATCTTCGCATGACCTTTCAGTCTGGCCTTCGCAAATTTGACCCTATCAGGATCTTCAACATCTTCATACTCAAAATATTCCTCACATTCATTGATCCAGTCAATCAATTCCTCTGGGTTAAGATTTCTAAAAAATGTAGGAACTTCAATCTTAGGTCTTTTCCCAATCTTGGAAATTGCCCGAAAAAGTCATTCTTCCTCCTGGTTCACAATTTTGGCTTCTCCTTCTTGATATTCTTCTTCGGCTTCATCCTCGCTTTCATCTCTGACATTAAGATTCATTCCTTTGTGAATCTCTTCTTGCAATGCTCGCACTTGTCTCTGTAGCTCTCTAACCTCAGGTGTCACAGCACTAGCTCTTCTGCCACGTTCTCTTCGTGGAGGCATTTTCGTGATGCACGCTGAAACCCTAACCACGGTCTTGGTGCAAACTGCCTCATAGTCAGCGATCTATTTACACACTCAAGAACTCTTGCTCTGATACCAATTGATGAAGGGTGCTCCCCTTAATACCACAAACACATAACAGAAATAGAGAAACAACAACAATAATATGCAAGAACAGAAAATTGGCTTCTTATTATCTCCACAAATGTGGAATTACAAACTTTTAGAATTACAATATGCAAAGCCACATGGGCATTCCCTTACAATATTCTATAGGACAAAGCCTCGAATCAATACCCAGATCTACTACCCAGAACTGCCCTAGACAACACTACGGGCCTTCTTTATATAGGCAATTTCCACCGCCTGAGAAGGTTCCAGAAATTTAGCCCTAAGGGCTGACCAAACTTAGAATTATTTTATTTTACAATTTATTACATCAAAGTTGGCTCAAAATGAGTTTTGAAACCCGAACAGAAATTTTGAAGGAAAATTATTTTCTGCCATTTCAGGTGGCCCGACTTCCAGAGACCATAAGTCATCACCAATTGACCCGATTGACTATTATAACCCCATTTCGAAAATGCCACAAAGTGCTCTACAGGCTTGACTCATGCAAAGCACCTGCACCCAATTTTTTGACCTCATCTGAGGCCTCTAAAGGCTTCAAAACTAAGTTCAAAGTTTCTATACCCTGCTGCCAATACCGAAAATCTTCAATATCTTCAAAACTAGACCTGATCTAGCCATGAAACTTTGCTGGCAAGCTGATATGACTGAGATGAACCTCCACATGTAAAAGTAGAACATTCTAAGATCGTAAGACCAACTTACTAAAAATAGCAAGTTTCCATAAATAGCAGCTCTGCACAAGATAGCCCTTATTGAATACAAAAATAGAAATATTTTTTTTTTGGGTGATGCAAGATTGCTTTTACACCCAGGATTGCTCTTACACCCAGGATGCTCTTGCATCATAAATTGTTTGCTGCTCGGTATATAAGCTTTACTGACTTGTCTTTTCTACTTCATGTTATTGATTAGCTCAATGTAAGTGACTGACCGATATCTTTACAAACCTTTGATACTAATGAAAACCTTAAATGCTCAATAGAGATAACACCTAAAAATTGCATTTTCCAAGTTCAATTTCTCAGAAAAGTTGTTTAACTCATAATTTTTTTCATCTTAGTGAAATCACCTTCATTGATAATTAAGGTATTCACTTTTTCAATCTTAGGCTTCCATTTCTTCTTGCTACTACCTACTTCTTCACCTGCCTTTCCTTCTGATGTTTTCCTTGGTGTTGGGGTATATATTGTCTTTTGTCTCTTTCCTAGACTGCTTTCCATCTCCTTTACTCTTTTTGCTAGTGGAGTGGTGGAGGATCCAATGGATTTTCTCACTTCCTGCACTTCCACTACTTCAATTTCTTCCTCTAGGTCCTAAGATTATTCATTAGGTGCTGCTACTAATGTCAGGGGGTGGAACTAATAGGACTTCATAATGACCTACATCTCATATTGCTGCAGTCTTCTTTGCAACCTCAAATTCATGCTCTGTCATGCCTGTATCTTTAAGAATTTTCTTGATTGCATTGTCAACTCTCTTTTTAGATAACTTACGTGCCTATAAGGACTTTGTGGAGTCAAATTTCTCCTCAAAAGTTCCAAATCTTTGACTCTTTGCATCCAATTTACACTTAAGTAATTTTATTATATATTCTTTAGTTTCAACTTTAGAAACTTCATATCCAAGTGGATCTACAAATTCCACTCTAGGTTCAACTGCTTCTATGAAAGTAAAATCAGTCTCAACCATAAAACATATCTCTTTACTATATTTTTCCACAATAACTAGTGGAATCCTTGATCTCTTTCTCATTTGATTTTGAAAAGTATTAATTACCAAATTTGCGCTCTCATTTACTTTGTCTATAGGGTGTCTTAAGTAGACCTTGTTAATTATATCCATGGTATTCTTGTTATCATTCCAGTCTTCTCCAATAGTATATGGAAATCTCCTTAACAAATGAAAAAACATATATGTGATCAGAGATGAAAATCTAAACTCTGAGTTCTTAGTCTTCTTGATCTTCTCAAGGTTCTCTATCAACTGAATTCTTAGAATTTCACACATATCTACTTGAATTTTCTCAACACACATAAGATAAGTTGCATGTACATTGCCAGTTGCTATATCATCTTCTCTATAATTTGCACAAAGATTAGAGGTTAAGATCTTGTATACATATATAACATCATCTTGTATGATCTTGTTGATTATAATTCCTCTTCCATTATAAGATGACTTAGTGTTGTCCAACATAGTTTTCTTTACATTCTTCTCATTAAAAGGAATTAATCCAGATTTAGATAGACTGGTTACCTCATGAATAAGGTTTGCACTGATGTATATCACTCTATCATCTAACCAAAATTTACCATTGTGGATTCTACTCAAGATAATCTTAGTGCATTCGTCATCCTGGAATTCATAATGAAGTGGATACTTGACAACATCATTATCTTTCAAATGTTCAAACCCTTCTTTGAATTTCATGTCCTATTTATATATCTTATCATATTCCATGATCAGGTTTCCATCACTTAAGGTCTCAAACTTGCATTTCAAATAACTTTTCACATCTTCTAGGTGCAAAACTCTGTCTGGAATGGATGATAATGCAAGACTAGGGTCTTCTTCCAAGGGTTCTACTGGTTCCCTTTTTACTCTTGGTCTAATTGAATCTCTTATATGGTGAAAAATTGATGCATCCATGATTCTTGTAAAACTTTAACTACTTTGATAGATTTGCTTAGCAAAATACCTCAAAAATGCAATTTGGGGCTTTCCCTAGATCTGGCACGAAATCCTTTTCAAAATCCTATAAAATGCTCTTAATCTCCACTGAATCACTCTTCTTATCACTTGTAGTCACTTCAATGATCAAATGATACCAATCATATGCTTTTATCCTTTCAATCTTTCAAGATTCTGACATCGCATTCAATTTCTTTGCCGCTTCTTTCCAAAAAGTTGTTCCTGTTACCTGCAGAACTTCATTCTTTCCGTGTACTCACATACATTCATATTATTTCATGCATTCTTAACCATATCATAATCACATCATATAATACCTCATATTAACTTTGCAAGACTTAATTCAATCTACTCTAACTTCTACACTATTCTAATGCTCTACTATAATACATATTTCATGAAATAATTACTTCAAGTTCTTTGAGATGAGTTAGGAAAAGATTCACACTTACTATCAGATACTTCACTTGTCTAATTTCCTTGTGTAATGAGTGTACTTGCTTGATTTGTGTCTTTAACAAATTTAACTTCTTCTGAGTTACTACAACATCCTTTCTGACTGTTGTTTGTGTTCTCATTTCTCATTGTGTAGCTTCTAGGATTAAGGTTTCTCATGTTGTTCATTCTACAAAATCTTGTTTTGTGACCAAATTTGTTGCATATCTAGAAAAATACTCCATTGTTTCCATATCTTGGTCCTATTTGACTGATTTTTTATCTGCAATTTCTGGCAATGTGTCCAATCTTGTTGCATCTATAACACACAACTCCATTTTTTTTGTTCATATCTTCAGTAGGTCTCTTATCTTCATGATTAGTATCTCTAAACATTCTACTACTACTATTGTTATCATTAGATCTAGGTTTCTTACAATCAATAGCTCTATGTCTAAAACCATGACAATTATAACAATAACTAGAGATAGGTTTGAATTGCTTACCTATGCAATCTTTCTTCATATGTCCAAAAGTATTACATGCAAAACATCTACCTTTGAATTCTCTTTGCATATCTTTGGGTGGTTCATCTTCTTTAGGTGGATTAGGTATGTCTTCAGATTTGTTAGCTTCATCAGATTTCTTTTCATCTTTGTTCTCAAAGGGTTTCGGATCTGGTTCCTTGCATTCTTCACTTATCTTATATGAATTAAATCCAAGACCAGTTGTATCATAATATGGCTTTTGATAAGGCATTTGTTCATCAATCTTCTCACTGGTGGAATATAATTTTTCAAGATGTTGTTTAGATTGAGTCAATTCACCTTTCACAATTGTATTGTACTTCTCAAGTTCAACATACTGTAATTTAGTTTTCTCTAGTTTAGATGTCACTTTACAAAGTTTAGACTTCAGATCTTCATTTTCAGATTTCAGATTTGATTCATTTTTTCTATTTCCATCTTTCAAGCTTAACTTCATATCTACAATCTTCAACTCATGTTTAAGGATCTCATTTTCTTTCTTCAAATTTGAAATTTCATCACATTCCTTGACTTGAATTGTAGGTTCTTTCTTTGATTTTAGTTCTTCCACTTTTTCTTTTAGTTTCTCAATGCAGTTCTTCACATCATCATATTTCCATTTCAGAGTGTCTCTTTCATCATTAAGAATATCAATTTGTTCAAGAGCTTCTTCAAGGTTCTTTTGCAATTCATCCATATCCATAGAGATCTTACTCAAGCTGTTAGGCTTTCTCTAAATAACTTTGTTTTGAGTAACTAAGCTCTGATATCAATTGTTAGAAATAGGGAATACTGAGAGGGGGGTGAATCAGTATTCTACAAACTTTTACTTTTGCCCAATTATGGATATAATAAAAAATTAACTTGATGCTTGAAAAACAAAGTAGACTAAATAAAAATCATAGCAATAAAGAAAATGAACTCATAACACCATTTTTTTTGTCGAGGAAACCCTGGCCAAGGGAAAACCCCATTGGGGATGATACCCATAACTGATCCACTAATCAAAAGTATCCGGTTAAGGATGTTGGCCCTGTTAGGAGTCTATTACATACATATAGTGTCCCTGTCTTGATTAAAGGACTATAGGCCTTGTTAGAAGCCTCAACCCTATTAGGAGTTGATGTTACAAAATAGAGTGTTTGCAAGATGAGATCACTGCCCAAACATGCAATATTCAATGATATCTAAATACAAAGGTAAAGTACATAACCTTTCATTGCTGCCGAATAGCTTTCCTATTTTGATTTAGCTTTCTAGGCTCTTCACTTTCATACATAGAGTCTGCTTTATTTTCTTCTTAAAATATACAACTTCGCATCATAACATTACAAAAATTATTACATCTCTTTCTTTGTATTACATGCTTATTACATATATACAAGTTATTAAGAATAATAACTTCCAGTCAACTTTACTAAGCATAAACTCTTTCCAAAATATAAAACTAATTCATGTTGCCTAAGGGTTAACATCTAGGATGTTGTCCCTTATATGGTTAAGTCATTATTTTGATAAACAAAATAATCCCTTAACTAATATTCTCATTCTGTCTTCTTTCTCTATTCAGGTCGGCTTTAGCACTATCTTTGTTAATCTTCAATATCTCCTTCTATACATGTCGTACAGACTTGCACTTTCATATGTGACTTTTTTATACATAGAATTATCCATGTTCAAGTGTGCATGCATTGAAACTTCTTCTGTGAACATTGCTAACCAAAACTATCTCTAATTAAACTAGTAAATACTGTTGTACTTAGACAATTTTTACTTGCGCTCATACAAAATTGTTTTCTTCTATAGTGCGGTCATCATAGTGATTATATGTTGCGATAATGACAACAACCTAATATCCTACTCAGCCAAATTGCCAACTCTCAAGACATGAAATATGAGATCTTAGAGTATTTGGAGACTCTGAAATAGTGATATCTTAGATTAGATCCAAATATGCTTTTAAGAACAAAAGATTGTACAGAAATGTTGTTTGGGATGAATTAGACAATTTTGATGCATTTGGTATTTTGATTAGATGGATAGAGGCCAAAACATAATGGCAGATTTTCTAGCTAACATTTCTTTGAGGCTAGAAGATGTTACATTTGTAGGAATCTCTAAGATAGAGGTTCAATCTAGGCCTTCCATACTAGATAATATTGAGAGCTGGTAAGTTTTTGAAGATGATTTGGATATTCTAAGGTTTTTGCATTGTGAGGAAAACTTTGGAAACAAAAAGATTGATTTTAGTGGTTATGTGGAAACCTTGGATGATAAGGATGTTGGATATTGCTAATGCATGGAGAGGTGATTAAGACATTTAATATGGTTAATCACTACGTTACTGAATGGGCATTCATACTGTTGTTATTTGTGTTTTGTCACTGATGTCAACATATGTTTCTGAGAGAATACCAGATTGGTTATCATAGTGTATGAACACTGTACAGATGTTTCAGATGTTGCGAAGTTGGACAAGAGTTGAGATGGATGTTGTGATATTATATCTGAGATCACATCTTTAGATGTAACATATTGAGAGAGATACAGATGGATTAATGAAGACTGGTCATTGGACTGTGACAGTGAAAATTGATAGAGTTAGTCTCTGGGTTTTTAATATATCTTTCAGAAGACTTTGATTCAAGGTATGCAAGCTTGAAGGATGAAGCACTGATCAATGCACTATTTGAAGGTGAGTTCAATGAAGTTAAAGACTTAGATTTGGCACATGAATTCTAGAATAGATTAGAAGCATTATATGAAGGGGATAAATATGCCAAGTAGGCAAAGTTACAAAACTGGAAAACAAAGATGGAAAAGCTGCAAATGAATGATGATGAAAGCATTAGAGCCTATGTTCAAAGGGTCACAGAAGCAGTTGTTGGAATCAAAAATTATGGAGGTACTTATGATGAAGAGGAAGTTATTGTGAAGATCCTCAGATCATTGACTCTTGTATACAAATTCAAGGCAATGTCTATTCAAGAAACTATTCCCCTTACTCCAAACTTTAGCAGAGATATTTTGATTGCAAAGTTAAATACTTTTGAAGCTATGGAATTAGGAGAAGCTACACCTAAAGTTGAATCTTCATTTAGGGCATCCACACACAAGAAAGTATCTGCACTTTCAAGAAAAAGAAAATAAGACCTAAAAGAAGAGCTTGGTGAGTATGTTGAGGAATGGGAAAATATAATGGAAGAAGAAAGAAAGATGGAAGAACTTGTTGCACTGATTGCTAGAAGAGGAAAAAGAGGTAAGGGAAAATTTGAAGGCAAGTTACCCTTGAAATATTTTTCATGCAATAAAATAGGTCATTTTGCATCTAGATGTCCTACAAGATTTTCTAAATACAAACCTGATTATGCAAATCTTAGAAGGGACAAAGAATGTTATTATGCTAGTGAAGGAATCTCTGATGATGATGATTTAGACAATGAAGAGATTGGATTTGTTCCTATTAAAGATGAACCAGTTCATGAAGAAAAATCCTTAGTATCTCATGTTGACAAGAAAACTAAATGGATAATTAACAGTGGATGTTCTCATCACATGACTAGTGATAAGAACAAGTTTGTTAAATTAGTAAATTATGATGGAGGTGTTGTAAGGTTTGGGGACAATCTCCCAAAATCCATCATAGGAGTAGGATCCATTACTTTGGATGAAAAGACTAATATAGACAATGTACTACTTGTTGAAGGATTGAAACACAATTTGTTGACTATCAGAAAATTAATGGATAAAGATTTTTAGTTAAGTTTTGTTAATGGTAAATGCTTCATCAGAAGCAAGGAAGGAAAATTGATTGCTATTGGTTCAAAATCTAGAGGTAATGTATTTGAAATAAACACATTTGGAGGCTCTTGTTTTGTTACAAAGGTAGATGATAGTGTTGGAAAGTTGTCTATACTGATGTATATGACTTATTATAGTGTTTTCATTATGGAAACAAAGTCATATAGTAGTTTGGAGTCAGCGCACTTGATGAGAGGATCATAAATCAGCTAAGTGTTGAAGACTGGATAGTGTACAGAGTTCTTGAAGCTCAGAGCATCACCGCACATGCGTATGACCGAGTTATGGTATGCACCCTAGAAGATAAGTTGGTTAGACTATATTCATGCTTAGTCTATGAGAGCATGATTAGATATGCAAGTATGAGAAAGATACAAACATTTGAAGTTACACAACCAGTGTGTGCCAGATAAGAACATAGTAAGCAGCTGACTATTAACATTTTGAGTTGCGGTTATATTCTAATGATGTAAAGGCTATGCACCTATTGTAATTAGGTTTTCGACATGTATATATGTTTTTTTGTAAGTACGCTTGAGCCAATTCAATTGGAAGTGTTGTATGTAATAGGTTTAAGGGCTGACCTAGTTGTTTATTTTGTATGCGCATATAAATATGAGATGTGCCCATTGTAATTGGTATGGAAGTTGATAGAGATTTGTGAGAAGTAGAGCAGAAGTGTGTGAAGAGACTATAAGATGTATTAGATCTTTGCAAGATGTCAAAGCATCAGCGCATCAAAGGAATTGATCTGAAAAGCAGTGTCACAATGACAGTTCATCCAGCAGATATAGTGTGTATCTAAGATCAGAATGTTGTAGCCTTCACCACTTGAGTAGTGAGCTCTAGGATAGTGCATCCACTCCCCTAATAGGGACTATTGTAAAAGACTCCTAATAGGGTCTGACCCTTGACAAGGTCTATTGTACTTAATGCATTGTAAAGAAACTCCTAATAGGGTTAAGGATCTTCTAACAAGGATCATAAAACACTAGTACAAAATATTAGTGGGTGTCAATTCCCACTGGGGTTTTTACCTATTTGGGTTTCCTCGTAACCATATTGGTGTTATGTGTTGATTTCATGTTTCATGTTTATGTGGATGTTCATTTCAGTACTTAAACATTTAAGTTCAGTTTAAAGATTAAGTAAAAAGATAAAATACAGTGAACACTGATTCACCCCCCCCCCCCCCCTCAGTGTTCCCATTCTTAACAATTGATATCAGAGCTCTGGTCCTCAGCAAAGAAGTTTAACCACTTGAGGAGATCATGGAAAAAGAAGAAATGAAATATTTGAAAAGAAATCTTGAAGCTTCTCTTGAAGACATGGACAAATCTAAAAGAGAAACTGAAGAACTAAAAGAAAAACTTAGTGATGCTCAATTAGTCATCAAAAGGTTAAGGAAGGATTTGAAAGAATGCTCTACCAGTGATCTACAGACAATGGTCAAGAAGATGAAAGAAGAAAATACATCCTTAAAAGAACAAATTGAAGAATTTGATGATAAGCTGACTAATAATCAGGAAGTCTATGATGAACAAGTCAAAGAGAACCTTCAACTGAATGAAGAATTGAGGCAAGCAAACATGGAAATCTTAGAGCTAAGAAAAAACAAAGAAAGCTTGGAATCTGAATTAAAAGATAAAAAGAATCATATTGATAAATTATACACTACTTCTAATTTGTTAGAATCTCAGTTGTATGCAAGAAGAGCTAAAGGAGATACTAGTTGCATTGGATACAATGAAGCACAAAATCAGATTGACAACATGTGAGCAAGAATGAAAGCACTAGAAGGCACCTCGGATGCTAAAGAGACTAGAAGTCAGACCAAGGATCATATTGAACCACCTAAGAATGAGTGCAAGCCTGTAGACCACACTTGTTATGCATGTAACAAGCATGGACACATAGAAAGGAATTGTACAAAGGTAAGAACTTTTAATGGTTACTGTTAGTCATGCAATAAATTTGGTCATAAAGCTATGAATTGCAAGACAAGTCAAAAGAACAAGACTCATAATCAAAAAAATCAGAATCAGTCAAATGTAAGAAGTTCTCATAATGTTACATGTCAGATATGTAACTATAATGGTCACTCAGCTAAACAATGTAAGATGGTCACTCATGTCAATGTGCCGAGGAATATAAGGCCTCCAGTCATTTGTCACTCCTGTAAAAAGGGTAGACACATCTTAAAGTTTTATAGATCAAGGATGCAAGGTTGGGAAAGCCCTAAAAAGACCAAAGAACCAATATTGGATTATGAAGGAGAAGTCAAGTTTGTGAAAGCCTCATAGAATGCGGGCATGATTTGGTCAAAAGCAAAGAAGGATAAGGTTGATGAGTATGTATTGGATGTATCCACAGTGGACACACCCTCTACATCGGGATGGATTTCCCTCAGGGTCATAGGGGGAGCTAATTTAGCTCTAGACCCCTGCGTGGCTGGTATACTCACTCTCAAAGTATGCACCTTTGGACTTAATCTTTTGGAGACTAAGGGAACCTTTGTGCAAGAGTGCACTAGCTAATTCTTTGTAGAATGAAAGATAGAAATTTCCAAGTGACAACCTGGTTTATGTGACAAGCATTAATGGTAGAAAATCTACTTTAAAGTACACAAAAGTTAGAAGATCTCTCATTGCATTCAAATTAAGAGTGATTGAAAAGAAAAAGAGCCTTAGTAGTTGATTGAGAAGGATTGCAATTTGATTCATCAAGATTTTTTGTACATTTTATTAGTTGTGGAAACCCTAGTTCATCACGCGGATTCAGAATCTCTTGGAAACCTTTGTGAAAGCGATATAGAAGTAAGTGATGGCTACTCCTATAGTATTTGATGTTGCAGAGAAGAAAAGATATGTGTTTAAGAGGCATCCATTTAAATCTACACTAGATGACCTAGAAGGGGCATTCTCCCCCACACCTATGGGCGTTATGCATGTCGAGGACATTAGGGCATACATCTATTGTAAGAAAGAACCAGTAGGGTTGGACAGATTAAGGGCGCACATGGAAACTATGCTAAAACCAAACAAAACCTTCATGGATGAGTATGCACGGTGGAATAATCACTCAATAGTAGAGTATGCTATAGCATATGAGTTTTATGAATCAAAATGGATCAAGATTCTATTGAGAAGGATTCATGATGACCTATTTTGGATAGGTGAAGTGCCAGTCAGAATTACCAGTGACCTAATTCATGAGATGATAGGCCTTTCAAGGACAAGCATCATCCTTCCAGTGGGAAAAGATGTGAGGAATATTATTGAATAGACTTGCAAATCAAGAAGTGATAGGCACGGTATGACTATCGAACCTATTGAGCAAGATGACATCAAATTGATGTCTATGATACTTGGATACAGGTTTCAACACACCAGCAGGGTAAATAGTGTGTCTGTGACCAAAATTCTTGTAGCCATAAGAATTGTAAATGAGAATGGAGAGTTCAACTTGTGTGAGATCTTGTGCACACAACTAATTGACAACATCAAGGCAATCAAGCATGATAAAACCAAGATATTCAAGTTTCGGTCCCTAATTATCTATATGTACTTCCATATTGTTAAAAGGTGTCAGATTCATACCTATAAAAGACTATTCCTACCATGCCTCAAATATCTTTCAAGGCATCTATAGAGAGAACTCTAAGAGACTACATGACACTAGAGTTGAAGACATTCAGGGTCAAAATGCAGATGAGGTACAGGATACCATAGAACATTGTTGAGAAATACAAGGATACTATTTGTTTTAAGGTTGAGACAGACACAACAAGCATGGAGGCAGTTGAACCAAGAAAAAATTGGATTCATCCACTAGGATATGAAGTGGAAGAGGCTATTCTAGAGGCCTATGCTCAAGTTCTATTATCAGCACCTAAAGACCCCAATGAGCCAAGATGGGGAACCTATGAGGAGAAGATAAGAGAGATAGATGCTAAACTAAACAACACAATGACAAAGAGGAAGGTTGCCAAGGTTACCTCTGAGATCTTGAGAATACATGGAGTGTCTCAAGAAGACCTAGACAAAGCAAGAGAACAAAAGATTTCTTTGGAATTAGAGAGCGCAAATGCAGCAAAGGAAGAATTAGATGATCCTAAGCTGAGGAAAGTGAAGATTGAAAAATATGATGAACAAAAGTGTAAAACTAATGTTACTCCTTCTGCGCCCAAAGAAATCATTGACCTTACTGCTCCTCATGAGTATAAGGCAATGCCAAAGAGGAAGAAATAGATCAGCATTGGTCATCCATCCTCAAGAGTTACAAGGAATAGAAAGAACTCACAAGCACCTCCTGAAGTAAGTTTCAAACCTAGTCTCAGTGTGCTAAGTACAAGAATAATTGATGAGGGAAGAATTGATCAAGTAGGAAAGTTTTATGAAAAATATAGTGAGATAGAAAAATCTGAGATACATGGAATGATAGTCAAACACATGCTGAAGTTCAAGAAGAAAGTCTTGGAACATCCTAGAATTCCAAAAGAGATAGGCTATTGAAGAGGATCTATAGATAAGGGAAAATATTCTAGATGATACCCTCCTGGTATGTTCTCTAGAGGAAAATTCTTTGTTGTTAGACTTAGTAAAGCCACATCTTAGAACCAGGTCAAGGACTTTGCACATTATGGACAAGAACTATGATCTTGTTGCAAAAGAAACATAGAAGACATTTGAAAAGGTTTTTATGAATAGGCACATGTATCCATCTACTATGCCTACAACACAAGAACCCTTAAAGGAAGTCAAGGTGGCAGAGCCCACTAATGCATCAGTGATAGGTCCTCAAGAGTCAATGCCTATAGTTGAAACACAAATAGAGGTAGATAAGTCTGTGCCCATGATAGAGTCACTAAAAGATAGCACCATTATCATTGATAATGTAGAGATAACCATGGAGGCCACTGAAACTGAGTTGGACAAGTTTGAAGAAGCTTTTGTGAGCACACAAGAAGCTGAAATCTTATGTAGTAACACTCCTACTCATCAAGAAGAAATATTGATTAAGGACATAACAAATGAGAAAGAAGAAGAAAAGGTGGAAGAAGAGAAAGAAGGAGAAAAAGAAAAAGAAGCTGAAAAACAAAAAGATGAAGAAGAGGTAAAAGGAAGTGAACAAAAAGATGAAACATCAATCAAGGTAAAACAAGAAGTGATGGATAGCACTCCCATCACTCCCTCAGTAGCATTGTTGTCAAGTTTGACACCTGACACAACTAGTTTGGACTCATGGGGAGAAGAAGACCTGATTAAGTTCAACATCTTAGCTATGGAGAAGGCCAAGGAGAAACAAGTGATGAGGAATCCTCTCCTTGTAGAGTCAGTGAACATACTAAATAGTTTTTTACCTATAGACAAGAAAGTGTCCAAGGTACACTCTATTGATGATGTAAGTATAGTCAAGTCACAATTCAAAAGCAATTTGTCTAGCCTAGAAGAATCTGCATCCTTAGTTGTAGAGGAGAAGTACTTGAAGAAGAGATTAAGTGAGTTGGTTAGAAACTATGCACTTGACCTAAGCTCACTAAAGGTTGGTCAAGCATCCCTGAAGGAGTTTGTAGCAAAGGGAAGAAAGATCATTTCTAAATGTATGAACCAAGACAAGTTAATTGGCGATCTGTACAAAAAGGTACAATAGGCAGAAGTTTTGATAGAAAACATAAGGAAATCAGTAGAAAGTCCATCTGTTGATGTGAATATGTGCAACAATGTCTACCAAGGATAGTTAGACAAGATTGAGAAGGCAGAAAAAGAGATGATCAAGATAAGGGCTAGGCAGACTCAGCTAAGGAATGCTCTTGCATCCTCATTAGACATACTAAATCAGAATATCAAGGAGATTGATGCCACCATGGTGACATATGATCAAGGTCCTAGCACTGATATGGAGAAGATGGAGAAGCTACAACATGCTTTATGTGCCCATCTATAGATTGTAAATTCACTAATCACATTTTAGAAGAAGGAGATCCAAAATCTGTAGATAGCATATCTGGATGTTCTATCATAGTAAGTTTTTGTAGATTCAATTTTGAAACAACTTTGTCTTTAATGTCAAAGGGGGAGTATGTGTAGAATATGGATCATAGATATGTATAAGGAGATATAAGACAAAAAAAATTTGTATCAAGGACAGTTAGCAACTTGGCCATATTCCTTTGTTGCCATCAATGACAAAGGGGGAGATTGTTGGAAAGTTGGCTATACTAATGTATATGACTTAGTATAGTGTTTTCATTATGGCAAAAAAGCCATATAGCAGTTTGGAGTCAGCGCACTTGATGAGAACATCACAAATCAGCTAAGTGTTGAAGACTGGATAGTGTACAGAGTTCCTGAAGCTCAGAGCATCAGCACACATGCGTATGACCGAGTTATGGTATGCACCCTAGAAGATAAGTTGGTTAGACTATATTCATGCTTAGTCTATGAGTGCATGATCAGATATGCAAGTATGAGAAAGATACAGACAGTTGAAGTTACACAGCCAGTGTGTGCCAGAGAAGAACATAGTAAGCAGCTGACTATTAACATTTTGAGTTGTGGTTATATTCTAATGATGTAAAGGCTATGCACCTATTGTAATTAGGTTTCCGACATGTATATATGTTTTTTTGTAAGCACCCTTGAGCCAATTCAATTGGAAGTGTTGTATGTAATAGGTTTAAGGGTTGACCTAGTTGTTTATTTTGTATGCTCATATAAATATGAGATGCGCCCATTGTAATTGGTATGGAAGTTGATAGAGAGTTGTGAGAAGCAAAGAAGAAGTGTGGGAAGAGACTATAAGATGCATTAGAGATTTTCAAGTGGTCAAAGCATCAGTGCATCAAAGGAACTGATCTAACAAGCAGTGTCACAGTGACAGTTCATCCAGCAGCTATAGTGTGTATCTAAGATTAGAAGGTTGTAGCCTTCACCACTTGAGCAGTGAACTCAAGGACAGTGTGTCCACTCCCCTAATAGGGACTATTGTAAAAGAATCCTAACAAGGTCAAACCCTTGACAAGTTTTACTATACTTAATGCATTGTAAAGAAACTCCTAACAGGGTTAAGGATCTTCTAACAAGGATCATAAAACACTAGTACAAAATATTAGTGGGTGTCAATTCCCACTGGGGTATTTACCTATTAGGGTTTCCCTATAACCATATTGGTGTTATGTGTTGATTTCATGTTTCATGTTTATGTGGATGTTCATTTCAGTACTTAAGCATTTAAGTTCAATTTAAAGATTAAGTAAAAAGATAAAATAAAGTGAACACTAATTCACCCCCCCCCCTCTCTCAGTGTTCCCATTCCTAACAGATAGTTGGTTATGGCATAGAAGATTTTGTCATGTTAATTTTGATAACATTGTGAAGGAAAGTATGGCTAATGCAGTAAGAGATCTATTGAAGATTGTGAAACCTTCTAACATTGTATGCAAAGAATGTGTTATGGGAAAGCAAACTAGAAGCAGTCATAAAAGAAAATCATTTACATCAAAAGTAAAGCTGGATCTAGTACATACGGATCTATGTGGGCCTGCAAGAACAAAGTCATACAATGGTGAAAGGTATTTTATACTCTTTGTTGATGACTTTTATAGAATGATGTGGGTTACTTATTTGAGAGAAAAATCAGAAGCATTTGGTAAATTCAAGTTGTTTAAAGAAAAAGTAGAGAATGAATCAAGATTGAAAATAAAGTGTCTAAGATTAGACAGAGGTGGAGAGTTTACATCAGATTTATTCAATTCATACTATGAAGAGCATGAGATAAAAAGACAAACATCTACTCCTAGAACTCCACAACAGAATGGGATAGCAGAGCGAAGAAATAGGACTATACTGATGCTGCCAGGACAATGTTGATTGAAGTAAATGTGTCTCATGTACATTGGAGAGAGGTTGTTGGAACAATAGTATACACATTAAATAGAATTCAAATCAGAGATGGTACAAGTAAGACTCCCTATGAGCTATGGTTTGACCATACTCCTACTATAAAATAATTCATAATTTTTGGTAGCAAATGTTATATCAAGAGGGATGATTGGATAGGAAAATTTGATGCTAGAAGTGATGAAAGAATCTTCCTTGGTTACTCTGTTAAAAGAAAGGCATACAAATGTTTCAATCTAAGATTGAGGAAGATGGTTGAAAGTAACAATGTAAGAATAGATGAGAAATTTCAAATACAAGAAAGAATGTATGACAACAGTCAGATTTCAAAAATGAAAGAAACTACTATTGTTGCAGAAGAAGAACTTGTTGAGGAAGAAAGTGAAAAAGAGGCTTGTGATGTTGATACAAGAAAGACTACTGAGACTCCTAAAACTCCAAGGTATGTAAAAAATAACCATCCTGAAAATCAAATTATTGGAAATACCAATCAGGGAGTGCTAACTAGATCAAAAGCTAGAGAAGAAATTTGTTTGATTTCTCAAGTTGAGCCAAAAACTATAGATGAAGCCTTTAAAGATGAATCTTGGATAAATTCCATGAAAGAAGAATTGAATCAGAGAAAGAAGAATAATACTTGGGAATTGGTTCCTAGACCTAAAAATAAAAATGTTATAGGAACAAAATGGGTCTTTAGAAACAAAATGGATGAAGAAGGAACAGTTGTAAGGAACAAAGAAAGACTAGTGTGTAAGGGATACTCACAACAAGAAGGAACTGACTTTGAAGAAACATTTGCTCCTGTTGCTAGAATAGATACAGTAATATTATTCCTATCTTATGCTACACACAAAAACTTTAAAGTGTATCAGATGGATGTTAAATCTGCATTTCTTAATGGAGATCTTGAAGAAGAAGTATATATAGAACAACCAGATGGGTTTCCTCTATGCGAAGACAAAGATATGGTGTGCAAATTGAAGAAAGCCCTGTACGAGTTAAAGCAATCTCCTAGGGCTTGGTATGCAAGGTTAGACAAGTATCTACTTGGGCTTAGATTTAGAAAAGGTAATACGGATAGTAATTTGTATTTAAGAACTATTGAAGATGGAATCCTAATAGTAGAAGTATTTGTGGATGAAATTATCTTTGGAGGTAATGATGATCTATGTAAGAAGTTTGCTAAAGAAATGGAAAGTGAATTTGAGATGTCTATGATAGGTGAAATGAAATTCTTTCTTTGACTACAAATAACTCAGAATGAGAATGGTATTTTCATTTCTTAGACCAAGTATCTCAAAGAATTGCTTAAGAAATTTGGAATGGAAGATTGTAAACCAGTAGGAACACCTATGGTGACTGGCAACAAGCTAACAATTGATGATGAATCAAAATGTGTTTTTTAGACTTTGTATAGATCAATGGTTGGAGGGCTACAATATCTAACTCACACCAGACCAGATATTGCTAATGCTATTGGAATTATGGCTAGATATTAGTTAGAACCCAAAGAGACACATCTAGCTCCTATGAAAAGGATATTGAGGTATCTTAGAGGAACCATAGACTATGATTTATGGTATGAAAGAAATGATAGCTTTGAACTTCATGCTTATACTGATGCTGATTGGGCAGGAAATATTGATGACAAAAAAAGTACCAGTGACGGTGCATTTTTCCTTGGGAAAAGGTTGGTTTCTTGGCTAAGCAAGAAATAAGATTGTATAGAACAGTCTACTTTTGAATTGGAGTATGTTGATGCTACTATAAACTGCACTCAAATTATTTGGATGAAACAAATGTTGGTAGACATTGGAGTAATTTTTGAAGAGCCTGTGGTTATCCATTGTGATAACACTAGTACAGTAAACATGTCAAAGAATCCGGTGATGCATTCCAAAACTAAACATATCTCTATTAAGTATCACTTCTTGAGAGACAAGGTGGCACAAAAGGAAATCAAATTAGAATATATCAGTACAAAAGAGAAGATTGCAGACATCTTCACAAAGCCACTACCGAAAGATACCTTTGAATATCTCAGAGGTATGTTGTGGGTTCAGGCCCCTCCTAGTCAGAACTAATTGATGTAGAAATGCATCAGTCCAGAAGTATTTAGAGCCTTATCATTATTTGGACTATATGCATGGATCTACTCCTCAGGGGGAGTGATCGTGGAAGAAAGTTTATCTATGAAGGCAGCCAAAGCCTCATGGCACCCTTTGCCATTATTGTCAAAGGGGGAGTGTTGCTATGAGAAAATCCCTACTGCTTAGGGAGACTGTATGAAGAATTATTGTGAGAGCACTATATGGCTTCATAACACTTTTGGATTGATTAAACCTTGGGATGGATTTTCCCATATGTTGACATCAATGCCAAAGGGGGAGTTTGTTGGATATTGCTAATGCATGGAGAGGTGATTAAGACATTTAATATGTTTAATCACCACGTTATTGAATGGGCATTCATACTATTATCATTTTGTGTTTTGTCACTGATGTCAACATATATTTCTGAGAGAAGACCAGGCTGGTTATCACAGTGTACAGACACTATACGGATGTTTCAGATGCTGCAAAGTTGGACAAGAGTTGATATGAATGTTGTGATCTTATATGTAAGATCACATCTTTAGATGTTTCATATTGAGAGAGATACAAATGGATTAATGAAGACTAGTCACTGGACTATGACAGTGAGAATTGACAGAGTTAGTCTTTTGGTTTTTGATATATCTTTCAGAAGACTTGAATTCAAGGTATGCGAGATTGAAGGATGAAAGATAGGGTATTGAAGGATGTTCATTGGTCAACGCAAGGTATCAAGTGATTGGTGACATCATCTATGGCATGTGTTCTGGAGATGGTTTATTTAGAAATTGACTTAGGAAAGGAAGCGTGTGTTTTTTTTAGCAAGCATGAATTAAGGATGTTGGTCCTTAATTGTTGTATTGTAATCATTGTATACTTGTTATAGATACCGTGTGTATCTTAGCAAGAGTTTATGTAATCATTTGTAAATTAGGAAAGCCTCATGGGCTAACCTGATCATGGTAAAATGTAAAAAGGTATATATGTAGAGTCTTTTCTTTGGAAAAGATATGGATGGAATATATATGATATATAGAGGTTGTGAAAGATATGAGCTTGTGTCTGCCGGATGTAGAGAAAAGGTTTACTGGTGGACTTCATTGGAACTGATCAAGAAAAGATAGTTGCTAGCAAATAGTTCAAAAGATTGTGTATTTCTTCATATACACCTGTTGCGAACTAGTGAGTTATGAAGGTGGATTTAACCTTCTTTGGGTAGTGATCCCTCTTTTGTTGCTTGAATCCTAATAGGGTCTGTCCTCTAACAAGGACTATGTACTGTAATGTTTCAATAAGCTCCTAACAGGGCTATATCTTTTGACAAGGATTACTATACTCTCAGTACATCATTTGTGGGTGCTAATTCCCACTGGGGTTTTTACCTTTAATAGGGTTTCCCCGAAACCAAAATATTGTGTTATTGTGTTGGTATTCATTGTTTTTGATATTGATGAGCTTAAAGTTTAAAGTTTAATATTCTATTATACAACTAATTCACCCCCCCTCTTAGTTGTATTGTGGATTGTCATTCCTAACAAAGGACACTATTTTTGGTAAGGAAGTCTTACAACTGAAATCAAACAGAGTTCCAAAGGGATTGGTTTTTCTTGAGAGAGAATTTGACAATAAGGAAAAGTCATATTCTACAAAGACTATAAATAAACTTGGGTACTTGGAAGAAGTGAACTTAGGAATAGTCGAAGCTCCTAAAAATGTATATGTTGGTAGGAAGTTGTCTCCTAAAGTTAGGAAATCATTGATTGATCTTCATAGAAAGTATAGACATTTTTTTGCATGGTCTTATGATGATTTGAAGGCTTATAGAGAAGATATTTTTCAACATGAGATTCCTTTGAAGGAAGGTACAAAACCTTTCAATAAAAAATAGAGACCTATAAATCCAACATTGGCACCAAAGATGCAAGAAGGATTAAAAAAAATGAAAGATGTTGGGGTCATAAAACCCATCAGACATTCAACATGGGTGTCTAACTTGGTCCCAATGAGGAAAAAGAATGGAGATATTAGACTTTGTGTAGACTTCATAAATTTGAATATTAATTCATTAAATGACAACTATGGTTTTTGAAACATGGAAGCCATGCTATAGAGAGTTACTGGATCTGAATTGATGTCAATGATGGATAGGTTTTCAAGATACAATCAAGTTATGGTCAAGGAATTTGAGAAATTCAAAACTATATTTACCACTCCATGGGGTACTTATGTATATGTCAGAATGTCTTTTAGCTTAACAAATGATGGGGCAACTTTTCAGAGAGCCATGGATGTGGCATTTGCAGATTTCATAAATAATTTTTTAGTGATCTACCAGGATGACCTTATAGCTTATTCAAAAAAGGAAGATCAACACTTTGGTCATCTTGAAAATATTTTTGTAAGAGATTTGGACTATGAGGTTTCACTTAACCCAAAGAAGTGTTCTTTTGGGGTCACAAAAGGTAAGCTCTTAGGACATATTGTGTCTAATGATGGAGTTAGGATTGATCCTAAAAGGGTTTTTGATATTGATAAAGTGCCTCAGCCTAAGAATGTCAAAGGAATTCAGTATTTCTTTGGGAAAGTAAATTTTTTAAGAAGATTCATTATAAATTTTGTTGAGACCAGTATTCCTATCTCTAAAATGTTAAAGAAGGGAGCTAAAGTAGAATGGAGTGAAGAAGCTTCTAAGGATTTCTCAAATATTAAGAAAGCTATCAAAGATTCCCCTATATTGAGGACACCTGACTATGGTAAGCCCATGCAAATTTATTCTTTTGCCTCATACCATACTATTGCTGTAGTCTTGTTACAAAAGATCCCAGAGGGTTTTGAGAAACCTATCTCTTTCTTTAGCAAGTTCTTATAGGAAACAAAATTGAAATATGATATTAATGAAAAGAAGGCATATGCTTTGGTCAAGGTTGTTAAGGCTTTCAAATGCTACTTGGTTGGAGTGAACATAGTTTCTTGTGTGACTAGTGCTATTGTGAAGGATATTTTAGTACATCAAGAAGTTTTAGGAAGAAGATGTAGGTGGATAAACAGAATTCAAGAGTTCAATATAGACATTCAGATCACAAAGTTAGTCAGAGGCCTAGGATTAGATAAACTAATGTCTTAGAGAAACTTAGATGCAAATCATATAAACATGCTTGAAGAAGAGAAAAGGCCTTACATATGTGATCTAGATTGTTGTGAATGGTATAAATATATTATTGGATACTTGTAAAAAATGATGTTTCCTCCTGAGATGGATGATAGTAAGAAGAGAACAATCAGGCTCCATACTATTAATTACGCTATTTTGAAAGGTGAGTTGTGGTGGAGGAGCCATGAGGGATTTTTTTTGAAATGTGTAGAGGATGTTAAATCCAGGGATCTATTAGAAGAAATGAACAATGTTGTATGCGGTGGCCATTACATGGCTAAGACAACTGTACATAAGATCTTGAGGTCTATTTTTTGGTGGCCTACTATTTTTAAAGATGCTCATGTATTTGTCAAGAAGTGTGATGTATGTCAGAGATTTGTAGGTAAGCTAAAGTTTGATGGAAATTTTCCTTTAAATCCTATGACAATTGAGGCACCTTTTCAAAAGTGGGGTATGGATTTCATTGAAGAAATTCCTAACAAATCTAGTGGAGGCCATTCATGGATTATGGTGGCAACAGATTATTTTACCAAGTGGGTTGAAGCTATCCCCACTAAGAGAGCCATCAGTAAGTTTGTAACTTATTTTGTATTGCAAAAAATCCTCACCAGGTTTGGTTGTCCACAAACTATAGTGGTAGATAATGTAATGTGTTTTAGTTCTAAAAAATTTAATGTTTTCTGCCAGCTATATGTGATCCAAATTTCTTATTCACCCCCATACCACTCACAAGGGAATGGTCAAGCTGAATCTAGTAATAAAAGCTTGATTAAAATTCTAAAAAGAGTGTTGGATAAGAATAAAAGGGCTTGGGATTCAAAATTGTAGCAAGAACTATGGGATGAAAGAGTAATAGTCAAAAAGGCTATTGGTTGTGCATCCTTTGATTTAGTATATGGTATATATGCTAGGTTGCCACAAAATAATTTGCTGCAGATGTACAAGTTTGTCTATATTTATGATAATGAATTGGATGATGAAATGAGAATAAGAGTGGATGACTTGATACAATTGGATGAGTCAAGAAGGGAGGCACATGATAGAAATATCAGGTTGTAGCTCCAATGTAAGAACTTATATGACAAAAGAGCCACTCTGAGGAGTTTTGAGATTGATTATTTTGTCTTAATGTGGAATGCCATACTAGATGATAAAGGAAAACATGGTAAATTTGATCCTATTTGGCTAGGACCATATATCATTGATAGTAAGTGGGGTTCTAATTCTTACATTCTTAAGGATTTAACTGGAAATATTTTGGAATTGCCAGTTCATGGACAATTCCTGAAATTTTATTTCTCTTGAACTTCTCATTATCCATGAACATTAGGTTTAGATTTGTATATTTGTTCATAGTGTGTTTCCTTCTATTGGTTGTTTTCTTCAGTTGTGTGATGTGGGGTAGTTTTATTTCTATAGGCGGTCTACTTAACCCTAAGATCTTGGAATCTTGTTATGCTTGCAAGAGACATACATCCCCAACTAGAGCTGATGTTAGGACTAGAATTATTTTCTAGCCCTAGGTTTTATTTTATCCAAGCCCTAAGTGTTAATCTTGTTTTAAATCCTAAGTATCCCTTGGTTTTTATATTTCTTTGTTAATTTTTAGGAGTCTCTTAAGTCAGTTTTAAAGCATGTGTCTTAAGTTGTCGTTGAAAGGGGTCAAATCCTTTTAAGTTATGTTTCCTAGCGGGACCCATGAATTATTTTTCCTAATTCTAAAGTCTTCGTAATGTTTTAAAAGAAATTCAAATCCATTTAGATCCAACAATGGGTGCGATCCCATGATCAGAAGATGAGAAGAGTTTACCCTTCAAGGCATCATGCCTAAGTGATGCGCAACTAATGGTGGGACCTGGTCAGGACTAAAGGAAAAGATAGATGACGTGCGGATTAAATTTGATCCAACAATGAGCGTGATGCCACTAACCTAAGTTTCATATCTTTTAGTCCGTGGGATCATGCCTAAGTGACAAGTATCTGCCCTAGGATCTTGGGACCGGTATTAAAGAAGATAAAGGGAAGTCAGATCAAGTTTGATCAGATGGTAGGTGTAATCCTTTGATTAAGAGTTTCTCATTGATTATTGATCAAGGCATTATGCCTTGATGACACGTGTCTGGGATGACATCACATCACATGGTTTGAAAAGGTGGTAAAGTATCTAGAGAGATCATTTTTTATGAGACGATAGGCATATTCTTGTGATCAAAAGTTGCAAGGAAGATACTGATCAAGGCATCACACCTTGATGACGTGTGTCCAGATTGATAAAGAGAAACAAGGAAGTGCCACATGATGGTTAAAGAAAAAGGTTTGATGTTAGTCACAAGGTCGTAGTGGTTAGTGGCAATTAATGAAAAATGTTGGTGAGTGGGCAAGAAGCGTTCAGAAAGAAGACATCACCAACTCGGAGACAGTTAGTAAAGTTGATAAAAGATGTTGGTGATTCAAAAAAAGGTTGTATTTCTTATTGGTCATTGGCTTGTAGAGGAGTGTTTGATGACATGGTGATTTTGCAATGGTCATACTATGAGTTGAAAAGAAAGGAGGAGGTTCAAACCAATCACATGATAACATCTGGTGCTTCCTGGTTAAAAATGATGACAAGTTAATGGAGTTAGGGAGCCAAGAAGATTAGATTTTTTGATCTAATCTAATTTTATCTTGTAGAGATGGAAAGGATAGAATTGTGGATAGGGAAATGATGAATGATTTTTATATAGTCAATCAAATCTGATTTGTTTTCTTTGACCACCGCTAAAATATGATATTGAAGGGGACATTCTTCTAGAAGAAGGAGATTATGGTGTGGGAAAATTGTCAGAGAAATTCAAGCCCCTGCATCATAGAGGTAGATGAGGCAGTTCTGATATTGATTGAGAAGATGAGGGTGAGAAGTCATTTAATGAAACAAATATTATCCTTGTGGTTCACCTGCTATGGTTACGCCTATAATGTAAATCATATTTGATTTTGATATCTTTAGACTTTTTGATCATTCCTTATGTAATAAATCTATGTTGTCGCAAGTTATTGTGGTCATTGACAACTTACTTTCCCCGAATCTGATTCTTATTGAAATCATTTCTCTATAAAAGGATTCCCCAAATCGTTAAGAGTGTTGCAAAATGGAGATAGAAAAACTTATAATTTTTCAGTCGGGGATATAGAAAACTATATTAGACTATGTCAATATAGAAAGAGAAAGTTTCAAGTTTTTGGCTATTATTATAGAAGTTCATATTTTGAAGAAAAGTGTATACAAGAACATGATTCACCATATGTAATAAAAATATTTCAGATTCAAGTCCCTCTTGTGTGTTCATTTCTTGAGTTATGAATTTTCTGATTCATTGCATAGATTTTATCTATGTGTATGCTACTACTCCTTAGTTTTGATTTGGGATCAAATTAAACTTCTTTGGATAGAACATAAATTCATCTGGTTTGCACAAGGATTTTCATAAGAAATATGGTTTGGGTTGAATGGATAAATATTGTCATAAGATGGTAGTATTTTAGGTCACGAATCATTGACATTAGTTGGTTTTTGTATACTTCTTTTTCATTAGAGATATTTCCCAATGGATAAGGCACTGGTCAGGAACAAGTATTTTCTACATTGATATATGTTTGGTTGGGTTTGGCTATATTCTACAAATTTTAAATAACCATTCAGAATTATTTAAGTATTTTGGTTATAAGGTTATATGTTCTTTATGGTAATGGAGAATCAATTTACATGATTGGTCATCATTTAGTATTTTCTTATCATTTTCTGCTATTAAAGTCTAGAGAGAATTGTAGAATGTTGTATGTTGAGCTGGATTAGGTGTACCCACCTTGGTCTTACAGAACCAAAAGTGTAGAGGGCAGTCTTGTCCCTATAGTTGGTCCAATTTCCTTGGATTTCCCTATATTTGGAATTAACCACTCCTGAATATTTTTCTATAGGTATATTGGTGGCTTTCAAAGCATAAAATCTATTTTTTGAACCAACACATGGTCCCAAGTGCAAGTTCAAGTTCTCTTCCATCTCAAGCATTCTAATGTAGATCTCAAATATTCCTAGGCATCTCTAAGGAAATCTCCTCCATCATAGAAATGTTCCCTCATTGAAGGCCAAGTAGAGGAGACCACAATCAAGAAATAAGATCATAGCATAATCATCCATTGAAATGTATTCAAGATTTCAAATCATTCTCCCTCTTCATATCAAGCATTGTGGTAAATTAAAACATTAATTGTGTAAGGAATGTCTTTCATGATTTTATTTTAGTTTTTTGGGTGGATTCAAACTATTGCATTAACACTTGTGATCACATTCAAAGAAGCGTTGCATTATCAAGTTATAAGACACTTCATGTTTCAGATTTAGCCTCTTCTTTATATCAACATTCTTTATTTTCAATCATATTCCATTTCAATTTTAAGGTTGATTCCAAACTGAGGTTTGGTTGAGGTGAACCCATCTCTACACAAAAATTTCTCTCTTTTCAATGTTGAAGAATAGGTGGTGCTATTTTTGGGACTGGATCTGGGAAGTATAAGAGCCTAGTTATATTTTGCAATTGAAATTGTTAGAAAGTGTAGGGAATAGGCTGACCCATTCATCCTAATCATGGGAATAAGAAAACCCATTCATAGTATTCATGGTAATAAGCTAACCTAGTTGACCTAGTCCTAGGAATAGGCTGAATTAGTCAATTTGTTCCTAGAAATAGGCTAAACAAATCAACCTATTGCCTCCTGATTAGCATCAAATTGAGTTTGCAAGTTAGTTACAATCTTTGAGTTTTTTTTTGGTAGAAGAATTGACTTATAGGTTTTTGTACATACAACAAGTCATAGTTTTCCTCCATTTGGTCCTAAATCTTACATCTCCCCATCAATTTTCCCATTTCCACTTTCCATTAGTGAAGGATCACTGCACCCATTCAATGCTTAGGCCTTATTGAACCTAGTATGTCATCTTCCTTCTGAATGTGACAAGAAAAATAGGATCATCACCCTCTCTTCCTTTCATTGTGTGGATCCCCATTTCTTTGGTTACTCTAAGTATCCTATGCTCTCTTGAACATGAAAAATTCAAAAGCTAAACAATGTAAAAAATATGTGATCAAATGAAGCAACCCCAAGGTTTATAGTATGTACTAGTGACTTTATTTTGGATATAACTTAGTGAAATGATGTTTTTTGGTAATCAGAAAGGGACTTATGCTATTCCACTAAAACATTTCTACACATTTTTTGATGAAAGATCATTAAAATTTTGACGGTCACATTTTGAACCTTCAACGAAAATCTAGTGAACATGTCATCGCTAGATTTTTGTTAGACGCTCTGATGAACATTTTGTTGTTGCATCTTTGAAATTTTTTTTGTTGAAATATGAACCCCACAAACACCCATGTTTTCGTCAAAAATATGATAGGTGTAATGTTAGAACATTGATAATTGATTTTGTTATCATTTTGATGAAAATATTGTATTTGAGATGAAACTTTTCATCGCTAGTACAACATTCTTGTCAGCACCTATGATAAATTTGACAACAATATTTGTCATAATTCCAATGGAAAGACTTATCTCTGAGGATAATGTTAAACTTGTAATGAAAGCCTTTGTCACAAATAAAACATTTTCAATGGAGAGTGTGGGGGACTTTCATCAGAATTCTAAAGACCTGTCATTGTTTTAAAAAAAATTGCTTACCCCTTACATAATTCAGTACACAAGGATCTGACCAATGGTTCAATACTTCACCAATGGAAAGCTACATAAAACTAAATACATGTTTGTTTGTATGATGGAATACCATGATAATGATGGAATGCCATGGTGGTAATGGAATGCCATGGTGGTGATGGAATGCCATGAGATGAAAATTGTTATGGATTACAATGTATTCCATCACCACCATGGAATTCTATCAAAGCATAATATCAAGCAATATCATAAAAAAGGAAAAAACTATTTGATAATTTGTCACAAACAAAATATGAGTAAATCCTAATTATAAATGATAGCAAGCAATAACATAGACAAGGCAGCAAACTGTTTGAATGATGGAATGCCATGAGAAGCAAATTGCTATGGATTATCAATGCATTCCATCACCATCATGGCATTCTTATTGTTGTTTTCAAGGATTGTAAAGGGCATGAAATGATCAAAGAAGGTTAATAAAACATGTTCACCCCCTAAAACATGTATGGAGAGAGTGGATTCACAAATTTTGGAGGTCTAATTTGATGGATACAGGTAAAAGTCTCAATGTAAAGAAAATCACAATTTTAGGGAAGATCTTGTTTATTTGTTTTGATCTTTGGGAAAGGGTGATCATTAATTATGTAAATGGAATTTCCTTGAACATTGTCTATTCAATCAAAGCACCAAGGGTTTTGTTGAAGAGTTGATTATCTAATAAATTGTGACAATCAGAGTTGAAAGATTATCAAACAAACTATCTAAAGGTAATGGTTTTGTGAATAGTTGTTTAAATGATGGTTGGAATTGTGTGTAGAGTGCAACAACAAGGTCTAATAATCCCTAAGATATGAACTATAGGTTTGAGTGAATTCCTTGAGAGCACTAAATTGGAAAGATGTAATCAACATTGATTGAATTCTTAAGGCCTAAATTTTAATATAAACTATCAATTTGATTCCTTGAAAGTAGTGATGTATGTGATGCTTGTGATAAATTGGTTTTTTGAGATAGTGATTTGGATCCTAGATGAGTTGAGGGTCCTAATGATGATTTGGTGAAAGTGGTTGTGTTAGTTAAAGGATATTGTTTGCCTCTAATAAGTTGGATTTGTATGATGAATCTAAGAGTTCAGTTGAGTTGATGCCTTATAGCGTAAGTTGAAAGGTGAGTGTTGTTACAAAAAAAAGTGAAATTGACCTTGTATGAAGGTGTTGATGTTGCATTCCATGATGAAAAATACATCATAATTCTATCCATATACAAATAAGTATCACATGTTAATGAATCAAAGTTCTTCTTTCCTAATGAATTTTAGAAGTAATATGTCTTGGCTCCACCACTAATCAAACATCATGACAAATGTTGATGTCCATAGAAATGTAGTGATTGATCACAATCTTGTACCTTCAATGGATGGTTTCCTTTGTAGGATGTTGAATCTTCTAAGAAGTTAGGAGGGCTCATTAAATGAGTTCTCTCTCATCACTAAAGTTGACTTAAGTTCATTTGTTGAAGTGACTGATTGGCAAGTAACTTTGTGTCTAAAAGATTGTAGAAGAGTTGGCACTAGGATCATATAGTGTAGATGCATTCCTATTACTTTCACTATTATGGATAGAAACAAATTCAGACAACAAGAAGAGTTACTTTATGTTTGAAGGATTGGTAATACACTTGGAATTGTAATGGTTGAACATCAAGAACACTATTTTATTGTCAGAATAGGGACAATATTATCCCGGGGACAACATATAGCCTATTGGTTTGGTATAGACAGTGACTCATACTCAAAGAATGTCAAAATAACTAGGATGCTTGGTTAATGAGAGATGTTGTTAAGGGAAATATAGGGGAGATGTTGTGTAGTTGGAAGATGGTAAGTCTAAGGGTTGATTGTGAGAAAGTTAGTATTGCGATTGTGAAAAGTGACTAGTACACTACACTTCAATGAGTCATTAGATAATTGATCTAATCAATGAAATAAAATAATCTAAATTAAAGTCAACTAAGGTGACTCATTACCTTCTAGTAGACACGAGTATGAGTTTTTCTCTTAGGTCATTGCAAAACCCAATGACTATAAATGTAATCTAAATGAAGGATTTAAACTAATCATGCATGTGCAAAGCTCATCTAATTACCTAATAATTAATCCATATTAAGAAAAGCTAAGTGTTCCTATGTTTGATTATGCAATAATGCTAAACAAACTAAATTATGCTATCAAAATAAATAACAATGATTACAATGCATAAAAAACAAAAATCAAAATGATAGTGTTACACTAAGGAAAATATTGGATTTTTTTATGAGAATGGAGGATTGGTTATATAGAAATCCTCTCAAGAATGGACATACAAGATTGATCAAAGACAAACGATCAAGATTCATTCTAGACTAGCACAATCCATGTGCAACTAATTGGATTGGTTGAGAGAATCAGTTAATTGAACTAGTTTTCTTAGTTGTTTGGGAAACTTCCAAGGCAGAAATGAAGTTACTAAAATGATTGATGAGTTAACAGAGGTGTTATCTCAGTTAACTGGATTGTTTCCAAAATTGTGTTCAATTGACTGGATGATGAATTCATAAATACATTTTTAGAATATTTCAAGGGATTTTATGCATTTTTATCCAAAATGTGATGACATGATTAATTTAATTCCCTTTTTTTGATTAATTGACAATTCCTATTTATTTAATCAATATCCTAAAATATTAATTAAATAAATGGTATAAGGTTTAAATTTATTGCCTATAACATTAGGATTTAGAACTTAATTAATCAAATAGGATCAAGTGCAATGGTTGAATGGGACCTAGATTATAGGTCAAATTAGAATGATGATATGTATTTCCTTAGGTTAGGACTTAGGATATTTGATCAAAATTAGGAATTTCTTGATGAATAATCAAGATTAGGGGCTTATGGTTTTGGTGACCATTTTTAGGTGATTACATTTTCCCCTCTTTGAATTGATGTGTGATCAATGTATTGATTCAAAGAACAATTATTGTTGAGACTAAGAATAGTTTGATGTGAAGCGATGAAACTACTCTTTAAGCTAATTGATTCAAAGATATCAATTCCAAACTTGATTGAATGAAGATTGATAGGAAGACCAAAATGGTTAGTTTGATTTGATGCGATTAAACCAAACACTTGTCTGATTTGATGATGACAACTAACCAATTTGATGTGAAGCGATGAAATTGATTAATGTCAAAAGAAGACTCTTAAACCATTGGTTTGAATGAATAACCATTTTGATGTGAAGCGATGAAACTGATTATCATTAAGAGATTGATAGTGAAATTGACTTGATTTGATGCAATGAAGCCAATTGGATTTGACAAGGATGATATCAGCTTGATGTGAAGTAATGAAACTGATATGCCCCTAGAGATTTGATGATGATGAAGAATATCAACTTGACTCGATGTGATGAAGCTGAGATGCCCCTTGTGATGAAGTCTTTTTTGATTTGATTGCTTGATTAAAGATTCAAAGATTTCTTGATGTTTGATGATGTGATCACTGAATTGTTGATGTCATGATTATGACCCCTCTAGAGTAAAATCAAAATATGTCTAGGTTCCCTAGTGATCTATAGAAAGTTTGATATGATAAAATGATGCTAGAAGGGAGAGATCTAATTTTGATGAGATTGTAAGTAGGTAGGTCACATTCTGCACTTAGTTTAGGTCTTGTTGACCAAGTTTGACCAAAATTTGGATAAGGTTGGACCAAGATTCTAGTACATTGATTTCTTAAGGATAAAGAAATCTCATTGGTTTGGAAACTAGAGGAATGATTGTGCAAGCGGTCAACGATGATTAGAGAAAAAGTCAAACTATGATTTTGATAGATAAAATGATCTCAGATTTTGATTTTGATCCCCAAAATAGAATCAGGATTTACGAGATATGCTTATATATGTAATGGTTTCTAACATCTCTTGTAGGAAATGTTATTGTTAATACACATGTACTCAATCATATCTCTGATGACATAGTTGACTACTTGATGAGAGAGGATGATAATTAGCTTGATCGTAGGACTCACATCCACATAAGAGACAATGTAGTGAAGTAGTAATGTTGTCCAAAAACAAAATGAAAAACTAACATGAATGCACCCTAGGACATAGTCACTAGATTTTTCTTTGAGAAATTTTATCATTGAGTGTTGTGGGACATCGCAAGTGATATAATTCTCATGGGTGCCACTGCAACCATGAGAAGAAATGTGGAAAAGTAACACAAGCATTAGGGCATAAAAGATGAGATGACTTGAGCATCATTTCCAGTTGATATAGAAAGTAACCATAAGCATCAAGGCATAAGAGGCCAAGATGACCTGAATGGTTCTTGCATAAAAAAAAAAAATAACAGACAAGGAGATAATTCCAACCTCACCTTAGTGTCCATATAAAATGAGTCAAGGTATGTGTAGCATTTATAGAAACCCAATTTATTGGATAGTTTAGGATCATCGAAACCACCCCAACAAGTACAAGACAGAAAAAAATGATTATGCCCCTAGTCTATGTTCCTCTAGTCATTTTAGACATCATCAAGTTTCATAGAAAGGGATAATTAGGAAATTAAATGATAACAAACAACATACCAAGAAAATTCACAGCCTTTATTGCTTCTCTAGTCATTTAGACATCGTCAAGTTGCCATAGAGATGTGATCAACATCAATTCAGAAATTTTTGAGTGTTGCTTGTGTTTTGTGTTTTGGCTTGTTGAAGTGTGTAGTGTTAAGGAACACTATTTGATTGTTCAAGTTTGTCATTCACTTGGATTGATGATTTAAGCTTATCTGATAAGTGTTGAGAAATATTCTTTGGTGATGTCTTCACATTGTGAGGTGTTGAGAAACACTAGTGTGTGTCAGTGATGAAACTTTTAGTGATTTTTGGAAAATTGACTCTGATTTTCTTTCGATGGCTAACTATCATGATGGGAAACTGCCCCCTAGTATGACTTGACTATCTTGGGACAAAGATAAAGACTGATTCCAATCCATGGTAGTGTTGCATGAAAAAAATGATTTTTCATGAAAGTGATTGAAAGCTATGTACAAACTGAAGAAAATGACAGGAAAGCATGAAGGATGCCAAGACTCACATTGATAAATGGAGCACTTGAGTACAAGAGGTTTTGGATATTTCTAATGCATGGGGTGGTGATTGATACATTTAATATGTTTAATCACTATGTTATTAAATGTGTATTCATAGTATTATCATTTTTGGTTTGTCACTGATGTCAACATATGTTTCTATGAAGAGTATAGACTAAGTATGACAGTGTACAGACAATGTACGGATGTTTTAGAAGATGTGAAGATAGATGAGAGTATATGAAGATGTTGTGATCTTATATTAAAGATTGCATCATGTAATGTTGCATATTGGATGAGTTACAAATGTTTTTGTGAAGACTAGTTACTGGACAGTGACAGTGGAAGCTGACAGAGTGAGTCTCTATGTTCTTGGTATATCTTACAAAAGATATGGATTAGGTGTATGTGAGCTTAAGAGATGAAAGACAAGGAACTGAAGAATGTTCATTGGTCAGTGTAAGGTATGAAAACCTAAATGATGTCAACTGTGGCGTCTGATCTAGAGAAAATTTATTTGGGAGTTGACTTCAGAGGTGTAGCATGCATTTTGTTTGGAAAATGTAAATTAAGGATGTCGGTCCTTAATTATTGTAATGAAATCATTGTATACTTGTTTTAGGTACTGTGTGTATCTTAGCAAGATCTTATGTAAATAGGAAAGCCTAATGGGCTGACCTGATCATGTAGAATGTAATAGGGTATATATGTAACATCTTTTCTTTAGAAAAGATATGGTGAGAATATATGTGATGTAAAAGGAATTGGAAGAGTTGCAAGCTTATGTTTGATGGATGTAGAGTAGAGGATTACTGGTGAACTTCATTGGAACTGATCAAGAAAAGATAGTTGTTATTAGACAGTTCAAAATATTGTGTATTTCTTCATATACACTTGTTGTGAAGAGTGAGTTATGAAGGTGGATTTAACCTTCTTTAGGAAATGAGCTTGGGCAGTGAGCCCACCCTTCTTTTCTTGAATCCTAATAGGGTATTTCCTCTAACAAGGACTGTGTACTGTAATGTTTCAATAAGCTCCTAACAGGGCTAAATCTTATAACAAGGATACTATACTCTCAGTACATTATTTTTGGGTGCTAATTCCCACTGGGGTTTTTAGCTTTAACAAGGTGTCCCCGAGACCAAAATATTGTGTTGTTGTGTTGGCATTCATTGTATTTATTGGATCTGATATTGTTTCTATTCAAATTTTAAAGTTTAATAATCTTCCATACAACTGATTCACCCCCCTCTCAGTTGTATTGTGGACTGTTATTCCTAACAATTGGTATTAGATCTATTGGTCCTTAGAGAGAAATCTTAATAGCTTGAGGTGATCTTGGAGATGGTGTTCTATAGGAATGATAGTTCAAAATTTGATCCTGGAAACTTTGATAGTTGGAAGAAAAAGATGTGAACTCATTTGTTTTGTTTAGACATTGACTACTAATTGATTGCAAAGAATAAGGTAGCTATGAAATATGAGAATGACTTACCATCAGCTACTGAAGATTAGAAGAAGATATTTTCACTTAACATGGTTGCAAGGGAAGCATTGATCAATGCACTCTCTGAAGGAGAATTTATTGAAGTTAAAGACTTGGATTTGACATACCAGATTTGGGAAAGATTAGAAGCACTATATGAAGGAGACAAGTATACCAAGAAAGTGAAGTTACAGAACTGGAAAACAAAGATGGAGAAACTATAAATGAATGAGGATGAAAGCATTAGGGCTTATGTCCAAAGAGTTATAGAAGTTGTAGTTGGAATGAGAAATTGTGGAGGCAATTATGATGAAGAAGAAGTTGTTGCGAAGATCCTTAGATCATTGACACCTGCTTACAAGTTTAAGGCTATATCTATTCAAGAGACTATACCTCTGACTCTGAACTTTAGTAGAGAGATGTCGATTGCAAAGTTAACTACCTTTGAAGCCATTGAATTTGGAGATTCTGTTCCTAAAGTTGAATCTACATTTAAAGCATTTGCACACAAGAAGATAATGTCTGCACTTTTGAGCACCAATAGTGAGAACCTAAAAGAAGAGCTCAGTGAATATACTAAGTAATGGGAACAAATACAAGCAGAGGAAAGAAAGATGAATGAACTTGTTGCATTGATTTCTAGAAGAGAAAAGAGAGATAAGGGTAAATTTGAAGGCAAATTACCTTTGAAATTTTTTTCATGCAATAAGGTAGGTCATTTTTCATCTAGCTATCCTACAAGAGTTCCTAAGTACAAGCCTAAGTTTTTCAAATCTAAGTATTCAAAGGATAAGGAATGTTATTATGCTAGTTAAGGAATTTTTGATGATGATGATTTAGAGTATGAGGAGATTGGATTTGTTGTTATTAAAGATGAGCTAGTACATGAGGAAAAGGCTTTAGTATCTCATGTTGATAAGAAATCTAAATGGATCATAGACAGTGGTTGTTCACATCATATGAATGGAGATAAAAACAAGTTTGTTAATTTAGTAAAGTATGATGGTGGTGTTGTGAGGTTTGGAGATAATCTTCCTAAACCTATCATAGGAGTAGGATCTATTACTCTAGATGGAAAAAATAATACTGATAATGTACTACTTGTTGATGGACTTAAGCATAACTTATTGAGTGTTGGACAATTGATGGACAAAGAGTTTCAGTTACAATTCAATGATGGTAAATGTTTTACTAGAAGTAAGGCAAGAAATTTGATTGCAACCGGTACTAAATCTAGAGGTAATGTATTTGAATTGAATACATCTGGAGCCTCTTGTTTTGTTGCAAAGGTAGATGACAGTTGGTTATGGCACAATTTTTTTTTTCATGTTAACTTTGAAAATATTGTAAAGGTAAGTTTGACTAAAGTAGTAAGAGATCTACCAAAGATTTTGAAACCATCTAACATTGTATGTAGAGAATGTGTTATGGAAAAATAGACTAGAAGCAGTTACAAAAGGAAAGCATATCCATCAAAAGAAAAGTTGGATCTAGTACATACAGACCTATGTGGACCTACAAGGACAAAATCATACTATGGTGAAAGGTATTTCATAATTTTTGTTGATGAATTTTCTAGAATGATGTGGGTTACTTACTTAAAAGAGAAATCAGAAGAATTTGATAAATTCAAGATATTCAAGGAAAAAGTAGAGAATGAATCAGGTTTAAAGATAAAATATTTAAGATCAGATAGAGGGGGAAAGTTTACTTCAGACTTATTCAATTCATACTATGAAGAGAATGGAATACAAAGACAAAAATTTGCTCCTAGGACTCTACAATAGAATGGGATAGCTGAGTGAAGAAACAAGACTATACTTGATGCTGCTAGGACAATGTTGCTTGAAGGGAATGTATCTCATGTGCATTGGAGAGAGGTAGTTGGGATAGAGGTGTACACATTGAACAGAGTTCAAATAAGAAAAGGTACAAATAAGACCCCTTATGAATTATGGTTTAATCATACTCCTACTATAAAATATTTTAGAATATTTGGTAGTAAATGTTATATCAAGAGAGATGATGAAATAGGGAAGTTTGATGCTAGAAGTGATGAGGTAAGTTTTCTTGGCTATTCTACTAAGAGAAAGGCTTACAAATGTTTCAATATGAGATTAAGAAAAATGATTGGAAGTAACAAAGTGAAGATACATGAAAGGTTTCAAATACAAGAGAGAATGTATGCCTGTAAGCAAGTTACAGAGATCAAAGAGGTTGCTGCTACAAAAGAAGAAGAAATTGTTGAGACTGAATGCGAAAATGAGATTTGTGATAATGACATAGATAAGAATATTGAGGTTCCTAAAACTTTGAGGTATGTAAAGAAAAATCATCCTGAAAAACAAATTATTGGTAATACAAATCAAGGAGTATTGACTAGATCAAAGATTAGAGAAGAAATTTGTTTGATTTCTCAAGTTGAACCAAAGAATACAGATGAAGCTTGCCGAAATGAATCTTGGATAAATGCTATGAAAGAAGAGCTAGATCAGATAAAGAAGAATAACACTTTGGAATTGGTTACTAGACCTACAAAAAAAAATGTGATAGGAACTAAATGGGTTTACATAAATAAAATGAATGAAGAAGGAGTTGTAGTAAGAAACAAAGCAAGACTGGTATGTAAAGGCTATTCACAACAAGAAGGTATAGACTTTGAAGAGACATTTTCTCCTGTTGCTAGAATAGAAGCTATAAGATTACTCTTGGCTTATGTTGCACATAAGAACTTCAAAGTGTATCAGATGGATGTGAAATCCACATTCCTAAATTGGGATCATGAAGAAGTGTATATAGAACAACTTGATGGATTTCCTTTATGTGAAAATGGAGACATGGTATGCAAGTTGAAGAAAGCTTTGTATGGGCTGAAGCAAGCTCCAAGGGCTTGGTATGCAAGGTTAGACAAATACCTACTTCAGCTTGGATTTAGAAAAGTTAATGCTGACAGTAATTTGTATTTAAGAACTAGTGAAGATGGAGTTTTTATAATAGAAGTCTTTGTTGATGATATTATATTTGGAGGTAATGATGATCTATGTGAGAAATTTTCTAAAGAGATGGAAAATGAATTTGAGATGTCCATGATAGGAGAAATGAAATTCTTTCTTGGATTGCAAATAAATTAGAGAAAATATGGCATTTTTATTTCTCAAACTAAATATCTTAAAGAAATGTTGAAATTTTTTGGAATGGAGGACTGTAAACTAGTTGGTACACCCATGGTAACTAGTAATAAGATGACAATTGATGATGAATCAAAGTGTGTTTTTTCAGACCAAGTATAGATCAATGGTTGGAGGATTACAATATTTGACTCACACCAGACCAGATACTGCTAATGTTGTTGGAATTGTGGCTAGATATCAGGTAGAACCCAAAGAGACACACCTAGTTGCTGTGAAAAGGATACTGAGATATCTAAAAGGAACAATAGACTATGGTTTATGGTATGATAGAAATGATAGCTTTGACCTTCATGCTTATACTGATGATGATTGGGCAAGAAACATTGATGATAGAAAGTGTACTAGTGGTGGTGCATTTTTCCTTGGGAAAAAGCTGGTTTTATGGTTAAGTAAGAAGCAAGATTGTATAGCTCAATCTACTATTGAATCAGAGTATGTTGTTGCTGCTATAAATTGCACTTGAATTGTTTGGATGAAGAAAATGCTGAAAGACATTGGAATAAATTTTGATGAGCCTTTAGTTATCCATTGTGATAACACCAGTACAATGAATATGTCAAAGAATCCGGTGATGCAATCTAAAACTAAACATATTTCTATCAAGTATCACTTCTTGAGATATAAGGTGGCAGAGAAGGAAATAAAATTAGAGTATATTAGTACAAAGGAATAGATTGCAGACATCTTCACAAAGCCATTTCCAAAAGATACCTTTGAATATCTCAGAGGTATGCTTGGAGTTCAGGCCCCTCCTAGTCATAATTAAATGATGCAAGGATGCATCAATCCAGAGCTTTTAAGAGCCTTATCATATTCTGGACTAGATGTAGGGATCTAATCCTCAGGGGGAGTGATCATGGAAGGAAATTGTTGAAGAACAGTTGATGACTCATGGCACCCTTTGCCATTTTTGTCAAAGGGGGAGTGTTGCTATGAGAAAATCCCTACTGTATGGGGATATTGTATGTAGTACTGTTTGGTTGCAGAGCTTTGGATTGATATAACTTTGGGATGATGGATTTTTCCATATGTTGACATCAATGCCAAAGGGGGAGATTGTTAGATATTGCTAATGCATGGGGTGGTGATTGATACATTTAATATATTTAATCACTACATTATTGAATGGTCATTCATACTGTTTTCATTTGTGGTTTATCACTGATGTCAACATATGTTTCTGTGAAGAGTACATACTGAGTTTGACATTGTACAAACACTGTACAGATGTTTCAGAACATGTGAAGATAGATGAGAGTATAGGAAGATGTTGTGATCTTATATCCAAGATCACATCATGTAATGTTGCATATTGGATGAGTTACAAATATTTTGGTGAAGACTAGTTACTGGACAATGATAGTGGAAGCTGACATAGTGAGTCTCTATGTTCTTGGTATATCTTACAGAAGATATGGATTAGGTGTATGTGAGCTTAAGAGATGAAAGACAAGGCACTGAAGAATGTTCATTGGTCAGCACAAGGTATGGAAACATGAATGATGTCAATTGTGGCGTTTGATATGGAGAAGACTTATTTGGGAGTTGACTTTAAAGGTATAGCATGTATTTTATTTGGCAAATGTAAATTAAGGATGTCGGTCCTTAATTATTGTAATGAAATCATTGTATACTTGTTTTAGGTGTCGTGTGTATCTTAGCAAGAGCTTATGTAAATAGGAAAGCCTAATGGGCCGACCTGATCATGTAGAATGTAATAGGATATATATGTAAGATCTTTTCTTTGGAAAAGATATGGTGAGAATATATGTGATGTAAAAGGAATTGGAAGAGCTGCGAGTTTATGTCTGTTGGATGTAGAGTAGAGGATTACTGGTGAACTTCATTGGAACTGATCAAGTAAAGATAGTTATCATCAGACAGTTCAAAAGATTTTATATTTCTTCATATACACTTGTTGTGAATAGTGAGTTCTGAAGGTGGATTTAACCTTCTTTAGGCAGTGAGCCCACCCTTCTTTTCTTGAATCCTAACAGGGTCTGTCCTTTAACAAGGACTGTGTATTGTAATATTTCAATAAGCTCGTAATAGGGCTAAATATTCTAACAAGGATACTATACTCTTAGTACATTATTTGTGAGTGCTAATTCCCACCGGGGTTTTTACCTTTAACAGGGTTTCCCCGAGACCAAAATATTGTGTTGTTGTGTTGGCATTCATTGTATTCATTAGATTTGATATTGCTACTATTAAAAGTTTAAAGTTTAATAATCTTCCATACAACTGATTCACCTCCCCCCTCTTAGTTGTATCGTGGACTGTTATTCCTAACAAGAGGTGTTTGTTTACCAGGTTTTCTCCTACTTGGAAGATATTCTTTTTATTCTATCAAGGTGCATGTTTATCAGGTTTTCACTAAGGCACTTTTTCATTTTCTCAATTTTTTTGCTCTTTTCATTTTTTTGTATTTTTGAGATTTTTTATTTTTTTGGTTGTTTGATGCATCAAAGTGCCTGTTTGCCAGGTTTTCACTAAGATGATACTTTTTTAAAGGACTTTTTCCAATTTTTATGATTTTTAAGAGATTATTTGCTCTCAAGAAAGATCACATTGGTTTGCCCCTAATGTCTAGCAAGGTATAGGACATCATGGATGGATTAGCAAGATGATGGATGAAGTAGAAAGATAATGAGGGATGAAGTGAGTGAATGAAACCCTCAGGTACAGTCTCCTAAAGATTACCCAAGCTAGAGAAAGGTAATATAGTAATGTAGGCTCATGAATTAGTGTTAGATAGCATATAGGATAATGACCTGGTGTCACGAAAGCATGTCGTCCAAAAAAGTGGACATGTCAAGAGACTCCTATTAAGAAATTTTGCATTTTCTCATTCTTCATTTTGATCAAGACCAAGGGGTTGATTTGGATAAGACAAGTATAGGATCACACGATGAGGATAAGGGTTGATGGAGATTATGAGTGGGTGGTTTTGGATAATGGAAAGGATTCTTAGGAATAACAATGACTAATTTTAGACAGGCAAGATTATGATCTAGGGTAGCATGGATGGAAGCAAGTGAGTAGGCTAATGGAAAGAATAACATATGGCAGGATATATGATGCTCATGAATAAGTTTAACCTTGTCAAGATCAAACGTGAAAATAGGAAGTATGGATGCACATGAAATAGCTAGTGTGGATGAATCTTTCTCCCAATTGTAGAGTGCAAGAGGAAAGAATTACACATGATGCATGTTTGCTTGGTTTTCATCATGGTACTTTCCCAATGCACCACAAGTAGTGGTTTTCACAATAGGATGGATTTATTTCTCTTTACCTTTTCTACCAAGGTGCCTGTTTACCAGGTTTTTACCAAGGCACTTTTTTTGAATTTTTGAATTTTTAGAGGAACTCAAGTTGATGTTCTTTGGATAATGCTTCTTTGGAAAGATATTCTTCAAGGATACAAGGCCATTGAAAGGTATTCTCAAGGGTGTTGATAGGGTGATGGAAGGGAAATGATATGGAGGATAAGAAGATGGTGGCTAAGGATTTATGTGTAGGATGGGATAAGAGGAATGAAAGGATACAGAATGGGATGATAGTGGATATGGTATTGAAAGGCTTTTTTAGGGGTAGATAGAAATGGTGATAAGATCAACATCGACACACACCTTGAAGGCTAGTGGGTGAATGGAGGAAAAATGGATGGAATAGCCCAAGACTTTGATGTATGAGGTGATGAGAGTTTTTTGGAAGGAGATGGAGTGAAATCGTTTGAAAGATTGGATGTCAACTATGATTTTTCCTTTGTGTTCAAGTCCTTTAAGAGAGACTTGGGAATCCACATAAATTTTGATTTTTCTTTTCTTTTGGGTGCATTAGAACGTGATTCTTCCATGATGGATTTAGGAACCCATATTTTCTTTGATTTTCTTCTTTTCTTAGAGGACCCTTGCGGTCTCTTGAATGTTTCCTTTTCTTTTTTGTCACATGTCGATTAGATAGGACATGGTGATCTTCATATGTAAGTGGATTCTTGAATTTATGATTTATTTATTTGACATCCAAATTACTTCCAAAAGAATTGGGATTTATAGATGAATAGAGCTGATATGGATGGTTCATATGGATGGGTTGACATGGAGGATTCAAAGATGCATGTATTTTTTGATCTTGAGAAGATATAGGGTAAGTGGATGACAAGCTAGGAGTGATAGTCATAGTGGATGGAGGGATATAAGAACCCAATATAGATGGAGGATATGAAGGTTTTAGCTTTGGGATATAGGGACCAAGGATTGATTTTGAGGATGGAGAAGGATAATGATTATGTGAAAATGGAGGGAGATAAGGTTTAAAAAAGATATCAACATATTTAGAATGAGATGTGTGTCCAATAATATTCTCTTTAGGATTCATCTTTATATCAATAGGTGCATGAGTATCTTTGATAGGAGCAACAAAAGATTGATGAGATTTATTATTAAAAAATAACTTAGAAGGAATGATGGTTTGAGGTGTATATGGAGGAGTATGACAGGAGGGTGAGGGGATACTCTGATCTTGACAAGGACATTTAGATGGTGTACAAAGTGTAATTTTCTCTTGATTTTCAAAAGGCTCATTAAATATGATGGAAGGAATACCTTGATCTTTCTTAGGAGATGGAGGGATATGTAGCTCTTGAGATGGAAAGGTATCATCTTGAAAGAAATGGAAGGGTATGAAAAGATCATCATAGATTTCTTGGGATATGGAACTTGGGTCAACTATTGCATGAGGAAGGATGGTACCTTGATCTTGATCATTATTGATATTTGTTTCTTCATGTTTTGGATTTTCTTCTTGACACAAAGCCACTTATAATGATGAGGTAGGAGATTTGATCTTCATAGGAGATTCTTGAAGAGCTGATGAAGAACTAGGCATGACAATGCATGAGAGTTTGGAGCTTTGATTTTGGAAGCATTGAAAATTTTTGTAGTCAGCTGTAGATTAGCTTGGATTTATTTTAGAGGTAGCCCTTCAGGATAAACATAGCTAGTATGAAAAGAATTAGGTTCTTTGTTTGATTTAGGCATGGTGTCTAGATTTGTTTCTTTAGGAGATGCATGAATGTTGGAAGAAGTAGATGTGGAATGAGAAACACTACTAGACATAGGTTCATGTGTTTGATCTTTCTTAAGATTAGTATCTTCATTAGATGATTCTTTAGGATTTTCAATTTCAATTATGTCTTCATCAATTAGATCTTGGATTTTATGCTTTAACTCCATGCAATCTGAAGTCTCATGTTTGTTACTTTGATGATGGGAACAATAGTTTCTCAATAATAAAAAACCATGTGAAGTGATTTTTGAGGCAGCGTGATGAGATTGTGTTCAAGAAGCTCTTCCAAGGTTGATCCAATATATTGTCCCAAATGAGTAAATGATGTATCCACATGACTTGTAGAGATGTTGGATTCAATATAATGGGGATTTGATTTTTTGTTTCCATAGGACTGATATAAAAGACTCTCAACTGAATGTGATGTAAAATCTTCTTCAAGCTCTTGGTCATAGATTGGAGTATCATCAATATGTAGAATATATTCTTGATAAAAAAATTGGATTCTCTTGAGATCACGAAGTAGGTTCTTGATCAAAGATGAGATTGATGTGAGATTGTGAAGTAGAATTTTTATTTGAGGAAGAGTTGGATGGTGTATCATTTTCTTCCTTTAGGTCTTGAATTTGAGATCTCAAAGATTGGATTTGTTTTGATATGTCTATAATAAGAATCTCTTCTTCTTTGCTAGGAGTGTAGGTTTTAGCCCATTTATTTTTAGCCATTGTAATATTGGCTTGATGCATTTGTTTAGAAGATTGGAGATAAGGTATGATGTGGGAATTGTTCTTGAGATCAACTTTCTATTTTTGACTCCTAGTTTGCATAGGCATGAATCACTTGATTGTTTGACAGGTACTGAAGTAAAAATTAACGTGCTGAACAAGTCCAAGGTAAATGATGATGCAAACAAGATAACATCCAATCAAGAAGGAGATGAAAATGACCCATATTCGAGTCAAGATTAAGAAACCTAGATGATAATGCACTCTCATGAGTCAAAGAAGGACAAATGATAAGGAAGATTGGATTGATGATGGAACTGATCAAAGGACTAAACCAATAATTTAGGACTCACAACAATGAAGATCAAACTATCAATAGATTACGACTAAAGATGGCTATGACAAGCTCACTGTTATGAAGGCATAACTTTAGAATACAGGATAAAATCTAACCATAGGTTAGGAAGAGACTGACATGATTTTTTATGCAGACCAATTTTAACCATAAACCGGTATTATAAAGAATACATGAAGACATAATAGATTATTTCAGAATTATCAACTCTTCATTATTCATCCAACTACTCTTTGTCTTACAATAACAAGAAACACCAATTTAACCAAACTTGAAAATTACCATTTTTGGCAGATTTTCACAAAATCCATTTTTTTGCCATTTTTGGTAATTTTTAAAACAACTCCTAAAAAAATTATTTTTCCCATAAAGCTGCCATAAAATAAGATAAGAAGAATTTCCAACTAATATTCAAAATTATAAACATGATTTTGACGTTATTAAAAAACACAACTTTCTAAAAACTTTAGAAAAACACTAAAAGTCAATTTTGGAGGCCCAAACAAACTTTCTAGCTCCTGAAAAGATGTTGAAATGGCTACCTACCAAGCCATAAATGTGAGTGTGAAAATTAACTACACTACATTTCAATGAGTCATTAGATGATTGATCTAATCAATTAAATACAATAATCTAAACTAAAATCAACCAAGGTGACTCATTGCCTTCTAGTAGACACAAGTATGAGTTTTTCTCTCAGGTCATTGCATAACCCAGTGACTATAGACGTAATCTAAATGAAGGATTTAAATGAATCATGCATGTGCAAAGTTCATCCAATTACCTAATGATTAATCCATATTAAGAAAAACTAAGTATTCCTATGTTTGATTAATGCAATAATGATAAACAAACTAAACTATGCTATCAAAATAAATAACAATCATTAAAATGCATAAAAAAAAAAAATCAAAATGACAACGTTACACTAAGGAAAAGATTGGATTTTTTTATGAGAATGAAGGTCCGGTTATACATAAATCCTCTCAAGAATGGATGAACAAGATTGATCAAAGACGGACGATCGAGATTCATTCTAGACTAGCACAATCCATGTGCAACTAATTGGATTAGTAGAGAGAATTAGTTAATTGAAATGGTTTGATTAGTTGTTTGGGAAATTTCCAAGGAAGAACTGAATTTGCTAAAATGACAGATGAGTTAATAGAGGGGTTATCTCAGTTAACTGGATTGTTTCAAAAATTGTGTTCAGTTGACTAGATGATTTCGTAAATACATTTTTGGAATATTTCAAGGGATTTTATGCATTTTTCTCCAAAATGTGATGTCATGATTAATTTAAATCAATATCCTAAAATATTCATTAAATAAATGGTATAAGGTTTAATTTTATTGCCAATAACATTAGGATTTAGGAATTAATTAATCAAATAGGATTAAGTGCAATGGTTGAATGGGACCTAGAGTATAGATCAAATCATAATGATGAGTTGTATTTCCTTAGGTAAGGACTTAACATATTTGATCAAAATTAGGACTTTCTTGATGAATAATCGAGATTAGGGGCTTATGGTTTTGGTGACCATTTTTAGGTGATTACAAGTATGAGTTGTTAAGAAGTACATGGAAGGGTTGCATACAAGGTATGGTAGTTGCAGTGATTGTGGTCAACAAAAAGATTGATAAATAACAAGCTGATATGTAAACAAAAGAATGAAACAAAAATAGGAAATATTAATCATGGACCTTATCTATGATGGTCTCTAGTAAGTAACTTGTGGTGTTGTTTGTGTTGGCTCTATTTGACCTTGTAATTAAGATTCAATACACATTATTGAGCTTCTCTTTATTTCAAGAATAGTTTAATATTCTCTACTTAACAGGGCCAATCACATGAAGGTGGAATCTCATTCCCCCCCACCCAACATCACTCTAAATGTCTCGTTAACATATAACATTCATTCATTATTTCATCCATTAATAAAATAGAACATTCATTCATTATCACATAACATTCATTAACACTTAAGATTCATTAACACGGAAGATTCATTATCATTCATTAACATTCATCAAAACATAACATTCATTAACATTCATTCATTAACACTTAATATGATTACAATCATTTCTTTTTTCTTCTTGTTTTTGAATCTAAGTATTGACGAAGTGGAGCATCATTTTCTTCATCTTTTTTCCCCTCGTTAGTTGTTGTGCCCTCTACTCCCGATCTTAATGTATGCCTAGTGACACAACATGGAGGCCTATGCAAAAGGGGTCCCGCTGCAATAATAAACAAATAGGTTAAATTGATAAGTTTTTTTTTAATTATTAAAAGTATTTCATAATTAAAAGAACATTATAGGAGTTCTCTTTACCTGATGGGGCCACATCAACTTCCTGATCATGTCGTCTAGCCTCATCCTCAACATGTTGAACACCCTCTAAATCCTTTGGAGTTGAAACATGAAAGGTTACACTAATCAATACACAAATTGCAATTAAATTCATTTAAAAGAATAACAATGGTCCTATTAACCTGATGGGGGCACATCATTGATAGGGAGGATGGATGAATCAACCACTGATTCATACTACTAGTCTTTACAAGAGAATTTTAGGGTGTCTTCACTACACTCCTATGCACCTTTAGGATCCTCAACCTAGGATGATCCCCTGGTCACTCTAGCCAATCCACCTATCAATAATAATTCAACAAAACAAGTCTTCTACTTGGTGCATCCTAGCTTTCACTCTATTGCCCTTAAACCACCTTAAAGGCTTGCAACCTCCATAGTCATAAACTATTCTCACAGAGGTGTGGAGGTGTCTTAGAAAAAGCCAAATCAATAAACTAGGGGTGTTAGGAGTCCCACCTAGCTCAACAAGATATTCGATTTCTTTAATTCTTCACAAAAAAAAGGCCTAATAGGCTAGAAGCCCTATTAGGTCTCCTACTCCAAGAAAATAGGGATTTTCTCCTAACTCTTCCAAAGAAACCCTGCAACTTTTCTTGGGATTCTTGGATCATTTTCCAACCCCTCAAAGATTTTTGGGGTCTTGGGGTCACCACCTTCCGTAAAACACCCTAACTCAAAATGAGTGAATTTAAGGGTTTTAAGGCCTTCCTTGTCTCTTGAACAAAGTTGACTTATTTAGACCATCAAATAGATTGCTATGAACCTCTCCCTTTTACTAAAGCTTTATAAGACTTCTAACTCCAATCTCCAAAAGGAATTTTGCTTCTAGCTATCCACCTCTGCAAGTTATGCTCTCTGCAACTTGGTCCTCCCTAGCTGGGCTCACCACTGGCTCACCTAGGGAAAGACTTTGAAATTCATTCCTCTACATTTGAGGGACCAAAATCCTACACAAATTATGTACATGTTTTCTACTCACTATCTCCAAGAGACCATACAAAATGGACGGTGGGGTAGTGAGTTAGACTTCCATCTTTACAAACTGGCTAGATTGAACCACTGATAGTGCCAAACACAAAATATTTACAAAATACAAAAGAAAAGCTAAAAAATTCCAAACTAATGGCTCACACAATCATCTAAACACCTAATCTAATCCATGCATGAGCTATAGTGCATAAATAAAATGATTAACTATTCTCTGTCATAAACTTCACTATAAATTACACACAAAACAATCTAAAATCTTGATTTTATCAATCTTTGTCCGTAAAATGGGTATCCAACCTTAAAATCAGGTCAAAATTGGTCTTAAATAGGATGGTAGGGTCTTAGTTTATCACTTAGGTCACTCTATTATTGGTTGAAGACCTTTTGACAATGTTGTCCGAACAACATTTCAAATTTGTAAAAGTTGCAATGCAACTCTTTCATCTTTTTAGCAACGTTTTTTACATCTTTTAGAAAATGAGTTCACATACTGATCTAACCTCACCCTACACCTTAACCATGGTTAAAAAATGGTTCTAATCTATTCCAAACCCTACTAAAATTGTGTTGATGTCATCACCTCTATTGTGCTAATCAGGAGGCTTTACAACTTTATAGCCCTAATTGCCACTTCCAAAGGTCCTAAGACTCAAACTACTTGAACCCTATTGTACTAACCCTATGGTCAACATGACCTTAAGAAAACCACACAATTTTTTTTTTGGCATAAACCACACACACATAAAAACCAAAATGGATTGTCCAAACAACCCATGGGTGCTCCTGCACCATTCTCCCCCTCTACACAACTTTTAGGGAACATGAGGAGAAATCATAGACAAATCAATGCCTAACTTCTTGAAGTTCCCTTCCTCCACCCATGTAGACTCTAATTTTGGTTGATTCTTCCATTGTACCAGATGCCCCATATATATCTTGTGTCTAGTTGACTTCTTCACCCTTGATTCTAAGATCCTCTTAGCTTGTAGCTTGACTTTGGGAGGTAAGACTGCAATTCTGACATCAATCAGTATTTCATTACTGTTCTAGTTCATATCTGACAGTGGTCCCTTGAATTTTATTACATCTGACACATTGAACACTAGTGAAATACTTAAATCTACAGGAAGCTCCACCTTATATGCATTCTATCTATATTTTCTTAACACCTTACATGGTCCCACTCTCTTCATCTGCAACTTAGTTGGCATTCCTTTCTGCAACCTGGACTTGTTTAGATAGACCATAACATAATCTCCCACTTCAAGCTATACATCTCTTCTTGACATATCCACTTTAGCCTTCAACTTGAGTAGCCTTTATGATATTCTTCTTCACTTGCTCTTGTATCTCCTTCATTGTCTGAGAGAAATCCTCTACATGGCCACTCCTATAATCCATAGCTCCTAGATCTCTGAGTTCACACACTCCTTTGGGATGCATCCCATATACTATCTCAAAATGACTCCTACCCATGGTCCTATTAACATTGTCATTGTATGCATACTCAGCCTGTGGGAGGACCATATCCCATGTTTGACCATATTCCTTGGTTAGGCATCTAAGTAGGTTACCTAGCACTCTATTGATCACTTTAGTTTGACCATCTGTTTGAGGATGGTAAGCTAAATCAAAAGATAAATTAGTACCTAATCTTCTCCATAGAGTCTTTCAAAAATGACTCATAAACTTGACATCCCTGTTTGATACAATACTTATGGGTAGCCCATGTATCCTTACAACCTCCTTGAAAAAGAGATGAGAAATGTAACTAGAATCATGGGTGGTCTTACAAGGAATGAAATGGATCATTTTACTGAATCTATCTACCACCACATAAACACTATACAGCCCTGTCTTGGTCTTAGGGAGACCTACAATAAAATCCATAATAATACATTCCCATGGTCTATTGGGAATGGGCAAAGGCTGGTACAAACTTGTATTACTAGCTCCCCCCTTGGCTTTCATACAAACTACACATTGTTCAACATATCTTTTGACATCTCTTGGAAACTTGGGCCAATGATAAAATCTTTGTACTAACTCCATGGTCTTGTTGATACCAAAATGGCCACTAAGACTGCCATTATGTTTCTCTTGAATGAGATTCTCTCTCATTGAAACCTTGGGAACACATAACTGATTTCCCTTAAATAAGAGTCCACTTTGTAGAGTATATTCTAAAAAATGATTGTGAAAATGGTTTTGAAAGTTAGAACATACCTTATATGCTCCAAAAAAATCTACATCATCTCTATAGAGGTCCTTGAAACTCTCTATGCCAATAATTTGAAGTTGCACTTCTTGGACTATCAACATCCTTCTACTCAATGCATCTGCTACCTTACTCAACTGTCCCTTTTTGTGCTTGATGGTAAAGGTAAAGGCTTGTAGATATTTCTTCCACTTGAGGTGCCTATTTCTCAATTTTTCTTGTGTGTTGATGTAGCTTAGGGCCTGATTGTCTGTGAACACCACAAACTCTTTTGGTAGGAGATAATGTCTCCACTTTCTAAGGGACTTCACTAGACCATATAACTCCAAATCATAAGTTGAATACTTCTTCTTGGCTTCATTGAGATTTTCACTAAATAAATCTATAGGCCTATCCTCTTGGCTTAGTACTCCTACTGCCACTCCACTTACATCACACTCCAATGTGAACAACTTATCAAAACTAGGTAACAAAAGGATAGGTTGAGTAGTCACTTGTTGCTTTAACTTTTCAAAGGCATTCCCTACTTCAAGAGTCCATTTGAACCTTGTTTTTAACCCACCCTTTATGGTGTCTAACACTGGTGCACAAATACCATTGAAGTTCCTTATAAACTTCCTATAAAATTGAGCTAACCCATGAAAGCTCCTTACCTCTGTTGTTGTGGTTGGTGTTGGCCAATTCAAGATAGCCTCCACCTTTCTTGGATCCATCTTCAATGAACCTTGGGATACTACAAACCCCAAATACACAAGCTCTTGTTTGAAGAACTCACACTTCTCTAGATTGACAGATAACTTCTCCTCTTGTAACCTCTTGAGTACAATTTCCAAGTATTGGAGATGTTCCTCTTATTTTTTTCTAAAAATGAGTATATCATCTAAATACACTACCACAAATCTTCCAATGTGATCCTTAAGCACTTCATTCATTATCCTTATGAATGTGCTAGGGGCATTTGTAAGCCCAAATGGCGTAACTCTCCATTCACACAACCCTTTAGTGGTCTTGAAGGTTGTCTTTCATTCATCCCCATCCTTTATCCTAATCTGATGGCACCCACTCTTGAGGTACATCTTGGTGAAATACTTAGACCCTCCTAGACAGTCCATTAAATCTTCAATCCTAGGAATAGGAAATCTATATCTGATTTTAATCCTATTAATATCCATAGAATCAGTACAAAATCTCCACTAACCACCTTTCTTGGATGCCAATACCACTGGTACTACACAAGGACTAATGCTCTTCTTTATGAGTCCTTGATCTAGAAAATCTTGCACGTGTCTTGCTACTTCTTAGTTTTTCTTTGGAGTAAGCTTGTAGGTTGCCTTAATTGGTAATGAAGCCCATGGGATGAAATAAATCTAATGACTGATGGTCCTTTTAGGAGGTAATGTTGTTGGTGTTCCATCACTGATTATGTCCTTGAACCTTCCAACAAATTTTTGTACTTCCTCTGGTATAGGTGATTGTATAGTATTTTCCCTTTCCTTGGGTTGCACCACTATAGAATAGCCTTCACCTCCTTCTTGTTGAAGGATGTTGAGAAACTCCTTTCCATAATTTAGTAAGACACTAGAGGTCTTTTACTATGTTTCCTCTTCTTCCAACAGTGACTGAATCTTGAATGTCCTTCCATCCTTCTTGAATGAGATGATATTCTCCTTTCCATCATAGATGGCCACTCTGTCATATTGCCATGGCCTGCACAATAAGATATGGCATGCATCCATAGGCAACACATCGCAAATCAACTTGTGCTTGTATCCTTCAATGGATAATTCAACCTGTGCTTGCTCATTTACAAGGAAACTTTTCCCTTTGTTCAACCATGTCACCTTGTATGGATTATTGTGGGGTATCTTTTCCAATTTGAGCTTCTTTACTGCTTCCTCTAAGACTATGTTATCTATGGAGCCTAAATCTACAATAAACTTGCACACCTTACCAAGTATTTTACACCTTAATCTACACAAGGATCTTCTCTATTTTGGTTCCTCTTTGATTGGTTGTCTGATCAGAATTCTTCTAAACATCAAGGTCTCCCCCATCTTTGACTCAATATGACTAATCTCTGGTGATTTAACACTTGGTGTGTCTTCTTGAGTATATGCTACTCTCTTCTCATGGTTTGAAGAAGAGGCTTTCTTAGGTCACCTATAAGAAGGGTGACCCATTTGTCCACAACTATAGCATTTCATGCTATCAAAGTAAGAATTACTTATTCCTTCACTCCTTCCTCTGTTAGAACCCCCTTGAGTTAATCTACCTCTCCCATAACCTCCTCTAGGAGTTGTCTCATTCCCATGCTCTGTAAGTTTGGACTCTCCCTGACTTCTTTGTTCAGTCCCTATACCTTGGTAACTACCTATATGACCTCTTTGGTCTCTTCCTCTTCCTCTGCTCTTGGAGGTTTGATCATGCTTCCTTCTACTCTTGTCTTTAATCTTGATGGCCAATTGATAACACTGGTGTATTGACTTGGGACTGAGAAGGGTTATTTCCTCTTGAATACTCTATTTTAAGCCATTTAGGTACCTACCTACCTTGAGGCTCTCATCTTCAGTTACATTTGATCTCATGCAAATATTTTGAAATTCCTTAGTATACGAATTCACATCAAGGTCCTTCTATCTTAGGCTTTATCTCTTCTTGTGTAGTTGAATTTCATAGTCATCTAGCATGTATGCCTCTCTTACTTTGGCAACCATTCCCTTCCAAGTGGAAATAAGTTTCTTGTCTTATTTCTCCCTTTCTTCCTGAATGAACTTCCACCATGTTAAGGTAGAACCTCTAAGTCTTGATTTTGCCACTTTGACCTTCTGTGCCTCAGTGATTCCATCACATTCAAAATGGTTCTCCATGCCCTCACTACTACATTTTGCACCTTTTTTTGATGGAGTATTGGTCAAAGTTTTTACCCAAATGGGTCGAATACTCGACCAATTGATTGGTCGCTATTTTCGTCATCGAAATATCGATATATCTCTTTGATCATAGAATGTTCGACGCTAATCTTGGTTGAAAATGAGGCTAATCTTGGTCAAAAACAACATTAGAAAGTGGTGATATATTGGTCGAAACATTTGGCCACTCCGACCAGGATGCCAAACTCACGACGGTCATATTTTGACCAAAGTTCGTCGCACTTTAGACCAATATTGGTCAAAATATTTGGCATCTCCGACCACAATGCCAAACTCATGATGGTCATATTTCGACCAAATTTCATCTCACTTTAGACCAATATTTGTCAAAATATTTGGCAGCTCTGACCAGGATACCAAACCCACGATGCCACATTTCAACAATAATGGTCAATTTTTAGACCAAACTAGGTCAGACTTTCGACAACGGTGAGTCAAAATGTCGACCACGGTTAGTCAAAATTTTGACAAAATATGGAATGTTTAAAAAAAAATTTGAAGATAAATATCCAGACTAATCACCAATGACATCCTAATGGGTGATTAGTCTAGATATTTATCTTCAGGTGTCCACATTCATTTTTCTAATCACCAACGACATCCTAATTAGTGATTAGTCTAGATATTTATCTTCACGTGTCCACACTCATTCTGCTTCTTGTTGCCAGCGGGTCCCTGCTCGTTCTATTTTCTAGACTGCTTTGGGCTCTAGCAATCCATCTACTCTACTCTTCTCTGCGTGAAACTGTGGGTTTTTTCATTTTGTTTGAACTATTTGAGAGATAGGCTCTAACTGGTGATGCATAATTAGTTTACATGTTTGTAGCGTGGAAGTAGTGTTGGGGATGTTAGTGGTGTTGCAAATAGAATCCTGAACCAGTTGTTGACAGAGATGGATGGTATGACAACCAAGAAAATAGTTTTCATTATTGGTGCTACAAATAGACCCGATATCATCGATCCTACATTACTAAGGCCTGGCCGACTTGACCAGTTGATTTATATTCCCTTACCTGATGAGTCCTCATGTTATAAAATTTTCAGTTCTTTCTTGAGAAAATCACCCATCTCAAAGGATGTGGACCTAATGGCACTGGCCCATTATACCCAAGGATTCAGTGGAGCCGATATTACAGAGATTTGTCAGCGGGCTTGCAAGTATGCTATTAGAGAAAATATTGAGAAGGTGAGTTTCAATTGTGGTGGCTTTTGCAAACTAGATTTGGTTATGAATTTCTTAATGGTTTTTTTTAAAATGGTTTGTTAGAATTTTACATTTTTTGATTCAATTTTCCTCAACTTGTATCTTATTATTTCAATTTGTCATGTTCTCTTTCCTTTGCACTTTTATAGGATATTGAACGTGAAAGAAAAAGAAGTGAGAACCCTGAGGCAATGGATGAGGATGATAGTGATGAGGTAGCTGAAATAAAGGCTGCTCATTTTGAGGAGTCAATAAAATATGCCCGAAGAAGTGTTAGTGATGCTGATATTCAGAAGTATCAAGCCTTTGCACAAACACTACAACAATCTCGAGGCTTTGGTTCTGAATTTTGATTTCCAGATAGACCTGTTGGTGCTTCGAATGTATTTTCTACAACAGATAATAAAGATGATGATGACTTATACAATTAGGAAACTTAGTACACAATTTTCATCTTAATGAAGTGACAAATGTGTATGTTCTAGTAGGGGCCTTCCGCTGACAAATAGCCAATGCTATTCAATTTGGCTCTGGCTTTTGCTTGTATGAGTTTTATCTGTTCATATGTTTGAAACTTTATTTAGTTTATCAGCCCTTTAGCTGAGGACTTACTAACTTGTAAGTCTTTAGAGCAATATTAACTGTGGCAAGGAAATTTAGCTATGGAAAATTTTTCTCAAGTGGTAGATAATGCTACAAAAACCTTGCTTTTTTTTAAAAAATCCTACTGGAAAATATTATATACTAAATCAACTCGACAACAAAGAAAGTCTAGTTCAACTGATACGTATGGTGTGCATCCATTTTATGGAGATCTACCAAGATGATTTCCCCTGCCAAGATGATGTACTTCCATTTTATGGAGATCTACTAAATGTTTTCTATGATAAAGATCACTACAAGTTGGCCCTTGGCCATATCAATATTGCTCGCAATCTCATTGGCAAAGTGGCCAAAGACTTTGTTAGGCTGATAAAATATGGGGATTCTCTTTACCGCTGCAAATCTTTGAAAGTTGCTACACTTGGACGAATATGTACCATTGTTAAGAGAATTGGACTGAGTTTGGCTTACCTCAAACAGGTGAGGCAACATATGGTTATGTTCTTTTTTCTATCTGGCTAGTTTTCACTACCTATCGTTCCTTGGGATATCTTGCAAGGGTTCTATAAATAGATGGTCTATATTTTGGTGGGTGTCTTGTATGGGCCTATGAACTTTTTTATCTTGTCTTTTTTTTCAATCCTACAACTAGATTTTGATACGTGGATTTCTTGTAAGGAAATTTGATACCGCCATTTCAGTAGTTCTTCATATGATAGTTTTCTATGCAGTCCCCAGTCTAGGCTTTATTTGTAGATTTTTTATCTCAATATTAAAAGAATTAATCTCATTAAATAAAGCTTTATGTCCCAAACAAAATGACAACTAGGATGTGAATTTAATCTTTCTGACAACTAAAGAGTCAAAAAAGATAACAGATGGTTCAATATAACCTACAACTTTGTCCATGTAAGAGTTGAACTCTAAAATTTATGGTATGAAGACCTGCGACTTGTAGCTAAGAATATGATACTAAATAATTATGACTTATTTTAAAAATTCAGGAAAACCTAACCATTTCTGTAGCGATTACTTAAAAAAAAGTATACCTGATTGATGACTCAATATTTGTAACCTCTTAGAAAATTTTCCTTTCCACTTCAATATCTTTCCTTGATAATTCTTGATCTTGTCAGAACCACTAGAAAAATAACAATGACAACATAACTTGCTACTTTAGAAAATTGCATCAATACTTAACTTAAACATTATAGTCATGAAGGGTGTAACAAAATCAACACAATGAATATATGGATTTCAAATAGTGTGGAAAAAATAGTTCTGTATTCAGAAAGTACAACTAGCAAAATTTAGCAATATGAGGAGATACCAAAAGAACTACCCACAACAAAAAGAAATAAATAAAAATATGGCAGGCTGACAACAAAAATGTAAACCCAATCCTAATTAGATATTGCAAGAAGAATACATCCCTCACAACATCTAACAGATATAGCTGAGGAATTTGATTGTTGTTGAACAGTTAACTTATCAGACATATTTAACAATGTTTAAAATGCCCTCGATAGAACAGGAGACTTGAATGGTTGGATCAGGCTCAAAAAAGTCCAATAAAGAGCCAAACAACAGACACCACAGTATTCTAAAGCATTGAAGCATTTGGAATTTAGTGTTTGCAAAGGATCTTGGCATTTTAGTTTTATGTGTGTTGTCTTTGCTAACTTTTGTGTACTTCTTGTATATGTAACAGGTTTGGTAGTGGCAAGGATTGTTGGTGAGTTGAGTGTAGTAGAGAGTGTTAATTCCCCAAGTTGTAGAGTTGTTATATAAGTGTTACTATGTTGTTGTTGATTGGTGTCCTTGAAGGGCTGGGAAGGGTAGTAAGCTTGTAACTTCACAAGGAGACAGTGTCAAGGGAAGGTACAGCCTTGCTGTGCAAGAGTTTTCACCACATCACTCTTCTCTACAATATTATCTTGTGTTATTGCTCTATTTCTTAATGTTCAATTCTTGTCATTGAATTCATGCATACAATCATCTACAATTGCATCACTAAAACAACTAATTTTTTAGCACATAAGGACTATTTTCTTAAGTAAATCCTAAGGGGACAACAAGTAAATTTATTCACGTGGGTGTATTAGGCTATTAGCTATAGAATATCTATGCTACTTATAGATCCAACTGATATCTGAGCAATTGTATTCTTTGTAAATTATGGCTTTCTTCTAGTGTGACCCATTTTACAGATTGATGCATGATGCTAGAAATAGAATAGCTACAAATAAATCCCTTTCATTTAGCATAGCTCGGAACAACATGACTCAGGAACTGCACAAAATGGCATTAAGCATGGATTTTGGTTTACATGTGGTACATCAATTCCTTCATCAAAGACATTATCTATAATAACCTGTTAAAAAAAAAGAGGCCATTGAGGACAATTACACAAGTCTCCAGAAACAACATTACCCAACTCTTTCTCTCAAGCCAAAGACTCAATGTGTTCAATTGCTTAGACTAGTAGTCAATTCTATGTTGAGTATATCTGTCAGGCCCTCCTGCAGTTTGAACGAATTAAGAATAGAAGATAGGAACTGATTTAACACTTCACCTACTCAAAAACACAAACCAATGAAATAATCCACATTAGGCCAAGAGAGGTTGACGCATTCAATACGAGAATACTTACACAAAATGAAGCCGAGTCATGCCAAATAATGACAATGAGAAGTTAACTATTGGCCCTTCTAGTTTTTTATTTGATAGTTGCTTGACAATGACACATTCAAAATGCACTTATGAGGACCTAGAACGAAAGAAATTGATTAAATAATGAAGGTATGTTAGTTTGAGCTTCACTTGGTTTTGAGAATACTTTAATGTTCTCTACTTAACAAGGCCAACCATGTGAAGGTGGAAGCTCATCTGGCCTCACCCCCCCTCCCCCTAACATCAATCTAAATTCCCCATTAACATCTAATTATACACTTCATCCATCCATTTATGAACTATAACATTCAATCAATACAATCACATAACATTCATTAATATGACATAACATTCATTAATACGCAACACTAATCAAGAATTCATTAACACATAACAATATTCATTAACATGACATATAATCCAATATTAATACAAAACATTCATAAATAATTACTTAAAACAACATTCTTTCATTATCCAACAAAGTTAATCAAATAAGTTTTATCAAAGAGCATTTTTAAGAAATCATTTCTTTTTGGGGTTTTTCTTAGATTTCTTATTTAGGTAAAGGTTGAGAGGAGGATCAATATTATCTTCCTCCTCTTGTGGTTGTGATCTCAAATTATGATGCTTCCTCATGTCTCGAGGAGGATGACGTTGCTGCACTAAAGGGGGGTCTGCTGCAATAACAAGTAAATGGGTTAAATTCGCATACTTTTTTTTACTGTTACACGTATTTCATTAACCGGTAGAACATAACATGCATTTTTCTTTACCTGACAATGCCACATCATCATGTACAATAATATTTTGATCTTCCACCACCTCAACATGCTCAACATACTCTAAAATATTCAAAAAAAAGTTACATGGCCAATTGCAATTAAAGATGTTAAATTCTATTAATAATTACGTAATTTATTTCCAATAGAAAATTAATACCTTCGACACTATGATGCACATCATGGCCTTCATCACGCCCACGTTCTGTAATAGGATTTGAAGGTTGTAGTGACATGTCATGTGCATTCTTATCATGAATTAGTCAATTTATGTTTGAAATTAACTATTCAATTTGATTTACTTTTCATTTGACCAATTTACCTGTGTCTCATTTGGAGCAGCAGATTCTTCATTGTGGCTTTCGGATTCTTGGCGTAGGCGTGTAGCCATGACTTCATAGCCTTCCTTCAAGGATATTCTCTTGTCTTCATCCATGGGCTCTACATTGAATTCTGTGCTTTGTATTTTTTGATTAATATCGTTAATTTTACATATATGATTTGATTAAACAGAATTGTTTTCAACCTTATATATAAAAATTTGATATGAAATTCCAATGTTGCTACTTACAAGTTGAGAGTGAAGTTTCATATAGCCTCCAGAGCCAAGTTTGTGTTGGCCAACCTTTGTTAATCTCTCTTGTGTGGCTTTTGATGTGTCTTGCAGTCTATGAAAAGTTTGAAAAATGTTAGATTATATATTTACAAAGATAACTAATTAGTGCATGATTACATTCTACTTAATACTGTCATGACATACCTTCATTTGCCATCTTCTGGTTGAATTCCACTACCCTTTATCCTTTTCTCTTTTGCATCTTCCATTATTTCATTCCACTCCATCGGTGGAATCATAGGAGGATGCTCATACTTTGGGTTATCCTTTAGAGCCCTTCTATATTGGTCCCTCACAGTCTTTATATGTTTGGATGCTCTTTTAAGAATCATGACTCTGTCAAAATTTTTATTTCCAAAGAGGTCCTCTAAAGATTTAATGAACTGATTTTTTAAGTCAACATCCTGGTCATTCCACCTTTTTTGAAAAAACAAAATTGTTAGATATTATAACTTTAATTTAGTACAATAAATGGAAGATAAGAAAAATATTGTACCAATATTATGAAGCTACATACCTTTTACGTATGGTGGGCCCAAATAGCTTCAATGTCATTTCAAAAAGATGGTCATAAAAAACATCATTTCCTACAAAAATATCATGGGATTATCAGTCCAAAATGAGTTATGTATAAGTAAACTACAATTACACTATAAATAATAACAATTTTAAAGCACATGGAAGCTTTGGTACTTTTAACGGAACCATATTGTTCTTGTTCAACAACAATGTCCCTACAAATGAACTAGTACTAGTAACACGGGCTGATCCAGGAAATGGTTGATCTTCACTAGTACTGGTCTGATATGTTCTTGTACCAGGTGTAGGTGTATCTATTAGTGCACAAAATAGGTCCATGCAGTGTATACAATTCACACAAGAAAAATAATCAATGCATGATTAGCACATAACAAAATATAGAAAAATAAGGTTTTACCAGTTGTAGCTGGTATAGAGGAAGATGTATGCAAGCACCTTGTTGCAGACAATGCAACTGTCGATAGCGAAATATTAATCGAAGGAGGCATTTGCACTTCATCATGAGCTGAAGAATACATTGTTAGTAAAGACATTTGCAATTAATAAAAATTAAATGGGGTACTAGAAGCATCCCAAACATAAGTTGAGTCAATAATGCATACAAAGGTTAAATCAATGGTTAAAGGTTTAAGGATTATTTACATGAAGGCTATGCGGTGCTACAACCCTCACCATATTGAGCACGATTCACACGTGTCAAAAAATCATGTAAGAAGAACACATCATATTTTAGATCATGATCCATAAGATAGTATAAAATATAAACATTTATTGAACTTTAATTATTGCTTAAGATTAATTACTGCTTACATTAATACAATTGACTCTACATATCAATTCTTCTTCGAGTTCCTTTGTCTCCTCAATTTTGTTTGCTTCCATTATAAGGTTAAGAATTTCTTTACCATATTTAGTTTTTATTTGAGTAGTCATGAATACATGGTTAGAGTTAGATGCAATGTCATCTATAAATGTCGCCTCAACTTTAGATCGCAATTGATCTGCTCCCATTTTTGCTTTTCTCTATCAATAAGTATCAAGTTGTGACATCAATATCAGTAAAATTCTATCAAAATAACTCCAAAGCCATAAAGAAAAGAACATAATAATATGACATTTGTTTCTATATAATTTGTAGAATTACACTAATTAAGGTTTACATTTGATGAAGAAGGTGTACTGTGAGGAACATCCCTGCCTGTATCTTGAGGTGGATCCATGTCGCCATGTGACAAAGATTAGTAATTCTTAGCAATCAAAAGCGATTGGAGTCAATATTAATTGGAGGCAATTGGTTTAAATGTTATACTTACCAGTCCCATTATAGGGAATTTTTTTGTATCTACACGATTCAAATTATAATCTATCAGAAGCTCTTCCCCTGCACTTATTGATTTTATCACACATACAAATACACGATTTCCCTCGCATGCCTCGAATATACAATTCGGCCACCTATTAGTTGACATAGGTCGAGAACTATTTATGAAACCTACAATATTCCTTGTTTCTTTTGGTCTTCCATCAATATAATAGGGGGCCTTTTAGTTTGATCATTTTCTTTGCATTGTATATAATTTGCTGACAATGCATACCTACGCATACTTTTTTTATATTGCACAATCCGTATCCAATTCTTGTAATTGTAACAAGGTCCTACATACTCCATCAATTCAACAACTTGATTATAACTGAACTTTATGCCATCCATGGAAAATAAGCCCAAACCATGTAATGAAGATGGAGCTATGTGATATATCCTTTCATTAATAGAAAAATTAGTGTTAACTAGAGGTAGTTCCTTGGGTACCCATTATTTTTGAAGATGTGTGTACCTTAAGGGAACCTTCATGTCTCCTTTGGTCTCATTATCATAAGAACATGACCCCCCCTCAGCAAGGAAAAATTGCATTCATTTATCAAATTCTCTTCTAATCTTTTGACCTCTAGTTGATCTCCATATTTTAGACCTACTAGATGTCTCACTTTTGTCTTCTATTCCTGCATTTTTCTCACTTGAGGAAGACAGATCAGACAAATACCTATTTGGTGATACCTACAATCCATCAAATGAGAGACATAGTAGGATCTATATATTTTTCTGACTAAAGAGAAGGAAACCAAATAATAAATTATACTTGTCGATCCATGTCAAAGGCGTTAAATTTCCTCCATATGTAAATCATTTATCTTAACTTAGCCAAAAATTACATGGTATGTAAGCTACAAATTACATAGAAGAAAAAATTTACATGATGCAAAATATACTCCATGACTATAGAGTTCAACACATAATAACTTAATTCAAATTTCTATGAATAAATCAATACCTCATACATGACATTGACCATACCTTGACATGCATTTCATTGATCATGTTATTGATCATCCTCCTCATCCATGTCATCATCATGACTATCATCATCATCATCACAACTACTATCATCATCATCATCATCACCATCATCATGACTGTTAGAGCTTTTTCTTGTGGGATCAAACTTGGCTAATATGTAGGCTTGATTCTCAGTTTAAAGGGCTCCAAGTTTGCAAGAAAGAGTCTAATTGATGAGGATTGGATAGGATCCTCCTTCTTCTTCGAGCTCCATAGGACTCAGGTAGATATTGCTTATGATGATTTACTATGTTTCAAGTAAACTTGGAATGGTGGATTGTGTTCTTCACTACTATGTTATTTATCTTTCAACTTATCTTAATAAAACATCACTACTCTCCAAATAGCCCAGACAATCCTGATACAGAGGATAGCAATAGAAATCATAAATGTGATAGCATAGACTAGTGGTATAAGGACATTCATCCTTCTTCTTTTTCTGATTTCAACTCAAGGAAGGGTAACCTTTTGATTCTCTCTTTAAGGAATCAACAAATATAAATCATATCACTTGGATACAATTTCTTCAAAAACATATAGATAAATCTTGAAAATTAAAAGTACTGGTAACGAGATAAAATTTAGTGCTTTAAAGATTATGAAAGATAACTTATAAGAAACAAACACTAAACCAGTGCCTAATCTAATAGGAAAAAGAGTCTTAAAATGCAAATCCACAAGGTTATCTTAAAAGAAATACAAAAGTATGCCTTGCAAAACAATCTGCAATTTGAATAGAATGCCTTACAAACTATTTTGTCAATCTACTATTATTATCATCAAAATATCTACACATAAGTTTACTCTCTACAATTGATAACAAGGATTTTAATTCTCTCCTTGAGAAAAACTCATAATGAATTGAAGAAGTTGCTTAACAACCAGTATATATTAGATGCCTTACACATAAAACATACAAGAGAAAACATAAAAGTAAAGAAACAACAATAATAGGAGATAGAAATTGCAGTGTATTTGTATTAAAATAAACCTAGAGATTACATATAAAAACTCATGCTCAAAAGCTTAGACACAAAAGTTAGAAGTCTGCTCTGTAGCAACTATACTTAATTTTTCTATTATCTTTTTCAACCCCCCTTACAAAATGGGGTTACCAATTATATATATATATATAGCTCAACCATCTTGGAACTCTCTTATCAATGAGAATGCAACAAGCTTTGGATGGTTGGAGACCTAAACCTAGAAAGCATAAAAGACAAATTATAACAAAATCCCTTAGGCGGTGGAAAGACAAAAATATTTTGGACTGTTCTTCTTCTTGGCTCGTTGATCATTGACACCTTTATCTGTAGATATTCATGATAGCTTCTTGAGTTGTTGCGAGATATGGTGACTGCCATCCAGCTAACTTACACCATTCTAGTTGATAGCTTATCATCCCTGTGCCCTGAGATTAGGTGTAAGGTACTCTAGGTGTCCTCTTCACTCATCATCCAAGATATTAAAGTCAACTGCAGTAGATTTGATCTTCTTGGGCATTGTGAGCTCATCCCAGGAAGTGACCTCTTCCTTTGTCAGCCATTTATAACTCTGGGTATGTTGTAGTTGTTCTTTTTGCCTCTCCCATCTAGCATCTATTATTGCCTTGACATCTACTACAAATCTGGTAAGTTCCATCTCTTCCTTTATGGCTTCATCCAGAGTCTTATTAAATCTTTCCACATCTACTTCATTACTTTCATCTAGAAATGCCTCTTTCCTAGGCAATCAAAGATCAAAATCTAATTTCCACTTGTCGAGGCCCTTCATTACACCATCCCCATCTTTAATGGGAGGGATAAACTTGTTGAAATCTACACTGAGCATGGCTATCTTAGCCTCAATTTGATTTGATTTTCCCTTAAAGAGTGGCAATAGGGCCTTAACTCTATTTATCTCCTCGCCTACTTATAAAACAACTTCTGGAATATCAATTCTCAAAGATTGAACAACTGCCAATCTTTCAAAAAGTGGTGCTCTAGCCGACCAAGTTGCATAATAAACATTCAAAATTGAGACAGTTATTTACCTCCACCTGCAACTCAGGTAATTTATTGTAAGCATTGAAAACCAAATTAGATTTCTCCTTTAATATATCAATCATGTGCTGCAAGATCTTTATTAAGGCTTGTAGAATAGCCTCATTCTTCTCTAACCTTATCTTCTCAATATCTGCAGCAATCTCCTCTTCACTTGCACTCTTATTTTCAAGAAGTGCTGACTTTTCAGGTGGTGTAGGGGTCATCACAGGAGTATTTATTAACTGCTCTTGTAGATCTTCTATAGTCTTCTCCAATACCTTCTCTTTCATTATTCGTACATCCCTATCCTTCAAAAGTGCACTGTAATCCTCCAACATCGAACCATATCTCTCTGATAGTTTCTTTGTTTTATCCTCATTAAGTCTAGCAAAATGTGTCAATACTTGAGATATCTCAAGGTCTCCTGCATTATGGATTGACCACATAATTTTGTCACCATCCATTTGTTCTTTTACATTCAAAATTTATGGCTTTTTATCTTTAGGATATAGGCTCCATAGAGACAGTGCCTAATTTGTTGGGCTATACCCAAATCCTTTAATGAGCTCCCCTACTTGGGTTTCTGAGGACAAAGTTATATCATTCTATCTCTTAATTTGATCAATGATAAAATCAGAATACAAATTCCACCCAGGCACTAGTAGCATATTGCTAGTTTTGACCAGTTGTCTAGCTTCCTCTGGGGTGATTTTTTCAGTCTCAGGGTCAAATTCCCTTAATGTTTGTATAACCTCATCAGGCACCTGACCCTCTTTAGTGATCTAAACACTGGATGCAACCTATTGTTGCTTATGCCATATCAAGAAGCTCTTGAATTCATTTGACTCAATAAAATTTCCATCCTTCAAGAATGCATCTTGTTATATAATCCTCTCATCTTGGCAAATGGCTAAGGGCAACTCAACTTCTTCATTTTCCTGATTTTGCTTTCTCTTCTCCTCTCTGATCTTCTTTCTCAACTAATGGTTATGAACACCTTTTTCAGTGAGAAGGGCTCCAACTTTATCCTTTTTCTTGTCAGAAGATTCCCCTATTAGCAATTTCTGCCTCTTTGGAGGAGTCTCATTGGTATCTTGGGAGTTGTGTTATTCAGTTAGGTCAACAATCATATTCTCATCAGTCTCATGCTTCTCAGAAATAATCTGCTCCAAAGAAGGGATGTTGTGTACCGAGTAGCTGCCATCATTGTCTTCATCACATTCAAACTCAGAGTGGACATCCTTCCCACCTTCCTTTTCATCTATTTGATCCTCAAAAGTTTACATTAGTGTGTTAAATTGAGCCATCATTTTCTCTAGGCTTTGGAGATAAGGCAATGTGGGGAAGAAGCCATTGAAATCCAATCCCTTTTGCTTCAATTTTTTCTCCTTAACATATAACTCATTTATCTGGTTAACCCTTTTTGCCATCTCCTCTTCTTCTATAATATTTCTTATCACATCCTCTTCAGGATACTCTTCATGTCTTTTGTTAAAGGGGATGCTAGGGATATAATATTTTCTGGCACCAACCATAAATCCCTTTGTATCAACATATCTGTAGGATGCAGCATACATTTCAAACTGCCCTAACCATTCATCCACTCTATTTATGGCATTATTTCCAATTGTGAAGTTGTGTACTTTGAAGTGTCTAGGAGTGAAGGTCCCTTTTCTATGTGGAGCCAGGTGCTCCTTATCAGTCAACATAAGCTGCCAAATAAATTCTAAAAATGCCACCCTGGGTGGAACAAAGAATGGAAGAATATGGAGAGGCTGAGGGCATCCATAGACTCTTATCATTATATAGCCCTTCTCATATTAAAAATCCCCCCAATTATGACCCTTGGTCCATTTATCAACAAATTGCTGGGGTCTTATCAACTACAAAACCTTAGTTGTCAATCTTGAAAGATTAAGTCCCAAACTGTGCAGGATAGGCTGAACTATCCAATTCTGAAATGCACAAAAATCACACCTAGAAAAAGAAGGACTCCAGGCTCTGATCCAAAACTCTAGTGGGTTTGGTTGTCCTTTCCACATCATTTGTGGCTCAAGGTGATCCATGTTGATGATATCATAATTGAAGTCTATAATAAGGTGTATCATCAAAGAGTAATGCATAAACCTAGGTGAAGAACCAGACGTATGATTCTTCAGCACCTGTAAACCCTCATGCATTTTGTTGATTACATATCCTATGTAATTGTATCCCTTAGTGACATGGAGACTTTGGGAGTCTAGTACCATCATCAGGATGTTTGAAGTAATCCTTTCCCCACCATCAACCCCTAGAACTTTGCATAGTCCATATGCAATGTACTTTATATAAAAGCAGAGATCCTTGTATGCATATGAGATTGTCCCAGCCATTGGTGCAATATAATTTCTATTCTCTCGGGAGACATGGTTTTGAATCTCTTTCGCTACCACAGCAGACTCCCTAACATACCTATTAGCTTGGTCCTGTAGATTAATTTCTGTAGCCATAGGGATATGGATACCAAAGGCTCTCATAAAGGAATTCTGGTCAAGGGTGACCAAAGGAGACCCATCACCCTTCCTAATTGTCCTAGATAGGGCATCATAGCTATGGGATAAAATAATGAAGACATCTATGTCCATAAAAACTTCACGCACTATCAATTTTGCTAACCCTGATGTCCAAGGGTTTGAAACAAGGACCAGGCTATCAAAATTTTTGTAAAAATATTTGAACAGACACATACCAGTGACACTGGGAGTTTTTGCATCTCTACAATATGCGAGTTCATCAACAAAACACTCATCACTAACCTTTTTGTTTTGAGATGATCTGGGCCATAAGACGAGGAATTCATTTGAGAAGCTCTCCTTAGCCTTCTCCTTTGTACCCTTGTTGGTAGAAGCTTCACCAACTGATAATTGACTCATCTTCCTTGAGAATTCAAAATCTGCTGCAAGTTGTGAATTTAGTGAATTGTGAAACTTCTCTAGAAATCCCAAAAATATATCACCTTGGCTCTTCTGAATGCTTGGTAATTTGAAATGAGTGGTGACCAACTATATTTATCTCATTGAATTGAATGCAGTAGCCCATTAGAAATTGAAAAGATGAAAATTGTGTCACTTTTGCCATTACTTGGCACACTCAGAACTCAATTCACTAGCCGTAAGCAGAGAAAATGACAGGTAATCAAATTTTAACTTTCTGGCAACCTAGAAACTACAACACATCCTCATAATTACTGAAAGATTTGGTGCCTTCTTTATATTCTTAGAGATCTGGCGACTAAAGGAAAACCTTAGTCATTGAATAATTTTATTCTTTCTTGAGACCTAGCGACTATAGTTTGAAATCATAGTCACTGAATAATTTGAGACCTTATGAATTTATCTAGAGATTGGGAGACCATTTGTCATTTTAATTTTTCAATTCTGCAACTTGACGACTATAGTCAATTTCCTAGTCGCTGCAAAAAATCATCTCATCTCGAGACCTGGCGACCTCGGTGAATTAGGAGATCTAGCAACTGTGGTGAATCTCTTAATCGCTAAAACCTGTCGACTTTTCAAACTTTTTCTTGAGACTTCCTGACTTATGCATTTGGAGACTCAGCGACTGAAGACAAGGAAACTTTGATTTATTTCTTCTGGAGATCCAGGGACTATAGTCTGATCTTGGTAAACACTTATTAGCTTATTTATTTCATCAACCAATCAAAGAAAGACACGTCACAAAATCCTTGGTCAACATTTAACCCTCAATCATTTGGCGATTGCACGACTAAAGATAGTCTCCCAATCGCTAAGTAACTTACTTAACTTGGGTTTAATATGTAGATTGAGCAACAAGGTAAATCTCAAGGTCACTAGAACATTTCTTAATCCATGGTTTGATTCTGAGACTAAGCGACCACCACTTGATCAAAATTAAATCAACGGCTGAAAACTTATAACTGTTGACCCTTCTCTTAACTCACCATTGTCTAGCGACCATGCGACTGAAGAAATCTCCCAGTCACTAGTCATTTATGTTAACTCTGGTTAGAACTAGAGATTGCATGAACATCTTTATTCTCCAAGTCGCAAGAAGACTTTCTTAACCTTAGTTATGTAATGAGACTAAATATCACCTATCGATCAAAACTTCATCCAACAGCTCCTGCTGAGTCACCATACCTTTCATAACTTAACTGTTGCATTAACAGACTTGGAGATAACCGTGTTGCTGGATCATTGGCTACTTGGGAAAAAACCACCATACTCATGAGAACACATGACCATTGAAATCATCGGGTCACTGGATAAAAGTGCTAACCGCTGGATAACTTGGAGATCTAGCGACCCATGTAAAATAGATCGCCACATTGTATTCAGAGACTTAGTGACCAAAGGAGAACCTCATAATTGTTGAATACTATATCAATTCTTTATTTCTTTCAGAGATCACCCAACTGAAGGTATTTTGATCCAAAGATAAAGCGATTATAGTTGTTTTGCAAGAAATTTATCATAGCAGTCGCTAGATCTCATAATAATTATCTGGAGACTTGGAGACAAAAGGAAACTGCTAAGTCGTTAGAAGACAAAGAACATTCCTTCAACCTAAGGAGACTGCGTGACAAAGGGTTTTGGGTAATTACTAGATAAAAAGGAATATGCTAAATTGATTTGGAGATTAAGCGATTAACCGAGGAAATAAAAGTGCACATACTTTAAAAGTTCGTTAAGTGATTTGAAAAAGCAATAGTCGAATAGACTTGGGCAAGAAAACTTTAGGGCTTTTTGGATTTTCAAAGACAATTAGACCTAAATCATAGGGTTTTTCATATTTAAACCTAAAATCAAAGCTCTGGGAGTGAAAAATGCAGGAGACCGATTCATGCAACTTAGAGATTGATTTCAAAAATCAAAATTTTGGAGGACGACTACAAAAACTGGGAAATCAACCAGCAGTGGCTCTATCTGAGGATGTTTAAATGCAAGTTTAAGCAAGAACCACAGATCTCTGGGAAAGCAAACCAAAACTGACTAACCTAAAGAAGGAAAGGAAACACACAACTTAAGGGAAACAAACCTATACATAATCTACATGAATTTACATGTGCATAAGAACTAGAATTTTAGTTGAAAAAAGGTTTCAAGAATTGCCCATGCACTGGAAACTCAAAAATTTCTCCATCCATATTTTTCAACAAGTAGGAATCCTTTCAAAAAGTTTCATGGATTATGTAGGGACCAAGCCAAAGTGATTCAAACTTCTTATGCTTTCCTTTATCTTCTACCCTAACATTCCACTGGAGCACTAAGTCATTTGATTGGAATTTTCTGGCAGTAGCTCTCTTATCAAATAGGTACTTCATTTTTTGTTGTAACTTAACATTGCTCTTTTGACTATCTCTCCTCATTTCATCTAATTCAGTCAATTGCATGATTATGTCCTACATTGGCTCTGAAACGTCCAACTCTTCATCTTGGATGAATCTATATACAGGAAGCAAGTTATTGATAGGCAACCTTGACTATAATCCATACACAAGCTCAAATGGGGACTTTCCTGTAGCTTTCTTTACTATAATCCTATTTGCCCATAGAGAAAGCTTCAACTTTGAATGCCAAGATCTTTTATTCTTCTCCAATGTTTTCTTCATAATTTTCAAAATGCTTTTGTTACTGGATTCAGCTTGTCCATTTGCTTGAGGGTGATAGGGAGAAGAATAAGATGTCATAATTCCATTCTCTTTGCAGAAATCTTTGAACTCATCTGACCTAAAGCACATTGCATTGTCAGTGATTAACTTTATGGGGACACCAAATCTGGTCAAAATATTGTCTAGTAAAAAATCAATCACTACTCTACTTCTTGCCTTCTTGGTAGAGATAACTTCTATCCATTTTGTGAAGTAATCAGTTGCAACAAGTATCCAACTATGTCCACCACTAGATTTCTCAGCAAATTCTCCTATGAATTCCATACCCCACATGGCAAATGGTGCTTCTACAACTATTGGATTTAACAATAATGCTCCTGAATATTTTAACTTGGAAGCAAACTTCTGATAGGCCTCACATTTCTTAACAAATTGGAAAGAATCTTTGAATAATGTAGGCCAAAAATAGCCAAATCTTAAGATCTTATGAGCAGTGGTCTTTGCAGAATAATGTCCCCCACAAACACCGGCATGCATTTCATTCAAGACCTTATCTACTTGATATTTGTCAAGGCAAAACAAAAAAACTCCATCTCTATTTTTCTAATACAAATCCCTTTGTATTAATGTGTACTTTTGAGCTTGTAATCTTAAGGCTCTCTTTTGATTTTCAGTCATATGTTCTCGACATCTGGAATTCTTAATATGATAAACAATATCAGCATAATATGGTTGCATTTCAATACTTTTTATTGTCAAATCTGATTTCCCTTCACTGTTAACTTGGACCAAATCCATTTTTTCCTCAGTCATTAACTTAGCCAGACCTATTCCTCTTACTAGCTTAGTAATATGAATTTCCAAATTGCATTCTTGGATCCTAGTAATCCATTTACATCTTTTACCAGTAACCTCTAACTGTGTGAGAACATCCTTTACTATTGCATGTGGAACATATGCAATAACCTTAGCACACACTAGGTACGATCTGAAAGATTTTACAGCTTTTACTAATGCATATGCCTGCTTTTCCATCATCTCATAAGTCAACTCAGCAGCCTACAAAGACTTACTGAAGAATGCAATTGGATGATCAAAATTTTCTTCATCCTTTTGTAACAATACAACAACAATAGTGTGAAATGATGCAAAAGAGAATAATGAGAAAGGTTTTTTGTAGTTAGGATATTTCAATACAGGTGCCTCTTTAACAACCTCTTTAATTTTGTCAAAAGCATGTTGAGCTTCAGTAGTCCATTGGAACTTAACATCCTTCTTGAGTAGCTTGACTATTGGCTTGACAATTTCAGCAAAGTTGGCAATAAACCTTCTAACGAAATTAATTTTCCCCAAAAAAGATTGTACACCCTTGAGATTTTTTGGTGCAGTGACCTTCTTGATGGCCTCTACCCTTTCTGGATCAATTCTTATTCCTTCCTTTGATAAAATGTTCCCTAACAACTTTCCTTCTTTGACTGCAAAGTTACACTTCTTTGGGTTCAGGGACACACCATACTCTAGAGGTTTGTTAAAAAAAAATTCAAGATGAGAAAAATGATCTTCAACTTTCTTGGAATAAGCAGTCATGTCATCTTGGTAGACAACCATAAACAAATCTATATACTCCTTGAATGCAATGTCCATGGCTCTTTGGAAAGTTGCTCCGGTATTTCTAAGACCAAATGGCATTCAGACATACACATAAGTTCCCCATGGTGTAGTGAATGCAATTTTAAATTGCTCAAATTCTTTTACCAACACCTGGTTGTATCTCGAGAAACCATCCATCATAGACAGCAATTCACAACCAATAACTTTATGTAACATTGCTTCCACATTGGGAAAAGAATAATTGTCTTTCAGAGATGCAACATTCAAATTTCTAAAATCCACACATAACCTAATGTCACCATTTTTCTTTATGACTGGGACTAGGTTAGATACCCAAGTTGAGTGCCTTATAGGCTGAATTATCCCTGCATCACTCAACTTAACCAATTCCTATTGCATTTTGGGAGCCAATAATGGGTTAATAGGTCTCTGTTTCTGTCTAAATGGCTTAACATCTTGCTTCAATGGAATCTCATGTTGGAAAAGGTCCTCTATATAGGCTTTCAGGTCATCATAAGACCATGCAAACACATGCTTGTGTTTTCTTAACATCTTTATCAGATTGTATCTTATTTGAGGATCTAACCGTTTTCCAATATAAATCATCTAAGGTGTATTATGTGATCCCAAATTCACTTCTTCTAAATCCTCTATCTTAGCATTACTAGTCTTTAACATGTGATAATCCTGGATACTATATAATGCTTTTAGTTTAGTTAAACCTTTGAGAATGTGATTTGTATTCAACTAGATTACCTCATTTCCCAAGACCATATGTTTACCATCAATTTACTCAACGAAAGTGTTACAATCTATAAGCTGATCTTCATACATATCAAGGCATTGAATAAACTTTAAAATGTCATGGTCATCTTCAAAGACCTGCCAGTTGTAAATGTTGTCTAGAACAACTGGCCTACTTTTTATTTCCACTATTGATACTCTAGACAAAGTTATATCATCTTTCTTTAAATAAACATTAGCTAAGAAATCAGCCATAATGTTTTTATACCTTTCCACCCAACAAATATTGAAAGCATCAAAGAGCTCAATTTGATCCCAAATAGCATGTTTTTATAGTTTTAATCTATCATTTTTTATAGCATATTTGGACCTAACTTGTGCTACTACAAGCTCAGAGTCACCATAAAATTTTAAACACTTTATCCCATGTTTTATGGCAATATTCAATCCTAAAGACAGTGCTTGATATTCAACAGTGTTATTTGTACACTGAAAAGTCAATAGGAAAGAGTACTTGAAAGTGGTACGTGATGGAGATCTATGAATAGGAATCCAACTCCTGAACCTTCCTTTGAACGAGCTCCATCAAAATACATTTTCCATAATCCATTTTATTGTTCCTTCAATTCCTCAATCAATGGGTTTGTGTCTTCTTCTTGTGGAATGAGTTTTTCCACTCTAAAGTTTTCCATATCAACATCCACACAACAATTCAAATCATCAGCATCATTTAATTCAATCATGTGTGGGGACCTACTTTCTCTGAATACTTTGACATTATTTCCAACAATGTTAAAATTTGCAAAAGACAAATCACATTGGATACTACCTCCCATTGAAGCACTCCATTTTTTGGATAACAACATTCCATACTGAGGTGCGATGTCAACCACCAAGACACTCATAGTTAGCAGCCTACTTGGGTATGCTGCCAACCTGTAAGGTAATGCTTTAATAGTACCAATAACTAGTACTTCTCTTGATTCCATGGCTTGACATCTTCCATGAGGTGTATCCACTTTCAATCCTAGAGACCTCATTACTTCTGCAGGCATAACAGTATTAGAAGCTCCCGAATCAATCATGCAGTTCTTTAAAAGCTTCCCATTTACTATTAAAGATGGAAAGAAAGGATCAACTGTCCCTGACATAGTACAGACAACATTTGTATCCAAATAGATTTGAGGAATCTCAAAAATAATTTACCCATACTAGTTTTCACTTGAGTCATTTACAGAGGCAATCAATTTATCAACCTTAGTGGCACTTTGGGTATTAATAGGAGTAACCCCATTTACCCAACTTAAGGATTTCTCGTTGTGTTCCTCTATTATCATCATCTCTAGCAAAGGACTTTGACAGTAATTTGTGATAACAACTTACTCATGTCAACTAGGGTATACTTTAGGTCAACTATGTCTTGTTTAATAGTAGTGACTTCCTTGTTTTCTTCATGTTCAGTGAGGCTAGGATGACCCTTGTTTTGGGTTTTAACTTCCTTTTAGGAAGACACAACAGTCTCCTCAAGAGATTTAGCCTTCACTCTATAAGTCATATTAGGAGTGGCAAAAGTGACATTTTTCTTGATCTTAGTTTTGTTGACAATCTCAACAACTTTCTGTTTGTCTTGAGACTGTTTCACATCCTTTTCTAATTTCTTGATGAATATACCAGCTAGCTTATGATTTGGATCACCTACCACCCTATTTCTTAGATTATAATTGCTCTTGGCTTGAGTAACCATATATGTTGTGATTTGTGCAATTTCCTCATCAGAAGGCCTTCTTAACACAACTGATCCATCATCCCTCAAAGTATTACACTAGACTTTATCTAATTGACCATCTTCCTCATCAAAGAAAACTTGTTGATGGTAGACCTCATTTCTAACTTGGGAACTAGAAACATCTTGACCCTCATCCTCTTCAGTGGAGTCTATTTCATCATACATACATGAAGAAGTCATGGCACATCCTTGATCATCATAAGACTCTTCATCATTACTTTCTTATTCTCCATCTCCAGAGACACTTTGAGCAACTGCACAATAATAAGGGTCATGAGGTGATTGAAAAACAATACACCATGGAACATCATCATTCATGTTTACTGAGTTCTTGTGTAATGGGTCAGGAGTTTTATCATTGGGTTTATCCCTTCTCTCAGAAAGTATTGTTTTTCCATCCTTCCATTGAGTATTATAGGGATAGTTCTACATCCTTGGTAACTTGTTGAAGCTATTAAAAGACAGTCTATTGTTTTCTATCAACCTATTATTTCTATTCTCACCAGGCTTCAAATATTTTATAGCTTTCAAGATTTGCTTCAAACTATCTTCCTCTTTTGGTTTTGTATTAGATTTCCCTGGTTCCTTTCTATTTGAAACTTGAGGTTTATAATCATCCCATCTCCCCAATTTTCCTGATATTCTCCTATGACTTTCTATATTAATGGCCAGTTTATAGGCTTATGTAAGATTTCTAGGGTTTTTGTCTCTCAAAAGATACCCCATCTTTGAATCAAAAGCATTTAAGTAGGTGACCAAACATATTTTGTCATCCAACCTAATACCTTGTAACAACTTGTGCATAGCCTTCTGAAATTTGACATTAAACTCAACAACACCCTCATTTTGGTTCTTCTTGATGTTATTGAACTCATTCAACATGAAACCTTCATTATTTTTATCACCATATTATTCCTTAAAACAATGCTTGAACTGTTCCCATGAACTTATGCTAGCATGAGGCAAATTTCTAAACCAATCTCTAGCATCCTCAGTTAGAGACTGGAGCAAAAGTTTCTTAATTACATCATCGGGTTATATGTTGTAGTCATCTATTACATCAATGAAGCTCTTCAAGTGTTCCTCACAAGTGACTGCATTACTTCTAGTGAATTTTGGGAGTTTTTTCCTAATTTCATTAGGGATAGGATTAGGCTATCTAGGGATTCCATAAAAAACCAACTGCTTGTGTCTCTCATGAATGGATTGTCCCTATTCGAGAGCATCGATTCGAGAGGTGTCGGAGATATGTGAGGCCACCTAACTATGGACCTCCAGTAAGTTATTTTGAACCTCTTATTTGCATTTATTGCTCATTTATTATCATTTATTGCAATTTCTCATTTCATCGTTGCCTTTAATATGCAAAATTATGCCTAGGAACAATTCACTATCACTTAGACCCTTTAACTGTCGCATCTGCGCTTTTCTTTCACACGTCCGTGTAGTTTAATGTCACTTAAGAAACTTTCATCCTCGCCTAGGAATAGGATACTCATGCGTTCAACTAGGTCAAAATGCCCCTTTTCATATATTCTATCACGTAGGAAACCCTAACAAATTTACTGTCGCCTAGGCCACCTTTTTCGGTTGCCTAGCATGATTTACTGTCGCGTAGCATAAGAACTATCGTGTAACACCCGAATAATGTTGCTTCACAACTTTTTTCTGTCACTTAGGAGGAATGTCATCAGGGACGATTAAAATCATGCCTGCAGACTTTTGAAAAAAATTTGTCCTATACTTTTTTTGTTCACACTTCTACTTGATTGTGTCTGATGAAAAATTTGATAACTTTTGATGCTCGTGTCGAATGATTAGATTAGGTCTGTTGCTTTCAACAAAACAAATGGATTAGGATATTAGGATAGTGTTACCAATGAATGTGATGTGTCAATCCAATTAGGATAGGATATTGATAGGATAAATCAATCAGTGTGAAAACCGATATGATTTTATATTGTTGCTTCATTCTCAAGACACAGAGAAATGAACAAATGATACTTGGTGTGATTGCTTGATACTTTTGATAGAATTTGATTGACTTGAGATAATTCCTTGATATGATATATGGATATGATTCCTTTGCTTTTCCAACAAGAAAACTTTCCTACTTTATACATTCGGACAGTGGCTTCGTGGGTCATTGATTTGGGCCAGACTCTTACAGATGTTGAGTTCCATGTGATTGAGTTGTGTGGTTTGAGTTTTCTTCTTGACATCCCATGGTTCCAGTTGAACCATGGTTTACTAACTGCAGTGGTGGAGTGATGGCACTCCGACCACAATACATTTCATTTTCCTTATGGAGAGATGACGATCATGCCTGAGGTCCTGAAGATTGTCTAAGAAACTCAATCTTTCTTTTCATCTCAGCGGCAGTAGCCTCTAGCTTTGCCTTCTCTAATTCTTTAGCCAACAATTCCTATTCTCTTTTGGCCTTTTCAAGGTCAGCATCTAATCTTGCTACCTGATCTAGAGAGTTTTTGGTAGGATTTGGTTCACTAATTGAAATTCCTACATCTTTTCATTTACCTTTATCCCTGGGGTTTCTTATTTCATGAACTTCTTGGATAATGGGTTGTTCCTTTTTTTTTTTCAGATGTGGGAACATAATTTATAGCTTTATAATTCAACAATTGTCTCTTCAATTGTTCAACTCTTATCATAGCATGTCTAATCTTTTCTTTCTCTTTCTCTCTTCTTTGCCTTATTTCAGCTTGTTCCCGAATCTTCCTTTCTAATTCAAAAAATTCTTCAAAAATTTCTTCAGAATGTGGGAGAGTTGTTTCTAATGAAGAATTTTGGGCAAGGGCTTCCTTCTGGTGGTTATCAGGCACTTGGTGGCCCTGTAAGGAGGAACCCAGGGGAAAAGAAGGAACAAAGTCTTGTCTATTCCTACTTTGGCTCCTAGATCTTCTAGTATTTCCAGGGAATCCTCTTCTATGAGGTTGTGCTCTCCCTCCATCCTTTTCAAAGGGTGAATAATAATCATCATACTGATTTACACCCAAATCAATCGCTTCCTCATATTCTAATGTATTTCCCTAATGATTTACTTGAACAAGGTCCTTAGTCCTCACATTTTCTTTCTGTTTCCATGTGAAAGACATGTCATTGTTGTTTCTTTCCCTCCTCATTTGATTACGCCTTGAGGTAGTTGGAAGTTCTCCTTCTAAATTCTCTTATGGATGTTCTTTTCTCCAGGACCTTGTATTTCTATGGCTCATTATAAAATAATGAATGTCTTACTTGAGCACTGATACAAAGATTTTGTAGAGTGTCGCCACCCAACTTGGTTGGGAATTTGGATATTTTATTCTTGGGAAAGTATATGGAAAAAATTTTAAAAGGACAAGATATATAGAGAGATAAAGGGACAACTCTGATCTTCAATGGTGATTGACTGGTGTGAAATAAGCAGGCCCAGAGTCAAACTCAACTTGAAACCTACATTACTTATAACTTTGTAAAAGATTGTATCCCCAATAGATTCACCAATTTGTCAGAGATTTTTCTTGTGGGATCAAACTTGGCTAATATGTAGGCTTGATTCTCAGTTTAAATGGCTCCAAGTTGGCAAGAAAGAGTCTAATTGATGAGGATTGGATAGGATCCTCCTTCTTCGAGCTCCATAGGACTCAGGCAGGTATTGCCTATGATGATTTAGTATGTTTCAAGTAAACTTGGAATGGTGGATTGTGTTCTTCATAGCTATGCTATTTATCTTTCAACTTATCTTAATAAAACATCACTACTCTGCAAACAGCCCAGACAATCCTAATACAAAGGATAGCAATAGAAATCATAAATGTGACAACATAGACTAGTGGTATAAGGACATTCATCCTTCTTATTTTTCTGAGTTCAACTCAAGGAAGGGTAACCTTTTGATTCTCTCTTTAAGGAATCAACAAATATAAATCATATCACTTGGATACAATTTCTTCAAAAACAAACAGATAATTCTTGAAAAGTAAAAGTATTGGTAATGAGATAAAATTTAGTGCTTTAAAGATTATGAAAGATAACTTATAAGAAACAAACACTAAACCAGTGCCTAATCTAATAGGAAAAAGAGTCTTAAAATGCAAATCCACAAGGTTATCTTAAAAGAAATACAAAAGTATGCCTTGCAAAACAATCTGCAATCTGAATAGAATGCCTTACAAACTATTTTGTCAATCTAATATTATTATCATCAAAATCTCTACACATAAGTTTACTCTCTGCAATTGATAAAAAGGATTTTAATTCTCTCCTTGAGAAAAACTCATAATCAATTAAAGAAGTTGCTTAACAACTAGTATATTTTAGATGCCTTACACATAAAACATACAAGAGAAAACATAAAAGTAAAGAGACAACAATAATAGGAGACAAAAATTGTAGTGTATTTGTATTAAAATAAACTTGGAGATTACATATAAAAACTCATGCTCAGAAGCTCAGACACAAAATTTAGAAGTCTGCTCTGTAGCAACTATACTCAGTTTTTCTATTATCTTTTTCAACCCCCCTTACAAAATGGGGTTACCAATTATATATATATAGCTCAACCATCTTGGAATTCTCTTATCAATGAGAATGCAACAAGCTTCAGATGGCTGGAGCCCTAAACCTAGAAAGCATAAAAGACAAATTACAACAAAAGCCCTCAGGCGGTGGAAAGACAAAAATATTTTGGACTATTCTGCTTCCTCACTCGTTGATCACTAAAACCTTTGTTTGTAGATATTCGTGATAGCTTCTTGAGTTGTTGTGAGATATGGTGACCTCCATCCAGCTAACTTACACCATTCTAGTTGATATCTTATCATCCTTGTGCTTTGGGATTAGGTGTCAGGTACTCCAAGTGTCCTCTTCACTCATCATCCAAGATATTAAAGTCAACTGCAGTAGATTTGATCTTCTTGGGCCTTGTGAGCTCATCCCAAGCAACGACCTCTTCCTCTATCAACCATTTATAACTCTGGGTATGTTGCAGTTGTTCTTTTTGCCTCTCCCATCTGGCATCTATTATTGCCTTGACATCTGCTACAAATCTGGTAAGTTCCATCTCTTCCTTTATGGCTTCATCTAGAGTCTTATTAAATATTTCCACATCTACTTCATTACTTTCATCTAGAAATGCCTCTTTCCTAGGCAATAAAAGATTAAAATCTGATTTCCTCTTGTCAAGGCCCTTCATTACACCATCCCCATCTTTAATGGGAGGGATAAACCTGTTGAAATCTGCACTGAGCATGGCTATCTTAGCCTCAATTTGATTTGATTTTCCCTTAAAGAGTGGCAATAGGGCCTTAACTCTGTTTATCTCCTCACCTACTTGTAGAAAAACTTCTAGAATATCGGTTCTCAAAGATTGAATAGCTGCCAATCTTTCAAAAAGTGGTGCTCTGGCCGACCAAGTTGCATAATAAACATTCAAAATTGAGACATAGTTATTTACCTCCACCTGCAACTCAGGTCATTTATTGTAAGCATTGAAAACCAAATCAGATTTCTCCCTTAATATATCAATCCTGTGTTGCAAGATCTTTATTAAGGCTTGTAGAATAGCCTCATTCTTCTCTAACCTTATCTTCTCAATATCTGTAGCAATCTCCTCTTCACTTGCACTCTTATTCTCAAGAAGTGCTGATTATTCAGGTGGTGTAGGGGTCGTCACATGAGTATTTATTAACTGTTGTTGTAGATCTTCTATAGCCTTCTCTAATACCTTCTCTTTCATTATTCAGACATCCTTTTCCTTCAAAAGTGCACTGTAATCCTCCAACAATGAACCATATCTCTCTAATAGTTTCTTTGTTTTATCCTCATTAAGTCTAGCAAAATGAGTCAATACTTGAGATATCTCAAGGTCTCCTATATTATGGATTGACCATACAATTTTGTCACCATCCATTTGTTCTTTTACATTCAAAATTTATGGCTTTTTATCTTTAGGATATAGGCTCCATAGAGATAGTGCCTGATTCCTTGGGATATACCCAAATCCTTTAATGATCTCCCCTACTTGGGTTTTTGAGGACAAAGTTATATCCTCCCATCTCTTAGTTTGATCAATAATAAAATCAAAATACAAATTCCACCCAGGCACTAGTAGCATATTGCTAGTTCTGACCAGTTGTTTGGCTTCCTCTGGGGTGATTTTTTCAGTCTCAAGGTCAAATTCCCTTAATGTTTTTACTACCTCATTAGGCACCTAACCCTCTTCACTGATTTGAACATTGGATGCAACCTATTGTTACTTATGCCATATCAAGAAGCTCTTGAATTCATCTGACTCAATAAAATTGTCATCCTTCAAGAATGCATCTTGTTCTATCATCCTCTCATCTTGGCAAAGGGCCAAGGGCAACTCAACTTCTTCATTTTCTAGCTTTTTCTTTCTCTTCTCCTCTCTGATATTCTTTCTCAACTGATGGTTATGAACACCTTTTCCAGTGAAAAGGGCTCCCACTTTATCCTTTTTCTTGTGAGAAGATTCCCCTATTAGCTATTTTTGCCTCTTTGGAGGAGGCTCATTGGTATCTTGGGAGTTGTGTTGTTCAGTTAGGTCAACAACCATATTCTCATCAGTCTCATGCTTCTTAGAAATAATCTGCTCCAAAGTAGGGATGTTGTGTACTGAGTAGACACCATCGTTGTCTTCATCACATTCAAACTCAGAGTGGACATCCTTCCCACCTTCCTTTTCATCTATCTGATCCTCAAAAGTTTACATCAGTGTGTTAAATTGAGCCATCATTTTCTCTAGGCTTTGGAGATAAGGCAATGTGGGGAAGAAGCCACTGAAAGCCAATCCCTTTTGCTTCAATTGTTTCTCCTTGACATATAAATCATTTATCTGGTTAGCCATTTTTGCCACCTCCTCTTCTTCTATAAGATTTCTTATCACATCCTCTTTAGGATACTCTTCATGTCTTTTGTTAAAGGGGATGCTAGGGATATAATATTTTTTGGTAGCAACCATAAATCCCTCTGTATCAACATATTTGTAGGATGCAACATGCATTTTAAACTCCTCTAACCATTCATCCACTCTATTTATGGCTTTCTTGACAATTGTGAAGTTGTGTACTATGAAGTGTCTAGGAGTGAAGGTCCCTTTTCTATGTGGAGCCAAGTGCTCCTTATCTGTCAGCATAAGCTACCAAATAAATTCTAAAAATGCCACCCTGGGTGGAACAAAGAATGGAAGAATATGGGGAGGCTGAGAGCATCCATAGACTCTTATCATTGTATAGCCCTTCTCATAGTAAAAATCCCCCCAATTATGACCCTTGGTCCATTTATCAACAAATTGCTGGGGTCTTATCAGCTAGAAAACCTTAGTTTTCAATCTTGAAAATTAAGTCCCAAACTGTGGAGGATAGGCTGAACTATTCAATTCTGAAATGCACAAAAATCACACCTAGAAGAAGAAGGACTCCAGGCTCTGATCCAAAACTACACTGGGTTTGGTTGTCCTTTCCACATCATTTGTGGCTCGAGGTGATCCATGTCCATGATATCATAATTGAATTATAGAATAAGGTGCATCAACAAAGAGTAATGCATAAACCTAGGTGAAGAACCAAATGTGTGATTCTTCAGCACCTGTAAACCATCATGCATTTTGTTGATTACATATCCTATGTAATTGTATCCCTTAGTGACATGGAGACTCTGGGAGTCTAGTACCATCATCAGCATGTCTGAAGTAATCCTTTCCCCACCATCAACCCCTAGAACTTTGCATAGTGCATATGGAATGTACTTTATATAATAATGAAGATCCTTGTATGCATACAAGATTGTCCCAACCATTGGTTGAATATAATTTCTCTTCTCCTGGGGGACATGGTTTTGAATCTCTTTCGCTACCACAACAGACTCCATAACATACCTATTAGCTTGGCCATGTAAATTAATTTTTTTAGCCATAGGTATATGGATACCAAAGGCTGTCATAAAGGAATTCCAGTCAAGGGTGACCAGAGGAGACCCATCACCCTTCCTAATTGTCCTAGATAGGGGATCATAGCTATGGGATAAAACAATTAAGACATCTATGTCCATAAAAACTTTAGGCACGATCAATTTTGCTAACCCTGACATCCAAGGGTTTGAAACTGGGACTGAGCTATCATTATTTTTGTAAAAATATTTGAACAGACACATACCAGTGACACCGGGAGTTTTTGCATCTCTACAATATGCGAGCTCATCAACAAAACACTCATCACTAACCTTTGTTTTTTGAGATGATGCAAGCAATAAGATGAGAAATTCATCTGAGAAGCTCTCCTTAGCCTTCTCCTTTGTACCCTTGCTGGTAGAAGCTTCACCAACTGATAATTGACTCATCTTCCTTGAGAATTAAAAATCTGCTACAAGTTGTGAATGTACTAAACTGTGAAACTGCTCTGGAAATCCCAAAAATCTATCGCCTTGGCTCTTCTGAATGCTTGGTAATTCGAAATGAGTGGTGACCACCTATATTTATCTCGCTAAATTGAATGCAGAAGCCCATTAGAAATTGAAAAGCTGAAAATCATGTCACTTCCGCCATTACTTGGCACGCTCAGAACTCAATTCACTAGCCGTAAGTAGAGAAAATGATAGGTAATCAAATTTTAACTTTTCGGTGACCTAGCAACTACAACACATCCTCGTAATCACTGAAAGATTTGTCGCCTTCTTTATATTCTCATAGATCTGGCGACTAAAGGAAAACCTTATTCATTGAATAATTTTATTCTTTCTTGAGACCTAGCGACTATAGTCTAAAATCATAGTCACTGAATAATTTGAGACCTTATGAATTTCTCTGGAGACTAGGTGACCATTTGTCATTTTAATTTTTCAGTTCTACGACTTGGCAACTATAATCAATTTCCTAGTCACTGCAAAAAATCATCTCATCTCGAGACCTGGTGACCTTGGTGAATTAGGAGATCTAGCGACTATGGTGAATCTCTTAATCGCTGAAACTTGTCGACTTTTCAAACTTTTTCTTGAGACTTTCTGACTTATGCATTTGGAGACTCAACGACTGAAGATAAGGAAACTTTGATTTATTTCTTCTGGAGATCCAGCGACTATAGTCTGATCTTGGTAAACGCTTATTAGCTTCATTATTTCATCAACCAATCATAGAAAGACATGTCACAAAATCCAGCAAATGGATATTCATTTTTTTCAACCTTTTTATCCTCGGTCAACATTTAACCCTCAATCATTTTGCACTTGCACAACTGAAGACAGTCTCCCAATCACTGAGTAACTTACTTAACTTGGGTTTAATCTGGAGATTGAGCGACAAGGTAAATCTCAAGGTCACTAGAATATTTCTTAATCCATGGTTTGTTTCTGAGACTACACGACCACTTGATCAAAATTAAATCAACGACCAAAAACTATTAACTGCTGACCCTTCTCTTAACTCACCATTGTCTGGTGACCACGCGACTAAAGAAATCTCCTAGTTGCTAGTCATTTCTGTTAACTCTGGTTAGAACTGGAGATTGAGTGAACATCTTTATTCTGCAAGTCGTCAGAAAACTTGCTTAACCTTAGTTATGTAATGAGACTAAATATCACCCGTCGATCAAAACTTCATCCAATGGCTCCTGCTGAGTTGCCATACCTTTCGTAACTTAATCGCTGCATTAAATGACTTGGAGATAACTGTGTCGCTAGATCATTTTCTTCTTGGGACAAAACCACCATACTCATGAGATCACACGACCATTGAAATCATCGGGTCGCTAGATAAAAGTGCTAACCACTTGATAACTTGGAGATTTGGTGACCCATGTAAAATAGACCACCACGTTGTATTCAGAGACTCAGTGACCAAAGAAGAACCTCATAATCATTGAATACTATATCAATTCTTTATTTCTTTCAGAGATCACCCGACTGAAGGTATTTTGATCTTGAGATAAAGTGACTATAGTTGTTTTGCAAGAAATTTATCATAGCAGTCGCTAGATCTCATAATAATTATCTGGAGACTTGGAGACAAAAGGCAACCATTGAGTTGTTAGAAGATAAAGAATATTCCTTCAACCTAAGGAGATTGTGCGATAAAGGGTTTCAGGTAATCGCTAGATAAAAAGGAATATGCTAAACTGATTTGGAGATTAAGCGATTAACCAAGGAAATAAAAGCGCACATACTTTAAAAGGTCATTAAGTGATTTGAAAAAGCAATAGCCGAATAGACTTGGGCAAGCAAACTTTATGGATTTTTGGATTTTCAAAGATAATTAGACCTAAATCCTAGGGTTTTTCAGATTTAAACCTAAAAATCAAAGCTCTGGGAGTGAAAAATGCAGGAGACCGATTCATGAAACTCAGAGATTGATTTAAAAAATCAAAATTTTGGAGGACGACTACAAAACTGGGAAACCAACCAACAATGACAATCATCATGACCATCATTGCCTTGATCAACACCATCTTCATCACCATAATCATGATCATCACCATCATCACCATCAATATCGTCAGCATCATCAGAATCATCATCATTTTCTTCTTCTTCTTCTTCTTCTTCATTGTGTAACAATCATCTATGATCATCATTTACTTCGTCTTCTGATTATTCAGCATCTTCTTCTTCCATCACATTATATTGTACCAGCCTTCCTCTTGGATCATGTCTAACAACAAATGACCAACCCGGTTTATGTGGAATGGCAAAGTAAAACACTTGTTCACATTGGCTTGGAAGAACATAGGGCTCATCTCCAATTGGCTCAAATGACCTTGTATTAATCATTGTAAATCTACTATGATGTTTAATAAAAGTCCTATCAGGATCATTTTGATTCACCCATAGCCTGTAATATTTGACAACAAATAGAACTAATTTTAATGAATTAAAGTCGCACTCAAGTATATCATCCAAAATGCCAGTATCAATTTTTAGATTGTTGAGGATGTATGTCATTTCTAGATGAAATATTAGTGACCTCAAAGACTGCCTAGGATCGAGGTCATACCTGACTAGGTCAGTCCCAACCTCAATTCCCCCCCCCCCCTCTTTCAAATTTCCAAATTCCTTGATTTTCAGGTATTGGGTTTCGAGGCTATTTGTTTTCCCGCCTCCGAGTTTGCTATTTCGGGTTTCGGAATGGTAAATCCTTTAATTGCATTTAATCTAGGTATATTTTCTAAAGGTTAGGAACTAATTGGGATTTAATTCTCCAAGGTGGCCCCTCTAGAGGATTGTGCCCTAGTTCACTATAAAAGGAGGCCTTCCTCTCTCATTTTTACATCAGATCCATCATTCATATCTTCATTGCTCTCAAGCTCCCAAGGTGATCAAGTTCAATCATTAATTAAATCATTCAAGTTCTCTTCTCCATCCAAGTTCTCCATTGAAGATCAAGGATTCAATCATTCAAGCCATTGAAGGGATTTGGTTCAAGTATTCAAGATTCATCATTCAAAACCTTAGATCTAGCCATCATGATGGTGTGATCTTCCTTCAAGATCCTTTTGTTCATCTTCAAGATCCATTTCATTCTTCTATCAAGGTGGATTCCAAGCATATAATCATAGAGGTTTGATTTACCATTGTTGTGTTCAAGCTTTCATATCAATATACTTGTTTACATTCAAAATATAATTACATAGCTTCATTGTTAGATCCATTTCTACTACTTGCTAGTATTCTCCATTTCAATTTCAATATTAAGGTTGATTCCAAACCGGGGTTTGACCAAGGAAAACCCCCCCAAAAAATAATAAAAACCCTTTTTTTCTTGCAAGTGCAGGTGCGGAACTTCAGATCTGAGATCGGATTCAGATACCCTTTTCAACGAACTTCCAAGATCTGCGAACAAAGTTAGAATCAACCTTCAAAATAAAAATGTAGCCTTTGACCTTTTATGAGGGTCAAAGACGACCTCCCTTAGAATTGGAAAAGATTTTTGGGTTTTGTAGATCTTGCAGTTTCGGCTTAAGATTGTGAAAATCAACAGTTTCTGAGACTGTTTGATAGGGTTTTCAGCAAGTTCTTTTCTGGAGGTAAGTACCTTTATTTCTTAATTTCAACATTAGTCATTTACTTTCCATATCAATACAATTCAAATGTAAGTGTAAAATATTAGTTTTGGGGTCTCTTTTATGTGCAAACCATTGTTCTAGGACCCCATCCGTATTGTATCTTTTACATTTTGGTGAACCTGACATACTTACTCTCCTTTCTTTTGTGGAATTAGATGCCCTATTGTGTTTTGTGGTGTTAGATTTCCTTTATATTATCTCATTGATGTTATATTTTTCCTTTGTGTTAAATCTTGCATGGTAATTAGATTAAAAAATCCAAAAAAATTGCAAAATTTCTTCAAAAATAAAAAAACATTTCATTTGAATGCATTTAGATATATCTAGATCTAGTTTCTATGCATTTCTTTATTCGTTATCATGTTGCACAAGCTATCTCAAACATTTTTCAAGTACTTTATTGAACCTTTGGATGAGGATGTTGATTTTTCTCTTCCTCATGAAACTATTGTGAATGAACCCTTCAATAAAGACATTGATTTATCCCCTCCTCCTGAAGAAGTTTTGATACATGAGGGTGATTTATTAATACATGATGGTAACTCTTTTCCTAAAACACACTCCCTTTGTGCGGACATTTTAGTGAAAGAAGATGACATTATAGATGTTGTACCTTCATTTGAGATTCCTTCTAGTGATGATGCATTAGTGGAGAATGATATGAATTCCCTTAATGCTCTCCCTTTTAGTGATGATCCTATGGAGAATCAAGATCTTATCACATCTCCTCCTAAGATGTCCTCTTTTCTTCCTTCTTGTGAATCTATTTGTAGTGTTGAAACAACTAAAATGGTTTATCCTAAATCCTTATTGACTGTCAAAGGTTTTCCTCGCATTACTGTCAAAGGTAAACGTATGGAGTCTTTAAATGACCAAGATTCTATAGCTCACACATATCGTACAAGGAATAACCCTCAACCTAATCTAGTGGTTTCTACTTCTTTTCCACCTTCTAAACCTATTCTTCCTCCTCCACCTCGTCTTCCTAGAAAGGAGTATGATTTGATAACTCAATTGCAAAATACTCCTTCCAAGATTTCTTTATGGGAGCTTCTTCAAACTTCACCTACCTACTATGAAGCCTTGCAAAAAGCTCTAGCAACTCTTCCTACTCCACCTCCTAATCAAGAGAACATCAATAACTTATTACAATGCATGCATGCTACCCTGGGTCCTCCTGACATTGCCTTTACTCAAAAAGATTTACCTTCTAAAGAAGTTCAGAATCGGTATGATGCTCTTATGGTTGTTGTTTCTATCAATAAAAGTATCATTCGTAGGACCGTGATTGATAATGGATTTGGGCTTAATGTTTGTAGCATGGAAATTCTCAAAGCGATTAACACCAATCATTCAACTATTCAACCTGACAATGTTCCTATATGTGGCTTTGATAACATTGCTAAGAACACTTTAGGAATCATTACCTTACCTATTAAAGTAGGACCGATCATCCTGAATACACCTATTCATGTTATGCCTGGAGCTCTCAATTATAATCTTCTTTTGGGTAAACCTTGGTTGCATGAGATGCATGTCATTCCTTCCACCCTTCATCTTAAAGTCAAGTTTATACATAACAACAAGATGTATTCGCTTCATGCAGATGATGCGCCTAATCCTTGTCTGAATATTCAAACCCACACTATTCCTATTCCTAATAGTAATCCTCCTTCCTCTAATGCTCTTCCTGATGATGATTAGGGAACCTTGGATTTTACTCCTACCTTTATTGGAGAGTATAAGGTTAATGATCTTGATTTTATGAAGAAACAAAGAGAGTTTGAACAACGACTTTGTTCTTCTAAAAACCTTTGTAATAACTTTGTTGCTGCTTCTACCCACAATGAATCTATCAAATCTACTAAGGATGATATTGTGACTACTGAGGTTCCATTGACTCCTTCTAATATGTCTTCTCGTTATGGTCCTGGTTATCATTTCCTTGTTAAACAAGGATTTAATAGTCAAGTATGTGATAAGCATAAATAGGGAATTCAAATGCCCTTACACACTGGGGGGCATGAGCATTCTTATGGATTAGGATTTAGTCCTCGACAACAAATCAATGTTAATAATATCTCAAATAACACTTCAAGACATGATGAAACTATGAAGGAATTTGACAAAGAAGTTCTTTTGCGTAAACTCCTTCGTGCTAAGATGATTACTAGACCTAAACGCAAAAAGAAACGTAGTCCACATTTGAAGACTCTTCCTTTTTTTTTATATCATAGATTTCATAATCACTCAACTAATGAATGTCAAGCTTTACATTATAAGATTAGGCAGCTCATTGATAGTAAGGTTATTTATATATCATGTGACAATGAGTTGTATTTCAATCCTGTTTTCTCTAAATAACATTTATGTTCCTTTTATGGAACTCCACATTATATAAACAATGTTAGCCTAATCCTTGGGGGCTCGTTGTCTTGTATAGTGTTGCAAGCAATAAAATAGGTCCCCTTTCATCTTTGACCCTACACAAGGGGGGCAAGGATGTCATCTCCTTCTTTTTTGTCTTTCCGGGATTCACCTCTTTCCTTGGGTAAGCAGTATTTATCTATTATGTGATATCCAATCATACATGAAAATTTTGGTTTGCATTGAGGATCTTTGTCCTTGATCACAACCTATTTTGTTGTTTGACATTGGGTTTCCATGGTTGATATATCTCTCACCCTGGAAACTGAACAGTGTGCTATCCCTCAAAAGGATTACTTTATTTTCACTTATTTCATGATATCTCTTTACATTTCATCCCTTCCATGGCCTCATAGGAGCTATGACCTTCTTGGCTTGGACTGGGTGTTGTTTGCGGATATTGTCTTGATGCTGAAGAAGGCTTTATCCTTGTTCTTTTCTTTCCTTAACATGTCAAAATAGTATGTTTTTTCCATATTAAGGAGGGGGCATATATAGGGCCTCCCTTGTACTATAGTTTTTTATTTTTTTACATGCTAAATCTTGGAAGGTAACACACATAAGTTGCTAAATCCTGAAAAGACACGCATTTATATGCTAAATCTTCCTATGGTAATGCACATAAGTTGCTAAATCCTGAGGAGACACACATTTTTCAAATTTTCAATATGCTAAATCTTCTGAAGGTAATGCACATAAGTTGCTAAATCCTAAAGGGACATGCATTTTCAATTTCAAATATGCTAAATCTTGGAAGGTAATGCACATAAGTTGCTAAATCCTAAAAAGACATGCACCTATATGCTAAATCTTCTGAAGGTAATGCACATAAGTTGCTAAATCCTGAGGAGACACACATTTCATATTCATAGTGATACAAGAAGGTGGATCTATGGATATTCCAGAAGTCGTTAGAAGATGCATTTGCAAGCATAATTTATGGTTGAACCTATTGGGCTCTCCCTCCAAGGTGATTCATGGTAAGGTGGGCATCTTACTAGGCGAGGTAATCACTCTTTTCCCTTTCTCTCTTTTCGCTTTCATGCTAGTAGGACTGGATCATGAAGCTATGTTATTTATAGTGTTTTTCTTATCTTTCTTATGTAAACATTTATGCTTTTATGATAGCTTTCCAAATATGATGTTAGTATAAGAAATGTTTCTTAGCGAGGTTTCTTGTGTTAGTTGATTTGGGTTTATTTTAGTACTAACCCCTCTTTTGTGTCCTTTTGTTTTTCGCACCCTCATGCATGTATGTTGAGTTAGAATCCTTAGCCTAAGGGCTAGTCTCCCTAACTAAGTGTCATTCTATCTCATTTTGAATCCTCTTGGATCTTCTCTTTCTTCTCCTTTACCAAGAGTTTGCATCGAGTCCATACTCTTACTAAAGTGGGGGCTTAATGTATCATCTTAAAATGGAAGCACTTCCATGTTAAGAGTGTTTATCCCTCTAAGTAAGTGGTTTGGGGTCATATTGGATGCCTTGAATTGACCTTTTCTTTGATCTAGCTTTCTCCCTGCTTTCCACTTCTTTTCTGCTTTGTTCTAGGTGAAATTAGAGTTAGGATCCCAAAGATTCTCCTTAATTTCCCTCTTCCATGGCTCTATTTTCTAGGTAGGACTTAGAAATAGGTCCTCCTAACCTTCATCATAGTCATCATAGGATTTTGTGCCTATCCCTGGCATTCTATCCCATTCTGATATCATTTCTAGGTCTTCGGGCATCCCTCGGACCTCCTGTCCTAATTCTGACTGGATCTGGGCCCAGGGTCAAATTCGAGGTTGATCCTGACTAGGTCAGGATCGAGCTCAAACTTGAATAGGTCAAGATCGAGGTTGTACCTAACTAGGTTAGTCCCAACCTCAATTTTTCCCCGCTCTTTCAAATTGCCAAATTTCTTGATTTCTGGGTATCGGGTTTCGGGGATATTCATTTTCCCACCTTCGGGTTCGCTATTTCGAGTTTCAGAATGGTAAATCCTCTAATTGCATTTAATCTAGGTATATTTTCTAAAGGTTAGGAACTAATTGGGATTTAATTCTCCAAGGTGGCCCCTCTAGAGGATTGTGCCCTAGTTCACTATAAAAGGAGGCCTTCCTCTCTCATTTTTACATCAGATCCATCATTCATATCTTTGTTTCTCTCAAGCTCCCAAGGTGATCAAGTTCAAGCATTAATTAAAGCATTCAAGTTCTCTTCTCCATCCAAGTTCTCCATTGAAGATCAAGGATTCAATCATTCAAGCCATTGAAGGGATTTGGTTCAAGTATTCAAGATTCATCATTCAAAACCCTAGATCTAGCCATCATGAAGGTGTGATCTTCCTTCAAGATCTTTTCATTCATCTTAAAGATCCATTTCATTCTTCTATCAAGGTGGATTCCAAGCATATAATCATGGAGGTTTGATTTACCATTGTTGTGTTCAAGCTTTCATATCAATATACTTGTTTACATTCAAAATACAATTACATTTCTATCAAATTGCATAGCTTCATTGTTAGATCCATTTCTACTACTTGCTAGTATTCTCCATTTCAATTTCAATATTAAGGTTGATTCCAAACCAAGGTTTGACCAAGGCAAACCCCCCAAACAAACAACAAAAACCCTTTTTTTCTTGCAGGTGCAAGTGCGGAACTTCGGATCTGAGATCAAATTCGGATACCCTTTTCGGTGAACTTCCAAGATCTGCAAACAAAGTCAGGATCGACCTTCAGAATAAAAATGTAGCCTTTGACATTTTATGAGGGTCAAAGGTGACCTCTCTTAGAATTGAAAAAGATTTCTGGGTTTTGTAGATCTCGCAGTTTCAATTCAGGATTGCAAAAATCAACAGTTTCTAAGATTGTTTGATAGGGTTTTTAGCGGGTTCTTTTTGGAAGTAAGTACCTTTATTTCTTAATTTCAACATTAGTCATTTACTTTCCATATCAATACAATTCAAATGTAAGTGTAAAATATTAGTTTTGGGGTCTCTTTTATGTGCAAACCATTGTTCTAGGACCCCATCCATATTTTATCCTTTACAAAAAGTACATGCAATTTTACAAATATATTGTAAATAGAGAACATGACTTACCTTGACGAAGGTATGTTAATCATGTGTTTTCAACCCTGGCTCAAAATCACCTTTCTTTGATACAAGATTGCTTATATTTGCAGAAAATCCTATTGGAAATTTTGTTTTTTTTATGACTTCTTTTAATGCATCACTTTGTTGCTCAGTAAATAACCAAGGAAGGGCACTTGTATTTATGCAGTCTCCATTGCTATTTGATTCAATGAAAGTTTTCAGTGCATGATTGGATTCATGAATGTCATTACAAATTTTGGCAATTTTTTCTTTGTCATGCCTTCCATCCAATATTTTTCATAGTGTCTCTATTACATTCTTTCCAATATGGATAGCATCAAACAAATGCACGATTGAGAGATTCTTGTAGTACGACAACTTACTAAATTGACTAGGATAAATTTTTATTCCTCTAGGAAGTTGGTCATTGATGCCTTGACGACCTTCACAAGCATCAATAACATCATTAGTAAAAAAAAGACAATATTAAAATATAAATTTTAAAAAAAAATCATCAGATGGAATGACATTACCTCGGCGATTTAGTCTATTGTATTCCAACTTCCATAGACAAGGTGTCATTCTTCATGGCCGTGATGTTGTCTCTTCTTTCCCATTAAAATGATGTTTTTTGATAGTTCAATACTTATGATTATTGTGGAGAAAGTGCCTAAACTCATCGAACACCTGCTTTCCTAAACTTCTTGAATGATGAGATTTCATCTTCGGACCACAAACTAGACAGGTGAATTTACCCTTTGTTTGAAGACCTAAAAGATACCGTATAATTGGATCATGTACAATTATCATGCACAACTTAAACATACAACAATAATGTGTAAGCACTATAACATACCAAAAATACGTGACCTTAACATGAATATATAACATACCACAAAAATGAGTTAGCTCAGGGGCATCATGTATTATCCATACAAGCATTGCATGAAATTGAAATTTTCTTTGTCCTATTGGTCTAGAGATGTCATACATAGTGACTCCATTCCATAAAATCAACAACTCGTCAATAAGGGGCTCAATATACATGTTCATATCTTTAACTTGGTACTTACCTAGTTGAATGAACAAAAAACTTACATAATTATTATGACCATCTTGATGCGGTGTTTATAAATTAATTTACATAACTATTAAATGAAAAAATATCTAGTAAAATCATTGACAACATTATGTGCTCCCTCTTTATGGACATCCAAGGAATGTTATTGTTAATAACAAAAACATGCCACACTGAGTAAACAGATCTCATATCTCCAAATGGATTGACACCGTTCACTACCACTAAAATCTTGAGATTACGAGGTTCTTCTTTAAAGTGTGTCCATGTTGTTTCTATGTCTTTAAATGCAGAACCATCCGTAGGCATTCACATAATGTCATCTTGACTTCTATTGCATGCATGGTAATCCATAAATTGTGCCAAGCTAGTGCACTTGAATAATCGTTGAAGACGTGGAATAATGGGAATGTACCGAAAAGTCTTGTGAGGCACCTTTTTTGTTATTTGATCTGACCGATATCTACTAATATGACAATCAGGTCATTCTATTGCAAATTCATGTTGTTTATGATATAGAATGCGATCATTGGGACATGCATGTATTGTCTGATACTTCATTCCAATTTGATTCATAATGGTAGATAATTCTCGGTACAAATGAGAAAGAATGTCTGATGGTGGTAACAAAAACTCACCTATCAACCTACAACAACAAATATGAATTGTTAATATAATGAATCGTAATGGTATGATAACATTGAAGATGACAAAAATGCCATACCTTAGCATACGTGACATTGCTACATTGGATAAACCATTCATAACCTTCAAGTTCACCAACAACACTATAGCAGAGAGAAAAGTTGTTTAGGAGCCTTGGTATAGGGGCTCGTATGCCTTCTCAATTATAGTTATATCAAGACCATCTTCATCATCATTATCAGATGTGATAGTACCATCATCATGATCATCTTGATCAACTACACCAATGCCATCTTCTTCAATCATGTCCTCTGGCACATTATCAGCTATGCCATTACCATCATCTTCAATTGTGGTCCCTACCACAGGATCATATTCTTCCATGGGAGCATTATCATCGACTTGGATATTCACACCTCCATGTTCCTCCAATTAGACATCCACATTCACCAATCGATAAAAATCATGCCCCCCTTCAATGTGGCCATGTTGCCTACAATGACTCTAGGTTGTTTTGATTAGAATTCTTCGATTATTTAAGCCCTTACACTTTTTGCAAGGACAATTACATTTATCAACATCTTTTCTTTGGAACTGAGACCACAATCTAGTAATTGTCTCGTTATTTTTTACTGGGTTCATATTGCCAGGTGTGAACTTTCTTCACAGGCTATAAATATACAAAATGTAAACATACAAACATTAGTAGTATCTTTTATATAATAATAATAATAAAATATTATAAGATTATACAAGATTTACAAATACACACACAAATTATGCTCACTAGACCATGAAATATTCAAAAGGATAAGTATTTTGGGAGTTATTATTATTTTGGGAGTTACACAAATCTCCTCACTAGACTACTAAATCTGTGGATATTATTCTTGATGCTGAAGTAAATCAAGAATGTGAAGTTGAAGCAATTACATCTAATTCATTGCTGAAAATATATAGTTCGCTATTGTCTAGATATAATTCAAAGATGTTTGTGTTGAATTTTATTTGTTTTCATTGGATGAAGAGTTTCATCTTTCATTTACATGGGTCTTTACCTCCCAAAAGACATGTCTCCTAGTTGGCTGACTAGGCATAGTTGGCCAACTAGCATATAACAAATTTATTTTAGTTCTAACAGATCCCTAGGGAAGTCACATGAACTATAAAGGTAAGTATTGTAATTAGTAGACAAGGGTTGGAATTTTATCCAAGGAAGACTTTACTTCAATTTACACTTCAGTTTGTAATTAGAGATTATAGAGAATATATTCTGGAGTTGTACAGTCACATTGTCTAGTCTATAAAGATATAAATATATTTTTGCAAAAGAAACTTTCAATTGAAGATAATAACACATCAGAATTTGGCATTGTAGTGGAGAGGATTCCATACCTAGTACAAATTATTTCCTCTAAAGCTTCCAGATGGCCTTTCTCTGGGAGCTGCAACCTGCACAGGGAAAATGATTGCATAAGTATCTATTACACCAATCATAAAAGTGAATCCATACTTCATCTTTTTAACCACTCTAAATTTCTCTAGGATACAATCAAATACAAGAGACAACTCCACAAAAAGCCTACAGTTACACTTTCATTTTCCCTACAAGTTGTCAAACATCATGGGAACCATTGGCAATTTCTTAAAATCTTATGAAAATCAAAATAAGAAACTACTCATTTCACCTGATGAGTAATAGTTGAGGAGATAGTGCCTTGTAGAGAGTACATGATTATGGGACAGATTGTCAAAGTTCTTGAAAATGTATTGGTTTTTAGAAGCCTTACATATGTATAAACTTCCCTTTTCTCTATACAAGTGCTACACCAAATGTATAATTTGAGACCCAAGAGCATACCCAGTGGGTTGACAAGCTCAATAGATCAAATGTGCTTGGCAAAAAAATAAAATGTGAATGGTATAGGCTGAGAGCTATATCAAAGTGCAGATGGCCCAAGAAAGAATAAAAAAGGAATAAGTATGACTCTTCAATGAAAACCATATAAAATTTTATTGTGCAAAATCACTACACATAATTTAAAAGGTGACATGTATTGAATGCCTAAGCTATCACCATATTTGCTACTAAGATAGTTTAATCCTTGATTTTTCCATTTTTTACTTCTCATTTAAAAGAATGGCATAATGGTAGTGGTATATAGTATTATATAAGAGAAGTACGAAATTGCATTTGGGCAATTACAAGAGTTCCTACAACTATAATGAATGCTATCATCATTGATGACATATTCTAGTGACCCTTAAACTGGGCTATCCAAGGAATCTGAGAATGTTCTTCCACTTCACTATCTACCCTATATTCAAGAACATTTGAAACACATAACATAATGACAATCCATCCTTCACAACTCCCTTCCATTCATGGAAAACATTAAGTACTATCTCATTACCCTGTCCTCATGGTATTTCATTGGTGCACTGTGTAGGAACAGTCACTGTTGGTTGTGTTTCAACACACCAACTTCCTCTACACCCTTAGACACTCATGAATGGATTCAACTTGATAAACAACAACCATTCTAACATACTCATTATGCATGAAAATGAAACAATCTTAAATCCAATCTTTGCATCTATCTAATCTGACTGGTGTATACCCTGACTGTACAGAGACAGTCACATCCAGAGGACCCAAAAATGCTTTCAAACCCGCACAAAACTATTCATAACTCCAATGACATGCAACACCATACCCTAGCAATCATTTGGATCCATATCAACCATAAAAATAAATATTTTTCAATAGAATAGTCAGAATATTACTTGCAGAGATTTACATGACAGATTTGGCTCTATGGGAGCAGTATTTTGTATTTTCATTCACTGATTATAATTTCCACAAAAAGGAACATGCATATTGTCACAATGAAATACTGAATTTATCATTTTCAATCTCTAGTAATCTTGTGATAGAAGTTATTATAAACAATCATAAGACTTTCAATTTTTTTTGAGGGAAGTCATTAAAAGAAGCATAGATGACAGTCTTCATATGGGTTAGAGCAGTCTTGTGAATAGATAAAAGACTTAAGAAAATATGACAAGGTTAGTCTTAAGTACAAGTGGAATGAAAGGGTAGTTAGTTAGCTTATAAATAGATTCATTAAGCAAAAGAAGACATCCCAAAGCATGAGTATAAATTCATAAAAAAATGTGGCATGATCAACACGAAATGATGCCACAGTCATGAGACCTTATGTCAGTGAGCACTATGAGGAATGGATTTCACAATGAAAGATTATGCAAGAAACAAAGATAATGAAATATCATGAGCTATACAAGGAGATGGTCAAATAAAGATGATATGCATGCTCTTATGTCACTATGCAAAGAACATAAATAATGTTGCAGGTCAATTCAAATTAAGATTCATAAGTGTAAGAATGTCAAACAAGTGACAATTCCATAGGTTCTTTTGAGAGGAATGTGATGTGTATCATACTAGGAAATTTTGAGATAACAAATACATTACTTTGTAGACTTCATGAAGTGTAATGTTGGTGACAATGTCATAGAAATAAGATTCTTCATAGGTCAAGATGTCTGATGAGTGGTCAGTAATGAGTAAGATGTTAGAGGCATTCATGAGGGTGCACTCTTAAAAGATACAAAAATATGGCATAGATGCCCTCTATTTTCTCCAATGCCATCTATGTGATGATGATTATCACCTTCATGAAATTAAGATCTAATAGCAACAATTCTAAGTAAATACAATGAAAATCTAATTAAAATTGAAACTAAGATCTATAGCATCTCATGGCTCTCTAGAAAGAGGTGGTAAGTGAAGCTCTCAGCTCAAATCTCCACTAGTGACACTTCTAAAATGAGAATGTATGCTGCTATGCTTCTACAATGCTTCTATGATGATAGTTCTAGCTCAAATTGACAAGATTATAATGCAAATTACTCTAAATGCTCTTCAAATGCCTAGTAACAATGCTTTGCAAATGAATTTCTAAGATCTATCAATTGCTCTCAAAATGCTTCATATTTATAGTAAATTCCCAAGGGTAGGGGGTGGAGTGAAGTAATCATGATTTACCTTAGGTTGAGTCAAATACTTTGCTTTGTTCATAAATGGGGGGACAATTTAAAGCTTTGGACAAAAGGACAAGATTGAGTGGTTGAGATTGAAACCTTCAAATGAGTGATTGAGATTCATCCTTTTTGAGTGATTTATGTCTTTTTGTCCTCAATTCTTATTGGTTACTCAATTTTGTTGAAAGATATTAGGAATTATTAAATTCAATTAATTAATTAAATTTAGCCATGTAAGGGTAATAGGTTCATTTTGATTTTTGATTTTTAAACAACTATACAATGAATTGATTAAAATCAATTATGTAGTGCTTTTCACCCCTTTAAGCTTTGATTTAATTATTTAACATCATTATTTGATTTTTCCTTTGCTTTAATTGATTTTGTCCAACTTGATTTAATTATGTCCATTTTAATTGATTTGATCCCTTTTTTATTGAATTAATGCATTTTGATGATTTAAAACCATTTTATTGATTTTTGCAATTTAAAAGCACTTGTCCAATTTTGCGTGTCTACAAATGCCCCTCTTTGAATTGATGTGCAAAGAACATTGATCCAAAGATTCTTTTGAGTCCTGATTGCTTTTAAGGTCTTGATTGTTGATTCACTGATATGCCTATGATATTGATATGATTGCTGCCTCCGATACAAAATTTTTTGATGCCCCACTAATTCCAATGATGTTTGATTTCAACTTCAATTTGATACCTTGATGCCCCCTCAAAAATTAAAACATATAATAGTTTGATTTGAAAATTTTGTTGATGTTTGATTTCTTGAATATGTTTTCATTTCTAAAAAACTTGATGATATGCTGTGATTCAAGGATGCCCCGGTCGGTTTGATATGTCAATATATAGGTCTAAGCCAAATTTCACCTCCAAAATTAGGTCAAAATAGCTTAAATAGGTTGAAAAACCTTGTTTTACTATTCATTTTTACTTTTATCTTTGGTGATTTTGCTCTGATCCTGCGGTGAATTTCGAGATGGTTGTCCCTATTCGAGAGCATCGATTCGAGAGGTGTCGGAGATATGCGAGGCCACCTGACTATGGACCTCCAGTAAGTTATTTCAAACCTCTTATTTGCATTTATTGCTCATTTATTAGCATTTATTGCAATTTATCATTTCATCATTGCCTTTAATATGCAAAATTATGCCTAGGAACAATTCACTGTCACTTAGACCCTTTAACTGTCGCATCTGCGCTTTTCTTTCACGCGTCCGTGTAGTTTAATGTCACTTAAGAAACTTTCATCCTCACCTAGGAATAGGATACTCACGTGTTCAGCTAGGTCAAAATGCCCCTTTTCATATATTCTATCGCGTAGGAAACCCTAACAAATTTACTGTCGCCTAGGCCACCTCTTTCTGTCGCCTAGCATAAGAACTATTGTGTAACACCCGAATAATGTCACTTCACAACTTTTTTCTGTCACTTAGGAGGAATGTCGCCAGGGATGATTAAAATCACACCTGTAGACTTTTGAAAAAATTTTGTCCTATACTTTTTTTGTTCACACTTCTACTTGATTGTGTCTGATGAAAAATTTGATGACTTTCGATGCTCGTGTCGAATGATTAGATGAGGTCTGTTGCTTTCAACAAAACAAATGGATTAGGATATCAGGATAGTGTTACCAATGAATGTGATGCGTCAATCCAATTAGGATAGGATATTGATAGGATAAATCAATCAGTGTGAAAACTGATATGATTTGATATTGTTCCTTCGTTCTCAGGACATAGAGAAATGAACAAATGATACTTGGTGTGATTGCTTGATACTTTTGATAGAATTTGATTGACTTGAGATAATTCCTTGATATGATATACAGATATGATTCCTTTGCTTTGCCAACAAGCAAACTTTCCTACTTTATACATTCGGACAGTGGCTTTGTGGGTCATTGATTTGGGCCAGACTCTTACAGATGCTGAGTTCCACGTGATTGAGTTGTGTGGTTTGAGTTTTCTTCTTGACCCCCATGGTTCCAGCTGAACCATGGTTTACTGATTGCAGTGGCGGAGCGATGGCACTCTGACCACAATACATTTCATTTTCCTTATGGAGAGATGACGATCATGCCTGAGGAAGTGTATAGATTACGACGTATCCCATGCAGAGGAGAGGTAGTGTATTATGATTCTACTATCTGCTGACGAGTGTTTGGGGATAATTCTATTGATGATGGTGATACGATCACTTGGCCTCAGTTTGCTTCCTTTCCTACCTTGCCAGCAGTACTTGGTGCATTGATTAATGGTTTACTTCTTCCTGACCGACGAGATCATAGTTTTTCCGTCGGATGGGGTAGGCTATTGGAGGATTTACTTGCTCATCCTCGATGCTTCGATTGGGGGTCCTACATCCTTGCACAGCTATATCATGATTTGCACGAGGTAGTCTATCGAGAGAGTGCATCCTTATCGGCTGGCATAGTGATTCTTCAATTGTGGATATGGGAGCATCTTCCCATCACTAGGCCTATTTCTAACAAGGTTCAACCTTAGGGTTTTCCATATGCTTTTCTATACATAGGGATGGTCGTGCAACATCATTTGGGTCATCTAGATTTCTGGCGATGACAGATAGATGATCTTGATCAGGTTTTATGGAGACCATAAAGGGGTTGCGAGCTGTGGAGAGAGGATGATGATGAGTTACCATATATGTTTTCCCCTCGCTGGATGATTGGTCGCACCACTACTACTATTGAGCACTTTTGCTTTGGTAGAGTTTCTAGATAGTATGGTTAGACATAGGATATGCCATAGGGTACAATGCTATATGCTTAGGTACAGGCAGAGAGATCTATGTGGGGTCCTCTTATTGATTATCAGTTTTCCTTAGATCAGATTGCTAGTGTGGCTTATTGCAAATGGGAGATGCTTTATGGTGTGGCAGATGTAGGTATGTCTCTCAAGTTTTTTGATTAGTGGGCTCATAATAAGTTTACTTGGTTCACTTATCCAACAAAGCCTATCCCGAGTCGAGGTGATGGAGGTGGTGGTGGTAGATAGCGGAGATGACGAGGACAGAGAGATCCTCCGATTATTGTTGGTAGAGGACGGGTGAGAGATGGTCGTGTGAGGGATAGAGATCATGCTAGAGGTCATGATGATGCACGTGATGTATGTCCTAGAGCAAATAGATAGAATAGAGCTCACAGAAATCAAAGACAGGAGAGACAGGCTCATGTTGATGCTACTAGGCAAATTCTCGGTGGATTGGATCCTTTGGTTTAGTTGCAGAGAGTAGCTTTGGCTCAGTAGGATGATGGTGCAGCACAGCAGGATCAGGTTTCGGCACAACAAGTGCCTATACAAGATCAGCAGCCACAGGATCAGGGACAAGGTTCCCAGGATGTTCCTACTATGGGTACTATAGTACAGGAGGTTCAGGCTATGAGGACAGATATGTCCAGCGTTGTTGGGCGTTTAGATCAGGTTGCCGCCTTGATGTAGTAGTTCATGTCTGCTATGATTCAGAGATAGAGCAGAGCAAGTGCTTCTCAGGCTCCTCCCCCACAGGATGATAGAGGTCCAAATGGATCTGGTACTACAGGATCTTGATTTCTTGATGACAGATTCCCTCATGGTTGATGTACTTGTATCACATGCCATGTTTTTTGATTGATCGGACCATTTGATGTACCGCTTTGTATGACATTGTATCTTGATCTACTAAGTTGATGGATCGTTGATGAACATTTTTTTTATGATATATGATGATATACTCCTTGGTTCTCCTTGATGAGTTGTTTATGAGATTATCTTTTATGCAACTATATGATGTGTTATGCATTTACTTTGATTTGTGCTATGGATGCAATTATCTTATTTTATGATATAGATAAATGATGTAATGATGTATGGATTTTATGACATGATTTTCCCTTTTTCTCAATGTATGGATGCAAAATGTTTTATGGAAATGCATATGTAAATGTCCCTTATGTTTCTTTTATTTTTTAAATGGATGCAATGCAATTCTATCCTTAGCTATTTTGTATGCAAATGATATATGGATGTTTTTTTCTTTTTTCTGGTATATGGATAATGACTAATGATTAATGCTATGCATGAATGCAAAAGATAATCTCATTTTCTTTGTGTTGATAGATGTGATCAAGAGTAAGACATTTGATTGAATCCCTCATTTCTTTAATGTTTTGACTAACCAAGATTATTGATGTACCCCCTTTTGCCCTTGGAAAATTAACCACAAACAAATGCAATTATTCTAACATGATAATGCAATTATTCTAACATGATAATGCAATTATTCTAACATGATAATGCAATTATTCTAACATGATAATGCAACGCAATGCAACCTAAGTGTCACCAACTTTTAGCAAAGAAATGCCATGGAGATAAATTTTCATCATTGAGCATTGTTGGGACTGAAAAGCTAGTACAACCATCACTGACCACATCAGGATGATATGAATACCGCTTTTTATCACTGTTTGGTAACTTCATTTTGAACCAAGTACAACCCTCACTAGTTGGATGACCAAACTATGGGAGTCTAAATACCGGTGTCAACGGATTCAATGTTACAAGTGGATTTTTGGTATTAAGATATAGAAGATCTAAATAGCCAAGGGATCCATTTGTGTAAACAAGCAAAGGTTAATTTGTCCTCTTATGAGATAGTCCTCGATGGTTCTTTGATGACCATGTCATTAGACAAACTCTCATAAGTTGATGAATCTTCCTCAAAACAATCACTCAAAGGTAATAAAATATCATGTCTTTCTCATGGCTACTCTAGTCGAAACATCATCGAATAGCTCAAAAGATATGATAAAAGTCAATTTCCTAAAGATTATCAAAAGAAAGTTTCAAGTGTTTTGCAATGTTTCCTGATTTTCAAAAAGTATTTCCAAGCATTTTGATCTTTAAGGTGTTTTGTCAATTTTTAATCCTGAATTATAAAGTCAATGAAGGCTCAAGGATCATGTTGTAGGATCAAATACTTAGGCTTTTGAACAATGATATCCATCAAAGGTTCAATAAACTTTCCACTCTTCTGAAACTCTGATAAATCTCTCTCTGACGTGACTGATTTGAGCACTTATTGAATCCATTTGGTACCAAATTTCCAATCTCTTCTACCCCCAAGTGATAAATGTGATCGTTCGACAAACTTAGGGCTGATAGGAAATGCAACAATGTGACTGAACGACTTTATTATGATTATGTACAAATGACAGATGCAATGGCAGTTATACAAATGGGATGTTGGAAATGCAATATGGACATATGTGACTAGGAAAGACAAACTTAAGGGAACAAAAGGCGCTTGTTTACCAAGTTTTCACCTTCTGGATCTTTTTCTTCTTTTTTTTTCTACCAAGGCACCTATTGCTAGGTTTTCACCAAGGCACTTTTTTCTTTTTTTCTCTTTTTTTTGTATTTTTCTTTTTTTTCAAATTTTTTATATTTTCTCTTTTTAAAATTTTTTATATTTTTCAAGATCTCTTTGATGGGTTCTTGGAGTTCCTCTCCTTCACAATTTGATAACTTATAGGTTCCTATGCCAAATGAAGACACTATGATGAATGGGCCAAGCCAATTAGCCTCACATTTTCCTTTCTTTTCTCTTTCAACCTGATTCTTTGGGTTCTCTCTTAACACTAAGTCTCCTACCTGAAAGACTCTCAGTTTGATATGTTTATTATAGTTCCTCGAGATTCTATTTTGATACACTTTTAGGTGCTCATAATCTTGTGTTTGGTGTTCTTCAAGTAACTCCAATTGTTGAAGTCTAGCAACTCTATAGTCCTCATCGATGATCAACCCTTGTAATGAAACTCGTAGAGATGAGATTTCAACCTCTAATGGTAGAACTGCTTCAGCCTCATAGACTAATGAAAATGGCATGGCTCTCGTAGGTGTTCGAATGCTCATTCTATAGGCCCATAATCCTAGATTAATTTGCACATGCCAATCCCTTCCTGATTTATTGACCGACCTCTTCAAGATTTTCAAGATATTCTTATTTCTGGCTTTGGCTTGCCCATTTCCTTGAGGGTAATAGATTGATGAGGAGTGGTGAGTGATATGAAATGTAGCACAAAGTTCATCCATGTCCTTGTTTTTAAATTGTTTTCCATTATCTGTTATTATGGCATGAGGAATGCCATATCTGCAAATGATGTGGTTCAAAATGAACATGGAAATTTTCTTACCCGTGGTCGTGATCAAAGGAACCACTTCGACCCACTTAGTGAAATACTTTGTTTCCGTTATGATATATTTGTGACCATTTGAAGGTGGGTATATGACACCAATTAAATCAAACCCCCATTGATAGAAAGGCCAAGGTGTAACAAATGGGTGTAATTCCTATGCCGATGCATGTATCATGTCGCCATGATATTGACATTTGCTGCATATCCTAACAAAGTGGCAAGCATCTTTTTCTAATGTCTTCCAGAAATACCCTAAGCGAAGGATCTTCTTAGCTAGATTTAACCCACTTGCGTGTGACCCGCAAATTCCTTTGTGAACCTCATGTAAAGCTAACTAAGACTCTTCCTCCTCTAGACACCTAACTAACGTCCTGTCAAGACCCTTACGATACAATGTTTCTGAGAGGATTATGTAATGGGCTGATTGGCGTATGAAATTTCATTTTTGGGTTCAAGTTTGGTCTAAAGGTAGCACTTGGTCTTGGAGATATGTATATATAGGGCCGTACCAAGGGGAGTCATGTCCATGTAATAGGGCAACAATTTGGGTTTTGGGAAGGTTGAATGCTGGTTTCACCAACTCTTCCACCAAGAATTCGTACTTCTCATTTTGATCTAGGTTTTGTAACAAGGAAGCCAAGGTGGCCATGGTGTTAGCTGCTCTATTTTTCTCTCTCAAAATCTGCTCAAAAGTGATCAAGGCAAAGTACTTCTTCCATCCATCAATCATGGTCTTATATGGCATCAACTTTTCATCCTTAGTGTTATATTCATTGTTGACTTGATTGATAATGAGTTGAGAATCTCCATAAATTTGTAGCTCTGTGATGTTCCACTCTAAGGCCATTTTGATGCCTATGACTAGTGCCTCATATTCTGCAATATTATTTGTGCATGGAAACAAGAGCTTGTAGGACTTAGGAATGGTGTAACCTTGAGGAGTGACCAATAATATGCCAGCCCTAGAACCTCCTTGAGTATAAGAGCCATCAAAGTATAACTTCCACATTTTTGCTTCTATGTTTACAATGGCGGAATCCAAAAATTCCACTTGAATAGTTTGTGTAGAAGTCATGGGGTTTTCAGCTAAGTGATCTTCTATCACTTGCCCTTTTATTGCCTTTATATCGACATACTCAATGTCGAATTCACTCAATATCATAACCCACTTGGCTATCCTACCTATTAAGGCAGTTTTACTTAACAAATACTTGAGAGGATCAATTTTGGCAATTAGCTTGACCTTATGTATCAACATATAATGTCTCAATTTTTGAGATGCAAACACAACTGCTAGGCAAGCCCTTTCCAGGAATGTTTAGTTAAGTTCATATTTGATCAATGTCCTACTCAAATAGTAGATAGCTCTTTCCTTTCCTTGTTCATCCTCTTGTGCCAAAAGTACTCCTAGGGATCTTTCGGTAGCAGATATGTATAAAAGCAATGATTTGCCCTTAATTGGTGGCATTAGGATAGGTGGATTTATCAAATAGGTCTTCAATAATTTGAATGCTTGATCACATTCCTCATCCCACATGAATATAGTATCCTTATGTAGCAACCTGGTGAAGGAATGACATTTTTTGGCCAATTGAGAAATAAACCTTCTTATGGATTGTATTTTGCCTTGTAAGGATCTCATTTGGCTGATGTTCTTTGGTATCTCCATATCCATTATGGCTTGTACTTTCTCTGGGTCCACTTCAATTCCTTTGGCTGAAACTATATAGCCTAATCACTTGCCGGATTGGACACCAAAGGCACATTTCTTTTGGTTTAATCTGACTTTGAATTGCTCCAACTGAATGAATATCTTTTTCAAATTTTGGAGGTGTTCTTCTCTTTTGTGGGATTTTGCCAATATATCATCCACATAATCCTCTAAAAATGTATGCATCATGTCGTGGAAAATAGTTGTCATGGCTCTTTGATATGTGGCTCCGACATTTTTAAGGCCGAAGGGCATGACATTCCAACAAAAAGTGCCCCAAGGGCAAGTAAAAGCAGTCTTCTCCTGGTCTTCAGGTGTGATTTTGATCTGATTATATCTGTTGAAACCATCCATTAGGGAATACATGGAATGACCCATTGTCAAGTCAACTATTGCATCAATGCTCGAAAGTGGGAAGTCATCCTTAGGACAAGCAAGATTTAGGTCTCAAAAATCTGTGCATACTCGAATGGATTTATCATGTTTTGTGACCGGTACAATGTTAGATGTCCATTCAGCATAGGCTATTGCCCTTATGAATCCCACCTTCAACAATTTTTCTAATTCCGCCTTGACTAAAAGAGCTATGTGTGGGTGCATTTTCCTCAACTTTTGCTTAACGGGCTTAACCCCTAGTCTAACATTCAAATCATGCATTATAAAGTCAAGATCTAAGCTAGGCATGTCGGCATATGACCATGCAAAGTTTACTTGTTGTTCTTGGAAAAACTTGATGAAGTCCTCTCTTTCTAGAGGTGTAAGAGATGCTGCCAATGTATAAATTTTGGATCCACTTCTGTCCTAATGTTAACCTTTTCTGTCGGTTCTATGAGTATAGGTGACCTTTCTTCCTCATGCTCCAGTAGAGTATCCAATCTCTCTTCCTTTGATGCCATAATTGGGTTTTCATCAAAGGAAACATCTTTTATCTTTACTTTTTTGGGTTCTAATGCTGCCACATAATGGTTTTCAACACTATAACTTTTCTTTTTCTTTTTCTTTTTTCTTTTTTTTCTTTTGACTAAGAGATTGAACCCCCACTGCTTCTATCATGTTCGATTCAAATTCATTGGTGAAAGAGGGCTCAACCACATTAAGGTATTGGTTTGCTGCTTGGTCATTCGGGAAGTAAAGCAAGTCACTTGGCTCGGTTTGGTCCCAATCAATAAGATGGGGATTTATTAAGGATAAGGTTTCATTAGGCAAGTTGTCATCGATTTGGTTTATGGACATGACTTTGTTTGAGGGTTCGTACATTGTATCGTTTAGATCTATGATGTGTGCTTCCTCAAGATGACCCATGGAAGAAGGATCAAAATCCCCTTCACTTGAGTCCTCGTCGACTTCTATGGGAAATAACGTGTGAAAAGCCACAAGTAGATTAAAACTAACATTTGAATCTCCCTCCTCTGAAGGCATCCAAAATGTATCTATCCATGGCGGATTAGTAGGTGCTTGTCCTATGTTAAGACCTTGTATATTAGGCTCTTCATTGACTTGAGTTTCCTGCCTTGGGATCTTTGTATATGTATGTATTGTGACTACTTCTTTATCTTGATATGATTCATCAGATAGGGTTTCCCACTCATAATCTCGAGAGTCATCACTATCTCCATTGGATTCTAAGGCATTTACTTGAGGATAGAAATCTTGAATTGGGCTGGAGCTTTCGCCTTTGTATTGGTAGCCTACTCCGGATATTTCTTGTTTTTCCCTCCAAGTAGGTTCAATGGGTTCTAGTAGACCTCTATTCCTTTGGCCTAAGGGTCCTCTTCCCTTGTATCCCATCTTCTGCATTATCTCAAACCCTTTCCCATATTGCTCGGTTTGTATATTAACATGCTGGATTCTTTCCATGGGAGTGTTTGAGGTATTCTCTTCATCATGATAAAGCCATTGAAGAACTTCATTCTCTTCCTTGTCGAATGTTGCTTTGTCACTTTCTCTTACAAAGTAAGAGTTATACTTATGAGGCAAGTGTTCTTTTGATGGTTTTCCATGTGTTCTTGGAGATGTGGGTATGTCGAATAGGGAAACGGAGTATTCCCCTACTCCTTTGGAACTAATTTTGCATTGCTTGTCAAAGGCATCCATCATCTCATCCATTTTTAGGTAATTTTCCTTTTTAGCTTTGTCTTTTTCTTCTCTAGTGGGTTTGTAGGGTACTATCTCTAATTTAGGTGCTTGATTTGAACCCTCATTTGCAGTTGGACCCTCTTAGCTCATCTTTTCCTTTCCCTTAGTTGATGTCGTTGAGCTAGCTCGAGGAGGGTTTGGAGTAGCATTTAATGTTATCATGGGATCATCCATTTTGGTATCTTCAATGGTGGCTCTTTGAATGATTCCTTCACGGTTATGTGGAATAAATAGCTCATGAAGGGTTTTGAGTGCATTGCAATATTGGAACAGGTTTGAGTCCCCTCCAACCGTAATTTCTTCACCCATGTACGAGAATTTGATGCATTGGTGGTATGTGGATGGGACTGCTTGCATCTCGTGGATCCATGGTCTCCCCGACAAAATATTATAAGTTAACTTCATGTCCAATACTTGGCAAGTGGTGTCCTTCTTGACAGGTCCCACTTGAATGGGCAACACAATCATGCCTTTAGAGGCCCTTTCAGTTTCATCATAAGCCTTAATGGTGATTTTTTTCGTAGGGTCAATGCAAGACTCAGAAAACCCTAAGGATTTAACAAGACTTAATGTACAAATATTAAGGTGAACTCCCCCATCAATGAGAGCTCTTTTGACTCTATGGCGTTCAATCAAAACCTCTATATGCAGTGGTAGGTTTTGAGGATGAGTAATAGACATGTCATCTTGGTCGGAGAATGACAAGCAATGAGGTGCAATGAGATGACCTACCATGTTTTGGAACTTCCCCTCTTCTAAGTTAGTAGGAAGATTCATCTCTACTAGAGCTTTTTCTAAAATTTCCTTATGGTTAGGGGAAAGCTTCAATAGCTCCAAGATAGAGATTTGCGCTGAAGTTCTTTGCAACTGATCTACCAAGCTATAAGGTTTTTCTGATGTAGAAGATTGCTTGATCACAATGTTGGACTGCGGAGTGCTAATAACTTTAGGAGCAACCCCTTATAGGGTAATCTTCGAAGTCTTCCCTCTTGTAATAACATTTGATGTCTCTTTTTGGGGCTGTTCCTTGATTATTATAGCATTCACAATGTTATCATAAGGTGGCGCAAAGTTGATGTTATTGATGCTTTGTTTCTTTCCATTAGATGACTCCCCTTTGTCATATTTGTAGAAGGGTTGCTTGAATGTTGTATGGTCTTCATTGCTTTGAGGTCCATCAATGGTGATCATGCCATTATCGATTAAATCTTGCACTATATTCTTTAGTTGCAAGCATTTGTTTGTTGTGTGCCCTCGAATCTTATGGTACTCACAATGGCTATTGGCACTCCACCAACTAGGCTTGTTGTGTGGCTCGTAAGGCTGAATGCTGGGTAGAGTAATGATATTATTAGCCGTGAGGGTCTTTAGTGCCTTTTCGAGGGGTTCACCCAAGGGAGTGAAGTTCCTTTGAGGGGTTGGCACCAAATATTTATCAAATTTATTACTTCTTGAATTATTTCCTTGGTTTCCATTATTAGCATTGTTGTTGGAAGGTGCATTGGATGTCTGGTTGGCATTATTCACCTGATTAGGTGTTCTTGTAAGAGAAAAGGGAGTTATCTTCAAGTTGCTAGAGTCAACAACCCCATCATTGACTATTCCCTTATTGTTGTTTTTATACCAACTATTGCTATTGAACCAATTCTTATTTTGATTGGTGCCATTGTTGGAGTTATTGTTGTTAGAGTTGTTCTTGTTATCTTTATACAATTTTAGTTCTCCACTCTTAACCAACACTTCCTCTATTGTTACTCCATTTTCTATGAGGTCTTGAAATGTCTTGGGACATTGCATTCTCAATTAGTAGTTCATCTCAGTGCTCAAACTATTAATGAATATATCCATTTTTTCCTTCTCAGGCACACTCCTAGGATACCTCATGAATACTGTCCTCCACCTTTGTAAGAAAGTGAGGAATGCCTCTCCATCTTTTTGTTTAGTGTTGCATAATGTTATCATCGTGACCTCATGCTTGATGTTGTATGAGTAATGGGCCACAAATTTTGAAGCTAATTCTTCGAAGGTTTTTATGCTGGAGGGTAACTTAGAAAACCACTCCATAGCCATGCCTCCTAAGCTTCTTGGGAATAGTCTCATTAAATAGGTTGTATCATGCATGAACTCTAAGCTCAATGCACAAAACTCACGTAGGTGATCTTGTGGATCTGACATTCCTTCATACTTGTCATATTTGGGGAACACTACATTGATTGGGAATGGTGCCATTACTATACTTCTATCAAACGGGAACAGACACAATGCTTCGATAAAAAAGGGTTTGAGACCCCCGCTTTGCTTGATTGTATCCAGTTGCATTTGAAATATTTTGAATTGTTTGTTCATGATGTCAATGGCACTTTCTTCAACTTCAGGTGGTCTAAGTTGATTCACATCATAATCTCATGGAAGTGTAAGACCCGTTCGGGCTAGGTCCATGAAATATTTTTGGTTTATCTCTTGCCATTGCTTTTTCCACGAGTCTTAAGAAATAGGGGCATTGAATGGCTTCATCAACATTTTCATTGGTGGCATCCTTAGTGGTTGGTTCAGTATTAGTTCTTTGGTGGGTGGTATCAATTCCTTGATTATTTTGGTCTGTCCCTCCACCATTGGTATTGCCTTGGTTATTTATGTCAATGTCCCCATTATTGGCATCACCTTGGTTATTGGGGTTGATGCCACTATTTCTTTTGTTACCCAAACTACCATAGTACATCATGTTGTCCTCCCCTTCTTGTTCGGGTGATTTTTGGGGTATTCTTGGAGTGGTAGACTCATCTCCTGGGTAAGGGAGTTCTTGACTCAAATAAGTCCCATCTACTTGCAAGGTTTTCTTGATGTAGTAGGTGTTAATATGATTTAGAACAATAGAGAGGGGGGGTGAATCAGTTGTTCTCAGGTCCTAATGTATAAAAAAATCGCATAAACTTATCTTTAAATCAAATCCAAAACTAAAACAAACTTAGTCATCACTTATTCAATAATAGAAACATCTAACAATGCAATTCACTACCTAGTTGTAACTTAACTTGTAAAACATAGAAATGTTCAGATCTAAACATCCACACAAGTATAAACACCAGGTTTTATAGTGGAAACCCAATTTGGGAAAAACCACTTTGTAACATGCTACTATTATTTTCACTCTTCTGAAGTGAGCTCAGTAAAAAGCCAACCCTGTCAAAGGTTACAATACACACTGTCAAATGTGACCTGGTTAAAAGATTTCAATCACCCTATTAAAAGTGAGCCTAGTCATAGGACTTACATACACTCCATTAGAATGCAACCTTGTTCAAAGGATTTAACATATGACTGTTAGGTCAACCTCTGTTAAAAGGATTTTAACTATTACAATGGTTAGAAAGTGGCGGCAATATTATCTGAAAAATATACAAGTCACTTTGCAAATATCAGATCCGATTCTATACACTAATGCTGGTTTACTGACTTTGAAACTTTGCCATTTCCATCTCTGATCTGCTCGGAACTTTCCTTCAAGTAATCACCACCATTCTCCTTCAGCCTTTTCTGCTTATTCAGTCAATAAAACTTTCCTCTTCTAGCATTCTCTATTCACCATGTACATACATATCACAATGTTCAAGTTCCCTTATATTTTCCTCAATTAGGTTAACTCATCTTTTGCCGCTCAATCTCATTCGTAGATCTTAGGGTTAGGTCAGATTCATTGAATCTACCCGCTTTATGTTCTTCGGCTCCTTTTCTAGAATCATCTCAAATCTCTCAAAGATTTACAATAAAACATTTTACAAAGCATTCAATGCTTCCAAACAATCAATAAATAAAGTCAACACATTTTACATAATCCAAGAATTCAACAATGTTGGCTCCAAAATTAAATTCTCTTCAAATATAAAATTGCTGATGCTCGGTCAATACTGTGATTGTTCACTCAGTCTTCATGTAGAACACTCGGTCAATACTAAAACTGTCTCCTCGACTTGCACTGTCTTTCTCGGCAATTTACTGGTGCTCGATCGACACTATAATTTTGCTTGGCATATACTAACTCGGTTGACACTAACATCACTCGGCTTAAAGATGATTTTTCCATTCTTTTCTCGGTTAAGCCTACCAGTTTAGTCTTCAGTCTTACTAAGATAAACAATACATTATCTCATCATAGTGCAACATAGTCAAGTACACTTTGTAGTATCAAGATAACTCAACCTTTCCTTAGGTTCTATTGTTACCAACCTTGCTTAGCCCTCTTAGCAACACTCAAATAGATATAGTACTTTCCTAAGTAGCAACAATCTTACCAATTAAGGTTTGACATCAATGACAATACAACAATTGTTTCAATTCAATTTCCAACAATCTCCCTCTTTGGCATTGACGACAACACCATATGATATCATCTGAATAACACATGGATTACCAACCAATCCAAAATCTTATCTGTCCATCAGAAACTTATTTATAATATCCTTAGCTTCATTCTGATTCAAAATCCTGTAAGCCTCACTCCTGTGACCATCAGAAGTATTCAGATCTTCCTCTATCTTGATTCTACATTTCAGTTCATCATCCTTTTTCCTTTTTAGTTCCATCATCTCATCAACTCTTAGTTTTTAGTATCATGTATTATCATATCTCATGTGTTATCATATCAGTACATTCTCCCTCTTTGACAAAAATGTCAAAGCAGCAACTAAAACTTACATCCATCAGATGTAGATAATATATGTGCAGCTCTGTGTTTCTCCCTCTGTCATCTTGCTTATGACTGATTTCTTGTCTTTGCTTCTCTTCACAACTCTAGGCCAGCCCTAAAGTGTGACAATCTTTTGCATCAATTTGTCAAATGTTCTGTTGTAGCACATTTGATGTAGTGCTCCTAGCTTGTCTAAGCAACCTCAATTAGGGGAAGAACCCCTAATTGACTTCTCAAATACTCATGAGCTTCTCTGGGTAAAGCTTTAGTGAATATGTCTGCTAGTTGTTCTTTTGTATTCACATATTCCATTTGGACTTCTTTGTCTTGTACTAATTCTCTCAAGTAGTGATACTTGATTGCAATGTGTTTGGTCTTAGTGTGCATCACTAGGTTCTTAGAAATATTGATAGCACTTGTGTTGTCACAGAAAATAACAATAGGTTCAGTGATTTCTTCTTTCATGCCTATCAACAATTGTTTTATCCATACCAAGTTTGAACAATTCACTACAGCAGCAACATACTCGGCCATGGCAGTAGATTCAAAAATGCAATTTTGTTTCTTGCTTGTCTAGGAGACTAATCTCTATCCAAGAAATAAAGCTCCACCACTTGTACTCTTTCTATCATCTACATTTCCTACCCAATCAACATCTGTATAAACTCGGAGCTCAAATTTGTCATCCTTCTTATAATATAGACCATAGTCAGCAGTTCCTTTCAAGTATCTCATAATTCTTTTCACAGCCATCATATGTGTTTCCTTAGGATTAGTAGAGAATCTTGCCACAATCCCAATAGCTAATGTAATATCTGGTCTGCTGTGTACAACATACTGCAATTTTCCAATCATAGATTTGTACAGAGTTTGATTCACTTCGGTAGCATCATCATTCTTAGATAACTTTTGTCCAGTAACCATAGGAGTTTCTACTGGTTTAGCATCTTCCATCCCAAAAGTTTTCAATATTTCATTAACATACTTAGACTGTGTAATGAAAATTCCATTCTTCCTCTGATATACTTGTAAACCAACAAAGAATTTGATCTCACCATACATACTCATTTCAAATTTAGTTTGCATTTCATTTGAGAAACTTTTTCATAATGCATCTTGTCCACCAAAAATAATGTCATCAACAAAAATTTTTGCCAACAAGATACCTTTACCTTCTTCATCCTTCATGTACAGATTGCTTGTGTCATTTGTTCTTGAAAATCCAATCTGTGTCAAGTAGTTGTGCAACCTTTCATACCATGCTCTAGGTGCTTCAATCCATATAATGCTTTGTTCAGTTTGCACACCATGTGTCTTTTGTTTGGATCAATAAAACCTTCTAGTTGTTCTATGTAAACTTCTTCTTCTAGTATACCATTCAAAAATGTAGACTTGACATCCATTTGATATACCTTGAAATCTTTATAAGAAGCATATGCAAGCAGAGGTCTTACTCCTTCCAATCTAGCTATAGGGGTAAATGTTTCCCCATAATCTATTCCTTCTTCTTGTGTGTAGCCTTTGCATACCAACCTAGATTTGTTCCTAGTGATTTCACCATTTTCATTCATCTTATTCTGAAATACCCACTTTGTTCCTATAACATTCTTGTTTTCAAGTCTCGGCACCAGAGTCCAAGTATCATTCTTCTCAATCTGGTCAATTTATTCATTCATTGCTTGTATCCAGTCTTCATTCTCCAATGCTTCTCTAGTTGTCTTCAGTTCAAATTCACATAGTAGACATGTTCGATCCTTAGTCTTACTTCTAGTCTGGATTCCAGTATCTTTGTCTCTAATTATCTGTTCAGGCTTATGGTGTCTTCTCACATATTTTGCCAAAATAGGTTCAATTGTTCTCTCTTCTATTTCATCATGTTCTTCAATAAGATTGTCAGATTCAACTTCAGAATACTCGGCAACCTCTTCCTGATACTCAATAGCATTTTCTTGTAGCTTGGCATGTTCTTGTTCTCTCTCGGCACTATTTTCCTGATGCTCAATAGCTTCTGTCTGTTGCTCGGCATTACTTACCTGAGACTCAGCATCAGGTGCAAGTCGGTTACTTGCCTCTTCTTCTTCTTCAATGTACACAAAAGATCTATAATCTTCTAGTTCTCTTTTACTGTCAGCTTCATTTCTTTCTGCATACTCATCAATTTTTACATTCACACTTTCCACAATTTTGTAAGTGTTAGAGTTCAAACACTTGTAAGCTTTACTTTTTGTGGAGTACCCTAGGAATATGCATTCATCATTCTTAGCATCAAACTTTCCATTCCTAGTGTCTTTTAATATATAGCACTTACTTCCAAAGATTCTAAAGTATTTAACACTTAGTGCATGTCCATGCCATAATTCATAAGGTGTCAGATTTGTACCTTTCTTCATCTGTACTCAATTAAGAGTGTAGATAGCAGTGCTTATAGCTTCTTTCCAATATCTTTGTGCCACATTCTTTTCAATCATCAATGTCCTTGCACAATCCAAGATAGATCTATTTCTCTTTTCTGCTATACCATTCTGTGGAGGTGTTCTAGGTACAGACATCTATCTTTTAATTCCTCTATCATTGCAAAATAGATTAAATTCATTTGATGTAAATTCTCCACCTTGGTCAGATCTAAGACATTTCAGGTTCCTACCTGTCTCCTTTTCAACCTTAGCCAAATACCACTTAAAATATTGAAAAGCTTCAGATTTTTCTTCTAAAAACATCACATGCATCATCCTAGTATGATCATCAACAAATAAGATAAAGTATCTAGCACCACAGTAACTTTGTACACCCATAGGTCCACAAAGGTCAGTATGAACCAAATCTAAAATGCTTTCAGAAGTAAAGGATTTGCTCTTGAAACTTGACTTTGTCATTTTTCCTAATTGGCATTCCTTGCACATCACATTCTCAAGTTTCTTCAATCTAGGTAGACCTCTTACCTTTTTATTCTTACTTATCTCTACCAGATTGTCAAAGTTAACATGACACAGCCTTTTATGCCATAACCAAATATCATCAAGTTGTGCAATCAAACATGTTTCTTTAGATAGGTCAAGATAGAACAAATTACCTCTAGTTTGATCTCCACTTCCAATCAGTTCTCTAGCAACATCAAATATTTTAGCTTGCTTGTGATGAAATTCCACTCGGTAACCAGTTTTGTTAAGCTGAGCAACACTTAGCAAATTGTAATGAAGACCTTCAACCCAATATGCATTTTCACAAGATATCTTATTAGTTAGTTTAATCAAACCTTTTCCTCTAACAGGACATGGTGCATCATTACCAAATTTCACACTTTTACCTCTATAATGATGTAAAGTCTCAAACTTATTTTTGTCACCAGTCATGTGATGTGAACAGCCACTATCAATAATCCATTTATCATTCTTGTTCACATAGGATATCAATTTAGTTTTCTCATCCTCATCAGATTCATCTTTCATTGCCACATAAACTACCTCAATTTCACAATCATCAGTATCAGTGTCAGTCTCTTTTTCAGCAATGTAACAAGATTTTTTACCCTTTTCCTTATAGTCTATGTTCCATCAGTAGCTTCTGTCATCTTTTTTGTCTTTGTGTTTTCTTTTCCTTTCATCATCTTTATCCTTCCTATCAGGACATCTAGCAGCTATATGACCAACTTTATTACATGCAAAACATATAATAGGGAGTTTACCTTTATACTTTCCTTTTCCCCTTCTCAGTCTTCTAGCCATAAGAGCTTCTAGATCTTCTAGGTCTTCATCAGAAGTGTCACTATCACTTTCACTTTCACTAATGCATCTTTCTTTTTCTTTCTTTGGCTTGTTCAAAACTAGCTGAGACTTAAAAGCAGATTCAACATTTCCAATACTTCCAACAGTGAAATTATCATAATTAGAGAGTTCAAAAGCATTCAGCTTACCAACCAAACTTTCCAAGGTAAGCACATTAGTAGAGTTACATCTAGATTCCTAAATAGCTGAGATCTTAATAGCATATATAGGACGCAGGGTTCTTAATACTTTTCCAATTATAGTTTCATCATCAATAGTCCCATTAGCTCCTCTAATAGCATTCACAACTTCTTTTATACTACTACAATATTGTGCAATGTTTTCACCTTCTTGCATTCTCATTTCATCAAACTTACCTCTAAGACTCTTGGCCTTTGCTTTCAGCACATTCAAGTCACCACCATAGATTCTTGCAAGAGTATCCCACATATCCTTTGCAGTTGTGCAGTCCTTAATGTCCTCAAATTCTGGATAGCTTAGGGAAGATGCAATTTCCAGCATTGCCTGATTATGTTCTTGCTTAGCTCTCATTTCTTTGACAGTCAAAGGTGCAACAGGTGAGATATAGATGTTCTCAATGTAGTACTTTGCAGAGTCACCAATACTAGCTAGATGCAACTTCATCAAGCTTTGCCATGTAGGGAAATTTTCTTTGTTCAGCTTCGGTACCTCCTTCTTATACATCCTGATCATTTGCTTCAAGCCCCTTTAAACTTGATATTTGTCAACACTAATAATAAGCAACTGAGCTCTGATACCAATTGTTAATATGATTTAGAACAACAGAGAGGGAGGGTGAATCAGTTGTTCTCAGGTCCTTATGTATAAAACAATCTCATAAACTTATCTTTAAATCAAATCCAAAACCAAAACAAACTCGATCATCACTTATTCAATAATAAAAACATCTAACAATGCAGTTCACTACCTAGCTATAACTTAACTTGTAAAACATAGCAATGTTCAGATCTAAACATCCACACAAGTATAAACACCAGGTTTTATAGTGGAAACCCAATTTGGAAAAAACCACTTTGTAACATGCTACTATTATTTTCACTCTTCTGAAATGAGCTCAGTAAAAAGCCAACACTGTCAAAGGTTACAATACACACTGTCAAATGTGACCCAGTTAAAAGATTTCAATTACCCTGTTAAAAGTGAGCCTAGTCATAGGACTTACATACACTCCATTAGAATGCAACCTTGTTCAAAGGATTTAACATATGACTATTAGGTCAACTTTTGTTAAAAGGATTTTAACTGTTACAATGGTTAGAAAGTAGCGGTAGTATTATCTGAAAAATATACAACTCACTTTGCAAATATCAGATCTGATTCCGTACACTAATGTTGGTTTACTGACTTTGAAACTTTGTCATTTCCATCTCTGATCTGCTCGGAACTTTCCTTCAAGTAATCACCACCATTCTCCTTCAGCCTTTTCTGCTTATTCAGTCAATAAAACTTTCCTCTTCCAGCATTCTCTATTCACCATGTACATACATATCACAATGTTCAAGTTCCCTTATATTTTCCTCAATTAGGTTAACTCATCTTTTGCCGCTCAATCTCATTCGCAGATCTTAGGGTTAGGTCAGATTCATTGAATCTACCCGCTTTATGTTCTTCAGCTCCTTTTCTAGAATCATCTCAAATCTCTCAAAGATTTACAATAAAACATTTTACAAAGCATTCAATGCTTCCAAACAATCAATAAATAAAGTCAACACGTTTTACATAATCCAAGAATTCAACAATGTCGGCTCCAAAATTAAATTCTTTTCAAATATAAAATTGTTGATGCTCGGTCAATACTATGATTGTTCACTCGGTCTTCATGTAGAACGCTCAGTCAATACTAAAACTCTCTCCTCGGCTTGCACTGTCTTTCTTGGCAATTTACTGGTGCTCGGTCGACACTATAATTTTGCTCAACATATACTAACTCGGTCGACACTAACATCACTCGGCTTAAAGATGATTTTTCCATTCTTTGCTCGGTTAAGCCTACTAGTTTAGTCTTCAATCTTACTAAGATAAACAATACATTATCTCATCATAGTGCAACATAGTCAAGTACACTTTGTAGTATCAAGATAACTCAACCTTTCCTTAGATGCTATTGTTACCAACCTTGCTTAGCCCTCTTAGTAACACTCAAATAGATATAGTACTTTCCTAAGTAGCAACAGTCTTACCAATTAAGGTTTGACATCAATGACAATACAACAATTGTTTCAATTCAGTTTCCAATAGTAGGATCTAGTAAAAGTAGGCATGAACCTTGGAGAATAAGAGTCAATATTACCCGAGGTCAAATCCTTTGTAAAATTTGCAAAAATGGTATAGAACAGGATTTTTGACTGGACTAAAGGTTGGAACAGTAAGAACATGGAAAATGGTACTCAAATATATAATAAAAAATTTCTGACCCCCCCCCCCCCCGCAAATACTTTATGTTTGCCCTTTTAGATTTCTAGGCGTCACTAAACTGAGTGTAGGCATGTCTGAATTTTGCATACGTGTGAACTGGTATATTGTTAGGCTGCACTCTGCAAGGATGTATGCGGCACTTTCCTATTGATATGCAATTTTCCAATTTTATGAGGTGTGATTCAATATGTTCTAGGCGTGACTTTCCTGTTGATACTCATTTTTATAAAAGTCACAGGCGTGACTAAACCTCTGATAGGTGGGATTATTTTGTGCACAGGCAGCACTTCTCTAACCAGGTTGTAAGATTTTGAATTTTTTAAACTTTTAAGATCAGGTCCTTTGAAATTTTCTTGTTTGAAAATAAAAAAACAATCTCAACACGGACATCAATGTCCCTAAAAAAATCTAATGTGCATATTCTCGATCGTTTCCATAAGTATAACACAAGAAAGAATTCCAAGTAGCTTACCTAAAGTCAAATTTGGCTCTTAACATGGCTCTAAAAGGTAGGCTTGCTACTTTATCCAAGATTTATTGTGGATTCCGTTCAAATAGATCTTAAATTTTCATCCCCCAAGTATGTTAAGGGGTTTCCCACACGCACCAAGGTACAATTTTGGGCAATCCATAAAACTACTAGAGGAAATTCAAAAAATTTAAGATCCATTTGTCACACACCCCATTAAGGATGCATGCATTTCATTTTATAGTAGGTTGGATTCTCGCAGTAAAAGCAAGCGTATCCCACTTTGGGTTGTCCCTCTTACTGGCCTCATTAAGGAAAACTCGGGAGGCGAGCCCACTATTGCTCTAGCATGTATATTGAAAGCAAGAAGTGAACTTAGGCTGACAAGTTTGGGAGTTTCATTCACTTAAAAAGTGAAGAGCATATCCCTATTGTCTTTCTTTGTTCCAAACACTCAAACACCAGTTTGTTCTTTCCCAATCTCTTAACAAGGAGATTCTTAAAATTGAAGTGTTTGGTTCATTTCTTGTTTTAATCAAGCTATGTTCAAAAGTAATGCCACAATTTAATCAAGTGCAAGCTTGAATAGAAGAATATCTTTCCTTTGTAGCTAGCCTAAGCTAGGGGCATTTTTGAAAGGTTTTGTCATTTTTTTTCAACTCACCTTGGCAATAGCCTCCTCCAAATGTGCTTGTCCACCAACAAGTTAGTCAACACTAGCAAACACTATGAGGGCAAACCAAAATTGAAAATTGAAGAAGCAACACTTATGTATGAATTTTATAGAGCTTATTTGCAAATTTCCAAAGAAAACTTGATCTAAGGACTAAAAATCCAATTTAGAGAGACAAACTTTGATTTATATGCTTGAACAATTGCAAGGTAATTCTAAAATACCTGATTGTCCTCCTCTTATGTAGTCTCAAGAACAGCCTTAATGTGCTCAAAGTTCTCTTTCTTAATCTTCTTTGCTAAAGCCTTTCCTTCTTGGTTAAATCTGCTTTTCAGCTTCTGTACTTTCATGTGGTTGCTCATTTACTGTTAAATTGTATAAACAGGGAGTTAGACAAATGATTTGATCAATTACCAGTAAATACAAACAACAGGTAGCAGGCGACATTGTCTAGCTAATAGGCATGAACAAATTGTTAGCAAGCATAACTTTACTAATAGCCAACGACACTTTGCAGTGACATAGGCGATACTAAAAATTACACAGGCGTGAACAATTTATCACAAAGCGTAAACAGAACTTAAATTTGTGGAAAATGATTTATGCTAAGTGACAGTTTAATAACAGTAAGCATGAATTGAAAGATTATAAGCGTGACTGTTATTTAAAATGGCGAAGCAAAGCATAAAGGTAGGCGATAATAGATTGCGGCAAAGCGATACTTCCTAAGTCACAGGCGTGACTTTAAGCACCAAAGGCTAAATGCATTTATCTCACAAGCGTGAGTGGATGATTTGTAGGCGACTACAGAGTTCTCAAAACCATGTAGAATTTGCATGTTAGGCGAAAATCTTCAGATAATAGGGGTCAAGACAGAGATTGTAGGCGATAGTAAAATGACTGCAGGCATGAACAAATCTCCCATAAGCGTGACTTCACCAGTTTCCTGCAAAATATTCATGAAAAATAGAAAATACAAGCATGCAAATTATGATGAAAATGATAAAATGAGGCCTAGGGCCCCACAGTGGGCGCCATTTGTGTGATGTTGATTATCACCTTCATGAAATTAAGATCTAATAGCAACAATTCTAAGTAAATACAATGCAAATCTAATTAAAATTGAAACTAAGATCTATAACATCTCATGGCTCTCTAGAAAGAGGTGGTAAGTGAAGCTTTCAACTCAAATCTCCACTAGTGACACTTCTAAAATGAGAATGTATGATGTTGTGCTTCTATAATGCTTCTATGATGATAGTTCTAGCTCAAATTGACAAGATTATAATGCAAATTACTCTAAATGCTCTTAATTGCTCTTAGAATGCTCTTCAAATGCCTATAGTAACAATGCTTTGCAAATGAATTTCTAAGATCTATCAATTGCTCTCAAAATGCTTCATATTTATAGTAAATTCCCAAGGGTAGGGGGTGGAGTGAAGTAATCATGATTTACCTTAGGTTGAGTCAAATACTTTTCTTTGTTCATAAATGGGGGGACAATTTAAAGGTTTGTCTCAAAGCTTTGGACAAAAGGACAAGATTGAGTGGTTGAGATTGAAACCTTCAAATGAGTGATTGAGATTCATCTTTTTTGAGTGATTTATGTCTTTTTGTCTTCAACTCTTATTGGTTGCTCAATTTTGTTGAAATATATTAGAAATTATTAAATTAAATTAATTAATTAAATTTAGCCATGTAAGGGTAATAGGTTCATTTTGATTTTTGATTTAAACAACTATATAATTAATTGATTAAAATCAATTATGTAGTGCTTTTCACCCCTTTAAGCTTTGATTTAATTATTTAACATCATTATTTGATTTTTCCTTTGCTTTAATTGATTTTGTCCAGCTTGATTTAATTATGTCCATTTTAATTGATTTGATCCCTTTTTTATTGAATTAATACATTTTGATGATTTAAAGCCATTTTATTGATTTTTGCAATTTAAAAGCACTTGTCCAATTTTGCGTGTCTACACCATCCTAATAAGCCAAGCACCTTAAACACATGTTTTTCACATGGTCTATATGTATAAAGACCAAGTTGGGATAGTTTAGAAGTAATGATTTTTTTTTACAGAAACAAGCATCTAATGAGAAGATAAAAGAGTTGGAAGATGTTTCGTTGTAACTTGAAGGTATTAGTGAACATATGAATAAGCACGTTTACTTATATTTAGCATGCTGCCAGTCCATTAGATCAATTTTTAGAGGTGTGATGATGCAGATAAATTTTCAATAATGTGATCATAAGTTAAACAACTTTTTCCTGGAAAAAGATAAAATTATGTGTAAACTAGAAAGTGGAATAATTACAGAAAGATTCCCTAGCTTCATGTAATGTGAAGAACATAATAAGTACCTCATGAATGTAATAGCAACAATGTATATAAATAGAGATCAAAATCTCAAACACTTATATAGTGATAAAAAACATGCCAACAAATACACAATACATGATGCCCTGGCACATTGCTCGCGGGCCCTAAGTAGGTACCCAACAAGTACCAATAGCATAGAAGCATAAAACAATGCTAGGCAAATGCTTCCAAATCACTTGATCTTATGGAATGTGGTGGATTGTGGATCTGTCTCATTGATCGCCTCAAGAATCTTTGCTAGAGTAAACATCTTTTGGAAGTACAAATCAGGTATTGTAGATGCCATCTACATAACTGGGAGTATAGGGAAAGATGATCAAAGTTGAGTGGTAGGAGAATCTATTGCAACCAATGGATGGAACAGGGACAAAGTCACATTAAGTGTAAGAATTCTTAGGTGAAAGAAAATCTGGAAGTGGCCTGGTGGAAGTATAAGAGAGATATTGTCATGGAAGACATCTCTCTTTATAAAGATTACTTGGATGAACAATTATATAAATGATAGTCCTTGGAATCGTCATTCTATTTGATGGAATGCACTTCCAACTTAGATGTTATCTTGTGATGAATTTTATAAGGAATGTATGCCTAGGTATCAAATCCGAACACTAAGAGATGAGAAATATTTGACTTTTCTTTCATCAAACCTTCATATGGAGTACACCCTTTGAGAACTCAAGTCACTATTTACTATTTAGTTGATGATGTGTATGACATAGGCAGCCACTTCTCCTTGGAACTTAACATCCACATACTTGACATGAATTATGCATCTAGCTATTTACATAATGGCATTGTGCTTTCTTCTAGTAAATATTGGAAAATGTCCTGATTGTCCTCGTAAGGAGCATAGGACCAAATTTGTGTAATAGGGAAACATGATGCATAGGTTGGTTAGTTAGGATTTTAGAGATTTTGATGATGTAATAATGTCACAAAATGACCCATGCTAAAGTTATAGGTCTATAGGAGTTTATTTGAATATAGTTTAAAAAATTCAAATATTTAAATCCTAACAACTAGTGTCAATTAGAAGGGAAAGCTTGTTGAAAGGCTTAAATGCATTTGTAAACAAAGGAAATTGATTGGAATTGGTTGGAAAAAATTTCATACACCTTATATAGCCTAGTCAAGGCATAAGGAAAGAACAGTATGGAGGAGGAAGCATTTTGTACAAATTGTGTTGTTTGGAAACAATAAAAGTAACCAATTTATGAAAATTTCCTTATGTAGTTTGATTTTCTATATTTCACAGTTCTTGAATGGTTAATGAACATTAATAAGTGTCAATGGAAGCAATTTTCATGATTTAAGAAACTATTGTAGACTATTTTTTCTTTGAATTTGCTAACATTGTATTAAATCTAAGTTTTTCCTTAACTGTTTTGAGTTTCATGATGATCCTGTGATCATTCCATGGATGTAAAGAATTGGTACTCATGTAATGATCATGTTGTAACATATATGATATGAAAATAATCTTAAATTTTAGAGGAGTGTTGAATTTTGGTGATCACTATATTCATATTGGTTGAAGGAACACCAAAATTGGAGGCTAATGTATTGCAGTAGATAATCTACCATAAGGAGGGTACCTTTTTATAGTTGAAATAGTTAGTATATGTTGGATATATGGTGAACCAACATCTTTTTGGTTGATATTGGGTTTAGAAGGCGTACATTGAGTAGGCCCTAGTTTAAGGAGGGTTTAGAGCACAATTTGGGGATTTTGTATGTAGGAATCCTATAGAAACAAATTTGATTGTATTTTCCTCTCATTATTAAATTGTGAAATGTATCAAATTTTACACTATAACATGATGCCATGATTCGTAAGGAATTGTTGAAACTCTTTGTTGACATACTTGCTTCCCTTGCCTAATCAAAGATGATTGAAATTTTTGAATGTCAGAAACACTTCATCCTTGCTTTTGATTTGGTAGAACCAAAGTAATTGAGAGCGGTCATCGAAGAAGGTGAGGAAAGGCTTTATTAATTGGAAAGGCTTCTCAATGGATTTTTCCTACGATGCAGTCTTCTTAGACCTAGCTTGGAGGATTCTCACAAGAGATTCCTCTAATTGTGCTGTGAAATTTTCACATCAACCCATAGTCTACTTTAGGTTTTAAAGTTATTTCTAAAAAAATGGGGGGCTTTTTTTTGTGCTTCAGGTTTAGCATTCAGAAATTTAGGGTTTTGCGAGTTTTTGCTGAGCCACTGAGTTTGAATCATATGTATATAAAAAAAGATCAAAATCTCAAACACTTATACAGTGATAAAAAATGTGCCAGCAAATACATAATACATGATGCCCTGGCACATTGCTCATGGGCCCTAAGTAGATAACCAACAAGTACCAATAGCATAGAAGCATAAAATAATGCTAGACAAATGCAGAGTAAGGAAATCCTTATAGGAGGTCCTCCTTTTACACCAAATAATAGTGGCAACCCTCACAGGCGCTCCTACTTTTACACCAAAATAATAGTGGCAACCCTCATAGGTGGCCCTCCTTTTACACCAAATAACAATGGCAACCCGCAAACGGTCCTCCTTTTACACCAAATAACAGTGGCAACCCACAGGCGGTCCTCCTACAACTCTCACCAAATAACAGTTAAAACCCTCGCAAGTGCTCCTCCTTCGTGTGCTCCAAGTTAAAACCAAATAATGAAATGAGATATGAAATGTTTTTTCTTTTTAAAGTTATGCCCATGTTGGTCAAAATTTTGACCTACATGGTATTAGTCAAACTTTCGGCCAACACAGGCATGGATTAAAAAAAGAAGAAAGTTTTCCTTCTATAATCCTACCAACCTAAACCTTTATAATTGATGGTCAAAAATTTTGGTAGAAAAATGAGGTCAAATGTACTAGTGCCTCTATCCAGTCCATGACCAGATCTGCCTCCATCTTTCCACTGAATAGCGGTATCCCTTCAAGTGCTTTCCCACTCATGGCTTTCAATGCCTTCAAAAAAGGCTCCTCTTTCAACAAAGGGTCAGATTCTGGAGTCTTATCCTCTTCAGCAACCTCTTTCTCATTGGCTTCTTTCTCATCTAGTTTGTCACTGACTTCTTCAGTCCTCATTTGTACTTCGTCCAATGCTTGCTCCAATTGGGTTATCCTTTCCCTCAATATACTATTGTCTTCCTCCTAATCTTCAACCTTTTTGGCCAATTCCACATTGGTCACCATGCTTGTAGAACCACTAGATTCACACTCTTATATACACCAAACTATCCCAAATCTTTTTAAGGCTCTAATACCACTCTCATAGGGAGGATGGATGAATCAATCACTAATTCATGCTACTAGTCTTTACAAGAGACTTTTAGGGTGTCTTCACTACACTCCTATGCACCTTTAGGATCCTCAACCTAGGATGATCCCTTGGTCACTCTAGCCAATCCACCTATCAATAAGAATTCAACAAACCAAGTCTTCTACTTGCTACATCTTAGCTTTCACTCTATTTCCCTTAAACCACCTTAAAGGCTTGCCACCTCGATAGTCATAAACTATTCTCACAAAGGTTTGGAGGTGTCTTATAACATGCCAAATCAATCAACTAGGGGTGTTAGTAGTCCCACCTAGTTCAACAAGATAGTAGATTTCTTCAATTCTTCACAAAATAGGCCTAATAGGCTAGTAGCCCTATTAGGTCTCCTACTCTGAGAAAATAGGGATTTTCTCCTAACTCTTCCAAAGAAACCTTGCACATTTTCTTGGGATTCACAGATCAATTTTCAACCCCTCAAATATTTTTGGGGTCTTGGGATCACCACCTTCCGTACAGTACCCTAACTCAAAATGAGTGAATTTAAGGGTTTTAAGGCCTTCCTTGGCTCCTGAACAAGGTTGACTTCTTTAGACCATAAAATAGATTGGTATGACCCTCTCCCTTTTACCAAAGCTTGATAAGATTCCTAACTCCAATATCCAAAAGGAATTTTTCTTCTAGCTATCCACCTTTGCAAGTTATACTCTCTGCAACTTGGTCTTCCCTAGCCAGGCTCACCACTGGCTCGCCTAGGGCAAGACTTTGAAATTCATTCCTCTGCATTTGAGGGACCAATCTCCTGCACACATTATGTACATATTTTTTACTCACTATCCCCAAGAGACTATACAAAATGGACAGTGGGGTAGTGAGTTAGACTTCCATCCTTACAAACTGTCTAGATTGAACCAGTGATAGTGCCAAACACAAAATATTTACAAAACACAAAGGAAAAGCTACAAAATGCAAAACTAATGGCTCACACAACAATTTAAACATCTAATCTAATCCATGCATGAGCTACAGTTTAGGAATCAAACCATTAACTATTCTCTGTCACAAACTTCACTGTAAATTACACAAAAAACAAGCTAAAATCTTGATTTTATCAATCTTTATCCATACAATGGGTATCCAACCTTGAAATTAGGTCAAACTTGGTCTTAAATAGGACAGTATGGTCTTAGGTTATCACTTAGGTCACTATGTCATCGGTTGAAGACCTTTTGACAATGTTGTCTGAGCAACATTTCAAAGTTGTAAAAGTTGCAATGCAACTTTTACATCTTTTTAGCAACTTTTTTTACATCTTTTAGAAAATGAGTTCACATACTCATCTAACCTCACCCTAGACCTTAACCATGGTTAAAACATGGTTCTAATCTATTCCAAACCCTACTAAAATCATGTTGACATTATCACCTTTATTGTGCTAATCAGGAGGCAATACAACTTTCTAGCCCCTAATTGCCACTTCCAAAGGTCATAAGACTCAAACTACTTGAACCCTATTGTACTCACCCTATGGTCAACATGACCTTAAGAAAACCAGAACAACAATTTTTTTTGGCATAAACCACACACACAAAAAAAACCAAAATGGATTGTCCAAACAACCCATGGGTGCTCCTGCACCAATCACGTTCTTGATGTACTTATCTAGCCTGATCATGCTCAACCTTTTCATCATGCTCTACATGCTCTAAAGTAAAAATAGAAAAGGTTACAATGATTACTACACAAATTGCAATTAAAGATGTTTAATTATATTAATAAGTGCATAATTTTTTTAATACCTCTAGTACCAGGATCCCCACCATCACCTTCATGTGCAGGTTGTGCTCCACTCATAGAAGGCTACATTCAAAAGCCATGTGCATTGTTATCATTGCATGCTTATATAAAACAAATATAGTTATTTTATGGTGGAAATTAATATCGAATATATTATTGCACAAGTATTCAATTTTAAATAATCTTCATTTAGGTTATTTACCTATGTGTCGGGTGCACTGGAAGCTTGTGTTTTCCCACTGAAGACTCTTAGGTGTTCAGCTACTGCTCCATAGCCTTGTTGAAAGGAAATCTTCATGTCATCTTGTGTGGATGCTCTATTGAATTCATAGTCTTGCATTTTTCATAATATAATGAATTTTTCTTCTGTTGCATGATAAAAAAAAAAAAATTTATTTGCAATTTATAATTTCAATGCAATATTTCATTTATTGATACTTAAAATTCATGTGACAACTTTCATATAACCACAAGAGACAAGTTTGTGATGCTCATGTTTTTCTAGTCTTGCCTTTTTTCCTTTGATGTGTTGGGAAACCTATGAAAAGTTTGAAATATGTTAGATTATGTAAAAATAAAGAGTAATCAGTACATAATTACATTGTTGATAGTATCACATACCTTCCTTGGCCCAGTGGTGTATGTCATTTTCTCTTTTCAGCCTTCTCCTTTCCATCTAACACCAAGTCCTTCCACTCCCTCTCTAGAGTCATGGAGGGACATTCGTACTTTTTGTTCTTCTCTAAATGTGACCTATATTGGTCCCTCACATACTTTAGATATGTGTCATCTTTCTGAAGGACCTTGATTTTGTTGAATGTGTCATTTTTTAACAACACAACTAAATGGTTTATGAGTTCATCTTTTAATTGTTAATTTTGGGAATTCCACTGGGTACATATGGTGGGACTAAATATATCCAATGTAATATCATTTAGATTTTTATAAAAAACATCATTGTCTGCAAAAAAAGGTTCATGGGATCATTAGTCCAAAAAGAGTGATCAATAAGTAAATTACAATTTGACTATATATAATAATAATTTTAAAGTACCTAGAACCTTCTCTATCTTTATGGGAATGAAATTATCAGTCAAGACAAAAGTGACCGACAATGTTCATGTACTAGTAATATGGGAAGATCCAAGAAATGTTGCTAAAATATCACCACTAGTGGCCTCTGCATTCCTAGGTGCATGTCCTACTGCACCCTCTTCCCTCTTCTCAACACATCTAGAGTCTAGTGCACTACCCAATGCCTACATGTTACATTTTTATGACATTAAGTCAACAATATAGGTGTGGATGATGGGGTCGAAGAAGGTGGTGTATGCACAGGAACATGGCCAACACCTAAAGTACCATAAATAATACATTAAATATATGAGCAATAATACATTAACAGAAGGATAGGAACATGTAAATATATAAGGTGGTGTATGCATAGGAACGTGGCCAACACTTGAAGGACTTGGAGCACCCTGATCATGGGTAACAACATCATGAGGATGCAAGAAATCGTGCAAAAATAACACATATTTTAGTTCATGACATAGAAGAGTATAAAATATAAACCATGAATGAACTTATGTTATAATTAAATATTTCATGACAACTTACTTCCAAGTTTTGTAATCTCTCACTCAATTTTTTCACTCTCTTTTATCTCTTCAGTTTGAGGGACTATGAATAACAATTTACAGATTTCTTTATTATTATTATTTTGCATCCTTATTGTATCGACAACGTTTGTAGAATATGTGATGTCATCATCGCATAATAGTGATTCCACCTCTGTATTGATGTGGTCATCTACTACATGTACCTTTCTATGAACATCAAACTGTGATAAGAATAGTAGTAACATTCAGATCCATTAGATTTCCACAATCCATATTACTATATTATCGGTTTCTGGATTCAATTGTGTAGCATTTTTTAACACATCTAGAGTCTAGTGCAGTAGTGATATTTTAACACATCTAGAGTTTAGAGGCCAGTAGACTCTAGATGTGTTGAGAAGAGGGAAGAGGGTGCAGTAGGACATGCACCTAGGAATGCAGAGGCCACTAGCTTATTTTTGCACGATTTCTTACATCCTCATGATGTTGTTACCCATGATCGGGGTGCTCCAAGTCCTTCAGGTGTTGGCCGCGTTCCTGTGCATACACCACCTTATATATTTAGAGAGAAACGTGGTGATGTTGGCTATGTTCCTGTGCATACACCACCATTTTATGTTTCTTTTCTCTCTAGCAGCATCCTGATGATGGATCATGTAGTATGATCCGAAACATTGATGGTTAAAAAATGCTACACAATTGAATCCAGAAACCGATAATACAGTACTAACATTATCAAAATTAATCCAAAACCCTAACAAAAAGAACATAATAATATAACATTTTTCTCATATCTAATTTGTACAATTACAATGAGGTTATCTACTGGGTAGAAGAGCCCGGAGATGCATCTTGATCTATGCTATGGGTTGGAGCCCCCCCCTACAATAAATGTTGCATTGTGACAAAAACTAAATATAAAAAAACATTAGCAAAATGAAACCAATAGACTTATGAAAAAAAAAAATAATAAGATGGTATATTGGAGTCATTCATTGGAGGTTGGTTAAAATGGTATATAGTATGTACCACCCCCACAGTAACTTTTTTTATATCTCTACGATTCAAATTGTAATTGATTAGCAGCTCTTCCCCTCCACTTATTGATTTTATCACACATATGAATACACGGTTTCCCTCGTATGCCTCAAATATGCAATTGGGTTGCCTATTTGTTGACCTAAGTCATGTACTATTTATAAACCCTACAATATTTCCTATTGCTTTTGGCCTTCTGTCAATGTACATAGCCACTCTTTTACTTTGATCATTATCTTTTAGTTGTATATAAATTTTTGATAGTGCATACTTGCACATACTTCATGTTCAAACCATCTGCATCCAATCTTTGTAAATGTAACCAGAGAGGACAATGATACAATGAAAATCTCATGCACAAAACCAAGAATTACAAATAACAAATTTGATGCTAATGATAGTATTTTGGTTTAAAGGTGGTGTTGTTGTTCTTGCCACCAAGGTTCAAACCCCATTGGAGTCAGAAAAGTATTTGCACTCCATCAAATGAGAGAGATAGTTGGTAGAAGATCTATTGTTATTATGAAAGGAAATAAATTTTAGGATTCCATGGAGAGAGACCTTGGAGTTGTTGTAGGAAAATCAATAGCATGTGTACATAGTCTCTAGAGTGATATTATGGCTATCGTAAATTAGTAGTGGATTGAATTAGAGTATGGTTATGAATACACACAAGGACCCTATACATTAGGCTAGTTGTGTAGACAACTCTACTACATATAGAAGGGTTGTGAAAGTGGAATGAGATATACCATGTTGATGTCAAGGTGGTTTAGGTGAGAAAAAATTTAAAGGATTGATAAAATATAGTTGCTAAAACCTGGCTTATTATTAACCCACTCCAAGATGGGTGTAAAAAGAAAGCAAGAAAATAATGAAGGGTTTCTATAAGGTGTATTGACTTATACCTACTGATCTACGAGAAGAATCCTCACCTTGCCTTTGTCTAGACTGTGCAAGATCCTTGCCAAAGGGGTTTAGGATGTCTTTACTCAATTACTTGTTTTCACCAAGGGTGACAAAATCACAAAAAATATATACATTTAATCAACGCAAACAATTGAGCATTGTAAGCATTACATTTTCTATTTGATAAATAATACATTAAATATATGAGTAATAATACAAACATGTGTTTAGCATCAATAAAATAGAATCTATCTAGACTGTGCAGGATCCTCACCAAAAGGGTTCAAGATGTCTTTACTTAATTACCTATTTCCAGCAAGGGTGACAGAATCACACAAAATATATACATGTAATCAACACCAAAAATCGAGCATCATAAGTGTTACACTTACAATTTAATAAATAGTGCATTAAATATATGAGAAATTAATACAAACATGTTTTTAGCATTAAATATATAAGCAATAATACAAATAGTTTTTCTCAAATGACAACTTTTTGTCAATATTGCATTTTTTGTCACTTTTGCATCAACGACCTTTATAACTTTGAAAACATGACCTATATGACTTAGATGAACTAAAAACATCATTTTTATGCTATCTCCACCTTATTTGACTAGTTTGACCAATTTGACCCAACCTTGACCACTAGGACTTAATAGGCCAAATGGTTACATAGTGGCTCGTTGGGCCTTACAATTGAAATATAATGCATGAAAAGACATTAGAAAACTATGAAAATGCAATGAATGGCCTTATTAAAAAAATTTGAAACATTTGGCCTCAATAGCCTCTTTGGGGCCTTGATGCTCCTGCATCAGATGACCATTTGTGATGTAAATAATGTCTACAAGTCCATTTGTTGAGGTCTTGAGCCATAAAGATGTAATCAAATAATCATGAATACAAATATGCTTCTAATCTCTTACACATATATAAGGAATAACAATGAGCTTCCATTGATCTTCAATTAAGATAAAATATAGATCAAGGTTGGCTTCATCTTGGTGTAGGAGCACCAGAATAACTATGGCCATGAATGGTAAAATTTTGTAAGAAGTCCAAGGAGAAGGACATTTATATTTATTTTAAGTCTAGACATGTTTATTGAATCCATTTTGAGAAGGCTAAAAGTCCAATTTTCAAGTTCAAGGCCTATGAGCCATAATCTAATCATTTGGCCTATAACGCCCTAGGTTGATCAAACTGGTCAAACTGGTCAAATATGGGTAAGATCGTTGAAATGAGGACTAATAGTCATTATTTACATATTCATGAGGTCATAAGATTGATTTGGAATCATTTGGATGTGAGAAAAAGTTACTCGATAACTTTGTGCAACTTTGCAAAATAGGTTGTCAATTAAGTAAATAACGTCCAACTAATTCAAAAAATGGTTGGAATAGTTATAAACTACTTTATAATGATTGAAATATCCCTCCTTGGGTTGAGGGCACACAAAATTGAAGATTTGATTAAAATTTCTAACGGAAACATTTCAATTTACTATTGTTTCTAAGATGCTCTATCTCCTTCAATCACTTTTAGCCATTAAAACATTTTACTACACTTGTTATTGCCAAACCAAAAGAAATCTGCAGTCACTGTGGACAAATTTGAAGCAATAGTTAGTCTAGGGATTGCTATTTCTCACACCATACACGATCATTTATTCTCAAACCAATTTCAATGGTTAGATAGATCAATTTGTTGGCATAACTAATTAATGGTGATGATTGTTGGCATAAATGTTGAAGCGATGTCATGTGAAGATTGTTGGTCATGATTGATGATGAGCTGATGAAGATTGGAACAAGATTTGATGATAGGTAAATCAATTATATGGTTTTCATTGATGTAAACTATTTGACTAAGTTTTTGGCATGTTACCACATATTCATTAGAGAAAAGAATGAGTTTCATAATGAATTAAGTGTTTCTATTGTACAAAAAGGTTTAATGATGAGTTATAATGATATGTTTATGATAGAACCTATTCATGTGAATAATTGAGTAAGTTGTGTATGATGGAATCAAACTAGATAATAGCTAAAGCAATCAGTGACAAGGAGTTAAATGATTTGAATGTTATTTCCAATCCATATAGCATTATCGAGAGCGGTCATGTAATATGACTTATAATGATGTCAAGATGATATGATTAAGATCAAAACTTAAAATATTCAGAGGTAAAGGTCATTTGATGATTTGAAAGTGATGTTGATGGAACAAGTAAACAAGGATGAACAAGTGAACTAGACAAACCGGTGAACTAGGTGAACAGGTAAGGTTGAATAGGTGAATAAAGGATAGTTTGTAAAGATTTTAGGAGCGATAATGAATGTTGATTTTTTATTGGGTTCAATGATGATTTTTGAAGAGTCAGAAGGTATATGCATGATTTATGGAAAGCATTGACAACATATTGATCAAGATAATACATTTAAGGAAGATTCTTCAAGAAGTTTATATTAGGTTGAAATAGTTTATGGAGTTGGAACAAGTCCCAAGGTACAGATTGAATATGAGTCAATGCAATTAGGAGAAAATAAAGAATGTATGGTTAGATGTGATTTGTGATGAAAAAATTAATCTGGATCGTTGGATTTAGGTTTTGCTAAGGCAGTGGAATGGATTTCTACTTAAAGGAAAAAGAAAGAAGAAATTAATTGTTGAATGATAGAGGAAAAAGAAGTTGCAAAAGGTTGTGGTTGATCAGTAAGTGTTGGAATCGAATGCGATTAAGGAAGGGTGTAGAGTATGGTATGTTGTTGAGTTTGAGAACTTAATTGGATCTAATCTAGCAGAGGTAGTGCAAATTACATATCATTTTCCATTTGTTACTCTCTAACAATTGTAATAGAAAAATCCTTTAATCGGGTGGATCCTAACAAGTCCCATTGTAAAATCCTCTAACCAGGTGACATTCTAAAGAGTGTTTAAATTCCTCTAACAAGGCTGCTCCTAAAAGGGCATAGATCCTAATAGGTGTAAAGGAAATTCCCTTAATAGGGTAGCATGTAAAAGTAGTGTTGTAACCCTTCACCGGGCAAGCTCCTAACATAGCATATTCAAGAAGAGTACACAATTTGTGAGCATCATTCTCACACTGTGGTTTTCACCCTGATCGGGTTTCCACATGATATATATAGTGTTACATTTGTTTGGATGAGTTTTATGTGTTTGCATGTTAGTTAAACCCTACTTTACCTATTGTGATGAATGAATGTTTAAAAAGTTAAATTGCTTATCAGTTTGATTAGTTTGAATTTGGCGAGTTTAAGTTTGAATTGGTGATTACTGATTCACCCCCCCCCCCCCCCCCTCTCAGTAATCATTCCTACATTAACAATTGATATCATAGCTCTGGTTCCTTGATTCAGAAAGCTTAATAGCTTAGGAAAAATATCTAAATATGTATAGAAAGGAGGAACCCAATTTTTCAAAGGATAATTTCAACACATGGGTAAGAAGAATGAAGATGCATTTATCAGGTCTTTCAGAAACAACAGTTGGCCATCTTGATACAAAGTTTGCACCACCTAATGGAACACCTATTGTAGATGAGAGGAAATAAATGTTGGTCCACAACTCGATGATGATATAGATTGCAAGTGCCCTATCTAATGTTGAATATGTGGATATCCAACATTTGTACAATGCAAAAGATATGTGGGATAAGCTGATGAATGTCTATGGAGGTGATGCACATGTACTAAAGGCTAAGGTTGATAGTCTTAGAGGCAAGTATGATGACATGAGAATGCAAGGAGAAAACATTTCTCAATACAGTACAAGACTTAAAGAGGTCAGAGATTCCATCACGAGTGCAGGAGGAACAATCATAGAAGATGAAATTGTAAGTAAAGTTTTGAGAACTCTTCTACCTTGGTATGCTATAAGAGTTTTTTCTATTCAAGAGTTGAGGTCTATAAGTCCTAATAATGTTACATTAGATTCATTGGTTGGAAAATTGACTACATTTGAGTTAAGTAACTATGATAGCAATTTTCCTGTGGTTGAAACTACTTTTCAAGCTTCCCTAACCCTTGGTTTGTCTAGAAAAGGTAAAGCAATTTCTCATAGTCCTGATGATCTTGAGTGTTTACCGGCTGAAGAAAGAGAATTAGAAGAACTTGAAGCTTTAATAGCTAGGAGGTTTCCCAAAGGAAAAGGAAAGTACAAAGAGAAGAGTCCACTTGTTTGCTAGACATGAAATCAGATTTCTCATCTAGCTTATAGATTCCCTAATGATGACAAGAAAGACAAGAGGAACAATGAGAAGAAAGAAAAGTACAAGAAGTTCAAGAACTACAAGGATAAAAGCAAGAAGGCATGCTACATAGCTGAAAATGATGAAAGAAATGAAGATTCTGATGATAACAATGATGATGAGGTAGTGTTTGTTGCAGTGAAAGAAGAGCTATCTATCGGTGAAGCAAGAGTTAATGAAGAGAAAGTATTAATTTCAAGTGTGAACAATAATGATAAATGGATTATTGACAGTGGATGCACACACCATATGATCGATGATAAGAACAAGTTTATCTCTATGGAAGAGTTTGATGGAGGCATAGGGATATTTGGCAATGGATTACCTTGCGTTATAAAAGGTAAAGGTTCTATTGCACTTAATAAAATTATTAATTGTGATGATGTTTATTGGGCTGATGCCTTGAAGTATAACATGTTGAGTGTATCTCAATTGAATAAAAAAGGTTTTAGATTTGAGTTTAGTAAAGGAATATGCAAGATTTTAGGAAAGTCTGGTGAACTGCTTGCTTCTGGTGAACAAACAAGAGGTAATATTTTTTGGTTGAACACTTCTAATGGACATTTCTTATATGCTAAAGTAGAGGAATGTTGGTTATGGGATAAATGGTTTTGTCATGTAAATTTTGATAATTTGATAAGGGTTAGTAAGAAGAAATGTGTAAGAGGTATACCTACTTTAGTCAAACCTGAGAATCTTATGTGCAAATAATGTCAACTAGGTAAGATGACTAGTTCAAACTTTACTAGTAAAACCTATTCATTAGAGAATATTCTTGATTTGGTGTACACTAATTTGTGTGGACCTATTGGACCAGAAAGTTATTATGGAGATAAGTATTTCATATTGTTTGATGATGACTATTCAAGAATGATGTTAGTAATGTTTTTGAAAGTTAAATTTGATGTTTTTTTATATGTTCAAGATGTACAAAGATAGAGTTGAAAAAGAAACAAGTAAGACTCTCAAATGTCTTAGATCTAATAGAGGAGGTGAATTCACTTCACATGAGTTTAACACATATTGTGATGAGAATGGAATCAAGAGACAACTGACAGCACCAAGAACACTACAACACAATGGAATTACAGAAAGGAGGAACAAATCTATTATAGAATATGCAAGAACGTTGCTAAAAGTTGCTAAAACAAGGAGTGACACAACAATTTTGGAGAGAAGAGATAAGTATTGTAGTCTATACTTTGAATAGAGCTGTACAACTCAAGAAAGGTACAAACATGACACCTTATGAATTATGGTATGGGCATACTCCCAATGTTAGTTATTTCAAAATCTTTGGAAGAAAATGTTATATTCAGAAGGATGCAATGAATGGAAAGTTTGACACTAAAGGAGACGAGGGTATATTTCTTGGTTACTCCACAAGAAGTAAGGCATATAAGTGTTTGAATATAAGAACTAACAAAATTATTGAGAGTGCAAATGTAAAAGTTGATGAATTTTCAGAGAAGAATGAAGAAGACAACAAAAATAAACCTAAAGATTATAGTTAGGTCATCTATAGTGAACTGGTGGAACCTGAAATAGTACCACAAATGAATGCAAGAGCAAGTAATTACTGTTCAACCAATGAATGACAATGAGGATGAAGATAAAAGAAATTAGAATGTTGAACCAGTAACCCCAAGGTATGAAAGACTTAAATGTAATCACTTTGAATATGAAATTATTGGAGATAAGAATGTTGGTATTATGACAATGAGTAAGGTTAAAGATACAAATTATTTGTTATTTGAAGTTGTTCCTAAGATATTTAAAGATGCACTAAAATATGATGATTGGATGAAAGCAATGAAAGAAGAAATTGATTAGATTGAGAAGAACAAAACATGGACTTTAGTACCCATACCTACTGACAAAAATGTGATAGGTACTAAGTGGATTTTAAGGAACAAGATAAATGAGAAAGGAGAGGTAATCATATATAAAGCAAGATTAGTTTGCAAAGGATATGCTCAAGAAGGTCTTGATTATGGTGAGACTTTCGCCCCTATTGCTAGATTGGAATGAGTTAGAATACTTCTAGCTTATGTTGCATACAAAGGATTAAAAGACTATCAAATGGATGTGAAGTCCTACTTTTCTAAATGGAATACTTGAAGAAGAAGTATATATAGAACAACTTGAAGGATTTGTTGCTGAAAAAGGCAAAAACATGGTTTACAGATTGCATAAAGCACTGTACGGATTCAAATAAGCTCTGGGAGCATGGTATGAAATAATTCACTCTTATCTAATGAAAATTGCATTCACAAGGACTAGTGACAACAACAATATGTATCTCAAAACTGAAAATGAGGATAGGACATTGATTGTTGAAATACTCATTGATGATATAATCTTTGGTGGCAATGAAGCATTATGCAAATAATTTACAGATGAGATGAGAAAGGAATTTGAAATGTCTATGATCAGTGAGATAAAATTCTTCATAGGAATTCAAGTACAACATATGAAGAGAGGTATCTACATTATTTAATCAAAGTACATCAAGGAGATCAAACTGAAAAACATTTGGAATGGAAGATTCAAAACCAGTTGGTACACTTATAATCATAGGTTGCAAATTGTCTAAGGAAGATGATTCAAAAGAGGTAAATGAAACATTGTATAGATCAATGATAGGTAAGTTGCAGTATGTTGTTCATATCAGACCGGATATAGCTCATGCAATTGGCATAGTTGCTATATTTTCTTCAAATCCTAAAGAGTCTCATATGACAGCGGTGAAGAGGATATTCAGATATCTTAAGGGAACAAAGGATTATGGTTTATGGTATGGAAAACAAAGAGATTCCATTCTAAATGTGTTTACTAATATCGATTGGGCTGGTAATGTTGATGATAGGAAAAGTACCAGTGGAGGAGTTTCTTTTTAGGAGAAATATTAGTGTCATGGATGAGCAAGAAATATAATTGTATATCACAATAGATTGCAGAGGCTGAATATGTTGTTGCTGCTATAAATTATCAACTAGAAAATCTAGATTAAGATAATTCTTGAAGGTATTCATGAAAAGGTAATTGAACTAGTTGTGATACATTGTGATAACACATGATCTATTAATATCTCAACTCAAAGAATCCAATGATGCATTCAAAGACAAAACATATAGCAATAAAGTATCATTTTCTAAGAGAACAAGTATAGGAGAAGGAGGTCAGACTTGAGTATATTTCTACAAAGGAGAAAGTTGTTGACATATTTACCAAACCACTACCAAAGGAGATCTTTGAATATCTTAGAGGTAGATTAGGGGTCCTTCCCCCATCTGCTATCAATTAGAGGAAAGATGCATATTGAATCAGTTCATATGTGCAAGACATAGAATCATATATACGAATTGATGTACAAATGGACTACTCCACTAAGTGAGAAGTCTTAGCAGAGGAAAAGAGGGGTCAAGCAAGAAGAGAATTCAGTATAAGGACACAAAGATGAGAATGAAAAAGGATAATTGATTCACCTTTGGCATTGTTGTCAAAGTGGGAGAAGACTAAATAAGAGGGAGAAGTATATTAAAGAAGGAGAAGTGTATTATTGATGTTGCAATAAGAAGAGGAGAAGAGGAGAACAATCAAAGGGAGAGTGAACAAATATCAGTAAGGGGAAGCAACAAGGAAGTCATAGATGCAAAGAAAAGAGGAAAATGTTTTCACTTATGTCTATAGTGTTGCAGATTGTACAATGAGTTTCCATCAACAAGTAAGAACATAGAAGTGATAGTACCAAAGTAAAATAGAGTTATTGTGTTTCCATCAATGCAAAATGGGGAGATTGTTGGCATAACTGATTAATGGTGATGATTGTTGACATAGATGTTGAAGAGATATCATGTAAATATTGTTGGTCAAGATTGATGATGATTTGATGAAGATTAGAACAAGATTTGATGGTAGGTAAATCAATTATATGGTTATCATTTATGTCAACTATTTGACTAAGTGCTTTGGCATGTTACCATATATTCATTAGAGAAAAGAATGAATTTCATAATGAATTAAGTGCTTCTATTGTACAAAAAGGTGTAATGATGAGTTCTAATGATATGTTTATGATAGAACCTATTCATGTGAAGAATTGAGTAAGTTGTGTGTAATGGAATCAAACTAGGTAATAGCTAGAGAAATCAGTGACAAGAAGTTAAAAGATTTGGATGTTATTTCCAATCTGTATAGCATTATTAAGAGTGGTCATGTAATCTGACTTATAGTGACATCAAGATGATATGATTAAGATCACAACTTAAAATATTCAGAGATAAAGGTCATTTGATGATTTGAAAGTGACGCTAACAAAATAGGTAAACAAGGATGAACAAGTGAACTAGACAAACTGGTGAGCTAGGTAAATAGGTAAGGTTGAACAAGTAAATAAAGGACAGCTTGTAAAGATTTCAGGAGCGATAATGAATGTTGATTTTTTATTGGATTTGACGATGATTTTCGAAGAGTCAAAAGTTATATGCGTGATTTGTGGAAAGTATTGACAACGCATTGATCAAGATGATACGTTTAAGGAAGATTCTTCAAGAAGTTTCTATTAGGTAAAAATGGTTTATGGAGTTGGAATAAGTCCCAAGGTATAGATTGAATCTGAGATGACGCGGTCAGGAAAAAATAAAGAATGTATTGTCAGATGTGATTTGTGATGAAAAATTAATCTAGATCGTTGGATTTAGGTTTTGTTAAGGCGGTGGAATGGATTTCTACTTAAAGGAAAAAGAAAGAAGAAACTAATTGTTGAAGGCCAGACGAAAGCGAAGTTGCAGAAGGTTGTGGTTGATCAGTAAGTGTTGGAATCGAATGCGATCAAGGAAGAGTGCAGAGTATGGTATGTTGTTGAGTTTGAGAACTTAATTGGATCTAATCTAGCAGAGGTAGTGTAAATTACAGATCATTTTCTATCTATTACTCTCTAACAATTGTAATAGAAAAATCCTTTAATCAGGTGGGTCCTAATAGGTGTCATTGTAAAACCCTCAAACCAAGTGACATTCTAAAGAGTGTTTAAAGTCCTTTAACAAGGCTTCTCCTAATAGGGCATAGATCCTAATAGGTGTAAAGTAAAATTCCTTAATCGGGTAGCATTTAAAGTGTTGTTGTAACCCTTAACCAGGCATGCTCCTAACAGAGCGTATTCCAGAAGAGTACACAATTTGTGAGCATCATTCGCACACTATGGTTTTCACCCTGATTGTGTTTCCACGTGATATATCTGGTGTTACATTTGTGTGGATGAGTTTTGTGTGTTTGCATGTTAGTTAAAGACTACTTTACCTATTGTGATGAATGAATGTTTAAAAGGTTAAATTGCTTATCAGTTTGATTAGTTTGAATTGGGTGAGTTTAAGTTTGAATTGGTGATTACTGATTCACCCCCCCTCCCCCAGTCTTAGTAATCATTCCTACATTAACACAAATTTATATTAAAATCTAGAGTATAAGAAGTTTTGAATGGTTAAAAACAAAGATATCATATAGTTTGTGTTCATACCCTTGACAATGAGGGTTTTGTAACAGTTCTGACAAGAATGAATGGATCTTACTCTACAAGCCAAGGTAGGGAATGAAACTTGAACCAAATGGAAGAAGATTTATAAAAATTCATCATGAAATAGGTTTGCAATCAAATTCAAATGGTAGGTGACTATCATGAGGATTTACAGGAAAATAGTGATAAAATGCCATGTATTCATTAAAATTTCCTCTAATCTTCAAGTCTATGTTTTCCCTTGACCCAAAGAGGGACTTTTAAACCATTAAAAATTAATTGGAACCGAAGTCAATCAGATCCCACATTGGTTGAATGACTAAACTCCTTTTGACAACTTTTAATGCAAATGTTGCAAAAGCTAGTTTTTGCAACATTTTGCATATTTGGACATTTTGACACATTGACATTACAATGTCCCTTATAACTTCATGAATGTGCCAAACATGGCTCAAATTACTTAAAAACATCATTCCCATGTTGGTCTACCACATTTGACCAATTTGACCAACTTTGACATGTTAGGTCCTGATTGGCCTTACAAAGCAAATTGGCCTTATAGCCTTACAAAATGGATTCATATGAAAAAAGAAAATTGGACTTATTGGCCTTATCGCCTTGCAAAATGGCCTTATAGCCAAGAATTGGTCCTGATTCCTCCTTGTGCTCCTGGTGCTTTGAGCACAAGGAGGAACTAGGACCAATTCTTGGTCAAAGCATGTAATGAGGCCAAGGAAAGGCCATTCTTATTTTTTAGTCTACTTATGTTTTTCATGTTCATTTGAATCTATTTTGTAAGGCTATACGGCCAATTTGCTTTGTAAGGCCAATAAAGACCTCGAGGGTCAAAGTTGGTCAAACTAGTCAAATATGGTAGACCAACATAATAATGATGTTTTTATATTATTTGGGCCATGTTGGGCACATTCATGAGGGCACATTCATGAAGTCATTGAATAGTCAAGATGTAAAAAAAGTAAAAATTGTATTATGTTGTAGAAGTTGCTTTTGTAACATTTTGCACAAAAAGTTGTCAAAAAAGGCGGTTGTAGGTAGTTTGGAGTTATTGGTCAATTCTAACCAACCAAATGAGTCTATATATGTTGTATTCATCATGCATAGAGGAGAGGTGTACTTGGAATGATCTGGTCAATGAATAAAATAAAGTTTTGTTCCATAAATTTGATTATTTTCCTTATGACTATCACATTTAATGTTGATCAAAGTATCATTTCATGTGTCTATTGATTGGGAGCCTTTGAGGAATCATTTGGATTGAAGGAGCAATGAGTTGGAAACATTTCGGTGATGGTTTAAAATCTGGTCGTGAAGGATAGAGCAAGAAAGATCAAACCCTTCTAAAAATAGTTTTAAACCCTCTAGCTTGGCAGTTTTAAGCATTCTTATGACAGTTGATGCATTTCTTGTCAGCCAGAGATACATTTCATGTTTATTAATGATAGGAGTTGAATAAGGTTGTGAGAGAAGTAAATAACCATTTCACATTTTAGGATAAGGAATTTCAATTGGTTCTAACTTCTAATTTGGATTTTGTTGTTTATTTTGTCACCATGACTATGACAGTCACGGTAAATGTATTCTTTCATTAAAAGTAAACTTGTGATGATTGAAGCAACATTGTTATAGTATTTTGAATGTATCAAGATTCTTTCATTTGTTTGGAATGTAGATGAAGATACAGAGAGATGGAGTTTTCAAACCAATTTGTAGGCATTGTCTTGTCATAAAAGCATAAAACAATCACTATGATAGTTTGATTCACAATTCCTTATTTGGGTACCATCATGTCTCTTTTGGAATTCACTGTTAAGGCCTTCTAACTTTTATGTAGATGTATATTAGCACCCTTGAATGTGCATTAGTTTATACATGGAGAAACATTCATCATGGTCATGAAGTAAGGGAGTTTCTTCTACAAAGTGTGATCAAAATTTGAAGGTGCATGTGGACAGTCCAATAAGATGTTGTGGAAGGTTACTAGAGCCCATTTTTGTTCTCTAATTTGTAACAATAATGATAGTTAGTTACTGACATACCATTTTGTATATGGCAGAGACAATTGAGTCCTTTTGTTGGTGGTAGGGCCCATATAGTAGATAGTGCACAAAGGTTGTTGGTGTTATTGGAGATATTCTAGCATACTATTTACTCTTCTACATTGTAAAGTTCAAAGAAAAAATCAAAACAATTCTTCATTGCTTAACCTAGCTCTTAGTTCAAATTTTTCCCCATTAATCTACGGTATTTAAATATCTCAGTAACTCAATTTTTTTTTTGCTATTCAAGTTTGAATCTTTTGCTGTGTATCCATAATTAGGGTTGTCATTTCAATTTGTCTTCAAATGAAGGGGCAAAATCCACTGCCTGGTTGGGATGTATAATCCTACTAACCACATAAATCTCACCTAGACTTGAACTAAATTGATGGAAAAAGAAAAGGTGGGAATACATTTCCATTTGATGATAGAAAAATTACTTCCACATCCCTAACAAAGTCGGCCAATATGAGGAAACATAAGATTAATTTTAAAAAGATTTTCATTGGAAAATATAAATGCAAGATGACCCTAATCATAGTCCTACCTCTTCATGTTATGGATCGACTATATAAGAATGAGGAAGTCAAGTCATTTTGGCAACAAGACAAGCATACTTACCTCTCTAATTAGCAAAAAAATATTCTTTCATTGGCAGTGATCTCAAATGAGCAAAAATATCATCCTATGTGGGGTTTAAGGCATAATTTTACCCAAAATCAGAAGTGAGGAGTGGTGAAGAGAAAAATCCAAATCTATTCATGAGTCGAGAATGAGGGAGAGTCATCTTTGCCCAATCACTGCAACCAGAGAAACCCTTGAACTGTCCTTCTCCTCACTCTCCTGTCAAATTGTTTTGATTAATGGAAAAATAGGTTTTGAAGGGAACTGAAACCCTATACAAAGAAAAATCTTAAGATAGAGCATTAGGAGCACACCAAACACAATAGTGTAGCCATAACACAAGGCCACCATCCCCAAGAAACCACCCAAAAGAACTCAGCCAAAGAAACACCCAAATTGCTGCATAAGATAAAACATTGGAAATCTGCAGCAAAAGAAAAATGAACTATCTTGTTGTCCCCTTCAAATGAGAACGCAGGGTCATGTCAAAAGACGGGGAGGATTTCTTAGAATTTTTGCCTTTAACTGTAATCCAGCCTTCTTCAACACTAGAAGCCTTATCCTGCCATCACAATTATTCCAGAGCTAGATATCCAACCCCCAAAAGTGGGGTAGAGTCCCCCAGAGAAACATCCAGCGCAGGGCTGCCATTAGATCCAACCAAAGGGGGATCAATAAAAGGAACTTAAAGGTTAGATCCAACACCTAATAAAATACCATCATTTCTAGCTAAGCCAGCACCCACCGAATCAACAGAAAATCTGGTATCACCCAACATAGAAAGAGAAGGTTTAGGTCCAACAACCTGGAAAGGGACAGAACTAGCAGCCCCAACAGACCCTTCAAGAACATTAATATCAGGACATAAACTAACCTTCTCACCAGCAGACAATGGATTGCCAGTATCAAGAGCAGCCTTCATCTCAGGGTGAGAGGAGCTTTTAAAGATAGTGTAATGTTGGGTAGAAGCACCCTTCCACCAAGAAGGAGAAGATTTCTTCTTCTTAGAAATGCAGCCACATTGGGAAGATATATGACCAATCTTAAAACATTTACGACATCTAAAAGGAATGCCTTCAAAGTCAAGCTACTAGATCCAAGGCCCCAAGGAAGATTCAATTTTAATTTTAGTTGGGAGGCCCTTTGAGGTATCCATTTCTGCCAAGATACGAGCAAAAGTAGAATGATACATATTATCAAAATCACTATCAATCAACAAGAATTCCTCCAAAGCCCCACCCACTTCCTCAAGGACGTAATCATGCCACAGATGAAGGGGTAGATTGGGGAGCCTGGCCCAAATAGGGATAGTACTAAAGACTTTAGTGGAAGGATTGAAATCATGGTGCCACAGCTTTACCATGAGAAGAAATTTTTCATCCTCCCAACAAAAGAAATAATCACATAGGATCATAGCTCTATCTACATCATTATCAAATTTTGCAATGAAAAAGCCTTTTTCCATTGGATAGATGTTAACAGTACCTGATAATTTTGGTTCCCATCTTTGAGAAACCCAATCATGCAGTTGGGGAAGGCTAGGCCAAAAACCCCGAAACCAGCAGATCAGTTAGTGGAAACCCTGCGTCCCTTTACGGTCGCAGCCGTCTTGGAACAACATCAGCAAAAGACCCTACCATCCCCACAGAAGCCTTAGAAGCAAGACCATCAACCCCCAAAGAAGAGATGTCAGCTGCCGCACACACCCTAGTCGCAACAGCAGAGGTAGATGCCACTAGAACATCAGTCGCCTTCACGAAACCCTCCGTAGCAACAATAGAGGTAGAAGACACTAGAGAAAGATGTCGAGAAGCCCCATCCTTCACCAAACCCTTCGCAGCCACAACAGGAGGAAGAGAGCAAGTGTGGGAGGCCAAGGAGGCCCCAGCATTCTCCAGTCCTTCTGTAGCGCGAGAGGAAGGGCATGTAGGAGGCACAATGCGTGCGCAGGAAGGGCGCGCAGGAGTTGCAGTGCACGTGTGGGACATTTCTTCAATTTCTCCTATCAAATTGTTAGTGTTTAAAATGGACATAGAAATGATCTTAAAACTTTTAAATATTAATTTTATTTTGATCTTTTCTTTTTTAAAAAAAAAATTTCTACTCTGTCATAATTCTGACGCAAATTCCGTCGAACTTCCAATGAAATTAAACATCATTGGAATTTCGACGAATGTCGGGATTATTTTTTTAAAATAAAAATTGACACATTTAACCTCATAAGATTCAACAAAACAAAAAAAAATCTCATATTTCATCGAAAATTTTCATCAGATTTTGATGTCAAATGAGTTAGTGTTCTTTCAAGAATCTATCACCTTTCTTTAAATGGTAAATTATTTTGTAATGCAAACTAATCAAATAATCTTAACAAGGGTTTTGATATAAATGAAAAGCAAATGAGTTTAAAGATCTAATCTATTTCTAACAATGCAAGAGAGTATTGATGACTCGATGAAACCAAACCAAACTTTTCTTCACCAACTAGAACACAAAGTTGATGCAATCTCCCAAGGATACACGAATGATTTTGAAATCACTTATACACATTGACACCATAAAACATGTAAATCAATGAGCCTGAAATAATTGAAAAACTTCAATATGAGTTCAAACTAACCATTCATTGCAACTTGCAATCAACAAATTATAAATGGTATATACATAAGAGGTTTCACCATTATTTAGAAACAATATCGTTCATTCAAGTACTCAACATTAAAAAAATCTAACTAATTGAGAAGTAGGAAACTACGATAACACCCAAAATAGCACAAGTATTCCCCAAGCTTCAAAGAATTTGCAATTATTTTGGCAACAATCTCACAATAAATTTCTCCTCTCCTAAAAATGAAAAGAGCAATCCTTTATATAGGCTTTCAAATACAACCAAGGGCCCAGGTTGATTCAAGATCAACAACCAAAAAATTCAAAGTAACCCTAGTTAGGGTTTTTAATAACTACCACTTACACTCATTAAATGCTAGCTAATGAAAAATGAAATATCCTCCATGAGCGAATAGGAGAATTCCACACCACGTAGGATCACAAAAAACTCTCTTCTAGAAGGATGCAACCCTTATCCTTTTCCTTGATGGAAAATATGATGCATCTAGTCATGATGATGATATGGAATCATTTGATTGATTGAAAATTAGTGGATGCCACATCAGCTTGCTTTCCTTGAAATCTTTCTTGCTTATTAGAAATGGAATCTTTGTACTTCAATAATGTTTCTTAATACTTAATATCATCATAAAGAAGTCTTTGCATCTTCTAATGTTTTATTAAATCCCTTGGAATTATTTCCCTCGGACTTCATTGTGCATTTGATCCTCAACATGGTTTTCTCTTTTGAATGATCAGCTCTTTGACTTCCCTCCAACTTGAAATCGTCTACCTCGTGTTTTTTTGTCTTATACATCCTTATTTTTTATTTTCTTTATGTGGTTGTTGACTTGGATTGTTACACTTGCATTGCTATTTCCATCTTTGATTTCCACTCTTGATGTTTCTTATTTTTCTTAATGGGCCACTTGAAATTGCCTTTTTTTTAATTTCTTCTTCATTTCTCCATGTTGATTCTTGGATTTTCAATGGAAATCTAAGGATCATCTGGCATTCTCCACTCGTGAAACAATTTAGTTGCTTGAACTATTAGATCTTAAATATCATCTTTCCTAAACAAACTTGATCTTCATATGCTTTCCCTTGTGCAGTCCTTGAGCATCCTGTTCCATGAACATTTCTGTGTATCCACTCTTGCGATGAACGAGAAAACACTTGTGTCAAAAGGAAAATGATTTATAAGAAAAATCATCATTAAACAATCATTGTCAAGAATTGAAAGGACTCATATCAAGATATTGCAAGCAGTTTGTATAGTTTGATCTTCAAAAGCCTAAAATTGTTTACATCCTTGCTATAGTTTAGGAATTTCAACTTTTTCTTGCACAAGAACAAGTTCCGACTTTCACCTTAATTTTGATTTTATTGAGTTCTACACATTGTTATTTCAAATTTGCAGTCTTACTTTTGATGTTTTGTACTTCCTAAGGTAGATTTTCACATCTTGTAAACTTTAAAATTGCCCCCTTTTTGGGAAAAATTTATCATCAAATTGTTTTTGAATTTCACACTTTTGGTTAAATTCACTAGGGTCGGGTTTTAAATTTTCCCTCTACTTGAATTCGTTGAGGTGTTAACTAAGGTTTGTCTCAAATTCGCCCTTTATAATTGGATTTTACGCAAGATTTGATACACTCTTAGATCTACTTCTTATTTCACTCCTTTCGTAGGTTTGATTGGTCTTGATCAAATTTAATTTCTCACTTGGATTGATCCAAAAAAAAAATTATGCTTAGACCAATCACCTTTGATTTTGAAATTCCTTCTTTTCTACTTAAGTTTGCACTTAGCTCTGCTATGATTTATATTTAATTTATTTTGAGTTGTGATTGAAATGACCTCCATCAACTTCTCTATATAACAATCATGAGGATTCAATGAAGGGGTGTGTCTATTGACTCAAGAAGGCCAACCTTGATTGTTATTTCATTGGAATTTGCATTTTGATTTCCTCTTTCAATGGAATTCTTGATATAGTTTGAACATGAGAAAGATTTAGAGTAGATTTCCAATAGGTGGTTGGAAATGAGCAAAATGTTGGGAAGATTTCCAATAAGGATTTGGAAATGGGCAAAGTGTTGGGCAATTTTCAATATGAAATAAAAAATGAGCAATGTGTGGGCGAATTTCCAATATGGGATTGGAAATGAGAAAAATTATTACAAGGCTTATGCTTTGATTTTGACATAGAAATGTGATGATTCCTCACTTAGTATTTCTTCTTCTTTCTTCCATTTTGGATGAAACTTGTTATCCTTGAACATTCCCTTACCTCTATCATTTTCTTTGATTGAGCTTCAACTTGACTTGGCAATTTTTTTCTGAAATTGTTGTTTTCTCAAGGGCAAGCTTTAGAGATTACCTAGAATTATAAATTATGTAGGCAAAATTCCAAATATGAGTTGGAAATAAGCAATCTTCTTGAGCAGATTTCCAACTAGGTGCTGAAAATGAGCATGTGTTAGGTTGAATTTCCAATGGGTGTTTGGAAATGAGCAAAAGTAGGTTAGAATTCTTGATAGGTATTGAAAATGAGCAAAAGCTTAACAAACTTTTCCTTCACTTCGAAATCCATTAAGACTTTACATTTTCATTTCAAGAATTTCATTTCTTTGTCCAAAATTTTCTTATTCGTTTGAGGATTCTCCTTTTCACTTCTTTGAAATTCAACTTCTAAATAAGAAATCCTTTCTCTAATCCAACAATCATCTATTACTAAATTTCAAAGTTACAATTTTCCCTTACATTTCCTTGTAGGATTTCATTTGGAAATGACATTTAAGCTAAATGAATTTCCAATAGGTGGGTGAAAATGACCAAAAATGGGTTGGAACTTCAACACTAAGTTGGAAATGAGCAAATTGTTTCCTTCCTTTCACTTGCACTCACTTGAATTTCTTGTAGTTTTTTACTATAGACCTATAAATTTTCACTTATTCTTCACTCAACCATTGAACTTAGATTTCCACTTAGTAGCATTCAATTTGATTTTGAATTGTGATGACTCATATTCCCAAATTGCTTCATCTCACTTCTTTTTTGCCTTCACAAATTGCTCATGTTGATTTTCAAAACCAAAGTGATATCTCTCATTAAAAACAACTTTGTCACTTGAGTATATTCCATTAACATTTTGACAATTTTTTGACAACTCTCGATTTCACTTCTCTACCCATAGGTCTAAAGTAAGATAAATGACTTGCTTACTTCCTAATAAGAAGACTTAGAAGCCAAAATACTACCACTAAAACTAAAACTAAGCTAGGCAACTGACTACTATGAAAAAAGAGGGGGATCCCATTTGCAATGGGGTGATGTCTACAAAGGTCACAACACTTATGATGTGGATCATGTTTAGGAGAGATCTACTTTTGACCATACTACTATTCTAACTTCACTTACAAAGTTGTGCATACAGGACGAATTAATGGTGTTGGTATTAACCTCAAAAACAAATCTGATTTAGAGTTGCATGATGTTGATCATAAATCAAAAAAATTGTATGGGATTAATTGATCTCACATAATCCTATCATTTGGCATGATAGTTGAAGGTAAATGAAGACCAGATTTTCGTAGCCATTAAACATTTTGATGACACCCATAAGCTAATGGAAAAATGTTGTTAGACGTCTTTAAGGATACATATATATGGCACTTGGTGGAGAACTTTCCCTTTTATACTCACAAGCACTTAGAGAAGCATTGGTGATAATGAAAACAAATTACCTACAACTACTTTCTGATAGAGATTACCTTTCATGCTTGGTCAGATCTACTTTGATGCATTGAAAGGGAAAGAAGAGGAGGTAGAAAGCATATTGATGAGCTTAAAGTTACCCAAGATCCTTTGAAGAGCACTCAAATGGCACTTCAAGAATCAGAAATTCAAATTTATGAGATTTGTGAAGAATTGAGATTGGCTAAAGCATCATCATCCGCCATAGAAATCCAATCTTCTATGGCTTCCATAACACTTGAGGATGAGATTAGTACTCATGGTTTGAGGGGACAATCTTATGATGGCAAAGCACAAGGAGCATTCAGATTTGCATGGGCTTGATGAAAAGTATGATTCTAAAAAAAATTGAGGATACACACAAACTGCATCATGGAGATCATAGGTCACCATTGAGGGAGAGAATTGACCACACAAGTGGTGGATATAGATACAAAAGAGATAGTTGAGAACAAACCTAATGGACCAACCACTAGTGTTATACCTACACATATGGAGGGAGACATAAGTGATTCAATTTTGGTTGAGCCCTTGATCATTCACAAAGAGCTTGAGGGGTTATCTCCTCTAGAGACTCACATGGTTGAGATTACTTTTTTGGGGACCATCCTATGAAAGGGTGTACATGGAAGTGGCATTGTTGATTTAAGAGTGTCTAATCATGTAGGCATTCTTGGAGAGGTCATTGATACACTATTCCCTCATTATGCATTATCAAAGTATGGAGTTGATTTTTTTTCAAGGGATGAGGTATGAATAAAGAGAAGCATTTTGACCCCAATTAATTGAATTGTGGACCACAAATTGGTATTTGATAGTTTTTTATTAAGGTAACAATAGGTTTTGAAGGGGCCCCAAAACCCTTTACAATACTGGAAATTAAGATAAAACTATAAGAGTTCTATAAAAACAACAGTCTAGCCAAAATAAAAGCCTAAACACCCCAAACCCCTCACGAAGAAACACTGCCAAAGAAAGTAGTCCAACTAAAACCCCCTAGTCTACCAAGAAAGAACGTTGCCAACAAACATAGGGAAGAAGCCCAAGACAAACCAGAGGACTAACACAAAACAAGACCAAATGAAATAGGCAAGAAACAGGAAAACCCAATCTGCCCAAAGGGAACGAAACCTGAAACCCACAACCAAAACAAAATGAGAAAATCTAAGATTTTCCTTTACCTCCCTTCTTCTAGAAGTGGAGAATCATATCAAATTATAGAGAGGAATTTTTATAGAGTTTACCAATAACTAGGGTCCGCCCCTCCTCTACCATAGAAGCCTTCTCCTACCAATCTTGAGAAATAGGTCTCAAGAGAGAAGCAGAAGAAGAACCAACCACAACATAACCAACAAGAGAAGTCTGGACAAAACCAACAAAGGGACCTGCCTCCTTACACAAAGGAGAAACACCAGATCCAGATTGGTATTAGACAGTTGTTCTATTCTGTTGACCACAAATATTTGAGATTGTCTTTTGAGGACAATAGTTGATTAGAGGGGTTGGAGAGGTTTGTATCAACCTTTCCGTGTTGGAGGTTCACATATTGATGAGATCCCATCATACTTTGTCCTTGGAGGTACTTTTTGCTTCATTTGTAGTAAGGTTCTTAGTTGAGTAGATGTTATTATCATATATAACAACATATGGTGGAGTGGTGTGTCTAGTTATGCACTTAGGATGATCTTTTTCCACATCCATGGGAGTTCATTTAGAGTTAGATGGACATTTAACATTAGTAGCATGGATGACACAAGTTTTCCACATCCCATTGATAGAATGGTTAGATGTTCTAACCTATAACAACATGTGGTGGAATGGTTTGACTAATAATAGAAGATTTCCAAAATCCATGAAATGTTAGTGATATACTTCTGGGCATGATTGTGTGTTAATTTTTTAGCATCAACGTTTCGAATCAAACTCCATGATCCATCATCAAGATGAGAGAATATAAGAATGGAAAGAGATAATAGATTGTAGATCCAAGCTCTATAAAAAGAAGAGAGAGGGTGGGAGAGAGGACACACAAATCAAGAGACAATGCAACTAGAAAAAAAGAAAAAGAGCCACAACAAAACAAGAACAAAAAGTCAAACAAGAAAAAATAAAAGATAAATATATGCCTAAATAGTAAGAATGAAAGCAAATAAATATTCATGAAAACAAATAAATCCAACAATCAAAAAATAAAAATAAGAGAAAAAGGAAAATATATAAAAATTCACAAAAAGGTAAAAAATAAAAAGCGCGAAAGAAAATAAGCCTAAAAATAGGCCAAAAAGTAAAACTGAGAACACCAATACATACGAACAAATATAAATAAATAAAAAGGAAAAAACACAAGAACATCCAAGAAACAAAAGTGAAAATTAAAGGAGAATATAAAGTGAAAGAAAAAATGAAGCACAAAAATGGAACAAATAAATAAAAATATATGAAAAACTAAAAATACGACCAAGAATATAAATATATATATATATATATATATATATATATATATATATATATATATATATATATATATATATATATATATATATAGACACACACACACACACACACACACACACAAACAAACAAACAAAAAGAAAAATAATAAATCAATCAATATCAAAATATAAATGGAAAAAAATAAAAATATAAACAAATACGAAAGTGCACGAAAGTAAATAAATAAACAAAAAAGTGGTAAACATATACAAAACAAAAATAAACAAGTCAAAAAATATAGAAAAAATAAACACAAAACAGAAGGAGAAAAAACCACAAAACCAAAAAAGAAAACAAACCAAAATGCAAAGAAGATAAAATAAGAGCCAATATAAGTGAATGAACCTGCTAAGGTTTTATAGGATCATTGCAAATGTAATAGCACTCCTGATTGTATGTGTTTTCCAAATGCATCAATCTCTTGTATTTATACATGACAAGGACAATTGGAGACATGTCCCTTTATGGGACATGTCTATTCATTAATTTATGTTATCAATTTAACTATTTAGTTATTACGAGAATAATTATAATCTAACTTTATATATATATATATATATATATATATATATATATATATATATATATATATATATATATATATATATATATATATATATATATATATATATATAGCCAAACATATAATCTACCTTGCATTTGATTACTATTTATTGTCAAAGTATCTGTATAAGGATTTGACATTTCTCATGAAATTTTCACCAACTACTAAAAGACAAGTGGTATAAGTAAGAAGTATCGTAAAATAAACCAAATTTGATACCCGAATATTCAATTTGATAACCCACTACCAATTCTTCTTCTGCTTCTGGTAAATCAAAGGGCAATCTTTCACATTCTGCCAGAGATGAGATGAAAAAAGCTAAAAACCCTATAGGTTGATGCCATCGGTAGAACATATCAAATTTCTTATTACCAAAATGATTTGAATTGTTCCAAGAACCCAACATGCACTTTTATTGCATTGGGCTCTTTCATTAACTAATTACCATTACTTTTCTCTTTTTTAAATACTCGAGCCTTAATTGAAAGAAATAAATCATCAGATTTTAATCTTTCATATGACATAGTGATTACTGTATCTCCTTCGTAAATTTTATATATATATATATATATATATATATATATATATATATATATATATATATATATATATATATATATATATAGATATAGATATAGATATAGATATAGATATAGATATAGATATAGATATATATATATAGATATAGATATATATATATATATATATCAATTATTATATATATTGATATATATGTATATATATAATAATTCATTTATCATAATAATCATATAGTCAGTATTATTTATCTGGCCGATGCTATAAACATCAACACTCCCTCTTAGCTAGGGAGGATAAATCAATTCAATGTCAACACTTAAGACACTTGACAACATCAATTATATGATGTAAGCAATAAAGGCATCATCCTCATGATGTAATCAATAGAAACATAGTCTCAATGTGTGGATTACCTCTATCGGTGATTCTATCCACAAGTTCTTAGGTGGATTGCCTCCATCGGTGATTCTATCCACAAGTTCTCAGGTGGATTGCCTCCATCAGCGATTCTATCCATTTGTATCTTGAGTATTAGCCTATCAGAATGTCAACACATGACATTCACCAGATACTCTGAGTATTGGCCTATCAGAACATCAACATATGATATTCACCAAGTACTTAATAAGGTAATGGCCTGCAGAATATCAACACATGATATTCACCAAATACCTATCATATATCTATACAAACAACTCATAGACCGTCAATTTAATGACATCTAATACTTACTTGTTGATTTAATCCATCATGATCTGTTTCAACATTATAAATAATGTATATCATGATTTAAGTTATTGTAAGATCGTCACCTTACAATAACTTCAGAAAATACAAGTGATAATCATTTGGAAGTCGACACTTCCTCATGATTTACACAGGGGGAAGGGCCATTAAAAACGTTCATTATTCATTAGTATAACAATCAATTATATCAATTTTACCTCAAAAGTGTTTCATCTTCAATAGTGAAATCCCTCTCAATCAATATGATCAAGATTGTCACAAGTTGACTGAACCATCTACTCCCTCTGAAGCTCAAGTTTATCAACTTCTTGACCTCTTTTGAAATGTAAGACTCCCTTTGCATCTAGTCTCAATCATCAATTTGTTTGCAAGAATCAAGTTCTTTCTCCCTTGAATGCAATTATCTTGTGCATATGTCCTAAAGGTATGTTAGAGAGAGGTTACAAATAGCTCACTAAACTATCTTGACCGAAAATACCAATGATAGAAGCATACAAGATTTTACTAACCAATAGTATAGCATGAATTACAAAATAAAAAATTATGTGCATTAATAAAGCATGAAATACTTATCTTTTATAAATTTCAAGTATTTCATTTTGTAAGGTGAACCCATGTAGAAAATATCATGCAAAATCACAGCATGATGTCGTCATTCTCGAACATTACCATAATTCTTCACATGACCTTTCTTGAATATCCAAAGGTTTTATACACTATGAAAACCTTAAATCTGATTGTATCTCCCTTCAAGCGGTTAGGCTTTTAAAAAAGGAACCTCGCTCTTTTACAAAAAAATTTGCATAGACACGTACATTGTCGGTCATAACTTTTGAACACGACAATTTCTTTACAATCACTCCAGTGAGATTCTTCTAAATTTGGGTTTCAAAAACATATCCAAAATTTAGCAAAATCTAACAGTTCATTTGTGAGATATGGTCCTCGTACTAAGACTGTATTTTCTGAGACAGTCACACATTCACCATCAACAAACTACTCTCTTACATTTGCAACTTGGCTATGATACCATGTTAAGGTTTTATAGGATTGTTGCAAATGTAATAGCACTCCTGATTGTATGTGTTTTCCAAATGCATCGATCTCTTGTATTTATACATGACAAGGACAATAGGAGACATGTCCCTTCATGGGACATGTCTATTCATTAATTTATTTTATCAATTTAACTATTTAGTTATTATGAGAATAATTATAATCTAACTCTATATATATATATATATATATATATATATATATATATATATATATATATATATATATATATATATATATATATATATATATATATATTTATTTATTTATTTATTTATATATATATATATAGTCAGTATTATTTATTTGGCCGATGCTATAAACATCAACATAACCCAATAAATAAACCTAAAAAACAAATAAATTATGAAAATAAAATTAAATAAAAAATATCAAAATAAATAAATAAAAATAATAAATAGACAAGAATAAATGAGAATACGCAACCATGCAAGGAAAATGTTTTTAAAGACCCAAACACATGTAAGAGAGAGCATATATACACACGCGCACACACACACACACACACACATGACAGTATGCATGCATGCATGTATGTGTGTAAGAATAAAAGAAATAAAGAAAAAAAGGATGAAAGAAACACACACAAACGAAGCGCACCAAAATGGGAAAAAAACAAGACAAACAAGACCAAAACAAAACTAAAGAGAAAAACAACAAGATGAAAAGAACTAGACAAGGACACCAAAGACCCAACAACTAAGGCACAACCTAAAGATCCAAAGGACTAAAAACAAAAAGGGAAACAAGGAGGGAGTTGGGGGGGACAAGGACGATGTGGAAAGAGATTCCAAGGTCTTTCCGCATCGTCCTTGCCCTCCCACCCCCCTCTTGTTTCCCTTTTTGTTTTTAGTCCTTTGGATCTTTAGGTTGTGCCTCATTATTGGGTCTTTGATGTCCTTGTCTAGTTCTTTTAATCTTGTTTTTCTCTTTAGTTTTGGTTTGGTTTGGTTTGGTTTGTCTTGTTTTTTTCCCATTTTCATGTGCTTCGTTTGTGTGTGTTTCTTGTCCTTTTTCCTTTATTTCTTTTATTCTTACATACATGAATGCATGCATGCATACTGTCATGTATGTATGTAGGTACGTGTGTGTGTGCGCGCGCTCTCTTGGATGTGTTTGGGTCTTTTAAAAAAATTTCCTTGCATGGTTGGGTATTCTCATTTATTCTTATCTATTTATTGTTTTTGTTTATTTATTTATTTATTTTGATGTGTTTTATTTCATTTTATTTTCATAATTTATTTATTTCTTAGGTTTAGTTACTGGGTTCATTTGCTTATATTGGCTCTTATTTTATCTTCTTTGCATTTTGGTTCATTTCTTTTTTGGTTCAGTTTTTTGTTGTGTTTTTTTTCTCCTTTTGTTTTGTGTTTATTTTTCTATATTTTTTTACTTGTTTATTTTTGTTTTGTATATGTTTACCGCTTTTTTGTTTATTTATTTGTTTTCGTGCACTCTTGTATTTGTTTATATTTTTATATTTTTCTATTTATATTTTGATATTGATTTATTTTTTCTTTTTCTTTTTCTTTGCATATATATTGATTTTTTATTCTTGGTTGTATCTTTAATTTTTCATATATATTTTTATTTACTTGTTTCATTTTTGTGCTTCATTTTTTCTTTTGGTTTTTATTCTCGTTTAATTTTCACTTTTGTTTCTCATATGTTCTTGTGTTTTTTCCTTTTTATTTTTTTTATATTTCTTTGTATGTATTGGTGTTCTCAATTTTATTTTTGGCCTATTTTTAGGCTTGTTTTCTTTTGTACTTTTGTACTTTTTTACTTTTTTGTGTATTTTTATATATTTTCATTTCACTTATTTTTATTTTTTGATTGTTGGATTTATTTATTTTATTTATTTGCTTTCATTCTTAATATTTAGGCATATATTTATCTTTTATTTTTCTTGCTTGAGTTTTTGTTCTTGTTTTGTTGTGGCTCTTTTTCTTTTTTCTAGTTGTGTTGTCTCTTGAGTTGTGTGTCCTCACTCCCACCCTCTCTTCTTTTTATAGAGCCCGAATTGCAATCTATTATCTCTTTGCATCCTTATACTCTCTCATCCTGATGATGCATCATGGAGTTTGATCTGAAATGTTGATGCTAAAAAAATTAACACACAATTGTGCCCAGAAGTATATCACTAACATGGCTTGACTAGTTATGCACTTGGGATGATCTATTTCCACATCCATGGGAGTTCATTTAGAATTAGCCAAACATTTGACGTTGGTAGCATGAATGGCACAGGTTTTCCACAGTCCATTTGACGTTGGTGGCATATTGGTTAGAGATATCTATCACACCACTTTTCGTTGGCGTGAGAACGTGATGACTTGGGATTGAGGGATTCACAAGATAGATGGACTGCTCACTAGGTTGTTGCAAATTGATGATTGATAAGTCAAAGTGGCAATACAAATTGTTGGAGAAATATCTTTGTGATCTTGGTATTCATATCGACATATATGTGCAATTAGCAACATGTTTCATATGCAAATGTAGATTGCTTGAGGGCAAGCAATTATTGGGAAGGGCAGACTGTAATGTCCCGTTTTAAGGCGTCAACTTTTTTAATAGATGTTAGCTTATAACTTTGGTCCATATAGGCTAACATGGTGATTAGGGAACCCTTGTGAAGGTGTTATATGGCTCTTTAGTTGAGATTTTGGTGCTTATTTTATTATTCTTCAACACAATGTCCTAGTTTATTCCCAGATTGCATTCTGAAGATCATTCAAGAGATTTAAATAAGTCACTTGGATGTTTTGCACATAAAAACTATTTATAGTTATTCATTAGGTTGGTTAGTTGGCATCATATCTATATCTAGAAAGTGGACGGATTATTCCCTTTAGTTGATATTGGCAATTATCAAGGTTTTAATTATTTAAGTTAAAAGTTATTAAAGTTAAATCAAGCCTAACTTTACTAATATTAATTATATTAAACAATTTTATGATATGAAGACATAAAGGCACTTAAAGTAATTTTAAGCCGTTTTCGTTAAGTGACTTTATTTTGGCACCTAGGGATTTATAAGCTTTTAAATAATTTAATAAAATATTTTATGAAGATATGCGCAAATATTGGGAGATATAAGGTGAATATACAATTAATTCATGAAGTCACTTAAAGTTTATTAAAGTTATATAAGGGATCACTTTATTATCATTTTCAAGCGCAAGTAAATATGAATATTAAAAGTGAGAAATTGAAATAGGGCTTCGAAAAACTTCATGAGAGAATTATAAAAGGAGATTTGAGGAAGACATTTGATATACTTAGCTTATTTTATCTCTCTAAGAAGCTTGAGAGCTTTGGCTTTCAGTATTAGGAAATGTGATGATGTACACCGTTAGAGTTTCTCAATGGTTTGGATAGAAACTCAAATCCATCTTTGGCGTGAATTCATCCAAAATTCATCATTGTGTTTCATTATTAGATTGTTGGAGGTTTCAACTTGAAATCTCTTTGGAGGATTTGATAGCTTGGATGACTAGGGTTTGGAGGTGAGCACCATGTTTTGGAAGGGTTTTATGTGATTGTTGGCATCTGCCATCATTCAGATTTATGTCCCAGGCCAGACAAAATTCATATTAGACTTCAGTTCAGAATGGTTTAGATTTGTTTCAGCAAGGGCTTGATAAAATTTTATTGCTAAGTTGTACAAAGGGTTTGAGTGCTAACCTTTGGAGGTGATTTAAGGAGCTATTTCAGACACTTGGAACAGCCTCATCTTTGTTTCAAGTCTGCCATAAAAAATAGATTTATATTCAGATTCGTAATCAGCAGCCATACCTTGTTGATTGACATTTTATGCATCATAACATTGAAGGCAACAATTGGGTATGTCATTGTAGTGAAACTCATTGATTTCACTAAGAAAACCTTGTCGTTCAAAACTATATCAGATTTCCAATTTTAATTCCAGTACATATATTTGTTGTTATTTCTTATGTTAAATGTTTCTATAATTGATTCATATGACAAAAAGATCTACACATTGACAACTCATTAGAACCAAATGAAAGCACTCAAAAACAAACTCAGAAGATTCAGACCAGCAATCAGAAAAAACAGGGTAGAATAAGGGTGGGCTATTACAATATAAGAATGTGATCTTGGGCTCTTGATCATCAGTGATTTGACACTATCTAACCTCATTAAAGTAGCATTGGCAACACATTCAAACAGTTCAACATCTTTTTGTACTAGCTTTCTCTATCCTTCAAAACTTATGCAAACAATTACTTTTCACAGTAGCAGTATTATTTAGTGTTTTTATCTCAGTTCTCTAGTCCCCTAGAACTTATTCTCACCCTAAACTTTATTTGCTGCGGGTTCCGTTCTGATTATATTGCCTTTATTGATTTTAAATAAATCAATGCATTTCAAACACAGAGAAACTACTATGTAATAAATAGAGAGCATTGAAAAGTTAACAGATGAAACAGATACTTCCTATTGATCTTAACAAGTCTCCTGGATCACTACCTACTCTTCTTTCCTCACTTTTCCAGAATTATAACCAGATCTTAGATCCATTAACAAAAACATAACATGAAATGGGTTCCTTGTCATAATATCTAGCCAAATTTGCGGCACATGGATGAGGCATCAAATACAAAATATATTCATCCAGAAATAAAACATAGCGTACAATTGATTTAAAAGATAAAGAATAAATTTTACTACCATATCAAATTCAACCTCGCAAAGTAGTACCAAAGATTCTATATCGCCTGCTATCCCAAGGAGAACTTTTGTCCAAGTAATATGATTTTATACAACATTCCACCCAAGGGGGATTTTGAGTTCTAGAAGACTTTTCACCTTCGTTGGAATTGCATTCGTTGATACCAAGAAGCTTGCAGAATTTAGTCTTCAGTGCAACCAAATTTATGCCAGAACCCATTAAACTTGTCGGAGGATAGCCACTGAAAAATTTATTCTGCAACCAATGAAAACCATGAGTCTCCAAATGCATGCAAAGTTGTCTTACTCAAGAAAGAAAATTCAACTACTGCCGATTTGATCCATATATGATACGATAATCATAAACTAATAGCTATGCAAGGTCCTTGTCATGGATAGTTTGGCACAAGAGCACTTTCAAAATTAATAAAAGATTAATGTGTTTCTATTTAACAAAATATTAGAACAATGCTAATTAGTTGTTTCTTTAGCCACATAATATTTTCAAGTTGAGAATTTTGTACGGCTTTGAAATTGAGGCATTCATTTATTAATGGAGATAAAATACCTACCGCATCTTCACCATACAAGTATGCATGTATTCTTGCTGTTGCATCTTCCAAGGTAAGCCTCACTCTATAAAAATACTCTATATTGTTTTCAGGGTTCTTTCTCTCGCCACAAAATTGTTCAACATTCCGTGGTAAACTTTCTATCACTCGAACAAGACACCGAAATTTGTATGTTACCTGTTTGAGAATGAAGAAAATGCCGAACATGACCAGAATTCATCTCTTCAAATAGTAGTAATAATCCAGCTCTTATTAAAGCACATTAGATAGATTTGAAAACAATATCAAATAAAACCTAGCCCCTTGAAGGTAAGATAGATAAATGCCAGAGTATCCTAAGGAATCCATTGAAAAACATAGAATTTGAGTCTTATGTTGGCCATGAATAGCTCTAGAAAAAATGGAAACTTCATTACTAGTACTTTCTCTTCTACACAATATATTAAATAGCAAGAAGTACAACTTAACCTTCCAATTTCTACCCAAAAACATCAACTAAAGTTAAGAAAAACAATATAACTGAATTGAATCGATATTGTCTAGATATTAGATATTCTTTAATATCAAGTAACTGTTAATGTGAATAGTGAAATATTTAATTATAAATTTGACTGCTTTACAAGGATCCTGATACGGCAGAGGTTGAGCTAGATGTTGCTCATGAAATTTCAGAGATACAATACAAAGAAAACCAAAGTACTAAAAATGACATAAATCTAGATGAAACTAATCATTGGAAATACTGATGTAGGAGCAACAATGCGCAAAACTTATGTGCCACATCATCATTGTCGATAAGAATATGGGCATCCTAATTTAATTTTTTATTTGCATAAGATATTAGATAGACAATGTACATGATTTTGGGTTCTGGAATAAAATAAATGGTGGTATGGAATACAAAGCTAATTAAAAAATAGAGGGTAAGAGTGCGTTGTGAGTATAGGCCGATGGACAGAGAGCTATGTATTGTAATTGTCTCGAACCAAACTAATTTGATACCTCCTTCACTGGAATCAAAATTTACCATGAAATTTTGACAATCTGTCAAATCACATTGGGCAACATATCACAAAAGAATTTTACCAAAGCTTGTGTAAAATTTAACTGTTTTACTGTAAAATTGTTTGATTTAAGCATAATGGTCTGTACTATAATTCTCAAAATGAACTGCCACATTCTCTAGTTTAGGGTGTCAGAGTCATTTTTAAAAAAAACTCTGCATGATAATTTAAAGAAATTAATTGTTTATGAATTTTATAGTATACAACTATGGCTGCTACTGCTCGAACAGTTGTAGTAATAGATTCCCAATTGGATGAAAGAGAATAACAACTCAATTTGATAACCAACGCAGTGTGAGGTTGTGTGAAATTAGAGACAAATTAAGGAGTTTAGGCATTGTTGTGTGCGCTTCTAGTATTGATAAGATGGTAACTTAATGTCATATAACATAACAACCAAGCCACAGAGGTTAAAGTTGATTACTTAACCAGCAGTTTATTTGCATGTAACTCAATGGTAATCAAGGACGTTTTCATGCATCAAGCATTAAAATTGACAGAAGAAAAATGGGAGATCGGCCTTAACAAACTGAAAATAATGAGCAACACAAAAGCTGAGCCCCAATATTTTTGTCTTGGCACACTGAAAGTGGTGTTTGCCCTTATCACAATTAATAAATAAAAATTGTTTCTCGAAGGGGTTTAAAATTTACATATAATACCATGTCCACAAGAATTCAGCTAGAAAGAGGTTGTGATCCCTCATGGCATGCATACAAGATATCAACACACCACAAAGCTTTTGGTGGCAATCAAAAGTCAAGCAGCAATTAATATTCAAGAATGCATTCCCACCATTTGTTTTAGAAATATCCAGATTCAGAGATCAAACACTTTATCGGCACATTTTAATAATAACCACAACTATCTTGGTATTAATGACCCATCTTAGAAAGAAAAAAAACCTATGTTACATAGGGACGCATTTCCTGTCCCTAGGGAACTTGTTTCTGTCCCCAAAACATTTTGGGGATAGTGGGATGAAAAGGGGACGTCTCCTAGCCATCCCCAATTTCAAAAAGCTGCAAGAAACGCCCCCTTACATTTGGGGACGCCTAGGAGACGCCCAAAACATCCCTGATCCGTCCTTGAAACGAAAAAAGTGTTCCCTACACATTTGGGTAATTTTTGGATTAAAAAACAAAAAAAACATTTTTTTTTTAAATTCTTTTTGCCAAAGCGGCAAGGGGGTTCACAAGGTTTGAATTTGTGTCCGTGGACAATAAAATTAAAATGAAGGAGGTGCAACCAAGACTAGTCGGGCTACCATTGGATGATCCACTTTTGCCAGAGAGAGATAGTGACTCAGATGATTCTGAGCCTTTGGATATTGATAGCTGGAATGAGGCTTAGTTTCATATGGTGTGCCTGTAGCCTGTTATATTTTGATGTTTGAGACTTCGGATACATGTTTGAGACATTTTGATTTGGATATTTATATTGATGGACCATGGTTTTGATGTCTGAGACTATTGTTATGATGTATACTGATTTATACTTCTGCTATTATAATTTATGTTGTTATACTACTGTTGTAACTTGTGAATCGGTGATTTATTTGCATATTGTCTTGTTGTTATTGTAAGAACCCCAAATCGGTCCTTAACTGCTGCAGATGTTTATCTCAATTTGTTGTTTGAAAGTTTATGATTTTTTTGATTTTCAAGGGTTTTAGAAATAAAAAGCAAATATGCAATAATCTGAAATTTTGAAACTATTCAATTAACTGCTGCAACTTCTATTTTTTTCCAAATGAAATACAAAAGGGAATCAAGACAATCCTTTATTGGAAAATGATTAACAAAGGCAACTACAAAATGCATAAAAAAAAACCTGGGAGAATACACCAGCTGCTGCAAGAACTTATTTATTTCAACTCTACAATGTTGTGGCTGTAAATCTGAAAGAGGATAATGGCTACGACTTATTCCTCCATAAAGCTGCAATTAAATACTATCTTCTTCTTCCTGCTGCTGAAACTAATACTGCTGAAGCACAAATAGAGTCTCTGAATGAAACTCTCTGAAATTCCAAATTCACTAGATATTTCACCAGCTCAAATGGATACGCACAAAAGAACTACGTTCTTCAATGGCAAAGCTGAAACCCTTATTAGAGCTCGAAATCACAATGATCAATTTGCAAAATAACAATGGATGCCTTCTTTCCCCAGCAAGCATAAATAGGCTTTCCAACCCTAAATCGCAATTCCTTGAAAAGCTGCGATTTCTTTCTTCAAGGCATTAAAAATATAATCATTAAATAAATTTAATGATTTAGAATTAGGAAAACATGCCAATACATTAATACATTAATTTGGCCCCCTTCATGATAATAAGACCCATCACTTAAGTGATTTAATATAAAGTCAATTTACAACTTAATATTAAATCTTTTGCCATTTAATTAATATATAATCACTGAAAACTGAATAACTCCCTCAAAAATGTGAATCTGGCTTAACCGTCTAGAACTGGAGTTGGCATAATAATTTCCCATGTGATCAAATAATATTTCTAAAAATAGCAAGGGTCCATCTCTATGACTCTAAAAGTTGCTAAAAATAGCAAAACTCAAACAAACAGAGTCTGAAACCTCTCCATACCAAATCAAGGGTGCTGAGCTCTGCAAAAGTCGAACCATCAGATAAGCATATCTCCTCTGTGCACAAATTGACCCTCTATCCATCTCTACTAGCCTACGAGGGTCCAATGATAGGCTAATCAATAGCTAGAATGATGTCTCTAGCTAGAAGGGGACATCACAGTCCGCCCTTCCTGAAATTGCTTGTCCTCAAGCAATCTCAACTCTGGATGCTGTAAAATCTCCTCGCTCTCCCAAGTGGCATCCTCAACCGACATGTCCTTCCATTTCAACAAGTACTCCCTGATAGTGCGCCTCCTCAAGTTTCTCTCCCTAAACTCCAAAATAGCCTCAAGCACTAAAACCAACTTCCCTTCATCATCCAAGGGTGGAAGTACTGTAGAAGGAACAATCTGGTGTCCTAACACCTTTTTGAGATGTGACACATGAAAAACATTATGGACTTCACTCTCTACCAGCAAATCCAACTCATACGCCACCTCTCCAACTCTCCTGATCACCCTGAAGGGTCCATAGTATCGTGGCTTCAATTTCTCGACACCACTCCTTTTAAGAGTGGACTAGCGGTAAGGCTGTAACATCAAGTACACCATATCCCCTACCTCAAAAATCCGCTCAGTCCTCTTCTGATCCACATACTGCTTCTACTGATTCTGTGCCTTAGTAATATTCTCCTTAAGAGCCTTTACAATGTCCTGGCTCTCCTGTAACAAGTCTCCAGCACTAGGCACTCTACTTTCGCTCAGCAAAAGATCCATGAAATTGGGTGCCTCATACCCATACAATGCCATGAAAGGTGACATCTGAATAGACATGTGATAAGTGGAATTGTAGCAAAACTCACATAGGTAAATCCACTTAACCCAAGCCTTCTGTTGCCTTGCTATGTAGTTCCTAAGGTATCCCTCCACCCATTTGTTGACTATCTCAATCTATCCATCCGTCTGGGGGTGGTAGCTAGTACTCGGAGTGAGCTCTGTCCCACACAATCTGAATAACTCCTGCCAAAAGTGACTCGTAAATCTGCTGTCCCTGTCGCTGACAATGCTCCGAGGTAAGCCATGCAACCTGAATACCTCTCTGAAGAATAAATCTGCCACCTGGGTTGCAGTGTATGTAGAAGTGATCGAGAAGAAGTGGGAAAACTTTGTAAGCCGATCAACAACAACATATATACAGTCTCTGCCCTGGGCTCTCGACAATCCTGTGATGAAGTCCATGCACAAACACTCCCACTTTCTGTCAGGAATCGGAAGTGGCTGAAGTAAACCGGCTGGCTATAGTGTCCTACTGGCAAGTAGGACACTCTCTAACATACTGTAACACCTCAGCCTTGAGCCCTTTCCAAGAAAAACTCTCAAGAATCTGCTGGTAGGTTTTATAAAAACCTGGATGTCCTGCCATAAGTGAGTCATGATAAACTCTCAACACCATCCTCCTCACCTCTGACCCTGGCACCCAATAAATGCACCCTTTGTAAATGATGAGCTCATTCACAAGGGTGAAATCACTATCCTGAACCGATCCGTCTATGAATCCTGATGCCCATGTATCCTTTGCATACTCTGCAAGGATCAAATGTCTCTAGTCCTCTGATATATCCGCCATCAAGCTCAAGTGGGGTCTTCATGACAAGGCATCTACTACTACATTTTGTGTCCCCTTGAAATAGGTAATATCAAAGTCATATGCATGTAATTTACTTACCCATTTTTGCTGCCTGTCATTAAGATCTCGCTGCCCCAAGAAATGCTTCAGGCTATTGTGGTCTGTTTTTATGCTGAATTTGCTGCCCACTAAATACTGCCTGAATTTGGCCAAAGCATGCATTATGGCCAACATTTCCTTATCATAAATGTTGAAGCTCCTCTCAGGTCCCCTGAGCTTCCTACTCTCATACACAATCGAGTGCTTGTCTTGCATAAGCACCGCTCCAACGCCCTCGCCAGATGCATCACAATGAAGCTCAAATGGTTTACTGAAATCTGGTAATGCTAACACTGAACAAGAAGTCATCAACTCGTTGAATTTATCAAAACACTCCTGTGCCTTAGGAGCCCACAAGAAAGCCCCCTTCCTCATCAAATCCATCAAAGGTGCTGCATGCCTGGAATATCTACTAACAAACCTCCTATAGAACCCACACAACCCCAAAAATCCTCTCAACTGTGTCAAGTTTAGTGGAGTAGGCCACTCGACAATAGCACGAATCTTTTCAGGATCCATGCGTACTCCCTGTGCACTGATAATGTGACCTAGATATAATAACTCTAATAATCCCAAATCACATTTAAACTCCTTTGCATATAAGGATTCCCTACTCAAAATGCTCAACACAGTGTCTAAGTAACGCACATGCTCATCCCATGTCCTACTATACACCAGGATGTCATCAAAGAAGACTAACACAAATTTCCTCAACTGAGGCTGAAAGACCCCGTTCATCGTAGATTGAAAAGTGGTTGGAGCATTAGTTAGCCCAAATGGCATAACTACAAACTCAAAATGGCCACAATGACACTGAAATGTCGTCTTCTCTATATCCTGCTCTCTGACTCGGATCTGATGATACCCTGATCTCAAATCAATTTTGGAGAAGAAGCATGCTCTATGTAACTCATCTAATAACTCATCAATCTGTGGTATGGGGTACCTGTTTTTGATAGTCTTCTTGTTCAGGACCCTGTAATCTATGCACATCCTAAGAGTACCATCCTTCTTCTTTACCAAAACCACAGAAGAAGCAAAAGGAGACTTACTTTGTCTAATGTGCCCCATAGCAAGTAGTTCCTTGATGGTTTTCTCAATCTCATCCTTCAATCTCTTTGGATGTCTGTAGGGTGTAATCATAATGGGTTTGGCACCCTCCTCCAACTCAATGATGTGCTCAATACCTCTATCAGGAGGACTACCTGGTGGAATATCACTAAACACCTTACTATGCTTGATTCTCAGCGCCTGTATGTCTGGATGATATTCGGAATGTTGTTGCCCCTATGATGGCATCAAAGTGCAACGGGCTGCCCACTCAACCTGGTCATGTCTCAGCAAGCTCCCCATGCATCTGCAGGACATCATCCTAAACTCACTGTGATTGGAACTTCATCTCCATGTCTCTCAAATCGAGAGTGAACACTCCAATGTCATGCAACCAAGTCATACCAAGTACTAGATCTGTGTCACCCATGTTTACAACATAAAAATCAGCTTTGAAGTCAAAGTTATTAATCCTTAGGGATAGACCTGTAATCTTCTTATCACATTTGAGGACGTAGCCATCAGCTACCCTCACTCTTAGATCCTCAAACTGCTCTGTCTGAATCCTACGTCTCTCAACCAGCCTAGAATCAATAAAATTATGAGTGGCACCCGTATCGAGCAAGGTGATAACTCGTTGTCCTGTCAATACTCCTCTCATCCTGAATGATCCCTCCTGCTGCACACTGGTGAGTCGGGCCTCCTTAAATCTACCCTCAGTCTTTTCATCATCTGTAGCCATTTGGTTCAGCTTTTCATCACCTGTGCTTTCCTTTTCTTCAGTTGATTCCTCATTTTCAGATTGCTGGTCTGAATTTTCAGAATTAGAATCCTCATAATAAGCCCACATAACCCTGTTTGCTTTGCCCTTGGGTCTTAAAGGACAATCATGGTTCATGTCATAAGGTCCTTTGCAATAGAAACACAATTTCTTCTTCTGCAAATCATTAAGTGTTTCCCTGTCAAGAGGTGTAAAAGATTTATCTCTATTTTCAAGTTTAAATTCAGTCCTCTCTGGTTTCTTAAAGAATGGCTTATTGTTCTGGCTGGAGGAAGCTGCCTTGGGCTGAAATTTATTTACTGGGGCTGCATGCTCCATGCTCCTAGCTTTCTTTATAGCATCATTCAATGTGGAAGGATCAAAAGCCTTTACCCAACCTCTTACTGGTTCGGCTAAGCCTTCAGTAAATAATACTATTAACCTCCTCTCTGATATGTCTGGCACCATAACTGAGGACCGCTAAAACTCATTAATAAAATGCTCTAAGCTCCCTGTCTGTTTGAGCTGTGCCAGATCTCTAAAGTATACCTCTGGGTCTTTCCTATCAAACCTTTCAACCAATCTGTCCATGAAGTCCTGGTAAGAAGTCACCTGGTTGTGCTGAAGAGTGATCAACCTATGATACCACCAATCGTGTGCTACTCCCTCCAAATGTAAGGTGGCATATTTTATTGCCTCAATCTCTGTCATAGGCCTCAACGCTAAGAAGGTATCTAGCTTGTGGATCCAAGCTTGCGCTGTCAATCTACCACTACCATCAAAAGTGGACAAGGAAAGCTTGCCTGTAGCACGCTTTAGTTCATTATTCTGCCCCCTGGGTCTCCTGTCCTGTCTGACTGCATCGTAGTGTTCTCTCCTTTGGTTCACAAACCTTTCAAAGGTCATCCTTTCTCGCACATGTGGGGCCAATAGTTCCCACTCATCATTTGCAACCATCTCATCCCCAGCTTCCTCTACTGGATCTTGCACCGGTTCCTCCCTAACAAAGGTAGTGCGTGTGGGTCTATCTGCTGTCCTAGAGTGTGTCCTCTATGCCCATGGAGAACCTATAGCACTCTTGTTATCCTCATGTTCCCTATTCTGCCTGTCAGGTGGATTCATCCACTCCATCATGGTAGTTAGTGCCTGTAATGCTTGGGCCACCTGCTGCTGCCCTGTTGCCATAGTTCTAAAAAACTCTCTGGTTTCCTGGTCTTCATCATTCCTATTTACCCTAGGTGGGCTGCCATCACACCTGTCACCCATGATGACCAATTGTTCTAAAACCTTTTTGCCTTCAAGTAAGGCTCTCCTGTGTGTATAATACCTGTATGAACCAACCTGCACTGGCTGCATGTAATAACTAAACCCTCAGGATGACAAGATTTAGCTCTGATGCCATTGTAAGAACCCCAAATCGGTCCTTAACTGATGCAGATGTTTATCTCAATTTGTTGTTTGAAAGTTTATGAGTTTTTTGGATTTTCAAGGGTTTTAGAAATAAAAAGCAAATATGCAATAATCTGAAATTTTGAAACTATTCAATTAACTGTTGCAACTTCTATTTTCTTCCAAATGAAATACAAAAGGGAATCAAGACAATTCTTTATTGGAAAATGATTAACAAAGGCAACTACAAAATGCATAAAAATAACTTGGGAGAATACACCAGCTGCTGCAAGAACTTATTTATTTCAACTCTACAATGTTGTGGCTGTAAATCTGAAAGAGGATAATGGCTGCGACTTATTCCTCCATAAAGCTGCAATTAAATACTATCTTCTTTTTCCTGCTGCTGAAACTAATACTACTGAAGCACAAATAGAGTCTCTGGATGAAACTCTCTGAAATTCCAAATTCACTAGATATTTCACCAGCTCAAATGGATACACACAGAAGAACTACATTCTTCAATGGCAAAGCTGAAACCCTTCTCAAAGCTCAAAATCACAATGATCAATTTGCAAAATAACAATGGATGCCTTTCTTCTTTCCCCAGCAAGCATAAATAGGCTTTCCAACCCTAAATCGCAATTCCTTGAAAAGCTGCAATTTCTTTCTTCAAGGCATTAAAAATATAATCATTAAATAAATTTAATGATTTAGATTTAGGAAAACATGCCAATAAATTAATACATTAATTTGGTCCCCTTCATGATAATAAAACCCATCACTTAAGTGATTTAATATAAAGTCAATTTACAACTTAATATTAAATCCTTTGCCATTTAATTAATATATAATCACTGAAAACTGAATAACTCCCTCAAAAATGCAAATTTGGCTTAACTGTCTGGAACTGGAGTTGGCATAATAATTTCCCATGTGATCAAATAATATTTCAAAAAATAGTAGGGGTCCATCTCTATGACTCTAAAAGTTGCTAAAAATAGCAAAACTCAAACAAACGGAGTCTGAAACCTCTCCATACCAAATCAAGGGTGTTGAGCTCTGGAAAAGTCGAACCATTAGATAAGCATATCTCCTATGTGCACAAATTGACCCTCTATCCATCTCTACTAGCCTACAAGGGTCCAATGATAGGCTAATCAATAGCTAGAATGATGTCTCTAGCTAGAAGGGGACATCACAGTTATCAATTATTGACATATCTCTCTCTCTTTCCCTCTCTATCTATAATATCTTAATATATTTTGAAAAATCACACACATTTTTAAAAATTGTTTACTATTGTCCCCTATTTTTGGCTCTTTAAGAAACATCCTAGAAACATGTCCCCTGTCGTCCCCCCATCTCAATATTTCACATTATGTATGAGAGTAAAAAATATTATCATATTGCATACATCCATATAAGAGAGATTATATATCAAATATAGTATCATGTATTACACATTGTGGCCTTTATCATTCTGTGAGGAATTATCTATAAAACATCATCGTGCTACATACCACATGTTACTGAATTCACAAACTGATGCTGAAGATTACGAGTTGTGTGAAGCAGGTAAGTGATCTCGATCCAATTCCTTGATGTTTGCCGATTGCTTGGTGCCTTCCTCCATTATGGTCTTCTACCTTTTATATCTTCATGTCTCTTTGAAGAGGGACAACTTTTGGAAGTTGCTTGAAAGATCTCCTCCAAGATCTGATCTGATTTTTGTAATATATTTTTTTCTTTTGAGTTTATTTGCAAGGGTTTTGTTTGAGTTTTCAATTATACAATGTGTTTGACTCCCAAATGCAAATATATAAAGGAGTGATATAAAAATTCTGAGTTCTGATATATTTCTAGCAGCAATTTAAACCCTATATTTGCAATTCCAAATAGCAAGGGATGTATACCAGGAAATCAATGCTCAGCCACTTAATGAATTTTATTGATGAAACTAAGGAGCCACAAGAATAGGGGTGTCCAGCTTGCTAAGGTGGCGCCAAATGCTTTATTCCTGATCAACAATAATCATTGTTAAAAAATAATGGAATAAACAATGGAAATGGTAAACCCTACACCTGATCTGCAGGCAAGGATCTCAACCTCATACTAGCAATCCTCAATGGCCATAAGAAAATTGATTCGCAAATTATTCTTTATTTCTGATGAATCTGAATCTGCTGCTGATGAGTATTGATAATGAACTTTGCACCGATTCCCATTGTCAAATCTAGATGGTACGGCTTGCAAGAAGAGTGGTATGACTGCAAGGTGAATAGTACAACTAGCGTAGAAAGTTGTGACCCTTCAAAATCTGCTCACAAATTGTTCTGTATCTGCTGCAACCAACTCATAGAGAAAATCTTGCAAAAATTACATCAAACAATCCCCAATCAATCTCCAGGTGACATTCCTATTTATTAAATAATTCTGATCTGAATTCACCAAACTCTAGAAAACTTATTGCTATAAGAAAACCTGTTAAATCTGCCTGGAAATCATCCATTGTAACCAGTGTAACACCGGTGCAAGGGTACATCAGGACGGGGGGACGCCGAGATTTGTTTCGGGTGCGGGAAAAAAAAGGGCCTCAATTTCGGGACAGCGGGGGCACGGCGGCGGGGGTAGAGGGGGGGAGGCTGCATACTATACATATATAACTTGAAATGCTAATTATGAAAAGATGTTTCAATATAACATACCAAATACTTGAACATAGCAAAATTGCAACACGAATTAGAATTGTTGAACACTCAACATGGTAACATAAACATACATAGTAACATAATGAATCATGTTCTAAACTTCTATCAAAGATTCAAAATTCATTGTTCATAAATGAAATATGATATATCAAAATGATCATGATTACAATGAGCACAGTAGCATGATATGATATAATGAATCATGATCAATCATCAATGTCAAAGTCTTCATAACTAGGTCTTAAGTAGTCTTTGTTGGTGGTTGTTTTCAAGTCCGTAGGTTCGGCAAATGAGGTTTGAGTGATTTTGGCCTATTGGGAAGTCATGTCTGTCTAGGATTTGGACGAGAGCTAAGCTAAGTCTATCATAGAGATGGGGTCGAAACCAAGTGATTTGTGATAAAACGAGTTAAAACTCTTTGAGAATCCTTTTGCCAGCTTCAATTCGACCTTAGAAAGCCATGATAGATTGTGGGAGGTAACCCTGTTGAAGGCTTGCTGAATCTTGAAATTTGGCTTAAGTCTGGAATTTTTCGAAAACCCCCAAAATCTAGAATCTGCATCTTAACTCCCATGAAGCTAAAACCTATCTCAAACATCCTGAAAGTATTTATACAAACATAACTTAAAGTATAAGAAATTAAATAAATCAAACTTATACTTAAATGTTATATTTGTATAAATCCTCCCGCCCTTGCACTAAAAAATTGGAAACTCACAAAAATTACATAAAAAAAAATTTTAAATTGCTTTTTGGGCGTTCCCGGGTGTGATCAAGGGACATCTAGGCAGCACCCAAGTACCGCACCCCCATACCCAAGATCTCGAGCACCCGACCGGTACGGGGACAGGTGCAGCCCATGGCCGCTGGCAGAGGTGTTCGGGTTTTCGTCCAATTCACAATTCTCCAAGGGTTTTTGTCCTTAGAAAATACCTGGCAAGAGCTACTTTGTGAAAGAATTCTAAAATCGATCTCATAATAGTGAAATGATGTCTCCTCGTGTTACTTTATTGACTTCAAACCCTAATTGGCCCTTTTAGGGTTTCCACTTTCTCCTCATCAAGTTCGAACCCCATATGACTTATTAATAATAATTTGTTTTTAAAACAACTTAATTTAAGCCTTCCTAGGCATCATGTCCCATGGCGATCCACTTATTGATTACTTTATTAAAATAATAGAAAGTAACTTTATTAGATGTTTGATTTATAAATTTATTTAGAACATTAAAGTCATAACTTCAATATTATATTTTATTCCTAAAACCATCACTAGGACTACGAACTGAAAATTGAGTGTTGATGCCAGTCCAAGGGTGATGTCTAAATTTAGTAAAGCCACTATCAGTTCTCTCCTAAAAAATAGGACCCCTTCCTAAAATTTAGGAAACTGTCTCAAACCATTTGGAATGACTCAGAATGCCCCCTGGACTAACTTTCAGTCTCCTAGAAATAGGGATCCTCCTAATAAATAGGAGACTACCTCAAACAATCTGGATGGCTCGTAAAGCTCCCTGTTAAGCTCCACAACCCCTGGTTGGGTCCCCTAACCACTCTGTTGACCTATGGGAACCCCTGATTATAGGCCAACCTCTATTGTAGTTTGAATTGCCTAAGGAAGGGACATTACCTATGTTGCAAGGTTCACACCTTGCGGATCCGCACCCAGTGCAGGTGTGCACCTGGGTGCGGGCTGGGTACGCACCCAACCCCCAGTTGGGTGTACCCGCAGGCCCACATCTTAAAAGAGGCACAAAAACATATTGAAAAAGTGTTTTTATTATTTTTTTAACTCCTAATGACGACGATCTTGAACTCATAGCCATTGAAAATCCAAATAGACAATGTTTTTTTTTATAATTCTTTTGATGATTGATGAACATGGAATCATGTTTCATGAACTACATTTTGTAATTCAATAATTGTAATGATTTCCTGTGGAATCGTGAACATGGACATATATGATATCATTGATATGAATTATTTGAATATTTTTCAATTATCAATTGGCATTTAATATTTATCTTTGGCATTTGGCATTGATCAATGATCAAGTATCATACTATAAAATGACTTATTTTTACAATTATGTATATTTCTGTTATTTTTTGTATATATAATACATACCAAAGTTCCCTGACTCGAACTCGCCCATGACTCGGCAAGGTCGACTCGACCCGTGACTCGCCAATGACTTGACAACGACTCGGCTATGACTCAGCTAAAAAAAACATAGATTTTTTACAATTTAAAACTTGTTTCACGCACCCATTATTGAATAAAGCTTAAAAACACTATAACATCATCAAATAGAATCTAATTTGATCACACACATAAACATACATCCATCACATATGTACAAACGTAAATTGTAGCTGAAGGAAATAGAAAACATAGATATGCAGAATTATAAAATATAAAATATAAATGTTGTCAAATGTATATAAAATCCATGACATCAAATGTTCCCAAACATGTGTAAAGTTGTAAACAACAAAAACAGGTCTATGGCTCAGGCTCTAGGTCAGCCTCATCCTCAAAGTAGTCTGTCTGCCTCCTACAAATGCATCTGAGGTAGGTCCTAGATGACTGACAAGCCATAGTCTCTGCCTGTGAGGTGCCACTCTAATCAACATCAACTCCACGGGAAGCTGATCGTGCTCTATCCTCCTCCTTTGCCATAGCCACAACCTCAGCCTCTTTGCCTGCCTGGTCAACCCACTCATGGTCCTCCTCAGTGAAGATAGGATCGGTAGACTCAATGAGCCACTCGGACTCTGGATCGATCTCTGCTAGAGTGATCGGAGAGGTGCCAGTGTCCAAAATCTGTCTGGTCCTAAGACGGAGGTTGTAATGAACGAAGACAAGATTGTTCAACCTCTCCAAAGACAATCTATTACGCCTCTTCGAGTGGATGTGCTTGAACATGGACCTACTATGCTCACATCCAGAAGCGCTACATGGTTGACTCAAAATGCGGATGGCAAGTTTTTGAAGCTTTTGGGGTTGTAGGCCCAAACATTTGCCACCATCTATCTGAAATAAGGAAAAAAAAAATCAATCTCATTTCCAAGTTCCAACTTTAAGGATAGATTATAAAATCAAAATGCATAAGCCATAAACTTAAAAGTTTAAGTTTAACATATATTTCTACCTGGCTGCAATGTTGTCCTAGACTCTTTGCACATCTTGCTTCCAAAAATCACCCCTTGTGGATTATTATATGCTTCTATCTCTTGCACTGTAAATGCGGTACAGGTAGACATCTTTTGCATCACTGTATATAGGCCACTAAGAACCTCCTCATCTACCTTGAAGTTATCAAGGAAACGAAATGATGGATTGAGGAAATAAGTTGTTGCATGGATGGGCCTATGAAGCTAGTTTTGCCATCTCCTATCAATGATCTCCCAAATGGGGCCATACTTATCCTCAACTCCTTTATACTTGGATCTAATGGCCTCCTTGGCCCTATCCATGCCCTCATATAAGTAGCCCATAGAGGGCTTCTCCCCATCAACAACTCGTAGGAGAACTACGAGGGGCTCAGTGACCTACATATAATGTTCAAAAAAAAATAGTTAAGTGACAAGTGTGCATTAAAAATTTAAAATAAAAAAAATTGCAAACAAAACATAAATATTTTTACCTCCATGATCTCTTTACAAGGGGTCCAAAAACCTGGCCCATCAAAAATATAATTTGCCACTTCCCTACCCATAGTGGTCGTAGAATAGGATGAGGCAGTCCACTCCTCACCAACAAACATGCGTCTCAAAGCCGACTGTGATGTCAACAAGGATTTCAGTGTGAGGAAATTGGAGGCAAATCTCGTGATACCAAGACGAGCCAACTCCCTTTGCCCCATGTATTGCCTCATCATGCTAAGGACCAATGCATGATTGTAGATAAACTTGCAAATAGTTTTGGCCTTATCAACACATGATTTGATCCATTCGATCTTGCCAATATCCTCTAACATGAGGTCAAGGCAATGGACTGCACATGGAGACCAAAAAAATTTCGGGTGCCTCTCCATCAAAAGTTTACCTGTAGCAATTTTAAATTAATTAGAAATTTAGAAGTGTTAAGAAAATCTTAAATAAATTCATAGATGCCTCTCCATCAAAACTTAAAAAGTTATAAGTTTATCTGCAGCAACATAACTTGCTGCATTATCAGTCACCACTTGCACCACATTTTCTTCTCCCACCTCAAGTATAACTTCCTCAATAGCCACACATAAGTATGTGGCATTCTTCACATGTAAGGAAGCATCAATAGACTTCAAGAACATGGTGGTTCCTGAATATAAAGAAAAAAAATTATCGATTATCATGGATCAATCAAAAATTCAAAATCAAAATTAAATTATTCAATGCATTTGGGGAAGTAGAATTCAATGAACAATCACCTCCCCTGGAAACAAGAAAACTTAGGAGTGTCCTATTCCTCCTATCCGTCCAACCATCTGTCAGGATGGTGCAACCCTTTTGCCTCCAAGACTTTTTGTGGTCTTCTAGCTCAAGTTGCATATCATTACCCATGTCTAACAAGAGGGGGCCACTTAACTCAGCATTAGTAGGGGCTTTAAAGCCCACCCCACAAATGGTTACAGAATCTATCATACCTTGCCAATAAGGAGACCTATCACAAATAGATTACGATTAATCATTCAACAAAGCATAGTTCAACTTCAAACTATAAAATTTAAAATTTAATTTTAAACTTAAAGAAATCAAATAAAAAAGAATTACCTGGCTGCAAGAAATGGAATGTTGCAAAAGTACCAAAACTTGCAAATTTGTTTTCGGGCAGCATCATGGACCTCCTTGTTCCAACCCATGCTCTCAAGCGAGGGCTATGCACTAGAAGTAGTGCGTGGCACAAAATAATTGTCCAACCTTGATTTTCGGACTCTAGGGCCAAGGGTAATATTGCCACTAGAAGGAGCAGCAGTAAAAGCACTAGCACTAGGATAAAAGGGAGGCATGGAAGAACCCTCTCCAACACAGCCTACAGATGTGGATGCGGGTGTGGAGCCAATAACATTTATCTCTTCCCGTTGCCTCTTTCTAGTTTCCTTTTCTTCAGCATATTTTTCTAACCGGACATAACAAAAACGAATTGCCTCGGGAGTTGCTAATGTACATGGGTCAACATCATTGCCAGGTATGCCAACAATATGGTATTTAAGCCTATTGATGCCACCATGAAAAATTTCTTTACAAAACGTGCATTTTGTTTGGTTTCTTTGTCTACCGGGAAACTCTTCGGCACATTTCCAACATGGACACTTTTGAGGCATTGGGAAGAATTAATGTTTTCAAAACTTGGAATGTGGCTGCAATAAAATCAAAAAACTTCAAAAATAAATTAAAAACAATGGAAAACCATAAACATACAAGCAAAAATCAACAAAATCTAGAAATTTAACACTTACCTCTTTCAAATAAGTTCAGAAGTCTTGGAACAGCTGCTATGAGCTCCTTGATGCTCTCAATGCAAACCTATTCTTCCCCAATCCGATTTTGTGGACTCCTTGATGCTTTTGTTCCTAGCTGGTTGCAACCCTTTGGCCTCTATTTTTCTTCCTCTCTCTTTTTCTCTCTTCTTCTCCTACAAAGCAACTACAATGCCTTTTAGGGCAAATAGAATAACACTTAAGCAAAGAAAAGAAGAAAAAGTCAAAGAATTTTTAATTTTTTTAATGCCCAGTCCGGGCCTGCCGCAGTGCAGGTCATGGACCACGGACCCGGCAGGTCATGGCATGACCCGCTGACTCAGGGAGTCACACGGGTCATGACTCGTCGGGTGACCCGGCCGGGTCATGAAAACCCATGAGGGTTGGCTCGGCCCGCAGGTTAGCATAACTCGCCTGACATGCGGCGAGTCAGGGAACTCTGATACATACATACATATACACATACCCATAGATTAAAATAGCACTGATATATCTTTGATAAGTAAACTTATTGCGATAAGTTTAGCTCCGCGTGAAAATACATAACTTTATCATCATTTACTTATTGTCGAGAAGTTCCAAACTTATCGCCGAAAAAACATGTTATCGCTGAAATATCTACAATATTTAGAAACCTTATCGGTCGTAGTATGCTTATAGGGACTGATGGCCCAAAAACAGGCATTTCACATTTTTTTGTTTGCAAATTGGTGCTTGGAGAGGAAAAAAAGTGTTTGGAGAAAGAACGTGATTTGCAGCATTTTACAGCAATTTGTTGTGGATTTGAAGCAGATTCAAAAAGATTTTTCAAGCAAATTTGGATTCACAAGTTTTCAAAATTCTTTTTTTTTTCAAATAATTTTGTCTTGTCTTCATTGCATCTAAGTTTATACAAACTCTATAATAGCATTTCTAATGTATTCTAAATTGTTCTAGAGCGTAATGAACAAGGTCTAACACCATTTTTTAGCAATTTTTGCAAAATTTTCATAGTTTTCTCAATAATTTCATATTTTCTTAAAAATTTCAAACCCTAACACTTTTTTTGTCTTTTTTCTTTCAAGTTTCAACTATGTTTAAAATTATTTGAAGTTCCAAACTAATTTAGTTTGTTTGCTAAATTTCTTTATTAAAATATAGTATATTAATTTGTGCCTTCAACTTGTATTTGTAAGTTGTGTTAGTACTAAACCGGTTACTAAGAGGCGGGGGGGGGTGAATCAGTAAATATTATCTCTTTGCCAGTTTAAAACTTGTAAACAGATCATTGAATGTAAAACAGAATGTAAACAATCATTCACAAACATAAACAGATTCACACAGATCAACTCAAGTATTTAAATGTGGAAACCCTCGGTTAGAAGGAAAAAACCACGGTGAGACAGAGCTCATAACTTCACTATCGCAGAATGAAGGTGCCCTGTTAGGAGCTTACAAAAGCACTGATTGAAGTGCTACCCGGTTAAGGGATTTTACAAAAGATCTATTAAGATTTGAACCCTGTTAGGAGTTGCCTGGTTACAGAACTTTGAACATCTACAAAGATGTTACCCTGTTAGGGGATTTTACAAAGAACCGATTAGGTTCACCCTGATAGAGGGATTTCAATATGTTTTCACTCCTTATAAAAGCAATGATCTTATTTTGATACTGACTGTCTGATTAGATCATACCTGTTGATCTCTTCTCCAGTTTGCCTGGTTGTTGATCTCTCTTTCTTTCTTCACCTCCGTGCATGCAACACTTCTCAGAAGATATCTCTCCTCTACTCTATGCAATCATCAACTATCAACAACATTTTTCTTTACGTCCTATGACCTATATTTATATAAGAGTTCATCGTAATGAAACCCTTAACTCATAGAACCACCAGGCTGCAAACTCCACATTAAATCATGCAATCAGCAAAGAGCTATGCGCTTTGATCTGGAGTTTACCTTCCAAAAACATCCGCAAGAATAAAACTAACTCGTGTTAAAAAGCTAACTCTACTTCTAAGCGGTGGATGTCTCGTATAATCCGGCTTTTAACTTAAACTGTAACTAAAACTGATCCATAAAATCCGGATCGGATCTATCTTGCAGTTAGACCGGTATACCCTTATACCCGATTTGTCCCTGTATGCTTCATAAGACCGGTTCTGAGTTCTTGATTCGGTCTACCAGTGTATCTATTGAAATAGTCAACCGGTGCATGCATTCTGTTCTTCATCTACCGGTGTCGTCTAAGTAATGTGAGTGACCGATGACCCTTTACCGGTGTGAGGTTTGTGAAATATACTAATGACAACTCATATTGCTAACAATCTTCCCCTTTGTCATTGGTGGCAAAACTATACACAAGCTTCACAAACTTTACTCACTTACTAATAACAGTACCTTGTATCGATAGAACACTACTTCCCCTGACTGAGTGCTCCGGTGGTACACTACTTCCCCTGACTGAATGCTCCGGTAGAAAAAGTTATGTCCTGTATTGTGTGTTAGAAAGTAAAGTCCACAAGGATAACTGAGAGGGGGGGGGTGAATCAGTTATTAGATAACTTTTATCAACCTTAATAGATTTTAACCATGTAAGCAATGTAACCAACAACCATAGAAAGATATACATGCACAATAACACAATGACACAAGATATGTTGACTAGGGAACCTCTTGATCAAAGAGTAAACCCCGGTGGGAATTATGCCCACAAAAGATGCACTAATATGAATATTCCTTGTGAAAGGATGGACTTTGTTAGGAGTCTTATGAAATACATTCAGTACATATGAATCCCCGTTAGGAGATTTTGAATCCCTGTTAAAAGATTCTAACTCTGTTAGGAGTTATTGAAGACAGAAGGACCCACTGCCCAAACAGCTTCAGGGTAAGATCACTGAACTCACTGTCCAATTGATCTTTCTATTACTCAACAAAATAATACCAAAAAATTACTGACCTCAACAATCCAATACTCCTCTGACTGTGCCAAACCGCACCAACTCCTTCAGATCTCAATACTTCGCATATCCTCTTTCAACAATTTCGCTTTCACAATACACTTACATTCATTACATTCCATATTACAACAAGGAATACATTCCTTCCTTTATACCACACTCAAGTAATTACAAATGAGTCGGCATACAAATTACAAAATAAAAGTTTTCACATGTTACATCAAAATTACACAAAACTGTCAGCTTCCAATCAATATAATTCTTCACTCGTGCGACCTCGGATCTTGCGCTGTCATCCACATCACTATCAACATGGCTCCAACTGCTCTCTAACTGCGCATAACCAGATTCCATCCCGATTAGGAGATATCATCCGATTTCCACAAACCGCTACTCAGGAACACTGCCTGAATACTGCTTCCACTGATTTCCTCATAACTTCCATGAATAAATGAATTACTGTCTGCACTCTTAACCACGATCTTATAACACATCATAGAGTAATTCCCCAACTCCGCATAGCTTCATCTTCAATATCCCAAGTGCGCTAACTCAAACACTGTCTGCTTATCTGCTAATCTTCAGTAGATCAATATGTTGACATCAATGACAATCACAGTCATGAATGCAACAACTACTACAAAATGGCTGCTAATACTCCCCCATAGGATATATTCAGCATTCATTCTTAACACTGTGTTCTTTGCACTGGTTCTGTCCTGTACTGAGTTCTTTGCACTGTTCCTGTGTTTTCCTTCCTCTGTATCTTCTTCCCCTTTTTGCCTCCAGAGGACAAAGGGTAAAGCATGTCTTCACAATTGAAGCTTAGTGAAGATATCCTTGTATATTGTTCTACCTGAATGAAGGAATGATGCCCATTGACCGGTTACATATTCTGAATTCTTTTGGGCTGCTGGCAGAGAAATAATGATATTCTCCATGTCTTCCACAGTTTTGTAGGTTGGTTCATTGATTAGATCTTCAGTGGAAGATATTGTTATATTCATGATGTCAAATGTTGGTGCCAAAAACATTTGAAATCCAATAAGATCTTGGATTTGCTTATTTTTCTCTTCAGCAATTTTTCTCAGTGCAAGAGTTAAACTTGTCATTTCTCTGTTGTAGGATGTTGCAGTCTTATTCTTAATATCAAACTGAGAGGACAAGGCTTTAATCTCTTATGTTATCTTGGCAAACTTTTATGATAGATCTTGCAAAAATACTTCAAAGTTTGATGTTCTGCTCATCAAACTTCCTGCTTCTTGAAGTTGCTGTTGGAGAATTCTCAGGTTGGTTGTCACATTCACCTTAATCTCTTCAACCTGTTTGTGGAGTATCTCCACTCTTTTCTTCTCGTAGTGGTCGATCGCCACTGTTTCCGAATCTGTGAGATCCTCACCGATTGCCTGTGCCAACACTTCTAGCTGATCAATGGTTGGTTCATCGCTATCGACGTCAGTATCAGGAACGAAGTTGCACAGAATGTTCTTTACAATGGTTAGGACCATGTCCTGTTTTCTTTTGGTCAGCTCTTTGAGATGCCTAGTTGACATCTTGTTGATGTCTACAACTGTATCAGTAATTTTACTCCTTTTTGCTTCCTTCTCCTTGGCAAATGACAACTTCCTTTTAGAAGAGGAGCTTGGAATGTCTTCTTGTTCTTGTTCCGGTTTAAGTTGCTCGGTGTGGACTGGGATGTCTTCGTTTTGTCCCTTATTATCTTTTGTTCCTTGATGAGGTTTGTTCTCCGGTTGAACTTCTCCTTCTGGTAGATTTTGTTCTTCAGGAGGTTTTTCCTCGGTCTGAGCTTTTTCATCCGGTTGCTTATTGACTTTAGCATCTTGTTCTTGTTCTCCCAGTGGGACTTCTTTTTGTTGTTGCTCCTCAGCTGTATGAAGTTCTCCCATGGGTATATCAATTTATGCCTCTTGTTCAACATTTATTTGTGCATTAGTTATGAACTCTTATGTTTGAGCTTTTTCCTTTTCAGTAGAAGATGCTTCACCAGTTGTGGGTCAGACCGGTGGTGCTTGCATTTGTGCAGTTTGATCCTGAGGACCTAGTTTATCCAATGCACTAAAGTCATACTTAAGCCAGTAGTCTAGAGTTGCTTTGTAGACTCGATTCTCATATCCGTTTAATATTTCTGCAACTCTGTTTAATGTCTTTAGGTTCATGGATGCTTCTTCTAAAGCCAGTGCTTCTTCTCCAAGTACTCCTTTCCCTTTACCGGTGTCAGCTCCCGGTTTAGCTGTTGTTCTTTGAGCTGCTTCTTGTTCTGCTTCATGCCGGGTCTAAAGAAGTTTGGTCCATAGTGCTACTTCTTCATTATGTACTTTCTCAACTTCTCCAATAAGCATGAGACCTATCCTTTTTATGGTTGCGAAAGTTTTCTGATGAAGTTCAGCTTGTTCTGTAGCTTCTTGTAGAGTAAGGTGATTCTGGACCTCTAGAAGAGCTCTTATCCTTAGCTCCTTTTCTCTATCTTCTGAGGCTTTCTACCAAGCTTCAATATTCTGTAGAAGATGTTCAGGTAGAGTCGTGTGCAATCCATCGGGATGAAGATTGAATTTATGGAGGCAGAATGCTACGGCTTCTTCAAGTTTTCCTTTGTCTTCATCATTGGCTAGTTCATATCTTCTACTAACAGAACCTTAATTCCCAAATTCTTTCAGTCCTGCCGCAATTTCGTCAATTGTGGGCTTGGCTTTTCTAGGTGGATCCTCCTTTGCCATTTTACCGGTTTTCTTCTTTCTAATAAGAGGAACTGTGTCCTCGGTCTCTGTCTCTTCTAGTTCTTCCTCTTGGGTGCTGGGCGCCAGTTCTACTTTCTTCCTCCGACCCTTGGGCTGTTCTGTCGCCAATTTCTTCTTTGGTGTGGGCATCCTTTTGTAGACAATCTTGATTGGTGCCCTTTTTGACAGATTCTGAAGAATCTCAGTATACATGCCGAATTGATTGACACCGAGATCCAAATTTGCATCATTTAGTGCATCGGCATATGCCTTAGCAACTTTGGCAGAGATCTCATAACCCAGCTCAAGAGCATACGCATCTCTTGGTTCCACTGCTTGAATGATGCAGTTGTCGGTGGTAACCAGAAAACATACATCGTCCTTGTAAAGGTCAACAATAGTTGACGGTACTCTTTCTCTTTCGTGCATCTTCAATTGAAACGCTTCAAAATGTTCAGTCATCGCTTTGCTTAACTGATCTCCTAGTCTATTAGCCATTTCAGTGATTTGATGCATGACCGTTTATCGGTTGTCCAAGCCACTTTACCGATACCTAGGAAGAAATCCAAGTAGAAAAAGTATAGGCACATCAGGAGGGTTCCATACTTCATGGATTTCTTTTTCACAACTCCAAGCCTCTTCATGTTTTCAAATATTTGGCTCTGAAGCATTGCACAGATGTCATATCGAGCATTTTCGTGCATGATGCGGTGCGCAGCATGAATTGCACCACCTGGTATGCTGTTCCAGTTGCTTGACTGATAAACCTTGTATCCGATGACAGTAGACGCAAAGCGTACTCCATCATCTTCAATGTCATTCACAATCATAAGTCGACCATCAGACTTCGACTTGGTCAGCTTGTTGACAACGGTATTGGTGATGGTGCGCAGGGTTAGCGCTTCCCCTTTATCACTATATCCAGTTACTCTGTGGAGATCTTCTTTGGTGATCTCGTGACATGCGCCTCTAGTGAGCCAGAAACCTGGTTCGTGAAGATGGCTCAACACCAATCTGACTTGGTCTTCCCGGAAGATTGCAGGGTAGCATAAACCATTTATTAATCCGGATGATACTAGATTGGCCTATTTGTCAGGAAGTTTCCCTTCTTCGCATAATGACAGATACTGTCCTTGAATATAAGTTTCTCCCAGTTCTTCCTGTTTGGCGTGAATAAATGTTGTAACATCCTCGGTCAAGAGGACTCCTTTTGGTATAGAAGAGAGCGCTCCAGCCATGTCGTTTTCTCTATTCTGAACCAGCAAGATGTTGTATGCTGGCCTATCCACCTGATCTCCTTTGATCAATTTTACGGTAGCGGAAGATGAGGCCATACTTGCTAACCGGTAATTTGCAGAGAGTAGCTTAGATCGATATTGCAAATAGTGATTCTCAGTGATCAAGGCACGAGAATAATACTTAGCACAAGAATTCGTAAATAATACAATAAGCGGACTGAAAACTTGTGAGTAATTCTCCTTTCTTTTATAGACTTAGATTATAACGGTAACTATTTGTTAAACGGCTACAGTAATAAATGCCTTACCTAAATTTACTTTATGTTTTCCCAACGGGTTAATTATAATTTGCCTTACTGGTTTTTCCTTACAGACCGAGTGAGTCCGATTCTCACCAGTCATACCAGGAACGGTAGGGGATCTACCGGTTCCCTCTAAGCCTTCACGGCTCAGTTTGCTAATGAAATATCGCCATCAGCAGATGGTGATCTTTCCTCTGTCTTCTCTTCAGCGGAGCTCTTTGATTCTTTTACGAACCAAATATGTTTGACTATTTTCTTAGTCTTCTCTTCCCTGTTGGTTTTTTCTTTAGGTTTGACTGGTTCCTTCTCCTTACTAGATAACCGGTTCCTGTACTCTTTGGCTTTGTGTCCAACTTTGCAGTGATAGCAGACTACCCCGGTTGTCTTTCCTGGGTGCGTTCTTCTTGTGTTGGTTGACTTGTCCCAAGAGCCATTGTAATTGTGTGATCCACAGTTCATACAGTTGACTGTACTCTGGTTCTTGTTTCTCTTGGTGAATACCGGCTTTGGGGATCTAAATGCCATTGTCTTGGATCTGCATTCTTCTGCCTTGTGTCCAAATTTGTTGCATGCATAGCAGTAGCCCCTGAAGCTTCCCCTGCTACTACTGAACACAGATATGGGACTGGACTAGCACTCATTGGTTTTGTGACCATTTTTACAGCAGTTCTTGCAATGACTGTTGTTGGTCCTTACCGGTGCATTTCTGCAGTTGTTAGTTTTATGACCCGGTTTCCCACAATGCTTACAAGATGCGTTAAGGATATTCTTCCCTTTTGGTTTCTTCTTATCCTTCTTGATTGCTTTTGCCCTAAAAGGCTCACCATTTTTTTTTGTAACTTCACCGGTGAATCCAAGACCGGTTTGATCTTTATGCCTTCTTTGAGCTTTAAGTTAATCATCAAGCTTGGTCGAGCTTTTATTGTATCTTTTCAGAATTTCATTTGTTTCTTCAAGTTCGTTCATTTGTTCCCTCAGTTGATACAACTCTAGAGACAGTCTATTGCACGCTTCATTCCTGTTATGCCAACCTTTCTGCATGTGAGCATTTTCTTGGGTGACACTCTGCATGTCTTCTTGAAGTTGTAGGATGATAAGTTCATTTGCTCCTACCGCTTCCACTGCCCGGTCCCTTTCTTTCTCAGAGGTTGTCAAGGACTTGACTGCTGAGTTCCTTTCATCTTCAACTTTTCTCTTTTTCTTGATTAGTTCAGTCATCCTCAGGGGATTGTCCTCTTGTTCTCTCTTAAGATTAGAGATCTGATCAGTCATGATCTGATTCTTGTCCATGAGTTCAGATACTGCCTCCTCAACTTCATCAGATCCACTCTGCCAAGAGAGTTCGTCAATGGTTTCATTGCTCTCATTTAACTATAATGCTAGCTCCTTTCTCTTTGCAAGTGATCTTCTCAATCTATTCTCTAGAGATGCAATGATGTCATTGGCTTCCTCGAGCTGTTTCTGATACCAGTAAACTTCCATGATCTTTCTCTCAAGCTGTTAGGCTTGGTAGTATAGAGAGCTTGGCTCTGATACCAAGTATTAGTACTAAACCGGTTACTGAGAGGGGGGCGTGAATCAGTAAATATTATCTCTTTGCCAGTTTAAAACTTGTAAACAGATCATTGAATGTAAAACAGAATCTAAACAATCATTCACAAGCATAAACAGATTCACACAGATCAACTCAAGTATTTATACGTGGAAACCCTCGGTTAGAAAGAAAAAACCACGGTGAGACAGAGCTCACAACTTCACTATCGCAGAATGAAGGCGCCCTGTTAGGAGCTTACAAAAGCACTGATTGAAGTGCTACCCGGTTAAGGGATTTTACAAAAGATCTGTTAAGATCTGAACCCTGTTAGGAGTTGCCTGGTTACAGGGCTTTGAACATCTACAAAGATGTTACCCTATTAGGGGATTTTACAAAGAACCGATTAGGTTCACCCTGATAGAGGGATTTCAATATGCTTTCACTCCTTATAAAAGCAATGATCTTATTTTGACACTGACTGTCTGATTAGATCATACCTGTTGATCTCTTCTCCGGTTTGCCTGGCTGTTGATCTCTCTTTCTTTCTTCACCTCTGTGCCTGCAGCACTTCTCAGAAGATATCTCTCCTCTGCTCTATGCAATCATTAACTATCAACAACATTTTTCTTTGTGTCCTATGACCTATATTTATATAAGAGTTCATCGTAATGAAACCCTTAACTCATAGAACCGTCAAGTTGCAAACTCCGCATTAAATCATGCAATCAGCAAAGAGCTATGCGCTTTGATCTGGAGTTTACCTTCCAAAAACATCCGCAGGAATAAAGTTAACTCTTGTTAAAAAGCTAACCCTACTTCTAAGCGGTGGATGTCCCGTATAATCCGGCTTTTAACTTAAACTGTAACTAAAACTGATCCATAAAATCCGGATCGGATCTATCTTGCAATTAGATCGATATACCCTTATACCCGGTTTGTCCCTATATGCTTCATAAGACCGGTTCTGAGTTCTTGATTCGGTCTACCGGTGTATCTATCGAAATAGTCAACCGGTGCATACATTTTGTTCTTCATCTACCGGTGTCGTCTAAGTAATGTGAGTGACTGATGACCCTTTACCAGTGTGAGGTTTGTGAAATACACTAATGACAACTCATATTGCCAACAGGTTGATATTTCATTAAAATGGAAAATAGGAATAGCTCCACAATTGGGTCAGCTACAAGGTCAGTCAGTGCCCCAATAGATGCATGTCCATCTAGATATGTAGGCATGCATCCTAAAGGGGCTAGAGATAAGGCTTGGAAATATTGCTTTGAAGGACCCAAATATAATACTGTGATATGCATAAAATGTGAAAAATTAATTAATGGAGGCATATCTCGTTTGAAATACCACCTTGGAGGGATGACAAAGTATGACACAAGGGTTTGTGACAACACCACGGAAGAAATAAAGAGAGACGAATGCCTTGCTCACTGCCCAAGAAGAGAAAAAAATGCAAAGGGAAAGGGCAAAATTAGTCATGAGGGTAGCCATTTCTGAATCTCAAGGTATTCCACTGTCTCCTTTTAAAGAATCATTTATTATTTTTTAATCACCATTATTAGTTTGGATTTTGCTAAAACTATGATCATAATAAAATAATGTGGGTTGTGACCAAGTATCCCAATCAACCTTGAAGAAGAAGCAGCACATGAGGGCATAGTGGGCTCCTTTCGTGACCCATGTATTTGCAAATCTACCATCCGCTCAACCACCACTTTTGCTGGTTCTAGTAGACAACCACCATCTGTGCCACAACCATCTTCTATTGATAGTTTTTTTGTGCACAGAAACTGGTGCAGGGGCACCTCGACATTTGCTCATTATTAGAATATTGATCTATTTGAAGTCGTTTAGAACTTCACGAAACCATTTATTAAACTATGTGGTAATGTACTCAATGTATTCGAAATCGGTTTACATGATGTGTGTAATGAAAAGACCGAAAGCAAAAGTAACCGGTCATGGAAGATAAACGGTTTGTAACCATTCCAGATTGTCTTTATATAGACAATATTATGTAATCAAAAGGCGTCGACAGAGATATTGGGTGATAAGAAATAGAATAGAAAAGTTGGCAAGAATTGGGCTCTCTGGCCTCCAACCAGAGAGCCAACAATATGATGTAATCATTCCGTTTTAATGAACTGTATTCTATTGGAGTTTATGTTTTGATTTTTCCCAATATCGTTGAGTTATTCCTTATATAGGTTTTTATGCAGATCAATTTCTTGTTTGGTTTTAGAAGAATATAACAGTGAATGATATCGGGTTTCATGACAGTGGTAATAATGGACCTTTCTGATTTGTATGTTGGTTTATGACAGTCTTGAATGTATGGTATCGGGTTTTGGAGAGTTTGACAGTAATTAGAATCGGGTTCCATGTTAGTCTCGATTTGGGGACGGTTGAATAGAGTACTTGCGGTTTCCAGATATGCCTCAAAATCGTTCAGATTTATTATTAGTGATTTCGAATCATGCTGATGGGATATGCATACTCGACTCCAAATGTTTGAATACATCGTGTGTAAAACAGTTTTCAAGAAACCGTTATCATTGATAATGATCAATGCAGCCTGTTGGCTATCGGTCTTTGTAAACAAAAAAGTGGCAGAGCGGACATTCATGTCACAGCGCGGCTATGGCTTGGTCTTTGCCGCGAGACAAATGGTGGCAAATGTATGATATACGTGTATAGTCGTATGTCGACAGTCCTCTTGAAGGAGACCCGAAAGTTGATGTATGAAGAAAGGTGGCGCACTTTGTACTTGCATGTTCTGTTTGAATAGACTAGCAAAGAACATTAGATTGTGTGTTCGGTTCTTAAGAAGAAAAGGGGGCGGCCAGTGCTATCATGAGGAAACCGTAAGGTTTTGGTTGCTATTGTGGGGAGTACGGTATGGCCGATCCCATTAGCAAGTTAAGAAGAGAAAGATTCTCTCTTGTTGGTCGGTGACCCAAGAGAGAATCGGTGACCAATATGGAAAAGGTGGTGAACACGTCTATTACGTGTATGATCAAATGAGAACCAGACCCACAAGGTATGAAAAGGACCATTGAATATAATTCGGCAAATGGTGAGTGTGATTTAACAAATAGGCATAAAGCATGAGTTAAGTCGATATTGTTATATTGACATTGTCATTATTTAGATAATGAAAAGAGTACGAGCCTCTAATCTCTTGTTAAAAGAAAGAGATAATGATGAAGTTGCAGACTTCATGAACACCAACGATGTCCTCTGCGCCAGAAACACATCTGGAGCACAACCATCATTGGAAGCTACTGAGTGGAACAACAATGTGCATTGGCAAGTTGACATTCAATGTGTCGATTTCTGGTATTTCAACAACATCCCCTTCAATGTTGCAAAAAGTCCGTATTGGCTGCATTTTGTGATGGGAATTACTGTAGCGGGAAAGGGCTACAAGGCACCTTCTCCTACAGACTTGAGAGGGAGGTTAGTTCACTTCTTTTAATTTTTAAATGTTTTACAGTTTTACTTATTTTTGTTGAATGTAAGTTATTTTTTGAATCAAAATTGTGTACTTGATGTTAATTTTACTTCGTACTTGTAGGTTGCTCAACAATGCTGTTTCTAGGGCCAAAGATGTGGTAGAAGACCAAAAAAAACAATGGAAACAATTTGGCTGCACCATTCTTTTAGATGAATGGATAGATGGAAAAAACCGTACCATCAGCAATTTTTTGGTTTCTTGCAAGGATCAAGCAGTCTTTTTTAAATTTGTAATGTCCCCTAGCTGATTGACCTTAGGAAATGGGGACAATTTCCTGAATTCTTGATAAAAGACTAATGAAATAGCAACAACCAATGCCAACTAATGTTTCTGATTTATATGATTAAGAGTGTGCTTAATTGTGTTAATGTATTTGCATTTTAGTGTAATGACCACTGGGATCTCTGCTATATCAAACAAGATGATCTTGTGGTGTTGCTATGTCTATTGTATTCATTTTGAGCATATGTAAGAGCTTGCTCATAGCAATAACAATTGTCGTCCCTGACTTGATTTCTTAAATTATGCAATGTTTAATGCTGTGTCCAATATGGATGTCCAGCTTTGCAAACTAATTTGATTGAATGTTTAACATACGCTTTTCTCCCTCTAATACAATTGTGTTATCTCCCGTATATAGTTATGAGTTTTATAACCTGTTATAGCCACTGTAGCATATCTAGTTAAAGGTAAGAGGTAGGTATGCTTTCAATCTGTGCTTATATTCCGCAATATATATAAGGCTGATGATTATCAGGCAGCCTTTTAAACAACATTAAGAGGCTGCTGTTTTATTAACTTTGATGTATATGTGTTTTGCTTATATTGCTGATTGATTCCTATCTATATATATTTCCTTCTTGATTTCCCCTCCAATGATCAATTTCCCACTCCTTATAACTCTTGAGTCACCGAATGATCATACCCCTTAGAACTCAAAAGACATGCCCGTAAGGAGATCACATCTTTTCATATACAGCCATCGCTGCTATGACCATTGTACCATTTAATATCAGCATAATCAATAGTGAAATTACACCCTTTGCTGAAGCATCTAATCACTACACCGTTTCTTAATTGGGAAATTATTATACCAAATAGATCGTGATTTGTCAATGGATATCTGATTGACGTTATTACTCATAATTAGTTTATGAATATCTGATACATCTTCTGTGATGTAACAGACTTGTATCAATACTTAATGACGTCTTACTGAGCTGATGATCCCTCCTTGTCTTTGGCCAAGTCGTTGTTTTCTTATTTGGTGAAATATACAAGTCTCATTCAAAGAGGTTGACATCCGATGTAGAGGTCTCGAGGCTATCTAACGTGGACTGTGCAAGCTCTTGCTACAGCATAGTCGATATAGTCTTAAGAAAATATATATGGTGGAATGAGGATAACCGTATGCCATACTTACATGTTTGATTGAGCTGACGTGTTCTCTACTCGACAATCCCTGATTTTCTTGTTGAATTAGTGAATGCTTGCTCAATACTTTCTTACATAGATCATTGCCTTGATTAGACCTTCACTGTGAGTTTCATTATTGATATTGATTCTTCATTTTTGTCTTTTTGGTCAATTAATGTCATTCACATGAAGGACAAGACAACTCACGACAAGCTTAGGTTTCTATTCATTTATTTTAATATTATTATTTATTTGTTTATATTATATTATAATATAATTAAAATATTATATTTAATAATAGATTATTTATTGTATTATAATATTACCATATTCCTATAATATTATGTTATTATATTTATGGCACTCTTCCATTATATAATTAATAAAATAATTATATTATCATTTATTTATTTATTTTATTATTTCTTATTAAATCCTATTCTAGAAAGGGGACGTTACAAAATCCTTGGATGCCTCCGACAAGGTAAAGACAGCTGAAACTTTGGCTCTAATGTTAGAGCAAGTTGTGATGAAGGTGGGGATTGATAATGTGGTGCAAATCATAACCGACAATGCAGCAGCATATGTGGCAGCAGGTAGGATCCTCCAAGAAAAATATAGTACATTTTTTGGTCTCCTTGTGCAGCACATGTCCTTGACCCTTTGGAGATTATAGGAAAATTGGATTGGGTGAGACCAATTGTAGAGGATGCAAGAAAGATAACAAAATACATCTACAATCACCCTTGGAATCTCCGCTTGATGAGAAAACACACCCAAAGGAAGGAGTTGGTTAGAGTGGGAGTCACAAGTTTTGCAACGATTTTCTTAACATTGCAAACTATTATTACTTCTTCGAGAAATGAAGCAAATGTTTGTAAGTCAAGCATGGCTAGACTCAAGTTATTCAAAGAAGCTTGATGAAGAAAGTGTTGCATACATTGTCTTCGACAACCAATTTTCACAAAGTGCTATAGAAATTGTGAAGGTAACTTGGAAACTTCAAAAGTTGAATATTTAATTTTTTTTTATTCAAGAATCAAGTCTTTCATTATTAATTTGTAACTCTAGTCTCTAATGATTAATGATAATCTTTTTCGACTTTTCAATTGTTGGTGTTGGAGCCCTTGGTTAGAGTTCTCCGCTTGGTAAATAGGGATCAAACCCCAATAGGGTATCATTATGAGGTCATGGATAGGACCAAAGAGGCTATCAAAAATTACTACAAGGGGGCCCACCTCAAATTTGACCCCATATGGGAAATTATTGATAGGAGGTGAAACAATCAGCTCCACCAACCCATTATTGCAGAGGGGTACTTCTTCAACCCTCATTTTCGTTTCTCTTCATCCTACTCAGATCCCAGTGGAGAGGTCATGAAGGGGCTCATTGAATGCATGTAGAGGATGGTACCCGATATTGAGGTGAGAGACCTCATTGTGGCTGAATTGGAAGTGTACCAGAATGCAACGGGCAAGCTATTCTCTTCAAATGTGGCAAAGAGAGGAAGAAATACTCAAACCCCAAGTACAATATTTCAATTTTTGGAGTCTTTCACATGCATGATAAGTAGATAAAAACTAACTTACCAAAATATGTTTTCACCTTGCTTTCTAACTCTTTAATATTTTATTTTCTAGATGCTTGGTGGCGAAATGGGGGTGGAAATGGCCCAAATCTGCAAAGACTTGCCCTCCAAATCTTATGCCATCCTTGTAGTTCATCCAGTTGTGAATGTAATTGGAGCTTGTTCGAGATCATTCACATGAAGAACAAGTTAGCACAAAATGCCTCAATGACCTTGTCTTTGTACAATATAACCTTCTGTTGCACGTAAGAAAGGCAGAGGGAACACTAGTTGGTCCACTTGATTTGGATGACATAGATCCTTACTATGATTGGACATAAAGGAGCAGCCTCCATTGTTCACAGAGGATGAGATCTACGATTTGGAGAGGCAAGCTACGGAGGAGGGTGGATTCGTAGTGGGATTGGATGACATTAAGGAGGATGAGGACATTGAGGAGGATGAAGATGATGAGTCATTGTCAGCATTAACACCATCTACATTCAGGATGGAGGTTGTGATATCCCATTATTTTGATCAAAATAAACATGTAAATAAGGGCAAGGAAAAATAAATAAATATACCTTGTCTTGTACATATTTCCTGCACTTGCATAATAGTTAGTCATCATCATTGCATAAGCAATTTGTGTCATCCCCATAAATGTATTCATTCATAATGTGTCATCACATACATATGCATACATACATAAATACATACATATACATGCATACATACATGATCCACATCATACATGAATACATCCATGTTGAGGCATACCATTATACCACATCTTCGTATCATTGATATATGAATACATACATGCTACAATGTTCTATGTGCATATCGGAACATTCTATCATGTATGGTCATACATCATCATATACACATATATCTTTGCATCATAATATTGGAGAGAATGGCATCATGAGATCATTGTTCTCCATGGTCAGGTGTCACTGCTGACTCATGGAACTGTTTATACAGCCGAGAGTATTCTGGGCTGATATTACCAATAATGATTTATGATTACTAGGAATAATCCAATTGATTACTCATAATAATCATAAATGATTATTATGAGTAAATGATAATTCTCAGCGATGGTTATAATCATTTACCATCGATACTTGGCATATATTGACTGTTATGTTTCATTTGCAATAACATACGATTATTCGTAGAATCGTATTGGTTATCCATTAACAAATGGCGGTTAATGATAATGAAGTTTGGCATCTGTTCATCGTGCCTCTTTGGCATGTATATATACTAAGCCGATCGGTTATCCAAAGCATACATTGAGAATTGATTTTATAAACATCTCCCTTTTTGGAATTTGCTCGAGTAAGAACATAGACAGTTGCTAGCGCAACCTATATCAAGTGCAAGTGTTATAATTGTAGATCAAAGACGGCACCAGTCAAAGAGCAGATAACATTATTGACATATCAGAGACGGCCCCTATAAAGAGTATTTGCATAATTCATAATAGAATATTTGAGACGGCATACTTATGCCTAGTATTTATCCTGTAACTTGCAGCACATATCAGAACGCATATCACAGACAGCTCACAAGGTAATGTGCATACATTATATTGCTAAATTAGAAACAACCAATATACACATATATCAAATCCTATATTGCTTTTGAACTGCCAAGCGTATATAGCAGTCATTGACATAATTGTAATAGAACTGAACTATCAATTGTATTTCATTGTGGCATTTGAATTACCAGACATATATATATCTATTTACCATCACATTGTCATACATTAGTGCATTTCCATTCTAGCATTTAGAAATTACCAGTCATATCCATAATTCTATAAATTGTGTTCATAATTCATTATCGTAAATCATATATCTGCACTTTATATTCATTGACCCATGTAGTGTCCAAATAATCTAAAAGGGGACATTACAATTGGTATCGGGGCCACGTATCCTAACCAGCAGTGAATGAGCAAACCCTTATTAACCTATAGTAGAAGAAAGAAGGGACGACAAGAAGCAATCATGGGAGAAGGAAATATGGGAAACAAAGTAGACCAAGTGATCCATGAACAAAGAGAACTACAAAACAAATTGACACTACTAATTGAAGTTCTAAACCGATCCACATTAATCCACACTCTTGAAAACCACAAAAACTACGCCTGACAAGAGGAACAATCACAAAACAACACTCCCAAAAGACAAGGTTCTAGACCAAGATTACCCAATTTCACACCACCAAAGGGTTAAATGGGAGGAGAACCATCTTTTGCCATAATTCAAGACCAAATCAAGCAAAATTGGGAAGTGGGTGATATGCATAACGAGATGTCCTTTAAAGAGTATCTCGAATTGAGGATGAAATACATGCCTCGAAGGGGAAGTAAGGAAGGATTTTCAGAATTAAAGAGGAAGGTGGGAAAGCTAAGCATACCATGTTTTGATGGGACCTCAAAGATGTCTGCAAGAGCATGGGTGCAGATACTCGACACCTATTTCCAACTGAACCCCATGGCAGAAGAAGCTATAAAATATGCAGCCCTACATTTAGATGGAGTGGCACATGAACGGTGGCACCATGGAATGATAACAATGGGGGATTCTAGGATCACTTCCTAGGTTTAGTTCACTGAGAGACTTATTGAAAGATTTGATAATAAAGATCTAGAGCTACACTTCAAAGAGCTCACTCAAGTCAAACACCGAGGGAGCATAGATGACTACATCACAGAATTTCAAAGAACATCTGTCCTAGTAACAGACATCTCCAAAAGAAGGCTAATTGTACTTTTCATGGATGTGTTACAAGATCCCTTAAGAGGTTGGGTCAAAGCATTAAATTCTCTTTCCCTACCAGAGGCTATCAAGAAGGCTAGGGATATGGGTTTTGGGTCTAATAAAAGAAAACCTCTCTATAAGGATCCTCCAATTGCTAAAGAAAACCCCACTCCTTCCAACAAAGAAGTAAATCCCAGACCTAGATTAGATTTTGAGACTCACCAAGAGCTTAGAAGGCATAAGAGCATAAAACTCAAATACTTGTGGGCAAGCATTTTTAAAGGAGGGGAGACTGATATCCCATTATTTTGATCAAAATAAACATCTAAATAAGAGCAAGGAAAAAATAAATAAACATACCTTGTCTTGTACATATTTCCCGCACTTGCATAGTAGTTAGTCGTCATCATTTGTGTCATCCCCATAAATGCATTCATTCATAATGTGCCATCACATGCATACATACATGATCCACATCATACATGAACACATCCATGTTGAGGCATACCATTATACCACATCTTTGTATCACCGATATATGAATACATACATGCTACAATGTTCTATGTGCATATCAGAACATTCTATCATGTATGGTCATACAACATCATATACACATATATCTCTGCATCATAATATTGGAGAGAATGGCATCATGAGATCATTGTTCTCCATGGTCGGGTGTCACTGCTGACTCATGGAATTGTTTATACAACCGACGGTATTCCGCACAGATATTACCAATAAGGATTTATGATTACTACAAGTAATCCAATTGATTACTCATAATAATCATAAATGACTATTATGAGTAAATGATAATTCTCAGCGATGGCTATATTCATTTACCATGGATACTTCGCATAAATTCGCTGTTATGTTTCATTTGCAATAACATACGATTATTCATACAATCATATTGGTTATCCATTAACAAATGGCGGTTAATGATAATAAAGTTTGGCATCTGTTCATCGTGCCTCTTCAGCACATATATATACTAAGACGATCGGCTATCCAAAGCATACATTGAGAATTGATTTTATAAACATCTCCCTATGTGGAATCTGCTCAAGTAACAGCATAGACGGTTGCTAGCACAATCTATATCAAGTGCAAGTGTTATAATTGCAGATCAAAGACTGCACCAGTCAAGGAGCATATAACATTATTGACACATCAAAGACGGCTCCTGTACAAAGTATTTGCATAATTCATAATAGAATATCTAAGACGGCATACTTTTGCCCAAGTACTTATCCTGTAACTTGCAGCACATATCAGATCGCATATCAGAGACAGCTCATAGGGTAATGTGCATACATTATTTGCTAAATCAGAAACAACCAATATACATATAAATTGAATTCTATATTGCTTTCGAACTGCCAGGCGTATATAGCAGGCATTGACATAATTGTGATGAATTGAACTATCAGTTGTATTCCATTGTGGCATTCGGAATTACCAGTCATATATATATCCATTTACCATTAAATTGTCATACATTAGTGCATTTCCATTCTAGCATTTGGAAATTACCAGTCATATCCGTAATTCTGTAAATTGTGTTCATAATTCATTATCATAAATCATATATCTGCACTTCATATTCATTAACCCATGTTAAAAGGGGACATTACAGAGGTCGAGTCACAACTAGTTGTGCAGAGGGAGGAGGCACAACCATAGCCACAGCCACAACGAACTTCTACGACTAGACCCCCCACCACTCCAATAGTTTTTACTAGAGCTACTGGAAAGGGGAAGAGGAAGATGTAGACTATTTTGATATTGTACTTGTATTTGCATATAGTTTTACAAAGACAACTTGCTAGTTTTAGTTTGCTTCAGAGTTCAGACTATCAAACTATGGCTACCAGCCATCAGCATTCCACACAAGGATGTGACTTTATACCCTATTTGCATTTATATATATCTAGACTCATCTTGTTTGGTTTGTTTACTCATTTGTTGACTCATTAGATGCATCTCCTAATTGAATTTTGCAAAAAAATGCATTTCTAATTAAATTTAAGCAAATTTTCAAGTTCCCAATATTTCTTTTGCCCCTGGTGATAAGTTGTCGATAACAATGCATGTACCCATATGCAACCAAACCCCTAAAAAAATATTTCACACACCCACATACCTAGTTTGTGTACCCACACCCATCCCTACACCTACACTGATAGTTGATACCACTGAAAGATCCCCAACCGAATCTAACCCAATTTTTTTGATTTGTTTGGTTGTTGAATGGAGAGGTTTTTGAGTTTTTTGCAATGTGTTTTGGTTTAGATTTCAATGTCAATGTTTGTTTGAACTTTTCCAGGTGAAACATGCAAATAGCAATGATTTTTGAACTTAAAATGCAAATGTAACAAAAGATCAGAACTCTGATTTATTACAAATACTAATGCATTTATTCAAAATAAGAGAACATAATGTCCCCATTTTTGGGAGCGTCAACTTTTGGAGGATTAGCCTATTTCCCAACCCTTATAGGCTAATGGAGTTGTTCAGAGGGTCTAGTTGGCAAAGCCAGAGACCGATTCCCACTCTAGTGGTCAGGGATGTTCAGGATTGTTCTTTGTTTGAGTCAGATTGGCACACTTACTATTTACAGTGACTATTTTGGGAAAGTCAGGGTTTCAATCTTTAGCAGGGCGCGTGAACAACTTAGTGGCAATGTTGAGATTCAATATTGTTGACTAAAGCAATTATTCAGAGACTTACTATTTATAGTAAGTCATTGTTGAGGAGTTGCTATATCTAGCAAAGGCACCCAGACTCAAGGTATGCATAGTGATTGACTCATTTGTCAGTTGGCTTAGTTTGAGGGGCTTAATATTTATAGTAAGTCAATTATGCCCAATTACTATAATTGGGAGGGCACCTGGAGCAGCCTTAGTTGCACTGACGACCCTTGGTGCCTTTAGTTTGATAGGTTCATAGATTTACTAATTATAGTAAGTCTGGGATTGATAGAGATGGACCCTTACTATTTGTAGTAAGGCAATTAAAAGTGCAGTGCATGCAGTGGTTGACTCCTTGGTTCAGACAAAACTGAGGAATAATGAGTATTCATGGAGTTATGACATTTTAATTATTAATAAACTAATACTTTATTAATAATTATTCAGTTATGGCACATTATGAAATAAGGTTATAATTGCATTTTAATGAAGGAGTCAATTTATCATTAAAATAAGGCCAAATGACTTAGTCATATGCATTTAAATGTCATTTATCAAAAGCGGGCCTATTTATTATTAATTCCCTAAGTCAACGTGAGCACATGAAAAGCAAACATTTAATGATTTGGAAAAATAAAGAGAAAGCAAAGTCTTTTTCATGTGAGAAATATAAAGGGAAATATAATTTAATTATGAATGCAATTTCCATCAAAAGCAAATATATTTTCAAGTTATGTGAGGAATGACGCTAAAGATAGACTTGTTATGGAGAATTATATAAAGCCAAAAAGAAAAATGTCAACCATTCTATTGAGCATTTGATAATTGTGAATTTGTGTTGTTGAGAGCCAAGGGTTTCAGCATTACTGGAGAATTGAGAATTCTTCACAATTTCAGCACTTTGAATTGGTGAAATACACAATGAATTGTGCAATGACTATGGCTTTATATCAGAATCCATGAATGTGCTTCAAGGTGTAAAGATTGGGGTTTGATAGCATTGAATGCATTAAGTTTTTTTGTAGAGATTAGAAGATCATCAAATAATACAGAACGCAGCCTGTAATAGCAGTATTAATAATTTTTGAAGGCAGCCGTAGGTAATATGCAGCCGTGTGAGCCAGTGTTAGAGGTGTGGGTTGATTCAAAGGCACGTTGAGGGTTTTTTGTGCATCAATAGACATCAGTATTTGGCGCCAAGGTTCAGAATTATTTCAGAATACACCTGCGATACTTTTGGGGGTCTTAAATGCAAGCTGCAATAATTTCCAGGTTTTTTAATATTGCAAATAAGTTATATTTCCATGCATTGTTCGTCATTGTAAATAATTTATTTCCTGCAATTGAAGAAAGTGGAATTCTTGTGAATAGTTGCAGCAATTAGTTTGTATGCAAATTGTATGACGAAATGTCTTAGAATAGTCTGGTGCATTTTCAAAATGATAAACCTGCCAAGTGTTTGTCTTAATGTCTGTTCTATGCATGTGTGAAAGCTAAAGGATATAAATCTGATTTGAGCTTACAAGTGTTTGATAAAATGCCTATGTATGATTTCAAGACATTGCAAAACAGCGAATGACTATCAATTATCAGAAGTAGGTGAGTTAGAATCAGCAGGGGTTCTTACAGTGGTATCATAGCGATTTCCTATCATCTTGATGGGGGGTAAATCATTGAGCTCACACATTTGATTTTGAGTGACCAACACTCTTGTAGTTGTCTCAATTATGGATAAATCCAAGAAATCAATTAAACATGGAAACTAGTTGAATAGCATGATTATTTCCAGGAAGCAGTCAAATGCCATAATGAAAAACTTGGAGTAGATTAAGAAAAATCAAAAAAGGATGGATGAATTACTTTCAAACCCGGCAACCATAGATAGTTTAGCACGGTATATGACAACCATTTTTAAGGGGTCTACATCACAAAACAAAAAGGTGATCTTTGAGGAGAATATTGGTACTTTCAACGCTCCAGAAGTTGTTAACAGTCATGATAACAATTCTGATTTTTATGACAGCTGAGAGTTGAGTTTGCATTAGCATGAGTTGATAGAGATTTCACATGTGGATGATGTTAATACTCAAGATTTGGGTACTAATGATGCAATTTATGATGAAAATTCATGCTATAGTGAGTCTAATTCTTCATATCAAACATTAGAGAATGAAGCAAAAAATTCATTTGTTGATAACAGGTCCCAGGATCGTTCTTCGGATGGACTTACAGTTACATTGGAAGTGGGAGAGTGTGAGGAAACTATTATAACAACAGCTTCAACTTTACCAGAAGAGCCATTCATTGAGGTACATAGAAGCAATACCCTAGTTGATGTGTGTGTTGATGATTGCACACATGAAGCTACTTTTCATGAGGTGAGCAATGAAGATACGACCTCATATCACAGTGCAGATTGTGTGCCAGAGAGCTTGCATGCGAGCTAGGAATTTCAGAGACATCATTTGGTTGGGCAACTGAAGGTTGATGACAAAATGATTGCCACAACCATTGAACACTTTGATGTTGTTCATCGGATGTTGGCTACCTATGGTTGGAGCATTCAAGTGACAAATGAGCAATATAATGGTAGTCTTTCCCTTACAAAGTTTCATACACTTTGAGAAGCCATCAGAATAATGAAACATAACTATTTACAGTTATTGACTGATAGAGACTATCTTCTTGAGTAGGGGTGCACTTGCTATGATGCATTGAGGGGAAAGGAAGAGCAGGTAGATGAGCTCACTCATGAGTTGGGGTGACTATGGATTCATTGGAGAGCACCCAATTGGCCCTTCAAGAGTCAGGATCACGGCTAGAGGATTTTAGCAGGAGTTGAGGCGAGCACAGTCTTCACCATCTGCAGTTACAGTTCAGTTTCCTACAGTGGCAATTGGTGATGATTTGACATCCATGGGTTGTGGTGATGGTTGCAGTAGGGAAGTGGCTACATCCATTACAAATACAGGTGCAGTAGTTCCAAATGGGATGAGTGCATCTGTTGAGAGCAGGAGAGAACCACATGTTGTATCAAGTTCCCCCATGGTTACATCCACTGTAGGTGTTGGTGATGAGTCAGATGATAGTGGTTATGTTCAGTACTATGACAGTCAACGCTTGACCGAGGTGGGAGCTTTTAAATCGGGACTGCATAGGAAGGAATACTCATCATTACCTATCGGGTCCACACACAGAGGATTTGATGATGCATCAGCGTGGATTGGTTCCAAGGTTGGACCATCTGTTTTGAGATGGGTATTTGCCATCTGCAGTAGATGGGTTCAATAGCTGCGAGTTGGATTGGTTCCGAGGTTGGACCATTTGTTGTGGAATGGGTATTTTCCATCTGCAGTAGATGGGTTCAATAGCTGCGAGTTGGATTACTTCCAGAGTCATCACATTCATGGGATCCTAGAAAAGGATGGAGATAGTGGTTGTGTAATAGATGCATTTGGATGTTCTTATCTCCACAGTACGGATCGATGTGAGTTCAGTGTGCTTTGGGACCCGAGTGATGACATAGTACTGCAGTTTGGGCGGGTCTCATTGATTGGCTTCACCACTTTGGGCACAGTGAAGTTGAGTTCAGAATTGAGCAGCAAAAGTCTGAGGGTGTTCTTCTTGGCAGGCTTCTATTCAAAGTTTGGGATCCTTTCAGTGCATCGGGATTTTAGACAAAGTTAACTGAGGAGTTTGCAGGGGTTTACATGGTGAAGGGTGCCTACATTTTTCCTTTTGACCCTCATGTGCATGACCTCTTTCAGATGCACAGTTCACTTGTGCAGGTATTGGACAATGTGTATGACAACTCACTTTGCACAGTTTGGGGAAGCAAGCTTTGTCAACCTTCCAAGTTGCTTCCCTATGAGATATTCACTACTGCGACATCTACTGTCAGGTTTGTTTCAGTTTGGCAGGTTTCGTCAGTTAGATTGGTGATGATGTTATAGGAGCTAGTTGGTGATCACAGGGACATTACACAGTTCTACCATTGGGATTCGGGTGGACTAGTGTGTGTTTTTTTTGTTTCTGAAATTGCTTGGGGACAAGCAATTTTAGGAAGGGCGGACTGTAATGTCCCCATTTTCATGAGCGTCAACTTTTGGGGGATTAGCCTATTTCCTGGCCCTTATAGGCTAATGGAGTTTTTCAAAGGGTCCAGTTGGCAGAGCCAAAGACCGATTCCCACTCTAGTGTTCAGGGATGTTTAAGATTTCTCTTCGCTTGAGTCAAATTGGCACACTTACTATTTATAGTAAGTGACTATTTCAGGAAAGTCGGGGTTTCTATCTTTAGCACGGTGCCTAAACAGCTTGGTGGCAGCATTGAGATTGAGTATTGTTGACTGGAGCAATTATTCAAAGACTTACTATTTATAGTAAGTCATTGTTGAGGAGTTGCTATATCTGGCAAGGGCAACCAGACTCATGGTATGCACAGTGATTGACTCATTTGTCAGTTGGCTTAGTTTGAGGGACTTACTATTTATAGTAAGTCAATTATGCCCAAATGCTATTCTTGGCAGGGCACCTAGACCGGCCTCAGTTGCAATGACGACCCTTGGTGCCTTTAGTTTGATCAGGTTCAAAGATTTACTAATTATAGTAAGTCTAGGATTGATAGGGATGGACCCTTACTATTTTTAGTAAGGCAATTAGAAGTGTAGTGGATGCAGTCGTTGACTCCTTGGTTCAGACAAAACTAAAGAATAACGAGTATTCATGGAGTTATGACATTTTAGTTATTAATAAAGTAATACTTTATTAATAATTATTCATTTATGGCACATTATGAAATAAGGTTATAATTGCACTTTAATGAAGGGGTCAATTCATCATTAAAATGGGGCCAAATGACTTAGTCATGTGCATTTAAATGTCATTTATCAAAAGGAGGCCTATTTATTATTAATTCCCTAAGTCAACGTAAGCACATGAAAAGAAAACATTTAATGATTTGAAAAAAAAAAGAGAAAGCAAAGTCTTTTTCATGTGAGAAATATAAAGCGAGATATAATTTAATTATGAACGCAATTTCCATCAAAAGCAAATATATTTTCAAGTTATGTGAGGAGTGACGCTAAAGATAGACTTGTTATGCAGAATTATATAAAGCCAAAAAGCAAAAAGTCGAACCATTTTATTGAGCATTTGATAATTGTGAATTTATGTTGTTGAGAGCCAAAGGTTTCAACATTGCTGGAGAATTGAGAATCCTTCACAATTTCAGCACTTTGAATTGGTGAAATACCCAGTGAATTCTGCAATGACTATGGCTTTATATCAGAAGCCATGAATGTGCTTTAAGGTGTAAAGATTGGGGTTTGATAGCATTGAATGCATTAAGTTTTTTTGTAGAGATTAGAAGATCATCAAATAATACAGAACGCAGCTTGTAATAGCAGCATTAATAATTTTTAAAGACAGTCACAGGTAATACGCAGCCATGTGATCCAGTGTTAGAGGCGTGGGTTGATTCAGAGGCACATTGAGGGTTTTTTGTGCATCAATAGACATGAGTATTTGGCATCAAGGTTCAGAATTATTTCAAAATACACCTGAGATACTTTTGGGGGATTTAATTGCAAGCCGCACTAATCTCCAGGTTTTTTAATATTGCAAATAAGTTATATTTCCATGCATTGTTCATCATTGTAAATAATTTATTTCCTGCAATTGAAAAAAGAGAAATTCTTGTGAATAGTTGCAGCAATTAGTTTGTATGCAAATTGTATGACCAAATATCTTTGAATAGTCTGGTGCATTTTCAAAATGATAAACCTGCCAAGTGTTTGTCTTAATCCTTGTTCTATGCATGTGTGAAAATTAAAGGATATAAATCTGATTTAAGGTTACAAGTGTTTGATAAAATGCCTATGTATGAGTTCAAGACATTGCAAAACAATGAATGACTATCAATTATCATAAGTAGTTGAGTTAGAACCTGTAGGGGTTCTTATAGAGAACTAAAACACCACAACAAGAACAGGCATACTCGGAAGTCCAACGCCCACTCCTAGAAGGGTTTTTATTGCTAAAATACAATAATAATGTCGTCCAGCTAACTAGGTGGCACCAATGTGTTTTATTTGCAATGTTGATAACTGCTAAAACAAAATATGAAGTAATCTCTAAATCCTATGCCTAGCCTTCGGGCAAGATCATCCTGTCAACTGGCAAACCATCAATGTGCAGCAAACTGATCCATCACTATTCTCTGCTATCTAATGGAATCTTGTTAATGCTTACCGGTTATTGATAGGGGGGGGTGAATCAGTAAATACTATCTTAGCTTCAAACTTGTAAACAAATTCTCTGTTGTAAAGCAGTGTAGACAATCATTCACAAGCATAAACAGAGTCACACAGATCAACACAAGTATTTATACGTGGAAACCTTCGATTAGAAGAAAAAAACACAGTGAGACAGAGATCACAACTTCACTAGTACCAAATGAAGGTGCCCTGTTAGGAGCTTACAAAGCACTGGTTAAGGTGCTACCCGATTAAGGGATTTTACAAAAGATCAGTTAAGATCTAAACTCTGTTAAGAGCTGCCTGGATACAGGACTTTAAACATCAACAGAGATGTCACCCTGTTAGGGGATTTTTACAACGAACCGATTAGGTTCACCCTTATAGAGGGATTTCAATATGCTTTAACTCTTTATAAAAGCAATGATCTATTATGACACTAATTGTCTGATTAGATCGTACCTGTAGATCTCTTCCCTAGTATGCCTAGTTGTTGATCTCTCTTTCTTCCCTCTCCTTAGTGCCTGTAGAACTGCTCAGAAGATATCTCTTCTCTGCTTTACGCAATCTCCAACTATCAACAACAGCAACAACTTATCTTGCATCCTATGCACTATATTTATACAAGAGTGAACCTCTTGACTCAGAAAACCGCCAAGGCGTAAACTTACCCATAACTTATGCAACACCTGAGAACTGTGCATTGTGATCTGGAGTTTACCTTGAGATCATCCGTAGAGTTAAAGCTACCTTCTGTTAAAAAGCTAACTCCACTTCTGAGCGATGGATGTCTCGTATAATCAGGCTTTTAACTCAAATTGTAACTCAGACTGATCCACAAAATCCGGATCAAATCTATCTTGCAGTTGGATCGGTATACCATACCCGGTTTGTCCTTGTATGTTTTATAAGACCGGTACTTCTGTCGAAATGGTCAACCGGTGCTTACATTTTGTCCTTCATCTACCAATGTCTTCTAAGTAATGTGAGTGACCGGTGACCCTTTACTGGTGTGAATGGGGTTTGTGAAATACACTAATAACAACTCATATTGCTAACAATCTTCCCCTTTGTCATTGGTGGCAAAACTATTCACAAGCTTCACTCACTTAGTGTTCACAAAGCCATGTATCGATAGAACACTACTTCCCCCGACTGAGTGCTCCGGGTGCTACTAATTCCTTTGCTGCTTATTCCTTTGCATCTTCCCCTTTTTGCCTCCATAGGACAAAGAGTTTGGGTTGATAAGATTACATTTGTAGCGTTGTGAAGATGTGCTTATAGATGTTCTTTGCAGAGTGTAGGAATGGTGCCTAGTGACTGGTTATATTTTCAATGTTCTTTTGGACTGCTTTTAGAGAAACAATAATAGTTTCCATATCTTCTATTGTTTTGTAGTCCGGTTCTTTGAGCAGAGTATCTATAGAAGTAGTTGTTTGATGCATGATATCTGGTGTTAGGGCCAGAAGCATCTGAAATCCTATGACATCTTGGATTCTCTTATTCTGTTCTTCAGTTGTCTTTCTCAAGACTTGAGCAAGACTTGTCATTTCTCTGCTAAAGGTTGTCGCAGTTTTATTTTTGATGTCAAATTGTGTTGACAAAGTTCTTATGTCTTCTGAGGTCTTTGCAGCTTTGTCAGTTAAATCTTGCAAGAATATCTCAAAGTTCGAGTTTCTGCTCATCAAACCTCCTGCAACTTGTGTCTGCTGTTGAAGAACGTTTAAGTTGTTTGACAAAATAGCCTTTATATCTGTAGCCTATTTATGAAGAATCTCCACTCTTTTCTTCGCATAGTGGTCAATTGCTACTGTCTGGATCTGTTAGATCCTCACCCATTGTTTGAACTAATACTTCCACCTGGTCAATGACCAGTTCATCTTCATCTATATCGGCATCGGGTACGAAATTGTACAGGATATCTTTTACTTTGATCAGAACCATATCTTGTTTTCTTTTAGTAAGCTCTTTCAGCTGTTTTGTTGACATTTTGCTGATGTCAATTATTGTATCGGTTGTCTTGCTTCGTTTTGCTTCAGATTCTTTAGAGGACGAGGGCTTTCTTTTAGAGGAGCTAGCAACAGTTTCCTGTACCTTCTCTTTTCTCTGTTCTTGTGCCTTTGGAGCTTGCGCATGTTGGCCTTTATCCCATTTGTCTGGCTTGTTTCCCTCTTCCGGTGTGGCTTTTGGTTGTTGAACTTGTATTTCAGGCATAGCATCATCTTCTTCATGTGAGGGCTCTTCTGGTGGGGCTTGGACGTGTTGCTGCTCTTCAGCTATATGAAGATCACTTGTAGTGATTCCTTCATCTCCTTTAGCTAGACTTTCAATAGTAATATTGACAAAAGTTTGTCCCAATGTGACCTGTTCACGAGAGGAGAGCATTTCTGTAAGAACTTCATGTTCTTTAGTTATTGGAATCTGAGTTGCAGTAAACTGAACAAGTGGATCATTAATAGTAGCGGTGTGATCCTGAGGACCTATTGCTTCAAGAGTATTGAAGTCATACTGCTGCCAGAAGTCTAAAGTCTCCTTGAGGACGTCACTCTCATACCCATTGAGAATCTTGGCAACTCTGTAATTTGTATCAAAATTCATAGATGCTTCCTCTAATAGGAGTTTTACTCTCTTGTCCCTTAGACCAGGTCTAGCTTTTTCCAGTGCTTCCCTATTGATCTTTAAATTTATTTCTAGACCGGTTCTCCATTTTGTTTGAAGCTTACTGTTTAACTCAGGAGGAAAAATGCCCCTATAGTCCCTAGGAGTCTTGATGAAATCTAGTAGACTTTCAACAAGAGCTTTTTCAATTTCCTGTTTGTCCTCCTCAGCTAATACACTATACCATTTTGCTGCATTATCTATCTCTCTGAAATTTGTAATTTCAGCTACAATATCATTTACAGTCATAGTGCAAGCCTTACCTTTTTCTGGAGATACTAGGAGTGTTGGATTTGCAGGTTCATCAGTTATGTCAACAATAACCGGTTTATTTACTCCGAGTACACCTTTTCCTTTCCTAGTGTCAGGTACCGGTGAAGTTGTTGCTTTTCGGCGTGCTTCCTCTGCTTGTTGCTGAGTCTGAAGAAGATTGGTCTAGATGGCCACTCCTTCATTATGTACTTTATCGGTTTCTCCAATTAGTAGACTTATCCTTTTCTTCGTCAGGAAATTTTGTTGATGTAGTTCAGCTTGTTGAGTTGCTTCTTCCAGAGTGAGATGATTCTAGACTTCTAGCAGAGCCCGAATCCTGAATTCTTTTTCTCTGTTCATTGAGGCATTCCACCTATCTTGAAGAATATCCAAGAGATCCTTAGGTAGTACTATCTGAAGTTCCGCAGGATGTAAATGAAACTTATGAAGGCATATAACTACAGCATCTTCAATTTTTCTTCGATCCTCATCATTTGCCAGAGTGTATCTTCTTTCAACATTCGCCATTCCTCCATGTTCTTTCAATCCTGACACAAATTCATCAATTGTCGGCTTACCTCTTCTTGGTTGATCCTTCTTTGCTGGTATACCGGTTTTCTTCTTTCTTTCGATGAGTGGAACTGTGTCTTCAGAATCAGTTTCTTCAGCTTCTTCCTCCTGTGTGCTTCTCACCAGTTGAGCTTTCGTGTTTTGTGCTTTCGGTTGTGCATTTCCTGGTTTCTTCTTTGGTGTAGGCGTTCTTTCCACATACACATTCTTGATTGGTCCCCTTTTTAGATTTTGCTCTATTTCCTCACAGGTTCTAAACAATTGAGCACCGAGATCCAGGTGTGCTTCATCCAAGGCTTCTACATACGCCTTTGCGATCTTTGCAGTGATTTCGTAACCAAGCTCCGGTGCATACTCATCTCTTGGTTAAACTGCTTGAATAATGCAGAAGTCAGTTGATACCAGAAAACATACCTCCTTTTTATATAGGTCAATGATAGTTGACGGAATTCTTTGTCTGGCATGCATTTTCAGCTGAAGGGCCTTGAAATGATCGGTCATAGCTTTGTCAAACTGGTCTCCCAGTTGGTTGGCATAATCGCTGATTTCCATCATGACCGGTCAATCTGTTGTCCATGTCACTTTTCCTATTCCAGGGAAGGAATTAGAATAGTAAAAGTAGAGACAAACCAGAAGTGTGCCAAATTTTAGTGATTTCTTCTTGACGATCCCTAGCTTCTTCATGTTTTCAAAGATCTGTCCTCTTAGCATTTCGCACATATCATATTGTGCATTATCATGTATAATTCTAAAGGCTACATGTATGCCTCCACCCGATATGCTGTTTAGGTTACTGGATTGATATACTTTGTAACCGATCTCAGCAGATGCGAAGCGAACAGCTGGATCTTCAATATCAGTTACGGTCATCAATCGCTTGTCAGATTTTGATTTTGTTAGATTGGCCACCACTGTATTGGATATGGTTCTCAGGGTTAGGGCTTTCCCTTGATTGCAAAACACGGTTACCCTATGGAGATCATCTTTCGTGATCGGAGTGCAAATCCCTTTCATGACCCAAAATCCTAGTTCATGCACTCGACTCGCCACCATTAGAATCCATTCTGGTCTGAATATGGTGGGATAGGAGACTCCATTAATGATCCTAGATGATACCAATTTTGCGTAACCATTGGGATATTTCCATCTTTTCATAGCAAGTGATGCTCGCTTCATATGTATGCCTCACCCAACTCTTCTTGCTTTGCATGGATGAATGCAGTTACATCCTCTGTCAGGAGCGCTCCTTTAGGTACTGAAGAGAGCGCACCATCCATGTCGATCTCCCTGTTCTAATTTGCCAAGATATCATATGGAGGACGATCAGCTTGTTTTGCTGGAACCAGCTTGGCTTCATATGATGAAGATGCGATTTCTCTTAATCAGTTGCACGGAGAGAAGATTGATCGGTTTTCACAGACAATCTCGCTCGATGATCAATTTGCAAGAATATTTCTTAAGCAAAAAACAAGATAATCACAAGATCGCAAGGTGAAAGCAAATGAATGGTCCTTCTTTGCTTTTATAGAATTAGGGCGTAACAGTAATTACCAAACGGTAACTATGGTTAAACGGTTACAGCATTAAATACCTTACCTAACCTTTCTTGCTGCCTTTGCCAACCGGTAGTCCGACCCTTTTAATTAGACATCCCCCGGTTGATTACCTCATGCTTCTTTGGTTTGACCTATGGACTGAGTGAGAGTGAAATTCACCAATTCCACCGGAAACGGCAGTTGCACTACCGGTTCCCCCTAAGCCATGAAGGCTTAATTTGCAGAAGAAGTATCACCATCTTGTGATGATGATCTTGCCTCTATTTTCTCCTCGGCGGAGTTCTAGGATTCCTTAACAAACCATATCTTCTTCACCTCTTTCTTGGTCTCCTTATTTCTATTGTTCTTCTTATCAGAAGTCAAGGTCTTCATCGCCGGTTTGTCCGATTCTTTGCCTTTGTTCCTAATCCGGTTACAGCAGTCCTTAGCTAGGTGACCGACTCTGTTGTAGCAATGGCAAATTATACCGGTTGCTTTCCATGGGTTCATCCCTCTTGGATTAGGGGATTTGCTCCATGATTCATTGTTGCAATGCATCCCTCTGTTTGTGTCAATAGTTGCGTTTCGGTTTTTTCTTTTCTTGGAGAATACCGGTCTTAGTGATCTGAATGCCATTGTCTTTGATCTGCATTCTTCAGCCTCGTGTCCAAACTTATTGCAGGAATAATTGTCTCCCTTCAAGCTTCCTCCGCTTCCACTGGACATAGATAAGGGGCTGGACAAGCACTCATTGGTCTTGTGGCCACTTTTGCAACAGTTTTTGTAGTAACTACTGTTGGTTCTTATCAATGCATTTCTGCAGTTATTAGTGTTATGACCCAGTTTTCCACAGTGCTTACAAAAAGTGTTCTTACCATTTTGTGGTAATGTCTTCCTCTTGTTCTTCTTGCTTGACTTTGCACCAGCTGACTCACCGTTCCTTTTGGTGACTGCACCAATGAATCCAAGACCGGTGTGATCGTTGTGGTTTCTTTGAGCTTTGAGTTGCTCATCAAGCTTGACCGAGCTTTCATTGTATTTTCTCAGCATTTCATTCCTTTTTTCAAGGACTTTCTTTTGTTCCTTGAGTTGATATATCTCGATCGCCAGCTTCTTGCATGCTTCATCCCTAACCTGCCATGCTTTGTGCATATTGGCATTTTCTTGGGTGACAATCAACATATCTTCTCGAAGTTGCATAATGAGGAGTTCATTTGCCCTTACAGCTTCTTCTACCCGGTTCATTGCTTTTTCTGAGGCTGTTGATGTCTTGACTGCCGTGTTTCTTTCACTTTCAGTTTTTCGTTTCTGCTCAGTCATTTCAGTCATCCTCAGGGCATTTGCCTTTTGCTCCCTTTTGAGATCAGCAATCTGACCAGTTAGGATCTGATTCTTTTCCGTAAGCTCAGAGACTGCCTCCTCAGCCTCATCAGATCCACTTTGCCCAGAGAGTTCATCGATGGTTTCATTGCTCTCGTTTAGTTGCAGAGCCGACTCCTTCCTTTTTGCAAGTGATTTCCTAAGTCTACTTTCCAGCGAGACAATAATGTCGTTGGCTTCCTCTAGTTGTTGCTGATACCGGTAACCCTCCATGATCTTTTTCTCAAGCCGTTAGACTTTGTTGTATAGAGAACCAAGGCTTTGATACCAAATGTTAATGCTTACCAGTTACTGAGAGGGGGGGTGGTGAATCAGTAAATACTATCTTAGCTGAAGTTTCAAACTTGTAAACAAATTCTCTATTGTAAAGCCAAGTGTAGACAATCATTCACAAGCACAAATAGAGTCACACAGATCAACACAAGTATTTATACATGGAAACCTTCGATTAGAAGGAAAAAACCACGGTGAGACAGAGCTCACAACTTCACTAGTACCAAATGAAGGTGCCCTATTAGGAGCTTACAAAGCACTGGTTAAGGTGCTACCCAATTAAGGGATTTTACAAAAGATCGGTTAAGATCTAAACTCTGTTAAGAGCTTCCTGGACAGGACTTTAAACATCAACAGAGATGTCACCCTGTTAGGGGATTTTTACAACAAACCGATTAGGTTCACCCTTATAGAGGGATTTCAATATGCTTTAACTATTTATAAAAGCAATGATCTATTATGACACTGATTGTCTGATTAGATCATACCTGTAGATCTCTTCCCCAGTATGCCTGGCTGTTGATCTCTCTTTCTTCCCTCTCCTTAGTGCCTGTAGCACTGCTTAGAAGATATCTCTTCTCTGCTCTACGCAATCTCCAACTATCAACAACAGCAACAACTTATCTTGCATCCTATGCACTATATTTATACAAGAGTGAACCTCTTGACTCATAGAACCGCCAGGGAGTAAACTTACCCATAACTTATGCAATGCCTGAGAACTGTGCGTTGTGATCTGGAGTTTACCTTGAGACCATTCGTAGAGTTAAAGCTAGCTTCTGTTAAAAAGCTAACTCCACTTCTGAGCAGTGGATGTCTCATATAATCAGGCTTTTAACTCAAACTGTAACTCAGACTGATCCACAAAATCCGGATCAAATCTATCTTGCAGTTGGATCGGTATACCATACCTGGTTTGTCCTTGTATGTTTCATAAGACCGGTACTTCTGTCGAAATGGTCAACCGGTGCTTACACTTTGTCCTTCATCTACCGGTGTCTTCTAAGTAATGTGAGTGACCGGTGACCCTTTACCGGTGTGAATGGGGTTTTTGAAATACACTAATGACAACTCATATTGCTAACAAATCTCACAATTGATCTTCTGTTATCTTTGATCAAGAAAATGCTGCACAAGAATCCAATGCCTAATCTAGGGTGTACAATTGCAAAAGAATGGAATGGACCCTAGAAAGTTGTACAACTGGTGTAGAGGAATGTATGGTTGGTAGATATGATTCTAGCCTTCTCAGATCTGCTCAAAATACATCCTCTACCTGTTGCAAATTGAATCAATACCCAAAACTTCTGTCAATTTGCCCAATGGTGAAACCTGGATGATTCACCTCCCAAGGAAAGTTGGAGTTTTATCCAACCTTTTGATCTTCAGGGAGTTCTTGTTATTTTGCTGCTCAAACTCTTCTTCAGAGATAAAACTCAATTCTCAATTGTAAAAATGAATGAATGGATGCTCAATTGAATGCCCTCAATGTTTTTTTATTAACTTCCTAACCCTAGCCATCCAATTTGGGGTTTCTAGACATTTTTTTAATAAATTTAATTTAAACTTTAATTCTTCCTAAATAGTTTGGTCCATTTTAGGGTCTTATTTATCATTCATAAAATGTCCATCTTTCAAAAACAACTTGACCCTTATAACTCCTAGGGGGGTGTGTCAGACATTTTTTTAATAAATTTAATTTAAACTTTAATTCTTCCTAAATAGATTGGTCCATTTTAGGGTCTTATTTATCATTCATAAAATGTCCATCTTTCAAAAACAACTTGACCCTTATAACTCCTAGGGGGGTGTGTCAGAGGGGGCCACTCCATAACACTTTATTATATTATAAAGTGATGTAATTAAATCACTTTATTTTTATTTAAATTAAAACATTAGACAATAACTTAATTATTTCACATTTATTCAAAATGCATCACCTTGACTCCAAACTAAAAACTGTTGATGCCCATGACATCACGGTGATGTCTAAATATAGCAAGTGAATTGATAATCCCCTCCTAAAATATAGAGATCCTCCCTAAAAAATAAGAACTGCAACCAAAGCCTCCAAAATGATACCTGAGGTCTCTTGACATGTTCTGGTCAATTCCTAGTCAATTCTTAAAAAGTAGGAATTTCTCCTAAAAAATAGGAGGCTCTCAAACTGCTCGAAATGGCTATAAAGCTCCCTGCTAAGCTCCACAACCCTTGATTGTGTTCCCTAACCACTCTGTTGACCTACAGGAACCCTTGATTATATGCCAACCTCTACTAAAGACTGAATTGACTAAGGAAGGGACATTACATTGCTGTCCTTAACAAATGGACACAACCTTTCTTAACAATGCCTCTTCAAGTCTGATCCTTAATGATATTGCCACAAGACCAAATGCTGCCTTTTTCATATTTCTTAATCGCCGCTTTAGGATTTTTTAATGTTTTAATTGTCGGGATTTATTAACTGTTGCTTAACACATAACATGAATGCTGTTTTGTCTGTATACTAATCATCACTGTTCATTAATAGAATCACTTCTCAATGTATTACTGTCCCTTAACATTGACTGCTGCCATCTTATCTTTCTCATGAAGATAATTAATTTGTATAGAAAATAGTGAAGTCTTGTGAATAAAACAATTTTCTCAATTAATCGGGCAAATTCATTAGTGAATTAATGTGGCAAATAACTAAATTCATTAGGGAAGGAATGGGAATGATGAAGATGAGTTATTTACATCTTCTTTCGGACCGTGACCATCTTCTTACCCTTGCCGGAGACTATTCAGACGCCTTGAGGAGGAAGGAGGAAGCTGTCAGGCTTTCTCGTGAGCTAGAGGATACCCGAGCCTCTTTGTTGAGTACTCCATTGGCATTACAGGACTCGGAAAGACATGCTGATTTGATACAGGGAGATATCACAAGCACACCGGATTGTGTGATTGGCTCTGATAGTGGTTACGGTACAGTTGATCCTGATGATGTTACAGTAGTTGAGGATACTGTCACATTTGAGGATAGTACAGTTGATCAGAGTGGTGCAGCAGAGAGACATGTGGACAAGCTTTGTCTTGAGGTGAGTTCAGTTCAGGAGTTAGCGCATATGGCAGGGACTCAGCTTTCTTTTACAGTCAGATCACATGTGGTGGATGATAGTTGTGAGAGTACACCTTGCATTCATATCCAGGATTTGGGGACAGTATCAGACATGTATGTGGAGTTAGTTGGTATTAGTCATATTACTCAGGTGAGGAGTTTGCTTGAGTTACCAGCTGATTCTAGTTTACGGATGTGGATTCGGGATCGTTATATTGGTGTTTGGGATTATGTTGACTGGAGATCCTTATCACCTATTGGTAGCAGTAATTGTTCGGGTGCTCTCATGGACTTGATTAGTAGTTTACCAGGTGTAGTTCTCATCCATGTCAGCAACTTGTCTGATACTGGAATTAGTTTTTATATACCTGTGTTGGGCATTGTTCATGTATCTAGTCGACCATTCTTGTTGGAATGGGTTGATGATCTCTCAGATATGGCAGAGTTTACAGATGAGTCCCAGGATCATGTTGCTACAGATGACATCCAAGCGGATGCAGTGGACAGTTTTGAGGACTTAGTTTCCTCGACAGTTTCTTTCAGTACAGAGGAGTTGGACAGTGATGCTACAGTTTTTGATACTCCGTATGTTGATATGAGCTTTGGAGTTGATTCACAGAGTATGGATGGTAGTACTCCAGAGATCAGTGATTTTGAGTCTACTCCTTTGGACAGTACATCAGAGGAGGATTGTAGGAGACAGTCTAGCCAGCGCGATCATGTGTCTAGTCAGCTGAGAGTTAGTGAGCGAGACATTTCTGCCGCTCGCGAGCATTTCGATGCTGCTTGTCAGTTGTTAGCAGTTTATGGATGGGGTTCTCCTACTAGTGATGATCAGGGAGGCGGTTATCTTTCCTTGACTGAGATCCACTCTTTATGGGAGGCTATCCGGATTCTGAGACAGAATTATATGCAGTTGGTAGCCGATAGAGATTATCTTATGGAGTGGGGCAGTACAGCATATGATGCATTATTGGTCAAGGAAGGTGAGGTGAGTGAGCTTACTCAGCAGCTCGAGGTGACTTCGGAGATTCTTGAGAGTACACGATTGGCTCTCGAGGAGTCACAGTTTCATTTGGCTGAGGTGACCATGGAGTTAGAGCGACTTCAATCTTTACCAGATACTGTACAGTCACAGACCGTGATGTCTGGTGATCCGAGGATGTCCATGGTCGAGATTGTCAGAGACAGTGGAGATGGGGATGCGTCCATCCTTGATACTAGCATTGGCATATCGGGTTCGTTTCCACTAGAGTCAGATTCAATTGAGTTGGGCACTGCAGCTGAACATTGTGGTATGTTTGACATGATGATGGTCTCTACTACTGATGGCATGGAGACTGGTGATGTTGTATCAGCGATCATGTGTGATGTTGGTGAGCCGGCAGTTGGCATGGTTCCCGTTAGTGATACTACTCCCTTGGCGGTGTCTTCGGAGGTAGTAGTTAGTTCCGACTTGGTTAGTGATCGATTGCAGTTAGTTTCATCTGGATTGCAGTCTGAGCCACTGACTGAGATTGGCGCATTCTATCAGCATTACACTGTGAGGTATGCTCATCAGTTTACCTTTGATGACCATGTTGATGAGATGATGTTACGTAGATATACTTTGGTCCCTAGTGCTTGTCATCAGTTATGGGATGGTTTGACGCCACAGGATGAGAGTTGTGATGAGAATGTCATGGCGATAGGTTCTGCAGTTGATATCTTGATAGTGCATGACTTAAAGCAGGAGTTTGGGAGTGATACCTCAGCGGTTGTTGTTATTGATTCTACTCCTTTGGCTATGTCATCTCCTGACTTAGTTGGTGATCAGTCACAGTGGGTTGTATTACCTGTGCATGGTGAGCTGTTGACTAAGGTTGGTTCTTTTTATCAGCATTATACTGTAGAGTATGTACATCAGTTTGCATTTGATCCATGTGTTGAGGAGTTGATGGCCGTCAGATTTGGTTTGGGTTCTATTTCTTGCTGTCTATCTTGTGCTGTCTTTTCGCCATCAGCGGTACATGAGAGTTATGGTTATGAGACAGTGGTCGGTGATTTGCAGAGTTGTTTTCACTTTAGGAGTTGTACAGTGTGTGGATTCTCCGTACTTGGTGCAGATTTATTCGGGAGTGTTCACTGTTGTTGCAGAGTTGGATTGTGTGCTTTACACAGGCCAGTGGGATGTGTTGGCGATATTTACTATGTTGGCAGTTTGAGTTGTCCTCTCTACTTGGGTTCTGATATTTCGAGGGTTTGTTTCTCGTGGGTTCCTGACACTGGCAGTTGTGATGTTGGAGTTTGGTTGAGTTGTATTTGCCAGTTTGATTATGGATTCCTCTTGAGTATATCTCAGAGAATATTGCAGGAGCTTGCGTTGATTGACAGCAGTTTAGATCATGACTACATTTGGGATCCAGGTGGATTGATTGATTATTTGTTTAGCCATTGCTTGGGGACAAGCAATTTCAGGAAGGGCGGACTATCATGTCCCCATTTTGGCTGACATCGTTTGGCATGACGGATTTGCCTATCATCGACAATCGTAGGCAAATGGTTTGGAGAGAGGGTCATTATGTTGATCATTTGATTGCATATTGCTGACAGAGCCTACATTCGGTAGAGCCTACATCCAGTTTGGGCCTAAATGCAGTTGTAGTGGAGCCTACATCCAGAGTGAGCCTACATCCAATTTGAGCCTACATCCAGTTGTAGTAGAGCCTACGTTCAGTCTTGAGCCTACGTTCAGTCGTAGTTGGGCCTACATTCAGTTATGAGACATTTGGGCCTACATTGTTATAATTTTGAGTTGAGAAATGTACTTTATTATTATAATGTTATTTTATTATAAAGTACATTATAATTGGATGTTTCTAGAAGTTCTAGCAACTTCTCAAGGAAAAGAATAAATAGAGGGCTTGGGCTTTCATTTGGACATGCTTGGATTTGGGATTTCTTCTACTTCTTCCATTGTGGAGCAATTTGTAGCCATTTGGTCTGCAAATATCATTTGATCTTTGGGAACGATAACTCCCCTAAATTAGCATAACTGAGGAAGTGAAATATCTTCTGAAAGGTTGCATTATTGGAGATGGTACTCAACCATTTCATGTTGGATTTCATCTAAAGATTGTTTGGAGGGTTTGAATTCGATTGGAAAAGGGTTTTGAGTTCATCATTTGGGTAGAGATTGGAGATCTTTTTGGTACATTTTCTGAATAGTCCACATCAGGGTTTGGACTCATATTTTTGCTCATAACTCACACATCAGCTGGAGTTAATTTTTATGCATTTGGGGAAGGATACTACATCCCTAGGCGTCCCAGTTTTTACCATTTTCGGCAGTTTTTACCTTGCACAAAAAATAGTATAGGTGCCGTACTGTACGGCCTGTACCTGGGATTGTACGGCAGGTAGCAGAGAAGCAGTTTGGAGACAGATTTGGTTGCAGACTGTCATCACTTCATCAGCATATATCATCAGCATTAAGGGAGCGATTCCAGGTTCATTCTATGAGTTTGGTTGTTGTCATTGAATACCAAATGGTGTAAATTGCATGATTTCAGTCACTGTTACAGCAGTCATATTTAGTCTCTGTTATCATCATTTTGCAATTGAAATTGTCATAGTCTGGATAGTGCATTGTATGGAATAAAGAGGTGCATTGCAAGGTCTCGTAGGAGTTCATTATCCATGTAAGACAGTACATACTTTTCGTGTCATGATTCAGAAGTTGACAACAGTCCATAACACCAGACATTGCTATATTGTAATCAGTTTGTAGTGATCATAATTCAAGAGAGATTGTGGGGCCATTGTGTTGTCTCGTTTGACAATATGTATTGAAATCTGAATTGCATAGTTGTAACAATCCATCACACATATTCAGGAAACAGTCATTATCATGCATGATATGTTGTAATCAGTCCCTGTTATCATCATTGCAATTGAATAACTTAGTAAGGAAAGAGCATTGGCTGTCATAGTATGAAAGTGCATTGAATGGACTGGTTATTGTCATAGTTTTCTCAGTCATTCATGATATATGGTAATCAGATTTTTGATTGAATTTGAAGGTTCATTGGCATAGAGGTCTTTGCAGTGTTCTGCTATCTTTCATTGTATTTCATTTCAGTATTGGTATTGTTATCTCAATAGTACTTGATGCTCAAACAACTATCACATTGAAACACATCATTGCAAACAAAATCATTCAGTGCATGCCAAGTGTTTGACGAATTGCCACAGTTCAGATTTGGGGGTTTGGTGATCCTACTAGTGAGGGTCATTACAGACTTTGCATAAATGTTATTAGATTTTGAAAGATATTAAAATCACAGTCTCAATATGTCATAATGATGTGATTTGGTATATGAGTTCCTTAGAATTCGTCCTGACATGTGACAATAAGACATGTTTTATATCATCTGCATATGAAAGAGAATAAAACCATAACTTTTCTCTTCTATTTTTTTTGCATTACTCTACCAAAATAAATAAGAAACATGTATTATGGTTTACTACTGCAAGTATGTTCAGTTTTCCTAATGTGTTTTCAGTTTCTCCATGCTTTTTGCCACTATTAATCAATGTGAGACCCTTTAAAATATTTTTGATCAACCTGTGTAGATATTGGCATATCAATATCATAGCTATATACTTTCCTTTCTTCAATCTATTACATATGTCATACTAGTACCCTTGTAGTCTAATAATATCGATATCATAACTAGATACTTTCCTTGCATCAATTCATTGCATATGTCTTACTAGTGCCCCTGTAGACTAGTAACTAAGACTATAAACCCCAGTTAATCTTTTAGTTTTAAGTTTTAACACAAAATTTATATTTATTGTTACAACTAACTTTCCAACTATTGCTTCCATTGACCAAAATCAGCCAACAAGATTGCCATGAAAACATCTTATTGGCCAATAGGACAACGAAGCCTGCGAATTCAACATGATGTCTTAGTCAATGAGTTGGCAATAGAGCAGGTAAGATCTAGATTTACACGTGGGTCTAAAATCTTCAGTAGAGAGAAGAGTGGGAAAAAAATGCTTGAAAGTTATGGCCTTCACTCCATCGTAAACACTAGAAAACTGTCTCTATGTTTATCATGGTTGTATAGCAATAGCTTCATTCAAACAGAGAGAGATAAGCAACCAAGATAGTGACGGATGGGACTAGAAACCTCCATAAGACACTGATATTTAAAACTTCAATTGAAGGAGAAAGAATGACAGAGATTCCTCTCAGTGTTGTTTCTTGTGTCATTTTATGTTTGTGGGTGGTCATTCACTCCACCATTAAGCCTTTTTTAACAAATCTATATTTATGGATGATGATAGGAGTGTAAGTTTTGGATCATGAAAGGAACTACATTTTTTTAGTACAAGTTTGCGTGTTACACCATGTAATCCAATTTTAACAGGTTTTAGTAAGCAATACTTCTAGAGCAATTGGTTAGATCTCTTAAAACAAGCTAGTTCACCACTCAGAATTTGTAATAAAAGATCTGTAAGACAATCAACATTTCCGTTCTCTTATGCAAATCATTCACTTTACCATGAATTGGGATACAAAATGTCATCCAGTTATACTGTACCTCTTCTGTACGGAAGAACAAATAAATTTCCAAATTGAACATCGAGGAAACTATTGATAATAACTTTCTACATATATCTTTCAAGAATTAAGAGCGGAACCAAGAAATCAGCATGCAAATAACAGAAGGAAAAGAAAGAATTGACAGACCTGTGAATTCGTAATGACATCCATCAATGATGAGAATCTGATACCCTCACAATTTGTCACTGAAAGATGCACAAAACTGTTGGAAAGGCATTCTAACCAGTACGTTTTGGACAATAACATCAACCAAACTAAGAGTAATGTAAAAGACAAACATCATAAATATTCAAGAAACCATTTCAGTAATAATCGTGATCGTTACAGGATACATATAGGACTGATAAGTAAATAAATCCCTTCAGTAAGACAAAACTTTTACCATCTAAAAAGGTAATTTGTGGAAGCAAATTCAAATACTTTGCTTTCACTTCATCAAATTCAGCAGATGTGTGGATTATGTAACATAGATAAAATTAAAATTTTGTAAATGCAAGGAAGCATGATGATCCCAAATCTGTCTTGCTCATTCTACTGAATTCTAAGGTGGGTAACTTCAAAATAAGTGAAATTTCAATACATTAAGTCCATTGCAGATATGAAACATGAAAGATTTAGCAAAAGTAGAAAGCTGTTGATTCTCTAACTATAATTCTATCCACAATCAAATTAGTTAGTGAAAAGTTCTGAGGTTTCAATCCAGCACAACCATTGACAAAGGCATGATACTCTGTTTTATAACTTCTACTATCTAATACTTGCAAGGAGAAGAGAAGAAATAAATAATGTAAACAGAAAAGGAGGAAATATGCACAAATAGTATGATCTTTGATCATTTTAAAGGAGTGCATAACACAAAAAAATCAATAATTTTAGTTTGATATCAAAAGGCACATTTAATAAAACATGAGTTAAGTGATTCAATATTGCAAATAAGTATTACAGATTAACCCCATCCATATTAAATTTCAGTACAGGAGTAGAAGGATAACTACAACATGATTATTAAATGTTTCAAAGAATCACAATGGCATCTAATGTAATGTCCCCATTTTCATGAGCATCAAAGTTTGAGGGATTAGTCTAATATTGTGTCCCTCATAGGCTAATTATTGTGGATAAAGGATCTTCTAAGGCATAGGCTTGGTAAATGGAGATTCTTATCTTCTCCAGAATTCAGTATGTTCCAATTTGGTCTTCATTTGGCTCAGATTGGACTTCATTTGGGCTCAATTTCATATACTTACTATTTTTAGTAAGTTTGAGGTTGATAGAGATGGGCCCTTTCTATTTTTGGTAAGGCAGTCATACGGATAGAAGATACAGTGGTTGACTCCCTAGTTCAGATGGCTCATGTTTGCCCCATAGGGTAAACTAGTTTAATGCATACGAGAACAGTATGAAATGTAACAGAACATAGTATATCAGAGAACTCACAACTACTTTTGTATTACTTCATCAAATATTTACAATGTATGAAAACAATGGTCAATAGAAATACGACACCATCAAGCATAATCATATTGATAATAATTCTCGAACCCAAGTACATAACATTTATGGAGCCCGAGGGGGTGTGAGGCCAACCGTCGCAACCATCCCAAACTACCTACCCCTCGGTTACACTAACTATTATTAACGACACCTTTACTAACAATATGTTTTACCTGACATCATCCCCCCCAAAAAGAAAGTCATCTTTGGGTGACGCAAAACAAAATGGGGATAATGACAATACTCAAACAACTGTACAAAGAAATCACAAAGTAGGGGGGGGTTGAGAGGGCGTCTGTGAGGGTGGTGGTATCGATGCCGCCAACCAAGCTCGCAACTCATGAACCTGCTCAGTCCTATGGCGCAGATCTCTCTCTGCAAGCAACTCCCACTCCCAAGCACTCTTTACCATGAACGTTGTTCCAAAATCTTCTTATCGACCTCATCCAGGGCCGACACAAGTCTACCCTCCAGTATTGCTATCCATAGCTCAAAAAAATATCGACAACTTATCACTGAGGGCCAAAAAAAAGATATTGGCAAGTATCGGAGATAAGTCAGGAACTTCTCGGGAAAATATCAAGAACTTAAAAAATTGCTTAAATTTAATTAGAAATGCATTTTTTTGGAAAATTCAATAAGGAGATGCATCTAATGAGTCAGTAAATGAGTAAACAAACCAAACAAGCTGATCTAGATATATATAAATGCAAATAGGATACAAAATCGCATCCTCATATGGAATGTTGATGGCTCGTAGCCATAGTCTAATAGTTTGAACTGCGAAGCAAACTAAAAATAGCAAATTGTCTTTGTAAAACTATAAGAAAATATAAGTGTCAAGTACAATATCAAAATAGTCTACATCTTCCTCTTCCCCTTCCGAGCGAGTTGGACGAATGACACCATCTTTTCTAATATATTATATAATAGTCTACAATATCATAATAGTTCAAATTATCACACATATATCATCACTCTAGAAGGCTGCAAATGACCTTCTTTCTCCTCCAAACCCTTTCTCTCCTCTTCAAATCTGCTCTTCCAAACAAAAAAATGACTTTTTCCTTTTTGTTGGGCTGTCATAGTCAAATACCTAGGAGCAAGCAACAACTTTTTTATTTATCATGATAAATTCATGATTTATCGTTGATAAATTACACATTTCTTTGCGATATGTTGGCAACTTCTCTGCGATAAATTGACGTATTTTATCACCAAGAAGAACTTATCGTGAACTTATCACAAATATATCTACGATAATTTGGACTATGTTGCTATCTGATCTCGATACAGTGTCTCCAAGGTAGTCACCTCGGTCCTATGTTGCACCTCAAGAGCCATCATCTAATCATGCTAGCGTGCTACCTCCTCCTTCAACTATGCCAACTCCATCTCAATCACCTGTAGCCGAGTGGCGAGCTCCTCCCGAGCCCGTACTATTGCCACTTGCTCCGCCTTAGCCCCAACTCCTCGGTGCTGCGCCCTCCAAAGCTCATAATACACTTGTCTAAAACCGTGCTCTACCTGTCGAAGTAGGGTATGGATCCGACTCTCCCCATCAAGCGCACGAACTCTCCACCCCTACAACATCTTCAGTGTCTCATGTTAGGAATTTGAGTTGTCATTAGTGTTCATCTACAAACACGTATCGGTAAAAGGTCACCGGTCACTCACAACACTTGTCTTCTAGACACCGGTCACCGAGCAACATAAGAGTATGCACTGGTAGATGAAGAGAAGTGCACTCACCGGTAGACTAATCTAAAAACACACACCGGTTTCTAAGTGCATGTATAAGTTAAACCGGATACAAGATCACACCAGTCTCGGTCTAAGACAAGCTAAAGATCCGCACCGGATTAAGAGGATCAATTTCAATTAGAAGCCGGACTATATGAGACATCCACTAGTTATGAGTGGAGTTAGCTTTTTAACAAGAGTTAGCTTTATCCTTGCGGATGTCTTACAAGGTGAACTCCAGATCATTACTTGCAGTTGTTGCTGATTGCATGATTCATTGCGGAGTTTGCGGTCTAGTGGTGCTGTGAGTTAAGGGTTTCATTGCAATGAACTCTTTTAATATATATACAGGTCATAGGACGCAAAGAGAGTTGTTGTTGATAGTTGAAGATTACACAGAGCAAAGGAGAGATATCCTTCTATAGAGTGCTAAAGGCACAGAGGTGAAGAAACTAGGAGAGATCAATAGCCACGCAAACTGAAGAAGAGATCAATAGGTATGATCTAATCAGACAGTGAGTGTCATACTAGATCATTGCTTTTACAAGGTATGAAAGCTTATTAAAATCCCTCTATCAGGATGACCCTAATCGGTTCTTTGTAAAAATCCCCTAACAGGGTAACATCTTCATTGATGTTCAAAGTCCTGTAACCAGACAACTTTTAACAGGGTTCAGATCTTAACCGATCTCTGTAAAATCCCTTAACCAGGTAGCACTATAATCAGTGCTTTGTAAGCTCCTAATAGGGCGCCTTCATTCTACAGTAGTGAAGTTGTGAGCTCTGTCTCACCGTGGTTTTTTCCTTCTCACCGAAGGTTTCCATGTATAAACACTTGTGTTGATCTGAGTGGTTCTGTTTATGCTAGTAAACGTTTGTTAACTTTCTGCTTTAAATTCAAAGATTTGTTTGCAAATTTTAGATAACTGAGGATTAGTTTTACTAATTCACCCCCCCCCCTCTCAGTAACCGGTAAAGTATTATCAATTAGTATCAAAGCTTGGTTCTCTCTACTTCAAAGCCTAATAGCTAGAAAGAAAGATCATGGAGGTTTACCGGTATCAAAAATAGCTAGAGGAAGCCAATGACATCATCACCTCTCTAGAAAAAAGACTGAGGAGATCACTTGCGAAAAGAAAAGAGCTAGCGTTATAGTTGAATGAGAGCAATGAAACCATTGATGAACTCTCTAGGCAGAGTGGATCTGACGAAGCTAAGGAGGCAATATTTGAACTCATGGAAAAGAATCAGATCTTGACCGATGAGATCTCTAATCTTAAAAGAGACCAAGAAGACAATGCCCTAAGGATGACTGAACTAATTGAGAAAAAGAGAAAAGCTGAAGACGAAAGAAACTCAGCAGTCAAGTCTCTGTCAGCCTCTGAGAAAGCAAGGGACCGGGCAGTAGAGGCCGTAGGGGCAAATGAACTTATCATTCTACAACTTCAAGAAGACATGCAGAGTGTCACCCAAGAAAATGCCCACATGCAGAAAAGCTGGCATGACAGGAATGAAGCATGCAATAGACTATCTCAAGAATTGCATCAACTGAGGGACCAGATGAACGAACTTGAAGAAACAAATGAAATACTGAGACGATACAATGAAAGTTCAACTAAGCTTGATGAGCAACTCAAAGCTCAAAGAAGACACAAAGATCAGACCGGTCTTGGATTCACCGGTGAAAATGCCAAAAAGAATGGTGAGCCCTCTAGGGAAAAAGCAATCAAGAAGGATAAGATGAAATCGCTGGTGCAAAAAGGTAAGAATTTCCCTAACACATCTTGCAAATACTGTGGTAAACTGGGTCATAAAACTAATAACTGCAGGAATGCACCGGTAAGGACCAACAATAGCTACTGCAAGAACTGCTGTAAAAAGGGCCACAAGACCAATGAGTGCTGGTCCAATCCCACATCTCTATCCAGCAACAGCAAGGGAAGCTTCAGAGGGTACTGATATGCATGCAATAAATTTGGACACAAAGCACAAAAATGCAGATCCAAAACAATGGCATTTAGATCCCCAAAACCGGTACTCACCAAGAGAAACAAGGACCTGAGTACATTGAACTATGTGAACTGTGGATTACACAATTACAATGGCTCTTGTAACAAGTCAACTGACACGAGAAGAATGAACTCATGGAAGGCAATAGGAGTAATCTACTATCACTGCATCAAAGTGGGACACAAAGCCTAAGAGTGTAGAAACCGGTCATCCGGTAAGGAGAAGGAACCGGTTAAATCTGAAGAGAAGATCAACAAGGAAGAAAAGACCAAGAAAACAGTCAAACAGATTTGGTTCGTAAAAGAATAAAAGATCTCCGCTCAAGAGAAGACAGAGGAAAGATCACCATCTGCTGATGGCGATATTTCTTCAGCAAACTAAACCATGAGGGTTTAGAGGGAACTGGTAGATCCGCTACCGTTCCCGGTATGACTGGTGAGAGTCGGACTCACTCGGTCTACAGGATTAATCGGTAAGGCAAGTTTACAATCAACCGATTGGCAAAACGGAAAGAAAAAGTAGGTAAGGCAATTATTACTGTAGCCGTTTAACAAATAGTTACCATTTGGTAATTACCATTATAACCTAACCCTATAAAAGAAAGGAGAATTACTCAAGTTTTCACTTTGCTTACTTTGCGATTTATGAATTCTTGGGCTAAGTATTATTTTCACGCTTTGATCACTAAGAATCACTATCTGCAAACCGATCCAAGTAACTTTATACAAATTACCGGTTAGCAAGAATCGCTTCATCTTCCGCTACCATGAAGTTGATCAAAGGAGATCAAGTGAACAAACCAGCACACAACATCTTGCCTGTTCAGAACAGAGAAAATGACATGGTTGGTGCTCTCTCTTCCATACCAAAAGGAGTCCTCTTGACCGAGGATGTTACAGCGTTTATTCACGCCAGACAGGAAGAGCTCGGAGAAACCTTTATTCAAGGAGAGTATGTGTCATTATGTGAAGAAGGGAAACTTCTCGACAAATACGCCAATCTGGTATCATCCGGTCTAATAAATGGTGTATGCTACCCTGCAATCTTCGGGAAGACCAAGTTAGACTGGTGTTGAGCCGTCTTCACGAACCAGGGTTCTGGCTCAACAGAGGCGCATGTCACGAGATCACCAAAAAGGATCTCCACAGAGTGACCGGATACAGTGACAAAGGCGAAGCGATAACCCTACGCACCATCTCCAATACTGTCATCAACAAGTTGACCAAGTCGAAGTCCAATGGTAGACTTATGACTATAAACGACATTGAAGATGAGGGAGTACATTTTGCGTCCGCTGTTATCGGATATAAAATCTATCAGTCAAGCAACTGGAACAATGTACCAGGTGGTGCAATTCATGTTGCGCACCGCATCATGCACGAAAATGTCCAATACGACATTTGTGCAATGCTTCGGAACCAAATTTTTGAAAATATGAAGCTTGGAGTTGTGATGAAGAAATCTATGAAATATGGAACCCTTCTGATGTGCCTACACTTTTTCTACTTGGATTTCTTCCCAGGTATCGGTAAAGTGACTTGAAGAACAGATAAACCGATCATGCATCAAATCACTGAAATGGCAAATAGACAGGGAGACCGGTTAAGCAATGCTATGACTGAACATTTCGAAGCCTTTCAACTAAAGATGCACGAGAGGGAAAGAGAAAGAGTTCCGTCAGCAATTGTTGACCATTACAAGGACAAGGTATATTTTCTGGTTACCACCGACAACTGCATTATTCAAGCATTTGAACCAAGAGATGCATATGCTACTAAGCAAGGTTACGAGATCTCAGCCAAAGTTGCTAAGGCATATGTTGATGCATTAAATGATGCAAATTTGGATATTGGTGCCAATCGGTTCGGCACGTACACTGAAATTCTTCAGAATCTATCAAAAAGGGCACCGATCAAAATTGTCTACAAAAGGACGCCCACACCAAGGAAGAAACCAGCGATAGAACAGCCCAAGGGCCGGAGGAAGAAAGAAGAACCAGCACCTAGCATCCAAGAGGAAAAACAAGAAGAAACAGACCCCGAAGACACAGTTCCTTTGATTAGGAAGAAGAAGACTGGGAAAATATCAAAGGAGGACCCACCGAGACAAGCCAAGCCCACAATTGACGAAATTGTGGAAGGACTGAAAAAGGTTCAAAATTTAGGATCAGTAAGAAGAAGATATGAATTGGGCAGTGATGAAGACAAAGACAAAATTGAGGAAGCAGTAGCATTCTGCCTCCATAAATTCAATCTTCATCCCGGTGTACTGCACACTACTCTACTGGAACAATTTCTACAGAATATTGAGGCCCGGTGGAAAGCCTCAGAAGAAAGAAAAAAGGAGCTGAGGATACGGGCTCTTCTGGAGGTTCAGAATCACCTTACTCTGGAAGAGGCAACAGAGCAAGCTGAACTTCATCAGAAAACTTTTGCAACCATAAGAAGGATAGGCCACATGCTTATTGGAGAAGTTGAGAAGGTGCATGATGAAGAAGTCGCACTATGGACCAAACTTCTTCAAACCCAACAACAAGCAGAGCAAGAAGCAGCACAAAGAACAACAGCTAAACCGGCACCTCACACCAGTAAAGGGAAAGGAGTACTTGGAGAAGAAGCACCGGTACTAGTGGATTTAACCAAGGGACAGGCAACGAATCCAATGGTTCTCATCTCTCCAAGAAAAGGTAACTTTCAACCTATGCATGTTGATGATATAATTACTGAGGTTATGGACTTTGGAGAAGTGGACTAAATGAAGAGGACAAACAAAAGCTAATTGTTGGGATTGTAGAAACCTTCATGGACTATCATAGGACTCCAAGGGACTACAGGTCCAAGTTCCCACCGGAACAAAACAACAGGCTACAATCAAAATGGAAAACCAAGTGGTATAGTGTACTAAATGAAGAGGACAAACAAAAGCTAATTGTTGGGATTGTAGAAACCTTCATGGACTATCATAGGACTCCAAGGGACTACAGGTCCAAGTTCCCACCAAAACAAAACAACAAGCTACAATCAAAATGGAAAACCGGTCTAGGCACGAACACTAGAATCACTAGGGACACACTACTTAAGGTCCGACCTAGATTTAGTGTAGAAAGAATAAAGCTTCTATTAGAAGAAGCATCCATGAACCTAAAAACATCAGAGAGAGTTGCAGAGATATTGAATGGATATGAGAATCAAGTCTACAAAGAAACTCTAGACTACTGGAACAATTATGACTTCAAGGCATTAGATAAATATGGTCCTCAGGATCAAAACAGACCAGTGCAAACACCAAAGGAGGGGCTTATATCTGGTGAAGGATTCTCTTCCGAAAAGGAAAAAGTTCAAACACAGGAGTTCATAACTAATGAACAAACAAATGTTGAACAAGAAGCAGAAATTGATATACCCATAGGGGAATTCCATACAGCTGAGCAGCAACAAAAAGAAGACCCAATGGGAGAACAACAACAAAATGTTGAAGGTAATAAGCCACCAGAAGAAGAAGTTCAACCGGAAAGCAGAGCTCATCAAGAAACGAAAGACAATAAGGGGCAAGAAGAAGAAATCCCTGTCCACACAGAACAACTAAGACCGGAGCAAGAGCAAGGACAGCAAGAACAAGGAGACATTCCAAGCTCCTCTTCAAAAAGGAAACTATCATTTACCAAGGGAAAGGAAGCAAAAAGAAGCAGGATTACAGATACAGTGGTAGACATCAGTAAGATGTCAACAAGGCAACTAAAAGAATTGACCAAAAGAAAACAGGATATCGTCCTGACCAATGTAAAGAACATCTTGTACAACTTCGTCCCTGATGCTGACATAGATGAAGATGAACCAGTCATAGATCAGCTAGAAGTTTTGGCGCAAGCAATCGGTGACGATCTAACAAATCTAGATCTAACAGATCTAGAAATAATGGCAGCCGACCACTACGAGAAGAAAAGAGTAGAAATACTCCACAAATAGGTTGATGATATCAAAGTAAATGTGACAACCAACCTGAGAATTCTCCAACAGCAGCTTCAAGAGGCAAGAAGCTTGATGAGTAGAACATCAAACTTCGAAGTATTTTTGCAAGATTTGTCTAATAAGTCTGCCAAGATGACAGAAGAGATCAAAGCATTATCCTCTCAATTTGATATAAAGAACAAAACCGTAACAACCTACAGCAGAGAAATGTCAAGTCTAACTCTCGCACAAAGGAAAATTGCTGAAGAGAAAAATAAGAGGATTCAAGATATTATTGGATTTCAAATGTTCTTGGCACCAACATTTGACATCATGAATTCAACTGCATCCTCTACAAAGGCTCTCATCAGTGAACCAGCGTACAAAACTGTGGAAGACATGGAGAATATCATTAGTTCTCTGACTGCAGCCCAAAAGAATTCAGAATATGTAACTGGTCAATGGGCCCCATTCCTTCATTCCGCCAAGACAATATATAAGGATATCTTCACTAAGCTTCAAATATGAAGACAACTATTACCCTTTGTCTTATAGAGGCAAAAAGGGGAAGAAGAGTAAAAGAAGTATCAAGTATCAATGCAGAATCTACAGAATCAACACAGTAAATTGGAGCATTCAGTCACAGTAAATCAGAGCATTCAGTCAGGAGAAGTTCGGAATAGGGGAAGTATCGTTCCACCAATACAAGGTATTGTGAAGTTTGTGTATAAGGTTTGCCACCAATGACAAAGGGGAAGATTGTTAGGAATTTGAGTTGTCATTAGTGTTCATCTACAAACACGTTGTATCGGTAAGGAGTCACCGGTCACTCACAACACTTGTCTTCTAGACACCGGTCACCGAGCAACATAAGAGTATGCACCAGTAGATGAAGAGAAGTGCACTCACCGGTAGACTAATCTAAAAACACGCACCGGTTTCTGAGTGCATGTATAAGTTAAACCGGATACAAGATCACACCGGTCTCGGTCTAAGACAAGCTAAAGATCCGCATTGGATTAAGAGGATCAGTTTCAGTTAGAAGCCAGACTATACGGGACATCCACTAGTTATGAGTGGAGTTAGCTTTTTAACAAGAGTTAGCTTTATCCTTGCGGATGTCTTACAAGGTGAACTTCAGATCATTACTTGCAGTTGTTGCTGATTGCATGATTCATTGCGGAGTTTGCGGCCTGGCGGTTCTGTGAGTTAAGGGTTTCATTGCGATAAACTCTTTTAATATATATACAAGTCATAGGACGCAAAGAGAGTTGTTGTTGATAGTTGAAGATTACATAGAGCAGAGGAGAGATATCCTTCTATAGAGTGCTAAAGGCACAGAGGTGAAGAAACTAGGAGAGATCAACAGCCAGGCAAACTGAAGAAGAGATCAACAGGTATGATCTAATCAGATAGTGAGTGTCATACTAGATCATTGTTTTTACAAGGTATGAAAGCTTATTAAAATCCCTCTATCAGGGTGAACCTAATCAGTTCTTTGTAAACATCCCCTAACAAGGTAACATCTTCATTGATGTTCAAAGTCCTGTAACCAAGCAACTTTTAACAGGGTTCAGATCTTAACCGATCTCTGTAAAATCCCTTAACCGGGTAGCACTATAATCAGTGCTTTGTAAGCTCCTAACAGGGCCCCTTCATTCTACAGTAGTGAAGTTGTGAACTCTATCTCGCCATGGTTTTTTCCTTCTAACCGAGGGTTTCCACATATAAACACTTGTGTTGATCTGAGTGGTTTTGTTTATGCTAGTAAACGTTTGTTAACTTTCTGCTTTACATGCAAAGATCTGTTTGCAAGTTTTAGATAACTGAGGATTAGTTTTACTGATTCACCCCCCCCGCCTCAGTAACCGGTAAAGTATTATCATCTCAGAGGTGGGCCATCCCCTACTCACAAAACACCACTCAAACTCCTCGGTACACTTCCCTATAACAAAAGCCATGAGGTTCCCTACTGCTTCCTCCACCATACCCATAGCCTGTGTCTCTACCCGAAGCTGCAATCTGCCGTACACTAGCCTCCATCTCCATGAGAAACTACTCAATAACGCCTACCCGACCCTGGTTGTCAAGTACCATTTGTCGCAACGGCTGTGGTGGTGGCTATGGGACCATGCCCTGGGGCTCCTAACCTAGCACAGTCGCATTCTCGTAAAGCGCATCCTCCTCACCCCCAACAACCACCTCCTCCTCCTGAGGAAAGTCCAACATACTACCTACCTCCCTATCCATCTCCAGATCAACAATCTCAATGGGCTCTGGCTGCCTTCGTGGTGTAGGAGGTGGAGGTCCAATCAGTCTGAGCACGGCCATGTCAAATTGAGTATGCCACAAGTCCACAGTGGGACCCTTGCCTGATGGTGTTGTCATCTCAATGGTTCCCCTCGGTACCTCCAGAAAAAAAAGTCACTCCCTATACCTCAACAAAACAAATTTGACATAGCAATACAGAAAAAATTGTTTTATTGTTATACAAATGTCATTAGAATATGTATTGAAATCAACATACAATCTACACCCAAGGAAACAATCAACTATTACACCTAATACACAATTAAAGTATATTATAAAATCTAAAAAATTGCTTTTATTACATCAATGAGGGTTTTAATAACCTAGAATTTAATGTACACAAACTCCATATCACTATTATTTTTACCTTGCAAATTTAAAATAATCAGTTGCTTAGCCATTGAAATGGCATTTGAATGCAAACTAATAGTTTTAAGTTGTGTAGTCATGCTTATGTACCAACATAACCTTCTACATCAATTCAGTGATCAGCCTACACTTGGTTGCACACAGATTGCATGTCGCTGCATATTAATTTAAATTTAAAACATTCAATTGATTGATCATCTACATAGTATTGATGTGAAATATGACTTCTAAATTAGAGTTCCAAGATTACTATAATCAACTCTATGACGAAAGTTAAATATACCATTTAGTAAGCAAGAGTGCTACACTTAAAAGTTCTGAATTTTGTCTCAAATTCACTCACTCCCTATAATTATGCTACTGAAGAATATATGGCTTTAGTACACATGTTCAAGAAAACCAGTTCCAAAATACCTGTTATACCATCCAGAATCTTTGGACACCACTGAGGCAAGTATGAATTTGTTTCAAGGCGTTCTGCAGAATCTCTGACACCCAACAAGCATCTCAAAACAACTCAATATGTAGCAAAGGAAAACAAGTAAATGAGATCCAACTTTGTAAAGGGAAACAAAAAATCTTACCTTATACACATTTTCTCTGTCTCAGAGGAAATAGAGAAAACCTTACTATTATCAGTCATAACTCCATCCCAGAGCCCTGAATTTCTACGACAAGTAATGTTACGAAGTTTCACCCAATGCCCTATTTCCGGAAATCGTGATTGAAGCCCATTAATAGGCATCTCTACATATACTGGAATAACAGAGCCCACAGAAGGAAAATTACATAAATCTTTTCTTTGTAGAGGAATTAAAGAGGATTCCCCAAAAGGATCAGCACCACTATCAGTTTCTTCTTCTTGCCTGTTCAAAAAACAGTCGTAATAAATTAGGGAATAAAAGTAGACATTAAGTAATTTCTTGCATTATAAAATATCCACATGGAAAATAGGAGTCCGTCACATATGTTCCTAAAAGGCACCTCAAAAGTTGACCCTTCAGATATGCAAACTAGTTTCTAACTTTCTAGGGAAAAGAAACAAACTGAATATACGAAAGTCCCTTACTAGATAACAAACATTATCGGCCACACATACATAGGCAATAAAATGCTCATAAAACTAATTTTTCAGCCAGTGTGTCCAGATTTCTGAGAAATAATGCCCCATATTTGCTCCATAATCCTTAGAAATAATATATTAAAAATTAGTCTATTAACAGTGACCAAATGTGACTAGATTTCCTAAAAATAAAGTTCATTAATATTCATTCCCGTCTGATGAGTATGTAATAGAAGTGTACTTAGCTTTATAACTGAGGATGTGCCTAAATTGGTTGTTAATAGTGGAAATGTAGTATTGGTGTCACTTTTAGATTTTTTTACTTTTTATGTATAGGGTAAGCTGAAGAGTTGTTTCATTCCAAAACATTACATACTTGAAGGCATTTGCTCAAACTTTACTCAATTCAAAACTCACAAAAAGCTAAAATATTGATTGAAACGATACCTAAGAAATGATGTGTTAAACAAGTGAAATCTTTTGCATACATCAAGATTCACCATTTACAAATTTAGAATATCTAATGAGCCCTGCTGGGTCAACCTCTAACCAATCCTGTAAATACCTGACTTTTGATTTGTTTTTGCAAAGTTTGTATTTTTTTGTGTTTTTGCAAATATATGCTCTTTGGATTTTACAAAACTGTTGATAAATACAACTATTCTTGCATAGAAGAATAATAAAACTAATTTTCAGAACCTTCCATTGGAAAATGCTAATTTATTTACTAAAAGATTGACACAGCCATGAAGAATTTATTTATTAAATTCTGGAAATGTAATTTGCAACTGAAAGGAAACCTAGAGTCCAAACGTAGGACTTGGAATGTTGCCTAAAACCCCACAACTCCAGAATGCAATGCCAATTAAATGCTAGATGCCCAATATTGAAGAAATAGGAGGCACAAATTGTAGATGATATATAACAAAAGCAAATAGTCCATAGCATAATGAATCAATTTTCAGTTTGAACTTTTTATAATTCTTTCATGAGGTTCGATGCTTGAGGCTTCTCCAACAAGTCACATTAATAATTTATAAAATAGCTTTGAATTGACTTTATAGATAATCCTCCATAAATTTGATCCAAGTAGCTTTTTCAATAAGTTTCTTTTAATGACTTTACATTTGCTTTTGTGGTTGACTTTAGGTCATATCATTAATTAGAGTGTACTTTTCCATTAAATATAATGGCCCCTCACATAATAATATTTTATAAAGTAAAATAATATTTTATAAAGTAAAATAATAACTTTATAATATAACCATTATCAATCACTTCATTAATGCCATTATAATTTTAATATATCGCTGATTACTCATCATCTATCTGTCTCGTCTAAACCTGTGAGTCAACCACTGCTTCCATTGCGCAACCAATTGCCTTACTAAAAATAGTAAGGGTCCATCTCAATCAACCCCTGACTTACTATAATTAGTAAATCCTTGAATACCTAATCGACAAAGATGACAAGGGTCAACACTGCAACTGAGGTCGTTCCAAGTGCCCTACTAAATATAGAAATGTTGGATAATTGACTTACTATAAATAGTAAATGTACCAAACTGACCCAAATGAAGAGCAATCCTGACACTTATGATGTCTAGAAGGGAATTGACCCACTGAACTGCTAACTGGAACCCTCTAACCAATTGTCTTAGCCTACGAGGGCCAATAATAGGCTAAACCAAACCACAAATTGTTAGCATAACTGATGCAGACAAGATGAGTAAGTATGTTGATGACCTGATGATGTGTTTCGTCAATTATGTTGTTGTCATTCATGTCAACCTAGGTTGACTATGATCTTTTGTACCAAGTTATGATGAAGAAGATGAATTGAGAGTTATGTTGTGAATTGTGGTGTGCGAGTTGGCACATAGGTTCTAGAGGTATGTATAATGCTATATCTATGATCGCATGTGTATGAAGAGTCTTATGCAAGTTACAGTTAGTTTGGTGAAGACAGGGTATTGGTTTAGTAGTGAAGGAACAAAGAAGAAAGATTTGATCTGTATGTCACACATGAATAGAATTAGGTGTTGAGATTGGAGGTGATGATATCATTAGATTGTTGTTGCAATCCCATCAAGATTGGTGATCGGTGGATAGAGTTTTAGGATTCTGAAGTTCAAACAGTGAAGAACAATTGGTTAGATCCTTGATCAGTGAAGGCAGATCGATTTGCGAAGATGGTTGAGTATTCCAAAATATGTGATAACGTGTCTAAGATGACGTGGAATGTTAGGTATGATTCTTATTGGTCAATTTCATCAATAAATCATGAAGAGGTGCATGAACCTAGGGAAGCGTAATACGTTTGACCTTTTCGTGTCAAATCGAAGTGCGATTGGATCCTGAAGTCAATGCAAGCTGGAAAATATTTCGAACTTGTTTGGCAGGCTTCTATGGAGGGAAATTTGAATTTCAGATGTAAAATTCAAGCGGATGTATGCCCTATTTATTGTAAATGTACTTATATCATTTTGTAATGCATTTTTCAAGTATGTGTCGAATAATAAGCAACAGAGATCGTGCGTGTGGCAAAGATAGAAAATCAAGAGGTGTGATTCAGAGGAGAGGTGAATCTGCAAGAGAAGAACAAGTGTGAGCCTAATTGGCTCTGTACAAGAAAGGCAGTGGTGCTATTTTCTCGATCAACCTTCTTGTTGTTCCCTAACAGTTGGAGTAGGTCAAAATCCCCTAACCAAGTAGATCCTAACAGATCTTTTTGTAAAAACCTTTAACAGGGTGGCACTTTAGCTAGTGTCTAAAGTCCTCTTACAAGACTACTCCTAACAGGGTAAATCTCCTAATAGGGCTAGAGGTAAATCCCTTAACCGGGTGATTCCTAACAAGGTATGCTCTTAACCGGGCTTATTGTAAGCTTTTAACAGGGCTAAGCTCTTAACCGAGCGTGCTCCAGAGGAGTGCACTTTTCGTAGGGGTGCCATCCCCACCGTGGTTTTTCCCAAGTTGGGTTTCCACGATAAATGACTTGTGTTATGTGTTGAATTTGTGTGGATGCCTATTTCTTGGTGTATGTTTTATCACAAGTAAAGGTTACTTATTGCATGCATGTGGTAAGGATTTGAATGATAAGTTTTATCAGATTAGATTTGTTTTTATTGGTAAATTACTGATTCACCCCCCCCCCTATCAGTAATCTTACGGCCTGATTATTCCAACAATTGGTATCAGAGCCTAGGTCCTCTTGGTGATAAGCTTAACCGATTGAGGTAAAAGATCCGATTGACAAGATGTTTAGAAAGGAGGCTACCAAATTCACAAAAGATAGCTACCTAGTATGGGCTAACAGGATGGAGTTATAAATAAGAGGTATGGGTGATCAATACTGAAGTCATGTTGAAACTCAGTATACTATGCCTTAGGGAACCCTAACTGTAGATCAGTTGAAGGAGAAGCAAGAGAACATGCAAGCACAAAAAGCCATAGTAAGTACCCTTTCTCATACTGAATATATTGATGTAAAAGGACTTAGAACAGCTTATGAGGTTTGGAAGAAACTTGAACAAGTCTATGGAGGTGACAAGCATTTGCAAAAAGCAAGAGAAGATAGTCTCAGAGGAAAATATGACAACATGAAAATGGTAGAAGGTGAGAACATTGCTCAATATGGTGCAAGAATCAAAGATGTTGCTGCAATCAGAGTTGCAACTGGTATCATGGAAGAAGTTGTGGTAAGTATGTTGTTGAGAACCTTGTTACTTGCCTATGCCATTAGAGTGTCTGCAATTGATGAGCTGAGAACATTTGATAAAGTGACTGTTGATGGACTAATTGGTAAGCTTACTGCTTTTGAGCTTAATAATTATGATAACAGTATTCCAAAGGTTGCATCTACTTTCAAGGCTTCTATGGTAAGTGTCCCTACAAGAAAAGGTAAAGAGTTGATGACTAAATCTGATAGCTTGTCTAGTTTCACCAAGGATCTAGATGCTATTTTGGAGGAAGAGAAAAGATAAGGAGAACTTGAAGGATTGATAGCAAGGAGGTTACCTAGAGGAACCTGTAAATACAAAGGTAAATTACCTTTAAAATGTTTCTCTTGTAACAAGATTGGTCACATTGCTGCTAGGTACCCTAATGGAGAACAAAACAAGGATAAGGACAAATACAAGAAGTACAAAGGAAAGTCAAAGAAACAGTGTTATATGGTTGTGGATGGTGTAACCGATGAGGAATCTTATGACAATAATGAAGAGGAAATTGTTTTTGTTTCTATAAAGGAAGATCATCCTGCAGAAGACAAAGAACGTGAAAAACTACTTGTTTCACATATTGGACAGAATGATGACTTGATCATAGACAGTGGCTGCTCGCATCACATGACCGGTGATAAAAGTAAGTTTATTAAACTCAATGAATTTGATGGTGGTGTTGTGAGGTTTGGAAACAATTCACCCTGCTTAGTAAAAGGTAAAGGTACTATTTCCTTCAATGGCAAAAACAATGCAGGTGATGTCTATTATGTTGAAGGTCTAACACATAACTTGTTGAGTGTGGGTCCGCTTAATGACAAAGGATACCGACTTGAATTTAAAGGAGGAATGTGCAAGATCATTGGAAGTTTCAGTGATGAGATTGCTAATGGAAGGCAAACGAGAGGTAACTTATTTCAATTTAACAATAAAGTTAACAGTTGTTTGTTTGCTAAGATTGAAAATAGCTGGTTATGGTATAGAAGGTTCTGCTATGTAAACTTTGATAGCTCGGTGAAGGTAAGCAAGACTAATGCAGTAAGAGGAATGCCACAACTTGTGACACCAGATAATTTGATGTGTAAAGAGTGTCAACTTGGTAAATTAACTAGTACATCTTTCAAAAGAAAATCTTATTCATCAAAGAATATACTTGATTTAGTGCATACTGATTTGTATGGTCCTATCAAACAAAGGAGTTATAATGGTGATAGATATTTTATCCTATTTACTGATAATTATTCAAGAATGATGTGGGTTACATTTCTTAAGGAGAAATCAGATGCATTCAGTAAGTTCAAGGCTTTCAGAGCACTGGTGGAGAAGGAATCAGGAAAAAGTCTAAAGTGCTTAAGATCGGATAGAGGAGGTGAGTTCACATCTGATGAGCTCATGAAGTATTGTGAAGACAATGGTATAAAAAGACAGATGTCTGCTTTGAGAACTCCTCAACAAAATGGTGTTTCAGAGAGGAAGAACTAAACAATTGTTGATGTTGCAAGGACTATGTTGATACGGGGAGATGTACCGAAGATCTACTGGAGAGAAGCAATCAGTATTGTTGTTTATACTCTGAACCAGGTGCAACTGAAGAAGGGAACCGGAAAAACACCCTATGAATTATGGTATGGTCATTCTCCAAGTGTAAAGTATTTCAAAGTTTTGCGAGTAAAATTGATATAAAAAGAGATGACTTTTTTGGAAAATTTGATCCCAAAAGTTATTAAGGCATATTTTTTGATTATTTAACTAAGAGAAAGGCTTACAAATGTTTTAATAAAAGCACTAATAAAATGATTGAAAGTGCTAATGTGAAGATAGATGAATTTCCGGAGAAATCTGAGGAAACAAGCAAAAAGGAGAAAGAAGATGATCGGCAAATAGAATTTATTGAAATGGAAGAGCCTAGACCAATAGAGAAGAACAATAAGAAAGAAGTAGTGCAACTTGCAGAAGAAGTTCCTGGGTCTGAATCGGTAATCCCAAGGTATGTGAAAAAGAATCATTCTTTTGATCAAATAATTGGTGATAAGAATGCAGGTGTGTTGACAAGAAGTAAGGTTAGAGAAAGCACATGTTTGATATCAAAATTTGAGCTCAAAACAACAAAGAAAGAAATTAAAAATGATGATTGGGTGAGAGCAATGCATGAAGAATTGGATCAGATTGAGAAGAATGAAACTTGGACTCTTGTGCCAAGGCCTAAAGAAACAAATGTGATAGGTACAAAATGGGTTTTCAGAAATAAATTAAATGAGGATGGTGAAGTGATCAGAAACAAAGCAAGACTTGTGTGTACAGGTTATGCACAAAAAGAAGGTTTAGATTATGGTGAGACATTTGCTCCTGTAGCAAGATGGAAGGTGTCAGGATTCTACTTGCTTATGCCACATTCAAGAAATTCAAAGTCTATCAAATGGATATGAAATCAGCGTTCTCAAATGGAATTCTAGAAGAAGAGGTTTCCATTGAACAACCGGATGGATTTGCATTAACTAAGGACACAAACATGGTATGCAAACTTCAAAAAGCATTGTATGGTCTGAAGCAAGCCCCTAGAGCATGGTATGAAAGATTACACTCTTATCTCATTCAAATTGGTTCCAATAGGACTTCTAATGATAGTAATGTTTACTTAAAAGTTGAAGGTGAGAAGATATTAATTGTTGAAGTCTTTGTTGATGACATAATTTTTGGTGGTAATGATGAGATGAGCATGTCTTTTGCTGATGAGATTTAGAAAGAATTTGAAATGTCAATGATAGGGGAAATCAAATTCTTCTTAGGACTGCAGGTATCACAGTTGGACAATGGTGTTGGCATTATGGTCAGGATGCAACCGGTAAACAGTAAAGAGACCATCGATAATTACCAATTGTGTTGTCATTGATGTCATTAAATGTCTAAGCTAACAATGTCCAAATGCTAGGGAACTGGTGACACGGTGATAAGCTCAGTGTTGTCCAGCAATTCATTTACTGCTCAGAGAAGCGACCAGTGAAGACAGTGCAACCGGTGAAGAAAGTGACCAAAGCAGTGACCGATGAAAGAACACTGCATAAGGAAAGGTGTAAACCGGTCACCAGTGATCATTAAGATACCATTGAGACCAGTGAAAGGGACAATTGACAAACACTAAGGAGACTCTTTTACCGAGATTTGTTGCACAAATCATGGAGGATTTTCTTTTTAAGGAAAGTATGTGACACACATCTAATATTTCTTTTAAAAGACTAAAACACGACTGAATGACAAATAAATGGCAGATCATCTATTAAGGGAAAGCTTGTGCCATGTATCTGATGTTTCCTCTCATGATTGCAACACGACTAAATGGTGGATCAAAAGGAGATCTTCACTGAAATCGCAACGCCAAAGAGTGGAAAGATCTTTCATAATTTGATTTGAGCGACGTGTATCTTTCTCCTTCTTATAGTTGTCCCACGCTCTGCAAGAAGTGTATTTATTCTTCAGTCAGCGAAGAAAATCATTTGCCTTCATTCTGTCAATAAGAAAGAGTGAAACTGAACGCTAATCAAAGCTACCGCTAAAGAAAGGGAAAAGAAGAGAAGAAGAAAAAGAAGAGAGTGTGCGAGGAAGCACAGTGACCTGAGGAGAGCATACCAGTGGTGCCCGGTGATGACTCTCAGTGAATGAAACAGTGATCTTATCAGGCTTTGCAAAGCCACTTCAAAAGATCAACCCTTTTATTGCTTTCTAACAAATGCAATAGCCAAATCCCAGTATCTGGGTGGACATTAACAGGTCCCTTGTACTAAATCCCTTAACCGGGTGACATCTTGTTGATGTTTTAAAGTCCTCTGACAAGGTAGACTTTAACAGGCCTTATTCTAAATCCCTTAACTAGGTCGCACCTAATAAGATTTTTGTAATCCCTTAACAGGGAAGGCTTTTCATAGGGCACACTTCAAAAGAGTGCAAAATTTGTGAGTTCCTACTCACACCATGGTTTTCTCCCATTTTGAGTTTCCACGTGATATATCTAGTGTTCTATGTTGTTGTGATTTTTTGTTGATCATTTCTTTTATAGGATATGTTTAGCATGCAGTAATAGTTAGTGAATCTAAAAGTGTCTTCAAATTTTATTGGGTGTTGATTCACTCCTCCCCTCTCAGCACCAATTGGGACCATCAAATGGAATATACATAAGTCAATCCAAATATGTGAAGGAGATGTTGAAGACTTTTGGCATGGAAGATTCTAACCCAGTTGGTACCCCCATGATTACAAGTTGAAAACTATCCAAGGATGATGAATCTAAGTCTATTGAGGCCACTTTATACAAGTCCATGATTGGAAAGCTACACTATGTTGTAAATAGAAGACCTGATATTGCACAAGCAGTCGGCATAGTTGCAAGGTTTCAGTCAAACCCAAAGGAGTCACACATGGTTGCAGTAAAGAGAATCTTCAAATATCTGAAAGGCACTGTAGATTATGGATTATGGTATGCTCATGAAAGTGATTATTTGCTAAGTGTTTTTACTAATGCTGATTGAGCTGGTAATGTAGATGGCAGAAAGAGCACAAGTGGTGGTGCATTCTTTCTAGGTGGCAGACTAGTGTCTTGGACAAGCAAGAAATAGAATTGCATATCTCAATCTACAGTTGAAGCGGAGTATGTGGCAGAAGCTATCAATTGCACATAGGTAGCAAATCCTAGAAGCAATTAAGGAGAAGGTAACAAAACCATAGATAATTTATTGTGATAATACTAGTGCCATAAACATTTTCAAGAACTTGGTTATGCACTCAAAGACCAAGCACATTGCTATTAAGTATCATTTCTTGAGAAAACAGGTGCAAGAGAGAGTGGTGAGGTTGGAGTACATTCCAACTAAAGAGGAAACTGCAAATATCTTTACCAAACCACTTCCTAAGGATACTTTTGAGTACCTTAGAGGTAAGTTGGGGTTCATGCCCCTACCTAAACAAAGTTAAGATGCAAATGTTTCATCAATCCAGTGGGTATTAATGTTTTATTTTTTAGTTGATTGATGTAAAGGGGACTACTCCTTAGAGGGAGTAGTCGGATAGAAAAAGTCTTGAGCACTATGGGGCCTTTGGCATTGTTGTCAAAGGGAGAGAATAGCAGAATAGTAGAAGGGAAGATGAACTATGAAGAGTAGATAAACAGGGGGGAGAAGTTAATGAGAGTACAGAGACTACTTAGAACAAAGATGGTGTTCCTATGTGTTGGGTGTTGTCATTAGATGTAGATGAACATGTTTGGTATTTCTTGATGTGTTGTCATCAATGCCCAAGGGGGAGATTGAAGGCATAACTGATGCAGATGAGATGAGTAAGTATGCTGATGACTTGATGATGTGTTTTGTCAATTATATTGTTGTCATTGAAGTCAACCTAGGTTGATGAATATGATCCTGGTGTACCAAGTTATGATGAAGAAGATGAATCGAGCGTTATGTTATGAATTGTGGTGTGCGATTTGGCACATAGGGTCTAGAGGTATGTATAATGCTATATCTATGATCGCATATGTGTATGATGAGTTTTATGCAGGTTACAGTCAGTTTGGTGAAGACAAGGAATTGGTTTAGCAGTGAAGGAACAAAGAACAAAGATTTGATCGATATGTCACACAGGAATAGAATAAGGTGTTGCAATCGGAGGTGCGTGATCTTAATGATATTATTGGATTGTTGTTGCAATCGCATAAAGATTGGTGATTGGTGGACAAAGTTTCAGGATTTTGAAGTTACGACAGTGAAGAAGGAAAGAACAGTGAAGAACAATCAGTTAGATCCTTGATCGGTGAAGGCAGTTTGGTTTGCGAAGATGGTTGAGTATTCCAGAATATGTGATGACGTGCCTAAGATGACATGGAATGTTAGGTATGATTCTTATTGGTCGATTTGATCGATAATTCATGAAAAGGTGCATGAACCTAGGGAAGTGTAATACGCTTGACCTTTTGGTGTCAAATCAAAGTATGATTAGATCCTAATGTCGGTGCAAGCTGGAAAATATTTCCAACTTGTTTGGCAAACTTCTATGGAGGGAAATTTGAATTTCAAATGTAATATTTAGGCGGTTTGTAAGAACCTTGCTGGTTCTAACTTCTGAAACCCAATTTCAAACCTCTTAATCAAACGCAGCGGCCTGGATATGAACTGCAGCTCCTAGCAAATGGATCGCTTCAATCTGCAAATAAATGTCTTCAAATTGATTCCCAAATGATCAGATAAGACCCTTGTAAATGCACAAACCTCTGAAAGGTTGATGTAGAACAATGGCTAGCACAACCAACAATCTCAGTGCAATCTTTCAGCACCTCAAAGCTGAGTAATAATGGCTTCCAAACTTGCAATGGCTCCTTGAAACCCTTGCTGGAGAAACTCATAAAATTCACCGAATATCAAAGCACAAAATGATCAATTCCATATATGAGAATGAGCTCTTAAGTCCCTTTTTATTCTTTCTTGTGAGAGCTCAAACACATTCCTTACCAATGTGGGATAAAAGATTATTTCTTTCCATTTAATAATTCATTAGCTCCAATACTTATATTAATAACTTGGCTTAAGCTTCCATGAGTTAATGGAATAAATGGCCCCTTCCAATAATTACTCAACCCTCAACTTAAGTGAAATTATAAAGTTAAATTATAAATTATAATAAGCCATTTAATGATTTAATAATAATTTGGCCACTAAAATAATAATAACTCCCAAAATACTTATCCTTTAAATATGTCGTCTGAAATAGGAGTCACACCTATTATTTTCCCACGCGACCAATGCACTTTCCAAAAATAGAAAGGGTCTTTCTCGAACAACATCAGGTTTACTATAAATAGTAAACGTGGCAAAACTATAGCAAATGAAGTCCAAATGACGCCAAACCAAAGCATACTGAATCCTGAAGTAGATGCCCACTGAAAGAGACCCTCTGTCCATCCCCATTAGCCTATGAGGGTCACATGATAGGCTAATCCATCCATAGTCATGGTCACGCTAAAAAGGGGACATTACACGGTTGTATTGAAGAGCACACAATTATACTGAAAAGGGGGGGGGGGTCAATCAGTATAACAACCTTTTTTAAATTTAAATACTTTTATTCAAAAATAACTTCAAATACTCAAATAAACAATTATGCACATGAACACAATATTTACATGGAAACCCAATATGGGAGAAAACCACAAAATAATTTGCTTTTATATAATATTGTTCTTTTACAATGTTTTGTAGGCACCAACCTACTAGAGGCTCCAACCCCTATGTTTATGAGCACCAACTCACTGGAAGCACCAACTCCCACACTTCGCAGGCACCGACCTACTGGAAGCACCGACTCCCACCACTGTCTTCGTGAGCACCAACCCACTGTACATTAATTTCTCTTCCACCTTGGCAATGTTGCTATCTTCAACTGATGATGGACATTACAATCTCTTCATATAAGTCTGTCATTAATTTCTTCATATAATTCTGCCTTGAATGCATTTATCTTCAAATCTGTACATTTTATTCTTTCATATCTGCACATATTATCCTTTAAAATCTGCACTTAATTCTCTATATAATTCTTCATATTATATCTCTGATTGTTCATATGATATATTTTTATCATACACACCACTCCCACATATTCTTTCCACTATAAACTTTCTTCTTATTTACACACTGCTCTTCTCCTTTCTTATTTCGATTGCAGACTTACTTTTATTTGAAAATCATTGATTCAATATATATACTTTCATATTTCTAATGAACCAATATGTCTTTTATAAAAGACATGACCCTTTGAATAGGTGTCTTTCCTTTTCTAAAATATTATTAACTTTAATTAAGTTAATCCTTTTTTTTAATCATTATATTATCTTTTTCGATACCGCATGCAACCTTTAAAAAAAAACTTTAATACCAAACTTCTTATCGCATAATAAGTTTTAATATCGTTCTTTTAAAAACTTTGATAATACCTTCGATATATAATATATATTGTTTCTGTATACGATATATGTATATATCGCTGAAGACAATTTTGCCAGACTATTAATCTTCGATAATATCTTCATGCTGCGTGTGTATGAATATTTGTCTTGTATCTTCGTATCTTATGTATATACAATATAACTACATAATATTCAACCGCTGTAATGTCTCTGTGGTCCTGACGTCATCAATTGTTCACTATATTTAATGTTGAACCTTCGATAAATATGATAAAATATTACCTCTGATGTTGACGTTAATACTTTGCATCTTTTCTTAATATATCTCACATATATATTTGACAGCTTCTGTTATTATTGCTGCATACATACGTATTTATTATATACGTATTAATAATATCTCTTTTGTTAAACGTTTAGATATATTTTGGTATCTTCAATAAAAATCAAACACTGCTATGCTTATTAGAAAAGACGATTACTTTATTGTCTTTGAATAATATTTTCTTTAAATCTGTTTCTTCTACTAAATTTTTGTGTTGCAGTCTCAATGTAATGAACGGCTGCATATATTCAGATTTTCATCACTGCTGTTCTATTTATTCAGTGGCACATACTTCATTTAAATCTGTATGTATTTATCTGTTGTAACTTCCCTGCTTTGAACAATTAAATTTTTCAAAAGCTCTTCTCATATAATCTACAATAAATCTGCAAGAACTATATCCTCTCGACTTCTCTACAATATCCTCTTTGAGGTATACAATTTATTGCACACCACTAACTGTCAGCAGCCCATTCTTTTTATTTATATTTTCTGCTACTTTAATCGGCTCAATCTCTTTGTCCAGAACTGCAAGATTTTCTTCCTTATATCACCATTAACATTGCATAATCCTTCTTTTATATCTGCATATATATAAGGTTCGTATGTATGTATATGCTGTTAATAAATCACTGTACCTGTCAAACTTCTTTATTGCATTAACCTCCTTGTTTATCAATGTCATTGATCTCAGCTTTTGACATCAATGACAATACGTTCATCAATTTCCCCCTTTGTCATTGATGGCAACTTCTCAAATATCTGTCTGTGCAAGGCTCCCCCTTAGTTCGCTATTCCCTTCATCTTCAATCTCTCCCCCTTTGACATCAATGGCAAAGGGTCTCCAAGGCTAGAGACTAGCGCCATTCTGATTTTGACAATGTAAGTACCTCAATCTTTTGTGCCATAGCTAATTTTCATCTTCTTGTAAAACATACAAATTGTTTGCAGTCCTACAAGCATTAGCTATTAATTTTTCATCCTCTTTAATTTCACAACGCTGACTTACACTTAGTAAGTTTTCTTTTGGCCCTTTTACACACATCTTTCTTATTATGAGCATGTAAAGCTATAGTGATTTTTCTTTCTTTCTCCAAACCTTCTTTTTAGGAAGATCTTCTTTCTTTGCTTGTTTTGAAGGAAAGATTGTTCTACATTTGTGGGCTGCATGTCCAAAATTGTTACACTTTGAACATAGAATATCAAAATTAACCAATGGAGCAAAAGGATTTTGAATTCTGAAATTTTGAGTATTCTCCTCTTTGCTTCTGCAGTTTAGAGCTTTATGACCAAATTTGTTACATGAGTAGCAATATCCATTGAATAGGTAAGAAAAATGCTGTCTATAATATGGCCTTTTCCATTCATTCATATTTTGTTTTGGTATTCTACATTCTAGTGCTTTGTGACCAAAACAATTGCAAGAGTAGCAATATCCATGAAAATTATGACGAGGTTTATGAACACCATTCTCTTCATTCTTCTTGTAGTTCCTTTCTTTAAGCTTGTCTTCTTTTGATGGTTCATTTATGACTATCTTGCTTCCTTCTTTTATGAAGCCTTTGAATGTATTGTTACTATTTGAGTTTCTTTCAAAACCAACCCCTGTTTTGCTGGAAAAGAGCTTTTGACTATCAATGATATCAGTTAGGATTTCTGAACTCTTTCCAAACTTGAGACTATTGTGCAGTTTGATAGTGCTTTCCTCCAACTCTCCTTTTAATTTCTCAATTTCTAATTTTAGATCAGTTTCAGCTTGTTTGGTTTCTTCTAATTGGATCTTTAGATCTTCAATTGTTTGTTCTGATTTCTTTACTGCTTCTAGATTTTCCATAGCTTCTTTTTTAAGTTTTACTAATTTTCTTTTCAATTTTTCATTTTGTTTGTATGCATAATGAAGTTCTTCTTTAAGATCAACATCCTCTTCCTCATTGCATGATTCGTCTTCTTCTTCCTCATAACTATCACTTGTGTCTGCTTCAGCCATAAATAGAATTTCATCCTCCTCATCACTTGGGCATTCCTCGCTACTTTCATCCGAAGAGCTGTCCTTTTTGGAACAAAAACTCTTTTTATTTTTGTTTTGATATTTTTTCTTTTTATTAAACTTATTGTTATTCTTCCATTTTTTCTTTGTGTGCGCTTGCTTTTCTTCTTCACTAGAGTCGTCATCATCTTGAGGACATTTTGAGGCATAGTGTCCTATCTTTCCACAATTAAAGCATTTGAAACGGAATTTCCCCTTATATTTTCCACTTCCCTTTTTTAATTTCCTCAAGAAATGAGCTTCAGCTTCATCAGTTTCACTGCTTGAACTATCACTTGAGATTTGTTTTTTGCTCTTACTCTTTTTAGAAACTTTAAAAGATATTTCCTTCTTAGGTTCCTTGCCTCCAATCCTCATTTCATAAGCGGTAAGAATCCGATGTAACTCATCTTTTGTAAGTGTGTCCAGATCTTTCCTCTCCTCGATTGCTGACACTTTAGAATCAAATTTAATGGGTAGGGATCTCAAGATCTTTTCAACCACAGTCTGTTCCTCTACATCTTCACCAAGAGCTTTCATTGAATTGACAACTTCATCAACACAAGAAAGCAATGAAGCTATGTCTTCATCTTCTTTCATTTTTAGGCTTTCAAATGTGCTTCGATGGGTTTGAAGTTTGGCTTTCTTTATGTTTTCGGCCCCTTCATAAATATTTTTCAACTTGTCCCATATCTCCTTTGCAGATTTACAATGCATAACTTTTGTGAGCTCTGAGTCGGCTAGATTGCATAAAATAGCATGTTTTGCTTTGGCATTATTTTCACTTCTCTTCTTTCCAGCTGAATCTGTTGGTGGTGTTGCTGGTGGTGTATAACCATCTAGTACTGATTGTCAAACATCGAATCCAATAGCATTTAAATATGCTTCAATCTTTATACTCCAAAATGCATAATTTGTCCCATCAAAAGTTGGTGTCTTGTTTTGAAAACTTTCAGCCATTTGTGCTCTTTAGATCTACCTTCAAGCGGTTAGGCTATATAGAAGGAACCCGCTCTGATACCAAATGAAGAGCACACGATTATACTAAGAGGGGGGGGGTGAATCAGTATAATAAGCTTTTTTAAATTTAAATGCTTTTAATCAAAAATAACTTCAAATAATCAAATAAACAATTATGCACATGAACACAATATTTACGTGGAAACCCAATATGGGAGAAAACCACAAAATAATTTTCTTTTATATAATATTGTTCTTTTACAATGTTTTGTAGGCACCAACCTACTAGAGGCTCCAACCCCTATGTTTATGAGCACCGACTCACTGGAAGCACCAACTCCCACACTTCGCAAGCACCGACCTACTGGAAGCACCGACTCCCAACACTGTCTTCGTGAGCACCAACCCACTGTACATTAATTTCTCTTCCACCTTGGCAATGTTGCTATCTTCAACTGATGATGGACATTACAATCTCTTCATATAAGCCTGTCATTAATTTCTTCATATAATTCTGCCTTGAATGCATTTATCTTCAAATCTGCACATTTTATTCTTTCATATCTACACATATTATCCTTTAAAATCTGCACTTAATTCTCTATATAATTCTTCATATTATATCTCTGATTGTTCATATGATATATTTTTATCATACACACCACTCCCACATATTCTTTCCACTATAAACTTTCTTCTTATTTACACACTGCTCTTCTGCTTTCTTATTTCAATTGCAGACTTACTTTTATTTGAAAATCATTGATTCAATATATATACTTTCATATTTCTAATGAACCAATATGTCTTTTATAAAAGACATGACCCTTTGAATAGATGTCTTTCCTTTTCTAAAATATTATTAACTTTAATTAAGTTAATCCTTTTTTTTAATCATTATATTATCTTTTTCGATACGGCATGCAACCTTTAAAAAAAAAACTTTAATACCAAACTTCTTATCGCATAATAAGTTTTAATATCATTCTTTTAAAAACTTTGATAATACCTTCGATATATAATATATATTGTTTCTGTATACGATATATGTATATATCGCTGAAGACAATTTTGCCAGACTCTTAATCTTCGATAATATCTTCATGCTGCGTGTGTATGAATATTTGTCTTGTATCTTCGTATCTTATGTATATACGATATAACTTCATAATATTCAACTGCTGTAATGTCTTTGTGGTCTTGACTTCATCGACTGTTCACTATATTTAATGTTGAACCTTCGATAAATATGATAAAATATTTACCTCTGACGTTGACGTTAATACTTTGCATCTTTTCTTAATATATCTCACATAGATATTTGACGGTTTTTGTTATTATCGCTGCATACATACGTATTTATTATATACGTATTAATGATATCTCTTCTGTTAAACGTTTAGATATATTTTGGTATCTTCAATAAAAACCAAACACTGCTATGCTTATTAGAAAAGACGATTACTTTATTGTCTTTGAATAATATTTTCTTTAAATCTGTTTCTTCTACTAAATTTTTGTGTTGCAGTCTCAATGTAATGAACGGCTGCATATATTCAAATTTTCATCACTGCTGTTCTATTTATTCAGTGGCACATACTTCATTTAAATCTGTATGTATTTATCTGTTGTAACTTCCCTACTTTGAACAATTAAATTTTTCAAAAGCTCTTCTCATATAATCTATCATAAATCTGCAAGAACTATATCCTCTCGACTTCTCTACAATATCCTCTTTGAGGTATACAATTTATTGCACACCACTAACTGTCAGCAGCCCATTCTTTTTATTTATATTTTCTGCTACTTTAATCGGCTCAATCTCTTTGTCCAGAACTGCAAGATTTTCTTCTTTATATCACCATTAACATTGCATAATCCTTCTTTTATATCTGCATATATATAAGGTTCGTATGTATGTATATGCTGTTAATAAATCACTGTACCTGTCAAACTTCTTTATTGCATTAACCTCCTTGTTTATCAATGTCATCGATCTCAGCTTTTGACATCAATGACAATATGTTCATCAATGCCCTAATTATTGTAAATGTATTTATATCATTTTGTAATGCATTTTTCAAGTATGTGTGGAATAATAAGCAGCAGAGATCATGCATGTGGCAAAGATAGAAAATCAAGAGGTGCGATTCAGAGGAGAGGTGAATCTACAAGAGAAGAAGTGTGAGCCTAATTGGATTTGTACAAGCAAGGCATTGGTGCTATTTTTCAGATCAACCTTCTTGTTGTTCCCTAAGAGTTGCAATAGGTCAAAATCCCTTAACCCGGTAGATCCTAATAGATCTTTTTGTAAAATCCTTTAACAAGTTAGCACTTTAGCTAGTGTCTAAAGTCCTCTTACAAGGCTAATCCTAAAAGGGTAAAGCTCCTAACAAGGTAGACTACTGGTAGATCCCTTAACTAGGTGGCTCCTAACAAGGTCTTCACTTAACCGAGTTTATTGTAAGTTTTTAACAGGGCTAAACTCTTAATCGAGTGTGCTCCAAAAGAGTGCATTTTTCTTAGTGGGTGCCATCCCCACCATTGTTTTTCCCAAGTTGGGTTTCCATGATAAATGACTTGTGTTATGTGTTGAATTTGTGTGGATGCTTATTTCCTGGTGTATGTTATCACAAGTAAAGGTTACTTATTCCGTGCATGTGGTAAGGATTTGAAGGATAAGTTTTATCATATCATATTTGTTTTTATTGGTAGATTACTGATTCACCCCCCCTCTCAGTAATCTTAAGGCATGATTATTCCAAAACAAACCATGTCACCTCAAAAAGGGAACATTATAGTCTGCCCTCCCTGAAATTGTTTGTTCCTAAACAATCTTAGAAACTAAATAACACACTAGTCCACCCGAATACCAAGGGTAAAACTGTGTAATGTCCCTATTGATACCAAATAGCTCCTGTAACACCAACACCAGAATTACTGACAATACCTGCCAAACCAAATCAAAACCAATCAGTGGTGTTGCAGGAGGAAACAACTCAAAGGGAAGCAACTCGGAAGGCTAACAAAGTTTACTTCCCAAAACTACACAAGGTGAACTATCATACACGCTATCTAACACATGTTCCACTGAATTGTGCATTTGAAAGAGGTCATGGACATGATGGTCAAAAGTAAAAGCATACCTACTCGGAACCATGTACACACTCAAATACTTCTCTGCGAGCCCTGTCCAAAATCTCAATGCACTGGAAGGATCCCAAACTCTGAATAGAAGCTTGCCAAGAAGAGCATCCTTAAACTTTTGCTGCTCAACTCTAAAATGAAAATTGACACCGACCGTTGATCAATTTGTCCAAAAGCCCGAACGCCTAGCTTAGAGTCTCACATGGATCTGGAAAGGGGGTGCGAATGCATTGTAAGTGCACAAAATCAGTCATCAAATTACTATTAACAGCTGGCTGTAGATGTACCTTTGAATTATCATTAACTTCTTCCAAAACAACACCCACTATGATGAGCCCTACTGGCTCAACCTCTAAACTCAACTTCACCGTGCCCAAAGTGGTGAAGCCAATAAATGGGGCCCGCCCAAACTGCAGTGCTAACCCTTTCATCACTCGAGTCCCAAAGCACACTAAACTTACATCCATTTGTATTGTGTAGATAAGAACATCCGAAGGTGTCTGTAACAAAACCACTATCTCCATCCTTTTCTAGGCTCCTCTGGATGTGTTCATTAAGCAAGTAATCCAGCTTGCGGCCACCGATTCCCTAGAAAGAAGTTGAATCAACATCATCATCCCATGTGCAAGTCCTAGAGGAAATCATCTTCGCCTAATGAGGTTGTCCAGTGACAAGCTCTATAGTGTTGATGTAGACTCTAATGCTTGAATTACCCATGACAATTGTATCCTGAGTGTGAATGCAAATGCTACTAAAATCAACAAGTGTCTTGGCTGCCTTAGATGAATAAGACTCTATTATACATAATGTTCATCTAGCCAAACTCAACTCTGAGAAAAGATCATTATCAACCTTGTCATAATCATTAGAAGAAAGTGCATTTTCAGATTCATCCTCTCTTTGAATAAAGAGTCTTTCAATGTTATCTATCCTTTTTTGTCTTGCTATGTTGATGAGATTGACCTTTTCTTCCACTTCTTGAAGATGTTGTCTTGCATTGACAGCCACCAATCTAGCCTCTTTGGCTTTTTGAAACCATTCTTCATTCATCTATTTCGAGTTCTTTACCTTTTCGATGCCAAAATATACAAAATCAGTCCTCTTATGCTTAATATCATGTCTACCAATAGGTGTAGGGCTGCCATCACTGGTTGATATCATATATTGGCTTTCTCATGATCACAAGCTCCTATCTCATGAGAATGATGGGAATCAATGCGGCTATCCTCAAACAAATCAGTAATGTCATCATGCCTTTGTAAAAAGTCTCCTTCATCATGTTGTTAATACTTACCAGTTACTAAGAGCGGGGGGGGGGGGGGGGGGGGGGGGGGTTGAATCAATAAATACTCGCTATTATACTTTTAATTCCGAAACTTCTTAACCTTAATTAATAAGCAGAATATAACAGTCATTCAAAAGTATAAACAGAATCACACAGATCACTACAAGTATTTATACGTGGAAACTCTTGATTATAAGGGAAAAAACCACAGTGAGACAGAGCTCACAACTTCACTACTTCGGAATGAAGGCGCCCTGTTAGGAGCTTACAAAGCACTGGTTAAGGTGCTACCCGATTAGGGGATTTTACAAGAGATCTGTTAAGATCTAAACCTGTTAGGAGCTGCCTGGTTACAGGACTTTGAACATCAACAAGATGTTACCCTGTTAGGGGATTCTTACAATGAACCGATTAGATCCACCCTAATAAAGGGATTTGAATATGCTTCTACTTCTAATAGAATTGATGATCTGTTATGACACTGAATGTCTGATTAGATCATACCTCTTCTCTGGTTGCCTGGCTGTTGATCTCTGCTACCTCTGTGTCTGCAGCACTTCTCTTAGAAGATGTCTCTTCTTTTCTTCATACAATCACTCATAATCAACAACTTTCTTTGCGTCCTATGACTTATATTTATATGAGGGTTCACCGTAATGAGACCCTTAACTCACAAAACTGTCAGGCTGCAAACTCCATAATTAATCATGCAAACTATGCGCTCTGATATGGAGTTTACCTTGCAAAACATACGCATGAATAAAGCTAACTCCTATTAAAAAGCTAACTCCACTTCTATGCGGTGGATGTCCCGTATAATCTTGCTTTTAACTCAAGATGATCCACTAAATCCGGTGCAGATCTTTAGGCCACTTTAGACAGGTATAACCTTATATCCCGATCAACTTATACACACAGAAACCGATGCATGTTTACCGGTGTTCTTTGTCTACCGGTGCATACGTTATGTTGCTTGTCTACCGGTGTTTCCTAAGTGTTGTGAGTGACCGGTGACCTCTTACCGATGCATAGTGTTTGTGGATGTTGTATACTAATGACAATTTGAATTGCTAACACATGTGTAGTCAAAACATTAGTGGCTGCTCCACTAATTAAAGGATCAACTTTCACATTCACCTTTCTATCTTGGGCCTCTAATAGACTTTCATATGTATGAATAACATTCATCGAATCACAATCTACTTCTTTACCTAGATAGGATGAAGCAATGCTAGCCTCACCTAATGAAGCATCAGAAGAAACCTTATATTCATGTAGTTGTTCTAATGCAACTGGTTTATTGTAATATGCCCTCCATGAAATAAGATTTAAATATTAAATAAAATAATAAAAAGAATAAACAATTAATAATAATAAATATATAATATATTATAATTACGGATTGTATATCTATATGCTCTATATCTACAGAGTGATACCTATAGCGCACAACAATCATCTTCATAGGACAAGCATACTACAATCAAATTAAGAATTGTAATTCACTATTTGAAGAGATAGAATACGGATTGGTCATTGAGAGATTACAATTAATATATTGATAATATGACTCATTGTGAACTAAGATATCTTCACACATGTTAGTCTTAGGATATATGAGAAGACATGATCAATATATGTGATGTCCTTGTTTTAGTAGGAGTTTGGAGGGTGTGTACGTTAGTTCATCATCGCAATCCTCGTCAACTGACAGCTGGTAGAGAGGGACTCTGTGATAGATTTGCTATTTATAGTAAGTCTATTTTTGTCCGATTTCTATTTCTAGCAGTGCAGTATGGATTCAGAATGTTGCTTGCCAGAATGATTCAGTCATCACTTTGCATATGGAGTTATGGAATTATGTTGGACTTAATTAAATAACTTGATTATTTCATGTCCTGATTTGAAGGTGTGAAGGTGAAGTTTCTTTAATGAAAAGTGTGCCTTTGAAGATTGAAGAAAGTGTGTTGAGAAAGGCTTGTTTTAATGTTTTCTTTAAAAGCCTTAGAGATTTTCAAAAATCTCATTCAATTGCCATTTACTCATTTTGAGATACATGTGAAGAAAAAACGAAAGTCGAGAGACAAGGGTTTGAATATAATTCCATCAAGAAACGCAGCCTTCTTCATTGATTCCTTGAGCTATGAGTTGGACGTGTACATGCCAGTGAATTGCTAGTGTTTTACAAGGTATCTTTAGCATTTAGGAGGTGTCGTACGATTTTTTCTTAGGGTCGTACTGTTGTTGGGAAGTCACGGCAAGGACAGGATTTACCTTGAAGACAAGAAGCCGCCATTCTTGCCACCGGTTAGCAAAGAGACTGTTTTTTCACTCCTTGCATGAGTGTTACCTCACTTGTTGGTGTTGCGTCTTGATTCAAGGATTGCGGGGAGTGTTAGAGAGGCTGCATTCCAAACTACAGCAACCGCACTTCACAAAGGTGCCATAAATTCAATTTATATGTTAGAAAAGGAATTCGATTTGTGTGAAGTTTGGATTATTTATGTTTAAAGCAAGCATTTCAAAGCTTAATAATTAGTGTTGTTGCTAATATTTTAATAGAGGGAAAAATGCAAAAAATTATATATTTTCCAAAAACAACAAAAGAATTGCAAAATTCTCAATTAAAAAAAAAACTCCAGCTAAGAGCAAGCAAGGCTCTTACAGTGTTATCAGAGCACTGATCTTGCCAGCCTAAAGACTTTGGGTCCAACTATGGCAAATAGATTTATACCTGGTATACATTATACCCGCAGGGGTAGAGCTTCACCACCTCCAAAGGTTAGTGAACAGGGTCCACAGGTTGATCATACAGGTGACAGGAATAGAGATAACATTGGGAATGATATTGACAAGGAAGCCAGAGATGCTTTCAGAAACTTAGCAGATGGACAACATCGTGTTGCAAATGTGCTGCAACAATTATCTGACACCTTGTAGCGCATGACTCTACCTGGAGATCATGGCAGAGATAGGGGCACACGGAGTGCATCAGTGAGCTCTCATAGATCCAGGATTGAGGACAGACCGGAGTTCAGAACTGATCCTACAGGCACGCATGATAGGCCTTTACGCCCCACCTTGAGACCTGAGGTGGATACAATTAGCATTGATACTGAGCTAGCTCCTTTTGTTGATGACATGGTGGCTCACTTTGCAGAGTGGGATACTTTGTTTGAAGCCATCAAGAGAAATCTGAACTTTGATAGATTTTTGACACAAAAAAGAGAGCATTCCAGAGGTAGGCATGGTCCAGACACGGGACAGAGACCTAGACAGAACGATCTTAAACAAGCAACCAGCAAACTCACTTTGACTCACTTTGATGGGAGTGGAAAAATGACAGCCAGAGTTTGGGTTCACAAGCTAGATACATATCTATCATTACGTCCTATGTCTGAAGAGGACGCTATCTGGTTTGTTGTATTACATCTTGATGGTATTGCTCATGATTGGTGGTACCATGGTCTTGTTTCATCATGATCAAATAGGGACTTATCAGAAGTTTGTGGACAGTTTGGTGGAGAGATTTGACAGGAAGGACCCCAAGTCCTATTTTCGTGGGTTGGCACAGCTCAAGCAATCTGGTAGTTTGGAGGCGTTCATCAGCGAGTTTTAGAAAGTTTCAGTCATGGTGTATGATATTTCTAAGAAGAGACGTGTTATGCTGTTTATAGATGGATTAGTTGAACCTCTCAAAGAGGAGACGTGTTATGCTGTTTATACAGGGATTAGTTGAACCTGTCAAGGGTTGGGTTAAGTCTTTTGACCCTCATTCCTTGTAGGCAGCCATGAAAAAATCAAGGGACTTGGAGTTTTCAGCTCCACGCACTCGATTTCCTCCAAAACCATCAAGTTCTTCATTTGACAATATAAAGAACCCTGGCTAGCTCTTCTGAATCTACTTAATTTGAATTTAAAATATTTGCAAACACTTGTTCAAACTTACTTTAATTTGCAACTTTTAAATAACTTCCTCCAATTTAGATATTAAACTAGAACAATACAAAACTCTGCATAAACTCTATTACAAATCCAGTTTACACATTTATTACATTGGCTGCAAATTGTATAATTTCAGAATTAATTAACATGGAATTTAAAGCACCTGGTATTTATGTTTGACTGCAATCTGCAATTAACTCCAAGAAAATTTAACGCAGCACCTCAGAAATTAAGTTAGCCGCCATTATGATGGGCCAAAACTACTATGCTCGGCACATGCTCTACGGAATATCAACCGCAGGCCCTTGAAACATGTGAAACGGCTCCAGAAATCAGTCACATGCCTGATTTTACAAATAATTCAGTCACCAATATTCTCAATCGAAACAGCAGCAAATTAAACACAGCAGACTTCCCAATCACAGATCAAACCCCAGCAATGAGACAATTTCAAAATCCTTGAGAGCAAATCAATTTGCCTGTAGATGAAAAACTCCACACAAATCCAGCATACATCAGCACTGGATTAAAATTCAGAATCAGAACTACAGCAGCAAAATTCACCATCAACCTGTAATGGCTCAAATTGCCAGAAGAGAAATCAATCCTCAAAACCCTAGCCGAGTAGTCTCTCTCACAACTTCAATAAAATCATAATTCAACAATGGATGATTGAAAGTGCTTTTTCGAGTAGAATATATAGCTTTTTCGGAAAAAGTACAATTTCACATTTTTTATTAAAAAGGCTTTTAAATGACCTCTTCACTTTATAACATTAAAGTTATAAACTATTAAAGTTATTAAATTAAAATAATTTAATTTAATAATGATAACTTTAAAAACCAAAAGCCACTGAATTCTGCTGACTGAAATAAACTCATTTCCGACACCAGAGCCACAACGCCAACTGCCCTGTCGGAAATAACCCATTGCCAAAAATAGTCAGCTGCTAAAAATAGACTTATTATAAACAGTAAGTCTCTCAAACTCGAGATTCTTTGAAACTCGATCCTGAGACATCTGACACTCCGTGCAGAAACCCTGCTAATCCTGGCCATACCCAAACTACCACTTACTAAAAATAGTAAGTAGACCAAAATGATCCGAACGAAGAGCAGACCTGATAAACTGAACCTCCAAAATGGAATCCCAACGCTGGCTCTACCATCTGACCCCCCCTCTGATCGCCTGATTAGCCTATGAGGGTCGCCAAACCAAGCTAATCCCTTAAGTATAAAAACGGGGACATTACAGTCCTCCCTTCCCAAGATTGCTTGTCCTCAAGCAATCAGGAAAAACAAGCAACATCATAAACCACCCGGATCTCAAGGATGGTCACAAATAATGTCCCGATCCTCGCCAAACTTTTGTGAAGAAAGAACCAACATCAACAGAACAGACACCACTGAAAACATCTATAAACCCACTGTAGATTTTCGATACTGAAAACAACCCAGCAGAACTCAACCCAACTGAAAAAAAAACTGTGTCGAAACCTGAGTCCCTGTCTATCCAACACTCACCCAACTGCACTGGCAAAACAACAGTGAGCAAATGTGCCTGAATCACCGTTATAAACTTTGCCCTCTAATAAGCAGTCCTAAGTGTGTGGACACTGCAAGTAGTCTAACTTGCAACTATCACTTCCATTTGTAAAAGATGGTGCCAATCCATCCCATAATGGATGGTAAGATACTGGAGCCAGTTTACCCCTGCGTGAGATCAAATCATCCACCTGTGGGTCAAAAGAAAAATGATGAGCATACCCCACCATAAAATGCCGATAGGAATCCCCAATCTCTGTCAATGGCTCATCATTACCAAACCAGGAATCAAAAGATGGCTCCAATCTCTGACTCCGCATAACTATAGGCTGGGTAGGAACCTGAGCAACCCTCTCAACAAACCCAACCTCAAAATCCCTATGGGGAAGCATAGTAGAAAGAGTCTCCACAATCTTCCCGACCAACCTCCGAATAGCACAAGAACCTCGGATGAGAGTGCCCTCAGACACTATAAGAATCCTGACGCACGTCTGCACTCTCAAGTAGATACTCCATAAATGACTCGGTGCAGTAGAAATTGTACGTGGAAGCATCAACTCGCTCCCCCGCAATCCACAGTTGATCCCCCCGCAAATGTGGCACAGCCAAGTGTCCCGTGCTATCAGTTAAGTGAAATGATGAAGTAGATTCACTCCCAGCTAAAGAAAGCAAATCAACTTGAGAGCCTGTCTCCTCTGGTACTCCTACCTCATCCATACAAAGTGCTCCCATATCCGGAACAGATGTGTCTGCCACAACATCATGTTCCTCAACACCAACTGTAAGAGCAAACTCACCACAAACCAACTCAATGTGTAATCGCACTGGGTCTGGTGCTGTTGTAGACCATAAATGCTCCAACTCCACGGTCACCTCCTCTAATCGGATCTGTAACTCCTAAAGAGCCCGCTGAGTATCCTCTAAAACCTTAGTAGTCGTTGTGAGCTCCCTGGTAAGCTCACTCACCTCCTCTTCTTTGTCCATCAGTCCCTCATAAGCTGTACTCCCCCACTCCACTAGGTGATCTTGGTCGGCTACCATCTGTAAATAGTTCTGTCTCAAAATCTTGACAGCCTCACGCAAAGAGTGAATCTCTGTCAATGAAAGGTAGCCATTGCTGGACTAATCTGTCATAGGATTACCCCAACCATAAACAGCCAGCAACTGACGAGCGGCATCAAAATGCTCGAGAGTAGAAGAAATATACCTCTCATCAACTCGCAACTGGCTGGTCAGATGATGACTCTGCACAGCAGGCCTCCTATGTACCACCTCAAATGCACTGTCCACACTATGAGAGGAAGTTGTAACCAACACACTCCCCTCAATATCACCCTCTCCCTGTGTACTTACATCTGAGTACACCTCTACAAACTGAGTACAGGAATCAGACACATCCTCATCTAAATCTGGGGAAGCTGCTACTAAAACTGACTCAAAACAATCTCCAGCTCCCTCGTCCTCTGCAACTATCTAATAATCCAAACCCTGAGATACATCCACATGAGTCACTGACGAAGTAACCCTCTCTCCAGAAATGGAAGCCCTGGCTGAAACAAACTCCTGCCACTCATAAGCTTCCCTGCCCTCATCTGTGGGTCCCTATAACACAGAGTCCTGGAACTCACTACCACCATATGTCAACGCTGAATCTACACCCAAAGTCAAATATAGAAAGCCGGAAATACTACAGCACTCATCATCCTCGCTCACAACATCGGAGATATCTGCAACGCTAGTGTACACATCATCTATCTGCATCTCTTCTACTAACTCTGGCTGTATACATGACTCAATGTCGTCATGTGAATCAACTAAACTGTGGCATGAAACTATGTCACCCAAATCAGCTGCAACACTCATCCTGAGTGTCATCGATAGAAAGCTCCATGCTCACATCCTCAACACAGGAATAAACCACTGTCTCCTGTACTGATCCCACACTGCGACTGCTATCATAAATCTCTGAGCTGTCAGAGCTCATACGCTCCTCATAGTAATCACCCAACATCTCACAGGGGGTGTCATCTCCAATGCAACTCACAGCATCCTCAAAAGTGTCATCAGATGTGTCTATACTATCAGCTCCCACATCTCCTGCTGAAATCTCATCTGCGGACACGTGTCTCTGCACACATGACTCTACGTCAAGCTGTGCACCAATAATGCTGGAGCACGAACTGTCATCATCTGACCCCGGTATAATGCCCAAATCTCCAACCTCACCACTAGGAGATTCCGTACATGACTCGGTCCCATCTGAGGAAGCAACTACCTCCTGAACTGAAGCAACACTACTACAACTGACATAAACATTGCCAATAATAACTCCCTCCATGAAAGAGTCTGAACACTCAGTGATAACTGCAACATCAACTGTCTTTGTACAATCTGTAGTGACTACTCTGGGAGCCTCAACCTGATGATCCTCGGCACTACTGTCAACCAATAGCACTGAAACATCCACTGGCTCTGGTGCAATAAATCCATCATCAGCACTGCGAATGGGAATAGCAAGTGCTGAGCTAGATGTAGAGACATCAGCATCATGGACTACTGTCGGAGAAAACTCCAGTCTTCTCCCCTGCAAACTAGATGTCGACCTTCTAAAGGCAGAGACCATATATCTCACTGCCCTATCTACTGTAGCTGGATCCGACAAACTCTCTGCTGATGCAGTCTAAGTCTCTCCACGCTTTCTACTAAAGCATTTAATTCCTTTCTATTTCCCTTACTGCTATGACGACTTCCGAAACTGGATCTCCTGTATTTATCCATGGCTAGAGAAAATAGTAGTGTTGGTCCCTTTAAAATAACTTCATAAAAGTAATGTAACCAGACCCCACAAGATGGCAGGAAGAAAGCTCTGATACCACTATAAAGAACCCTGGCTGGCTCTTCTGAATCTACTTAATTTGAATTTAAAATATTTGCAAACACTTGTTCAAACTTACTTTAATTTGCAATTTTTAAATAACTTCCTCCAATTTAGATATTAAACTAGAACAATACGAAATTCTGCATAAACTCTATTACAAATCCAGTTTACACATTTATTACACTGGCTGCAAATTGTATAATTTCAGAATTAATTAACATGGAATTTAAAGCACCTGGTATTTATGTTTGACTGCAATCTGCAATTAACTCTAAGCAAATTTAACGCAGCACCTCAGAAATTAAGTTAGCTGCCATTATGATGGGCCAAAACTGCTATGCTTGGCACGTGCTCTGCTGAATATCAACCGCAGGCCCTTGAAACATGTGAAATGGCTCCAGAAATCAGTCACATGCCTGATTTTACAAATAATTCAGTCACCAATATTCTCAATCGAAACAGCAGCAAATTAAACACAGCAGACTTCCCAATCACAGATCAAACCCCAGCAATGAGACAATTTCGAAATCCTTGAGAGCAAATCGATTTGCCTGTAGATGAAAAACTCCACACAAATCCAGTATACATCAGCACTGGATTAAAATTCAGAATCAGAACTATAGCTGCAAAATTCACCATCAACCTGTAATGGCTCAAATTGCCAGAAGAGGAATCAGTCCTCAAAACCCTAGCCGGGTAGTCTCTCTCACAACTTCAATAAAATTATAATTCAACAATGGATGATTGAAAGTGCTTTTTCGAATAGAATATATAGCTTTTTCGGAAAAAGCACAATTTCACATTTTTCATTAAAAAGACTTTTAAATGACCTCTTCACTTTATAACATTAAAGTTATTAAATTAAAATAATTTAATTTAATAATGATAACTTTAAAAACCAAAAGCCACTGAATTCTGCTGACTGAAATAAACTCATTTCCGACACCAGAGCCACAACGCCAACTGCCCTGTCGGAAATAACCCATTGCCGAAAATAGTCAGCTGCTAAAAATAGACTTACTATAAATAGTAAGTCTCTCAAACTCGAGATTCTCTGAAACTCGATCCTGAGACATCTGACACTCCGTGCAGACACCCTGCTAATCCTGGCCATACCCAAACTACCACTTACTAAAAATAGTAAGTAGACCAAAATGATCCGAACGAAGAGCAGACCTGATAAACTGAACCTCCAAAATGGAATCCCAACGCTGGCTCTACCATCTGACCCCCCTCTGATCGCCTGATTAGCCTATGAGGGTCGCCAAACCAAGCTAATCCCTTAAGTATAAAAACGGGGACATTGCGACTCCTAAAAAGATGGAAGGATCAGATTCTAAAAGACCTTTTTCAGGGCTTCTTGATCAAGAAACTCTTGATGATTTGAGGAGGAAAAGACTATGTTTTTATTGCAGGGGTCCTTATGATGAAAAGCATGAATGTCCCTTGAAGCCTAAGGGAAGAAATAGACTTATGAAATGGTTTTATGAAGATGAGCATAGTTCTGATTTTGCGAGGCAGCAAGGTGAGTGTGATGAGGAGAACTATGGTGATGTTGACTAAAGGGAAAAAGGTTGATGAAGATCCCAACCTTAAGGTGGTTTACCTTTCTAGCATGCAGAAAGGGGGATCCTTCATATTACGTGGACTTCTAGCAGTGCAGCGAGTTATTGCCTTATTGGATACAAGTGTTACGCATAATTTTATAGATTCACAGTTGGTATCCAAGAGAGGTTTATAGACTAGGGAATTTGACGATATTAGTGTTAAAGTAGCTGATGGTTACGCGCTTAAGTGTGACAGGATGATCCCACATCTGCCCTTGAGGTTAAACAATTATGACTTCAAATCTGATTTTTATGTGGTTGATATGGGAGGGACAAAATTGGTCTTAGGTATGAGCTGGTTACATTCTATTGAGGCTTTTTATCTCAGCCTTTAGGGAATGGAGATGAGATTCGAAGTGGATGAAAAGAAACATATTCTCAAGGCAATTAAAGAGGAAAACTTGAAGACTATTACACTTAGATGTATGCAACGCTTAATTCGTCATGATGCAGTGAAGTGGGCAGTAGAATGCAGATTGTTACCCACACTTGAGGAGGCAAGAAAACCAGCTTACCATCCTGATATTCAGCAACTTAGAACTAAACACTCTAAAGTGTTTAGTGATTTACCACATGGCAGGCCACCTGACAGGGGCATAGAGCACATCATTGAGTTAGAGGAGGGCACTAAGCCCATTATGATTACCCCTTATCGGCATCCCAAGAGACTGAAAGATGAGATTAAGAAGACTATTCAAGAGCTTCTTTCTATGGGACATATCAGGCTGAGTAAGTCTCCTTTTGCTTCATCAGTTGTGTTGGTGAAGAAAAAAGATGGTACACTCAGGATGTGTATTGATTACAGGAGGTTGAATCGTAAAACGATTTAAAACAGGTATCCTATTCCTCGCATTGATGAGCTAATTGATGAGTTGCATGGAGGATCCTCCTTCTCTAAGATAGATTTGAGATCTAGGTATCACCAAATTAGAGTTCGTGAGGACATAGAGAAGACAGCTTTTTGATGTCATTGTGGACACTTGAGTTTTTAGTCATGTCATTTGGGTTGACTAATGCTCCAGCTACTTTTCAGTCTACTATGAACAGGGTCTTTCACAGTCAGTTGAGAAAGTTTGTTTTGGTCTTCTTTGATGATATCTTGGTTTACAGTAGGACGTGGGAGGACCATTAGGCTCATTTGGATACCGTGTTGCATATTTTGGATAAGGCTTCTTTGTACGCGAAGGAGTCTAAATGTGGTTTGGGAATGACTGAATCGTACCTTGGTCATATTATTAGTGCGGATGGAGTTCGCATGAACCCTAATAAGGTTTGTGCTATTCTAGATTGGCCTACACCAGAGAGTTTGACACAACTCAGAGGGTTCATTGGTCTATGTGCCTTTTACCGCAAATTTGTTGCAGGTTTCTCATGACATGCAACTCCCCTTACTGATTTGATGTAATGTCCCCGTTTTTCAGGCTCTTGGGATTAGCCTATCATGTGACCCTCATAGGCTAATGAGGATGGACAGAGGGTCTCTTTCAATGGGCATCTACTTTAGGATTCAATATGTTTTGGTTTGGCTTTCGTTTGGCATTATTCGGACTTCATTTGCTATAGTTTTGCCATGTTTACTATTTATAGTAAGCCTGATGTTGTTCGAGGACCCTTTCTATTTTTCGAAAGTGCATTTGGTCACATGGGGAAATAATAGGTGTGACTCCTATTTCAGAAGGCATATTAGAAGGATCAGTATTTTGGGAGTTATTATTATTTTGGTGGCCAAATTATTATTAAATCATTAAATGACTTATTATAAAGTTATAATTTAACTTTATAATTCCACTTAAGTTGAGGGTTGAGTCATCATGGGAAGGGGCCATTTATTTAATTAATTCATGGAAGCCTAAGCCAAAGTATTATTTTAAAGTATTGGAGTAAATGAATAATTAAAAGGAAAAGTATATTTATTTATCCCACATTGGTAAGAATTGTGTTTGAGCTCTCACAAGAAAGAATAAAAAGGGACTTGAGAGCTCATTCTAAGATATCCATTGTTCATTTGATGAAAATTTATTAAGTTTCTTGGCTGTGAGAAATGGCTAGGGTTGAGGACTGATTCCTCTCTTGGCAATTTGAATCATCACTGATTGATGATGAATTTTGCAAACTGAATTCTGGAAATTATTCTAAATCTGTAAATGTTGATCTTAGTGCTGAGGTATACCAAGTTATAGAGAAAATATCAGGCATTTATTTGCAGAGATTTGTGAAGAGCTGGCTCGAAATTGTTTGGAGTTGTATCTAAAACTTTAATACATGGCTGCCATACTGATATAGGGGAGAGCTGTCATTATTTAGTGGTTGCATTTTCGATTTTGGAAGCTGTGTTATCTTCTAGTGGCTGTGTGAGTCTTAAATAGGCCGTGTGACTTCACTTGTGGCTGCGTGGATCTTTTCAGATTTGTGTGTGGATTGTTTCTAAGGCTGCGTGAAACATTCTTAGAGTTGCGTTTGGAAGTCTGGATTAGTTGCAGCATTGTGTTTGCTAATGAAACAAGCTGGATACATTCTATCTTCTTTCCCTATTATGTGGCAACCATTTATGATACTATTATTAATGTAATGATTCTTATTTATGAGATATAGTAATAATTACTAATTTGGTGAACATTCAAAAAAATGAAATAAATTTGTTGTTGTTCTGATTTGAATGTTGGAAACTTTTTCAATAAAATATCTTATATGTTTGAAACACAACAAATTACAAATTAATTTGAAGAAAAAACTAGTTTGTTAATGAGAGCCAGCCAGGCTCATTACATTTGACTCGTAAGGGGGCTTTTGAGTGGACTCCTCAGGCACAAGAGTGTTTTGAGAAGTTCAAGTTAATTATGACTTCATGTCCAATTCTAGCAATGCAAAATTTCTCTAGACCGTATGATTTGCATTGTGATGCTTCTGGAGAGGGCATTGGAGTTGTACTTTCCCAGAATCACCATCGCATTGTTTTTGAGAGCAAGAAGCTCAGGGGTCCTAAGAGCGCTTTTAGTGTGTATGACAAGGAAATATTAGCCATAATGCATGCTTTAGCTAAATTCAAGCAGTATCTGGTGGGTAGCAAGTTTTGTATTAAAACTGATCATAATAGCCTAAAGTATTTCCTTGGACAGCACGACCTGAATGGAAGACAACAGAAGTGGGTTAGCAAGCTTCAGTCTTATGATTTTGATATTTCATATATCAAAGGGTCACAGAACGTGGTTGCTGATGCACTATCTAGGAGGCCACATTTGTGTGCTGTGACAGAGATCACTGAGGATTGGAGACATTTGATTATTGTTTATTATGCTAGGGATCAGTGGGCCTCTGATTTTATTGATGGAGCTATTCAGGACAGCAGGTATTCCCTTGTAAATGAGTTGATCATTTACAAGGAAAGGGTGTTTCTGGTTCTAGGATCGAGTGTTAGATAGTTCGTGTTGAGAGCTTTCCATGATTCTCCTTTAGCTGGTCACCCGGGGTTTTTTAAGACCTATAGGCAAGTGCGAGAGCGTTTTACATGGAAGGGTCTCAAGCATGATGCGCAGAGATATGTCAATGAGTGTTATGTTTGCCAGTAGAATAAGCAGGAGCATACCTATCCAGCTGGATTACTGCAGCCTCTTCCCATCCCTAAGTGGAAGTGGGAAAGTATTTCTATGGATTTCATTGTGGGCCTGCCTAAGGCCCAAGGTAGCGATTGTATCTATGTGGTAGTGGACCAGCTTACAAAATTTGCTCATTTCTTTCCGATCACTACTACTTTTTCAAAGGTACAGGTTGCTGAGTTATTTTTCCGAGAGGTTTTCAAGTTACATGGTTTACCTTAGAATATTGTGAGTGACTGGGATAGTCGTATATCAAGTCTTGTTACATCAACAATTTGCCCACCATTCATTCACTTTTTCAAAAGTATATATAAAGTTTACAAGCATACGCCCTTCATGGGAAAACAAAATGTTTCAAATTCCAGAATTTAAAAAGTCTGAAGCCAAGGACTTACGAAAACACACTAAAGGGGAACCAAAAGACTTTGCCTCTTCATCTGACCTTGCTCGAGAAGCAGAACTGAATGGTCCTCCATCAAATTAATATAATTGAGTTTATAACTATTAAACTACTTGACATCAAGTCGAAGATGCATTATAAACACTTGCAGATTTATATTCATAACAGAACCGTCAGTGCCAATGTTCTTTTCTGTATATTTCAGCTATCTCAATGACCTTGAGAAATATATAACAGCAACACTGGGATTTTCTCTGTCATTTTGTTCTTAACCATTATCATCTTCCTCATCATCATCTGGAAGATCTTCCTTGTCACTGTCGACCTCTTGTTGACTGATTCATGTGTTGATAAATCTTGAAAAATAAAAGCATGCCCGTGATTTATCTTGAAATATTTTCCATAAAACTTTACTCTATCCAATTCCCTCTCGGTTTCCACTCTGTATAGAACCGAAATAATCATAATCTCAGTGATAGTCTTGCTGACAGAAAACCGCCATTAGCTTAGGAATCAATATACAATTTCCATTCATAACATAAATCTTTATGCCAAGTCTCCATGCACCTGCTTCTTCATGCCAAATTGAATTTCATATCACTCGGCTTCATTTCTTAATCAGAAGAACATAGCCGAATACATAAGCTATGATTATCATTACAAAGAATCCATCCATTTCAATCGACGACATACAAATCATGATACACAATATTGGTTAGCAAGAACTATCGAGTTCGGCACTGTTTGTCTAACTGTTACTGCAATCAAAGCATGAAATGGCTGTTTGGCAGAGATCGCACTAATGTTAGCGCACGTGGTTGCCAGCAGGGCAAAGTCTTTAATCTTCCCTACTTACATTTACTTCCTGCACCTACCTCCGGCTGCTCTTTAAAGCCTTGTCGCATGATCGCATGGTATTATTTTAATTCTTGCGATCATGCGACCGATTTATTATTGGTGCACGTGGACCCTAGCTCGGGTGTCAAAGAATCTTCCGTGGCTTTGAGGAATAGCGGCAACCATTGGTTTATCATTGCATATAGACCCTATGGACCCACCACCACGTGGCTTCATCTCGGAAAAGTCATAACTGTAGTCAAATGCTTTCGGACCCACCATCGGAAGATCAATGGCCATCGCTTCTTCGCATAGACCTCCAAGATTCTTTGCGAACATACGCCCTCCGTCGGATGTAGGATCTTTCCCTGCTCAGCTTATGTTGTCGCATTTGCGCTGTTGGCATAAGTGGGTCCCAGCAGAGCGCATTCACCGGCCCGAATTTCCATTGTCGCATGATCGCATAGCAATATTTTAATTCATGCGATCATGCAACTGCCCTATGATTGGTGCCCGTGGGTCCGCTGGGACAGGTGGCACTTTGTTGCTATTTCGCGTTTGTTATTTTTCGAGCATCTTTCTATTGCGAAATTCTGACCATCGTTGGATTGAAACCTTGGTTGATTTAAACCGTCGATACGATGTTCAGGTCCCGCTGAGAAACAGGGCCCACTAATCTGCATGTGCTTAAATCTTCAACTTAAGTGCCTCTTTCCCACCTAACCGGTTGCGCTTCATGCCTTGTCGCATGATCACAAGGCGGTTCTCTCAGTCATGCGATCATGTGACCACACCTACCACAGGGCTTTATTTTCAACATCAAATCGCACACCGTTTTCACTGTTTGGATCGTTGTGACTTGATGAATCATCCCTTACCTTCAAATGGCGAAAATCATCAACTATAGTTGACTGTTAAAAATGCCTAACTCAGCTCTGTCACATTGAAAAATGCATAGCCTGAGTTCTAAAAGAACTCATTTCATCACACACTCACTGTCATATGAAGTAGAATTTTGAATAATTCAATGCCAACTCTGTTACGACATCAATAACATGAAAAGTCTCTCCTTTGATGCCTGGAGATCACGATTCACAATCATCCTTTCATCTGAGAAAGAGAATCAATAGGAACATATAATCCTTGTCAGGTTGGGATCTATAACCTACCCATTATGACAAGACTTCCAAATAACCCACCCGGCTTATAAAGGAGAGGGCAAGTGAAAGGGAAACCCGACAAGGATAGCCTACCTATGAAGGACATTATACCTAGACTCAACCATGACCAGACCTGATTATGAGATCAAAATCTTCCACTTTGACAGCATGATTATGGGGTGAAAAGTGGGGCAACAATTTCAAATGTGCACATAAAGCAAAGTCTTTTGTAAGTGAAAAGTGTGTGAGAGAAAATATCTTTTATTATAAAAGCAATGCTTTGGGCAAAAGGAAATTCATTCGTGAACTTATGTTTTTTTCTAAAGATTGGAAGTGGAGAAATATGGCTAGGGTTTGAGGACTGATTCCTCACTTTGCAATTTGAATCATCCCATGTTGATGGTGAATTTTGCTTCTGAAATTCTGAAAAATTCAATTATGATTCTGGAGGTACAATTAGGTGTTGTTGTATACTGAATTGTGAAGAGTTCTTCAATTACAATTGATTCACAGGTATTCTTCAAAGGGGTTCGATTCTTCTTCATTCAAAGGCTCAAGTAATTAATTGGAAGGCTGTTGTATCTTCCTGGTTGACTGCTCATAGTTACTTGGAGAGCTGCAATTTAATTTTCAAGAAACAAGAAATTGTTTCAGGCTGCAATTTTATTCAAGAGGGCTGCAATTTCATTCTCAGCAGCCTGCATCACCTTTTTATCTGGCTGCGTGACCAGTATTGGAGGCTGGGTATTGTTTTTTAAGGGCTGCGTGTGTTTCCAACAAGGCTGCGTTGGAATAGTGAAGTTGCGTTCACATTCTTTGGGGTTGTTGAAGACTCCTTCAGGCTACGTTCACATTCTTTGGTTGTTATTCCAATTCTCCAGCACTCATACAATTGCTAGGTGCCAATAATTTGAATAATAATTTGATGTTTATAAACATTGTCACTTCAATAATTTAAATAATTAATGATCATTCAGAATTATTCAATTTGATATTGTTTGTTATTCAAATTCAGTGGGAAAATTTCATATGAAACAAGCATTAACAAAACACAAAGATACAAAATTTGCAAGTGATTCAGAAAGAGAAATTATATTTGAGGAGCTAGATAGGCTCATCACAATGGTATTAGAGCTTTGATCTTGCCAACCAGGAGGTTATGAGGGCTTAGCTATGGCAGACAAGTTTTTGCTTGGTATGCATTATGTCTGCAGGGGTAGAGCTTCACCCCCACCAAAGGGTAGTAAACAGGGAAAGGAGTTGAATAGCATGGTTAATCTCCGGAAGCAAACAAATGCCATGATGAAAAGTATGGAAAAGCTTAGGCAAAATCGGGAAAGGATGAGTACTTTGCTTTCAAATCCGTCAACCATAGACAATGTGGCAAAGTATATGGTTTCCATTTTTAAAAGGTCTTCCTCACAGAGAAAACAGGAAGAGAACCGGGAGGATTGTATAGGTGTAGCTTCCACAGCCAGCAACCATCAAGTAGTGGAGCCTTTGCTCACTGAGGCAGTTACTAGTCCCTATATGTGTGATGATGGAGAATCTTCCCAGGAGCTTGTGGTTATGACAAACTTGATTGAGGATAGCTGCATTGAGTCTCATCATTTCCATGTGACAGGAACTCGTGATCACGAGAATGCTGATGACATGATAGCCACCATTGATTGCAGCCCTACATCAACTGGTAGCAATGAAATTACTAACGATATAGGTTCTGATTTTTATGACAGCAGTCCTATGCTTGAGCCTATTGATGTCGTTGATGACAGGGTAAGTGTAGAGGATGTTGTGGATATCACTATGGGTTTTAACTCACATGATGAGTGTTCGTTTTCAAGATTGCATGCAAAATGCGAGTTCTTCTAATTCTGGTTTCTATGAAAGTAGTGAGTCACGTTGGCAGCGGCATGAGATATCAAAGGTTTTACAAATTGGTGATATTGGCATTGATGATGTGGACACTACTGATGTTATCTGCGGGGATGATTCATGCTGCAGCGAGTCTGGTATCTCTTATCAGATATTGGATGATGACTCAGAGTGGTTGTTGGATGATGATAGGTCCCGGGACCATAGTTTACAGGGACTTATTGCAGATAGTGAGGATTCTCAGAGACATGAGTCCATTCAAGTAAAGCAGATTACACATCATGTGTCTCACAGTTCGCAGTTTTTTAGCTCAGATCAGCAGATGGCATTAGTTCACTTTGTGAACAATCCTTTATTTGATATGGATATCACTATGTCTTATGATAATCCGTTGTTTGAGCTCAATGATGATCCCTTTCAGGTGTTGTACGATGATGATGATGATGTTTGGGATCCTATTAGTACACCTAAGTATCAGGAAGATTTTAAAGGAGGCCAGTCAGGCCTAGCTGAGCAGTTTATAGGGGTGTACACGGTGAGGAGTGCTTACAGTTTTACATTTGATCCTCACATGCAGGATATCTATCAGTTGCAGAGTTCTTCAGTGCATCCATTTGATGACTAGTATGATGGTTTCGTTGGCATGAAGACTGGTGGCAAGTCCAGTCTGTGGGTTGAGTTACTCCCGTGTGAGTTACTCTCGGTTGAGTTTCTCCCACGTGGCGATCTTGTAGCAGCATCTTCAGTTTGGGTGTTGAGTGCAGTTTTTCAGTTGCTGATGTTTGTATTGTTGATGCTGATGATTTCTCCACAGGAGTTTGCAGGTGATTACAGGGACATTACTCCATTCTATCCTTGGGATCCAAGTGGACTTCTGTGTTTTGTTTTCTGAGATTGCTTGGGGACAACCAATTTCAAGGAGGGGGGACTGTAATGTCCCCATTTTGAGCTAGCATTGGATTTAGTGGATTTAGCCTATCATTGGGTCCTTGTAGGCTAATAGTAGTGATTAGAGGACCCTGTTGTGGGTTTTGGCCCCTTTTTGAGAGACTTACTATTTATAGTAAGTCAACTTATGGTTCTACTAAGCTCAGAGGATTTAGAGGAGTTATATGATGCTTTCAGATTTTATTTCCAGCTTTCGATTTGGACTCCAAGATTCTTGAAGGGAGGGTCTATTTTTAGTAAGTCACCCCGTCAGGTTCATTCATCATCTTTCATCATCAGGATCACTCTTGTGCTATCAGATTTTGATTTTGTTGCTTCCTCAGTTGTTTTCGCAAGATGGGTGAATTATGTTTATTATTTAATTAAATCGGATAAGGTTGCCATTTTTATTGGGAATGTATTCTGCGCATCTTAGTGTTATAGCTCGTTGGAACCAGGTTGAGAAGTTTTAAATCCTGAGCTCATAAAACAGGGACCCTATGTGTCAGAATAGCATTATTTTAATGAAAGGGTCATTTTCAACATTAAAGTGAAGAGAAATATAATACTTTATTATATTTCAAATGTGCACATAAAGCAAAGTCTTTTGTAAGTGAAAAGTGTGTGAGGGAATATATCTTTTATTATAAAAGCAATGCTTTGGGCAAAAGGAAATTCATTCATGAACTTATGTTTTTTTTTAAAGATTGGAAGTGGAGAAATATAGCTAGTGTTTGAGGACGGATTCCTCACTTTGCAATTTGAATCATCACATGTTGATGGTGAATTTTGCTTCTGAAATTCTAAAAATTCAATTCTGATTCTGGAGGTACAATTTGGTGTTGTATATTGAATTGTGAAGAGTTCTTCAATTACAGTTGATTCACAGGTATTCTTCAAAGGGGTTCGATTCTTCTTCATTCAAAGGCTCAAGTAATTAATTGGAAGGTTGTTGTATCTTCCTGGTTGACTGCTCATAGTTAATTGGAGAGCTGCAATTTAATTTTCAAGAAACAAGTAATTGTTTCAGGCTGCGACTTTATTCAAGAGGGCCGCAATTTCATTCTCAGCGGGCTGCGTGAGTTTCCAACAGAGCTGCATTGGAATAGTGAAGCTGCGTTCACATTCTTTGGGGTTGTTGAAGACTCCTTCAGGCTACGTTGACATTCTTTGGTTGTTATTTCAATTCTCCAGCACTCATACAATTGTCAGGTGCCAATAATTTGAATAATAATTTGATGTTTATAAACATTGTCACTTCAATAATTTAAATAATTAATGATCACTCAGAATTATTCAATTTGATATTATTTATGTTATTCAAATTCGGTGGGAAAATTTCATATGAAACAAGCATTAACAAAACACAAAGATACAAAATTTGCAAGTAATTCAAAAAGAGAAATTATATTTGAGGAGGAGCCAGACAGGCTCATCACATATATAGTCAAGCTTATCCAATGTAAATATATTTTAACCTGACAGTAACAAATATATAAATATGTTCATCATTCACCGATGATAGTAAGTATATTAATAATAAGAATATTACCAAATCAACTTTCAAACTTAGCAACCTGTCCTCAGCGACCGGAAATGGAAATAGCCACGTTGAGGAGTCATATCCGCTGGGTGGAGTATATGAAAGGAGCGTTGAATGCATTTCATGGCACCGGCAAGGATGAATATCAAGCAGCAAATAAGATATCTACGTGGCATTAAATAAAATAAACAGTCAGCGGTAGAAGAAACTAAGTCAGAGACAAGAAACTCAGACAGCGTTAAGTGGCAGTAATAGAATAAGGAACGATAATGTCCAAGACAGCAATAGGAGAACAATACATATTACCACCAAACAGGAAGACCAGCGATGACATCAAAGAAGGGATATAGTAATATTGAACAAAGTGACGATAATATATCAGTGGACAAAGCAACTATAAACTGCCTGATAATCTATACAATCTTAAGCCAATAGCATTCTGAGATGGCGGCAATCTTAAGCAATGATTAAAGGAAATACTGGAATCATTAATAATATGATGTTCGATGTAAGATACAGTTTGCAGCCTAAGCAATATGATATGCTGAGAGTAATGAAATAGGATATCATAATAGAGTATGGTTCCATCAAGAGATAATATCTATTTGTATTATATACATATAGTTATTATAACTCTTTAATATTGATAACATCAGAATTATATATATAAATATATAAATAGAAATAATAAGAATTATATTTATTTATTAATAGCAATACAATTTGAGCTATATATATATATGCATATTAAGTTATATTATATAGAAGTATATATAAGAGAGCATAATTGTATATACATATAAGTCATGTTATCTTTAGTATGTATTTATATATACATATATAATCGTAATACAAAGCATGATTTATATATATGTATATATATCTGTTGGTAATATTGAGAACAAAATTATACATATAAATTGTATTTTATAGTTATACACACACACACACATTAGTAATACATGAGGTTTCAACATATTTGTGGCCTACTTCTTAATCTTTTGCTATAGCCCCACGAGGAGATTTACTGGTCTTGTGTAAGGAGGGGCGGAGTAGATCCAGAGAATGTACTAGTGTCAAGCACCCTACGACAAGTACATCCACATGCTCCTTAGGGTTGAATTTAAAAGAGACTTAAGGAATTTGGGCTTAAATATGTTAGCTACCAAATGTATTATTGTATTTCCTTGGATGCTTAATAACGTATGTTAATCATTGGGAATTGATAACCTGCTTGTTGTAAGTATTACATCTATACTTATATTGGTGATATAGCATATAGTAATGTATACCAAGCCAATTCCTTAATCACTCACTAATACAACTAAGCAGGTAGGGAAGGGAGAGGAGTAATCTGGTCACATTGAGGTAGAGAATCCCAAAACGGCCAAGAACAGTAATTCTACCATCCGCCTTAGGGTTAGTGATTAGGAGGGAAGTAAGGAATTAAGGCTTAGATATATATTATTAATCAGCAATTATTTCTAAATATGATTTAAATGCATAATGACATATGTTAATCATTGGGCATTGGCATCCTCTTAGTATGAAACATTACAAGTTTTCATTCCCAAGTACAATTCAAGACCTAATTGAGAATTTTAGAACAACTCAAGTAAGGTCCCAAAATGGGGTCATTACAAAACTACACAATGGCACTCCTTCTGCAGAGCCCACACAAGGAGAGAGTAACTGACAAAGAAAGAGAAAACTCCTTACTACTACTATGCAAAAGGAATGATTAGAAGAAGCATCAGATGGTACAAAGAGGGGGCAAAAAAGGACAAAAGAAAAAGCATGAAGAGAAGTATCACCGCAAACAATAGATATTGAAGAATTTATACAGGAGGATACTTCCCTTCTAAAAGACACATTCATCCCTGAAGTCTCGCCACAGGTGGATGAAGATCAATTGTATAATGGCCACTTGCAGAAAGTTGTTATGGATATGACACTACAAAAATATAACACTGTGGCAATTCCAAACAGACTAATAGTAAGATCGGCATTAATATGTATATTGTAGCATCCAATATCACCTTAGAAGATCTGATGGACCAGATTTCCTGACACTTTGACCACCGCACTCAAGCTTAGAAAGGAGACAACGACTAAAGAAGATGAGAAATTAAAAGATTTCGCTCTTGGTGAGATATCCATTACACCACCATAGAAGCAGAGAATAATAGAAATACAAACAAAGGAGCTCTAGTCTGAGCAAAAATTGGATAGATTAATGTTCGAAAAAATGGAGGTAACTCAAACAATACAAATAGAAATAAAGGAAGCAACAACAAAGGCATACCAACAATTATGCAAGGAAGAAGCAAAATATAAAACAATTTCTTCAAAATCTGCTCATGTCCAAGAGGAACAATCAGATACACCTTTCTCTGCCACCTCTCCTGTGGAGTCCATCAAGGACTTTTTGCCAAGGCAGAAACAAATAAAACTAGTGACCTCACAGCTGCTTCAAATTCCTTTGGTGTGTTGATAGGTTGATATCAGAAGCATCTCACTTCTCCACATGTTCCAATTAGGGGATATATTGCATCAAACAACACAAGAGGGGATCTTGAAACGTGTGCAAAGCTCCGATTAGTTGAAGGATTTGGTCAAGGAAATATAGATCAATTTTCCTTAGATACAAGGGGACTCGTCTCAACCTTACCAATACAACTCAAATTTCTGATTGATGGGGTGGTTAAGGATGCAACATTACAAAAGAAAACAATGAAACAACGGCTTAGAATTACAAAAGCTAAGGAGGGGCAAGGAAAGAAAGAGATGTGCTACTGCACATTCTGCATGGGAAACATGGATCAGTACTCTAAAAAATACAAAGGGGGTCCTCAATACCCTCTATCAATTTTGTCTACAATGGCCAAACATGACGGCTACAATTAAGGGTCAAATGGATCAGTTGGAGCTACAAATGCTTTAAAGAGCAACAGCCTATGATGTGCTACAAGATCTGGATGACCAATCCCATGTGGAAATAGAAGCATTAAATAAATACTTTCAATGATTACAATATCAAAGGGATAATAGTCCGCACTGCGTTCATTAACTTAGAGAGGTCGTAAGTGGCACACATTACTAGAGTCCTCTGGGAAGATCCGCTGCTGTCACAAAAGATTCAAATATCAATCATACTTCCAGAGGCCGAGTAATCCTAGAAATGGCTCTTATGAATCCAAGTGCAAACTCAATAGCTACAATGCAAACTCAATAGCTACAACTCACAAAAACTCTATAGGATAATAAATTTCCAATTTAAAGGAGATACATAAAGATATTCTTCTATCACAGAAAAATTGACTTGAGGACATGTCAATGGTTTGAAAGGGGGGATGATGTTGACAGGGAAGTAAAGTAGGTTAGGCACAGTCAAGAAAATCTTACCACATCTCGGCACAAGGAACTTATGGAGCATGAGATTCAAAAGATACCATCTAGGATAGAGATAGATTAGATGGGTCACATCCCATCTTCTAGATATTTGTATAGTGAAAGATGTCAATGACAGAGAGAGTATGATGAATATGTATGAGAGTGTATGATAAGAATGTATAAGATAGATGAATATAGAAGAGAATAGAGGAAGATATATGATGTAGAAAGAGATAAACATATATGAATGCACTAAATTTATATTAAGAATACACATATATCAGAATTCTATATATTATGTGTCACGTGATGTTGTGTTCCCCAAATTTATTTCTAACACTCTCATTACTTCTACATGTTTGCTTTGAGTTTTCCATTCTGACAAAATGAAATACCAACCACCTAATCACATCCATCTGCCTGTCAGTCTATGGATAGAAGCTGATCTAGTAGGCTTCATGTCCATAAAGAACCAAATGCTAGACCAGAAGGTACTCTGACATTTGGTATCCATATATCAGAAAATCACACAGATTACATGATGTAGACCCAAACACGTTCAAAGTAGAATATTTGCCCAAATTCTTCTTATTGGTGTAGAAAATGAAAAAAAAAGGTTCTAACCTAGATTTAAAATTCCATGCAATTATGTTTGTGACTACCATCTGAAATATCTCATTTAAAACTATTCATCTCGCAACCTCTTCAGCTTTTATGTTTTCTCTGTATTTAGAATGAAAAATGCAAACCCCTCCACTGTGGCTCACTGAATGAATATATCTTGCTAATATGATTTAGTTTATTGACAAACTACATGAAACTACTTGGCATAACTTCATTTTTATACATTTGTGTTTTGTCTAGAGCATAAAAACTTTATTTCCTCGTATACTTAAAGAAGCATAAATGTAAGGATTACACATGTAATGCAAAGGACTAACACCATGCTTTAAAAATTACCCACATCTAATTGTCATAATGAAAGAAAAGTAAGGTATGTCTCATCTGTGGCTACTGATAAATAGGCAAAGAATAGTTATGTCCAAGAAAATGTTTACTATTACTAGGACTCTTCACTTACATTGTGAATATATATTCAACCTAATACTCCCAGCAAAAATTAAATAATTCATTTCAGGGGCAGATAGGAGATCAAAATCATCCCATTGAATCTTAACAGTGAAGCCTTATTCAGAATAGAAAACAGATAGTAATTATTCAGAATAGTATTGTGTCAATTATAATGAAAGTTTCAGAGAATTCAATGCCACAAATAGCTTGAAATGATGAATTCAATAACTAGATAATTATTATTGAGAGAATCATGTCAGTTTTAAAGATAATTTCAAAGAATTCAATGCCACAACTAACTTGAAATGAAAAATTAAATTACTATATTTTTGCAATGGCACGTTGGCACATGCATGTTCAGTTGTTAGTTTGAAATGTGCAAGAAAGCAACAAATATAAGAAATAGATAGTTGGACAGACTTCATTTCAAACTCTTGTGGTGGAGCATCAGTTCCATCCCATACATAAATGACTGATAATTTCTCAGATATTTCGTGCAAAAGGAGAACCTACACAACAAACATATAATATTATAAGATAGCTATGAACAGATATATCATGAAATGAACCCAACAATTTATGCAAGGAGATTGGTTGAAATCTGAAATACCAAAATGCTTAAGAACAAGAAAATCTACTTGAACAACTTGCTTACCTTACAACAAAGATCAAAATAGATACCCTCCTTAATATCTTTTATTTGAGCTGTGTAAATACTTTTACCTGGGTTAATGAGAAAACATCAATTATAAATGTTTTGAAGATCTTGATCAAAGATCATTTATCTTTAACAATAATAATGGTCCGCATACAACTTATGAGCTTGAAGAAATCAATAGAAACAATGTCACACCATTGAGCATAATTATCTGAGGAACAGATCTGAAGAAACTATGTAATATCCTATAGAATTCAATATAAAACATAAAATTCCCTTCTGATTCTATACCAATAATTTTCATCTTTCTTTCCAAATTTAATGAATAGGCAATCAAACAGTTTGCATGTACGCATTGAAGAGAATTTTCAGATTTGCATGTATTTGTTTGGAAAGTTTGCAATGTAGTGAACATTTGTAATGAAGCTCAATTAAGATGAATCTTTGTCGGTTTCCAATATCATAAATAACAAATGTAATAAAATCCTAGGGGCATCAGTCATTAATAAAATAATGAGTTGTTATTATTCAATTTGTTCTTAGTCAAAAATAATATTAGATAATAATTAAATTATTAATTCATTCATTAAATAAATATAAATTAATACAATAAATTCCTCGAAGCCTCGATTATTAAATAATGAATTGTTAGTTAAAAATTATTCTCAATCAAAATAATATTGATTATTAATCAGAGGTAATAATCAATTCAATTATTAAATAAATAAACAGGACAATAATTCAATTATTAAATAATATTATTATTAATATTAATAAACAGGATAATGATTCAATTATTAAATAATTATTATTATTAATATTAATATCAATATATATAAAAATAAATAAATCCAAATTAGGCGATATTAAACCACCCGCATAATATAGCTAGCGGTGTTATGAACCGTCGGCTTCTCCTTTCACAAAAAAACGCAACCCTCCAGTGCATATAAAGACACACAAGCGATTGGAGGAGGACCACGGACAGGAGGAAGAAAAGTCAAAGGAACACAACAGAAGAGAATAGGAAAGCAGAGATGACACACATCTCAGATTTAGTAAGATACTTCAGACGATAGGAAGTAACGTGAAAGACAAAGACTGGATAACTGCACTCGGAATAAAACACTACCAAGTCACTATAGTATAGACTTTTCATATGACGCCAAGGACCATAATAGTCGGTGTTCCATATTAGAAGAACATAGGGTGACTCCAAAATTCCTTACAGTATCATCTAACTTCAGACCACCAGTGACCAGTATCAAATTACTTATTAAATCAGCTATCCTACATCAGATAGAAAACACTATATATAAGGAACACACCGTAAGGGGAATATTAAAATTCATTAACTCCCTACAGAACCAAGGTGGAGAATTCAGATCTCCCTGAAGAGTATTGTCAAGGAACGTTCATTGAAGACACGAATCAAAAGGATAGGATCACCATATTAGGTGTTATAATTCCTATTAAGGGATCAAGGCAGGGATTAAAAGATCTCTGAAGGTCAGTATACTGGAAAAGCTTAAGTCATATGCATATGAAAGGATGGATACTCAAAGCAGTTTTCCATAACGCCTAGGATGAAGGAATTTTCTCCTAGGAAGGATGGATGCATCAATGTTGATCATCCATTAGGTCTTGAGAGAGGAAATACAGTGAGGAGATGGTGCTTAGTGGAGAGTTGTTCTAGTCACTAGAGCCCCAGGAAGCACTCCCCAAGAGCTAAGCATTTGATCACAGCCTCCCCTTAAGAAAAGGAAACTAGGATGTCATAATAAATGAAAAAGATAGACTATAACTTATTTTTCTGTTCATAAATATATTTTGTTGAGATTACTGACACACATTGCAAGTTCATTAGCCGGGAGTTTGCAGATCTTAATCAGAGAAACAGGGACATTACAAGATTTATATCAAGTTTGTCATTCATTAAACACATATACTTACACCAACAAACAATGTGATGAACCCTGCTGGCGCAACCTCTGCTTACTGGCAACTGGCTAACTTGTTCTTCAAAGAATTTGTATTTTTTAAAGTGCCACCCTGGGTTTAAGCTTTTTCATACCACTCTTCTTCAATGAACTCTGCCTATATGGTTGAAGGCATAGAAATACCATATCTCCAACCTCAAATCCTCTATCCTGTGGCGAGTAGCATACATCTTTTGATGGTTTTGTGCATGCTAGATATTATCTCTGAGAGCCATGAGGATATCCTGATGATCCTATAACTAATCCTTGGCCCAGGGAGCCCTGTTGTCATCAAAAGCCATATCAATGAAAGACAAAGGCTCATAACCATAGAGAGCCCGAAAAGGTGACATGCCAATAGTCATGTGATATGTAGAATGATAAAAATACTCCCCAAGATACAGCCACTTGACCCATGCTCTCTGCTGACCTACGACATAATTACGGAAATAACCTTCCACCCATTTATTCACGATCTTTGTCTACTAAATACTAAGGAACTTACTGTCCCTATCACTGATAATGGTCTTGGGTAGACAATGCAATCTAAATACCTCTCTGAAAAAAAACTCAACCACCTGAGAGGCCGTCCAATCAGCTGCAATGGCATAGAAATGGGCAAATTTAGTCAACCAATCAACCACAATGAATATATTGTCCTTACCCTATACTCTCAGTAGACATGTGATAAAGTCCATAGACACACTCTCCCATTTCTACTAAGGAATAGGTAAACGCTGTAATAATCTAGAAGGAAACACATACTCCGACTCGTTTTGCTGACAAGTCAAACACTCTCTAATATGCTTAAGAACGTCATCCTTAAGACCTTTCCAATAGAATCTCTCTTTGATCTGCCTATATGTCATAAAATACCCTAGATGACCTACTAAAGGCGTATCATGAACAGCCCTCGTAATCTTGTCCTTAAGTTTCGATTCACGCACCAAATTGTAATGTCCCCATTTTTTTCATGAGCATGAGAATTTGAGGGATTAGCCTATTACTTTGACCCTCGTAGGATAATTATTGTGGATAGAGGGTCTTCTGAGGCAAACGCTTGGTTAATGGAGGTTCTTGTCTTCTCCAGAATTTAGTATGTTCCAGTTCGGTCTTCATTTGGCTCAGATTGGACTTTGTTTGAGCTTAGTTTCACATACTTATTATTTATAGTAAGTCGGGTGATAGTTGAGAGGGACACTTTCTATTTTTCGTAAATCAGTGGGTTGGACAGAGCATAAAATGGTCAACTTCCTAGTGCAGACAAAATGATGGAAAATTAATTAATCATGGAGTTATGCTTATTTGATTATTAATAAAGTGATAATCACTTTATTAATAAATTTTATTATCTGACCATTTAATATTATGTTATAAGTTATTATTATTGCATAAAGGAAGGGTCATTTTCATCATTAAAGTGGAGGGAAATATAATAGATTATTATATTTCAAATGTGCATCAAAAGCAATTATACTTTTTAATGAGAAATGCAAAGGAGAAGCTCCAGGTCAAGTTGTAATAAAGAATTATAAATACCTTCAATGAGGAATTCATTATTGTGCATTTGCTTTTGTTTGTGAGGAGAAGAAATTGAAACAAGGGTTTCAAATTTCGAGCTTGAAGGATTGAAAATTCTTCCAAGTTTTATCAGCACTTTGAGTTGGTTAATGCCCAATGAATTGTGCCAATGCTATGGCTTCAACCAGAGGCCATGATTGAATTCAATGGTGAAGAATTTGGTGTGAGATTCAAGGAACTTGCAGAGACAAATCCATGGCAATATAGTTGCAGGCAATAGCCATGGTTTCTTAGCAGAAATTATTAGTTTTCAGCCTAGTCATACCACTTACAGCTACATGTGGGCTTCTAGCTTGGGCGTAGTCCTCCTGGCTCAATGTGTTTGGGATTTCAATTCCAATTCATTCCACGAATGATCATTTTTCAGAAATAGAGGGCCTGCAACATTTCATTGGTGAAATCATTTGGTTTCCAGGCCATAATGCAAGTGCCAGGTTTTTCATTAGTTGCATATATTTATATATTTTCAGAATTTCAAAAAAATGTTTGCCAATGCATTGTAAATGTTTACATTAAATAAAAGCATCAGCATGAAATGCTTTGCATATCAGTTTAGTTTATATGTCTCAGGGAGATTGAATGTCAAGAGTAGTCTCTCTCATATTTAGTTTGCATGCCAAATGTTTGTAAAAATGCCCATTGCTTGTAGATGCACATTTTACATGTAGAAATCATATGTATGCATTCAAAAACTCAAAAAGGATTGCATTTGTATCTTAGTACTTTGCCTGGATATCTTAGTAATCACTTGCAAGCATTTAAACTTCATTTGAGACCATTCCAAGCATTCAAAATCAATTTGAAAATAAAGGACGAGATAGAGCTTGCATGCAAAGTGTTTCACAAAATGTCAAACATCTGAAAAGTAAAGCAATTTGGTATTTGTCAGAGTTAGAACCAGCAGGGGTTCTTACAATGGTATCAGAGTGGTTTCCTACCATCCTGCGGGGGAGGCCTTTGCTTTCAAGAAAGTGATGGTGTAAATCATGGGTAAAACAAGGTCAAAAAAATCCATACAGGGTCTCATGCCAGAGCTTAAGCGTGCTATACAGGCTTAAAATAATGCTTGTCAAAATTATAATAAAAATATATCAGGGCTGCTACAACACCCAGAGATTTTGGATTCCTAGTTTGTGAAGAAACAAAAAGAAGGCTCTAATTTAAATGACTTCAATCACACCGAAGAAATAATGGAAGAGAAGGTAGAATTGAAGGTTGAACCTTTTCTTAGGAGAGATGCCACTAGTTCTTACACACATGACGAGGGAGATCCTTCTCAGAGGCATGAGGTTATGTCTGATTTGTTAGAGGACAACTGCATTGAGCGCCATTATTTCCATGAGACGGGAGCTCCTGATCATCGGAATGTTGATGACATGATAACCAGCATTGATGGCAGCCCTACACCAATAGATAGCAATGAAATTATTAATGATACAAATTCTGATTTTTATGACAGCAGTCCAATGTTTGAGCCTATTGATGGCGTTGATGACAAGGCAAGCATAAAGGATGTTGTGGGTATCACCATGAGTTTTGACTAACATGATGAGAGTGTTAGTTTTGAGGATTGCATGGAAAATGCGAGTTCTTCTAATTCTGATTTCTATGACAGCTGTGGGTAATGTTTACAACAGCATGAGATATCAGAGGGTATACAGGTAGAGGATGTTGGTACTCTGAATTTGGGTAAAGGAAGACTCATGTTGCAGTGAGTCTAATCTTTCATATTAGACCTTAGGAAGTGAATTAGAGAATTCGTTGGTTGATGATAGGTCCCAAGATCGTGACTTACAAGGACTTGTCGTTCCATGGGTAGCAGAAGCATGCAAGGAGACTGATGTTGCAACAACTTCTACTTATTCATATGAGCCATTTGTCCAGGCAACTAGTAGCAGTACCTCAGTTGTTGATGTGTGCGTCAATGATGGTGCACATGATGATATCAATCATGAGGTGAGCATTGTGGATACAGCTTCCTATCACAGTGCGGTTTGTGGGTCAGAGATCTTACGTGGGAGCCAAGGTATTCAGAGACATCATGTGATAGGACAATTGAAGGTGAGTGATAGTCAAATTCCTACAGCCCTAGAGAATTATGAGGTTGCCTGTCAGATGTTAGTTGTATATGGTTGGAGTGCCCCTATGTCAAATGAGCACGGTGATAGTGGTCTTTCCCATATAGAGAGATACATTCACTACAAGAAGCAATCAAGATAATGAAACATAATTACTTGCAGTTATTGGCTGACAAAGATTACCTTCTCGAGTGGGGTTGTACTTGTTACGATGCATTGATGGGAAAGGAAGAGGAGATAGTTGAACTTACTCATGAGCTTGAGGCGACTACAGAGATATTGGAGAGCACCCAGTTGGCTCTTCAGGAGTTGCAGTTATAGTTAGATGAGGTTACAGTGGAGTTGATTCAAGTACAGTCTTCACCAACTACAGATTCAACTCAGCTTCCTTCAGTGGCAGTTGGTGATGAGTTGATGTCCACGGGTTGTAGTGAGGATGTGGTTACATTCGTCGCAGATTTAGGTGCAATGGATTCAGCGAGCATGAGTACTTTGGTTGAGAGTTGTAGAGAGGCTCTTGTTGTGACAAGTTCGCCAGTGGTCAGCACATTGACAGATGGTTCAAGACAGGATATTGAGAGCCCTTGTGTGGCAGTGGTGGACTCTTCAAAGAGTAATGTGTTGGTACACGGCACTACTCCATCATCTTCACAGCGGCTTGGTACAGTGTCATCTGCCTGGAAGTATGGCTCTCATGTTGATTTGTTTCCCTCTGTAAGAAGCAAATTGGTGTCACACAGTCAAAGGGATCAGCTGAGGATTGCAGGAGAACCAGTTGACTTTGCTTCATACTGTTTCTACAACATAGATTCATTTATTAAGCACCTGCTTGAGAGTTCGAAATTTCAGGAGGGACCATTTAGAGTCTCTGAGGCTACTCTCATCTGAGGTTCTCGTGGCATTCAGCGTTTAGTGGGAGCAATTGTGGAAACTTTGGCTACCATGCTTCCCCACAGAGATTTTGTGGTCGGGTTTGCAGAGAGTGTTACCCGAGACCCTACCCCATCAATTGTTCGGGGTCAGAGATTGGAGACATCTTTTGATTCTCAAGTTGTTAGTAATGAGCCAGTAACAGAGATCGGATCCTTTTATTGTGATTACATAGTCAAGATTGCTCATCATTTCTCTTTTGATCCACATGTAGAGAACTTGGTTATGCGTCGATGTGGATGGGCTCCAGGATTATACCATCCTTTATGGGATGGGTTTACGACATCTTCAATTGATGGAATTAGTAGCTGCAACTTAGTGGGAGACTACTTGTAGAGTCAGTACATCCATGGAGGTTTAGCAGAGGATGGATATCTTGGTTATGATACAAACACTCTTGGGAGTTCTTATACCTATAGCATAGTTGGAATTCACACTCATGGGGGACAGGTAGAGTGTCGAGGGAGATTTGGTGTAGCAAATGTTTCTAGATATTCTTACCTCCTTGTGATGGATGGATGTGAGCCTCGACTATATTGAGATCCAGGTAGAGGCAGAATTAGCACTGCGGGTGGGATGGGTCCCAACGGATTGCTTCACCTTCTGTAGCATGATGATGTTGGGATCATGTTAGCGCAACTGATGTCTTGGGTTGTTTTTCTTGGCTGCCATGGATTCAAGAATTGGGATCCGGGCATATTTATTGGACACTCTTTAGTGTGCGGTGGGATCCTTCGCGTTCCTCAGAATTTCAATTTGGGTACGTTGGGGAGAATTACAAGGCGTACATGGTGTGGGTTACTGGCAATCCTACTTTTCATTTCCATGTACATGATTTGTTTCAGATGCACAGTTTCGGTGCGCAGAGATTGGACAATTGGATTGTTGTTCATTTCTGTGCAGTTGTGGTCATTCTGGTGCTTCAGTAGTGTTGTTGCAGTGTGGGACATTTCACAGTTTTCTTTTGGACCTTCCGTGTAGTGGACTTCCTTTGCAGTCATGATTGCTTGGGGACTGTAATGTCCCTTGTCAAGACTTTACTTAATTTATCAAGGCTTTCGGGACGCTAACCCCTACCCTATCTTGGGACAAATAGCCATTGCTTGGATTTAGATAAGCCCCTCCTTGGTAACATCACAACCTTTCCTTCTTAAGACAAGCAATAGATAGGATTTGGCTATATATATACAATCTTGATTATTAATAATGATATATATTGATTGTCATTATACGAATATATGTCTATAAATATATATATATATAAATTTATTTTACACATTGAATATATATATTTCTGACTTTATGATTATTTTTGTACATGTAAGACCATATATGGGTCCCTCACTCATAATAGAATTTAGATATATTATTCAGCAGTCAAAATTACTGCTTGATTGCTTGCTAGCAATACTTATGCTTTATTCTCTTCCTTTATGATGAGTAACAAATGTATTTATAATCTGCTATTCTTCCATAGAATAGTAGATATGATAGATATAAGAAATGTCCCATTATATTTATAACCCCCTTCTGTGTCTTTCTCCTTAAGTGCCGATATATCTTAAATAGCCTTCAAGAGGAGGCGTAGAGTCATTTCTCTTTGCAAGGGCGTCTTTCTCCCTAAGGAGGTGTCTCTTCCTTTATTTTTAATGATGGTGGTTTATTCTTTAATGACAATGATTGTAATTCTAATGTAAAGTACGCCCAACAATTATTATCTTAAACATGAGACAAATCGTGGCAGTTATGTGATTCCAATGTCTGGGTGTCTATCATGCTACCATGTTGGGTAATCATATTAATCAGGCCCTTGTGATAAATGTTGTCGTTCGCTGCCGACTATCTCTGAGTCCATCCCATGCTTTCGCACTGGTACTGTGGTCTTGAATGTACTCCTATCCTCCGTTAGGTCCATGGACACGTCCTCTAATCAGCCACATTGCTAGTTTATCATCAGCAGTCACTCATTTCATATGTTTCATAAGATAGTCTTTCGATACTTATTGATGTCTTCGGGTCTGCATATCGTGGCTTTAGATTTGTTCTTTACTAGTCTTTGATCATTATCGGCTTCCTATATGATCACCGACTACTCATTACTTGGCTACCAATCTTGCTATAAATACCTCTCGATTACCGCATTCTTTATGCAAGACTTAAATCACCTATTAATATATCACGACAATACATATCAAACTCCTGTGAACAATACCCAGTGGACTTCGTTTATAACTATATTAATCTCTATAATTAGATTGTTAGCATGCTTTGTTCTTTGTTTCCGTGTCTTCATCATGTTCTGAGTATCATGCTTAATCGCTGACTAGTTATTTTTCATCTCATGTATGTATATATTATATTTTATTAGTATTTATATTTATATTTGTTATTTATTTATTTATTCTAATTTATATTATTTTTTCAATTCTATTGTGATTTAATATTAAATTTAATTATTAGAGGGGGATATTACAGGGACAAGCAATTTCAGGGAGGGTAGACTGTAATGTCCCCATTTTTTCATGAGCATAAGAGTTTAAGGGATTAACCTATTATTCTGATCCTTGTAGGCTAATTATTGTGGATAGAGGGTCTTCTGAGGCAAAGGCTTGGTTAATGGAGGTTCTTGTCTTCTCCAAAATTCAGTATGTTCCAGTTTGGTCTTCATTTAGCTTAGATTGGACTTTGTTTGCGCTTAGTTTCATATACTTACTATTTATAGTAAGCCAGGTGATAGTTGAGAGGGACCCTTTCTATATTTCATAAGTCAATGGGTTGGACAGAGTATAAAATGGTCAACTTCCTAGTGCAGACAGAATGATGTTAAATTAATTAATCATGGAGTTATGCTTATTTGATTATTAATAAAGTGATAACTTTATTAATAAATTTTATTATGTGACCATTTAGTATTATGTTATAAGTTATTATTATTGCATAAAGGAAGGGTTATTTTCATCATTAAAGTGGAGGGATATATAATAGATTATTATATTTCAAATGTGCATCAAAAGCAATTATACTTTTTAATGAGAAGTGTGAAAGAGAAGCTCCAGGTCAAGTTGTAATAAAGAATTATAAATGCCTTCCATGAGGAATTCGAACCATCAATTATTGTGCATTTGCCTTTAAAACAAGGGTGTCAGATTCAAAGCTTGAAGGATTGTGAATTCTTCCAAGTTTTATCAGCACTTTGAGTTGGTTAAATGCCCAATGAATTGTGCCAATGCTATGGCTTCAACCAGAGGCCATGATTGAATTCAATGGTGAAGAATTTGGTGTGAGATTCAAGGAACTTGCAAAGACAAATCCATGGCAATATAGTTGCAGGCAATAGCCATTGTTTCTTAGCAGAAATTATTAGTTTTCAGCCTGGCCGTACCACCTACAGCCACACATGGGCTTCCAGCTTGGGCATGGGCCTCCTGGCTCAATGTGTTTGGGATTTCAATTCCAATTCATTCCAGAAATGATCTTTTTTCAGTAATAGAGGGTCTGCAGCATTTCATTGGTGAAATCATTTGGTTTCCAAGCCATTATGCGGATGCCAGGTTTTTCATTAGTTGCATATATTTATATATTTTCAGAATTTCAAATAAATGCTTGCCATTGCATTGTAAATGTTTAGATTAAATAAAAGCATCAGCATGTAATGCTTCGCATATCAGTTTAGTTTATTTATCTCAGGGAGATTGAATGTCAAGAGTCGTCTCTCTCATATTTAGTTTGCATGCCAAATGTTTGTGAAAATGTTCATTGGCTATAGATGCACATTTAACATGTAGAAATCATATGTATGCATTCAAAAACTCAAAAAGGAGAGCATTTGTATCTAAGTACTTTTCCTAGATATCTTAGTAATCACTAGCAAGAATTTAAACTTCATTTGAGACCATTTGAAGCATTCAAAAACAATCTGAAAATAAAGGACAATGAGATAGAGTTTGCATTCAAAGTGTTTGACAAAATGTCAAACATCTGAAAAGTAAAGCAATTTGGCGTTTGTCAGACTTAGAACCAGCAGGGGTTCTTACAAAAATAAATCTCGTTCTTATAATAAATCACATCATCAACCACTCTATACCTGTCGTATTGAATCTGACCATCCATAAGCTCACAAGAAAAAGTATTTTCAGAATACTAAACTAAGAGTTGAGACTTCCAATTAGCTGAAATCTCAGATATGGAACATAGTGTAGTAGTAGGTCTCCTAGAAAGTGCATTAGCCACAATGTTCTTCTTACCTTTGACATACTCGATGTCAATATCATACGCCTGTACCTTGCTGACCCACTTCTGTTGTTGCTCATTTAACTCCCGCTCCAAGAAATATAGTATGTTGTTATGATCTGTTCTCACCACAAACTTCCTACTCACTAAGTATTGTCTAAATTTTGCCAACGCATGCGTGATGGCAAGCATCTCCGTACCGTAGGCAGAGTACAACTTCTCGTATCTCTCAGCTTCCTGTTCTCATATGCAATGAGATGTCTTTTCTGGATAAGCACTGCACCAATACCCTCACCTAAAGCATCGCACTCCACCACAAATGGTTGAGAGAAATTTGGAAGGGCTAATACTAGGCAAGTACTAAAAACCTCCTTAAGTTTGTCACATCTCTCCTGTGCATGAACTGACCATCTGAAAGCTCTCTTCCGTGTACAATCTGTGAGTGGAGCTGCAAATTGAGAAAACCCCTTAACAAACCCCCCATTGTAAGAACAAAGCCCAAGGAATACTCTCAAATCTGAAACATTTCTCAGTGGTGACCAATCCAAATTGTCTATATATCCTCCCGATGCACCTTGAACCCATTAGCCCCTATCACATGCGCAAGATATAACATTTCTATCAAAGGAAATTCGCATTTGGATTCCTTAGCAAATAAGTACTGCTCCTCCATGATGTTTAAGACCCCGTCCAAATGTTGTAGGTGCTCCTCACAAAACTTAATAAAAAGATATCATCGAACAATGTCAAAACAAACTTATGAAACTGCGTATTGTAGATGTGGTTCATGCATGACTAGAATGTAGCAGGTGCATTAGTGAGGCCAAAAGGAATCACCAAGAACTCATAATGTCTGTAGTGGCACCTGAATGTTGTTTTATGAATATCCACCTCACAGACACGTATCTAATAGTATCCCGATCGAAAATCTATCTTCAAAAAGTAAACAACTCCATGCAACTCATCGAACAGCTCATCTATACAAGGAATGGAATACATGTTCTTAATGGTCCTTTTATTCAAAGCATGATAACCAATGCACATCCATAGAGTACCATATTTCTTCACCAAAACCAGTCAAGAAGCAAATGGACTAGAGCTGGGTCTAATATGTCCCACGGCCAGTAACTCCTTAACCATTTTCTCAATTTCCTCTTTGAAATGACTTGAATGACCGTAGGGTGTGGTACTCACAAGCTTAGCGCCCTCCTCCAGCTCTATCACATGCCCAAACCCACGATCAGGTTGTCTACCTGAGAAAATATCTCCAAAGACTCCCTTGTGCTTATCAAGAATTGTTTGTATGTCTACATGATGTTGTTGCTCCCTGCTTGGTGTGGACTTGGTGGACACAAAATACTAGGCTGCCCACACAATGTCATCATGTTTGAGAATAGCCTACATTTGATGAGTGGAAACAATCCTAGGTCCACAATCTAGCATAGCTTTCAACTCTACCTTTTGGTCACCACTCATGAATTCCAACTGTTTTTGATAATGATCAATCATGTACCTACCAATAGTTTGTAACCATTGCATACCCAAGATCACATCCAATTCTTCTAACTTGATGGCATAAAAGTCATCCACCAATGTGTAATCACCCAACTGTATTCTAAGAAGAGGTATCCTCCTTGAGCAATTCAAAAGATCACCACCTGCAACCTTTACATCAAATCCAAAATCATCTCAACCTGTAATCCTCGTTTTGCCACTATACGCGCATCAATAAAGTTATGCGTAGCACCTATATCCAATACAAAAATAACTCGATGTCATCTAACAACTCCTTTAAAACAGAAAGGATGACATGTAGGCCCTCCTGATAGTGTGGCAATAGTAACGAGGGGCTAATAAGCTACTTATTTTTCACTCTTTTCCATTATGGGCTGCTCCTTACGCTCTCCATTATCGCTGCCCTCAGACCTGTTGTCCTCATTCTGGTCATCTTCTCCCTCTGATACAACTTCAATGTAGTGAATCTTGCCTTTTCCAAGGCACCTATGATCAGGGGTCTAAGGTTCCTTGCATGTAAAACAAATCTTTTCACTTCTCAACTCATTTCTAGTCTCTATATCTGTTGGCATTAAGAGATGGTAACAGGTAAGATTGCAACAAGTACATGGCAAAAGAGGTATTGTCATTGATTGGCAAAAGAGATTTTGACATTTGTGACTAAGGACACCAGTGTTGGATTTGTGAAGCAATGATAGGAACAGCTGACAACAACTAGTGCTAGGAGAGACCGATTTGGCGACCGGTGACACTGTGCAAGAAAGAAGAGATTATATCTGATCATCAGAGCAAGCGGTCACCAAGGCAGATGCAACTAGTAACAGAGACCAAGGAAAGGATGCAACTGGTATAGATAGAGGAAGGAAAGGTGACAGGTCAAAGCTCTTTCCTCTGCACAACTTAAGGATCTTTACCGATCAAGTGAAGACTTCGTCATGATAGATGAACCGGGGAAGTCATAGTCAACAAACAGTTATCTAACTCTTTGTTCGAGATTTACTACATTAAATCTAGTAGACTTTGAGTTATCAAGACAATCGGTACGAGGCGCGATTAAAGGTTTTAGTGCCGAAGTTTCTGGTATTAAATCATGAAGATATCTCTTGTGAACGAAAGCTTTTGACACGCATCTGTCGTTTTCTTTCATAAAGCAGATTAAGCATAGCATGCATCGGATGTTTCCTCGGTGAACTAATACTCCACTGGGTGATGGATCCAAAGGTGATCTTTAAACAGATTGTGCATGTAAAAAGCAAATAGGGCAAGAAGTCTATATATTCCTCTACTCGCCAAGAACATAGTTTGCCCTCATTCTGCCAAAGTAAAGAGTGAACCTGTACGCTGAAGAAGCTAAGGTGAAGAGAAAGGAGAAGAGAGAAGAGTGTGCAGAGAAGCACAACAGGAAAGGAGAACATACTTGCAGTGACCGGTGATGTTTCTCAGTTGAGTATAACAGAGATCTTATTAAGCTATGCAAAGCAATTTCTAAAAGGTCAAACCCTCTATTGTTCTCTAACAATTACAATAGCAGAATCTCAGTATTTTGGGTGGACATTAACAGGTCCCTTGTACTAAATCCCTTAACCGAGTGGCATCTGTTCAGGTGTTCTAAGTCCTCTAACCAGGTAGGCTCTAACAGGCCTTATTGTATAAAATCCCTTAACCGGGTCGCATCTAACAATACGTTTGTAATCCTTCAACAAGGAAGGCTCCTAATAGGGCGCACTTTAGAAGAGTGCAGAATTTGTGAGGTTTCCTCACACCATGGTTTTCTCCAAATTTGGGTTTCCACGTGATAAATCTGGTGTTGCTTATTGGTTGATTACTTGATGTTATTTTTATACTAGAATCTGTTTTGCTTACAGTTGTAGTACACTACATCAGATTTGTTTTAAAGTTTTTATAGGTGTTGATTCACCGCTCCCCTCTCAGCACCAATTGGAACTGTCAATTGGTATCAGAGCCAAGTTTCTTTTCTTTGTTGCTTAACCGCAAAAAGGAAAACGTCAAGATGATGAGAAAGGAAGGACCAAAGCTCTCCAAGGAAAACTTTACTATGAGCTACAGCAGAATGAAGTTGTACATGAAGACCACCGGAGATCAATATTGGACTCATGTAACCAAGTATTACATTGAACCCAACGGTACCCTGACTCCTGATGAATTGAATATAAAGACAGAACATACAGTTGCAATGGATATGATAGCAAGCACGCTACCCAACTATATCTATGTAGAGATTGAAAATCTAGATACTGCTCACAAGATGTGGGCCAAGCTGCAATTAGTGTATGGTGGTGACCCACATGTACAAAGAGCTAAGGTAGAAAACCTCAGAGGAAAATATGATGACATGAGGATGAATGAGGGAGAAGATATTGAACAATACAGCAACAGAATCAAATAAGAGATTAACTCCATCAAAAGCGTTGGAGGAAAACTAAGTGAGGAGGTGGTAAGAAAACTACTAAGAATGCTACGGCCTCAGTATGCCATCAAGATCTCAGCCATTCAGGAGCTCAGATCAATGACCACAGATCAAGTCACTCTAGACTCACTAATCGGTAAGTTGACTGCATTTGAATTGAACAATTTTGATAACAGCTTACCCATGCAAGAGGCTGCTTTTAAGTCTTCTGTAAATGCCTCTTCCACCAAGAAAGGAAGAGAAACCGGTAATAGCTCTACCTATAAGATTGGAAGTCTTGTTGAGAATCTACTCTCAGAAGACATGGAGCAAGATGAGTTTGAAGCACTCATCGCTAGGAGATTTCCTAAAGGAAAAGGGAAGTACAAAGGAAAGCTCCCACTAAAATGTTTCTCTTGTCATAAGATAGGACATATTGCTGCAAGATGTCCAAACAATGAAAATAAAGACAAGAGCAACCAATTCAAGAACAAAGCAAAGAAGGAATGCTACCTTACAGAAGGAGTCACAGACAATGAATCTGAAGAACTCTGAAAATCCAGGAATTACATTTGTTGCAATAACAGAACAAAGCCCGGTGATAAGCGAATTGGCACTTATATCAAGATCTCATCAGCATGATGACTGGATCATTGACAGTGGATGCACTCACCACATGACCGGTGATAAGAACAAGTTCATCAGTTTAAAGCTCAATGTTGGTAGATTGGTAACCTTTGGTAACAATGCCCCCTGTGCTATCAAAGGAAAAGGTTCTATTGCACTTAGCAATGATGTTGTATGTAAAGATGTGTACTGGGTAGAAGGACTTAAGTAGAATTTAATGAGTGTTGCTCAACAAAACAACAAGGGTTTCCTGTTGAAATTCGGGCAAGGTTCTTGTACTGTCAAGGACCATTCAGGAGCTCATGTTGCCACCGGTAGACAGAGTAAAGGGAATCTGTTCTATCTGAACTCAATGGAAGGAGCCTGCCTCATTGCATCAGTTAAAGGAGAAACAAACAAAATTTGTCTTACAATCAAAGAGGACAATAGTTGATTGTGGCATAAGAGGCTCTGCCACGTAAACTTTGACAGTATTGTTAAAGTGAGCAAGAAGAAATCAGTAAGAGGACTTCCTAAGATTACAAAGTCTGAAAGAGGTATTTGTAAGGATTGTCAGTTAGGAAAGCTGACAGGCACAAGTTTCAATAGTAAATCTTTTTCTGCTGAAAAAGTTCTAGATCTTGTACACACCAACTTGTGTGGACCTATGAGAACAAAGAGCTACTATGGAGAAAGGCACTTCATGCTTTTTGTAGATGATTTCTCAAGAATGATGTGGACACTCTTTCTCAGGGAAAAATCAGAGGCCTTTCAAATGTTTAAAATCTACAAGGCTCAAGTGGAGGAGACCGGTAAAAGCTTGAAGTGTCTCTAAGATCAAACAGAGGAGGTGAATACACTTCTCACAAGTTCAATCACTACTGTGAGTAACAAGGAATAAAAAGACAGTTATCTGCAACAAGGACTCCTCAACAAAATGGAGTAGCAAAAAGAAGGAACAGAACGTTGATTGAGTGTGTGAGAACCCTAATGATTGAGAAGGATCTCCCTCATCACTTCTGGAGAAAAGCTATCAGCACTGTTGTTTACACACTTAACCGAATTCAAGTCAAGAACGGAACTGGTAAGACTCCCTATGAACTATGGTTCGGTCACACTCCTAGTGTAGGCCATTTCAGAATCTTTGGTAGCAATTGTTACAATAAAAGAGATATGTACTCAAGCAAGTTTGAGCCCAAGAGCAATGAAAGCATATTTCTGGGTTACTCTACCAAGAGTAAAGCCTACCGGTGTCTGAATAAGAGGATAGGAAAAATAATTAAAACTATCATTGTAAAGGTTGATGAATATTCAGAACCAAGAAAGATCGGTCATAATGAACATGATGGTCTGCAGGATCACAATGATGGAAATCCTTTGGAATTCACTGAAATGACTATTGTTGATAAAAGAGAAGAGCATGCAAACGAACCTTTGGAGCAAGAAGTTATACCTGAAGATGACAGACCAACTCAAGATGATGAACAAGAAAATGTTCATGACCATGTTGAAAAAAATTGCTCAACCGGAAGAACTTGTCCTGGAACAAAGACCGGTTCTTCCAAGGTATGTCACATATCACTCAACTGATAATATTATTGGTGACAAACATGCAAATGTTTTGACCAGGAAAAAGGCTAGAGAAAATATTTGTTTATTTTCCTATATAGAGCCCAAAACCACCAGTGAGGCTCTGGAAGATGAAAATTGGGTCAAGGCCATGAAAGAAGAGATTGAGCAAATAGAGAAGAATGACACATGGATTCTTGTGCCAAGACCACAGGACAATAATGACATTGGGACAAAGTGGATCTACAAAAATAAACTAAATGAATAAGGAAAAGTGATAAGGAACAAAGCAAGACTGGTCTGCAAAGGATATGCACAGGAGGCTGGACTGGATTATGGCAAAATCTTTGCACCTGTGGCCAGATTGGAAGGAGTGAGAATTCTTCTTGCATATGCTGCGCACAAAAAGTTTAAAGTATACTAGATGGATGTAAAGTCTGCATTTCTGAATGGGCTACTGGAGGAGGAAGTTTACATTGAACAACCGGAAGGCTTCACATCCACACAAAAGAGTGGTATGGTCTCTAAACTCGAGAAGGCTTTTTATGGGCTAAAACAAGCCCCAAGGGCATGGTATGAAATACTGCATTCATAGCTCCTGACAATTGGATTCACAAGAACTGGGGACAACAGTAACATGTATCTCAAGACTGGAAAAAGAAGGGAACCTGATTGCTGAAATCTTTGTGGATGACATCATCTTTGGAGAAGATGACAGGATGAGCAAAGCCTTTGCTGAAGAGATAAAGAAAAAATTTGAAATGTCTATGATAGGAGCCATAAAAATCTTCATTGGACTACAAGTCAATCAGCTAACAGAAGGTATTTTTATTTCTCAGTCCAAATATGTAAAAGAAATTCTCAAAACCTTTGGGCTAGAAGAATCCAAACCAGTTGGTACACCCATGATAACTAACCTCAAGTTATCAAAAAAAGATGATGCAAAAGAAGTAAATGAGACACGGTATCGGTCTATGATAGGCAAATTACAGTATGCAGTACATAGTAGACCGGACATAGCACATGCAGTAGGCATTGTAGCAAGATTCTCTGCTAATCCAAAAGAGACACACCTAATAGCAATGAAGAGGATTTTCAGATATCTGAAGGGCACTGAAGAGTATGGCCTATGGTTTCCTCACAAGGGAGGCTTCCAAATAAAAGTATTCACTGATGCAGATTGGGCTGCTAATATCGATGACAGAAAGAGCACAAGTGGTGGTGCATTCTTTCTTGGAGAGAGAATTGTGTCTTGGACAACCAAGAAATAGAACTGTATTTCACAGTCCACAGCGGAAGCTGAATATGTTGTTGCAGCAATCAATTGCACACAAGTAATACGGATCAAATAGCTACTTGAGGGAATCCAAGAACAGATACCTGAACCGATTGCAATTTACTGTGACAGTACAAGTGCAATAAACATATCCAAGAATCCTATCATGCACTCCAAAAGAAAGCATATTGCCATCAAATATCACTACTTGAGAGAGCAGGTACAAAATAAAGAAGTGAGATTGGAGTATGTACCCACAAAAGAACAGATTGTTGACTTCACAAAGCCATTACCAAATAGTACTTTTGAGTATCTCAGAGGTAAATTAGGTGTGATACCCCTTCCTAATCTTCAGTAAACTTGCAAAGGTGTTCATCAATTCATTATGCTTCAAAAGAGAAATACACCTCATCTTACCTGGATTGATTAATAGGACTATTGCTCGAAGGGGGAGCAGATTTCTTTTAGGTAGTCTTTCTGACTAGCCTTTGGCATTATTGTCAAAGGGGGAGATTATGACAGGACACTATTGTGTGTGGATCCAGTAGTGTCATCATTTGTTATGGTTTTTGCCATCAATGCCAAAGGGCGAGATTGTTGGCATTAAGGGATGGTAATGGGTAAGATTGCAACCGGTACATGGCAAAGAGGTATTGTCATTGATTGGCAAAAGAGGTGTTGACATTTGTGACTAAGGACACCAGTGTTGGATCTGTGAAGCAATGATAGGAACAACTGACAACAACTAGTGCTAGGAGAGACCAGTTTGGCAACCCATGACACTATGCAAGAAAGAAGAGACTATATCTAATCATCAGAGAAACCGGTCACCAAAGGAGATGCAACCGGTAACCGGTAATAGAGACCGAGGAAAGGATGCAACCGGTATAGACAGAAGAAGGAAAGGTGACAGGTTAAATCTCTTTCCTGTGCACAACTTAAGGATCTTTACCAATCAAGTGAAGACTTCGTCATGATAGATGAACCAGGGAAGTCATTGTCAACAAACAGTTATCTAACTCTTTGACCGAGATTTACTGCATTAAATCCGGTAGACTTTGAGTTATAAAGACAATCGGTACAAGGCGTGATTGAAGGTTTTAGTGCCCAAGTTTGTGGCATTAAATCATGGAGATATCTCTTGCAAAGGAAAGCTTTTGACACACATCTGTCGTTTTCTTTCATAAAGCAGATAAAGCATGGCATGCATCGGATGTTTTTTCATTGAACTAATACTCCACCGGGTGATGGATCTGAAGGTGATCTGTAAACAGATCGTGCATGTAAAAAGTAGATAGGCCAAGAAGCCTATATATTCCTCTACCTGCCAAGAATATAGTTTGCCCTCATTCTGCCAAAGTAAAGAGTGAACCTATATGCCGAAGAAGCTAAGGTGAAGAGAAAGGAGAAGAGAGAAGAGTGTGTAGAGAAGCACAATAGGAAAGGAGAACATACCTGCAGCGACCAGTGATGTTTCTTAGTTGAGTATAACAAAGATCTTATCAGGCTATGAAAAGTCATTTCTAAAAGGTCAAACCCTCTATTGTTCTCCAACAATTACAATAGGGAAATCCCAGTATATTGGGTGGACATTAACAGGTCCCTTGTACTAAATCCCTTAACCGGGTGACATATGTTCAGGTGTTCTAAGTCCTCTATCCAGACAGACTCTAACAGGCCTTATTGTATCAAATCCCTTAACCGGGTCGCATCTAACAGTGCGTTTGTAATCCTTTAATAGGGAAGGCTCCTAACAAGGCGCACTTCAGAAGAGTGCAGAATTTGTGAGGTTTCCTCACACAGTGATTTTCTCCTGATTTGGGTTTCCACGTGACAAATTTGGTGTTCCTTATTAGTTGATTGCTTGATGCTATTTTTATACTAGAATTTGTTTTGCTTATAGTGTTATTACTAATCAGTTACTGAGATGAGGGGGGTGAATCAGTAAATACTATTTCTATGTCATTTAAGCTTTGCGTGTAGATTCTTGCAGAATAAACAATATGTAATTAACCATTCATAAAAAGAAATAGAAATACTCAGATTAACACAGTATATGTACGTGGAAAACCTCGGTTAGAAGGAAAAATTCACAGTGAGACAAAACTCACAACTTCACTACTGCAGTAACAAAGGTGCCCTGCTAAGAGCTTACAAAGCACTTGTAAGAGTGCTACCCGGTAAAGGGATTTGGTAAAAGATCGGTTAAGATCTTGACTTTGTTAGGACTCGCCTTGTTAAAGGACTTTCAACACCAATTAAGATGTTACTCGGTTAAGGGATTTATACAAAGAACCTATTAGAGTTCACCCTAATAGAAGGATTTGAATATGCTTTAACAGAATAAAAGTAATGATCTGAATTGACACTTTCTGTCTGATTAGATCATACCTGTTAATCTTTCTGCTCTGCTTGGCTGTTGAACCTATCTGCCTTTCACCTCTTGTGACTGTAGCTTCTCTTAGAAGTTATCTCTCGCCTACTCTATATTTTCAACAACTGTTTTCTATCCTATGAACTATATTTATAAGAAATTAATCTTAATAAAAGCTCAACTCATAGTACCGCCAAGCTGTAATCTCACCCATAAATCATGCAGCAAAAAAAGCTTTGAGAGATGATCTTGAGTTTACCTTGAAACATCCGCGTAGAAGTAAAACTAGCTCCTGTTAAAAAGCTAACTCCAATTCTAAACGGTGGATGCTTCGTATAATCCGGTTTTAACTCAGACAGCTCCGCATAATCCGGTGCGGATTATTATGCAGTCGACCGGTATCAATCTTGTACCCGGTTGTGTACTATAAGACCGGTTCTATTTATACTGTTTGATCTACCAGTACATCTCCTCTGTTTGGTCTACCGGTGCATATACTCTTTTTAGTCTACCCGTGCCTATTTAGGAGTATGAGTGGTCTACCGGTGTACTGGTGGGAATGATGTTTGCATCTAACTTAACCAATGACAACTCAAATATGCCAACAATCTTCCCCTTTGGCATTGGTGGCAAAACATAACTCTCTCATCTCAGTGAATTGTCTGTCCTGTAGACTTCCCCTGTGCTTATGCTGCCTTCTGCTTTGTATCCGTTCTCATCTTCTTCTCCCATCTGACCTTCCGACCTTTTCTTATGTCTTCTTCCCCTTTTTGCCTCCATAGGACAAAGGGCGATGCTTTACTGACTGGTTAAACATCTGTAACTTGGTAAAGATGTCCTTGTAAACTTGCTTCGCTGCATGAGGAAAAGGATTCCATTAACCGGTGACACGTTTTAGATTCTTGTGTACTGCTTTCAATGATACAATTATGTTCTCCATGTCCTCTACAGTCTTGTAGTCCGGTTCACTGATCAAATTTTCAGCTTCTGTTGAAGTCCGTTGCATTAAATCAAATGTTGGGGCCAAAAATAATTGAAATCCAATAAGATCTTGGATTCACTTAGTTTTCTCTTCAAATGCCTTTCTCAGAATGAGAGCTAGGCTTGTCATTTCCCTACTGAAATTTTTTGCGGATGTGTTCTTTATATCAAACTCGGAAGACAAAACCCTTATGTCTTCAGAAGTCTTAGATGACTTCGCTGTGATATCTTGCACAAAAGTATCAAAATTTTTGAAGTCCTTGTCATTAGACTTCCTGCAACTTGCAACTGTTGCTGGAGTACCTTTATATTGGTAGATATTGTTACTTTTATCTCTTCAACCTATTTGCAGAGAATTTCTATTCTCTTCTTCTCATAGTGATCAATGGCAATTGTCTCTGGATCGGTGACATCTTCTCCTATAGCTTGCGCCAAAACCTCCAATTGATCAATGACAAGTTCATCTTCATCAATATCTGCATCCGGTACAAAGTTGTATAGGATGTTCTTAACACTGGTGAGGACCATGTCCTGTTTCCTCTTTGTGGGCTCCTTTAGTTGCCTAGTTGACATTTCGCTTATGTCAACCACGGTCTCGCTAACTTTGCTCTTCTTGGTCCCAGTTTCTGCGGCAAAGGTTTGTTAGCAATTCAAGTTGTCATTAGTATACAACATCCACAAACACCATGCACCGGTAGACAAAGAACACCGACATAACGTATGCACCGGTAGACAAAGAACACCGGTAAACATGCACCGGTCTCTGTGTGCATAAGTTGAACCGGATATAAGGTTATACTGGTCTAAAGCGGCCTAAAGATCCGCACCAGATTTAGTGGATCATCTTGAGTTAAAAGCAGGATTATACGAGACATCCACCGCATAGAAGTGGAGTTAGCTTTTTAACAGGAGTTAGCTTTATTCATGCAGATGTTTTGCAAGGTAAACTCCAGATCAGAGCGCATAGTTTGCATGATTTATTACGGAGTTTGCAGCCTCGCGGTTCTGTGAGTTAAGGGTCTCATTACGGTGAACCCTCATATAAATATAAGTCATAGGACACAAAGAAAGTTGTTGTTGATTATGAGTGATTGTATGAAGAAAAGAAGAGACATCTTCTAAGAGAAGTGTTGCAGACACAGAGGTAGCAGAGATCAACAGCCAGGCAACCAGAGAAGAGGTATGATCTAATCAGACATTCAGTGTCATAACAAATCATCAATTCTATTAGAAGTAGAAGCATATTCAAATCCCTTTATTAGGGTCGACCTAATTGGTTCATTGTAAGAATCCCCTAACAGGGTAACATCTTGTTGATGTTCAAAGTCCTGTACCAGGCAGCTCCTAACAGGGTTTAGATCTTAACAGATCTCTTGTAAAATCTCCTAACTGGGTAGCACCTTAACTAGTGCTTTGTAAGCTCCTAACAAGGCGCCTTCATTCCGAAGTAGTGAAGTTGTGAGCTCTGTCTCACCGTGGTTTTTTCCCTTATAATCAAGGGTTTCCACCTATAAATACTTGTAGTGATCTGTGTGATTCTGTTTATACTTTTGAATGACTGTTATATTCTACTTATTAATTAGGGCCCGTTTGGTAGCGCACCATTTCCAGCATTTGCCTGGAATTGGCATTTGTTAATGCCAAAAACCATCGAATCCTCAGTTTGGCAGTGCAATATAAAAATGGGATAGGAATTTGTTAATGCTCATTTTGGTTAAAAATGAGCATTAACAAATGCCATCCGAAAAGGTGGAATTGGCATTTGAGGGCCAAATTCCGTTTTTCGAAGTCCCGTTTTATAAAATATCATTGGGTCCGCAGGCCAAATAATTATGCTTTGGCGTCCGCTTTGTTATTTGTCCGTTTTTTCGCATTTCACAGCGGACATGTTCGAAAGCATTTGCACAGCGGACATCATTCTGGTGCGAAGGTAGCGGGTCTTCACAGCGATATTCAAAGGCATTGCACATATTGTAGTCTTCACAACAGACGTCGAAGGAAGGTATGCACTAGGTTTTCGGTTTTCATTCGACTAGTATGCACTAGGGTTTCGATTTTCATTCGATTGGTTTTCGAAAGTAGTATTTGCTTCTAGACACCCATGCTTGACTAGGAGAAAAAGGCACAAAACCCTGAAAATATTAGCTTTGAAGCGGAGTTTGATCTCCCACGATGTGATGGTAGGCTTTTTGTTGTAGCGAGCCAATCTGGAGGCTTCATTTGCAAGCTTGTCGAAGATATCATTAATGAAACTGTTCATAATTCCCATGGCTTTGCTAGAAACCCCAATATCAAGGTGCACCTGCTTGAGAACCTTGAAAATGTAAATCTTGTAGGTTTTAACGCTCTTCTTGTGCTTCTTCTTCCCCTTCTTATCTCCGGTCTCCTTTGGAACCTTCTTCTCGGCCTTCGAAGCCGTCTTCTTCTCTGCAACAGGGGCTTTCTCTACGATTGGCTTCTTCTCTGCCTTAGGCGCCATTGAAGACTTAAAACTTAAAATATGATGTAAATCCAACATTCTTTGAAAACTTAAAATATGATGTAAACAAAATTTCTTTGCACTACAATATCAATAGACCCTTCTCAATTTTTTTTGTTCATTTAACATAAGAAGACTTACAAGGCCTGTGCCACAGAAGCATTATGGGCATCTAAACTCAACAAGAAATCTGCTGCTACTCCAAAAAAATAGCATTCTACAATAGGTGGCTTAAACATTTGCTAAACTAGAAGGCCCCTAATAAACTAGTTCTCTTTTTTAAAAGGAAATAGAAAAGACAAATGATGGCCTCTATTTTGCATGATATGACTCAGTTCATACTGCTTTTCAGTAACTAAAAAATGATGGCTCCTATTTTGCAAAAAAAAATTCCAATTTATTCTATATCACTTTTTTTAAGATTCCCTCATCTCATTAGACCCCACTCCATAAAAAAAGATCTTGAAGTCCCTACATGGGATCATTTCCTAATTATAGTCCAAAATTTTACATTGAATTTGAGCACAGATAATAGAAATGCTGATATTTAATGCCTTATTTTAAACCAGAAATCTTACCACTCCAGGTTAATATAGGACTTCCATTCTCAAAGGCATCTTGGTAGAAAGGCAAAAATTGTGTGACTAGTTTAGAAGGGCATAGCAAAGCCATTTCTCATTGGCCCCATGAAAAACAACTATCTCAATCAATGGTAGGCTACCAAAGAAAGATAATATCCAGAAAAGGATCCAACCAAATCATCCCTAAAGAACTGTATTACTGCAAGTACAAACACTACTATGATCATTTGAACATAGAATTTTATACACCAACAATTGTAGAGAAACCGAGACATTTAGAAAGCAAGCATAACTGCTGTCGTGGCAAAAAAAAGTACAAACATAACTAGTTAGGGATGACATGGCAAAGCCAATCCTTATCAGCCCTTCAAAGAACATATATATTGATCAATAGTAAGCTATTACATAAAGATGATATCCTGGGAAGGCTAAATTTGTAGAATCCTTGAAAATTGTAACTATGCTAAAATGATTATTTGAACTTAGAACGTTATCTACTTACAGCAGCTGTTTAGAGATTTCGCAAGCAAACGTCTTAACTAGTATATTGATGCAAAAGTACAAGATAGCTTCAAGGGCCAAAAAAAATTTGCCACTGTCAAGACTCAGAAGTACAGCATTTTTACAACACCTCTAATATGTGCAATTTTAAAAAGCAGCATCTCAAAATTTGATCCCATACATTGACAGGCCAAAACATAAGCAGGTGAATGTTGTATAGATACAAGAAGAGACTAAACATGAGTTAGGCTGAGAAGTTGTATCAAGTTTCTAGATCTGAGGAATTGATCACAAAGACTGACAGATCATGGTTTGTATTTTTGTTGTTTAGGGCTTTTATTATTACTAATGTAGATTAAATCAGTGTGCAATTTTCTTCTTTCCATATAAAATATGCACTTTGTATGTGATTCAGTTATAGGGATCCAAGAATCTAGTCCTCTAGTTGCATTCTCAGGGCATGATCGTGTTTTAGAATATTCGAAGGATAATTGAGGCTAAATTATTGTTTGAGATTTTGACTATTGAATTATATTTTGTTATTAAGGTTCATAAACTCAAGTTATTGAGTTTAAACTACATGTTTTGTTAGATGAACTTCTGTTCCAGATTAAAAGGATCAAACTGAGTGTGTAATTCTAAGTTTTTATTATTCTATTGATATACTCTGGCAGTGATGAGTATAAACTTCCATCCGATGCATTCAGAGATGTTGTGATTGTTGGGATGAATGTATTGGGGCTTTTGTTTTTCAGCCTTTGGGTTAGGATATGTACCTATGATGACAACATTTACATTTTCTATTCCTAATTAGATAATACACTTTTAATTTGAGTTTGTTATCTCAATAGAGCATTGCCATCTTTTCAAAATATTGATATAAGCTAAGGAGATATAAAACAAATAAAAGGATACTTTGATAAAAAGGCCACAAGCTTTCCTGTCTCTATGTTTCCTGTCTCTATCTTTTTGTAAAACATGATTAATAATATTACAAACTTATATGTATATGTGCCTATATAAGAACCATATATTACATACTTATATAAATGTATATGTGCCTGTGACTGTCGATTTTGTATCTGAAACCTTCTTCGCCGTGTACTTTTCAGAATTGATCTTATCAACGATCCAAACATTCAAGCACTCCTTTGTAGGAAGGTCAGAAAAGCTCATATTCACGTACTTATTCTTGCTATCATTGGAGTAGCCCAAGTGCTGTCTGTGCTTGAAGGTAGGCAAAAAAAGCGTAAGGAAAGAAGTGATGGAAGTGGTTTTTATAAACGCATTATTCATTCGAGTGAGGTGCATTGTCACGACCAAATTCGCATGAGTTCAGCAACCTTCTTTCGGCTAGCCAATCTTCTATGGCAAAAAGGAAGCCTATCAGATATGATTAGCATAACGTTAGAAGAACAATTAGTCATGTTCCTCCACACCCTTGGCCACAATCTGAGGAATCGTAAGATTGCCCACAACTTTGGTCACTCCAGAGAGATAGTAAGCCGATACTTCCACAAGGCCTTGATGGTTGTCGTAGGACTCCATGCGGATTATCTCATACCACCTGGGCCAAACACTCCTCCTGAAATTAGTGGGAAGGACCATTTCGATCCTTACTTCAAGGTAAACCCCCTAGCGCTACAAATTTCTTTGCTTAGTGATAATCTTATTACTGCGTCTTTCTTGACTGCGGTTTTTCTTTCTATAGGATTGTGTTGGAGCAATTGATAGAACCCATATACCAGTCATTGTCGATGTCAACTTACAAGGTAAATATCGGGATAGAAAAGGGAACTTGTCACAAAATGTTATGGCTGTCTCTTCTTTTGATTATAAGTTTCAATACGTTCTTGCTGGTTGGGAAGGGTCTGCTGCAGATAGCCGTGTTCTAGCTTCAGCTCTTAGTAGAACTGATCCACTTGTAGTTCCACCTAGTATGCCATTTCACACCGTATTTTTTCTGAAGAAAATGATAAATGTTTGACGGTGTCGTCAATGTTTCATGGTTTAACAATATATGTTATTTTGTAGGAAAATATTATTTGGTCGATGCTGGATATACAAATGTACCAGGATTTCTTGCACCTTACCGATGTACACATTACCACTTGAAGGAGTTTTCAAGAGCAAACCCTATAAACAGCCCACAAGAGTTGTTTAACCACCGACACTCCTCTCTTAGAAATGCAATAGAGCGTACATTTGGCATTTTGAAGCAGCGTTTTCCTATCCTGAGGCATGCAACGTCTTATCCAATCACGACACAAGCACGTATTGTTTTGGCATGTTCCATACTGCACAACTTCATTACTATAGAGGACGGTCTTCCATCCGAAGTGGTTATTGAAGAGGATGACGATCACGATGGGATAAATGTACCAATACTTGAGCCATATGGGTTGAGTCAGCGTGATAGGGATGATTGGGGGAACTTTAGAGATGATATAGCAAGTAGGATGTGGGAAGACTACAGACGTATACATTAGTTGTAGTTCTACAAGACCTTCCTTTGTTCTTTAATGTGCTTTCATTCCTAACTGGTTATTGTCATTGCCTCTTGAATTTGTAAGCCTTGTTGCATTACGAAATATAAATCATAATGTTGTAATGCTGATGCTGAAAACATGTGTTCTCATAGTTTACATTTACAATATTCTTTGAAACAAATGAAGCCTGTGTATGATTTCTAACTCTGATTTCTCTTTGATTAACATTCATGTGTGTATCTTGTTGTATTGCTGATGCTGAAAACATGTGTTCTCATAGTTCGATATGATGGTTTTGTCTGGACTTAAATGTTTATGTTTCTGAAAGTCCTGCCAATCTCCAAATCTTATGTGGGGCCTTATTTTATCTTGCCACCTTATATCTTGACAGTTTATGCACTTATTGCATATGGTGCATTACATTGATATTCCCAATGTTGAGGGGATCTTTCAAGTCTTAAAAATAGAAAAATATTTTCTTAAATTATATTTCTCTTATCAGTTGCTAGGCGTAGTGCTAAGTTGGGGGCCTTTCAGCTAGTACATCTCAAGTTTGATACTGGCAAGGCTGCCTTCAAGTGTGTATTGAGTTCTCTTGTCTGTTAATAAAAGGAGGCAAACCAAAATTACTTTTTTACAGCTTATCTCTCTTCTTTTTCTTTGGCATTTAATAATTTGGCTTTTCAGTCAGCATTTGAAAAACAGAGTGAAGGAAAAACCAAAATGCTTAAGCTAAGAATGTCAAGAACAAAGCCTGATTGGCTTAGATTAGGATGGCCACAGCTAGTCTTAAAATTATGTCCCGTGGATAAACATAAGAAGCCCACAGGTCACCATCTTAAATCTCAAGATACCAATGTGACACAGATTTACAAGTCTTCCCTTTTAAATGTAGCTGAATGAAAAAAACAAAAAGCATTGCTAAAATGTTTGCTTCATATTAAATGTTCATTTAATCCATCTCCTTGTGTGGTCAATGTAAAACACTTAATCCATCTTATAAGTTTTTCCTTTTTTTGACAAACAGATACAACAAATATAAAGTATACAAGTAGATGGATTAAGTGTTTTATATTGACCATTCAAGCATACTGTATGAACATAGTAGACCATATATACATGCATACTTAGCTACATGCAAATGAGAATGGATAATAAAGAAATATATTACATATTGTTGGATATCATGCATAAATGCAATATTTTGGATTATATGCCACTGTTGTATGACTATTTCTTTAATATCCATTCTCATTTGCATGTAGCTAATGATTGCATACAACAAGTGGTGCAGGTGATGTCCTTTACAGATCTGATGATGAGCATGGACGATGAGGTTCCAGTAAGCCAGTCAACTTCCTCCAAGAAGGTTGTGTGGACAAGAGAGATGGAACGAAAGTTCCTAGACTTGCTCCACGATCAAGTTCACCTAGGAAGGAAAGGCGAAGGGGGCTTCAAAAAAGAAGCTTGGACAGCCATTGAGAGGAAGTTCAATGCAGAGATGAACCTAAATTTGTCAAAGGAAATTTTCAAAAATAAGCTTAAAGGATGGAAGCAAGGTTTTAGAGTGATGAGAGAGTTGAAGAATATGAGTGGGTTTGCATGGAATGAAGATACTCAAAGTGTGGATGCTGATGACATGGTGTGGGAGGAGCTTCTAAAGGTAACATGTTGTTTTGAATATGTTGGTCTTAGCAATATTTCCTTCTTATTAAGTTAGATAGAAGACAAAGATCTAATTCATTCATCATGACAACATGCAAAGAAAAGAATTCAAAAGTGCCAAAGTGTACAAGAGACAACCCTCCCAGTACTACAATGACCTAGCCATCATTGTAGGTAATGACATAGCTGAAGGTGCTGCTGCTACTATTGCACAAGAGACAGAAGAAGGGCTCAATATGGATGGGCCCGCCTACGTGGATTGTGATGAGGATGTCCCTATGAGTACACCGCTTAACACTACAACTGATTTGGATGATGAATTATATCATTCCAATCAATCAAGTGCAAGAACACGAACTCCTTCAACATCGTCACCAAGGAGGGCAAAGAGGAAGAAGGCAACCATTATTGGTTCGATGGATGTGCTTTGTGATACTATGAAAAGAATAGAAGAGGACTTCCGTGCGCCTCTTGTATTCAAAGTGGACAGTTCTGACTCAGATGCTGTCTTACGTAGTGTCTATGAGGCTCTCAGAGGCATCCCTGATTTGGGTCCACAAACTATGCTAAAAGCATATGACACCTTCATGGCTGAAAAAGATAGAGCCAAAGGGTTCTTGCAAATGAATGACGAGGAGAGGCTGCAATATATTGCCATGAAGTTTGCAGAACTCTAGATACTTTTTTTTTTTCATTTTAAAGTATTGTTACTTAAACATTGACAGACCTCTAGATACTTGTCTTATCAACACCATGATGATATTGTTTTTACTATTATTTCATGCTATTTCAGCCATAATGATATTGTTTCTTATTGTTATAAAGTATGCATTATAATATTTTTCTGCTATTTCAGCCATGATGATATTGTTTTTACTGTTATTTCATGCATTATCAGATAACATAATACCAATAGATATTGATGTTAAGATGCTTCTGTTATAAAGTATGCATTCTCTATTGTTTTTACTGTTATAAAGTATGCATTCTCTGAAAGAAAACTTTGATCTCACTGCTTGCCATGTTGAGCAACAAAGGATGAAATAGCAAGAACACGATCTGCAGGGTACAATGTATTATATGTTCTTTGTACCTTTAATTTTTTTTGTGAAGGTTCTTTCCTTTCCAGGTTCTCTTCGTTCTTATTATTTTTGGCACTTCTTGTTTTTGTTCTGGGTTCTCTAGTTTTCATTGTGTGTTCTCCCTTCATTGTTGTTCGAGTGAAGGGAGGGTTTTGAGTTTTTTTCTATGAATTTTGGAGGTCTTCCATGCTGACATGTTTATCTATGCCTCTTGGATCTTAGTCATTGGGTGTTGAATAATAGTGCCATCTCAGTAGGAATTTCATGGCTGGAGGCTTTTGTTTAGTTTTTTCTATGACTATCACTTGTTGGAGATGAGTTTCCTATGGATTCAATACTTTCATCCCCTATCGTTCTACATCAGGTTTTTGGTTCATCAGTGTTGGCCCTGTTAATTATTGTTGTGGGTTGTTCCTATCACTTCTTTGGTGGCTTGTTTGAGCATTTTCCTATCCTTCTACGTGGTGGGAAAATATTGTTTGTGACCTCTTGTTGTTTGAATCTTCTTCTCACTCCAAATCTAACTATAAGATGGGATATAACAATGGCCTTATCACTTTCATTTTGAAGGTGCATTAATATAATATACTTTGTATCAAATTTAATGTTTAGACTTCTTTGATCCTTCTATTTCTGTAGTTGTCTCTACCAAAATATGCATTTTCTGAATGGGAACTACATTTATGTTGAGGTGAATTTGCATGGAATGTAAATTAGCTGAGGTATCTTTAATACATATTTCTGTTAAATGGAGAGATATTAACTGAAGGTGTCTATATTCTAATTGTTTATCAATATTTTTCTTCATAACTGTTGTGGAGCCATTTTTGGATTGGAAGGTTTTGCCCCCTCTTTAGTGTTTTTCCTCAATCTTCATGAAGAGGTTCAAGTGCCTTTCAAGGGTTTATGGTTTGATATCTTTTGAGCCTCTTGTGTTGGCTATTTTATTCACTTTTTTGGGGAGGCCTACCTCTATTTGGCTCCTCTGAGATAATGCCTTCAACATTGTTATTCTTTGGGTGGTTCCTTGTGGCTCGGTTAAGATTTCTTCTATCTAGAATCAGATTGTGGTGCCTACATGGGTTTCTTCTATCTTGGATTCTCCTTTAGACGAGGGATACTTTTCTACAGAGGTGAAAAGGAGAATGGAATCCTTCAAGAGGATCATTAGCTAGATTATCTATTATAGGGTAGTTCTGGGTTCCTTCTAATTATTTTGCTTGAAGGTTTTAGAGGATAGATCTCGTATTTTTTTTAGGTTCTTTTTCTCTTTCTTATTAAAGGTACAAAGAACAGGCGTACAAAGAAATGAGGCAGCACATCCTTGCTGAAGATGACTGTTTGATTGATTTGCAGTTGTGTTTGTAGCAGCCCAAGAGTTCAGTTATAAGTGCAAAAATTGTGTGTAAGAGAGTGTAGGTGGATAGTTGAGTATAAGAGAGTGTAGGTGGATAGTCTAGTAAGTTAAGTCTGAGATGATTAATTACAGTCTAGTCCTCAATGTTGCTTCCATTCTGATGGAAAATAGGATTATAGATTTGTATCTCATTCGATTGATTATAAATTTGTATCTCATTCGATTGAGAAATAAAATGTCAAATTTTAGCTTGTAAATCATTCAATTCAAATTAGCTTTTGTCCCCTGTGAATTATTGGATTTGTTGTACTTATTCAATTCAAATAGTAGGTGGACATAAAACCCTGGCATCACCATGATTCGAACTTTCGTAGGAACCTGCCTCTGCTCTCCATGGCAATGTCCTCTTCATAGAAAAATTCAAACTATCAGCCTGACTGTACACTACCAGTCACTGTTCTGGATATACCAGTCCTTTATTCTGGAACTAAACCATAATAAAATGATAAAAAGAAAGCAGGGGAATGTGAAATACAACTAACACAACATGCTATGTCATTCTCACACCAAGATCACATTGCAAACTATCATTAGAACATATTGTTCAGACTGTACCTGTGGAACAGAGATAAATTGCAGAGAATGGATTTAGTTTATTTGATTAAAACTTTACTACAAAGCTTTCCTGGTTACCACCTACTCTCCATACTCCCTAGACACGCCTATTACTTCACTACAAAGCCCTACAAGGATGGTTATCCCTTCACACAACCGTAACAGTCAGTTATCTGACTGTTATTGGTTAGTTACACTTTGAAATTTAGAAGTATTTGTTGTCTAGTTGGCACTAAAGTGTCAACTACGACAACTTACAACTTCATTACATTGCACCAACCTTTTTAAAGGTTTATAACTTTATCAAACCTCCTAAAAACTCCTAAAACTACTTAAATCTCCCTTACAAGCCTGATTAGGCCTAAGTTGCCAATATGGGCAAACTACAATTTTGGACACTCTTGGTGCTTTTACATCTTTTAAATGGCCTTAGAGGCCATATTACATTTGTTTTAGACCTTATAGGCCTTTAGATCCCCAAATTAAACTATGATCAACAAATTGACCCTTCATGAGCCTCCTAGGTGCATGTTAACATTACAATGCCCTTAACTTCAATACATGCCTTTATAGTTAGGCTTCAAAACATCAATTACAAAAATGGACCATAGGTCCAATTACATTCAAAATTTAATCTTCCTATATCACTAAACCAAATGACCCTCTCCTCATGCATTGAATCTTATATACATTGCTCCAACACCTACTTATGGTTGCCATCTTATATACATGTTGACAGCTCTTCGAGTACACATATGTTGTTCATGATTTCAACTTACAATCTATATTTCTGATGACTACACATATTTTTGATGTTACTCCTTGGTGTATTACATTTATTATTACGAGTATAGATGTGTTATTAGATCCTTTCAGTTTCAAATAGAAAGTCTCTTTAATTAACCATGGATTGTTAGAGTAGATTTGATTATGTGGAGTTTCTAAAATGTTATGAACTGTATTTGAATCTCATATGTTGTTCATGATTTCAACTTACAATCTATATTTCTGATGACTACACATATTTTTGATGTTACTCCTTGGTGTATTTACATTTATTACGAGAACTTTGCACAGTGTGTCTTCACACCACCATTTCGTTGTTGGATTTTGTTCTTCCCCATCTTCTATGTACGAGTATAGATGTGTTGTTAGATCCTTTCAGTTTCAAATAGAAAGTCTGTTTAATCAACCATGGATTGTGATGAGTAGATTTGATTATGTGAAAATTCTAAAATTTTATGAAGTGTATTTAATCAACCATAAATTGTTATAGCGTCAATGACTTCGGTGAATGCACCTATGTGTCAATGTGGTGCTGGCCGTTGCATATTATGGACGTCACAAACTCCATGAAATCCCGAGCATCAATTTTGGACTTGCCCAAAAAAGGTTTGGATATGTAATTAGTTTTATGTTTAAAAAGAACGTGACAATTTATTATTTTAAGAACTGACGTAGATTTGGTATTGTAGGGAAATCGTAAATGCAAATTCTTTAGGTGGGTCAATGAACCCAATTGTACGTCTACTCCAGCTACAGCTATACCCAGCGTTATGTCAACCCCATCTACATCCCTACCTGACGTAGGGAATGAGAGCAAGGAGTGCAAGGCTAGAGAGGCAGCTAGTGCCGCAAAATTATTTTCAATGGCGAGAGCAGAAATCATGTTTCTGCGATGCATTCTTTGTGTAGTATGCGCACTACTTTTTTGGGAACATATGCGCAAATGTAGTTAACAGACAGATATTGTAGATAAATGAAATTTTTTATAAGTAGATACGTTGGACATATATTGATAAACTCAAGAACTTTTTTGTTGTTTATGACTCACTTATGATTTTGAAAATAAAATTAAACAAAATTAAATATTAACCTTATTAAAAAAAGTTGAATTTTTTTTTATGATTTTCTATATAAAATTTAATAAAATATTTATGGTTTTCCCTATAAAATTAAATAAAATAATAAAATAAATCATAAAATGAACTAATAAAAATAAAATATAATATAAAAAAATATTAAAATAGTTCAAAAATTAAAATAATAATCATAGTCAAATTCCAATTCTAGTTTTAAAAAGTGGAACCAAACGGAGGATATACATCTTCTCGCTCATATTCCGGGTCAACCAAACAGTCCTAACTATAATCCGAAAATGAAAATCCGGATTATCAAATCCATGATTTGACCATTTCCAGCATTTGATCAAATCCATCATTTTCTAATTCCCGCTACCAAACAGGCCCTTAAGGTTAAGAAGTTTCAGAATTAAAAGTATAATAGCGAGTATTTACTGATTCACCCCCCCCCCCCCCCCCCCCCCGCTCTTAGTAACCGGTAAGTATTAACAAGGTTAGCTTTCTCTTAGATGAGGATGAGCTTGGAACATTGACTGGTTCCTTTAGACTCTTTTCTTGCTCCGGTTGTTCTTTGACAGACTTTTCTTGTTCAATGTTGACTGGTTCTTCTTGTTCCTGTTCATTCTGTTGTTCTTGATTTTCTTCTCCAGGTAGCACTTCTTCCTCCGAGTGGACTTCCTCTTCCGGATGTAATTGCTCTTCCGGTGGAACTTACTGTTCTGGTGGTGGCTCAGTATGCTGCCCCTCAGCTGTATGTAGCTCACCCATAGCAATTTCTTCTTCACCAGTTGTATTGTCAGTAGTCATCTTGACCGATGACTCTCCCAGTACTTGTTCCTCTGGTAGAACTTGTTCTTCCAAATTCACATGTTCACCGGTTGTCTATTCTTCATGAGTAGTGAATTGAACCGGTGGTTCTTGTACTGTTTCAAGTTGATCATGTCGACCTGTTGCCTTGAGAGCACTGAAGTCATATTGTTGTCAGAAATCTAATGTCTCTTTATAGACTTCCTTCTCATAACCATTTACTATCTTGGCAACCCTATTCTTTGTATCGAGATTCATGGATACTTCCTCCATTAGAAGTTTAATAGTTTCTTCACTGAGACTAGGTTGTACCTGTGACAGTGTCTCCTTAACAATTCTACTATTAGTGCCTAGATCGGTTCTCCATTCGTTCATAAGTCTAGTATTCAATTCAAGAGGAAATTTTGACCTATAGTCTCTTGGACTTCTATTGAAATCCAAGAAGGTTTCTAACAGCACCACTATCACTGCTTGTTTATCTTCCTCTCCTAGCACACTAAACCATTTAGCCACATTGGCTACTTCTCCAAAATCCATTACTTCATCTACAATATCAGTTACCGTCATAGTGGGAGCCTTACCTTTTTCAGGAGATACAAGAATGGTTGGTGGAGCCAGATCGCCACCTTTGTCGTCAGTGATATCGACGATGACCGGTTTAGTTGATACTATTGCTTTGACTTGAGCTTCGGCTCCCAGAATTCTCTTTCCTTTACCGGTATCTTTGACCGGTGGCTCATTGTTCTTCTAGTATGCTTCTTCTGCCTCTTGTTGGGTTTGAAGAAGTTTTGACCATGTTGCGACACCTTCCTCGTGAACCTTGTCAACTTCTCCAACAAGCATTTGACTTATTCTTCTTCTAATCAGGAAGTTTTTCTTGTGTAGTTCTACTTGATGAGTTGCCTCATCCAGAGTTAAGTGATTCTGAACTTCAAGCAGAGTCCTAATCCTTAGCTCCTTTTCTCTTTCCATTGAAGCTTTCCATCTTTCTTCAAGAATCTCTTGGAGATCATCAAGGACAACCTTATGAAGTTCAGTAGGAGTAAGATTGAACTTATGAATGCAATAGACTACCGCTTCTTCTATTTTCCTCTTGTCTTCTTCATTTGCCAGTTCATATCTCCTTCCAACTGATGCCATACCACTTGAATTCTTTAACCCTGCCACAAATTCATCAATTGTAGGTTTTCTTGCTCTCAATGCATCTTCCTTCACCGGTTTAGCAGATTTCTTCTTGCGGACCAGAGGATTTGGGTCTTCAATTTCCGTTCCTTCTGTTTCTTCCCCTTGAGCATTGGTCCCTTGTTGTGCTCTCTTCTTTTGAGCTTTCGGTTGTTCTGCTGCCGGTTTCTTCTTCGGTGTAGGGGTCCTTTTGACATATACATTCTTTATCAGTGCCTTTTTCTTCAGATTCTCCTAAATCTCTTCAAAGGTCCCAAACCGGTAGCCAACAAGTCCATATTACTTTCTTGTAGGGCATCTACATATGCCTTGGCTGTTTTTGCAGAGATTTCATAGCCTAGTTTTGGAGCATACCCGATTTGCGATTCTACTGCCTGAATGATACAGTGATCGGTGGAGACCAGGAAACACATCTCGTCTTTGTAGGATTCAACAATAGTTGACGGAACCCTTTCCCTGGCATGCATTATTAGCTGGAATGCCTAAAAGTAATCAGTCATGACTTTACTGAACTGGTTTCCCAGTTGGTTGGCCATATCACTTATCTAGATCATGACTGGTCGATCGGTTCCCCAAGTCATCTTGCCTATTCCCGGAAAGAAGTTAGAATAGTAAAAGAACAAGCATACCAGTAGGGTTCCATATTTCAAGAACTTCTTAACAATACCGAGCTTCTTTAGATTTTCAAAAATCTGTCCTCGAAGCATTGTGGAAAGATCATATTGCGCGTTGTCGTGCATGATCCAGTGAGCGGTGTGAATGGCTCCTCCCGACACACTATTCAGGTTGCTTGACTAATAAATTTCGTAACCTATTACTGCGGATGTGAACCGAACTCCTTCATCTTCAATGTCGTTGACGATTATTAGCCAACTATCAAATTTCGATTTTGTCAATTTAGCAACCACGGCATTGGAGATGGTTCTTAGGGTGAGGGGTTCCCCTTTGTTGTTGTACCCAATCACTCTATGCAGGTCCTCCTTGGTGATTTGAGTGCATGCTCCTTTAGAAAGCCAGAAGCCAAGTTCATGCAAACGACTGAGAACCAGTCGTATCCAATCCGAACGGAAAACGGTTGGGTAACAGACTCCATTTATCAACCCTAAAGATACCAGCTTCGCGTATTTGTCTTGAAGCTTTCCGTTTGTACACAGCAAGAGGTACTCGCTTTGGATGAAAGTTTCACCCAGTTCTTGTTGTTTCGCATGAATGAAAGCGGTGACATCTTCAGCCATTAGAACTCCATCAGGCACAGATGACAGTGCACCAGACATGTCGTTTTCCCTGTTCTAAACTGCCATGATGTCGTAGACAGGTCGGTCGAATTGATTACCTTGAATCAACTTGGCGACAGATGATGATGATGCCATTGTTATCAACCGGTTTACACAAAAAGTTGCTTGATCGGTCTTACAAAAATATCTTATCGATGATCAAAGCACGAGAATATTACTCAAGCATAAGAAATTGTTAATCACAAATCGCAAAGTAAAAGAAAATGAGTAATCCTCCTTTCTTTATATAGATTTAGGGCATAACGGTAATTACCAAACGGTAACTATTTGTTAATGGCTATAGCATTAATTACCTTACCTAACCTTTCTTTCCTTTTTCGTCGACCGGTATTTAGGCTTTTACCTGTTGAACAAAACCTTGGTTGATCAACACTCACCTATCCAGTTATACTTACTGACTGAGTTTGTTACTCACCAATCCTACCAGGAACAATAGTTGAGCTACCGGTTCCCTCTAAGCCTTTTAGGCTCAGTTTGCTAAAGAGATATCACCATCAGCAGACGATGATCTTCCCTCTGTCTTCTCCTCAGCGGAGCTCTTTCATTCCTTCTTGAACCATATCTTTTTGACTTTTTTCTCGGTCTCTTTTCCTTTGTTGTCCTTTTGATTGGGAGACAAGGTCTTCTTCACTGGTTTGACCGATCCTCTCCTTTTGTTCACTAACCGATTCCTACAATCTTTGGCTAGGTGTCCAACTTTGTTGCAGGTGTAACAGACTATACCGGTTGTCTTCCATGGATTTACCCTTTTCTTGTTAGGTGAATTACACTAGGAGTGATTATGGCTATGCAGGCCACAATTAACACAATTGGTTATGCTCCGGCTCTCATTCTTCTTTGGGAATATCGGTCTCAGTGGGGATCCGAATGCCATTGTTTTGGATCTGCATTCATCAGCCTTGTGTCCAAACTTGTTGCATTCGTAGCAATAGCCTTTGAAGCTTCCCCTGCTTCCACTGGACACACTTGCGGGGCGAGACCAGCATTCAGTGGTCTTGTGGCCATACTTGTAATAGTTTTTGTAGTAACTGTTAGTTGTTTTTACCGGTGCATTTCTGCAATTACTTGTTTTATGGCCCGATTTTCCACAGTGCTTGCAAGAAGTGTTGAAAGTCTTTTTACCCTTTTGTTCTACCGGTTTCTTCTTTTCCTTCTTTCTTTTCTTGGCTTCGAATGACTCACCAATTTCCTTGGTGTTTTGACCAGTGAACCCAAATCCTGTGGGATCTTTGTGCTTTCTTTGAGCTTTTAGTTGCTCATCAAGCTTTACTGAGCTTTCATTGTATCTTCTGAGGGTTTCATTCATTTCTTCGAGTTCTTTCATCTGTTCCTTCAGTTGATACAGCTCAATTGCTAGCCTTTTGCATGCATCATCTTTTTCATGCCAATTCTTTTGCATGTTGGCATTTTCTTGAGTGACTATTTGCATTTCTTCTTGAAGTTGCAGAACGACAAGATCACTTTCTCTTCCTGCTTCCTCTGCCAGATTTTTTGCTCTCTCAAAGGTTGTTAGAGATTTCACTGTAGTGTTTCTTTCATCTTCAACTTTCCTCTTTTTCTCAATCAGTTCAGTCATTCTTAGAGCATTATCTTCCTACTCCCTTTTTAGGTTGGAGATCTGATCGGTTAGGATCTGGTCCCTCTCCATAAGCTCAGAGACTGCCTCCTCAACTTCATCTAATCCACTTTGCCCAAAGAGTTCATCAATCGTTTCATTTCTCTCACTCAACTGCAGAGCCGGCTCCTTTCTTTTAGAAAGGGATCTTCTCAGCCTATTCTCAAGAGAAGCAATGATGTCATTGGCTTCCTCAAGTTGCTTCTGATACCTATAACCCTCCATGATCTTTTTGTCAAGCGGTTAAGCTTTATATCTTTGAGAACCTATGGCTCTGATACCAATTGTTATTACTAACCAGTTACTAAGAGGGGGGGGTGAATCAGTAAATACTATTTCTATGTCAATTAAACTTTGCATGTAGATTCTTGCAGAATAAACAATATGTAATTAACCATTCATAAACAGAAATAGAAATACTCAGATCAACACAGCATATGTATGTGGAAACCCTCGGTTAGAAGGGAAAAACCACGGTGAGACAGAACTCACAACTTCACTACTACAGTAACAAAGGTGCCTTGTTAAGAGCTTACAAAGAACTTGTAAGAGTGCTACCCAGTAAACGGATTTGGTAGAAAATCGGTTAAGATCTTGACTCTGTTAAGAGTCACCTTATTAAAAACTTTAACACCAATTAAGATGTTACCTGGTTAAGGGATTTATACAAAAAACCTATTAGGGTTCACCCTGATAGAGGGATTTGAATATGCTTTAACAGAATAAAAACAATGATCTGAATTGACACTTTCGGTCTGATTAGATCATACCTATTAACCTTTCTGCTCTGCTTGGCTGTTGAACCTCTCTGCCTTTCACCTCTTGTGACTGTAGCTTCTCTCAAAAGTTATCTCTCTCCTGCTCTGTATTTTCAACAACAACTCTTTTGTATCCTATGACCTGTATTTATAAGAAATTAATCTTAATAAAAGCTCAACTCATAGTACCGCCAAGTTGTAAACTCACCCATAAATCATGCAGCAAAAAAAAGCTTTGCGAGATGATCTTGAGTTTACCTTGAAACATCCGCGTAGAAATAAAACTAACTCCTATTAAAAAGCTAACTCCAGTTCTAAACGGTGGATGCTTCGTATAATCCGGTTTTAACTCAGACAGCCCTGCATAATCCGATGCGGATTATTATGCAGTCGACCGGTATCAATCTTGTACCCGATTGTGTACTATAAGACTAGTTCTATGTATACTGTTTGATCTACCGGTACATCTCCTCTGTTTGGTCTACCGGTGCATATACTCTGTTTAGTCTACCGGTGCCTATTTAGGAGTATGAGTGGTCTACCAGTGTACTGGTGGGAATGATGTTTGCATCTAACTTAACCAATGACAACTCAAATATGCCAACATACAATTGTAGTATACTACATCAGATTTGTTTTAAAGTTTTTATAGGTGTTGATTCACCCCTCCCCTCTTAGCACCGATTGGGACTGTAAATATCCATTCTGCGAGGTGTATTTTTATTCTGATTATATGATTTCAAATTTGGTTTTGACCCCGTAAAGTTCTTTTTGGGTGGCTGTATGATAGAAGATGAGGCGTCTAGATCAAGGGCCATCTTAATAGCTTCCTGCAGTGAGTTTGTCTTAAGAACTTTCACAATCCCGTTGAACTTATCATTTAAGCCTTCAATTAACAACATGACAGTCCTTTTTTCAGACATATTTGGAACCATAATTGAGATTCTCTGAAACTCATTGATGAAGGAAACCGATGAACCGCTTTGTTTCAGCTGTGCCAACTCTCTGTAGAAGACTTTAATATCCTTCTTGTTAAATCGAACAATCAACTTAGTGATGAACTCCTCATAAGAATTAATCAAACCGTGGTCCTATGTGACGAGACCATGATGCCACCAATCATATGCTGCCCCCTCTAAGTGCATAGTAGCAAATTTAATGGCCTTTGTTTCCTTCATGGGTTTAAGTGTTAGAAAGGTGTCTAACTTATATATCCAAGCCCAAGCAGTTGTCTTACCACTGCCATCAAATGTAGGAAGGGACAACTTGTTCATAGCATGCTTCAAATCCTTGATTTGAGTTTTAGGCCTTCTTTCTTGCCTTTTCCTTGTGATTTCTCTTTGCTACCCCATATACTATATGAAGGTTAAATCTACTTTGACAAGATCCGGTAGTAAATCACATTCTTCATGCATAGTCATAATGCTATCAGGTATAGCCTCTACTGCTTCAGCATTATTTACTTCCTCTTCGTCATTACCATCAACAAAAGTAGGCATCAAAGGCCTATTAGATGAGCGTGTGGGCGCTCTCAAAACATGTGGGGAACCAACTGCACTACTACCTTCACTATGATTGCTCTGAGGTCTCCTAGGAGCTACACTTAACTGTTGTATAGCTGTTGTGAGCTGCTGAAGAACATTTGTCACTTGTTCCTGTCTAGTTTGGATGTCTCTCAAGGTTTCCTGAACTTCCCTTGCTTCATCCCATGGTGGGCTGTTATCTCTACAACCATTAATCTGATTTATTGCTTCCTATTTGTACCAAAACTTTCTCCATTAAATCCATATGTGAACTCCGTATGAATCCACCAATTTTTGAAGGAGTGGGCTTTCATCCAAACCTTCTTGATTACAAGGGTTTCCATCCTTAGAACATTTCAATCACTGCATCTCAACAACAAGAGAAATAGCCTCAACGAAATAATCTCATAACATAACCCCAAATTTATGAAGAGCTCTGCTTATATAGCTTCTTAAGTCGATAAACGCTCTTACTTTTAGCAATGTGGGATAAAAGTCACTTTTAATTTAAAAAGTTAACTTTATAAGGTCACTTTAATTTTATAATATCACTTTGTATTATAAAGTGACTTTAACTTTATAAACCACTAAATAATATTAATTATTTCTCCTTTTCACTCCAAATAAAGTTGTGACTGGAAGGCATCCCTTTTAAATTAATTTATTAGCCTATCGGGATGGGAAAATAGGCTAACCAAGCTTCTGGAGAGATTACGAAAAAAGAAGGGGACATTACAACTTTTACTATAGATGCTTCATATAAGCTTCTTTTATAACTCCTTTTCCAAGATGAATGTATTAAACTTTAATTAACAAATTAAATAAATAAACAAATTAAATAAATAAATCCTTTTCCAACATGAATGTATCAATCTTTATTAGCATATTAAATAAATAAAATCAGTTAACCCATTTAGCCATAAATCAGCACCTTTTGACAACTTTATGTGCATTAAAGATCAAGAAAAATAGGAGACAAACTCATAGATCATGAAAATGGAGATTACAAAATTGCTAATCACCTATACTTATAAATTCTTTAATGAAACAACTTTAGTTCACTTATTTCTAGTAAACAATAAACATCATCTTCATATTGATTCTCAATGTGATAAAGGCTGCCAATGTTATTACTAGCATGAGTTGAGTCACTATTACATTGCCAGCTGATGTATACTTCTACACAACTGCCAATTATGTTCATAGGAAAAAACAATTATTTTGTAAATAACTTTGGAGACAAAGGACTAAGTAGAAGAGTCAACAATTAATTACGCTCTCCACATCAGTTTTTCATGAAAGCAAATCAGCATTTTGAAAATTAGCTAAGAACAAGTACTGGGAACATATTCAATTATTGTATACCTATGTAAAGAGGAAAAGTTTCGAGCCACTCTCGTAGAGAACTTATAAGAATCTTTTCACGGCTTGTAAGTTTGTATGAATCATGAGAAAACTGATAAGGTTCATAAGTAGATGCACCATTTCCCTCGAAAAGAAGGAAAGACGAATACTTTTTCTTAGCAACAGCATTGACCGTATTGTTGTGATGTTCAATCTGCAGACCACCAGTTATTCAACTTCAGGTAGCAGACAAATAGAAAGCCTAGACCATTATTCCAACCTTTTTTGAAAAACATAAATATAGCTATACAATCACTTGGAGCTAAATGGATATTAACAAATTGGAGCTTTATGGATATTAACAAAGCTGAAGACTTCTAATATAGACATTACCATCAATATAATATTAAAAAATTTACATTTACAACCATTGAAATACTCTGTCAGTGCACCAAGCTCTTTTATTGACAAGAAAGATGGAGCAATGAGAATGTATGCAGATTTCTGACTCTATGATAATGTAAAAATAACAGATTGGTATCATTTCACTCAAAGATCACCTGATAGGTATACATTATTATAGGAATGCAATGGTGGCACCCAACAATGACCCCTGATTACAAAATTATCTATGTATTCCATAATTATAACTTTCCGATTCTTTTAAGTAGAATTAGCACTTTGATTCTTAAGTATTGGGAAAGATAAATGTCAACATTTCTGATCAATGTCATTTCAATAAAGATGAGATTATCCCTAGCCATAACCAATATATCCTTGCTGTTACATCACAACAAATGAGTAAATATATCTTTCGATTTTGTTATTAATCTATAGGAGCTCTTAAAATATATACATGAAATTATGATAGTAGTCCTTATAAAAAGTGCTAGCTAGATTCAATATTGCTCCTATAAAATATATACATGAAATTATGATAGTAGTCCTTATAAAAAGTGCTAGCTAGATTCAATATTGACATATAAATTGTAAGGCTCGTCATCTTCCACCCGTGTTTATACAACTTGAAGTATGGATTTACACAATATCAAGTGCTAGGGATGGTGAACTTGAAGGATATCACTGGGAGAACATTTCCCAAGTGTTGGGAACAACATAAATGTAGTAGAGAAGTTTGCCCTCAAACAAATGGTAATAAGATGTTACAATTAGGGAAGATCCCAAGAAAGAAGCCCACACAAATAGAGAAGACAAAACACCCTTAAAGACCTTTGCAGATTGATCCCTAAATTGAAATGCATATCCATGAAACAAGGCCTATTTGGAGAGGCTGGAAATAATAAAGCCTTCTACAATTATGTGGCAAAGGATCTTTACCAGTTGCTGAGGCACAAGGCCACTCTTGCTCCATTGTGAACAAAAGGTGGTAAGTCAAGGACCCTAAAGTGTGGTAGCGAATCAGGTGCCACTCTGTTTGAAAAGCATAAGACTCTTTCAAGCATGAACTTCTGGGATGGCCAATGCTCTGTGAAGGGTCAGTAATCAAAGGCGGCTCCAAATTTCGGTCTTCTTGCAGAATGTGGAGATGAAACAGCAAACAATGTGGAAATGCCCGTTTGCCAAAAACATAGAGGGATGGTGTGAATCTAAATTGACTAGCGCACCATCCCTATTTAGAATTCTTTGGAAAGTAACTCTCCCAATTAGACAAGCCACTTATTTGAGTTAGCTGGCCACCTATCCATCCCTTAGTTTTACATGTCCCTAGGTCATCCTAATCATCCTTAGCAACTCTCTAAATTCCTTGGGCTCTATGTATCCAACTTATGACATTTGCATGCTTAAAGTTTACCATCTATGGGGAAACCGCTGCAATTTCTATAATGTCCCCGTTTTCAGTCTCCTGGGATTAGCTTGGTTTGGTGACCCTCGCAAGTTAATCAGGCAATCAGAAGGGGGTCAGTTGGTGGAGCCTGTGTTGGGATTCCATTCTGGAGGTTCAAATTATCAGGTCTGCTTTTCGTTCGAGTCAATTTGGTCAACTTACTATTTTTAGTAAGTGGTATTTTGGGTATGGCTAGGATTAGCAGGGCATCTGCACGGAGTGTTAGGTGTTTCAGGATCGAGTTTCAAGGGATCTCCAGTTTGAGAGACTTACTATTTATAGTAAGTCTATTTTTAGCAGTTGGCTATTTCTGGCAGTGGGATATTTCTGGCAGGGAAGTTGAAGTTTGAGGCTCTGGTGTCAGAAACGGATTTGTTGCAGTCAGTGGGTTACAGTGGCTTTTTATTTTAAAGTTATCGTTATTAAATTAAATTATTTTAATTTAATAACTTAATGTTCTAAAATGAAGTTGTCATTAAAAAGCCTCTTAAGTGAAAAAAGTGAAATTGAAGCTTTTTCCAAAAAAGCTATATATACAATTCGAAAAAGCACTTTTCATTACCTTATGTCATTATATTAAATTTGTGAAGTTGAAAAGTGGTATGGAAGAAGAAATTGAATTTCTTCAAGCAAGCTAGGGTTTGCAGAGGGTTTGGTCTTCAGCTTTTGGCCTTCAGCTTTTGGAGAGAACTCATCGAATTTTGATGTGCAATGAATGGTAGTGGATTTGAGATCTGTTTGTTGCTGGGAAGTGATTGTTACTATCTGTAGAAGCTGTCGTACAGTTCCAAGGAAGACCATACAGATTAAAAACACAGGCTGTCATACGAACAAAGAGAGGGGCCGTACATTTCCTGATTTATGGTTGCAAGTAGGGGCTGCATAGGTAGGTAGAGGCTGAACTTTTGGATGGCGTCAAGGGTTCAGAATGTGGACAGGGCCATTCATGAGTTTATTTGCTGGTGTCAACTTCCATACAAGCTGCGTTTGGAATGTGTTGCACGTCATTTGTGTTTCAAGATGCAAAGATTATTTTGTTACTAGTTAGAATTTATTTTATGATGATCGATATTATCATGTTGGCAGATGTAGCAAAACAACGAAGTAAATGTTAAGATAATTTGCTGCTGTATTTGTTGAAAAGTTTGGTAATTTATTGTAATCCCTATGTGTTTCGAAAATAAAAAAAATATTAATTTGCAATTAATTTGAGGAAAGAGTCAGTTGATCATAGAGAGCCAATTGGGTTCTTTACAATTTCTATGTAATTGCCCAGAGAATTACAAAACCACCCATCCGCAAAACCAACAGTTGCATGTAACTTGGCCAAAAAAAATCAAAATTCTGTCATTTCACCTTCACAGCTCACTTTGAAACACCAACCCCACTCAATACTTCTTGTAGTGTTTCTTCATCTGACCCCAACACCTACTAAGCTAATTTTGAGACTTATTTGCTAGGCTCTCTCTCATTGTAAAGACCAATCATCTTTCTAAAGCAAAAAATCTGCAATTTGTACCATTCAAGCCACCCCCAAGCTGCCTCTCTTTCCCTACAAACTCCAACAGACCTCTAATCAGCCTAGTCACCCCTTTCTATACAGTATGTATGTGTCATGAGCCATAATTGATATACATAGAAGATATTTTTAATACATATATATAATTGATACAAAATATATACATTACTTGAATATAAGTATGTATTATTTTCCTCAATATAAATCAATAATTTGAATAAATAATTATATAAATAATAAATAATGAATCAAATATTATTAATAAATAACCATAAAAAATGATTAAAACATAACACATTATAATCACTTAACATCAGACATTAAAATGGCTCCGCCATCATCGAATTCTGCAAATTTCTTTTGGTACGACCGAGGTAGAAGGCAAATGTCAATGTTTCATAAAACCAAGTACAGTCGCCCTGCAAGGTGTTATGGATTTTTCGGTGATTACAATCCCTTCGCATGCAAGCCAGTGGTTTCACTTGGAAAAGTCTTCGATTTGAGGGTTCCTGGTCATTGTTATCCTTCAGAAGAAGCTATGTCTATGAAGGAAGGAAGGAAAGGGATTGGAGGTCAGATGTTTCAAATGGCACCCAAGTCTGGAAGATCTATTTCTTGTACTGTTCCATAAGAAAACCCTAACCCATGGATCCAAGTTTCGTATAATAAACACGAACATTATTCCAGTCTTCAGCGATAGCATGTTACTAATCATCATGATAAGAAGTTCTTTTCCATCCCTACTTCTAACAGTTTTAATTCCCTCCAAGAGCAAAGTAATGGAAAAGGAAATTCTTCCAACCATCCTCGCCCGGAAAAAGTATACACCCCTCCCCATCCTAGGCCGGCACAATTAAAAAATGTGCATAAGGAAATCCCTAAACCTATTCCCAAGGGGGATTTTTTTATTATAGAAGTTCAGGATGGCACGGTGGAAAGTTCTCAAAATTTGTATAAATCCCATGGCATCTTCGTTCGGTGGAATGGGTTTGGGGTTTCTTCTGAGATTATTGCGGAATGGTTGAAAGAATTTTTCAACAAACAGGTAAGTATTACATTGCTCTCTAATGATATTCTCTTTTTAAAATGTATCAATAGCAAATTAAAAGAAATTTTAATGAATGGTGGATGCCCTAGTTTTAGAGGAACAAAATTTACAGTGATAGATTGGAGCCCGTGTTTTAAGCCTAGTAACTTATCTGGTTTCTTAGTTGAAAGGGGGTATTGTTAAAAGATCTTCCTGTAGAATTTGTTAATGAAGAATTTCTCATAAATATAGGGAATATGATAGGAAAATTTGTAGATTTCAGGATACAAAATTTCCTCAATCAAATAATGTTATCATAGTACGTTTGGATATTAATGTTAAAAATCTTAAACCCATCTTGATTAAAAGTAAAGAATTAACTATCCAATTAGAGCCTATTATTTTGTCTAAAATTTTCTATGTCAAAGATGATCAGACAGTGTTAGAGAATGCTCAGACCCAAGTAAAACCTTTGAAAGTAGATTCCAATTTAGGTAATAGGATAGCAGGTAACAATTCTCCCAATCTTGCAGTTTGTTTTATTAAAGACAAAGGGGGTTTTGTTTTAGACGATGTAAATAATTACATTTCTACAGTAAGAGAAGGTAAAATTTTGGATGTTAGGCTTCAACAAGAAGTAGAGCTTTCTAAAGGCAATAATGTATTGGAAGCTGGACCTGATAAAATTCTGATTCAAGATGATAATCAGATAATAGATGTAAATAAAGAAGATATAAGTGTAGAGGAATACAGAAAATCTCTTGAAGGTATACCTAAGCAAGCAAAGGAAGTAAGCCAAGTAGTGAGTCAAGAATTAGAAAACTGCAACAAAAATACGGTTGAATCTGTTTGGTCTGGGCATAACATGTTTAGTGAATCAAATATCATCAATAATGCAGTAGAAAACTTAGAAGAAATGTCTGAGCTCTTTGGCTTAGACCTACTTCGGTAAGATAATATAGATCAGCAACATGATTTGGAAATAGTAGAGAGCTTGCTAAATATCATTCAAAAGGAAGAGGAGATTGAGGGAGTATTAGTAGGGGTAAGTAACCCAAGTGAGGATATCGAGGACTCGGGTAAAAAAGGCTTAGCCATTAAATCCAAAGGCTTGGAACAAGAGGATTGTGCAAAAGAACCACTAAAAAGAGGTAGGAAATCTATGAGTGAACTTAGGAAAAAAGATGCCTTGGCAGAGGGTCAAGCCAAAATCACAATGATATATGCAAGGAGGGGGAAGTTCCCTCCCAATCAGCCATAAAACTTATAATGTGGAATGTTAGGGGCTTAAATGCCCCTCACAAGCAAAGTATCTTAAAAAGATACTTAAGAACCTTCGAGGCAAAATGTATCTTGTTACAAGAAACAAAATTAGATAATTTAGAACTAGATAGCTTAAGAAAAAGAATAGGAATATGGAATCTCATTAGGGAAGCTTCTTGCGGGGCCTCAGCAGGGATAGCAGTTGTAAAGAGCCCAGCTGGCTCTCTAAAACAAACTAGTTTTCTCTTCAATTTTAATTGCAATTTTACGGAGATCCAAAGATTTAAAATTTATTTGCAATTTTCAATTTAGAAATCAGAATAACATTCCACTGAATTTTCAACATAAGCAATATGAACACTAGCAATTTACACCAACTTGATTGCTATTTAATACTGAATATTCAACCAGACTTTCATTAACAATAACCATTACAATTGAACAATTCAGGAAATGGCACCTTTAGAAACGTGCATGCTGAGAATGAAACGCAGCAACCAGAAGAGATTGGCGCCAAGCATTAACTCCTTCCCATGTGCAATGAAATCTTCATGAACTTATTAAATTTGTCTCCAAGCACTTCACAACACCAACAACTAGTTGCAGCCCTCAAACTTACAAACATCAACCAGAAAAGTACGGCCCTGCCATGTCCGTATGGCAGCCTGCAAATAAACTGTACGGCCTTCCAGAATTCTGTACGGCAGTCTTGAAGAGGCTCAACTTCAATTTCCAGCAGCTCCCACAATTGCTAAACAATAACACAACAATGCTATTGAATTTTAATGAAGAATTCTCTCCAATCTTTGAAGACCAAATTCCTTCAAAACTGACTCAAACTCTGTATTGATTCTTCTCCTGTAAGCTCAAATTGAACTTCTGAATGAAGCCCATTGTAGCAAATCTTAATGTTTATTTCAACACCTCAAATGTTTGTAAAAACTTTGAAGAATTCACAATTCTCCAAGTCTGAAATTCTGAAACCCTTGTTCCAAATTTCTCTTCACACAAATCAATAATATCAAATGCACAATAGAATAAATGAAATGAAATCTAAATCCCCTTTTATAATATTCAATTTTCATTTGTCTTCATCTCCTTTAATTTACTTTAATTTCATTTCTCATAAAGCAACTTCATGTTATAATTTAAAGATGACATATAATAAAGTCACTTTATTAATTTAAACTCCCCCATTGCTCCAAAAATGACCTTTTCATTAATATAATGATATTCTGACACATAGGGTCCCTGTTTTATGTGCTCAAGATTTAAAACTTCCCAACCCGGTTCAAACGAGCTATAACACCAAGGTGTCCAATATGCAATCCCAATAAAAATAGCAACCTTAGCCAATTTAATTAAATAATAATCATAATTCACCCATCTTGCGAAAATGACTGAAGAAGCATCAGAATCGAAATTTGACAGAACAGGTGTGATCCTGATGAAGAAAGATGACGAATGAACCTAATGAGGTGACTTTCTAAAAATAGACGCTCCCTCCAAGATTCTTGGAGCCCAAACTGGAAGCCAAAAATATAAATGGAGAGCATCATTTAACTCCTAACTCACCCGAGCTCATCGGAACCATCCCTTGACTTACTATAAATAGAAAGTCCCACCAAACGGAGCCATAACCCTCAACAAGGTCCTCTAATCACCAGTATTAGCCTACAAGGACCCGGTAATAGGCTAAATCCAATCACTCAGATGCTCACTCAGAATGGGGACATTACAGCAGTTTTATGAGATCCAAGGAAAGTGAGATTTGAAAGAAGTATAGGATCTAAACACTAGATGGCCGGGAAGTTAAGCAGTTTACAGAGCAGTGTCTCTTTCATACTAATTAACATCTATGGCCCATCCAAGCTAGCAGACAAGATCTTAGTATGGAACGAAACTGAACAATTCATTACTGAAAATTCGGCATCCCCAATCTTTGTAGGTGGTGACTTTAACGCCATTTTAAATCCAAACGAAAAAATAGGAGGTCTAGGGAGGGATTCCATAGTCATGCAGCAGTTTAGGGAGTGGGTTAATAGATCAAAGCTAATGGATATAAGAACCTCAAATGGTACCTTTACTTGGACAAACAGAAGAATAGGCTTTAGCCATATCATAGAAAAACTAGATAGGTTCCTTTTTCGAGGTAACCTTTTGACATTTAACTTCAATCTAGACTCTGTTATATTACCTTTCTCATGCTCAAACCACTTTCCAATAGCTTTAACAATTTTGGAAGCTCTTACGCCTTCGAGAAACCCTTTTAGATTTGAAAAGATGTGGTTCTTAGACAAATTTTATAGATATAATTAAGAAATGGTGGGAGGAAGTTAAATTCGAAGGATCGAAGGCATACTGTTTTATGTCCAAACTTAAATACATTAAAATGAAATTAAAAATTTGGAATAAAGAAACTTTTGGGAATATTCATGAATCAAAAGAAACCCTAGAAAATGAAATTAGGGAGCTAAATGAGGAAACCTTTAGATTAGGAATGGATCAAAACAGATACCTAAAGAAAAGGAGTTGCTTGCAAAATATGGTAAAATTTTAGCAGAAGAGGAAGTATTCTGGAGACAAAAATCCAGAGAAACTTGGTTGGCAGAAGGCGATAGGAACACCAAATATTTCATAGCTTAAGAATCTCCTTCAGGGAATAGAAGCTATCTTCAAACAGATGTCATAGAAATTTGTATCATGCCAAGTTTCCACCCCACTTTTTAAAGCAGGGTTCGGAGGATTAAATAGCTTTTAGTCTCATTGTCTGTTGATTCTGCTCTTGCTCGACACAATCCCTTATGGAGATCTCTTATCTTGAAGTCAGCACAGAAATCCTGTGGTGACTTAAGGATTAGGAACCCTCATGACATTATTGTTTATCTACTAATTTCTCATCCTTTTGTGCATGGATGGATAACCTGTCAACAGGTTGATCTCAGATAATGATTTCTCTTAGGTTTCAAGGGTGGATGTAATTCTTGCTTTCCCTTTTTAAGCTCCTCATCATGTATCTTCTTGGATAGGATTATGCTTTCTATTTTTGAGCAGTTAGTTGGGTTTGTTTGTTCACTTTATCTTCTGAAGTTTTTACTTTCATCGAGTAATGAGATGCCCTCTCATATACACTCATATATACCCATATATGGATATATGTATATATATATATACATATATATATGCATATATATATATACAAAAATGCAAGTAGGCATATAAGATGGATTCAATGTGATATATATATATAGACAAATATAAATATATATACATATATATATGGGTATGTATGTATTTATATATGGGCAGGTTTCTTATTACGGTGTTATGGTCTTTGGTTCTTTGATATGTTCCCTTTTAATCATTAGATTCATCCTCTTTACGTAGGATGGATTGCTTCTTTAATGCTTAAAAACAGGGCTAGGCTAATAAAATGAAACTTCTAGATTTCTTAAGATCCTAGTGGGGATTCAATTGGTAGGTTTTAGTATATGTACATTTGTCTAGAATTGGTCTCTGCTCATTTTGTTCCTTACAATAAGTGGTTGTCCCTGCCATTGGCATAACTTAGATTCTCCTTTAGTTTCGGTCGCTATTTTAAATCAGCGTGATGATAATCTGCATCTTTACTTTTTTCACGATGGGATTCTCTCCCTAACCACAGGGAGTAAGACGCAGATACCGCAGTGATGGCCTTAGTTTGGGAATCCTCATGCTGTTATTGTTCATTTGTAGAATATCATTCCTTTCTGTGTTTAAGGAGGATATCCTGCAAAGGATTTAAGATCTTGTCGATTTCTTTCAGGTTTGAGGTTTGGATTCTTGGGTGATTCTTGCTTCTCTTTTGCTGATCATTACCATGAATCTTTTCAGTTTAGGTAATGAATTCATATGGTCTTTAGCAGTAAGATGGTTTATAGTTGCTTTAATTTGATAGTATAATTACATACACGTACATTGTTCTCTTCTTTTCTTTAAATATGCATATCCCTTCTAGCATGATTTGTTTATATTTATAATTATACATATATATATATATATATATATATATATATATACTTTCATAGTATTATATATATATAGATATATATATACATATTGATATGTATCTATATATATTAAAAGTATATATACATAAATATATATATATATAAACTTTCATAGTACTATATATATATATATATATATATATATATATATATAAACTTTCATAGTACTATATATATATATATATATATATATATATATATATATATATATATATATATATATATATATATATATATAATCGTGTTTTCCTGTGGGGGCAGTATCATGATGATTAACAATTAAATTAGCCTCTAAAACTAAATTTCCTCTTGAATATTTTATCTTTGAGGAATAGATATCAATAACTAAATTAATATTAAGAGAAAAAACAGAGGAATCCCACAAACAAATTATTGTTAATTTCACAGATTCTTAGGCAAATGGTTAAGACTAATTTCTAATCATCCTCTTCTATAAGGGATGCTTAACAGATAAATGAAGAGGATTAGAATAATGTTTTAGAGCATATAAGTTAATTATCTAGGTTTTCATTATTTCACTAGCAGCCTACACTTTTTTACAACACTATATGTCACCCGATATATCAAACTTAAATATCTGAAGCTTAGCATCTTCTCTGTAAAATAGGTAAAGCATGGTTTAAATTATGTCTTGTATTTGACTTTTTGTTACTGACCTTGACCATGACACTAATGATAAATTGCAAGGATTGGTTTTCATTGCTTCTTATCTCTTCCATTTAGCAGTAGTCAGCTATGGATAAACTAGGAGCGAACCCATTATAAGGCAAGGTTTCTAGCATATTTATGCAGGTTGGAGTAGTCAAAGAGAGATCTTCTCCTATTTCGAGCTATACTTGGAGAGGGTAACAATAAGATACGTACTTTATTATCAGAAATTTTAGAATCAGTATTACGTTACAAAATAGTTTTGAAATACTAACGGGGATCTTAGCCAAGAATCTGAGTTGTTACAGGTTAGGATCAAATTAAAGGCAGAAATTGTATGAATCAAAGGGAGGCTCTCCATCCTCGCCCTTTGCAAAAGAATAACAAAAAGCTACTTACTCCAATCGAGGACAAGAAGGATCAACAAACAGAATTTAACTTCTATGTTTATCAAATAAATTTGTAATAAGAGAGAATGCCCTCTTAAAACATCATGTATCAGAATCCGGACTAAGGTCCCAAGCAAGGCTGGAGGTTTTCTCAGCCCCATTCTTTCCTACCAGCGCCTGCACTGAGCGGGGTTTTTGTAATACTTTTTTTATGATTAATAAAATTCTTGGCTCCAGTCTTTTACTGATCAAATAAAAAAAAAAAAAGGAACACCAAATATTTCTAGAACATTACAAAAACTAGAAGATTGATTAATAAAATACACTCAATAGAGAACTCTGATGGAATATCTTTAACTGATCCTAAAGCAATTGTCCATAAAGCGGTTAATTATTTGGACAACCTCCTTAACAATTGGGGAAGCTTTAATGAACATGCCCAAGATAAGCTCTATCAATATATACCCAAACTCATCAGTAAAGATCAAAACCTTTAACTCTTAACTAAAATTGTCAAAAAAGAGGTGGAGTTAGCCTTATACCAACTACACCCAGACAAAGCCCCGAGGCCTGATGGTTCCCAACATTCTTTTTCCAAAAATGTTGGGATTTCTTAGGAGATGAAGTTACGGAGGTTTTCGAGAATATTAGAAACTCTGGTAGATTACGTAAAGAATTAAATAATACTTTTATTACTCTAATTCCTAAGAAATCAGAAGTCAAAAGTATGGAAGATTTTAGACCTATTTCTCTTTGTAATACATTGTATAAGTTATTCACCAAGGTCTTAGCCAATAGAACTAAATATTTTTTATCTCTAATCATTGTTGAGGAACAAACAGGTTTTATTTCGGGTAGATCAATTTTAGATGGGGTAATTATTGCCCAAGTGGCAATCCACTCAGTTCAAAACAACAAGCTGCCTAGTATGTTAATTAAGCTAGACATTAGGAAAGCTTACGATAGGGTAGATTGGAGATTTTTATGTAAATGTATGGAAGCCTTTGGTTTCTCTAAACAATGGGTCAATTTAGTATATGAATGTATCTCTACCCCTATGTTTTCAATCTTAGTCAACGGAAATCCGGAAGGCTTCTTTGGGATCTCTCAAGGTATAAGACAAGGAAACCCCCTGTCCCCATTTCTATTTATTATTATGGCAGAGACACTTGGTAGATCCCTCTCTGAAGCTAGAACAATGGTGAGCTTAGTGGTATAAAAATTACCAGTCAACTAGATCCAACTTCTCATCAACAATTTGTTGACAATTCTATGTTATATGGAAAAGCTAGTATTCAAGAAGCAAAAACCTTTAAGAAGGTTTTAGAATTATATTCGGAAGCTTCGGGATAGATAGTAAATAAGAACAAATCAGAAATTTTCTTTTTTAATACATATGAGAGACTGGAGAATAGCATTTTAAGGGTGATGGATTTCAAGAAAGGTTGTCTTCCAACAAAATACATAGGATTACCATTAGATAAAGGTAATCAAGATAGTAGCTTATGGGGGAACCTTATTAACAAAGTAGACTTAAGAATGGAATCATAGAAAGGGAAGTGGTTGTCCTCTGTCGGGCGATCAACTATGCTAAGGTCGGTTATTTCTGCCTTGCCCATTTATCAGATGTCGTGTTTTCAGCTCCCGAGTGGGATAAGACAAAAGTTTACACAAAAATTTAAGAAGTTTTTTTGGCAAGGTGTAGGTGAAAAGGAGAAAATTTCCTTAATTGCCTGGAAAACCATATGTAAAGCCAAGAAGGATGGAGGCATTAACATCAAAGACCTTCATGATCAAAATCTAGCATTAGGTGCCAAATTAGTATGGATAATTATGAGACAGCCAGAATTAAAATGGGTTAAAATCATCAACCATAAGTATCTTGATGGATCAGACAATTTAAGTATTCTAAGGCACAAAACTCCACCCAAAGGGTCTAGGATATGGAACTTTATCAGTAACTGTATAACACCTACAAGAGAAGAGGTATCATGGGATATAGGCAATGGCGAGAAAGCTTTGTTTTGGGAAAATTCACGGGGAGGTTACACAACTTTAAATAATATTATCATGGATAAGGAAAATATAGAGAAGCTGAAAGCACAGAGAGGTATATATGTAAAAGACTATATATCTTTTTCTCAAGATATACCAACGTTAGGATGGGAATGGGATATTAAGGGGGATGATAGTATACCGAAAGACTTCATAAATGAGTTATTAAAGATTTTGAGGGATAGAAATCTAACACCTTGTAACAGGGAGGATAGGATTATCTGGACTCAATCCAAATTGGAAGATTATAATACTAAAGATGGATATCAGTATCTTTACAATAAGAAAGGCTTTTGATCCTCAGATCTACCTTTGGATCTATGCTGGAATAAGGATTGTTTGACTAAAGAAGGCATGTTCCTATGGTTAGCCCTTCATGGTGGACTTTTGACCTCGGAAACTTTTAGAAAAATGGGGTTTCAAGGACCTTCAAGGTGTGTTCTCTATAAAAAGGCAAAAGAAAGTATAGATCATTTGTTGTTAAATTGTGAATTCTCTACAAAATGTTGGTCTTGGCTGACTTAAAGACTCAATTGGTATTCTGCTTTCCCCGATAACTTAGTTGATTTTCTTAAAGGGTGGCCAAAGCCGAGATTGAAGAATCTTTATAACATAATTTGGAATATTGCTCCAGCAATTCTTATTTGGGAAATTTGGAAGGAAAGGAATAGGCGTATTTTCAAGGATTCTGAGATGAAACTTACTCAGTTTCTTAATAAGGTAGAAGTAGCTATAGTGGAGGTAGTTAATCAAAGAAATTCCTTAGGACCTCAAAATTCAGTCTTCACTCAATGCGATGACAGAGCCAAAAATAAATGGATGGGGCTATCCATTCCGCCATCAGATGTCAACCCCAAACCAAACTCTAGCCAACTCAGAAAAGAATGTAAATGGAGAAGGCCTAAGGAAGGATGGCCCAAACTTAATTTCGATGGCGCATCAAGAGTAACCCAGGTAAGGCTGGGATAGGGGCGTGTATACATAATAGCAAGGGATAAATGATCACTAGTATTGCAGAGCCGGTTGGTATTAAGCCTAATAACAAAGCAAAATTTTTGGCTCTAATTGAAGGTGTAAAACTTTGTTGTAATCTAGGAATAAAAAAGTTAGAAATTGAAGGAGATTCAACGGTGGTGGTCAATGCTATAAGAAAAGGGGTTTCACCAACTAGAAACTGAATGGATATGTTCAGCAAGCTAGTGCTTTAATAAATCTTTTGGATCATTTCACAATTAACCACATATATAGAGAGGGAAATAAAGATGCAGACAAGCTGGCAAACGAAGGTGCAAATAAGGAGAGGATGGGGATTGGCTAGTAGTTAGCATAGGCCTTTTATAGATTTCATAGGGCAAATAGAATAGCTAATATGAAACTTAGCATCCCAATTCAGATGAAGTTTAGAGGATCTTTAGGTTAGGGTTTAGATACATTTAGAGGAACTTAAACTATCTCAGAAAAATATTCTATGTCGATCACATCAGGAACATGAATAGACATATGAATTGAAGATTAATCGATTCAACTCCCCTACACCTAGAAAGTCGCAGTATGAGAGGTCCAAAGAAATATATATAGTATAAGGATTACCCCAAACATACCGTGTAAGTAAGCACCTTATTAAACACAATTTAACATGGCAATGCCAATTAAATTAAGGTGCGCAAAACCACAACTAGCATTTGAAGGAAAAATTTCTACAAAAAGGCTCAAAAAGATAATGATGATCAGATATGATATCATAATAAGGGCGGTATACAAGATCCTGGGGAGTAAATTTATTGAAAATGATAATTGTTATCGAGTAAATTTTGATATCCCCACTATGTTTATAGCTTCACCCATTCAAATAGACCCAAACATTCGCTCAATAGGAAGATTATGCAGGAGGATATTCAAGAAAAAATACCTGGTAGACCTAAACAAAGTGATAGAAAGTATTAGGGAGGATTTGACCATCCCTAAGCAAAGATACACAAATGCTTTTCAGTCAATGATAGACAGGTCCCTTCATTCCCAATCCTAGTAGTGGAGGATTGGGAAAGGTATATTGAGAAGACCCCAACTATTGGCAAGAACCTAGATTTCCTCTTTTATTTCATGCATCTTAGGACCCCATCACCAAAATGATTTCACAGCTTCATCCTGGATGAGGAAGTGGGTTTAAAAGTGGATTGGGAAAAGCAACGGGTAGAAAATGCATCATGTTCCTAAAAAAAAAACAATATGAGCAATAATTGTGATGTATTAAGAAGGTTTAAGGAAGGGTATATCGAATTAAGTTGAAAAGGATTTGGAAATGTAATCAGACTCTAAAGAATAATAGGAAAAAGGAATCTTGGTGTATTTTTACTTAAGTTTTTAATTCAGATCTTCTAAATATATTTTGCATACATAACATGGCAGTCCCAACCGGTTCTAAGAGGGGAGGGGTGAATCAACACCTATAAAACTTTAAAACAAATCTGATGTAGTATGCTACAACTGTAAGAAAAATATATTCTAGCATAACAATAGCATCAAGCAATCAATCAATAAGCAACACCAGATTTATCATGTGGAAACCCAAATCGAGAGAAAACCACAGTGTGAGAAAACCTCACAAATTCTGCACTCTTTTGAAGTGCGCCCTGTTAGGATCCTTCCTTGTTAAAGGATTACAAACGCACCATTAGATGTGACCCGGTTAAGGGATTTGATACAATAAAGTCTGTTAGAGCCTACTTGGTTAGAGGACTTAGAACACCTGAACAGATGTCACCCGGTTAAGGGATTTAGTACAAGGGACCTGTTAATGTCCACCCAAAATACTGGGATTTAGCTATTGTAATTGTTAGAGAACAATAGAGGGTTTGACCTTTTAGAAATGGCTTTGCATAACCTAATAAGATCTCTGTTATACTCAACTGAGAAACATCACCGGTTGCTGCAGGTATGTTCTCCTTTCCTGGTGTGCTTCTCTGCACACTCTTCTCTCTTCTCCTTTCTCTTCACCTTAGCTTCTTCAACGTACAAGTTCACTCTTTTCTTTGGCAGAATGAGGGCAAACTATATTCTTGTCAGGCAAAGGAATATATAGACTTCTTGCCCTAATTGCTTTTCTCATGCACTACCTGTCTAAAGATCACCTTCGGATCCATCACCCAGTGGAGTATTAGTTCACTAAGGAAACATTTGATGCATGCTATGCTTTATCTGCTTTATTTAAGAAAACAACAGATGCGTGTCAAAAAGCTTTCCTTCACAAGAGATAACTCCATGATTTAATGTCACGAACTCCGGCAATTAAACCTTCAATCGTGCCTTGTACTGATTGTCTTGATAACTCAAAGTCTTCCGGATTTTGTGCAGTAAAACCCGGTCAAAGAGTTTAGATAACTGATTGTAGACTATGACTTTCCCCGGTTCATCTATCATGCTAAAGTCTTCACTTGATCAGTAAAGATCTTTAAGTTGTGCACAGGTAAGAGCTTTGACCTGTCACCTTTCCTTCCTTTATCTATACCGGTTGCATCCTTTCCTCGGTCTCTATTACCGATTATCGGTTGCATCTCCGTTGGTGACCGGTTGCTCTGATGAACAGATATAGTCTCTTCTTTCTTGCACAATGTCACCGGTTGCCAAACCAGTCTCTCCTCGCACTTGTTGTTCAGACTCTCCTTGTCATAGCTTCACAGATCCAACACTGGTGTCCTTAGTCACAAATGTCAACACCTCTTTGCCAATCAATGACAATACCTCCTTTGCCATGTACCAGTTGCAATCTTACCGGTTACTATCCCTTAATGCCAACATAACATATATACATAGGTAACTATTTAGATACATATCTTTTGAAATTACTCAAGAGCAACAGAGATACATATGGATAGTCAGACATCCATAAATATAAATTTCACCATATACATAAATATAAACGTCTATATATGAATATATTTATAAACTTATATGAGTATATACAGACAAACTCATACTTATGGATGCAAATATTTAATATTTGAATACCCATATGGTTACATTTAAATGGACGTCCCTTTACACACATATAAGTAAACTTTCAAATGTATATACATATATTAAAATAGAAGCATGGATACATGGTTACAGAAGAAATACCTAGTAGAAGCAAATAAATATATTCATTGAAATATATATATATATATATATATTTCATCTCTAGATAATTATATATGTATATTCATATATGAAATTTTTTCATTCGATTACTATCATAGGTTATTTCACCTAAACCAATTTATATCGACTCAAATATTCATATATGTATAATACAGATACAAATTTATATTGATATAGTAATCCAAATATATATAGAATGGTATAGATAATTTAATAAGTAATAGGCTAAAAAAGGTAATGGAAAGGGTATTAAATAAACTAGCAATCGATTATAAAGTCATAAACATTAGGAGTTATTGCCCCTAAAAACACTCAAAATATCCTAAGACTCGGCTTAGTTAGGATGTAGTCTTAAAGAACATCTCATTTGTGCATAGGACATTGGTGTTAAATCCTAGGTAACGGTAATAGCAAACGATATTTGCCAGCTCATTAGTCATTATTAGTTTCACTCGTGAGAATGAAGGGCATTACTAACATAAAAGGTGATCCATCTTAGCACATATTCAAATAATAAAATCTAAATGTATGGATCATAGGGTGTCTGAATATCTAAAATTTGGACACACCTTGCAAGGAAATTATACTGATTTTAGGCCTTTATTACACAAAACAATAAAGGAATTGACACATACATATGAGTGGCCGATTACCTTCCCCAACGACATTCAATGTAATTATGGCAATTAACAACCTGGCTAATTGGCACGACAAAGATTTTATTTAAATCTACCGTATCCCAAACGCCTCAAAGTCTGATAAAATCTTGGGCCAATTTTCCAAATGTTAGCGTTTCTCGTCTCAAAGGCCAGTAGACACACTAGAGCGGTTTTATACTGAGGTATGCTATTAGTTTTCTGTGAGGTTTGTTTTTGCCTCAACCATTAGAGGTCTTTTAATTCCTGATTTGTTTCTATAGGTATGTATACCAATGTCAGGACTTTCCATGTCTCAGGCAACCGGGATATGGCTTTTTTTGGTAATATTAAACCGGAACGATGGAGTAGAATCTTGAAAACATTGGATGATATGACTAGAAGGTCAGTCGAATTAGTGCTAGGAGACTATCATTTTGATTATAGCTTCACTCCCCAAACTAATGGAGATTTGGTAGGTATTTTTATCTCCTACCTACTCAGCGCTGGAATAAACAAAGCCAACACAATAGCTCTTTGCAGGAAAATTTTTAAGGATAAAATCCTCAAAGGGTTGGAAGAAGAAGTATACAGCATTAGCTTCATAAATTTCATCCCTTATCCTGAGGATTACATGACGGTAGAAATTGGGAGTTTGGAACATAATCACAGTATTCCTAGGAGACCTTGTTTAACCTTTAAAGACCCAGATGCATTCGATGACCATTGGGTGGAGATCAAAAGGAATTTGAACTTCCTCCTCCGTTGGATTCAAACCATACCCTCTTCTGATACTGAATGGGTACACCAATACTTAGTTGCTGAAGGTTTCTCAGTTCCCCCCACATTCAAGCAAACTGACCTGGAAACATTACAAGCAGTACCTCCAGTCTTTATCAAAAAAGGATGGTTAAGTAAGAGCCCAAGCAAAAAAGATCACACAGGGAAACATGTTGTGTTTTCCCTACTTGAGGAAGCTGAGGATTCAAAGGATAAAATGATAGTTTTTAAGAAGGCAAAGGAAGAGCCCTTTTAAATATATGGGTTGAAATATTGTAACATTTTTTATAATCTTTCCTTTATTGTATCTAAGTAGGATTTTATATTCTAAGGGTACTCAGAAATGTTAGTCTTTTAGTCATAATGGTTCAAAAAATATTCAACATATGTTACAGTTTAGGTATTTTATTAGAAAGTTTAGTGGGTTAATATGGTTTTGAAAGACTTTAATCATGGTTGCAAATTTTATATAAGTAATTATATAAGATATTATGAAGTAGATTAGTACTGGTAAAGAATTTATTTGAAAATGCCTTTTGATTCTGGAAAAATATTTTGGCGGCTATGGATAATACAACAGAAAATTAGTTAGTTATTTGATCTGTGTGGAATCATCTACAAAGCGATTAAAATTTGCAGGTATATTAGCAAGGATTTGTGTATAGGGTTGAGGTAAGCTTGAGTAATTATTTATCTTTGATTTGTCATGTTACACCAGTCCTAAAAAATGAGATTGGACCATTTGCCCTGACTTGAAGGAAAAGCCTTAATAGCTTTCTATACGGTTAAGCCTCAAAGAAGCGCATGATACATTGGATCTTTTTACCAATAAAGTTGATTCAAGGAACACAAATGTATGGTTCATCTGTATTCTTTCTTCAATTATCTTTTATTTGTTGTTCTTGGGCAAACATTCACTTAAAGCTATATCTAGTTTTATACATATAGTTTAGTAGTTTGGTTTTAAAAAGAGGACATCTTTGGTTCCATTAATATGGCTAAATATTTCCAAAGAGACAAGCAGTCTGCTTAAATTTTGAAAGTAATATAAAGAAAAGATGTGAGTTGACAGGAATTTTAAGATATAAACAATACTGTAGGATTAAGACAATATGATGGTTTAATCAAAAAAAATTCAAATCAATGGGTTCTACTGCTGACCACCCCTGGATCTCAATGCATCAGTATTTATCATACTTTTCTCTATATAGTTTAGTATTTGACTCACTGGCCTTCCATGAATAGGGGAGCTTAATATGTTGGTGGATTACAAACTCGTGAAGTCAATATATGTTTTCAGAGATTGTGGATGAATAACGTAATTAGGAATTATGGGAAATCTAGGAATTAATGCTTTTTAATCTTCGTTATAGTTGTATGAGGTATTTCCACTAGTACAATCTTTGGGAAAAGGCTTGGTTTAAGAATAGGTTTATGCTTTGGTGGGTAAGTATTAAAATCTCACATCTCTTTAGTTTAAGATAGATTTTTGTGCTTTCCTTGATTAAGTTTGAATGCTCTCCCATTAGAGACATTCTCAAGCATATTAGTATTTTGCGTTCTTAAGATTTTTTTGGATTACTTGTAAAGGATAACTTACAACTTGCAGTTCTGAGTATAATAGAGAAAGAACTTTCAGAAAGATTGATAATTATAAGTTATCTATTGGTATAAATATAAGCATATATATTTATACTGACATACTGAATAATACATATACATCATTATATATGTTTTTATTCATGTATATTCTTATATTTATAGCAATAGACAAACTTATTTTTCAAATACACTCATATCAATTTTAATATTATTTTTTAAATCTCTTATGTTGTTATTCCTAATCGGTTACTGAGAGGGGGGTGAATCAGTAACTACTATTTCTATTTCCAATTAAAACTTGTATAAAGATTCTTGCAAGATAAACAGGATGTAAATAACCACTCACAAACAGAAATAGAAATACTCAGATCAACACATCATTTATACGTGGAAACCCTCGGTTAGAAAGAAAAAACCACGGTGAGACAAAGCTCACAACTTCACTACTGCAGTAATAAAGACGCCATGTTAGGAGCTTACAAAGCACTTGCAAGAGTGCTACCCAGTAAAGGGATTTGGTAGTAGACTGGTTAAGATCTTGACTCTGTTAGGAGCTGCCTTGTTGAAGGACTTTCAACATCAATCAAGATGCTACCCGGTTAAAGGATTTATACAAAGAACCTATTAGGGTTCACCCTGATAGAGGGATTTGAATATGTTTTCACAGTATAAAAGCAATGATCTTAATTGACACTCTCTCTCTAATTAGATCATACCTGTTGATCTTCCTGTTCTGCCTGGTTGTTGATCTTTTCTGTCTTTCACCTCTGTGACCATAGTTCTTCACTCAGAAGATATCTCTCTCCTACTCTTTATATTCAACAACAACATTTTCATGTCCTATAGCCTATATATATAAGAAATTAATCTTATTAAAACATAACTCATAGAACCACCAGGCTGTAAACTCAACCATAAATCATGCAGCAAAAAGCTTTGCGAGATGATCTTTGAGTTTACCTTGAAACATCCGTGTAGCAATAAAATTAACTCCTATTAAAAAGCTAACTCTAGTTCTAAATGGTGGATGCTCTGCAAATTCCGGTTTTAACTTAAACAGCTCTGCATACACCGGTGCGGATTGACATGTTGTTAACCAGTATCAATATCATACCCGGTTGTCCATATAATAAGACTCTTATACCCGGTTCATATCCTTTTCTACTTGGTCTACCGGTACCTATACTCTGTTTGGTCTACCGGTGCCTATTTACGAGTATGAGTGGTCTACCGGTTTACTGGTGGGATTGATGTTTGCATTACACTTATCCAATGACAATCTTAAATATGCTAACAATATACATATGTATAAATAGGTTTATATATATATATATATATATATATATAAACTTATAATTTTGACATACAAAGCTGTCACCAGTCTTACATATATTACTTTGAAATCTGTTCTTTTAGAATTATGTTGATAATTTATAACAGGAATTCCTATGTTCAAATGGTACAGATATTATGAGAGTTTTAATTTTCTAATTAATCACAAATGTTTCTTTGGCCTTTGAAATTATTCCTAACAAATAAGGATCTTTAGATATATGTTTTCTTGCCAAAATGTTTTTCATAGATATAGTATGTTGGTGTTGAGGCTTGTGCAGGAACAGGTATAAGCAGATATGCAGAGGATAAAATGAGAATACTAACTCACTAAATACACGTGGAATGGAATTATCACTTGTCACAACACACTATCAAATACAATTATAATATTATTTAAGTTTAGGTATATATAAAAACTAAGGGAATGCCCTTAGAAGGTTATGTGAATGTAGATATCGAATTCGAAGGAAACCCTTCACATGTATCTGTACTAATTCTATTTGGATAGGCCTTTGATCCCTGGTAACAATGTATAAAGGATCTAAGCGAATATGGTCTTGATCCTACAACTTTGAGTCATAGAATTTAAGTTTGGTCCATACTATAAGGTCATTGACCTACTCTAATGAAATTTGTAAACTTCTCATTGTACAGGATCTTTCAAGATCCTGGGCTAGACCGGAGGTTTTCTTTACTCTGTTCTTTCCTACCGGTGCCCGCACAGAATGGAGTTGTATTACTGGCCTTGGCCTATTACCTATCAAAAAATAAATAAATAAATAACCAAATAATAATGAATACTGATTTTATATATATATTAAAAATATATATATTCATTATTCAATAAATGTAAATACATTTAACAAATATTATATTTGTTGGTAACGGAGACAATAACCATATTAACAAATATATAAAATAAACAAAACATCGAACTCACTACATTATCAACTAAGTCGTCAATTAAAATTATTAGACTCTAAACCACAGTTAGTGTCTATTCACTGCAACCAATGCTTGAGAGGGGTCGTGACCTATCTATGGAGGCATTACGTCACTGCCAATAATAATTTTCTAAACATCGCAACCCACACTCAGTATAAGAAGTGAGACATTGGTATGGACAGTAGGAGGGAAGGAGTTGAATACAGAGGGACAAAAGATTTTATTAAGATTTGTATGGCTCCACACGGGTATCAAATAGCAGAGAAGAATCTAAGACAGCAAAGTAAAGAGAAATAAGCAATGCTAAGACAGCGATAGCAAGGAGATTATTTGGGTTGATCAATACGGTATGAATAATCACACCCAATACAATTATTCTAGTGGTATCTGATTGCCTTAGATAAATGTGAATATATATATATATATGGAAAAATATAAAGGAGAATAGATCCGAAATCGAATAAGTCAGGTTATAAAAGGAATGCAGAAATTATTTATATATTCGATTCTCTTCACAAGGAAGAGAGGAGAAATAAGTCAATTATAGTATTAGCAAAGCATAAATGAGTAAAACTAGTAATATTACATCTGAATCCTATCAAGGATGGAAGAAAAACTACATGGCCTAATATATTAATATATACTTTATAGATATATGTATTTGTCTATAAGAACGAAATCAACATTATATAGATATAATCATCAAATCAGAAATATATATTTTATATTGTGAAACATATATATATATATATATATATAGAGAGAGAGAGAGAGTCACATCTGAATACTCCAACATACATTTATGTAATGTCATATACATATATATATATATGGAGAATATATTTGAAGTATATCTGAAGCATATATTTGAATAAGATGTCTGAATGGGCTAATGTATCATAACATATGTCTAAATGACATAATAAATCTAATTATGAAGATAATTAATATATATTTATAAATCTGATGATAATATTGAAAATTAGAAATATATGTATCCAATTTATAAATATATATATCTAATGTATATATCTAAATATATAGTATATATATCTAAACATTCTACAATATATTTATGAATGATCTGATATAATTAATTATAAGGATAATCTAATATTTAGATATATTACAAGTATCTATTAGTAATAATAAAATCAGAAATCATATGCCACTTATGTTATATATATTTACTTACATTTTTGTAATATAAAATAATAACATATACTTGACCAATTCCTTAATAACTCATTAATCACTATTAAGGGGATAGGGAGTGTGTAGGAAGAGGCGGGTAAATCGGTCACATGATGGAAAGATCCCGAGATAGGTAGAGCCTTGAGGGAATCCACTTGTAGACTGTGCAAACGTCCTAGCACAGTAAATCTACCATCTTTCTTAAGGTCAGTGATTAGGAGTAAAGTAAGGAATTAGAGTTTAAGCATATATTATCAATTAGAGATTATTCTTAATATAATATGATTTAAATGCTTAATGACGTATGATAATTATTGGGAATTGGCATCCTCCTAATATGAAACATTACGAATTGTCATTCCCATACGTAATCCAAACCCTAATAAGGAATTTTAGAACAAATCAAGAAGGGTCCCAAAAAGGGATCATTACAAGTGGCATCAGAGCATGATCCTGCCATCCTACAGGGTAAAAGATAAACAAAGAATCTAAACATGTGTATATACTTGAGATAATATAGACTATAAATAAATTATCGTGATTACATTGCTTATATATAGGTGTCTCACCTCGCAATAAATCGGAACAAATGGAGGAAGGAAGTAGGGAATTGTAGTTTACCGGTTCCCCCAAGCTAAATTGGCCTCTCCAAGGGATGGAATTGTCATAGTGGGATGTTCCTGCCTCTTGTGGGCCAAGAGGTGAGTTTTCATTGTGAGACGCTATGCGCTCTTGGACTTAGTTGGGTTGAGCAGTTTACAAGCGCCCTCTTGAGGCTTTCCTACCAAACTAAATCGTGATTGGTTATGAAAGACCATTTATTACTCTTTGTTTCCTAGACAATAAAAAGAATATAACAATGTGTGTATTAGGTGTATACTTCGTGTCTTCATGCATCAATGTGTATACTTTGTGTATGCTTTGTGTCTTCATGCATTAGTGTGTATGCTTTGTGTATACTTTGTGCCTTCACATATTCATCCATATGTTTTTTATGATTCTACTTGGTTTATCTAGAATAATAATTTGAGAGAGATGAATTTAAGTTATTCTATCATACCAACGTGATTTGCACAAAATTAATGGGCACCATTACAAGGCACTCTATAAGATCATTTACCTAGAAGATGAGAGAAGACTATCTTAAGTTGTTAAATTTAACTATTAAATCATAATAAGAAAATATATATTTTCTTGAGGACAAGCAAATTTGGGAGGGGCAGACTGTCATGAGCCATAATTGATATACATAGAACATATTTTTAATACATATATATAATTGATTCAAAATGTATACATTACTTGAATATAAGTATGTATTATTTTCGTAAATAAAAATTAATAATTTGAATAAATAATTATATAAATAATAAATAATGAATCAAATATTATTAATAAATAACCAAATAATAATGAATACTAATTACACACACACACACACACACATATATATATATATATATAAAATAAATATTCATTATTCAATAAATGTAAATACATTTAACAAATATTATATCCGTTGGTATCGGAGACAATAACCATATTAACAAAGGTATAAAATAAAATAAAACATCGAACTCACTACATTATCAACTAAGTCATCAATTAAAATTATTAGACTCTAAACTACAGTTGGTGTCTATTCATTGTGACCAATGCTTGAGAGGGATCGTGACAAATCTATGGAGGCATTACATCACTGCCAATAATGATTTTCTAAACGTCGCAACCCACACGCATTTTAAGAAGTGGGGCATTGGTATGGAGAGTAGGAGGGAAGGAGTTGAATACGAAGGGACAAAAGAATTTATTAAGATTTATATGGCTCCACATGGGTATCAAATAGCAGAGAAGAATCTAAGACAACAAAGTAAGGAGAAACAAGCAATGCTAAGACAGCGACAGCAAGGAGATTATTTGGGTTGGTCAATACGGTATGAATAATCACACCCAATACAATTATTCCAGTGGTATCTGATCGCCTTAGATAAATGTGAATATATATATATATATATATATATGGAAAAATATAAAGGAGAATGGATCAGAAATCCAATAAGTAGGAAAGCAGAAATTATTTATATTTTCAATTCTCTTCAAAAGTAAGAGAGGAGAAATAAGTCAATTATAGTATTAGCAAAGCATAAATGAGTAAAACTGGTAATATTACATCTGAATCCTCTCAAGGATGGAAGAACAACTACATGGCCTAATATATTAATATATACTATATAGATATATGTATTTGTCTATAAGAACAAAATCAAGATTATATATATATATATAATCATCAAATCAGAAATATATATTTTATATTGTAAAATACATAGAGAGAGAGAGGGAGAGAGAGTGTGTCACATCTGAATACTCCAATATACATTTGCGTAATGTCATATACATATATATATATATGGAGAATATATGTGAGGCATGTCTGAAGCATATATTTGAATAAGATGTCTGAATGGCCTAATGTATCATAACATATGTCTAAATGACATAATAAATCTAAGTATGAAGATAATTAGTATATATTTATAAATCTGATGATAATATTGAAAATTAGAAATATATGTATCTAATTTATGAATATATATATCTAAACATTCTACAATATATGTTCAAGTTTAGCCTTCGTTGGACTCAGTTTTGCTCACTTACTATTTATAGTAAGTTAATATTTTAGAGAGTCAAGGTTTCTATTTATAGAAAGGTGCCTAGACAAGCCTCAATTGCAGTGTTACTGTTGACCTCATATTCAGTTGGTTTGGCAAAATATAAAAGGATTAATGAATAATTATCATTAAAGAATAACCAATGGGGACATGACCCTCAATTAAATGCCACTTAAAGTACATTATTAATTGCATAAAAGTGAGTGCCCAAGTTGAGGAGATAATATAAAGTTTTTATCAAAACCCTAAAAGTGGATTTCAAATACAAATCAAATGCTCCCTATAAGGTCGACCTACTTGGGGAAGCTATAAAAGGGTCCAAAAAGCAAATAGAATTCATTCTTGAAGACATTTATACTTGTGCTTTTTGGATGTGTGAGCTGTGTGTAGAAATACACAAGGGCTTGAGCCATCTTCAGCCATTGGAGAATGAATCTCTTCAATTTTTATGCAATTTTGAGGCTATGAGATACCAGCTGATACTATTGCTTGAGAGAGCTTCATTCAAGAGTTCTATTTGAGCCAAAAAGATTGGAAGAGTAATACCATAAATCGATCATGGCTACAATTAATATCACATACAGCAATTAATATATCAACCATACCATCACTTACAACCACACATGTTGCACATAGAATCAATACATTCTCTTGAGGCTGAAACGCCTCATCTTTGGGCTCTATTCTTGTGCTTGGTGGACGCTTAACCTATTGGAGGCATTTGGAACACATTTCAAGGTGGAGAATGGCTTAATAACAGCAGGTCGACTACTTCATCAGAATTATATATTGTCGTTCAAAATTACATTTACATTTTCAGAATTATGTATTGTTGCAGTACATCCACATTTGCATACATGTACCTCATATGCTATGTCTATTTGTAAATTCCTAATAAAGATTATCATAATAAATGCAAGCATACATTTAGCCTTTCACATTGGCAGTTTGTATTAGAGGTGCATTAGTTTAATGCATTTACAACTAGAAATTTATATATTATAACAAGTTCAAAACAAATATATCCTTTGCATAGCAAAGTAGTGGTTTGGCAGAGTTAGAACCTGGTAGGGTTATTACATCAGAATACATATCATAGTTCGTAAATGGAGTTGCAGCTCTACAAACATACACAACAGCTTCTAAATGTGCATTGAATTATTAATAACCTGGTCCAGGCTTGTCATACAATCTTCTTAATGTGTTGAAACCAGTTCTGTAACTTTTAAATTAGTCAATAAAGGGGACTACAAGCATAAAGGTCTGCACTGGGTTTGAAAATACCTCACATCCTGCTCAGAGAACCCAACAAATGATAGAATATAATTTTTAAACAAAACCCCCAAAGTAAACTTACGTCTCCACAAAGAAAGATCAACCCAGAATTAATATTTAAACCCAAGCATAGAGGAAAATGTCGTCACTTCTGAAATTTGGCTTTACTGAATTTGTCCTTTTCTGAAGTTAGTCTTTTTCTGAATTTGTAATGTCCCCATTTTAGCTCACCTTGGGTTGCAATGAGGATTAGCCTATCAGTGACCCTCGTAGGTTAAGTCAAAGGGATAGAGAGGGTCTTAGTTGGCAGAATCAGAGGCCAAATCCCTCTCAAGAGGTCAGGGATGTTCAAGATTGCTCTTCATTTGGATCAATTTGGCACACTTACTATTTATAGTAAGTGTCTATTTCAGGAAAGTCGGAGTTTCTATCTTTGGCAGGGCACCTGAACAGATTGGTGGCAGTGTGGAGTTGTCGTAACATTGACAGAGCTTTCATTTAGAGACTTACTATTTATAGTAAGTCAATAATGCCCATGTTTCTATTTTAAGTAATGCACCTCGACTTGGTTAGCAGAGTTCATTAATTGACTAAGTGGAATAAGTTTATTTGCTAGAGTTCAAGATATTAATTATTAATAAAGGATTCTTTATTAATAATTAATTGTCTAAGTTATAATATAAAGTTTTTATTTAAGTGGGGTCAATTGACACATTAAAGTGCAATAAATAAAAATGTTATAAAATGGCACATTAAAGAATTTATCCTTAGTCAACGTGGGTCATCAAAAAGCTATCATTAAAGGTCATTTATTGCATTTATGAAGTTGACGCCAAGTCCTAAAGGGAATGAATTATTTTTTATAAGTCAACGTTGCCTTTTGAGCCAAATATATTTTTAATGTTTTAAAAGGCAAAAGCAAGGAGTTGGGTGTGAAGTATATAAGGCTTTTATGAGAATATCATTTGCCTTTTATTGTCATTGGCGTGAGCTTTTAGAATTGGGGAATTGGCACATTGGATTAGGGTTTCAGCTCTTCAAGAACGGAATTTCTTTAGAGGATATGAGCATTTGAGGTGCTAGAATAAGCACTGAAATTTGCTATGAGAAGATTCAACTCAGACTCTTCATCTGAGCCTAATTGTAAGAGGATTTCAATTGTTTGGCAGCCACTCAAGGGTTTGATAGCATTGAATTACAATCAGTTGGTTGCAGAGGTTAGAAAGTCTATAAATGAAGCAGATCACAGCCATTATAAGCAGCGTTTGAAGGCATTTAAGGCAGCTGCAGGACTTTCAGCAGCCATGTGAACCACCAAAGGGTGACGTTAGAGATAGGAGAGACACGATTTTGGGGATTGTGAGTGTCATTGGTTCTATTCCTCCTTGGCGTCTCAAGTTTTGAATTCTCAGACCAAGTTGCAATCATTCTGAAGCAATAAATACAAGTTGTGTTCCATTTCAGGTTATCTAAATTGCAATAAATCAATTCCTTATGTTGTTAGTCAAGCATTGTATGCAATTACATTTTCAGAATTGAAATAAGTGGAAGTATCTGTGCATTGCTTAAAAAGTTAGTTCGAATTACATGATTACATGCATTGCAACATTTTCTATATTTTGAGAAAACACAAACAAAAAAAAAGCATAAACTCTGAAAAAACACAAAAAAAACTACAAATTTGGGAAAAACAATATCCATCAGAGAAAGTTGAAGAGGGGTAGAACCAACGGAGTTCTAACAGAATTTATCTGTTTAGCACCAAACCCGACTCAGCAAATACATGTGATAAAAAGTTTAGTTTTCCAAAGTGTGTTAAACGTGCAAGCGAACTTAGGCAACCAAAACATATGAGTATCACCCAATAATATTTGAGGTCACCATATGGAAACAGCGGCCAGCATTGAAGATATGATTTCAAAGAAAGAAAAAAATTCCTTCCAAACTTTGGTGTCACTAAAATATTATGTATTTTTCAAAATTATATAGTTGACCCACAAATTGCTTTTCTTGCACAGCAATATTAGAAGGCCATAATGGATGTTGTTTGGTTAATATTCAGAATTCCTTATCTCCCAAAATATGAGCAAATATTTTATCACAATCTTAGAAATATGGAGTATTCAAAATATAATAATTTTATCCCCAAATGGCAAATAGATGCAAATACCTTTATTTCTAAAACAGTTTTCAAATCTTACTGTTTTGGCACAAGTGTGAATTTCATTACGAATCCACTCCCACAAAGAAGAACTAGGGTTTCGTCCATCTCTTCGATCAATCTACTAAAGTATTGCATCCCCAGATATTCAACTAATGCAAAGCACCAAGCAACATCAAATTCAATAATATCTGAATATGTCCAAATAATTGCAAAACCCTACTTTTATAATAATTTGATGAACCTTCTAGAATTTCTCTCATGGGGTCCCTTCCCGAACAAGCTGGAGAAGTTCATTAAATAAAGCGACTTTATAATATATCTTTATTCTAGTCACTTTTTAATTAAATTAATTAAAATTAAAGTCATCCTTTTATTATTTAATTTTATTTGGATAACTTTAAAATAATTAATTTAATTAATTATTTCACCAAATTTGGATACATTACAGTCCTCCCTTCCCGGCATTGCTTGTCTGCAAGCAATGATTCATTGAACCCCCAGGATCCCAAATCAGTCTCAGAAATACTGTTCTGCAATACGCAGCACCACTCTGATATAATTGATTTCAACCATACTGTCATCCTACAACACCTTTGTAAATATGCCATCAATCATAAAAATTCTTGGATCCCAAGTCTAAGTATTAGAATACATCCCAAGAGTGGTTGAATGTACATGCCTTCATAAGCTCATCAAAGAGAGCATCCTCAAACTATTATCAATTCCCTGAAACACGTCTACCCTTGGGAATGCTCCACTTGGATCCCACAAGTAAAAAGGCCATCCACCTGTCCCACTATCTGTAATATCATGTTGCTCCAAACCGATTATAGATAGAATGTCAAATTGCCACAACACAGCCTCTCTAACTTGTATTCCAAAATGGTGACCATACGGGCGAACCAAAAAGAAAGGCCTACAAGATTTGGATCCTTCCTCTGCAGAAAGAAGCACCTCATACCAATCATCCACCCTAGTCTTATGTGTCATTTAGTGCATCAAGTCATCAATAGGTGGGCTAAATGAAAAAGAATGTGCATATCTCGCAATATAATTACGATGAAATGCATTATCATGCACATCCTCAGTGAATCTGCAATCTGAATCTTTTTATACCAACTCACCCACCTGAAGTTCATCAATTCCCGTTACCTATTGGTCCTCCACACTTGTCATATCTAAATGTTGCATCTTAGTTGATGATGCCATAGAAGATGGGATTGTTGATTGAGCTAAAGAAGAGTGTGACAAGATCAATTTTTGACAAAGCTCATCTACCTGATTTTCTACTTCATATAATGCCACTAAGATAGCCTCTAAAGTGTCCTTAGTGCTCGAGAGCTCGAAGGTAAGGGTGTCTATTGTTTCCTTCTTCCTCAAGGCCTATGAATAGATCTCTGTAAGATCGAGGAGATGATCTCAAACTGAAAGTAGGTGTAAATAATCTAATTTCATTGTTTTCATCCCTTCTTTAATTACTTGCAAATGTGAGTATTCCTCTTTGAGTCCCTCCTTTCTTTTCTCCAGTTGCTCCTCCCAAAGACGTTTTTCAATCTTCCCATATATGTCATAAGGTAGTGCTCACTAAAACCTATAACCACAAAGACAAAATATAGGATATAGCACCTTACAAGGGCTAAAGCCCTTGAAAACTAACAACCTTTCAAGTAAGGACATCACTAGTTACCTTTATTTCCCATCACCTACTACACAAGAATTATTTATTATTCTTGAGGTTACATATTTGATGATAATGACGATTGGTAATTACATATTACTTATACAATTCTCATGAATAAAAAAGGCACTCTTCTTGTGTAGTCAAAATTGGATTGGATACAAATAGATTGACTAGATAAATTGTGTAACTCTTACAAGGATTTTTAATGGGTAGTATATAACTTTGATGGCGGTGAATATTAAATAAATTGGTTCAAACATAGATCTTCAAACCAAGTCCTATATGTATTCCACTCCTTACATTTGCCACGTCTTTCATTTTGGAACAGGCAGTGTCACACTGAGAATGCTGGAGATAATGCACTATATATGGCATTTTATATTTAAAAAATAAAGAGAATACATGATGCCCTTTAGCCATGTTTATTTTCTTGTACATTGTAGTTATATGATGGACCATGGTGTGACTGCTCATAACTAGCAGAATCATTTTTATTGTTGTAATGTTTTTAATGATTCTATTAGGTTTGTAAATTGTAAACAAGAAATATTTGTACTAAGTTAAGGGTAAAGAGAAAGTTGTGTGATCTATACATTTCAATCATTTAAAAAAACTCTAACCAAACCCCAATAATGCCACAATTCCAAGACTATAAATATTTCAAGAATCCTCAAGAAATCAGCACAAGTTAAAATTTCATCTATAGTAAGAACTCAAAGTTCTTAAAAAATATGCAAAGGTTTCCCCAGCATGCTTTGTTATAAAAATACTACACTCAATGTATTTATACTTGATGCACATATTCATGAAAAGCATGATTGCATAAGTAAGTTGCAATTAAAACGAATATCAAAACTAAATTAATGGTAAAGGTCCAAAGTTTATTCTTTGAATCTTTGCAGAAATGGTCTAGATCATCAAAGCTACCCGAACATGACGAAGACGAATAATATCACCAATTTTATTCACACGAGGAAGTTTGTCCGAATCAGTATCAAATGCAATCAACCGAAGACCAGGCTTATGATGAGACATGTCCACAATGGTCATTGATGACATCATATCTGCAAAAGGATAAACACAAACCAATTGTAGCATTTCAACTAAAATGATAAAAACTTAGACAATTGAAAACTCATGCCATTATATGCTTCAGAAAATTTGATAACGCAACCTTGAATCATGCAAACAAAATTTAACAAACAAATTTTGTAAATGTCTGAATATTTCAATAGCATAATTATTGAAATCATTGCTTAAATTTTCTATTGTTTTCAATTATATAATTTCCAAATGAAACTTTATCTCAAGAAATTGGAAGTTACTTATAAGCTACTCACAAATGTAAGGAAAATATGAGCCTTGTATCTTCTCGAATAGAGTTCAAGTAGTTGAGTTCCTCCATCACATATGCTATATAGTTGGTGACCATAGCAAACTATTAGCTAATGCAAGTGTGATGCAACACTATAAGTAACTCAAACAAACAAACAGTCACAGGCATTTAGAGTCGCGACAAAAGCACGAGGATGGCAATGGAGCATTAGAGATGGCTGTAATGTCCCCAATTCGGGACCCAAAAGACATAAGGTTTAATAAGTTTTAAATAAAAAGATTGAAACTTAATAATATCAACCTTTACCGTTTATTGACAAGAATATAGTATTGGTATAAAGCAATTCATTAGTGGCAAATAATCAGAGATGGTAATGCGGCTGAAGTGTGTGAAGAAGAACACCAAGCTGTGTAAGTGTCAACAACCCTGAAGATACCGACAAACATATTGATTAAGATCATGCAACAAGCAAAACGAAGACAGCGATTCACTAATGATTGATAAGTAATTACTATAACATGGGAAAGCACAAGCAATGTTAACTCAGAGCATTAAAATAGACATAGTCAACATGACTAAGAGATACGGAGCCTTGTATCAATTATTATGGATGTCCACTTACCTTTTAGGACACCGTTGAATGGTTACAAGCAGAGGTCAATATCATCGTTAATATCTAATCGATAAAGAGAAGGATTAATATATTATGGTCAGCGATTGCGTTCATGGAAGGCATGATGATAATTAGCAGCGATGAGTATTATCCATGTCAGGGATTAGTATATATAATTACCAATTGCCGTTAGCGTACAAACACATAGGTAATGTAGAAGTGTAATTAGTAATAGAAGGGAAATGTATGGACATGAGACACGCCCTTTGGCAACGTGACTTCTCAATCCAGCAATAAGATATAAGAAGGTATTCCACCTTATTCAATTGGGCATAGAATGCATATTATGTCTTTCTTTTTGTCCTCTTGGATATGCTTTGTTTAGATCCAACAACCTAAACGGCCTTTCTGGTTGCAAGTGCATTAAGTCCTGATCAGGGACAGCACCACCATTAGCACGGAAGAACTGTATATATATTAGACATGGCTTGAAGAATCTTTGCATGTGTATAAAGATTACAACAGAAACAACAATACTATCATTGGAAGAAATAACTGTTATACATTTCAACGCATACATTTAAGGGTCATATAAGACATAGCAACTCAATCGTTGTAAGCAATTACATCAAATCATCTTGTTGGCATTACCAGTAAGGATGCAATCGGTACATGGTAAAGTGGTGTTGTCATTGATGTCAATATATGTCTAAGCTAACATTGTCCAAATACTAGGAATCAGGTGACAATAGTAGGGAACAGTTGACAAGAGAAACCGATTAGGAAACTGGTAACCAATGACATGGTGATGAGCAGAAATGCACTTATTGCTCTGAGAAGTGACCGGTGAGGATAGTGATCGGTGAAGTCACTAACCGGTAAGTATATGACCGGAGCAGTGACCGGTATAGACAAAAAATAGAGAAGTGACAGATAATGACAAAGACCTGTACACTGCATAAGGAAGGGTGTAAACCGATCTTCTATGATCGGTGAGATATCATTGAGACTGGTGAACCAGTGAAAGGCACAGTTGACTAACACTTAAGAGACTCTTCTTCCGAGATTTGTTGCACAAATCATGTAGGATTTTGTGTTACAAAAAAGATCGGTGAAAGACAGTCAGAGGATTTAATGCCGCGATTTATGCCACAAATCATGGCGGAATTTCGTGTAAGGGAAAGTATGTGACACGCATGTAATGTTTCCTTTACAAAATAGAAACACGACTGCATGGCGGATCTCTTGTTGAGAAAAAGCCCGTGTCATGCATCTGATGTTTCCTCACTCAACTGGATGATGGATCCAAAGGAGATCTTCACGGAGATTGCAACATGCAAAAAGCAGGAACGTCAGGAAGTCTATTTATTTTTCAGCTAGCGAAGAATATCATTTGCCTTCATTCTGCCAAAGAGAAAGAGTGAACCTATACGCTAAGCAAAGCTACAGTAAGGGAAAAAGAGAAGAAAAGAAGAAGAGAAGAGTGTGCAAGGAAGCACAACAACCTGACAACAGCATACCTACGGTGCCTAGTGATGACTCTCAATGGATGAAACAGCGATCATATCAGGCTAAGCAAAGTCATTACAAAGGATCGACTCCTCTATTGCTCTCAGACAATTGCAATAGTTAAATCCCAGTATTTGGGTGGACATTAACAGGTCCCTTGTATTAAATCCCTTAACCGGGTGACATCTAGTAGATGTTCTAATGTCCTCTAACAAGGCAGGCTTTAACAGCCCTTATTTTTTAAATCCCTTAACCGGGTCGCATCTAACAATGCGTTTGTAATCCCTTAACAGGGAAGGGGAAGGCTTTTCATAGAGCGCACTTCAGAAGAGTACAAAATTTGTGAGTTCTACTCACACCGTGGTTTTCTCCCGTTTTGGGTTTCCACGTGATACATCTGGTGTTCTACGTTGCTATGATCTTGTGTTAGTTATTTCTTTTATAGGATCTTTTCTGCATGCAATAATAGTTAATTTATATCAGATTGTTTTCAAGTTTTAGTGGGTGTTGATTCACCCCTCCCCTCTCAGCACTGGTTGGGACCATCAATTGGTATTAGAGCCACGTCCTTTTTCTATGTTGCTTAACCGCAACAAGGAAAAGATCAAATGATGAGAAAGGAAGGACCCAAGTTTTCTAAGGAAAACTTCAGTTTGTGGTGCAACAGAACGAAGTTGTACATGAAAACCACAGGAGATCAGTTTTGGAACCATGTGATCACAGATTACAACAAACCAACCGGTACCTTGACGGTTGATCAACTGAAGATCAGAAGTGAATGCACGGCTGCTATGGATATGATAGCCAATACACTACCTAACAACGTGTATGCAGAAATTGAAAATCTGACTACAACCTATCAAATGTGGGCAAAGCTATAAACTGTGTATGGAGGTGACCCACATGTTCAAAGAGAAAAAGTAGAAAGTCTTAAAGGCAAATATGATGACATGAAGATGAATGAAGGTGAAGACATTGAGCACTCCAGCAACAGAATAAAGGAAGTAATGAACTCCATCAAAAGCGTTGGAGGAACACTGAGTGAGCAAGATGTGATAAGTAAGATACTGAGGATGTTGAGGCCACAGTATGCTATCAAGATCTCAGCCATACAGGAGCTCAGATCAATGAGCACATCACAAGTCACCCTTGACTCTCTTATTGGTAAGTTAACGAGTTTTGAATTAAGCAATTATGATAATAGCTTACCTACGTTAGATGTTGCTTTTAAATCTTTTGTGAATATTGCTTCCACCAAGAAAGGAAGAGAGACCGGTAATAGTTCTACCGAGAGGTCTGGTCATTTTGTTGACAATCTGCTCTCAGAAAAACAAGAGCAGGATGAGTTTGAAGCACTCATCGCAAGGAGATTTCCGAGAGGAAAAGGGAAGTACAAAGGGAAACTTCCATTGAAATGCTTTTCTTGTAATAAGATAGGACACATTGCGGCCAGATGTCCAAAAAATGAAAATAAAGAAAAGTTCAACCGATTCAAGAACAAAGAAAAGGAGTGCTACCTTGCTTAGGAAGGTGTCACTGACAATGAATCTGAAGAATCAGGAGATGATGAAATTGCCTTTGTGGCAATAAAGGAAGAAAGCTCAGTGATAAGTGAAATGGCACTTATCTCTAGCACCCACCAATGTGAGGACTAGATCATTGACAGTGGATGCACTCACCACATGACTGGTGACAAAAACAAGTTGATCAACCTAAAGCTTAATGATGGTGGATCAGTGACATTTGGAAACAATGCTCCCTGTGCTATTAGAGGCAAAGGCTCAATAGCACTTGGTAATGAAGTTGTTTGTGATGATGTGTACTGGGTAGAAGGACTCATGTACAACAGGATGAGTGTGGCTCAACTGAACAACAAAGGATACTTGTTAGAATTTGGATAGGGTTCATGTATTGTCAATAATCAATCAGGAGCACAAGTTGTCATCGGTAGACAGAGCAAAGGGAACCTGTTCTACCTAAACTAAACCAAGGGGGCTTGCCTCATAGCAACAGCAAAAGGGGAAACAAAGAAAACTTGCCTTATGGCAAAAGATGACAATAGCTAGTTGTAGCACAAAAGACTCTATCACGTAAACTTTGATAGCATAGTCAAAGTGAGTAGGAAAAAGTCAGTCAGAGGACTTCCTGACATCATAAAGCCAGACAGGGCCATGTGTAAAGAATGTCAGTTGGGTAAACTGATAGGTACAAGCTTCAGCAGCAATCTTATTCAGCTGAAAATGCTGGATCTTGTTCACACAAATCTGTGTGGACCAATGAGGGCGAAGAGCTACTATGGAGACAGGTATTTTATGCTCTTTGTAGATGATTTTTCAAGGATGATGTGGACACTATTCCTAAAGGAAAAATCAGAGACCTTCCATATGTTTAAAATTTACAAGGCCCGAGTAGAGAAGGAGACCGGTAAAAGCTTGAAGTGTCTAAGGTCGGATAGAGGAGGTGAGTACACCTCACAAGAGTTTACCAACTACTGTGAAGAACATGGGATAAAAAAGGCAGATGTCTGCACCAAGAACCCCTCAACAAAATGGAGTCGTTGAAAGAAGAAACAGGACTCTGATTGACTGTGCTAGAACTTTGATGATTCAGAAGGATCTACCCCATCACTTCTGGAGAGAAGCAATCAGCAACGCTGTATATACACTGAACCGGGTTCAAGTCAAGAAAGGAACTGGTAAAACTCCATATGAGTTATGGTTTGGTCATACTCCCAATGTAAGCTATTTCAAAGTATTTGGAAGCAACTGTTACATCAAGAGAGATGTTTACTTTGGCAAGTTTGAGCTAAAGAGTGATGAAGGCGTATTTTTGGGTCACTCCACCAAAAGTAAAGCCTACCGGTGTCTGAACAAAAGGACAGGAAAAATAGTGGAAAGTGCAAACGTGAAGATAGATGAGCATTCAAAACTGAGTGATAAGATCAATCAAGGTGAATCTAACAGTCACCAAGGCCATGATGAAAATGACCATCTAGAGTTCAATGAAATAATAATAGCTAATGAAGGAGAACAGGTAAACAGACCCATGGAACAGGGTAATGTGCCTGAGCAAGGCAGGTATCAAAACATAAGAACAATTGAAGAAGATGAACAGGGAGATGTTCATGGTCTTGCTGGAAATGTGCCTCAACCGGAAAGAGAAGACCGGGACCACCGACTGGTTCTGCCAAGGTATGTCACTTATCACTCCACTGATAACATTATTGGTGACAAACGTGCCAACATTCTAACCAGGAGAAAGGCTAGAGAAAGTATCTGTTTGTTTTACAGCATAGAGCCTAAAACTACCAGAGAAGCTCTGGAGGATGACAACTGGGTCAAGACAATGGAAGAGGAGATTGAGCAAATAGTAAAGAATGAAACATGGCCTCTTGTACCCAGACCTGAGGACAAGAATGGTATAGGCAAAAAATGGGTGTTCAGAAACAAGTTGAATGAAGAAGGAAAGGTGGTGAGGAACAAGGCAAGAGTAGTCTGCAAAGGATACACATAGGAATCAGGACTAGACTATGGGGAAACCTCTGCACCGGTAGCAAGACTAGAAGGGGTAAGAATTCTACTTGCTTATGCTGCCCATAAAAGGTTTAAAGTATATCAAATGGATGTAAAATCCGCATTTTTGAATGGTATATTGGAAGAGGAAGTGTATATACAGCAGCCGGAGGGCTTCTCATCCACAAAGAAAACAGAGAAAACTGATATGGTATGCAAATTGAAGAAGGCTCTCTATGGACTGAAGCAAGCCCCAAGGACTTGGTATGAGAGATTACACTCATACCTCCTAACTATAGGATTCACAAGAACAGGTGACAACAACAATATGTATCTCAAGACGGGTAAAGAAGGAAACCTAATTGCTGAAATATTCGTGGATGATATCATCTTTGGAGGAGATGATAAAATGAGCAAAGACTTCGCTGAAGAGATGAAGAAAGAGTTTGAAATGTCCATGAGTGGAGTAATAAAATTCTTCATAGGCCTACAAGTCCATCAGCTCAATGAAGGTATATTCATATCTTAGTCCAAGTATATTAAAGAGATTCTTAAAATATTTGGGCTAGAAGAATCCAGATCAGTTGGCACACCAATGATAGCTAACTGCAAGTTATCAAAGGAGGATGATGCCAAAGAGGTTAATGAAACTCCTTATCGATCAATGATTGGTAAACTTCAGTATGCCGTGCATAGTAGACCGGACATTGCACATGCAGTAAGTATTGTGGCAAGATTCTCTGCAAACCCAAAAGAGACACATTTGATAGCAATAAAGAGAATCTTTAGATATCTAAAGGGAACTGAAGAATATGGTCTTTGGTTTCCTCAAAAAGGAGGTTTCAAGATAAAAGTGTTCACCAATGCAGACTAGGCCGCTAACATTGATGACAGAAAGAGCACAAGTGGAGGTGCATTCTTTCTCAAAGAAAGGATTGTATAATGGACAAGCAAGAAGCAAAATTGCATATCACAATCCACAACAGAGGCTGAGTATGTTGTTGCAGCAATCAACTACACTCAGGTAATCTGGATAAAACAGATATTGGAAGGAATCCAAGAACAGGTACCTGAACCAATAGCAATATTCTATGACAGCACGAGTGCAATCAACATATCCAAATATCCTGTTATGCACTCAAAGACGAAGCACATTTCTATAAATTATCACTATCTGAGAGAGCAAATGCAAAACAAAGAAGTCAAGCTGGAATATGTTCCTACAAAAGAACAAGTAGCTAACATATTCACAAAGCCTTTACCGAAGAGTACCTTTGAATATCTCAAAGGTAAATTAGGGGAAATTCCCCTTCATGATCTTCAGTAAAAAGACAAAGGAGATCATCAATCCGACAAGCTCAATCAAAGGAATCAACCTCATCTAAACCGGATTGGTGACCAAGGACCGTTGCTCGAAGGGGGAGTAGTCTTCAGGAAAGGCAATCGTTAGACAAGCCTTTCACATTATTGTCAAAGGGGGAGATAACCGATAGTATTATTTGGACCGGTAACACAATATTTTCCATCAATGCCAAAGAGGGAGATTGTTGGCATTACCGGTAAGGATGCAACCGGTACATGGTAAAGTGGTGTTGTCATTGATGTCATTATATGTCTAAGCTAACATTGTCCAAATACTAGGAATCGGGTGACAATATTAGGGAACAGTTGACAAGAGAAATCAATTAGGAAACCGGTAACCGATGACACAATGATGAGAAAAACTTATTGCTCTAAGAAGTGACCAGTGAAGACAGTGATTGGTGAAGTCACTAACCGGTGAAGACAGTGACCAGTAAGTATATGACCGGAGCAGTGACCGGTATAGACAAAGAACAGAGAAGTGATGGGTAATAACAAACACCTGTACACTGCATAAGGAAGGGTGTAAACCGATCATCTATGATCAGTGAGATATCATTGAGACCGGTGAACCGGTGAAAGACACAGTTGACTGACACTTAAGAGACTCTTCTACCAAGATTTGTTGCACAAATCACGCAAGATTTTGTGTTATGGAAAAGATCGGTGAAAGACACAATCGAAGGATTTAATGCCACGATTTATGGCAAAAATCATGGCGGAATTTCGTGTAAGGGAAAGTATGTGACACACATCTGATGTTTCCTTTACAAAACACAAACATGACTGCATGGCGGATCTCTTGTTGAGAAAAAGCTCATGTCATGCATCTGATGTTTCCTCACTCGACTGGATGATGGATCCAAAGGAGATCTTCACGGAGTTTGCAACATGCAAAAACCGGGAAGGGCAAGAAGTCTATTTATTCTTCAGCCAGTGAAGAATATCATTTGCCTTCATTATGCCAAAGAGAAAGAGAGAACCTGTACGCTAAGCAAAGCTACGGTAAGGGAAAAAGAGAAGAAAAGAAGAAGAAGAGAAGTGTGCAAGGAAGCGCAACAACCTGACGAGAGCATACCTGTGATGCCTGGTGATGACTCTCAGTGGATGAAACAACGATCTTATCAGACTAAGCAAAGCCATTTCAAAGGATCAACTCCTCTATTGCTTTCTGACAATTGCAATAGTCAAATCCCAGTATTTGGGTGGACATTAACAGGTCCCTTGTATTAAATCCCTTAACCGGGTGACATTTACTAGATGTTCTAAAGTCCTCTAACAAGCTAGGCTTTAACAAGCCTTATTTCTTAAATCCCTTAACCGGGTCGCATCTAACAATGTGTTTGTAATCCCTTAACAGAGAAGGTTTTTCACAGGGCGCACTTCAAAAGAGTGCAAAATTTGTGAGTTCTACTCACACCGTGGTTTTCTCCCGTTTTGGGTTTCCACGTGATACATCTAGTGTTCTATGCTTATATGATCTTGCATTAGTTATTTCTTTTATAGGATCTTTTCTGCATGCATTAATAGTTAATTTATATCAGATTGTTTTCAAGTTTTAGTGGGTGCTGATTCACCCCTCCCCTCTCAACACCAGTTGGGACCATCACATCTTGCATATACAAATTGTCATATCAGATACAGCAGGAATAATATTCTAAATAAACCATCATATTGCATATTCAAACTGCCATATCAGATACAGTAGAGACCAGATTGTAAATATATTCATAAGATCAATTCACCTCAGCATACATATAATTATATAAATCAGAAATAGCAATGATTGATATTGGTTATTACTCTTGAAATTACTTATTATAATCTTTAAATCATCTATTGCATAAGTTAACAATGAGATCAAAACTATGATTTGTAAGAAGTCTAGTTAATAGTCCCAAAGTTCCAAGGAAGTCAAAAAGGGGACATTACAACTGATATCAAAGCTAACGAACCTGGGGAACATATTTCAGAATTAATAAAGATGGAAACAATTGAGGAACTAGTATAACAAGGAGCTTCAAATATGGGATAACTAAACAAGCGCATGCATCAATGCATGGTAGAGCAAATAAAAACAAGGGATAGCATCGATAACCTCATGAGGAAGTTACCATCCCCACATGCAAATAAACCTAAAGAGCAAGAAAGCAAGAGCCAAAATGGATCAATTAGTTAAAATTATTTTTTAATATTGAAATCTTAATAATGACCTAAGCATATTACACTATATTGTTGATGACTTTCAGAAACAAAAGTTTAAAAATTGTCAGTATTTATAGTGTTTTTCATTACATGGTTTCATTAATTTTTGTGGATTTTCCTATTAATATAACTATAAACTTGTATTACCGATTCGGGGTGGGAGAGGTCGTGTTCCAGCCCAATTCAAACCCAGCTCGCAGTTTGGGTTCAGTTCGTTGTGGGTCCAAACAAGGTTCTGGCCCCAACCTATGGGTCTGACCCTAGCAAACCAGAGGAATTTCTGGACGTAGTTGGTCGTCTAAAATATTGTTCCACCAAATTTGGCAAGTTCCCAATTTTTTTAAACTTTTTTTTATTTTCTTTTTGTTCCAAAAAAGTCATTTCAACCCCCAACCCTAATTTATGTCATGCAAAACAACTAAAAGGCAAAACCAAACTCATTTTCCATTTCACGAATGAAAAACAAATATATTTTCCTCCACTGATGAACTTATTTTCTTGCTTGCCAATGCACGAATAGAGTTGAAGATTGATCATTGAACACTCCAAGCTATTAATTGTGCTATTCTTATGCATTTGCAAATGTTGGCTTGTTGTCAAGGAAATCATAGAGGAATAATTCTTCAAAAGAGGTAGGTTTTGTTAAGTTTTTGGTTTCTTGCTCTTACATTTTTTTTAACTCTCTTGTTTTGTTTCAATATTTTTTCCTTTGGCTTTTTCTGAATGTGTTGTTTATTGAACTTGTTGGCAACAGTTTCTATTTCCATGAAACAACCACACTTCAAAATATACCCAAACTCTTCCCTTTAGAAATATGTTGAAATGGTACAACAGCTTCCAAGTGACAGATGTTATGTTTCAATATGTAGACATTGTAAAGCTAGATATTCAAGCTCATATAGTCAAGCAAAAGGCCATTTGTGCAGGCTTCCTGGACAAGGCATCAAAATTTGTCCATGCAGAAAATACCCAAATGATAGAGGCCTTCTACATGAAGTAGTCTATATTAAGGAGCAAGGGGCAGCAAACCAAGCATCAAGGCATAAATCAAATCATCCTTTTCTAAAGAAAGAACCTCGAGAGATAAAACCCCCTCCAACACCACCTTATTTTGAACCTACAAATAGCCATCCACTTATGTCCATACCTAAAGAACAACTTGTGGCCTTTACACATAAAAGATCAAAGGGACCGTAGGAAAAAGCATTTTAAAATGAATCTAGATAAGTTTATTAATATCCAACTAATGACCACAAAATGGGTCAAAGGGCCTGCCAAGAACAAAAACAGGGGACCAGCTCATAGCAGGGGCACCAAACGGTGCCCGAGAAGACAAAGCAGAAGCAGCTAGAAACAAACTGCAACACTAAACAAACCAAACAAGAAAGAGAGATCGAGGTGGAGCCCAATAGAGAGACCACACTGCCTCTCTAGAGATATTGTCGATCAAGATATAGAGAGATGTGACTATACAAACGGATTGGCATTCAATGTTGTTCGCTCACCATATTGGCAAAAAATGATGAAATCAAGAGGCTCCAAAAGGTACAAGGGCTCATGTTTTGAAAATGTGTTATTGTTTAGAAAGGTGAAATTTGTATAGTACTCCTTGAAGCCTATAAGGGATTTGTGGATCGAAACATGAGTTCATAATTTATGATGGATGGAAAAAGGCAAAAAATCAATCATTGATCAATGTTATTGCAGTGTCCCTTAAAGGGGCAATGTTTTTGAGAGCAGTAGATTGTGAAGGAGAGAAGGATGTTACATTTATTGTTAACATTCTTTGTCAATCCATTGAGGAAGTGTACCCTCAAAATGTTGTGCAAGTTATAACTAATAATGCAATACCTCATAGGGCTATTGGTTTATAGGTTGAGGAACATTATTCACATATTATTTGGACACCTTATGTTGTCCACTCCCTCAACCTAATGCTACAAAAGTAGGCACCAGAATTGATTGGATCAAACAAGAGTATGTGCACAACGAAGAGATCCAAATGTTCGTCACTAACCACCATATGTCACAAGACATATTTTAGAACATTCTCTAAAGGTAAGTTAAATAACAAATATGTTTCCATTTGGTAAACTTTTTCATTTTATTATAATTTTGATTACTGTAACCTTTTTTTTAAACAAGTTGATGAGGCCCACTTTGCCTCCACAAAATTGATAACACGACTTGTGAAGGTTCGTGAGGCACATTTTAGAATGGTAATCAGCACAAATTGGTCCCTATGGAGGCAATAAGACATTACAAGAGTAGGAAAGTTTAAGCAACTAATCTGAGATGACATTTGGTGTGGACGCAATCTAGCAGGACAAGAACAGCAAAAGTTAAGAAAATCATCCAAGATGACATTTGGTAGGATCGTTATGAGTATCTCCTCATTTTCACAAAGCCCATATTGAGCATGATCCATTATACCAACATGGATGGACCTTGTTTGGGTGAGGCATCAACTCAATTGAGATGAAAGTAATCATTGTTGCTCCTGTCTTTGTTTTGTCCTTCATGCCACAACACTAACTAGCTTGTGTGCATACATACCTTTGATCCTATTTGTAGTGATCTTGAATTTACAGTGATATTGATCATACTAGTTGATAAGACTTGCATCACACTTGATGCTGCATTCAGAAAAGTAACTTGAGTTTCAGTTTGAATATGATATAGATGATGTGATTTGTTCACAATCAGTTTACATGTATAGTTGATTTGAATGGTATTGATGCCTAAGTTGAATTACAAGTTCATTATCTCACGTATCATTTACATTGCATAATCAGTATAACAGGATGTTGCATAATCAGTTTATATGCTTTGTGAATTTACACTTGACATGACAGAGTACTATGATCAAAGTAATATGGACTTTGATTGATTTGGTTCTACATTCGTATCACATGTCTATATGACATTTTATTTCATAGTCACTATGAGTGACTTGGAGGTCTTGACATTTAAATCAAAGTTGTGGCAAGCCTTTTGGTCAGCATTGCCTAATGTGAAGGAAATTGTTTAAGTGTTTATTTGGCACAACATTAAGCACCAAAGTGTTACTCATATCATTGGGTATATGATGCTTAAGATGGGTTTAGTGGCATTAATTAACATTCCTTAATGTCGGCATGCTCAAGATTGTGGTACAATGTTTATAGAATTCATTTCATTGTTTTTGGTTAAAGAAACCCTAAGCTCTTCCCGAGCTAGGACATTAGCATGGATGAGTTTTTCAGTTTGTTGATGGCGGCAATAGTATTATTGTTTTGGAGTAGTTACAGATGAATGGAACGGTATGAGTATGAAAAGTTTGAGGAAGAATCTTGAAGGGATTTGAAGTGCAGATTTCACGGTTTTTGAAAGGAAATTTTCCAATTGTCTTTGTAATAGGTGTTCCCTTGCTTGACCTTTGTTCTTTCTTTCGAGCATTAGTCATTGTTAAAGTTTTAATTTGATTGTTAAGATCAAATGTTTTTGTTAAGGGTTAGTAATGCACTTGTTTGTTTGTCTGTTTGTGGTTATGGAAATAATTATTTGCATGAGCTTAGCTTTTGTCTTTGTATTTGTTGTTTTTGTAGTGTTTTGGTTTTTAACCCTAATATGGGTATTGTGCTAATCGATACCAGTTTTGTATCGTAGTTTATATTCTCTGTTTTCTGGTATTTGTCAACCAAACTCAACACTAAGACAGTGGCCTCTTTGATCACCAGATTCTTTGTATTGTATTATGTTAAGGAGTTCTTTGTTTACCTAAACCCTACTCTGGTTTCTTCTTAACTATTCCTGTGAAGTTTGTCTTGTAATTCATGATTGAGTTAAGGTATACTGCGGTCATTCTTAAGTGGTCTGATATAAACTTTCTTGTATACCTGAGTTGGGTATTGTCATAGTTTTTCAAACAAATTTTTGTTTAACCCTAGTTGCTCCATGGTCTATGACTAGTTTGGTCTTTGTATTGACAGAGTTGAGAGTTCTTTGTAACCCTTGTTTCATTAACCATCTGTGTTAAGGGTTTACCTATTTCATTTATGACAGTCAGCATACTCGGGTTATTAAAAGAGTTTTTCCTCGCATTTGTTAAAAAGGAAAACTAAAGGCAAATACAGGTTTCTTTGTGAAGAAATATTTAACTAGAGTTACAACTGATTTAGTATTCAGTTAGAATATAGTTATCAGTTCATGGCAGCTTGGTTACAGTTCCTAGGTAAGTAACATTATATAAGCATCATCCTGAAAACATTGAAGATGTTCAGAGAAAGAGATTGTGGGTTTACTTGAAAGATTCATTTCACTTACAGTATATTGTGCACATTGTATGAAAAAGCAGCAATATTTGTAAAAGAATGAAGTTGTACTGATTTAGTATAATTCATGATTAAGTATAAAGTATCAAAATATAATTAATGATGTATTGTATTAAGTTTTGATAACCATTCTTTGTACAAACATTCTGACTCTCTATGAAAATCAAATATGGTAAATTGAGATATAGCCAGTGAGGTATTGAAAAAGACTATTAGTGAGATAGCACAGTCAGTGAGACAAATATACAGCCAATGAGGCATTGTAAGAAGGATATTTCACATAAGCCAGTGAGGCAATTCGAGTGGTTTTATTCCCTAGAGGGTTTCCACTCAAGACAAATCATTGTGTCATATTCTTTGTGTGTGGTTTACTTACATTGTTATTCATTCAGTTTCAGTTTCATATTGTTCTAAGTTTGTCAAAGTTAAAAAGTTGTAATTGGATTAAATTTATTATACCACTGATTCACCCCCCTCCCCCTCTCAATGGTATTGTACTCCAACAATCATAAATACAAAAGAACAAGATCCTAAAGAAAAATTCTTCAAAGAACTACACAAAATCATTATAGAGAGATGGAAAAAAATGATCACTCCATTGCATCTTCTTGCCTTAGTATTGAGTCCCAAATATTAGAGTTCTCAGCTCCTTTTTGTTGTCACAAGAGTTCCCCGTATAGAGATCCTAATGTTGCTCAAGGGTACAAGGCAACACTTCACATACCCTTCGTTGATTGTGACACGTGGGATGCAATGAAGGTTGAGTTCATGGGTTTTGCATGCTCCAATGACTGTGGTATTGATGCTCTTCAAGACAACTATATGGTCAATGCTCATAGTTAGAAGTATTTCCATGGAAAAACATACACGCACCTACAATCTCTTGTGATCAAGATTTTATCGCGAGTGAGGTTTTAAAAAATAAATTTTTTATTGCTTATGTTTTATTTATATTTTAGTTTTATAATTTAATTTTTTTTGTTTTGTAACTCGTAACTCTCTAATTTTATCCTAATAGGTTGCATCTGAGAGGAATTGGTGCACAAGCTCCTTCATCCACTTAATAAAATGCAGTAGACTACACTCATCGAAGGCTCCTTATACAGACAAAGTGGCTACAAAGAAGTGGAATATCGAGCCAAAGATTAAAGACTTGGATGCTTCCACTGTCCAATTTCCTGCACTTGATGTTGATGATGACTGTAAGCCACTTAGTGAACTTGAGAGTGTTACTACAAATGTTTTAAAGATAGTGTAGCTGCGAGAGAGTTCAATTACCTTTGTTGAATTGCTCTTGAGCTGGAGTAGTCACCATATTGCCGCTCATACTATCTTTCATGATGTGCTATGTTTCCTTAGCTATCTTTTGTCTCCATGTTCGGGCTTTATTGCGGTTGAAGAGAATCTCATATTTTATACATGTTTGTGCCTTGCGTGTGCTTACTTGGCACCGTGCGAGTGTAATGAACTGCTGGCAGAGAATATTATTGTTTAATGAAATATGAAGTGCTGACGGTTCATTTTCTGGAGTCATCAATTCATTCTTTTATGCCGTTGATTCTTTAATATCATTGGTCCATTAATTTCGTCGGCTCATTTTGATATCGTCTGTTCTCATATTTGAAGATGACATTTTCTTATTCTTTAACGGCCGACGATTTCTCTTCAATAGTGGGCTCTTGAGTTATGCAGTGAAGTCATATTCGTGTTGAATGGTTTTTCAGACATTATTATCATGAGAACATATACATGAAGATAGTTCAGAAAGCCGGGTGTATTTTTCTGTGATTTTGTTTTCTGATGTTCTCTCGTTCTGAGAATATAAGTGCAGAGAGATCATTACATTTTGCATGGTCAAATTAGATGACCAATGTATGATCATTGGGCTGGTTCTGTGAACCATTTTATTAGTGATCAGTTTATATTATTGGAGACTGAAATACTTCAAAAGGAAAAAGGCAGGCTTATTGATTGTTTGTTTTGAAGACTTCAATCATAAGCAAGTATTTCTGTATTTGGTTTGATAAATGAATAAAGGAACTATCTTTCTGTGGGCTGGGTTGTTTCCCTCAGCGAGGAGGGTTTTTCCCAGGATAATAATTGTGTCATCTGGTATTGTATTTCAGCTTATTGCATTTACATTATAACTGGTTCGAAACTTTAACAAAATGCTAGTGCCAGTGCCACTATTTGTGGGTCTTCTGATTTATCACAACATAGATCGTCTAATATGGATATATGGATGATGATGACGATATTTTTGATGACCCATATGATATTTGATCAATGATGACTGATTATAGAAACTTGACACTATTATTTTTTTAACATTAATGTGTGTCATGACATTAGAGTTTGACTAACATTTGACTATTAATATGATGGTGAATTTTGAACTTAATTGCTACTGCAAATATGCACATATTTCTGATTATTATATGTTTTTGTATGGACGAACCTAACTCGAACTCAAACCCCAAAAGGTCTTTGACCAAACCTCCAAACCCGAACCCGAACCCGAACCAGTAACTTAGCTATAAACATAATTTTATCATATTGTTGGAGAACTTTTCCAATGTACATTGTGTCAATGTATTGTTCATCTACCTCTAACTAGCCTATGGGATTTTCATTGTTGTCACCCACCTACAAAATGCTATTTTTGCACTTAACTATTTTATGTATGTGTATGTATGTATGTATACGCTATGGCTCCCAGCGGTCCAAGAAAAGTCCCTTCTAACAAATAAATGAATTGTTTGATTTTAACATAGAAAAGTGAGGGAACGTATTTGTTTGAGATATACATTCAACCAGAAACATAAAATAATATAAATGTTGTGCTTAATCATACCAGATCCTTTGGTTGGCTTTGGCTGTTCATACTCAGCTATCACACCATATATGTTAACTTTTGTGTTAACAGAAGTCATAGCAGATACAATGGGCATGTACTCATATTGTTTGTTATCCATTTGTCCACACACTGGAAACACATAAACACTTGCCTGCAAAATTGCATTGCATGAATCTATCATTAATATCAAAATTTCCATTTGGGTAAAGAAAAACAAAAAACCAAAGACAGTGTAAAAACAAATAAAAGCAATACTAAAACTAGAAATAAACGATATACTTATTACAGTAAGATACCCCAATTTGGCAACTTTATGACTAATTAGGAGAGAAAGAAGATCCTAATGAACCTACTTCAAGGCCTTTGTCAAGACTCTGAAATTAGCCCTTTTGACAGAAGTGATGCTGACCAATAATTTTAAAGCTATTTCTGAAGATATAACTTTGTTCTCATCAACAATATAATTTATGGTCTTGATATATAAAGAGAATACGAATTCCACCCTTCAAAAGCATATTCCTTTTTTTCATAAACTGATATTTTACTGTAGTAGAAAAGGGTTTGATCAGTTTATATACAAAACATGATCTATGCACAAAACTCAACCCTCTTCCACTCCAAACAATTATTGTTGTTATAACCACAAGCATAGCAAAAATAGAAAAAATGATCATTTCCGTACAACGAAATATTTGTACCTTTCTCATTGAAAATTTGATTATACTTGTCAATACACTAACAGATTTCAAAATGAACGTTCAAAATGATAAGTTAATCAGACCCACTATAGGTATCTTCCAAAAAGAATGAAGATAACTTTTATATTAATTTAAAGAATCAAAAAAATACATTCGAGATGAAATTCTAATCACCTTAACCCTTGAGAGCATACACAATGGTTACAACTTGTAGGTGGCATTATTGCACCCACCTGGGTTCAGATTCATGTTGGGTCAATGGCCTCATAGGCTTAGTGCTCTTGTTCAGCCACTGCACTCACAAGTTTGGATTGTTGATTGTTAGGGGATGAGAACCCCCAATTGTGGTCCCACCAACTAGGCCCAATTAATGCCCAAAATTGAGGCCAAGCATCTATTGAAACCATCAATTAATCAATCAAAAAGAAAAAAAAAGATAATCACCTTAGAATGACTTGAAGAATAAATGATAATAACCCAAGAATCAAGCCGCGAGGAAAGCCAAACCTTGATCAAGCTTGGTCAACACAAAGAATCCATTGTCAAATTATCAAACGGCCGTATAATAAGTAAAAAGTTTGCACATTTGGTCTACTTGTGACATGCACATTGTTCTGGTCCAATTAGTCTATATTCCTAAGGTAATGATGATAAGCATTAATGGTGGGGTTCATCACATAGTGCAATGGTTAAGTCGTTGCATTGTTAATAGTGCAACCAAGGTTCAAATCCCTGCAAGGCTCACACAGTGTTCATGTTGGAGTGGGCCATCGTTGCCTATAAATATAGAAAAGAAAAGTTCTCTCAAGCTACCATAAGTTTTATATTGAATTCATACTACTTCTATGTTCCACCAAGTTTTTGGGACATGGGGACGTGGGGATGGGGGAGACAAGTTTCAGCGACAGGAATTTTTGAGGCCATTTTGTGGGGAAGGTAGGGGACTACAGAGGGGACAGCTATACACACACACATACACACATGTATGTATATAGGAAAATTTCAAATATTCAAATGATAGCCTACGCATATAGATTTTGATGTATCTGTATACAAGTTGGCCCAACCATATGGTAGTTGCGGTACTCTTTAGATCCTGGATATATGTTCTAGTATCTATATAAATACAAATTACAAACTTCAAGTACTTTATCAGTTTTCTTTTGTTCATATGTAGGAGTTATTGAAGAAACGACTGCTTCATCTTTACTATGATTTCTATTAATTTGTGTTTATTTTGTGGTTGTGTTTTAGCACTGTGGAATGTGATATAATCTAAGGATTTCTTACTGTAAGCATATCAAGAGCCTTGTTAGATTGCTATTCTGGCACTGCAATTGTTCTCAACATTGAAATTGTCATTATTGGAAATGTTATCATGCATAAAATTATCAATTTCTAGTATGGGTCTAGTATACATGTTAAATTATTATTGCAGATTAAGGTTCAACCAAATAACAAGTGATCCAATGTATAATTATGTTTTTCCACTATATTAAGCAAGTAGTATGATTTGGTACCAAAATTTAAAACCGAGTAAATGAACACAAAAATTTAAAATGTTTATTCCTTTTGTTTTCTTGAGCGTTAGAAAAAAGGGGTGGCCAGCCAACCTCAGGACAGTTGAGGATGTCCTAGATGTTCCTAATGCATCCTGGGGACGGTTGTTCATCCCAAATCTGTCCAAGCCGTCCCTCGTTTCGAGGAGTTTTGGCATCATTTTTAGGGGACAGCTAGTAAACATCCCCAAGTCATCTCTATCCCCATGACATCCCCAATGTGGGGACAGGGACTAAAAATTCCATGGATGTGTCCCCATGTATCCCTATATTATTATTATCTGATTATTGGAGGTCACCGCCTCCAAGTGTTTTACTATTTGTTGATGTATGTAGCATCGGTCAGATAAATAAAACTGACTATATGATTATTATGAGAAATGATTTATTACATATACATATATATTAATATATATAATAATTGATATCATTTTATATATTAATATGCATATATATATAGTTAATCTATATTTATTCTTATAATAACTATATAGTTAATTAATAAATTAGATTAATGAATAGACATGTCCCATGAAGGGACATGTCTCTTCTTGTCTTTGCCTTGTATATATACAAGAGATCGATGCATTTGGAAAACACATACAATCAGATAGTGCTATTACATTTGCAATGATCATAAAACCTTAACATGGTATCAGAGCCAAGTTGCAAATATAAGAGAGTAGTTTGTTGATGGTGAATGTGTGACTGTCACAGAAAATACAGTCTCAGTACGAGGACCATATCTCACAAATGCACCGTTGGATTTTGCTGAATTTTGGATATGTTGGTAATAAACAAATTTAGAAGAATCTCACCGGAGCGATTGGAGAGAAAATGTCAGATCAAAAGTTATGACCGACTGTGTACAGGTCTATGCAAAAATCTTTAAAAGAGTGAGGTTCCTTCTTTAAAAGCCTAACCACTTGAAGGGAGATCCGATCAAATTGAAGGTTTTCATAGTGTATAGAACCTTTGGATATTCAAGACAAATCATGTGAATAATTCTAGTAATGTTCAAGAACGACGACATCATTCTGTGAATTTGCATGATATTTTCTATATGGGCTCACCTTATAGAATGAAATACTTGAAATTTATAAAAGGACAGAAGCAAAAGATAATTGCATTCAAGGGAGAAAGAACTTGATGCTTGCAAACAAATTGATGATTGAGACTAGATGCAAAGGGAGTCTGATATATCAAAAGAGGTCAATAAGTTGATAAACTTGAGCTTCAGAGGGAGTAGATGGTTCAATCAACTTGTGACAATCTTGATCATATTGATTGAGAGGGAGTACACTATTGAAGGTGAAACTTTATGAGGTAAACTTGATATAATTGATTATTATACTAATGAATCATGAATGTTTTTAATGGGCCTACCCCCTATGTAAACCATGAGGAAGTGACGACTTCCAAATGATGATCACTTGTATTTGTAAAAGTTATTGTAAGGTGACGATCTTACTGTTAATAAATATAGCTTCAATCAAATAATAGAATTATTATAATATATATATAATAATATTATTATTATATACATATATATTAAAATATATTATCATTATTATTATATATCTGAAATATTAAAAAGCATACAATATCCAATGATGATCGGATTGCATATAATACTGGATACCTATCGGGTTTCATGTACTAACCTATCGGTATTCATACTAAACTTACTGATTGCCATTGATATATATTATTATGTTACCCCGATTAATATTGGGTGAACACACCGTATTATCGGATGACTCAGCGATTCTTTATTGTCAGATTATCGTTGATGTATTGTGACTGTTATGTATTAACAGTCACAATACTATCGTGACTGTTAATGCATGACAGTCACAATATGTGACTATATATGTTATAATAACTAAAGCGATCTGCATTAGTCCAAACAGATAATTGTTATGGACTGTCACGCCTTTTCATTGTGAACCATCATGTCATTTCAATTATGAACAGTCACGTCACTTCCTGTTCACATTTGCTAGTTCAATATATACAGATGTTTAATATGTAGATTCAATCAATCAAAAAGGCAATTGAAATCTACTACATAAATTCAGTTTACATCTTATCTTCTGATCTCAAATTATTTAACATGGTATCAGAGCTAAGTTCCTTCTATAGAAGCTTAACCGCTTGAAGGAAAGACCTGGGCATAGGAACAGAGTATCACAAAAGAATGAACGGCTAGGGTTCAGGGTTCAATCTGAATTATCAGAAAATATAGCTGCTAAGAGTTAAGGACTTATGTTGAATTGTGTAAACAAAGCATACCTGGCTCGAATGGCACGCATACTGTGGCAATCATTTCAACCAGCAATTATTTCTACAAGCATCTCCATCAGAAAAGGAACAGCCCCTACCTCCGCGACCTTGCTCCTGTATCTTTGCCTCAGAGCAATGTTGTATATGATGGCACTTTGCCAATTCTTCGTTTTATCCAATAATGTCTCTGTAATTATCCTTGGAAAGAGCGTTGTGCATATGGGCTCTCTAAGAAACTGCACCAAACCCGAAGAATTGCAAGAGCGTTGTTAACAGAGATTGCATACAAGACAAGAAATGGCAAGTGAATCCATGTCAAGGGCAATGTTGCAGTCAGAGCCCCAAGAGCCTCTTCACAAATCTCTACAAATTGTTGTGAATGGTTCAAAGTCTGAGCGTTGTGCTTGAAAAAAAAAAAAAGGGATTTGAGAATAGAGGATGCAATTGAGGAGGTGATGCATCACTTTCCTTGCTCAATCGCCTCAATCTCCGTTTGAATTCCTTCTCTTCGGATGAAATCTCTGCGAGAACCTTTCCACCATTTCTGTAATGAAACCCTCGCTGCTGCCATGGTTGTTATAAAGAAAAGAGGTCAACAGGTTGATGAATGCAAGGAGCAGATGGAGCAAATGGTTCAGTCAACTTCTGACAATCTTGATCATGTTGATTGAGAGGGAGTTCACTATTGAAGGTGAAACACTTCTGAGGTGAACTTGTAATGATTATTGATTATTATGCTAATATTATTTTATAATTATGGGCCCTGTGTAAATCACAAGGAAGTGACGACTTCCAAATGATTTATCACTTGTATTTGTTAAAGTTATTGAAGGTGACGATCTTGTAATAACTTTTCTTTGTAATAGATATATCTTACTTGTGGATAGAATCGCCGATAGAGGCAATCCACTCTGAAGCTCATGAGTTGTGGATAGAATCGCCGATAGAGGCAATCCACACTATAGCTCATGAGTTTGTGGATAGAATCGCCGATGGAGGCAATCCACACAGGAGCTTGTGGATAGAATCGCCGATAGAGGCAATCCACCGGGGAACTGTGGATAGAATCGCCGATAGAGGCAATCCACCTAGGAACTGTGGATAGAATCGCCGATAGAGGCAATCCACCTGGGAACTAACCCTCACAGGTTATGAACTTATTGTGAGTTATATTTTATCTTCCCTAGCTAAGAGGGAGTGTTAATAAATATAGCTTCGATCAGATAATAGAATTATTATGATATATATATATAATAATATTATAATAATATTATTATTATTATATGCATATATATTAAAATATATTATCATTATTATTATATATCTGAAATATTAAAAAGCATACAATATCCGATGATGATCGGATTGCATATAATACTGGATACCTATCGGGTTTCATGTACTAACCTATCAGTATTCATACTAAACTTACTGATTGCCATTGATATATATTATTATGTTACCCCGATTAATATCGGGTGAACACACCGTATTATTGGATGACTCAGCGATTCTTTATTGTCAGATTATCGTTGATGTATTGTGACTGTTATGTATTAACAGTCACGATACTATCGTGACTGTTAATGCATGACAGTCACGATATGTGACTATATATGTTATAATAACTAAAGCGATCTGCATTAGTCCAAACAGATAATTGTTATGGACTGTCACGCCTTTTCATTGTGAACCATCGTGTCATTTCAAATATGAACAGTCACATCACTTCCTGTTCACATTTGCTAGTTCAATATATACAGATGTTTAATATGTAGATTCAATCAATCAAAAAGGCAATTGAAATCTACTACATAAATTCAGTTTACATCTTATCTTCTGAGCTCAAATTATTTAACACTTACAATAACTTGACCTTCTATTGTGATAGACATCTTGTGATGGCTGAAACCGATCATAATAGATAGAACTTGTGGATAGAATCGCCGATTGAGGCAATCCACATTAAAGCTTGAGAAGCTTGTGGATAGAATCGCCGATTGAGGCAATCCATCCAAGAACTTGTGGATTGGGGAACAAATGTAGTTCTAGGTCTGCAATGGCTTAAACAGTTAAGGACAATGTCATTCAATTTTCATGACATATTCATGGCTTCCAATACAAACAAACAAAATTATACACTTATTGGGATAGTGATTGTAGTGATCAATCAAGAAAGGATCCTATGGCACAAGTGCACAACTACATTGTAGAATCGTAAAATGTAAAACTCAAAATCCACTAGAGCCTCAAGAAATCATTCGACCACATCGTCAAAAATCAAAAATCAAAAAGTTGTTCCAGAAAATGTTAATAAGAAAGATGAGTTATGGAAAATATAACCAAATTATGGAGAGCTCACTAGGCTCAATCTTAAAGATAAATTTCGTGTTCCTATAATTGATGAATTCATGTTGTACTTTTTAGGTTATCATCAAATTTAACTAAAGAGGATGTGGTGATTAGGCTACTCCAACATTCTTGGAGAGCTTAGCATCAATTTTCTTGGCTTCCAACAACAGTGTAGCATTGGTTGGCATTCTAGTTGACGGCAACGCTCTTTGCAGTGATTTTGGCCTTCTGGGTTGTTCTCCATAGTTCTTGAAGGACACTACTATTTTTAGTACCCCCGACATCATTCTTCAACATCAGTAACTTCTTAGCATAATCAATTTCAATTTTTCAATGCCCTAGCACTGCTTTCTACAATGATCAGATTTATTTTAATTATTACACTAAAGTTATAAAGTATATTTGCTTTAGTGTTTTATTTCTAATAAAGTGATGTTATGGCTCCCCAAGTTGGAGGCCTAGGGGAAGGGGCACTTGGACTTAGTTAATGTAAAATTATAAAAGGCCTTTTTGAGGAAAATGAATTGATTTGAATTTTAAATTGCTCTTTTTCCCTTCAACTCTATGTAAAGGGGATTTTGCCTCTTATTGGATTATTGAGAATACACACATAATAGGATGTTGTCAGAGTTAATAGAGGAGTTCTTCCAGAAATTGATTGAGGAGAAAAACCCTCATCAAGTCACTAGTTTTAACGGTGAAAAATCCATCCTAGCTGGTTGATGTGATTTCACGCGGAAATCACCAAAGTTGTCAACAAGTTTTGTAATTTGGAGTTTCACAACAAAGAGGATTTTCAAAGTTTTTGAATGCCATTTTTGAAAGTTTGTTTTGGGTGATTCTGGTTTTAGAATTTGAAAAAAAATCAAGGTTCTTCTTCAGCTGGTGGTACATCTTCATTGAAATATCAGCGATCTAGTTAGTAAAAATCATCTCAAGGCTGGGCAACCTGTTTGTGCATGATTCTAAGGGTGTTGCTACAGATTGAGATGACTTTTGGAGGGCCGTATCAATCTGGTGGGTACTGGTTAAGCATGGCGTCACTTTGAGGCCTGGTCGCTTACTTCCTCAGGGTTCTTTACAGTTCATAGTGATGGTAGAATCACCTACAACCACTACTTTGATGAGAGAATACATTTTGGTGGCATAAGGGATTATTCCAGGGGTCATGGCCTCTGTTTTCAGTGCCTCTGAGAGTGGAAAATCTGAGTCATTTTTAGATCTGTTGAAACTGGTTGTTGGCCTTTGACAGTGGAAAGTTGGGTATACCGAGAGGGCCTATCGCTCAAGCTAGGAGATTTTAGATTGAGGGTGCATTGAAGTTTTCCAAGGTTGCTGGTGGTTGCTATCATCCTTACTCTGCTACAGCAGGCCTGCACATAGCCGCCAATGTTTTATTTTGAGGTATTTTGTGTATTTCCATTAAATTACTGCTTGGCAAAAGTAGCCACTCTCCAATTTGTATCAGCGAAAAACGTTCATATTGTAGAACATCTCAGACTTGTATCAACAGAAAAAATCCTATTGCAAATCATACCAATAAACTGTAACAGCTAAACGCTCTGTTTGCTTGCTCATGTTCTTAACTCTTGTAGGATTTCATTGGTGAAAATTTTTTAAAAAATCGGAGTTGACAATTACACAAAAAGACAAGAAAGTGATTAAAAAGACATTTTTTTATCATTTAATAGTTTAAACTGGTGTACTTAATAATTTCCAACTTCAAGAAATGACATCTTGGCCCTTAAAATGTAGAATTAACCCTATTTTCATGTCTAAACCTTAGAATCATTGCAGGTAAAATGGTTTTGAATTGATGAGGCTCAAAGCTTGACTATCACACGCTTTATTGAACAGCCAAGTTAAAAGCTTGGTTGCAAATAAATAATCCAACGGGGAAATATGCAGTGAAACACCAAAAGCTAGCTGACCCCAGTGACGGAAGAATTAGACCTAATCACAAGCAAAAGCTACCCCAGCTCTATGAATGGTAGATTCCTTATAGTCTTTCTTACCTCCATGAACCCGCTACATAGGGCACCGGCTCAAAGCCACATTTGTTGTGCAAGAAAATGTGCATGTACTATATCGTTGAGTAAGGAGGCAAGTTATGTTGTGAATGGAACCCTAAATATCAGTACTTAATACAATAATTCAGCTGATCAACTCTTCAACTATCCACGATTGGAAGAGTTTAATATTTATCTGAATGCTTAAAAATAAATAGATAAACATCCAGAGCTGGAATCCTGAGGGAGTTGGCAAACTAGAGCTTAAAGAAAGTGAAGAAACGGGTTAGATGTGGGACGCCTTGCAACTTAACCATTTAAATTCTACTTCAGAAAAGTTCGAATTCTCGCAGAATTTCGAGCAATAAATTAAAAGAGCAACATAGTGACAACACGTATATACTCAACTGATTTCCTCGAATCACTCAATTCGCTTTAGTCCCAACTCACCTTCAACTCATTCTGCAATCTTTCGAAAGTTGATCAAGTTTGATAAAGCCGCGACCAATAGATGCCAAAAATGTAAAAATTCAGTGACGAACGGAAGTACTTGGAATGCAAGTTCAACAATTCAACGTTTATTTTCTTTTATTTTATTTTCCTTAAGTCTGCTTAAGTTGTCTCGCTGTTCCATAGGCTATTTTTAGCCTCGCGGATGTTAAAATTTTCCCTATCTATCTATCTGCGAAACGGACGTATTGTTTATTACTGATGACATGCAAAATGGCGAACCTTAAAAAGAACTGAGAATCGAGATGGTGATATTTATGTTTTTTTATTTTTTTAAATTAATTATAAGTTTGTCCAATTTTAGTTGTTTTGTTTTGTTTTAATTAAAAGGTTTGTGGAGGGGAATGAATGAAAGATTTTAATGATGTCTATCAGACTAATCAATTTAAGGGACCAAGGGTTCACAATTTTAAACTATTTTTATATTTCATATTTCATATTTCTTTTAATGTCGGACCTCTTACTATTGATCTTGACTAGAAAGCTAGCACTCTGATTGATCTTATCCCTGACAAATAAACTATGCAATTATCAAGATGATTTTGTACTAAGCACGAATAACTTCATACGATGCACATTTTGTAGAAAGTGTCATTCAATCTCAATTGTACCTATCTTGTAGAACATGCAAGTTCTCTCCACCCATACCTCTTTGGGCCTCTTCCATCTACCCATCTCGCACTTGAGAAGATGTGATCTCGTCCTCAATTATGTCACTAACAGTCTTGCTTTCCCTTTAATAATTGCCCCTAAATATATTTTATCTCCATGTTCCCAAGTTAGGTTAAACTCTTTGATGTAGTAAGCCTTTTTTCGACCAATGCAATTAGTCCACATGGTAGTCTGAAAATTTTCTATGACAAATTTTTTTTATTTCCTCACTGGTATAACACTCATGCAACTTAATGTTCCATTTGATCAACCACTTTTTATTTTGTTTCATCCAAGTTTTATTCCTATGGTCAAGACCCTCTTTCATCGCAATTTTGGGTCAGTGTTAGTTATCCATGTTTTTAACCTTCTTTAAATAACTTATTAACCAGATTAGCATTGACGCCTCCAACAAAAAAGTAGAGGCTTGTGCTAAAAGAGTTTCATATGGTACTTGATACTCCTAAGAGTTAATTTTGGTTGTCATTAGTTATAAGGAAGTTATTATGTTTGTCAAAGTCATTCGGTAAGGAAGAAAAGATGAGTTGGTAAGGTAGAGAAAGCATTCGGTAAAAGGATTAAGTTAACAAAGAATTTTGGTAAAAAGAAAGCAAGTAAAGACACCAAGCAAGGCAGAACTGAGCACAAAGAACCATGTTCTACCGAGCACCTAACCGAGAAGAGAACTTAGTTACCGAGTTAAAGAAAACGTGTTACCAAGCAGAACAAGCCGACACCATATGAGATTTAAGTACATTGAACTTGGACACTGATTAGAAAATGGTTTACCAATCTCAAGGATATCGTATAGCAAAACATTGGAGATTGAAATCTAATGATTACACATGATTACAAGGTAAGTTTAGCCAATGAGAATTAAGGATGTAATATGCATTGGAAGTGTACCCAAAGCTAGCACTGCTTGAAGATGAAGATTCTAGAACATCTAGTACCGCCTAAAATTTGTATATAAGAAGATTAGAGTATGAAGATCATAGACAGAGGAAGGTGGCATATGCATGTGTGAAGAGCAATTGGAGATTACAAACCAGAGTAGAAGGTGAATGAATAATGAAGCTACCGAGCAACAAAGTATTGAGGAACATATTCAAAATTGAGCTACCGAGTACTGAATTGATTATTGTAATGGATACACAGTTTGAGGTAATGAGTTGATAAGCATATAGAGTCTAAATAGCATTTGTTAATGCATGATTGATAGACATTTTGTTACTATTGATTAAGGAGTAATCAAAATTGTATAAGTCTCTTAACTGAGCATATCCTAATAGATCTTAATTGTAAATCATTAACCAGGTACAATTCTTAGATTAGAGTTATGAAATCTCTTAACAGAGTAGACTTAGCAGTCTTAGAACTCTTAACTGGGTTAATACCTTTAACAAGGTAAGCTATCATAAATAGCTAAGCATTGTAACTCTAACCGAGCAACTTTATTCTACATTAGTGAAGTGTTATGGGTGTCATCTCCACCATAGTTTTTATCCTCTAACAAGAATTTTTGTGATACCAAAATATTATGTTATGTGATGATTATTATATGTTTTATTTATTTTCATGAGATGCATACAAATGTTAAGTAATCAATAAATGAGTGTGAAGGAAGTTCATAAAAGTTTAAAAGTGTTTTAGAATACAGATTCACCCCTCCCCTCTCAATACTTACCTTTCCACACCCAAATCCAACAATTGGTATCAGAGCTCAGTATCTTATTAAAGAGTTTAGTCACTTGAGAGGAAATATCTGGAAAGATGGAAAGCTACAAGTACAAAAGAATAATTGAGAGTATGGAAACAGAGTTGAAGATGGCTAATGAGAAAATTGAAGAATTAAGCAAAAAGTTGGAACATTCAATCAACAAAAGGAAATAACTTGCACTACAACTAAAAGATACTCAAGATCAAGTTGAAGAACTTGAATAATAGTCTAAGGGAAGCATGTCTAATGAAATTGATGCACTCATATCAGAACTATCTGAAAAGAATAAGAATCTAGTTGATCAGGTCAAAACACTAAAAAAAGAACATGGAACATAGTCGGTAAGGATGTGTGAGATCATGGAACTAAAAGGTAAAGTTGAGGATGACAAAAGAACTATTCAAGAAGAAAGAAGGAAAATGAATACAAGACTAGATGAGAAAGATAGGGAAATCATGAGGTTGACACAAACACACTACAACTTGTCAGATCAACTTGTTATGGAAAATCAGGATGTTGCTAGGAAAGTCGGTGAGATTGCAAAATTGAGATCTGAGAATGAACACTTGAAGAATCATCTGAAAGCTGGGAAAGATGCTAATGAAATCTTAAAAAGAAATGAAGAAGCATGGAAGATTTTGGATGAACATTTGAGAAATCAAAGAAAACCTAATGACACCTTTGGACTCGGTTTCAATGCAAACAATACTACCGAGAAGGGTAAGTCCTCTAAACAAGAAACCAACCGAGATAAAGTTGCTACCCCACCAAAACCTAATAAGCCTACATGTTATCATTGTGGGAAACTAGGACATACAACTAACATCTACAGAAGTAAGAGAGGTAATCCACCAAATCCTCCTAAATTTAAAGGTTGTTGTTATAATTGCAATAAGTATGGACATAAGGCATTTGAGTGTAGATCAAGAGTTGTAAACAATCCAAGGAAACCAAAGTTTGATGGTTATTGTAACAACTACAAGAAATATGCTCACAAATCTGGAGAATGCGGGTCATAAAGGAGAAATGAGAAATGGGTCCCTAACTGACAAAATGTTGATAACAACAGGCAAGGTCCTACTGTGCCATGGGATTATAATACAAGGATTGCTTGTACTGCATGTGGAAGATTCAGTCACATAGCTGCAAATTACTCCATGATGCATGAAATGAACAACAAGAAATCATGGAGAAACACTAGAATGGATTGTTTCCATTGCCACAGAGTCGGTCACCTAGCTAAGGACTGCAGGTATCGAAATAAGGATTCAACCGAGGAGAAACCGAGTGAAAAGACTCTAGTAAACATTGATGAAATCCAAGATCAGATGAATAAGACTTGGAGAAGAAAGTCACAAGATAATGGAACAGAATTGGGAACTAGTGATGGCACCACATCCTCTAGATCGGGTGCACCTATCTTCACTTAATCGGTCAAGGTATGAATAGGAATTGATAACTTAAAGTCTATCTTGAATCGGTTCCTAGATTTAGTACAAAGATCCATATCAGCATATAAGATTCATTTGGATATTAGTTATAAATTTGTGATTTCATATGTTGATCGGTGAAGTATTTGAGTTACTATGTTGCATTCGTTGAAGTAAAGTATAGTTTGGTCAAACGGTAAAATAAAGTTAGGTAAAGAAGCATTAAATGCATTTATAATCATTGGAAGCCCTAACCTAAAGGAAAATCTATAAATAGAGGGCAAGATACATCATTTCTACTTTACATTCTTGCAAGCATATTTGAGCAATGACAGATACGAGATCAAAGAGCTATTTATGAGCATTCAATCGAGCCTTCCGAACATCTACAAGATCATTTAAGGTATTTCTAGAGTTCACTGAGCTGAATTAAGAGATTCTACTTTTTATTTAATTTGAACCTAGTATTTGTTGAGATATTTTCGAGATTAATGGCACCAAATTGCAAAAACTAGTCATAGTTGAGAAGATTGACCTTTTTAATCCAAAGTACAAGCTTCCACCCGTTGTTGCTACAAAAATTGATAAAACCAAAGCCCTATCCTTGATCCCACCAAGAGTAATTATGATTGAAGACGTTCGCACCTTTATTCATTGCAAAATTGAGCATATATGTCAAGCCGAGATTGATGCATCATATAAGAAGTTGTGTGTAAATAGTAATTTGAAAATTGATTACATGCACCTACAAACCAAGTATTATTGGAGTTGATGAGTAAACAACCCACAACTCCCAAGAACACCTGCATGCAAACACCTGTCACAGAAAGAGAGAGAAGAAGCAAGAAGCTATGGAGGCCTAAACGCATTGATCCACGAGAGAGGAGAAATCATTATTGATGTGCAAAAACAAAAGTTGCAATTCAATAATGAATAATCTGTTATAATCTATTTTTAAAACAAAAGAGATCAATCCTTATAAAAAGGAGATCAAAACCCTAAAAGGGTAAAACCTAGGTTGCACAATAATAATTAATAAAGCAATTAATTATTATATGCTTAAAGTTTAGCTTAAGTAGAAAGAGATAATAAGTGACTTAATAATTAAATCATTCTCCTAAAGTGACTTAATAAGATGAACTTTGTTTTTGGAGGCTTCTTCAGTCCTTCAGACTAGTCTTTGTCTCTTTTTAGAGTAGAGTTTTTCCCATGTGGTTTTCTCTATTTCTCCGCTTTGTAGAGACTCTCTTTTGTACTTGGGTATCTGATCAGGCCTTTTGTTGCTAGGACCCATTTACTTTCAATTGTTCTTTCTAGGTTTTTAGCTTCTCCCAAAGTTCATCTTAAGGGGGGGTGTTAGAGTAATAATGTTTGTTTATTAATTGAATCATATTGATTTAATTATTAAGTCACTTATTATCTCTTTATGCTTAAGCTAAACTTTAGGCATATAATAACTAATTTCTTTATTAATTATTATTGTGCAACCTAGGTTTTACCTTTTTAGGTTTCAGATCTCCTTTTATAAGGATTGATCTCCTTTGTGTTCAACAACAGATTATTGAGATTATTCATTATTGAATTGCAACTTTTATTTTGCACATCAAGAATGATTTCTCCTCTCTCATGGATCAATGTGTTCAGGCCTCCATAGCTTCTTGCTTCTTCTCTCTCTTTCTATGAAATGTGTTTGCATGCAGGTGTTCTTGGGAGCTGTGGGTTGTTTTTCATCAATTACAATAAAGATTTGGTTTATGCAATGCATGTACCGACGGTATTCAAGCATGAGTGGATTAGAATTGTATTAAGCAAAGTTCATGACAGGTTTATATGGCTTGATGGGTCAGTAAAGATAACCAAGGATGTTTTGCATATAGTTACTAGATTTTCGACCAGTGATAGACTGAGGGCCTACAAGCAAACGGATAAGAACAAACTCTATGAGTTGACAAAATCCAAATGGGACCGAAGAGACCTTAAAATTTCTACAATTAAAGACCCTAAACTGAAATTTACATCGAACATAATATCTTAGAGGATATTTTAATCATCTTGGGTAGATAGTGTACCCTATGGAGCTATGGATATTGCATATAAGATGGTGAAGAAGGATATGAAGATTGACTTGTGCAAAATTCTACTGAAACAACTTGATGACAATATGAATACCATTTGGAAGGCAAATTCAAACACACTGAAGTTTTCTCCGCTATTGGTATGTATATTCTTTTATTTCCAAAATTCATTTCCAACAGTCGGTGAAGTCACATGGAGTGCAAATAAATGATAGTTTATCAAATTAGTGATTTTATTCAAAACATGGATTACAATTTCAATGTCATATGGATGACTATTTCAATAAATTCCAAGCTAGAATGCATAAGAGGTATAGGATTCTACCATAGTTAGTAGAAGAGTTTAAAGATAATTTATGTTTTGAAGTGGACATTGATGTATATATTATAAGGGCAGTAGAGCCTAGAACTGAGTGGCTACCCACGATGGGCTATGATATGAATATTAATGCAGCCACTATACAGATAAAAGGAATGTTAAAGAATCCAATGGATAGAATTGAAACTCGGTATGGGACCTATGAAGAGGTGAAAGAGAAAGTTAAAACAAGAATATTGATACTGAAGGCAATAAGGAAAATGGGTAAAATGACTAGTGAATTAATTGAAAAATTAGGTATTGTTGATGTTGATGAAGTTGAGGAAGTTGTTGAGCCTTCAGTAACAAAGGGGAAGAAAACAAAAATCAAGAATGAAACCCCTAGTCTAGTAAGTGTAAGACCATCTACTCAGTCTACCTCTACACCGAGAGGAAAGAAGAAAGTAGAAGTAGAGCCCGTGAAGACAAAGACATATGTCAGGGAAAGCAAGACCACTGGGAGGTCAAGAAGAAAATTGAAGTTGGAAAAAGAGAGTGACACTGATTCGGATGAATTGTCACAATTCAAAGTTGCACTGAGGAAAAAGTTGAGGATTCTTGATGATTTAGTCAAGACACTTGAAAAATATGGTGGACTAAAGGTAATGCAACAACTAAAATATGACACTAGGAGTGATGAATAAAAGGACAAAATAGAAGAAATAGTCATTGTCACACTACACAAATTCAGGATGATACTTGTTGAAGTGGTAAATTATATAGAAGGACAATTGTATAAGAAAATTGATGCCAGATGGAAATATGCACTTGTTGTTGAAAATGAGATGAGAGAGAGATAACTGGAAATCACAGTATTAGATATTACAAAGAGAAGAATAAAAGATACTCTGAATGAATACTCAGCAAGATTTTTGGTGAAAGGAAGAGCACTAAGCATAATGTTTGGTCAATTGTATGAAGTACAAAAGGATATCGATGATCTTTGGAGAAATATCTTTCCATTGACCAACCGATAATTGAAGGTATAATAGTTGAAGACGATAAATCCAATTCAATTGGATTAATTACAAACAAAGAAGAAGTAATCATAGAAGACATCACCGATAAAAACCTTGATGAAATAGTAAAAGAAGATGAAAATGTAATGGCAACCAAGGCCATAGAATTAGAGGCCATAGATATAGATGATTTGGCTACTGCAAGGTTATTAACAAAAGAGCCAGTAATCATACAGGTAATGGATTTTCCAGAGATGGAGGTAACTGATGTTGCACCTACATATGTTGAGACTCCTACCGAAATAGCAAAATAAAATAAACCAAAAGAGACTGAAGAGAAGAATACAGAGACAGATACTACTCAAGGTCAGAATACAGAGTCGGTGACCCCCACCGAGACTACAGGTCAGCAGGAACAAGAAAAGGAAAAAGAAAAGGTAATAGAGATAGAAAAGGTAGTAGAAAAGAAAGAAGAAAAACAAGAAGAGAAGAAACAAGAGGAGAAGACTAAGGAGAAGGAAGATAAAACAGAAGCAACTTATACCCAATCAGATGCAAAGAAGGCATCAAGTTCAAAGGGTAAGTCTAAGAAGAGTAAAGTAGAAAAAGAGGTAGATATAAATGAAGTTATAGTCATACCAAAGGTTGACTATACTACCATGAGCCCTAAGGAACTCTCTGAGTTTGGAGACCTATTGAAGAGAAAAGCTGCACAAGACAAGCTTATAGCTACAAAGCATAAAACTGATGTATTGGAGCAGATTAAGAGCATTTTGAATGAGATTGTTCTTGCGGCAACAATAAATGAAAAGGTAGATATATATAGTCAGTTGAAAGAACTTGTCAGTCAAATCAATCATGCAGGAACTGACTCAACCGAGTACATGATGAAGGTTCACAACAAAGATATGGAGACTAAGGTGATTGAAGTTCTTCAATCGGTAGCATTGGACAAGGTAACTCTCTATGAGTTAATTAATGCATTAGAACTAGAGATACAATATGTTCTTTCTATATTCCAAAATATTTGTTTATTGTCAAATTTCACAAAGGAGATAAAGGATAAGGACAATAATGTGGATAAAGAGCTCACCGAGCTATTATCCAAGATTTCCACATAGCCAAAAACAATAACTGAATATTACGAGAAGCTCAAGAACTTGATGGGAGTGCAATTTGAATTGAGGAAGGAGGGGAAATAGATCAGGATGGATCTCTTAGAGCTCCAAATAGTTTATCTACTGAATATTAAATCACTGCAAAGGCAAATTCAGAAAGCAAAAGATCTAGTGAGCACACCAGATGTAAGTGCCATGGACAACATGGTTAGTCTTACTACAGATGTAAGTGAGTAGAGAATAGTGTTACAAACACTATAGGACACCCTGCAAGGCTTCATTGAAGGATGCACATGAGAAGTATAAAGGTATTTTTGATAAGATCCCCAAACTAGATACAAAGTAAGTCAATATTTTGGCACTTTTGTTAAAAAAGGGGGAATATACTATATAAGTAACTGCAGGGGGAATATAAAAAAAAGAAGGGAATACAAATAAGATTTTGAACATGATATACAAGGGGAATACAAAGAAGATTGTATATAGTATGGAGATATCCTAGAATTATTACTTCAAGGGGAGTAATAAGTTTTACCGAGGAAGAGAAATAGACAAGAACAAAATTTTGTTTTATGACTTTGAAGATTTTGAAGGTTTTTAACAAATATACCAAACTAATGCCAAAGGGGGAGATTGATACTCCTAAGAGTTGATTTTGGTTGTCATTAGTTATAAGGAAGTCATTATGTTTGTCAAAGTCATTTGGTAAGGAAGAAAAGATGAGTCGGTAAGATAGAGAAAGAATTTGGTAAAAGGATTAAGTTGACAAGGAATTTCAGTAAAGAGAAAACAAGTGTAGACACCGAGCGAGGCAGAATCGAGCACCGAGAACAATGTTCTACCAAACACCTAACCAAGAAGTGAACTTAGTTACCAAGTTAAAGAAAATGTGTTACCAAGCAGAACAAGCCTACACTAGATGAGATCTAAGTACATTGAACCTAGACACTGATTAGAAAATAGTTTACCAATCTCGAGGAGATCGTATAACAAAACATTAGAGATTAAAATCTAATGATTACACATGATTACAAGGTAATTTTAGCCAATGAGAATTAAGGATGTAATATGCATTAGAAGTGTACCCAATGCTAGCACCACTTCAAGATGAAGATTCTAGAACATCCAGCACCGCCTAAAAATTTTACATAAGAATATCATAGACAGAGGAAGGTGGCGTATGTCTGTGTCAAGAGAAATTGGAGATTGCATATCATAGTAGAAGGTGAATGAACAACAAAGATACTGAGCAATACAGTAATGAGGAACATATTCAGAATTGAGCTACCGAGTACTGAATTGATTAGTATAATGAATACACAGTTTGAGGTAATGAATTGATGAGCATATAGAGTCTGAATAGCATTTGTTGATGCATGGTTGATAGAAATTTTGTTATTATTGATTAAGGAGTAATCATAATGATTTAAGTCTCTTAACCGAGCATATCCTAATAGATATTAATTGTAAATCCTTTAACCAGGTATAATTCTTAGATTAGAGTTGTGAAATCTCTTAACAGAGTAGACTTAGCAGTCTTAGAACTCTTAACTAGGTTAATACCTTTAACAAGGTAAGCTATTAGAAATAGCTAAGCATTGTAGCTCTAATCGAGCAACTTTATTCTACAATAGTGAAGTGTTGTGGATGTCATCCCCACCGTAGTTTTTATCCTCTAACAAGAATTTATGTGATACCAAAATTTTGTGTTATGTGATGATTATTATATGTTTTATTTATTTTCATGAAATGCATGCAAATGTTAAGTAATCAGTAAATGAATGTAAAGGAAGTTCAAAAAATTTTAAAAGTGTTTTAGAGTATTGATTCACCCCTCCCCTCTCACTACTTACCTTTCCACACTTGAATCCAACAATACTAAGGTTTTAACTTTGAGACGACTTGTGATTAGGTGCTTCTAAATTTTATCTAATGTCTCCATCCTTAGTTTGATGTGCTACCTCCCCAAACTTTACAACCATAAAGAACAACCAGAGTGACCAACAAACCAAAAAGAGTTTTCTTGGTTTTGCAGTCCCAATGTTCAACTTTTTTGCACCTATTTTCAAGTAGATGTGATACTTTCCATCCCCTTGTATCCTTTATGATGTACAAGTCTCCCAACTAAGCATATAGTGGAAGTCAATTCCAATATATTTATTTTCTTTCACAATCTCAAATGGGTTGCCTTCAAAAGGGAAGGTAATCTATTTGTCTTTCCTCTTTAAAGAGAAAATCATGATTTGTTTTTGGTAATGTTCACCTGTGTCACTACCTCCTGACAAAAGTGTTCTAAGGCCCTTAAATGATCTCATAATCCATGAATGGTTCTTGATATTAAGATAAGATCATCAATGTATAAAAGAAGCTTCACTACATATCATGTCATTTGGACACCTTCACTATCTATTTTGTCTAACCAAGTTTCTAATTTATCAATGTATAAACCAAACAAATTCAAGGATAAAGGGCATTCTTGCTTAATGTTAATATCACTAACAAGACATTTGTACATTCCTTCACTAATTCTGATTTTGGTTTAACTCTCTCATATAGTCTATGCATTGTCTCTCTATACACATTAGGGATACCTAATTCTTCTATTATGTTCCATATCTTGTCTCTAAGCACCATGTGAAAGGCTTTCTTAAAGTTTACAAAATAGCAATATGATTCTTCCCCTTGATTGTCCCGTATTTTCTCTATCAAATGTTGAAGGGTGATGAAATGATAATGGTGGAATGTCTAGGCTTGAAACCAGCTTGTCCTTTTTCTCTTTTTCCTTCTCCTTCTTCCCAACTGCTAATTCTATGTTTTTCCATGCTCATATAAAGTTTTCTAAAAAAGAGGCTTAACCATAATAGTGTGGTAGTTAGATGGGTTATTTATATCCCTATTTTTAAAGAGGCTAATAACCACACTAATTGTCTAATCTACCAGGAAACCATCTTGAATGACACTATTGAAGATTTATTTTATGCAAGGGTCAAGAAGTTCAACTCCCCATTTTAAAAACTCAGCTTGAAGCCCATGAATATCACTAGCTTTACCACTTATTGTTTTCTTTATTCCATTTTTTATATCATCCATCATGAAGAGTTTTCATGATATATTCACTATGGAAGGAGATCTCTCCTCTTGTATCCACTCATAAAGTATCTCTGCATATTCTAGCCATTAAGCATCTGTAATATTTTTCTCAAATTTTTTCCTCCTCTATTATAGTTTCTTCTAAAAATCTTTGGGATTGTGTTTTCCAAGAGAGATCAACTCCTTCCTTCTTACCTTTACATACTTTTTTTTTCTTGAATCAATTTTGCATACTTCTTTTTTTTCTTTGCTTCAATCTTTCCCTTTTATAGATATCTTGGTTGTCTTACATTCCTCATCATACCATGAATTTTGTAAATAATTATTTGTATCCCTCTTCCTTATACATGATCTTTTACATGCACTTGAAGCCTTGTGGATTATAGTAATCAACAAACTACTATGAACATGACCACTCTTCTTATTAACCCTTTCATCTACCAAGAAGTTATTTATTTCGTGAAATTGTTGCTTAAGTAGAGAATAAAAGATGTCTTTGTTCTCTTGATTTGTGAGTATGTTTCCTTTGGTAGCCACTTTCCTTTACATGTTTAGATCATGCTTATTGTGTGGGTTACTTGAAGCGAAGCCCAACTTAACAAAGAGAGGCATGTGATCAGATTTCATTTCTATAGGGCATTCTCCAGTATTAAACCCTAGAACTATAGATGTAAGATTTTGAGAGCAAATAACATAATCCACCACACTCTTTATATTATGGTTTTCAAGTGATACCCTATGAAGTTGGCTAACCTCTCATGTCATTGCAAATAATCATACCAAACAAACTAGACATTTTCAATAATTATGTCCCAATATTCAAGACACCCTCGTTACCATCTTGTGAGGCTCTTTTCCAAGCTTGACCACCACCTTCTTCCATCCATAGAGGATTCATTTCCCTTATTTAACCACTACTTAGCTATAAAGATTGAATATTGGTTGTCCTTGCTTTGAAGTCCCTAAATAAAATTATTTCTCCTAAGGCGCTAAATAGAGAGATATTATTTTTTAATGATGCATACGAGTCTTCATTATCTAAATTCCTTCTCTTGTAGAACATAGAATTTTGTGGAGTGAGTAACAAGTAGCCACCTTGAAAATTAACACATTCACTATTATTTGCAGCCAACTGTATTGTTTATTTGTGTCTTCTTTTTAAAGTTTTATAATTCTATGTTGCTTGTCTTTATAAGCATTATGACTCCATTGTGTCCTTTACTTGTCCTATTCCTTTTGTTCCAAACTGAAAAATTCTTGTAACCTTAAAAATTTGGAACCTTGCAACCATCATGTTCATGAATTTCCACAAGAATGATCATATCATTCCTTTATGTTATGGTTCCCACCCCAAGACCTCTTCTTCATGGATAACCTCAATAGTTCCAACTCACAATACTTAAGAAATCCTATGGGGCCCCTAATTCCTATTTCTAATTCTCACCAATTTGAGCTTTTCCATTCTTCAACCATGCCCACTTTCCCTCATTTCTTTTTGTCTTTACTTTTTCCCACTCCTTCCTTTGTTCTTCCTATTGAGCAAATGTCATATTTTCATCTAGGTAGAAATGTGTATCTCTAAGTAGCCTTTTATTTCCCAAAATCATATTCTTATACTCTAGGATTCTCAAGACAACTCTTACATGTCTATCTCTTCCTCCATCTATTCTCTTACCTATCGTATTTTCTTGTTGAATACATCTATCCACTTCACCTTATCTTTAAGAAAGTCCCTTGTTAGAATGTTGATTCTCTCTTTTTCTCTGAAGTTTTTCAATCCTTTAATTGTGGCATTTGTAGCCTTGCCACCCTTGTCCTATTTTTCCCTTATTTGTATTTTGATTTGTTGTTCAATGATTCCCTTTTATTTGTTTATTGGTCCATTTACAACTTGTGACTAAAATTTGTTTTTTCATGTTTACGTTCAATCTATCAACTTTGTTTGTTGTGCATATTTCTACTTGGTTCAATTTTTTATTTTTTTATTTTTTTTCCGGGGGGGGGGGGGGGGGGGGGGGTTCTTATTAGTTTTTTCCTATTCTCATAACTCCTCATTTTTGTTCTCCTTCTATAGTATTTATAAACAAAATCCTATTCCAAGTGAGGAAATGTAGAAACCATGCAATACTCCAAAATAACACAAGTAATCCGCCATGATAACAACAATGAGTTTGAAATTATTTTGGCAACATTGTATAAATAACTTCTCCAAGTCTCCCCCTTCTACTATACTCTAACTAATGAATGGCCAGGATTATGCCAACACAAACCTAGTTAGGTATTTCCCAAACTACCACTTATAAGCATTAAATGCCATCAAATTATAATTGGGAAAAAATATATGAGCCGATGAACAAATTACATTTCTTTTTCATATTATACCCTTGAGGATGAGTCAATAAGAAAATTTAAGTGCATTCCTCTTGCCACCTGGAAAAACTTGATGAGTGGAGAGAAATGTGTGACAAGAAAACCTTTTTATCTTGTTTGAACTCCACCCTTCCATCCTTCTTATCTTGGAGGTCTTCTCATTAAGGTATCTTTGAGATTTCTTGTACTTTAAATAGTTCTTAACATGATGTTTTAGCCTTGATTTATCTTCATGACTTGAACTTGATAACCTTCATCTTCCCTTGTTTGGGCTTGATCCTTCTTGATGATTGGAACTTGTAAAATTTGATCATGACACCATCACTTTGTCTTTGAAATTTCTTTGCATCTTGATTTCCTCATTTCAAGAGATCTGTATATTTGAAATTCGATCATCACCCTTGATTGATGTTTCCAAAAAAATTAGATGTACAACATTGATCTTTGTATCAATAATGCCTTTTACTTTCATGTTGCATTGTCGGTTTCATGATTTCTCCTTCAAGCCTTGGATTTTGTCAATTCAGTTCACTTATATTTCACTTTGATTTTCAACCTTAAACCTTTGTGATATCTTGATTAATGAATTGTGGTTGCCTTGATCTTGAGATTTGATGTTGGTTCTTGAATTTGCAATCATCTTCCATGTTTGTGTTGGATCTCCATTTTACCTTGCAAAACAATACAATGGTTATGTTAAGTTCATGACAAAAAATATGAACAAAATTAAGATATTATAAAATGTCATTTTGTGCAATGATATGATTTTAACATTAGAGTTGAATTTGGAAGAAAGGGTTTTTATCTTACTTGCAATCTTAACTTTATCCCTAGATCAATCACAAAATAATATTGTATTAAAACTTGGATTTTGATTTTTTATTGTGAATTATGATTCCCAATTTTGATTTTCAACATTCAACTTCCCATTGTGTAACACTCAGCAAATCCTTTAATTTCATGATTATATAGCATTGTAAAATTCATTACATCCCATATCTAATCTAAATTTTAAAAATATTTTGTGTTTTTTATACCTCAAGTTTTCAATAATCAAATGTATGACTGAAAAGTCCTATGAATTTCACTCTTAATCCCCCTACCTTCACTAATCTCTGAATTTTTTACCTATGCTTGTTTTTCTCTTAATTTAATTCTTATTCAAATTACATTTGATGATTTGAAATGATGGAATGTACCTCCATTTATAGACATCATCATTTGAATAACACTGAGGCTAACTTTCTTTAGGTTTAATTTTGTTTCCATTTCAAATTTGTGATTGGTATAGATCTATGTTATCCAACCTCATTATGATTATATAAGGATGAATTTGTTTAGATGGGCTTAGACTTACACCTTAATTCTTTGTCTCCTAGTCAACCTTACACTAAATGTTACTGAATTTGTAAATCATTTTTTACCTTGGGCATAATTCAAGGTCCTCTTGGGAAGGATTTATCTCATGATTGGGTAGAAATCAAGTACTACATGGGCTCCAAATTCATGTCTTCAAGTAGAGATTTGAGATTCTTTGGGCTCCATGATACCACTTGGCAGAAAATGACCTTGTCTTGAGTGCCAACATCAAATTATGAGCAAAAATCTAGGCTTTTAGGGATCATATTCCAAGTGTTGAGAATAAATTTACTCATGTTAGGGCTCCATGTCATAACTTAGTCAAACTTTGACCTATCCTTGGGCTCTACTGAAACCTTGGTAGAAAACTAAGGGTTGTCGGGCTTGGACTATGGTCTTGATTTGACTCCACAATTCATTTTCAAGTGTTTGAAATACATTAAATTTTCTTTCTTGCTTGAATCTTACCACATCAAATGCAAACACCTCCAAAATTCATTCTAATTGTTTACCAAGGGCTGGTGGAATTTGATAGGTTTCTAGGCTTGAAGCTAAAAATTACAAGCAACAATCCTTAGTCACTTGGGATTGCATTGTAACCTAATAATAATTTTCTCTTATCTTGGGCTCAATCAATATGGGCTTGGTGTAAATCTATGGTTGTTTGGGCTCCATTCAATCCCTAGTAAAAAATAGAGATTCTCTTGTGCTCATAAACTTATGGAAATCAAGGTATCTTGGGGCTTCATTTCAAGTCGTATTAGAATTTAAGGCCTACTTGGGCTCAAACGTGTCATAATCTAACCCCTTCTTGGACTCTTAACCAAATCTAGGTGAAATTCCACTTTTCTTGGGGTTCACTTTCTATTTAAGGTAGAAATTATTGTGTTCTACAACTTACCATGACCTTGGATGGAAAATAAGGGGTTGTTGGGATAACTATGAATGCTAGCAAAAATCAGAGGGTTGTTGGGCTCAATTTCAAGTCATATTAGAATTAACCACCTACTTGGGCTCTTCAAATTTTTGCATTCAAGAAAAATGCAAGGTATTTACTCAAATCTTCAACCTTGTGACTTGTTTTAGCCTTTACACTTGGATTAATCTTGCAGATTGGTTTCAAGTTTGGTTTCAATTTTTTCTTTCCAAGGTTTTTCAACTTTCACCAACAAGAAACTTCATCTTTTAATGATCCATCAGTCATGAGGTGTAAATTAAAGCCTCATGGGGATCTTGCTCTAGATTTTGGCAAAAATCAAGACTTCTTAGGCTCATGCATTTGAAGTTGGCTTGAAATTCTTCAAAGTGTTGAATTTATTTATTAAATGGCCTCCTAAGTTATCTTAGATTCGATCTAAGGTTCACAGTTCAAAATTCATACTTATTCCCAAAACCATCCTCATCCCTCCCCCCTACCATGTCAAAGACTAATATCACCATTCATCATCTTAATCTCCTCAAGATGTTGAGAAGAAATTAGGGGTGGATGGGGCTCCATTGAATAGAAATTTTATCATCTTTTGGGATCATGCCAAGTCTAGAGTATAAATGGAGGTTTTTTTGGGATCCATTCAACCATTGGGTAAAAAATAAAGTGTTGTTAGGCTCCATTGTTTATAGTTTTCAAGAAAATCTATTCATATTAAAATCAATCTTTGAAACACTTGACTATCACCAACATTCAATCTAACTTCATGCTTGTCCATGTTTTCACCTTTGACTTGAGATCAACTTTGAACTAACTATGGAGAATAATATGCAAGTAGGGCACTAACTTGATCAAATTTTCTATCTTATCATCCCCTAGGACTTGGAAAATGTTTCCAGACTACACCTAGAACCAACAAACAAAAAACTACCAAAGGAAAAAGAGGGGTTTCCCATTTGCATTGGTGTGTGTGTGTTTTGCAAAACAATAGGGTGGAGTGCATTGAGTGTAAGTGATCATGGTGGTAGACTTTGTGTAAATGATGTTTATCTCTATTATGTCCAACACATTTGTAATTTGGGACATTCAAGTAGATATATATTGATGTGCAAATGGTAGGGTTAGAGTGTGGATTGACTTGGATTGTATTCAAAATAATGTAAGGTCATTGTGATGTGAATGTGAAAGAGAAGATGTGGAAGAGTTTTATTTTGACAGAGTTGTTGTAGTGGTTGTTCTAGAGATCTTTCATCTTTTCATTTCATCAGTTTATTGTGCCTGCTAGGAGACAATGACTCTTTTGGCAGATTGTGAAAACCTATATCTTTCCCTAAAATAATTGTTCCTTTCAATGATTTTAAAGTGTTTTTTTTATCTTTCCTTGGGGTTGGTTCCTTAGTCTGCAAGTCCTTTTCAGGTGCAATGTGCTCCTTGGCTTGTGGCCTAAAACATTTTTAATTAGTTATTTATATTGTTAATGTGATTCTCATTGTGTTTTTTCTTGCATTTTTTTCCATGTAAAATTATTATGTCCATGTATTTGTGTTGTCATTGCAATATCTTTATTTGAAGAATAACTTGGATAAATATAATTAGTAAGTGTGTACAACAATAAATTTTAAATTATTTTTCAAGACTAATTCACCCCCCTCTCAGTCTTGTGGTGTATTCAACATCATAATCTCAAGGCCTCCATATTATCCACCCTTGAATTTAGTTGAAAAAATATGGTCAAACTTTTTTGACTTGTAAATAGTGTTCGATAAAAATTGGTGTAGGATAGGAAAATGAGGAAAACATGCACACAAGAGGAACCATCAAACTCTAAAGCATGAACAATTAACCTATCCAAACACAAAAGAAATTGAGACAAAGAAATGTAAACTATAAACAAAACTCCCTCAATTTGGCAATTGTGCCCTATCTTGCTTCTCCAAAAGAGTTGATGTAGCTCTCATATTGACATAATGCACTTAAAATATGAAATAAATAATATGATAATGATAGTGACAAGATTTGAAAATGATGGTTAGTTTGATTGAAAAAAAGATCTCAATTTATAGGAATGAGAAGCCAAAATGCAAAATTAGCAATTGGAATGTGCAAATGGGAGATTATCATAATTATGACATAATTGAATGCACATTTGGAATCATAATAATATGCACAAATTGAGGGAATTTGGAAGAAGAAAGAGGGTGGAAAATTAATAGGAAATTTGGAGGCCGAATTAGTGGAGAAACAGATAGGGAAATGTATAAAAAATCACGAAGCATGATTTTAGGGATGGAAGCACAATTAGGGGGAAGTGTGTAAGAGTTGAATTTTAAATTTTGAGAACACATTATTCCCTCCAAAAATGGAAATTAGAAATTAGAAATTATGAAATTCTATAAATGATACAATTTAGCCAATTAATTAATATAAATTAATTAATTGTGGGGACATGGGAAAGAGGGGATAAATAAAGTTAATTTATTTATCAAAACTAGGGATAAATCATGGTTTATTTACCCCTAAGGGACAAATTAGTTGATTGTTGACTGGAATGATGTTTTTGATGTCAAATTGAACCAATTCTAGTGATTTCGATAAGGACTCAGAATGATTTTGATGGTTTTGAAAAGGTTTAGTAATGACATTGATGAACTTGGACAATGCGCTAGGTTGATTATGAAAGTAACTGATGAGATTTAAATTGATTTGAAAATGATTGATGATGAGGCATCGATGAAATTTGACAATGTCTTTGGATGAATTTGAGATTGATTTGAGCTAACTTGATAGGATTTGAAATGATTTTGATAAGGTTGAAATTATGATGAGGCATTGATGAACTTTGACAATACCTTAGATACATTTGAAAATGATTTGATAGATTGAAATGATATTTGACTGATTTGAAAAGGATTAGGACTAATTGGGATTGATTTAGGAATATTTGACATGGTTTAGGATTGATTTTGAAGACACTAAAATGATTTAGGAATGCCTAGACAAGTTCCAATAAACATGATCAATTCGGCCAAAGAGATCGAGGTTATGATGCAAGATGAGAGAAATATTAGTAATTGATTAAATGAGAAATGACACATGATATAAGACATGTTAAAAAGGGGGCACATAGGTGTGAATCATTTTTTAGTGTCTACAATTGGCTTAATTTTAAGAGAGGCAAGATAATAGGGCCTAAATATCATATCTAAAGTGATATTGATGTTGATAAAATCAAATCAAGACATTTATGACATTGAACTTAATAATATGATAGGGACCACTTTGAGATTAATAATAAAATAAGATAAAGGGAGTACAAAAATAAGGGTCCATAGAGGATTTTTTTGAGATTCAAAATATAATAGGTCTCATGTTCTTTAATTAAGTATTAATTAAATAAAATGATCTAAAATAATTTGTAGAGGAATGAGAAATCCAAAACGAGTGCTAGGAGAGTGTGAAATTGGACTATTAAGGGAGTACAGTTTATGAAACTACATTGATCCCCCACTTTAGTAGTCATATAAAACCATGTACATATGCAAGATAAAGTACAATAAATTAATCATTCAAAAAAATGATATTCTCAAATTTGGTGAAAGAAGCCCCTAGTGTAGCAAGTACTTGCAATACAACTTTAGGAACTACATTATGTAAAACCACTTTGTTTGTATAAATAAAACTAACCTAGAGTTGTTACTAAGAGTGATGAAATATGAGGGTATCTATATGCCCCTATTTTTCTAATCTAAGAGGTAGGAATTGGACATCATGTTTACCATATCAAACTACAAAAAGAAGTGATGGAAAAATACCTTTAGTAGGGTCATTTATGCCAAAGAGCATCTAGTAAGGAGGAGAACTAACATGGTTCTAATGAAACAAATGACATAAAAATTAGAGCTTCCTAGCTCGTGTTATGATGAAAAATAGAGAAGGATACCAAATTAGGGTTTAGAAAGAAATTTACCCTTATAAAGTGAAAAGTGAACTATTTACATTATCTTATTCTCAATTTTGTTTCAAGTGCAAATGGGTCCACATCAAATAGGATACTATTTAAGAAAGATATATATCCCATTAGGATGGAGATACTAAAGCTAGTTGTCATAGAGGGTCACCAAACTCATGAGGTAGGTCATCCCATACTATTCTTTTTTGTTAATATTTAAAATTTCATTTAATTTTAGGTCAATATGTAGTTCCCGCTATTTGGGCATTGTAGTCCCCTAAGGGCGTCATGGTTATAAATGCACACCATGGTCCCATAACACATTTAGGGTGTGTTTCATGAATATTGAAATAATTTAATGAAATATTTTTATTGATGAGAACTTTCTTTTATGTTTACAGACACATCATTTTATGTATGAATGCACAAGCCTATGTATATACACATACCTACAAGATCAGGCAGGGAGTCTCTCACCTAATACACAACTTCACCTTAAGGAGATTGGATTATGGTGGGTTTATTAGATGCTCATTGTGACTTATTATGATGTGATGTTGAATTCTCTTATGGAGAGGCAGAATGTGAATACATGTATATTTTATTTACCCACTAGAGAGATTGCGATGACACTCAAGGATGTGTATTGCATCCTAAAATGTCTAGTGTAAGGAGATACCATGAGTCATAGAGACTGATGATCCCCTTATACTATTGTGGACTATTAGGTTCCTTGTATAGGGAGGGATACTTTGAGAGACACAAAGGGTCACATTTTCATTCAGTGGATGCTACAAACTATTTGGAATACTCCCACCATCCATGACATACTCTAGTTTTATAGCCATACTACTATATGGATGAGGATCTCATATTTATGGGGGCCTCATACATACTATCTGAGTGATGTAACAGAATAGGATTGTTTATGCATGGGGATGGTGTATACTTGCACATACAAGCTTTCACTAGGCGGTGGAGTATAAACAATCCTTCCCCCATATTTCCTAAGGACCATCCCACTAGAGATGTGAAGTCATGGGCCAAATCAAGATGAGATGAGAAGGTATGGGGAGGATGAGGAAGAGGAGTTATATGTAGATAAAGATTACAATTCTAATCAAGAAAAATGATCAACACTCCCCTCGAGATTCATGACAAGGGACTAATTCCTCCTATGGATTTCTATAAGTCTTATGGTTATATTGGGCATTGACAAGTCAATATTTTGGTAGAACTTCAACCGTACTTGTAACAAGTGGTATCATAGCTTGGTCATAGTTTTGAATCCCCTTAGGTAACACTAAGGGGGTGATTATTGTAAAAATTGTTAGCACTCCCCTCGAGATTTGTGATAATGGACTAATTGTCTCATGTGGATTCTATAAGTCTAATGGTTATATCAGGAATTGACAAGTTGATCTTTTAGTGCAACAACAACCATAGTTATAACAGATGACAATGCCAAGGACCAGAACTAGGGTGAGCACCATGTGCAAGATCTTGTTTAGTATGAGCATAATAGCTATAAGCCATGATAATTTGAGGATAGAGGGAATAGGGTAGACATCAAAGAGAATAATGAAAAATTGCTCTATAGGTATTTCTAAGTATTTATATTAACATTATCAATCTCTCACTTTGAGATATTAAGATATCCTAAGCATGGAGAGTCAAGAAAGGATGTTACTATGATGTCCTTAGCTACATTTCAAACTAGAGCATTTTAGGCATCTACCATCACTGACCCTAAGTCCATAGATGGAGACCCAAGATAGAAAGTGAATTGATGTTTTAAGCTATTATATTTTCATTTTAATTTAAATATACATGGTGATTTGGCTAATCTCATCTTGTCTACTTTCTTGCAATTAAAATGAGATTATAGTTATGAGTTTATTAGATGCATAATCGAGGGGATATCATCCTCAGTTGGCTCCTTGGAGTCAACATAGAGTAGCTCAAGATCATACATAAGGAGACATTGGGACATCATTGAGCATGTATCATAGATGTGAGAATATTTAGAGACTGTGTAGTAGGTATAGGAATAACGATAGGCCACTAAGAAACAACTTCAAGGCATGGTCATCAAGATAACAAGGAGGAGAACCTCTGGAAGTCACTCATGACCCACATCATCACATAAAAAAACCTCTTAGCCACCTCTACCACCTAGGCTTGAGGGTTCCAACAACCATCAACCATAGAGATATTAGGTGTATAGGATTACACACCACATTTTGACTTAGTGGTGATATATGTTGTATATTTTGTATAAAAATATTGTGTGTGCTTGATGCATTTTTAGAAGTTTTACATTTTTTAGTCCAAAACAAGATAAAATACTTTATTGCTTTGATTTAATGAAACAAAAATTGTGATGAATATACATGCATAATTTAATATCACTATAATTGATTAAATAAATAATGCTACAAGGATCAAATTGATACATCTATGATTTAGTCAAACAACTTAGTAAGTGTTTAACTAAATGAAATAGGTGATGATGTAATGTACTCATGCCTATGCTAATTTTCAATGTGATCTATCTAAGTGTTTTCTAACTAAATACAACATGGTTTAAGTAACATGTTACATGAAAATATTGAACTATATACTAACAAAAATGTCATTTCATATATTGCATCCCTATGTAATTTTTCGCTTATCTAGGCCATATTTTAGCATGTGTAGCCTCCTACATTAGGTTCTATTCAACCCAGTGTAATTTAGAATGTTTTTCTAGAATCTTCACTCCAATTAGGACCTCTAGTCAAAATTTGGGACCACATTAGGAGGAACAATGCGACCCAAGTTACCTAGTTCCCTAATGTTTTTCCCCAAATTGAAACTATGAAATGATTATAAGGTTTTAGAAGAGATTGTAAACCAACATTAGCTTTATTTGAGTTTTGCACCCTAAAATTATTGAGAGAGGTATAAAATAAAGCTTCCCTCCCTCATTTAAGAAAGCAATTCAAACCAAATTTTAATCATCTCAATTCAATTGGAGCTCTCAACTATAATTTTGCATCTCAAGTACTCAAGAGAAAGTTTCCAAACATTCAAGGCATTTTATCCCACCATGTTCTTCACTATAGAAAGCTTCAAAAATCTTCACACGAGCATGCCTTTGATGATTTATTTTTAGGGTTTTATGAGTTATTCTATTGTATCAACACTTTTAATCACCTTCAAAAAGAAACCACATCATTAAGGTATAAGACATTTGGATTCTCAAATCTAGTCTTTGATACATATCAACACACTTTCCTTTCTTGTAAATTTTATTTCAATTTAAAGATTGATTCATAAATTATAATTTGACTTAGTAAAATCCTTTTTTACACATCATTTTTCCTCTTTATGTGTGTAAGTACAAGTGACAAATGCATAGAAAGAGATACAAGTAGATCAAGAGGAGAGATATAGTATGCAAGTTGTTAGATCAAAAAGTGTCAAGAATAAGGTGACTTGGCTGCCATAGTCCAGGGACAAGACGACCAAGTGGCCTTAGTCCTCCCATTACAACCAATAATTCAAACAACATGGTAGTTATGATTTTTTTTACCATATCTACCTCCCAAATTGGTTTTTCATTTCCTAGTCATCCTTTGCATGCTAAAAACCATAATTTATTACTATTTAGCCCTAGATCTTGAATTTATTAGTCATAACTGCATAATCATAGTCCTCCATAGTGAAAGATCATTGCATCCACTTATCACTTGACCCTTCTTGATCCTAGTAGATAATCTTCCTTACTATTTAAGAGAGGAGATAGGCCTAAGCTTCCTAGATTGTTCATGCAAGCTAGTGAACCTTATTTCCACATCTTACATATTGGTGAACTTGATGTGTCTTTTATTACCCTTAATTATAATTTATATTTTTAGATCTTATTTGTATGCATTTATTTAATCTATATTTACATCATGTCATTGCTATATTTTATGCATATTAAGATCTTGATTCACCACCTTACATTTTAATGAAACTAACATCTCTTACTCTTGCATACTTATTATTCTTGGATGTAATTTTCGTATCTTTCATTTTTATAATGGAATTCACTAAATTGTATTGGTTTTCTATTTCATATGTAATTACATTGCTTCCTAGTTTTATTTATCAAAATCATGTGTTAGATAATGGCTTCTTTCACTTCATGTTACTAGTATTCATTAATGGTACTCTTACATATGACATCATTATAATTTAAAAAGTATTTCCTACTTGTAAATCATTTCACAAAAATTATCTATATTGTATGTTTCTACATCATTATTTTCTTAATAAAATTCATGCATCATTGAAATGAGCAAATTTAGTACCTCTCCTAGGTTATCTTTTGTCAATGAGGAATATTTCATACTCCTATTCATACTATTCCTAATATATACCACCACATTAGAGAGTGATAGTTCCTCTCCTCACAAAGGTAATTGGATACAAGAGACTAAGAAAGTCCATTTACTTCCTTAGAACCTCTTTATTCTCATAGATCTTATCTTTTCCATAAAAATATTTTAAATCGAAGATGATTTTGTGATCATTCATGATCTATCTCCTAACATAACATTTAGGATGAAGCCGTAGATGATCCTTCTTATTCCCAACCTAAATTTTACTAATGGTAATAGGATTCCACATCTCCCTAAAGAGATAAATATTCCTACCCATCCTCTCACAACACCCTTCCATAAACCTCATGATGAAAGTATTCTACCCTCTCAACTAAAAGCTTATTATAATGTAGGATATTACATTACTTATAAATAAATATATAGTGAACAAGGTCTTCCAATAAAAGAAAAGGGAATAAAGGTCTATATAGATACTCCTTCACAAGTCACTATAAATGATATAGGATATTCAAGTCAAGCAAACATTTATCCTTCTACCTCTAATCCTAATCCTCCACATTCTTTACAAACCCTTTTTCCAATAGAAATAAATATCACACCACATATAGAAGATTGATTGGTCTTAGCTAAAAGAATCTATTGAAAACTTAAATATGACAAAAAAATTAAACTTCCTTTTTATTATTCTGGAAAATCTTACAAATAAAAAGATCAAAAGAAAAATATTCTCATTCTCTCGTTTATTGTGTTCAATTTAGAAAATTTGTTCAAGATTTAGTGGATAGATCTAGTATTCATATTGCAATAAAAATAATGTTTTTTCTCAATGTTAAAAATATAGTGCATTATCAATCCCTTTTCCTATTATGTTGTTCCATACTATGTAATCTAATTAGTTTTCTTTAATTGAGGGCTCTTTGTTTTGAATAGTTCTACACTTTAATTTAAAATCATACCTTGTGGTCAACACAATAGTTCTTCTCCTTGCCTTCACACTTGGAAGGAAAGGTTTCATTTCTCAATCTTGATTCCTTTCTAAGGGTCCACTTTACTTAGTGAAGTGGTATTTTTTTATTATGTGATGTCCTTTCTTACATGGAATTGTTTTCTTTGATCAAGTATTCTCTCTTATGAAAGAGGTGTGTGTCTTGTATTAAAATCTCTTCCTTGTTTGAAATTGTATATCTATCATTGAAAAATCCCTTATTTTGTGGCTCAAAGTTTGTTATCTTTTTTCAAGAGTCCCTTTACCTAGAATTGGGTAAAGTGGACACTCTTGTTCTCCTTCCCTTGTTTTGATCAACAATGATATTTTTGTTCAAAATCTCCTCTTGGAGGTAGATGTCTTTGAGAAAATATTTCTTCCTCCTTATCCCTTATACATCTCTCATAAGGATCCCTTTACAATTATTTCAAGATATATTTATAACCATCTCTCCCTTGGCTTAAAAGAGCTATGCCTCTTTGACTAGGGTTGCATGAACATTATTGCCTAAGTAATATATCATTGGTGTTGAAGGTGGGTATTCTTGTTCTTATTTTCCTTAAGATGCCATCATAGCTTTATGTTTCCATCTTAAGGAGGGGGGCATATATGTGGCCTCCTTTTGTATCATAGAGTGAATTTCTTTGGATACAATGCTTTCTTTGGTTATCCTTTTGCACTATTTTTAGTAGATTTCCTTGGATACAATGCTTTCCTTGGTTATCCTTTTGTATCATTATTTACTAGATTTCCTTGGTTATCCTTTTGCACAATTTTTAGCGGATTTCCACAAATACAATAATTTTCTTGGTTATATGTTTGCACTATTTTTAGCAAATTTCCTTGGATATAATGCTTTCCTCGGTCATCCTTTTGCTCTATTTTTTTAGCAGATTTCCTTGGATACAATTCTTTCCTTGGTTATCCTTTTGCACAAGTTTTAGCAAATTTCCTTAGATATAATGCTTGACTTGGTTATCCTTGGGATTGGTTGACTATCATAAAAAACTTGCTAGGCTATTTGACTTTTCCTTTGTACCAGTACATTTTTATAGACAAGTTAACTAGCATAACACAATAAGCTAGAATATTCAACTACCTTTGCAAATAAATATCTCTTAGAATGAGTGGAAATAGCATAACACAACTTGATAGACTATTTTTTACTCTTTCTCCTCTTTTATCTCACGAATCACACAACATAAAATAACTTGTTGTCTAGCAGAATATATTTTCTTTCATGGTCTCTCTCTCTCTCTCTCTCTCTCTCTCTCTCTCTCTCTCTCTCTCTCTCTCTCTCTCTCTCTCTCTCTCTCTCTCTCTCTCTCTCTATGAACCCATAAGCATAACATACCTTTCTACTTGGTTGGATCATCGAGTCTTGTCTCATATTTAATGAATGTATGCTTTTCCTCTTTTCATGTGACCACATGTGCTCTTGAAATAACATTATGAGCATGATACTAGTAGTTCAAACATTTTTTTCATTAAGGTCTCTTCAACTAGTTGATTTGGAGCCTTTTTTAAGAACTAATCTCATTTTTTTGTGTTTTTTTTTTTGTCTTTGTTGGCCTTTGCCTTTGTTTTGATTTTTTTATTTTCTTTTGTGTGCTCCTGCATGTGGTTGTACAAGTTCAAATCCTTTATTTGGAGGCTTTTTCCTTTGATCTTAGTGGTGTCTTATCTATTTGTAGTCTTTCCCATAATCATCTCTCTCTTTCTTCTACTTTACTATGAGTATGTCTAAAGACTCATACTCCTAATTAAGTGGGGGTTAAATGTATCCTTAGCATTTATGGCCTCCCACATCTAGTTTCATTTATCCCAACCCAATTTTTTATATAATTATATCATCCTCTCTCTAATTAGAACCGCTAGCTCAAATTTTGGACCACATTGGAAGGAACAAGGTGACCCAAGTCACCCCATACTTTGATAATTTTCCCCAAATTGAAACCATAGAATAGTTCTAAGGTTTTAATAGGGATTTTAAATGTTTGTTTTCTTTCATCAAGTTTTGCACTCCAAAATGGTTGGGAGAGGTATAAAAGCAAGCTACCATCCCTCATTTTGGAAAGCAAGAATTTAATCCATAACTCAATGATGTCAAGTCATTTGGATCTCCCAGCTACAATTTTGCATCTCAAGTCATCAAGAGAAAGTTTCCAAACATTCAAGGCATTTCATCCCATTATATTATTTGTTGTGGAAAGATTAAACAATCTTAATTGAAGTATATCTTTGTTGATTTATTCTAGGAGCAAGGTGACCAAGTCACCTTAGTCCTCCCAATTCAACCTAAAATTTGGATTGTAGGTCAGTTATAGTACGTGTTTTCTAGATTTTCCTCTAGTGCAGGGGAACTTAGGAGGGAAAACAACAAAATGGAGGCTCAAGGCATGAATGGGGGATTTAAGACATCCAAGGAGATCAATTGGAACCTTTTGAAGCCCATTATGACATTTGGGGGCAATAAATGTGATAAATTTGTAATAGGTCCTGAAGGTCCTACTAAGGACCTTAGGACTAAAAACATGGATGTAATAGGATTTTAATGTCTAGAGGGTCTAAGAGATATCAAGAAAGTTAAATAAGTCATTTGAAACCCTTAGGTGGCAATAGTTATGGATTCAAAGTAGATATAAGTCATTTTGATTAATTTGAAAATTCACATAGTCAAATAGTAACAGTTAGTTGTCTCTTGGAGGGAAAGGAAGTTTAAGAGTCTTTTGGATTTGTAAAGGAATCCAAACCATTTTGAAAGTGATGGGGTCGTTATAGGAAGGTCTTTAAAAGTTTGGACTGATCATTGTATGGATAGGAAGCCAAGGTGTATAGACTAAGACACAACAATTCAATAAAAACACTATTTTCTATAATTTTCATGGTTTCTTTGATTTTGTAAAGGTTAAAATTGATTATTGTATGATTATAATTCATTAAGAACCTTTTTAGAGACTTATATATCTCCTTTGAATGCATTTAAGACAAGTTTTAGTCTCAATTTTATATATCTGGTGTTGATGGTCAATTAAATTCTTTGTTTTCTTGTAGCAGTTTAGTAGTTTGAGTGAAGATGGTCATTCGATGAATGATTACTATTTGAAAAATATAGAATGACCCTTACCTAACATGTACAATACTTTTCTAACATGACAATGTGTAGATGAAGTGAGGAATTTGGGTGATCACCGAGATAGTCTAGGGAAAAGTTGATGAAAATAGTTGCTAAGGTATAACAGTGAGCATTCTAGCTTAATGAGGGGTATTTTTTTTTTATGTTTTGAAGCATCTTTTCATGTCAAACTAAAGGTGATTCCATCATTTTTGGGGTGGAATAGTGATTGGAGAAGTGACATTGAAGAAGTCCTAGATTTAAGGGTTTAAAGAGCCAAATTGGGGATTTTGTGTTTGTAGAGACCATAGGGTCTAATTGAGTTGTTAATATTTCATTTGGAGTCATTTTGGAAGATTGTTGAAATTATTGAGGTCAGGGGTTACATCTAATGTTGGGTTTCTTTGTAAAATAAACACTTTTTATGCTTGATAACCGGGTACAATCATGGGTTGGGTTGTTTGGTCCAAAACAACACAATCTAAGGTTTGGATATGTTATCATATGTCCAAATGGGTTTTAGATATTGGTTATATTTTGTAGAGTTTTTTGGGAAAGTGTGGATAAATTGTTTGATTTAGGTCATTGCAGGGCTAATAGGGGGCTCTAGGCCTAATTGAGGAAATTGAGAGTTTTGGGAGTTGGGTGTTGGGGTAAACCTTAAAACCACTTGAATTCAATAAAAATAGACTAAAAACATCATCCTTGGTCATTGGGAAGGTGTTTGATCCTTTGGAAGCATTTGGGTGGCTTTTGGAGCCAATAGAACTAGTGTTTAAACCTCTCAAATTTGATCTAATTGCCATTAAAGATTTCTTCTCCCAATCCCTTTGCATAAGGTGGTATCAGAGATCATTAGTAGATCTTTATGGGAGTTAGGAGAAGAGGAATTTTAAAGTTATGGCACCTAAGAACCAGATGGCTAGGGAGATAAAGGAATTGAAGGAGGCCCTTGAGAATGAGAAGAGGGAAAAGAGAGTATTGGAAGCAACAAAGGAGAGGGAAGAAAGACAGATGAGAAGGGAGATACTAAAACTAATAGCAAGGATAGAGGCCTTAGAGAAGGAAAGGGAAGAACATAAGAAGGAAGAGGTTCATGAAGAAAAAAACGAGGGTGAAGACGGATACATTGAGGGACAAGCAAGTAGGGGTCATGGAGCAAAGGAGGATCCTGAAGAAAGAAGGTTTATGAGACTGATTAAGGAAATACAAGGTACTGGTGGAAAGATTCATGTTGATTTACCAATCTATCAAGGCAAGATGGAAAGGAAGAGGTGCTTGGATGTCTAGAAGTACTAGAGAACTACTTTGATCTTGAAGATATAGAAGAAGAAAAGAAAGTGAAGTTTTCCAAATCAAGGTTAAGGGGAATGAATCTTACATGGTGGACAAGCATTAAAAATGAAAGGATAGCAAGGGGATTGAACAAAATCTCAAATTGGGAGAGGATGAAGACCATAGTAAAGAGTCAATTTTTGCCATCAAATTTTGGAATTTGAATAAAGATGAGGATGAATAACTTGAAGTAAAGGGACATGGGTGTTATGTCCTATATTGAGAAATTTCACACCCTAAGCATTATGGGAGGAGTGGAAGATGAAGATGAGAAGGTGGATAGATACATAAATGGCCTAAAATACAACATATAGGATGAGATAGGGTTAAGTGTACCAAGAACCCTTGGAGAATGTTTTCAACTTGTTGTTAGAGTAGAGGAGAAGTTGAAGAGGAAGAATGAAAGATAGAATAATAGAGGAGGTAGAGCCATGAAAGGAAGAGGTGGAAGAATAAATCCAGATGCAAAAAATGATAATGACAAGGATAAAGGAAAAGATCTCAAATCAGAACAAAGACGAGGCTATAGAGGTGGAAGGTTTGGAGGAGGAAGAGGAAGTGGTGACTTCACTAGGTAAATGTTTTCATTGCAATGAGGTAGGGCATCAATCATTTAGGTGTTCTAAGTGGAATGAATCAAATCAAGGAAAAGATAGGAGAGTACACCTCATACAACAAGAAGAAGATAAGAATGAATCTAAAGTGGATTATCCAAAAGTAGGAGAATGTCTTCTAATGGGAAAGGGAAAACCAATACAACCAATACCACAAGTGAGTATCTTCAGAATAAATTGCTTGAGTGAGGGTAATGTATGCAAACTTATCATTGATTCTAGTGCACATAGTAACTTAGTTGCATATGAAGTTGTAAACAAATTGAATTTGAAGACTTTTCCTCATTCTACACCATATTATGCAGCATGGGTTAGTAAAGACCAAAATATTTTGGTTAAGAAGCAGGTTTGGATTGATTTTTCAGTTGGTGCATGTAAAGATAGTGTTTTATGTGATTTCATAGATATGACTTATGGGCATCTAATCTTGGGTAGACTGTAGCAGTGTGCAAGGAAGAACATTCATGATGGTTATTCAAATACTTATTTGGTGCACAAATATATTGAGAGGTATGAGTTAAGACCATTGCTTTTGGATTCCTTGAAAGAGCATTTTTTAATTTGTTTTAGAGACAAGGTAGATACTGGTTAGAAGATAGATACAAAGTGGCAACAATATAAGAGGAATGGTAGTCCTAATGATGAAGGGCTTTGGGATTTGTAATGTGTGCACATAGGGACTATAAGCTATCATATTATTGAGTAGGTGAAGGATGAAGGAGTTGAGAAGTTGTAGAGGCAACATGTGGAGAATATTGGGGCAGGAGTACAGTCCCAATGCAAACAACATTGTCCTAAATAAGGACATCCAAATCTATGTTTTTCTTCTAAAAAATTTTGTAGTGTGAATGTAGGTTGGAAGGGTAGAAAGTAGGTGACTTTGGGGGATTATTTGATCCCTAAACAAAGGACGTTGCAAAGGCATGATCAGACTGATGATTGGAATCCATTGCCTAATTTTTGGGACAAGAATTGTTTCATTTTTTGGGAATATGGTGCAGGGGCACTTAGGAGGGAAAACAAAAACATGAAGGCTCAAGGCATGAACGAGGGCTTGAAGACATCCAAGGAGATAAATTGGAACCTTTTGAAGCCCATTATGACATTTGGGGGCAATAAATGTGATAAATTTGTAATAGGTCTTAAAGGTCTTGATAAGGACCTTAGGACTAAAAACATAGATGTAATAGGAGTTTGATGTCTTTAGGATCCAAGAGATATTAGGAAAGTTAAATAAGTCATTTTAAGCCCTTAGGTGGCAATAGTTATGGATTCAAAGTAGAAATAAGTCATTTTGTTTAATTTAAAAATTCAAATATGCAAATAGTAACGGTTAGTTGTCTCTTGGAGGGAAAGGAAGTTTGAGAGTCTTTTGGCTTTGTTAAGGAATCCAAACCATTTGGAAACTAATGGGGAAATTATAGGAAGGTCTTTAAAAGTTTGGACTGATCATTGTACGGATAGGAAGCCAACGTGTACAGACTGAGACACAACAATTCAATAAAAAATACTATTTTTCTACAAATTTTAATGTTTTTTTCTTTTGTAAAGGTTCAAATTGATTCTTGTATGATTATAACGCATTAAGAACCTTTTTTTAGAGACTTATATATCTCATTTGAATGCATTAAAGACATGTTTTAGTCTCAGTTTTATATATCCAGTGCTGATAGTCAATTAAATTCTTTGTTTTCTTGTAATAGTTTGGTAGTTTGAGTGAAGATGGTCATTCCATGAATGATTACAATCTGATAAACATTGAATGAACCTTCCCTAACATGTACAATACTTTTCTAACATGAAAATGTGCCGATGAAGTGAGGAATTTGAGTGATCACCGAGACAGTCTAGGGAAAAGTTGATGAAAATGGTTGCTAACGTATAATAGTGAGCATTATGGATTAACGAGGGATTTTTTTTATGTTTTAAAGTGTCTTGGAATTTCAAACTAAAGGTGAATCCATCCTTTTTTGGGTGGAATAGTGATTGGAGAAGTGACATTAAAGAAGCCCTAGATTTAAGGGTTTAGAAGAGCCAAATTGAGGCTTTTATGTTTGTAGAGATCATAGGGTCTAATTGAGATGGTAATATTTCATTTGGAGTCATTTGGAATATTTTTGAAAGTATTGAGGTCAAAGGTTACATCTAATGTTGGGTTTATTTGTAAAAGGAACACTTTTTATGCTTGATAATCGAGTACAGTTAGGGGTTGGGTAGTGTGGTCCAAAACAACACAATCTAAGGTTTGGATATGTTATTATATGTCCAAATGGGTGTTAGAATCTGGTTTTATTTTGTAGATTTTTTGGGGAAGTGTGGAGAAATTGTTTGATTTAGGTCACTATAGAGCTAATAGGGAGCTCTAGGCCTAATTGAGGAAATTGAGAGTTTGGGGAGTTGGGTGTTGGGGTAAACATTGAAACCACTTAAATAAACTTGAATTAAATAAAAATAGACTAAACACATAAGCCTTGGTTATTGGGAAGGTTTTTGATCCTTTGAAAGCATTTGGGTGGCTTTTGGAGCCAGTAGAACTAGTGCTTAAACCTCTCAAATTTGATCTAATTGCCATTAAATATTTCTTCACCCAAACACTTTGCATCGGCCTCCTAAATTGGTCTGTCGGTTCCTAGTCACCATGTGCATGTAGAAAACCACTTTTTCTTCCCATTTAGCTCTAGATCTTGCATTTCTTAGTCATAGTCTCCCATAGAGAAGGACCATTGCATATACTTAGCGCCTAAAGTTCCTTCCTTAGGAAATTTAGACTATAACAGAGGTTGGCCTATAATCAGGGGTTCTTATAGGTTAGTAGAATGGTTAGGGGACCCAAACAAGGGTTGTGGACTTAGTAGGGAGCTTTACAAGCCATTTTGGATTGTTAGAGATAGCCTCCTATTTTTTAGGAGGGATTCCTATAATTTAGGAGGGATTCCTATTTTTTAGGGATTGATTGGGATTTTATCAAAACACATGAGGAGACCTTAGGGATCATTCTAGAGGCTTTGGTTATATTTACTATTTTTTAGGGGGGGTCCCTAATTTGTAGGAGGGGACAGTTAGTTTTCTTGCTATATTTAGACATCACCAAGATGGCATGTGCATCATTAGTTTTAAGTGGGATGGCTAGGTGATGGTATTTAAATAAAAAATAAATATTAAAGTATTGACTTAAATATTTAATAAAATAAAATAAAGTGATTAATAATGTCACTTTATAATAAATTAATAAAGTAATAAAAGGACCCCATGTCTTAGTGAGATAAGGTTATTTTAAGAGAGGGTCATTGAGGGGTATTAACACACAAATAAAAAATAAATTATTAAATGTGTCAATTGTGAATTGGTCGACTGGTGAAGTTCAATGGTTCTCATTGAGCCCACCAGGGTTCAAATCTCGTAAAGACATCTGATAAGGGATGAGGCCGGGATTGTGCCCCGGGCGAATTTGGCGGAATGGAAACCCCTCAGTCCTTGGCTCTCAGCCAAAGAGAACGAACTATTCTAAAAAAAAAAATTAAAAAAAATAAAATAAAATTATTAAATGCATAATGAGCCCAATTTACATTACCCATCTTGAGGAGACATTATTTTATTAAAATTTGGATGAATAAACTTTATTAAAATAAGAAAGTGCAATCCTAAAATCAAATCAGGGATTGAGATAATAAAAGTACAATGGAGGCATCCATTTGATCATCTATTCATTTATTTTTATAGTTAAGAATTGAGCTTGAGATCCGATGAAGAATTTGACCAGAAAATTGAAGCGTTTGGCAACAAAAACTCCCTAAACAACATGATTGAATTTGAGAAATACTTGGATGCTATGAACAACACAATTTTTAGCCTTGCACAATATAATTTCTAGTTTATTAAACACAACTGTCAGTTCATTTAACACCATTGCCAATCTAGGAAATCATAGTCATCGGTTAGAAAAAAAAACATTTGCCAGTCTAGCACTACTACATTTGGGGCCAAATTTCGACAGAAGCTTTCGACGGGTAATTTTTTATTACGAATTTGGTGTTTTTTTTTTGTAATAGGCCCCGATGGTGTCAATATTCCAATGGGTGTTTAATTGACCATCGAAATTCTGATAGATTCGGGGTATAGATGAAAAAAAAAGTGAAACGGCCTCATCATTTTTATTTCGATTGGATAGAGAAGGAGCGAAAGCTATGCGCAAGAGAAGGTATGTGATTTCTTCATCTTTTGAGCCTCTGGCATCATATTCAAATGCATTGCATTTTATTTGATCATGAATGCTCTCTGAAATGACTGCATTCTACTGGTGTCATGCCATAGCCCGTGCTTTAACTCCATTATTTGATGTTATTGGTGCTTGTGCTCAAGAATATCCATTTTTTTGAAATTTTGATTGTGTTTATCAAATGGACAGCCCGTGAGCTTCTAGCTAGGCACCATTTGTATATTTGATAGCTTAGGGCATCAAATGTATATTGTATCATTGATAGTTGAGACTTTGTTAAATGGAAATAGGACAAAGAATGATTTTGATTTAGTCTCTCTATTTTGACACCTAAGTGGCTTACAACCCTAGAGAAGTATATGCAGATTTACGGATGCAGTTGCAGAATACATAGCAGCTGATAATTCATAAGAAATCCATGCATCCAATTTGAATAAAAATTAATACAAAGAAATAGGGTTCTCCAATGGCGCAATCATCCAGACCTTGACTGTCCCCTCAACTAGTGACCCTTCAAAACCAGGTTATCATGCAATTAGTGAGTGATCCTTCATTCTCCTGGTCTGCCCTACACCCAAACATATTGGAAATACACAATACAATGATAACAAGTCTTTCATAATCCCCATTCCCTCAAGGAACACTATCAACCATCTCTTCCACATAGCATTTCACTATTTTATGAGTGGATTGTGTAGGAACAATTAACATTAAACAAGGAGCAAACTCCTCAACACATCTTGGAAACCATTGAATTCAATAATAAATGAAACCTAATAGCAACACTATTCCTTCCATAGTTGCAGGATACATAGCAATTGATAATTCACAAGAAATCCATGTATCAAATTTTTATAAGGATATCCTACTAATCAATAGGAATTTTCTTGAGATGACCAATGATTATGCATTTTGATGGTAGTGTGCTAGTTCAAAAGGATAATATAAATCTGAAACAATTTTTTTTTATTTTCTCAAACTTTAAATGTGGTTAAAGGGAAAATATTATGTGGAAAACCCACAAACCAAGCTAGCAAATGATTGTACATCAAATTATTCCTATATTCATTCAAGTATTTCTATGCTTCAACTACCTGACCTTTGAGCTTCATCTAGAGGAATGTGTAGCTTTAAGATAGAGTTACTTTTTGGGCCTTACAATAGGGTGGAATATGATCAAGATTTGTTTAGGTTGTATCTTTGTTAGTCCTATTGTTAGGTTCTTATAGTTCATGGTTTGAATCTATTATGGTTGTGTAAGGGATTTGTAGATGCTTTTTCTAACATAATTATTGGACACCATGATTGGAACAATTGGTTGTTGGCTATTGTACACATGAATCATATCTATCAATGGTTCTTTATGTTCAAGAATTCGTTGATCAATCTTTGAGATTTATTGTCCCAGCTTTAAAAGAGTGATAAAAGATATAGTAAGTGCTATCTTTTCCAAGTGTTTTGTGGGTAACATTATCTTCTAGGAGTAATTGCTAGAACCAAATTATGTTCTTTTCCTCTAGTAAATATTGCAGACACAATCATCTTCTTGGTAAAGGGGTGCTTCCATCCCCATGAGGCACTATTGCATGATTTATATTCCCTTGTAGTATAGTGAACCTAATTTAATACAAGCATGCACTATTTTGGGATCCATAATTTATGGCCCCTACATTGTGGTTGTTAGCCTAAGACATGCCTACCTTTGCATATAATAAGAGGCCAACATGAAACAAACATCCAGAGGTTAGGGGGTTGTTCCTTGTCCATAATTTATTATTTAAGTGCTAAGTGATGATGGGTATATCTTGTAATTCATACCTAGTGTGTCTCTTTCTTTCTCTCCATATTTCACATTAGGAGTATATGCTATAAAATACTAATGAAATCAACTATTGGTCAAATCTAATCAAAATTGCAATATAAAGATTAAAATAGATCTTGAAGAAATATGGGAACCATTTTTTACAGATATTTCTGAGATAACAAAACCATAGAAAGAATAGCATATAGAAGAAAGTAAAGAATAATGATCATACTTTGAGATATTGTGGAAAATTAAAATAAAGAATGCTTGGTGGTTTTATCATGCAATAAGTGAGTGATCCTTCATTCCCCTCTTCCAATGACCCTTCAAAACTAGGTTATCATGCAATCAGTGAGTGACCCTTCATTCTCCTGGTCTGCCCTGCATCCAAAAATATTGGAAATACACAATACAATGATGATAAGTCTTTCAAAATCTCCCTTCCCTTAAGTAACACTATCAACCATCCCTTCCACATAGCATTTCATTGTTGTATGAGTGGATTGTACAGGAACAGTTAACATTAAACAAGGAGCAAACTCCTCAACACATCTTGGAAACCATTGAATTCAATAATAAATGAAACCTAACACTAACACTATTCATTCCATTCACTTCTACCAAGAATAAAGCATTTAATCCATTCAACATTACATATAATCATTAGACAATTACATTTCCTGACTGTGTAGAGGAATAGTCACAACCAAAATGATCAAAACTATTTTCACCCTTGCACAAGTTATTCCAAACTTCAAGTAAAATGAGCAATATGCTATATCAAATCATTCATATTCATAGTAACCATTCGAAAGATCATCTTGTCAATGAACCCTCTGACTGTACCTCTGTGGTAGAGAAAGGAAACCTCAAAATAGAGAAAGGAAACTTAGTAAAACCAGTCTATGCCACTGTTTGTGAGGGAAACTTAGTCACGACATCAAGTATCATCTCATCATGGTCTATTCACCATGTTTCAACACCCCATTCACTCTAATCTATTCAACTTACACCATTCTTCTTCTATAGGACTCAAAGGCTTGAAACAGTATATGTGGTAAAAATTCATGAAATACTAAAGAAGACCTACTATTTGTCAGACAAATCTTCATTGTCCCCCACAAAAAACTAAGTAATAACTACTCTACCCTTAATTTGTTTAACAATGCACCATATTAGATAAAGTAGGTTCTATCACACATGGCACAAACTCTCTTCAAACTCACAATACATTGCATACATAGTACAAAACTCATGAGATTCTAAGAAGGCCTCACTCTTAATGAGTTATAAACATGCCATTATTTCAGTTTTGCTTGCGAGTTATGATATTTTTTGTAAACATGTCATTGGTTCAGTTTAGTGTATTCATTTTTGTTAGACAAATCTTCATTGTCTTCTAATTGTCTTCTTTATATAGTAGCATGTATTAATTGGCTGACAAATAAAGAAGCATTTAGACAATCAGAAGATAATGAAGATAATTGTAAATGCATCTAACACACATTTTTTTTACAAAATTGAACCAATGGCATGTTTACAACAAAGAAATAGAGTGATAATAATATGATGAAAATTGTATTCTGTTTAATACACGCCAAAGGACCAATCCCAACAATTCTTAAACATACTTTATCTGATATGATGAATTCTTAAACAATTAAGGTTGGAGTAGACATAGTTATCACACAGTTTTTTTGTATGGTACAAGGAAGATTTGGCTGATTAAGAGTGGGACCTTCTTTAGAATCTCATATAAATTTGGCTGATTAAGATGAGAAGAAAAACATAATTCATTAATTAAATTTTTCAATTTCATGTATTTTTTCTCCTATTTATTAGGTGCGTGAGTTGAAGGTTGAATGTAAGAGTCTTATAATGTTGTGTTACCTTTGGATCTCGAGTTTTTGATTCTCCTATGATGATCTTTCTCAACAAGTATTTTATTCTATTGTTATTTTTTGAATAACATATTGGGCAAATACAAAATTGTGTACTTCTATAGGACAGTGAACACAAAATTGAAGCATCAAACAAGACTTGATCAAGTTGCAGGTGGAATGTGCACTCAAATAGTAAGTAATGTAGAATAATAAAATAAGTAATCTATCGTGTCTAAATTTTGTTATTTTTTGAGATTACATCTATGTTCTATATTCACAGAATGGTTCAAAATTGAAATTTACAATTCGATAAAAGTGCTAATGAGTGTTGTTCCCTGCACCCTCAATCAACAACTTGCCTCCATTTTATTTTGATTTACAAACTGCTATATTATTTGAATATCTTTCTTTCTTGCCACAATAGGAAAGAGTTTGAGGTGGAAGACTATAATAATAGAAGTGTTTCAATTTGGTATACTATACTACAACATCATTTCATAACTAAGTTTTTAATTTCTATATATAATTAGGTTATAGATAATCTAAGTGAAAAAAGATCATGTTAGACAATCCAAGTGAAGAAGGTAATGGGGATGTAATTAATAGATTGTGGTCAAACTTTAAAAGAAAAGGCGATGGAAAATGTTATTGTCCTTACAATATTTGTAAGGGCTTAAACATTAGAAGATTGTTAATCAAAATAGCTAAGAGACATTGTAGGGATAATGGTCACATTGAAGGAGGGTTTGATTATCATGAATTAGTAAGTTTTTCATTATATTTATTTAACAATTAATATATATATATATATATATATATATATATATATATATATATATATATATATATGAAATACACTTGATGATGAGATCATTATCATAGTTTATTTGTGTTCATCATTTTTATATAGGTCGACCTCCCTAGGGGAGTATGTGATATGGACCATGGAGGTGCGAATATTGAGAATATGGCTTTGGAAGTGGAGGATCATGGAGGTGCGAATATTGAAGCTGAAGATTATGATCCCATGGAAGATGACGATGATGCACCAGATGATGGTACTAATACATTGATCCATGAAACATTTGGTATTGGCGCAACTGATGATGATGATCAGGATGATGTTGATGTCATCCATGGTATACCTCTACTTGAGAAGGCAACCACGCCCCTTTACGAAGGCTCTCAAACAACTCTTCTCTTTATTGTATTGTTGTTGTTGAACTTGAAAGTTATGAATGGTTTATCCAACAAAACAATGTCACGTATGCTAATGTATGTCATATATGTCATTATAGTAATTAAATGGTGAAAAATGTACCATAAATATTATTAATATTAACAACTTATATTTTTTTCTATAGATTGATAGGTGAGTTCTTGTTACCACCATCGAATATTCTCCCTCGCTCATACCGAGAATTATGTGCCACTATGAAAGATATTGGAATAGAGTATCAATCAATAGATGCTTGTCCCAATGATCATATTATTTATCATAAAGAACATGAATTTTCATCAGAATGCCCTGAATGTCATACGAGTAGATATCAAACTGATCAAATAACAAAAAAGGTGCCTCATAAAGTTCTTCGTTACATACCCATTATACCACGTTTGCAAAGATTATTCAAGTGTAGTAGCTTGGCACAATTTATGGGTTACCATGCATGCAATAGGAGTCAAGATGACATTATTCAAATGCCTGTGGATGGTTCTATATTTAAGGACATAGAGGAAAAGTGGCCGCACTTTATCGAAGATCTTCGAAATCTCAAGGTTTCAGTGGCAGTAGACGGTGTCAATCCATTTGGAGAGCTAAGATCTGTTTACTCTGTTTGGCTTATTTTTTCCATCAACAATAACATTCCTCCATGGATGTCAATAAAGAGGGAGTACATTATGTTGGCAATGATTGTTCCAGGTATTTGATCATTTAATATTTATCTACATGTAATTATAAATCTTGTAGTAAAAAGGTCACAATAATTATGTAATGTTGTTGTTTATTCAACTAGGTAAATACCAAGTTAAAGATATGAATGTATATATTGAGCCTCTTATCGACGAGTTGGTGGAGTTATGAAAAGATGTCACTATGTATGACATCTCTAGACCAATAAGAGACAGACAATTTCAATTCTATGCAATGCTTGTATGGACAATGCATGATGCCCCAGGGCTAACACATTTTTTGGTATGTTATGGTGAATTCAAGTTGCACATGATAATTCTAAAAATAAAAATTAACATATTTAATCCAATTGTATCATTACCTTGTAGGTTTTCAAATAAAGGGAAAATTTGCATGTCCAGTTTGTGGTCTAAAGATGAAATCTCATCATTCAAAAAGTTTAGGAAAGCAGGTGTTTGATGAGAATAGACACTTTCTCCACAAAAATCATAACTATCGAATTACCAAAAAACATCACTATCGAATTACCAAAAAACATCTTTTCAATGAGAAAGAAGAGACTACATCTAAGCCACGAAGAATGACACCTCGCCTATGGATGTTGGAATATAATAGAATTAATCGTTAAGGTACTACCATTTTACCTAACGATTTATGTTTGGAATTTGTATATTTTTATTATATTTTATTTGCTGATTATGTGATTGATGATCGTGAATGTCGTCAAGGCAACACTACTGAGCACCTTCCAAAGGGACTAAAGAGTTATCCCAAACAATTTAGTAGGTTGCCCTACTACGAGCAATTGCAAATTGTGCATTTGTTTGATACTATGCATATTGGAAATAATGTAACAGAGACATTGTGGAAGATATTGGATGGAAGACGTGACAAAAAAAAAAAATTGTCAAAATTTGTAGCGACATTCATGAATCCAATCATGCAATGAAAAATTTCATTGAATCAAATAGAAATGGAGAATGGATTATACAAGTGCCCTTCCTTGGTTATTAACAGAACAACAAAGTGATGTCATAAAAGAAGTCATACAAAAAATTTGATTTCCCACAGAATTTGTTGCAAACATAAGCAACACCATATCAAAGAAAAGTGAATTTGGGCTAGGGTTGAAAATGAATTATTAACATACCTTCATCAAGGTAAGTCATGTTCTTTTGTATTTACAATATATTTGTAAACTGCATGTACTTCTCATTGTATTATATGAGAAAATAATGACATGATTATTTTTATAATTGTTGCAGTATGTGCTACCCCTATCTCTCCCAGAGAACTTCGATAATAACATCAAACAAGTGATATATGATCTTGAAAAATACATGAGGTAAGTAATGATATCTGTTCAATTTGTTGTATATATATATATATATATATATATTGTAAAGTCTTGTGTTTATATATTTTTGTGCCTTGAATGTCTTGTAGGTGGTTGTCATCTAAAGAAATCTATAAAGAAGATATAATATACTGGAAGAGAAGAATTTTTCATTTAATGTGTGAAATGGAAAAGTGTCTACCTTCAACCTTTTTCAATGCACAAGAACAAGTTACCTCATACACCAAGTTGAGGAGATTGAAATGTGTGGACCCGTACACACTCAATCAATGTGGATGGTTGAGAGGCACCTGAAATTTTTGAATGCTTTGGTTCGGCAAAGAGCATGTCCTAAGAGTTATATGATGGAGGGATATATGGTATACCAAACTATGGTGTACATTATTGAATATCTTCCTAATCTTGCAGCAAAGATCTATATAGATCGCATTTGGGATCTCGACACCATTAGAAAATTTGAAGGGGAGTACTTGGTGGGGAAAGGTAGAATGAGGAAAGTGAGAGGTAATAAATTATAAGATGTTATTGTAGCTGTTAATTAATTCTTAATCTTCAAAATTAATCGGTTGTAAGTTGTCTATTTATTTTGTGTACAGCTACTCGAGAGTGGGATGCAATACATTTGTATATTGCAAACAATCAAGATTCAATGATGAAATATATTGAACAATGTCATCATTTAGGTCACACATGGGAAGCTGTGTCTTCATTGGTTAATGAAGCTCATCGTAATAGAGATCCAAATGTTACGCAAAGGGAAATAGATTTAGCACATGGTTTAAGAGATTTTTAGGTACATATAAATTTGTTAATCACTCGTACATTTATGAACTCTCAATGCATTAATTTATACATGTTTTACATATTTTTGCAGGTCAAACACCACAAGGCTATGTTTTGCAATGGTCATAAATTTCGGATCAAAAAGTTGGATGACACAAAGAAAACTTGTGATTCTGGGATAAGTGCAGTCTTTCAAGTGACTAATATTTCATCTAAAAATGACTTACATCCTTGAGAGTCTGAAAATTGATACTATGGCATTTTGGATGATATAATTGAGTGTGACTTTAATTCTTTTAGATTAGTTCTCTTCATCGTCAGATGGTATAGGCTACAACTTAATCAAAATGATCCTGATAGAACTGTTATTGAACATGACAATGGATTTCCAATGATTAATACAAGGTGGTTTAAGCCAGTTAGGTATGAACCTTATGTTCTTCCAAGCCAATGTGAGTAGGTATTTTACTCAGAGGTTCCACATAAATTGGGTTGGTCATTTGTTGTTAGACATGATCCAAGAGGAAGGTTGATGAGGTATAATGTGATGGAAGAAGAAGATTGCGAACAACTAGAAGATGATGTAGATGATGATCACGAACAACAGTTAGTCGATGATGTTTCTGACATAATTTTTCTTGAAGAAGAAGAAGATGATGACGATGATGATGCTACTGATGATGATGATGATGCCAATGATGACGATGATGACAAAGACAACGAAAATGATGGTGGTGGTGGTGATGATGTCGACGTCAACGATGATCATGGTGATTAGTTGGATGAAGAAGAAGATGAATGACATGAATGAAATGTACAGTTACGTGATCACTACTTAATCTATTTAATATTGATTTCTTGATAGAAATGTGTAGTTATGTAATCAATTCTTAATCTAATTAATTCGTGATGTACTTACTATGGGATGCTTATGATTTTTAATGTACTTACTATATGGTTTTGAGTATATGTATCATGAATTTTTTAGCTAACATTAGATAATTGAATTACATATGTAGGTACCCGGACTCCTTCACGAGCATCCCACACAGTCTCATGGATTGACAGGTATAAGTCAATACACCGTATAGAGATTAATGTATTTTACAATTTGCAAAATATCTCACATTACTTGCTATCTCTCTCATTTGATGGAGTGGAGGTAGCAACAAATAGGTATTTGTCAGATGTGTCTTCCTTGAGCGAAGAAAGTGAGTCATTTAGTATGTCTGAATTAGGAAGATCAACTAGAGGTCAAAAGGCTAGAAGGAAATTCAATAAACACATGAAATTTTTCCTTGCTCAAGGGGGGTCATGTTCTTATGATGATGAGAGAAAAGACAACATCGAGGTGCCCTCTAGGTACCAAAATATATAGAAACAATGGGTCCCCAAGGAACTTCCTCCAATAAACACTAATTTTAGTGTTAAAGGCAAGATATATCGTATTGCACCATCGTCAATACATGGTTTGGGCCTATTTTCTATGGATGGCATAAAGGTCTCTTACAAAAAAGTTGTTGAATTGATGGAGTATGTTGGACCTTGTTATGATTACAAAAGTTGGATGTGAATTGTTCAATATAAAAAAGTATGCGTAGGTATGCACTCTCGGCAAATTATATTCAACAAAAAGATAATGAGCAAAGTAAAAGAGTGGCTATATAAATTGATGGAAGGCCAAAAGCATCAGGGAATATTGTAGGTTTTATAAATAGTACACGACCTCTGTAAACTGTTAAGCAACCCAATTGCATATTTGAGGCGCGCGAGGGAAATTATGTATTTGTATGTGTGATAAAATCAATAAGTGTAGGAGAAGAGCTACTTATTGATTACAATTTGAATCGCATAAATACAAATAATGTCACTATCATTAGGGTGCAGGTACATACTATGTACCAATAAATAATTGAGTTTTTTTGCCAACCACATTTAGAGAGTCTCCTCACCATCCACCTCATCTCCATCATCATCTTCTAATGAAATTTATTAATGTAGTCCTTTCTAATTATTGGTTAACTTTAAATAATAACACAGGACCACAACATGGAGCAACCATGTAGAGGGGACAATGATGATCATGAATGCACTTCTTCCCAGCAGGTAAACCTCTTTGTTGTTGTACTACAAATTAGATAGAAGCAAAATGTTAAATAAAGTTTTTTATTATATTCTTTTCATCACTATTTTAGATTAATTCTAATAGTGTTAGTAATATTGTTGTCACAGACAAGTGGTCAATAGAGAAAGGGAAAGGAACCCGCAGTCCCTGAAGATGAGTCCTTTAACAAGGACCTAGTTGCTGATTTGGCTAGTTGTGATGAGTCGGCCTTTGCATTTAAAATATGCCTCCACAAAATTGGAAAAAAGATTGGCTGAATTGGCATCTATATTCCCTCCCACTCTTGAGTCACAAAAGAGGGCAACTAAACTGATGCAACTATCTCAAAATTATAGAGTAAGTATTAATGTAATTTTTAATTATAACAAAAGTTCAATAATACTTTTTATGTTATAGTAGTCTTTTATGTCATTAAAAAATAAGTGGATGTGTTGCTTTTACAACTTTTTTTGCATAATTTTGATCCTCACGTCCATGATGAGGGTACTGCAGCTGGTTCAGGTAGATCGCATGTTCGACTATTTTTTTTTTACTCTCTAACAATATTGTCCATGCTAATCACTGGTTTTATTATGCTCTAACAATCTTTTTCTTCAGCACGTGTCAATGATCATTTACTATCGCCGTCTCATACGATGGCACGCTCAGATGTACAACGTCCTGCAATGTCAGCAACACATAGTATGGCCATAGACGCCATGGCACCACCTACTCGTACACAGATTTTATTTTTTCTATCATTATATATATGTTTATTTCCCTTGAAGTGTTCTTTCTTAGGGCCATTTCGTAATGGATTCAATTTATGCAACAGAGGATGCAACACTTGATGGTGATTTTCCTGGATGTACTAGTATTCCTAGTATGGGAACGGTGAAGGATTGCATATTGATTGTGAGCAAAGAAGGAGTTCCCTTGAAAATAGCAAAACTTCCAGGTACTTTAAAGATTGGACCTTTCTTTTACTATACAATCATATGTTAATCACACCTTGCATTCAATATGAGAAGCTTACATCTATTGTATTCTTATTTTATACTATTATATCCTTTGACTAATGATCCCATTATTATTTTGTAGGGAATGATGTTTTTTATAGTAAACTTAATGATGAGTGTTTGCGGATATTTGGGCCCACCATCTGTACAAGGTGGAACATCACATCCAAACTAAAACCCCAATCCACTATTTTGATTTCATATCATTGCTAAGATAGTTATCATTACATCCATTTTTTAATCTAACACTATTTTCTTTCTTAAAAGGTGGAAAACCCAAAATCAAAAGTTAAAGGATGATCTCATAAAGAGTATGACAAACTTTTTTGGACATCGTGCATTTGATAAGGGTAAGCTCCTTCAAAGAGCTAGGTTATGTTTGAGGTATATTAGGGACAAGTACAGGTGTACATTAACCAAAAACCTAAATTACCACCGCCCCCCTTGTATTCCTGATAAAGAGTGGAAATCTCTTATTCTGGATGCAAATGAGAAAACTATAATTAAAAAAGGAAATACACCACCAGAGAACAAAAGAAGGTATGTGATACTATTAAGAATGTAATTATCTACTAAAAACTCTTCATATTTATATGAACTAACATATTTCAATCTCTTCATAGATTGCCTGACACATCAAAGGCAACAAAGGCAAGACTAAAAAAGCACGGGCAACACAAGCTAGGCTCTGGCGGTTATTTGAAACTTGCTGCACAAGTTGTAAGTGTTAATATTGTCAGAATTGAATGAGGAAAAATACAATATGTAGATGGCTTTTAACACTGAAAATAATTCTTTGATCTTTATAATATTTATTTATAATTTGAAATCTTTTTTTGTTTTGATGAAACAATAAAATAAAATTTGACGATACCAAACAAAAATGTAAGGTGCGGAGTTCAATGTATGTCTCATAGAAGAGGACAAGAGAATTGGCTTTCAACAAGGCTATAAAGCTGTGACAGAAAGAATAAAAAGTGCATAAGGTTCTACTGATGGATCCGTCGCAGTAAGTAAGCTAAATAGATGATATTTCAAATTTAATTATTTACCAATTAGTTTATTTGATGTTAAGTTCCAACATAAAGTGAGTAAATTTGTTTTAAGTAAGAAAACAATGATAGCATGAATGCGTATGAAATTGAAATGCAGCCTGCCGATTCTTGCCGTACACAACCTGTGTGTGTTGATGACAATGAGGATGTGCATCACAGTAATACAAGTAAACATCTTAAATTGATTGGTGTAGTAATACAAATTTAATTGCAATTGGTGTTTGTATTAATGTAACAATTTGTATTGCAGTTGTAGAGAGTGTAGAGGCCATTGCTAATGAGCATGTTGAGGTTGAGGCCGAGGCCAGACAAATTGACCTCGATGTTGATGATGTGACTAGATCAAGTAAGGAGCTATACGATTATGGCCTGTAAAGTACTGAAATACTTTAAAATGTTTTTAATGTTTTTAATTATAATAAAATATTTTTAATTTAACCCTTTTATATGTTATTGCAGATGACCCCCCTTTGCATCAACAGAGAACTAGGCGTGCATTGAGATCTAATGAGAGGGTAGATGATCATCATGATGATATCGATACTCCTCTTAACGATTACTTAAAAACTAGAAATCAAAAGAAAAAAAAGAAATGATTGTCATCTATGCACCTTAATTGCTAATGATTGATTTTTATATGCCAATGAATTTAATTATGTGGTATTGAATGTTCATAAATTTTATAATGTGTTAATGAATATTATCGTGTGATAATTAATGAATGTCACATTTTATTAATGTGTGAATGAATGTTAATGAATGTTATCGTTTGATAATTAATGAATGTTACATTTTATTAATGGATGAAATAATGAATGAATGTTAGATGTTAACAGGGAATTTAGAGTGATTTTAGGGGGGGGGGCGCAAATGAGCTTCCACCTTCACGTGGTTGGCCCTATTTATTACAGAATATAAAACTATTCTCGAAACAAAGTGAAGCTCAATAAGTTTGTTCCTTATATAGGGTCTCAAGTGTAGCTTTTATCTCACTCTCAACATTGCAAGGCTTCAAGTGGTGTTCTGATATTGGTTTCTCCATCTCCCACTGACATCTTGTCTTTCTCCTAAGAACTCTCACCGAGCTCTGATACATGGATGAGTAGAAGATGTCCCTTACAAGCTACACATATATAATATGGTAGATCCATGGAACAAATATACTACAACATAGAATGAGTCAACTTGAATATATAGTTTCTTCATTCACAATGAAAATTCAAATTACAAGCCATATTTTAGATTTAATATTCATATTCATCTTCATCATGATCATAGCCATCACGGTCAGCATTTGGTTCAACTTCATTTGAACCACACTCCATGTGAGGTACCATTATAAGGCATGGAGTGTGGTCATACCCATGTTACCATAATAATGAGTTAGCCTATAAAATTATGAATAAAATACCTCGTGTATCATATTTATAATACTGCAGGTGCACCCGGGATTGGCCCAGGCACCCAAGTTCCTACCAAAGGAACCCAAGTCGAACCTAGAGGAGAACAAAAGTAGAATCAGAACCCAACCTCAAACAAAAAACCAGATAACTTGGCTTTTTTCTAATTCAAGTTTATTTCTGAATTCTTCTCCGATTCCAACCTGATTATTCCATATTTTGTTTTCCAATTTTCCTTCTTCCTCACTCCAAATTATGTTATGTTGTTATTTCCTTTTACTAATTGTGCTATTTCAAGGATCACCACCCATGACTTGGTTAAGATGATGAATGCTTTCAATGCCTTTATTACCAAGGAATCACCGCCCACCATTAATGAATATTAATGATCATTATTTCCTAAGGGTAATCGTTGTTTGTGTATGCTAATCACCCAAGTCTTTGGCTGTGATTTGCATGCTGTGAGGTTTATCAGAAGTGGGGGTATGACATTCTGGTTGGATTATAACATATTGACACTTACACCATGAAGAAGACAAATGATTAAATAGAAAGAGAGGACCTACTGAACCATCTTGTGGTCAATCTATATCACATTGAGAAACAACATCAAGACTCAAGAATCAGAACAATCAAAAGTTTCTTCAAGACCATGAATGATCAACAACATTCCATCAAAAAAAAAACACTAATCTATATTATCATTAAGCCATAAAATATGTCTTTAAAGTTTAGACTCATCACAAAAACTTTCAAGAAACATAGTACTATCCAAAATGAATACCCTCCAAATGATTATGATTATGTTGATGTTGATGTCTATAATTTATGTCTAATGATTATGATGATGTTGATGTCTATAATTTATTTCACTTACTAATGCTTGCCTAGATTGAATTTTGAATTTCCAGGCTGGAGAACGCTTTCAAAGTTTAGGGTTTGTTCTACATGATACTCTTAGTTACAGCTCAAATGCAACTCAACATATTTTTGATGCTGGGAAACCCACTGCAGAAACTCATCCGTAGGTGAAATTTAATGTTGTGAATCTTGACATTGTTAATGTTATTACTTTTCCTCACATTTCATATTTGTGAAAATGTTTCTTGGCACTATCTTCTTTTTCAATTCCTATATTTGCAGCTTTTTAGATCATTAACTTAAGCATTACATGTCTTTGTTCAAAGTTTATTCTAACACTATATTATATCTTATTCTTATTACAATGTTCTTTGTTGTGGGGTAGGAGGTCAATCTTCATTGTCTTCATTGTGGGGGACAGTGAAGATTTCTCTGACAAATAGCAGGTCTTCTTTAGTATCTTATAATAACATGCTAAACTGATAAAGGTGTTATGGGCATTTAATCTGCAATTACTAATAGACTAAGCATATTACTACTATGCTTAATGTTCCATTTAAATGCATTTAACACAAAAAACAAATTTACAAAACTAAACCAATGCTATGTTTACAACAAAGATGTGTTGAGGAGTTTGCTCCTTGTTTAATGTAAAATGTTCCTACACAATCCACTCATACAACAGTGAAATGCTATGTGGAAGGGATGGTTGATAGTGTTCCTTGAGGGAAGGGGGATTGTGAAAGACTTGTTATCATTGTATTGTGTATTTCCAATATGTTTGGTTGCAGGGCAGACCAGGAGAATGAAAGATCACTCACTGATTGCATGATAACCTGATTTTGAAGGGTCATTGGTTGAGGGGACAGTCAAGGTCCAGATGATTGGGCCATTGGAGGACCCTATTTCTTTGTATTAATTTCTATTCAAATTGGATGCATGGATTTCTTATGAATTATCAGTTGCTATATATCTTGCAACTGCATCCGTAAATCTGCATATACTTCTCTAGGGTTATAAGCCACTTAGAGATCAAAATAGAGAAACTAAATCAAAGTCGTTCTTTGCCCTATTTCCTTTTAACAAAGTCTCAACTATCAATGATACAATACATTTGATGCCCTAATCTATCAATACAAATGATGCCTAGCTAGAAGCTCACAGGCTTTCCATTTGATAACCACAGTCAACATTTCAAAAAAATGGATATCCAAACATTTGAAAACCAATGGCATGTTTACAACAAAGGTCTAATAGAACTCCCAACAATTCTTAAACATACTTTATCTGATATGATGAATTCTTAAACAATTAAGGTCAGAGTAGACATAGTTACCACACATTTTTTTGTGTGGTACAAGGAAGATTTGGCTAGGTCAAGTCTTCCTTCGTGCTTGCAGTCTACAAAATTAGACCTTTATTAACAATTGATCATATCAAATAACTAGTATGTTTAAGAATTCTTGGGATTGGTCCTTTGGCGTGTATTAAACAAAATATAATTTTCAACATATTATTATCATTCTATTTCTTTGTTTTAAACATGCCATTAGTTCAGTTTTGTCACTTCACTGTTGTATGAGTGGATTGTGCAGGAACAATTAACATTAAACAAGGAGCAAACTCTTCAACACATCTTGGAAACCATTGAATTCAATAATAAATGAAACCTAACACCAACACTATTCCTTCCATTCACTTCTACCAATAATAAAGCATTTAATCCATTCAACACTACATATAATCATTAGATAGTTACATTTCTTGACTGTGTAGAGGAACAGTCACGATCAAAACTACTTTCACCCTTGCACAAGCTATTCCAAACTTCAAGTAAAATAAAAAATATGCTATATCAAATCATTCATATTCATAGTAACCATTCGAAAGATCATTTTGTCAATGAACCCTCTGATTGTACCCTTGCGGTAGAGAAAGGAAACCTCAAAATAGAGAAAGGAAACTTAGTAAAACTAGTCTATGTTGCTATTTGTGAGGGTACAGTCATGATAAGTGCCTCTCAAACCTCTCCAAACATGTAAGATTGTCTTTAAATACTTTATTGATCTCTTCTAAACATTAACCAAATCAAACCTACATTTGAATCCACACACAATAACCCCAAAATGAAGGGTTTTGTATCCTTTAATGAATCTCAGTCACAGGTAACACATGGACAGTCAAACCAATAGTATCCAAAGCATTCAATAAGTGATTGGATTGTATTTAATACACACCAAAGGACCAGTTGTATGAAATTGTCAATCACATAGCATTTCACTATTGTATGAGTGGATTGTGCAGGAACAGTTAGCATTAAACAAGGAGAAAACTCCTCAACACATGTTGGAAACCATTGAATTCAATAATAAATGAAACCTAACACCAACACTATTCCTTCCATTCACTTCTACCAATAATAACGCATTTAATCCATTCAACATTACAGATAATCATTAGACAATTACATTTCCTGACTATGTAGTAGAGAAATAGTCATGACCAAAATGATCCAAACATTTGAAAACAGTGAATCGATATCCTTGAGCACAAGCACCAATAACATCAAATAATGGAGATAAAGCACAGGCTAGGGCACGACACCATTAGAATGCGGTCATTTCAGAGAGCATTTATGATAAAATAAAATGCAATGCATTTTAAATTTGTGGTCGAATATGATGCCAGATGCTCGAAAGATGAAGAAATCACATACCTTCTCTCGCGCTTAGCTTTCGCTCCTCTATCCAATCAAAATAAAAATTATGAGGCAGTTTCACTTTTTTTTTCATAGCCAAATCTTCCTTGTACCACATGAAGAACATGCCATTGGTTCAGTTTTGTAAATTTGTTTTTTGTGTAATTAGTAATTGGAAAATTAAATGTAGATAACACCTTTATCAGTTTAATTAGCATGTTATTATCATATCAGATAAAGTATGTTTAATAATTTTTGGGACTGGTCTTTTTGCATGTATTAAACATAATAGAATTTTCAGCATATTATTATCATTCTATTTCTTTATTCTAAACATGTCATTGGTTCAGTTTTGTAGATTTGTTTTTTGTGTTAAATGATTGTTTCGTGAGGAGGGGTCTTCTTCTGAGGAAATTGATGAAGATTGTGCACCTCAAAAACCAATTCATAAGGTACCAATCATGTTTCCTATTCGCTTATATTTTTGGATTGGTAAATCTCCTTATAAGTTTCATGTCCTTTATTTTGATTACTATGGATGAGATATATATCTTACATTTAACATTCAACTTCTTTACATTTTAGAACATGTAGTGTGTTTTTTGAGGATTTTACCAAATCAAATTTTAACATAAACCGAAAACACCAAACTGATATCTTGCCCTTTCAACTTGACAAAATATTTGCATTTGACCAATAACTGCAAGCAACTGAATGATAAATCCACATACTTGTATCTTTGTAAAATACCTGGAACATCAAAAAGATGGCTAAGTGGTTGCCGCCATGATTTTTATCTACTAAATATGGGAAAAAAAATACCAAAAAAAAATAAATAGAAAACATGATTGGTCATTTCAAAGAGCATTCATGATCAAATAAAATGCAATGCCTTCTCTCGCACTTGATCAACTTTCACCCACTCGTTTTCTCCCACTCATTTTCTCTATAATTGAAATAAAAATGATTTGGCCCTTTCAAAACAATGAAACGATATCCTTGAGCACAAGCACCAATAACATCAACTATTTTGATATGTGGGTACCCTAATGTTGGCAAGAGTTCTTTTATTAATAACATTACTTTGCAAGCTTGAAGAAGTGGTATATTTTGGCAAATGAAGAGTGGAAAGATGATGATATTCCTGAGATCATGGATGGACACAATGTTGTAGACAAAATGGGAAGACATCTTTCTAGCCTGGCCCTGGATCCTTCGACAATTGGGGTAGGATCCAGACCTAGGCTAAAAAGATGTCTTCCTTTCTGTTGTGGAATATAGGCTCTGTTGCTACAACAACTACAGACTGCGATGTAGATATCACAACAGTTGAGAAATATAAATGTAGGCATCATGGTCACAATTTTTTGGAGACACAACATAATTGAGTGGTATTCCTAGACGATGCAAAGAAAATGATTTCTTTGCATCATCTAGGAATACCACTCAATTATGTTGTGTCTCCAAAAAATTGTGACCATGATACCTACATTTATGTTTCTTAGCTGTTATGTTCCAGGACCCCTTATGACCCTTTACGACCCTTTACGATTCTGAGAAGACGTATATGGAGTGGAGACCAGATTGAGTACCAGTGCAAAGATGATGATTCAGTAACCTATGTCTATAAAACCTTCATAATTATCCCTTCTTTGGCCTCCACTCATTCCTCTTCTCAAAAATGGTTATCTAGAAACTTTGGATACTGTTTCTCATCCATGCACGAAATGTGCTAGTGATTATATAAAATTACTTTAGGCCTCCAAGTATTGATGAGCTGCACAAGTGTAAAATTTTTTTGTGAGACTGGGATCAATTATATTGGATACTGTGCAGTGTACATAAATGCAAGGCGATGATTATTCTCGACGATTGACAGGTATAAGTCTTCCAGGCGTTACCCAATAGCTAGGACTAAAGATAACATAGCTCAAGAGACCATCATAGTTGGTCTCTTTTTTTGGTCTATATTATTGACAAAATATTTTACCTTTCATTAGCTCATCAAATTCAAGGATTTGAAAGAATTTAATAGAATATTTTCATGTATAACGTACATTATTTAAGTTTGATGCTGAACGAATTTATATACTTCAGGCACTTGTATACTATGAGGACGGCCATAAAGAAGCATCCCCTCCCATGGCTTGAGTAATGTAGGCCATTGGAGGAGATGCTTCTTTATCGCCATCCTCATAGTCTACAAGTGCGCAAAGTAGATAAATTTTTGCAACGTCAACTTAAATAATATACGTTGTCATGAAAATATTCTATTAAATTCTTTCAAATCCCCGGATTTGATGAGCTAATGAAAGGTAAAACATTATGTCAATAATATAGACCGAAGAAAGAGACAACCTATGATGGTCTCTTGAGATTTCTTATTTTTAACGTGCATATCCGTCGCTTTAGAGTTTATTCTGATGGTAGTGCTATACATCTGACGACATTTTCCATTGGACAATACGCCCACCCATCGCCTCTCCGACAAATCAAATGTTGGAACAGTTCCTTTTCAATAATTACTACAAAAAGGAATGCTATATCTCCGACAGGCCTACCTGTCAAAAATATACTGCCCCACCGTCGCTCATCCGATAGTTTCAATGTCGGAGATATGTAGTTTTCGATAGAATTTAGTGATAGTAATGCTATAGCACTGACTGGTTTATTTTTTGGATGTTGGTTGTTGATTTGTCGCTATTCCAACAGTTATAATGTCGAAAAGTAATTTTGTTCGATAGGTAATTGTTATAGCCATGCTATATTTTGAATAGGTCTTCTTGTCAGAGTTCTGAAAGATGGACCATAGGAAATGCCATAACAAAGCTGCTATTCATGTGCAAGTTTCTGACGGAATGTGGTGTCGAAAAACTGACGGTGACCTCTTTCGTCGCAATTTTCAATGCCAAAACGGCGACGGACACATATGTCAAAATATCGACAAATGGGCGTTGCAAATCTGACAAATGGTCATCAAAATTTGACCTCAAATGTACTAGTGTAGAAATGCATCTATCATTATAGGAACTATCCATTTTTGCACCATATTTCTATAAATAGTCAACGCATTTGTAAAATCAAAGACACAATCCTCTGAAAAAATTAGGTTTGTAGAACATAAATTATAGACAAAAAATTAGGGTCCAAACACATCATTCTAAGAATCTACATAATACATCATTGCAATTGGTATTAAAAAATTTGCACCTTCATTTAAGTTTTACAATTTAGGTCATATCAATCTTTCAAAATTTTACATTTACGTAAAGCCTCATTCTTCAATTTTTTATCCTTGCATTGTTAATCAAATTTGTCCATCACTTTTAGGGTCTCAATTCTTACATTATTAATCATTATTAGGGTTTTAATCCTTGCATTATCAATCAATAGTACCAACTTTTGTCAATCATTAGCATAAAACTTGCATATTCTAGGGTTTGTACAATGATCTTTATGGTAATCTTGAGGATTGGTAAGATTATCACTTGGATCATTCTTTAGTCATTACTAGGATATCTTGACCTCATTATATCAATTGTCTCTTTGTCCTTTACCCATCATTCTTTCTTCATTTGAGGTTTAAAGTTCCCCTTTTCAATTGCCTATGTTTTCATTCATAAGGTTGTGCTCTTATATTTTTGAAAATTTCATTCTTTAGTTGTCATTGTATTCAAATCATTACCTAGTTTTTATTATATCCAATTTTGTCTCAAACATTTTCCATCTTAGTTGCATTGTCTTTCAATCAATTCCCAAAACAAAACAAAAAAGTTTCCTTTCTTAGTTGTCATGATAGCCAAATTTGTCTGAACCATTTGTCATCTTAGTTTCATCATTTATCAATCAATTCTCAAGATTACAAAAAATAGTTTCCTTTCCTAGTTTCATTATAGCCAAATGTCTCTCACTCTTTTTTCATCTTAGTTGCATTGTCTTCAATCAATTCCCAAATAAAAAATCACAAACAAAATAGTTTACTTTCCTAGTTGTCATTATAGTCAAATTTGTCTCAATCTTTTGTCATCTTAGTTGCATCGTCTCTCAATCCATCCCAAAAATAAAAAACACCAAAATACAACATAGTCTCATCCTTTCATTTATAGATATCATTTACAAATTCTCAAAAGGAAAAAGCAGAAATGGTTCCTACATAAGACCCTAGTTATAATCCCACTAGTACAATAGATTTTAATACTCTCGTAAGTTCACAACAACTACTTAAAGTGCCAAAAAATTTTCCCCCTCATCATGATGAATTCTCTTTGGTAAACCTCCAAGCTGTAAATTAGATGCAAGAATAAATTAAAAATGCGTCTCAAGATCCTAGGGTCCTTTTTGTTATGAATTCCTTATTATTCATGGGCCCCCCAATAGACATTTAGACTTACTTGCCCCAAAATGGGTATAAGTTAACACCTAGTTTTGACACATCTTATGGAAAATAGAATAAATACCTAAATGCACTCTACTAGGGCTACACAAATGTCATCTTTCCAGGTGTCCACTAGCATACCTTCAAATAGCATTTTCCATAGTGTCACTCACGTCACGAATTCAACAACATCATATATGATATAGTACACCAATTCTCTCATTAGTGTGACAACATGTACCAATATCAACCCCATGTCGACTTGTCAAAACCAAAGCTCCAAAGTATTCTCACCCATGTCACAAAAAAATACAAATGTTTTTTCCCAAATCTATCTATTCGACCACCAAATACAACAATGATTCCAAGTTAGGAAAGCACATCAATTCCCTTGGGATCTACCAACACAAATGTCCAAATTAATATTATTTCCCAAAGTGTACCTTAAATTAGAATCCTAGTGGTCAAAACATTATCTCTCAATGCATGCCTTCAAATTAATACCCTAGTGGTAAAAACTTTGGCCCTTAAGTGATTTCCTAAAATCAAAATCCTATGGGAAAAATTGTTGAATCTATATCACATTCCACTCAAATAAATCCTTTTTCTCAATCAGACTTGACTTTACATATTTCAACCCATAGATAATCTTGATGCACATCCCAACTTATGTGCCTACATCTAATATCAACCTAAGATATCAACACACATACACATACATCTAGGTTCTTACATACCAAAGTGTTAGTCGTTTTGTGGATCCCAATCCTTGATCAACACATACATTCCATTAACACCAATAGACATTACGCAATAACTAAACTAAATTACAAAACTACAATAGATCAATTAAGTGAATTGAGTACAATGAAGATGTGCCTACTTATATAGGTAAGACAATAAGAGAACATGATAACTAGGAGATAAATTATCACCCACACAAGGTGGAATCACATGTCAACCAAAGGTAGATCATCTTCCATTGTGCAATGACATATATGAAACACGTGGAGGATAATAAAGGGATAAGTGCACTATAGGTGGAGACAATGCATAAAGTGGAATGTGATAACAACTATTACCACTTAAAGTGGAATTTATCCTACACCATGTGCAACTAAATGTGAAAACTCCTAAGTGTCTCAAATGAAAACTATTATGTTATGTATTATCCTAAATAAGGCTAAGTAAAGTGTAATTAGGTGAATAATTAATTACACTAACAACCATAATGATACTTATGTTATGCGCATCTTCCCAAGAAATCTTAGTGGTCATGTAATGGAATAGTTCTCATGCCTATCGCTGAGTATATGATCATGGAAAAAATGAGCCAATAAATTCATCTCAAATTATTCCTACAACATAGTCAATCAGATAACCTGTTAGAATAACTAAGAGGGGGGTGAATCAGTTATCTAGTGTCCCAAAACAAAATGTATAATTCAAAACAAATTCTTCAACTTCTGCTACTCGGTAAACATAAAATACTTTCACTGTCTATGTTTTTACCGATTGTCAGTCTAAAACTTTATAATAGTTACCGATCAAATCTAACATGTAATATGCAAAGTATGATAACAAACAAATATCACAATCAACACATAACACAAGAGATTTAACATGGAAACCCTGTGAAGGGAAAAACCACCTGGGACCAACAACCCAAAATTGTTCACTCTTCTGAAGTGAGGTCGGTGAAGACCCAACCCTGTTAAAGGTTACAAACACATTGTTAGGTGTGACCTTGTTAGAGGATTTTAGACTAGAAGTTATCATCCAACCAGCAGTCACTCTGGGGTTGATAGGATAACAATGTTCACTCTATGAATGAAACATCAAAAGATTTTCATAGTCCACTCGGTTAAGAGATTTGACTGTGTATAATGGTTAAATATGTAACAGTAGACGATCTGCCTTGAAACAACTTCAATTGCAGTTTACAGATCAATGTTCAACTCATTCAAATCTTTCTGATCAATATACCACTTCAGATTCAACACTATATCAACTTACTGTCTGTCGGTAATTACTCTCTATAGCTTGATAATTGTTCTGTAGCTTGGTTCTCATTAACTAGTATGATCAGAATGCATGAAAACTTGTTCACGCGATAATTCTGTAGTATCCTCTTCTTCTAGCTATGTTTCAACAATGAAACCAATGTCTCTTATATAGACGAGTAAATCATTTTCATTTCCTCCATCAAATTTTTCCGCTTAATCATATTCATAGATTTTTCCACTTTAAGCTTCCTTGGCCGATGTGTCAGTAACACATTTCAATCTGCTCCATTAGATCCTTCTTGATTTATGTTAGCCATCGATCTTCATAACAAACCTTATTTGTTACCTCGATTTCATACACTTTACAGCTCATCACTTTATTGGCTAAACTGATCATTTAATTCCTTTCTATTTTGCTCGGTTAACAAAGAAATGCGTCGGTGAACACAAGCTCAGTTAACACTATGCTCAGTATACACTACATTTTGTCGGTGTATACTGGAATGCTTTATTTACCAACAACATTGCTTTGTGTCTTTCAGCTCTATTCTTCATCATAGATGAATGCAACATAATAAAGTCAATTTCATCAAGTCATAAACTCATCAACAAGTTACTTAGTGTATTCTTTATCCTCATCTGATATATACATCTTCCTCATGTAGATATTTTTGTTCTTCATCTCTTTCTCCTTTCTTCAGATGTGTTGGTATAACTTACAAGATAAGTATTATCAAGCTAGTTGACATCAATGACAACATAATACTGATTTAATCATCTTGAATATCTAATCAATAACTCCTTAGTAATCTTGAATTACAGATTCTCCATTCAGGTTCTAAATCAGTTGTAGTTCATCAATCTCTCCCTTTGGCATTAATGGCAACTCAAGTAATATGAAGTGTACCATACACATACCAAATATGTACTCTACAACTCTGTAATCAAATGTTGTGTAAGCTCTCCCTGGCTTAATATGTTTAATCACTATGTTACTAAACAACATTAAAAAAATACAGCTTTGTCATTCTCTCCCTTAGATAGTTCTCATCGGTGCATATCTCTCCCTTTCCTTTTCATATTATTTATCTCTCCCTTTGACAAAAATGCCAAAGAAACAAATAAATAATCAGCTCTTGTAGTAGCTAAGTAACTCTTTGTTGTCCAATACAATCTTTGTATCTTTGTATACTGATATCCCAATCTGTTTCAGTTCGACAAACTTAATCACAACCTTGAACAATATCCAAAGTGTGAACTATGATGCATCAACATGTGTGATCATCTAATAAGATTAGGTTGATGCAACATCCAGATCACATTAGTGATCGATAGACAAGGGATGGACCCCAAGTCTAGTCCTCAAGTATTCAAATGTGTTCTTCAGTAGAGGCTTTGTAAAGATATCTGCAAGTTGTTCTTTGGATGTAAAAAATTCTAACTTCACTTGCTTCTCTTGCTCTTTTTCTCTTAAGTAGTGATACTTAATTGATATATGCTTTGTCACAGACATTAGTACTTTCAATCATCTTATTTGTAACCTTATTCAGACATTTGTATGCTTTACTCTTAGTGGAATATCCTAAGAATATTCCTTCATCACCTTTAGAATCAAATTTCCCATTTCTCTCATCTTTCAGAATAAAACATTTGCTTCCAAAAATCCTGAAATAACTTACAGTAGGTTTGTGTCCAAACCATAGCTCATAAGGTGTCTGGTTGGTGTCCTTCTTTAGTTGTACTTGGTTAAGCACATATATAGCTATACTGACAGCTTCTCTCTAATATGTCTAAGCAACATTCTTTTGTATCATCAATGTTTTATCACAATCAATGATTGACATGTTCCTTCTTTCAGCAATCCCATTCTGCTGGGGTGTTCTCGGTGCAGAGACCTGTCTCTTAATACCATGCTCATTACATGAATTAGTAAATTCATCAGAGATAAATTCACCTCCTCTATCAAATCTTAAGCACTTAATTTCTTTACCAGTCTCTTTTTCTACCTTTGCCTTATACCACTTAAACATCTTAAATGCTTCAGATTTCTCTTTCAAGAACATAACAGTCATCAGTCTAGTATAGTCATCAACAAAAAGAATAAAGTATCTATCACCATAATAGCTATGAGTTCTCATAGGACCACATAGGTTGGTATGAACCAACTCAAGTATTTTCTTTGTTGAGTAGTCTTTGCTCTTAAAACTAGACTTAGTCATCTTACCTTTTTGACATTCATGGCACATAGCATGATCCGATTTTGACAAGTTAGGCAACCCTCTAACTCTTTTCTTCTTACTAATCTTGATCATGTTATCAAAATTCACATGACATAACCTCTTATGCCATGACCATGCATCTTCATCCTTCATTAATAAATAAGAAGATTGATCAATATCAAGATAAAATAGATTACCTCTGGATTGTGTACCGGTTTCAACAAGTCTTCCTCCATTATCATAGATTCTTACCTTTTTGCTCTCAAAAGCAAGTCGGTGGCCTGAGTTATTCAACTGTGCCACACTTAGCAAATTATAGTTCATTCCAGCTACCCAATATGCATTTTCACATTTTATTCCATCATTAATCGTTAGCGAACCTTTACCTCTCACCATACAAGGTGCATCATTTCCCATTCTAAAAGATCCACCATCATATTCATCAAGTAGATCAAATTTCTCTATATCACCAGTCATATGATGTGTACAGCCACTGTCTATGATCCATATATCATTTCTGCTTACTTTAGAGATTAGTGTTGTTTCTTCATGTTTCTCTTCTTCCTCTGAATCATCTTTCATAGCAACAAATACTACTTCTACATCATCATCAGTGTCAGATTCAGATTCAAATTCTTCGGCTATGTAACATACCTTTTTCCCTTTGTCATAGCTATCTCGATTATCTCTATTGTTGTGTCGGTAGCCTTTGTTGACTCTTCTCCCATAGCTTCCTTCAGATCATTCTTTGGATCTATCATCATCTTTCTTATTCGGACATCTAGCAGTGATGTGGCCAACTTCTTTACAATTAAAACATGCTAAGGGTAGCTTGCCTCTATACCTTCCCTTAGCTTTGGACAATCTTCTGGTCATAAGATCTTCAAGCTCATCAAGTTCATCATCGGTATTACTATCATTATCATTATTCTTATCATTCCTGCTACTAGACTTACCAATCTTCAAAGAGGACATGAAAGCGGATTCAATAGAAGGTACAACACTATTGTCAAAATTATTCAATTCAAAGGTTGTAAGCTTACTGATTGGTGTGTCAAGAGTTATGTTCGATGTCACTCTTGTTTCATGAATTGCAAAGATCCTAATCACATAAACTGGCAGCAAAGTTCTAAGAATCTTGCTTATCACTGTTTCATCATCAATAACTCCATTGGATGCTCTAATAGCATGTATTACCTCTTTTAGTCTATTTGTGTATTGCACAATGTTCTCACCTTCTTTCATCTCTATATCATCAAATCGACCTCTTAGGCTTTCTGCTCTGGCTCTCTTAACATTCGCTTGTCCCACATCTTCTTAGTTGTATCACAACCCTTGATGTCTTCAAATTTGACATTGGTACAGGCAACAACAAGCTCCATCATAGTAATATTGTGTTCATGCCTGTCCTTTAGTTGATCAAGTGTCAGGGGACCTGGTGTCGGTTTAATGTAGCCATTCTCCATCAGCTCTAGTGTAGAATTCCCAATTCCAGATATGTGCAACTTCATCCGGCTTTGCCATACTGCGAAGTTATCTTTGTTCAGCTTTGGCACTTCCCTCTTATACATCTTGAGACCTTTTTGCTGAAGTCCTTAAAACTCTGTTCTAAGCAACTGTAGCTTTGATACCAATTGTTAGAATAACTGAGAGGGGGGTGAATCAGTTATCCAGTGTCCCAAAACAAAATGTATAATCCAAAACAAATTCTTCAACTTCTGCTACTCGGTAAACATAAAATACTTTCACTGTCTATGTTTTTACCGATTGTCAGTCTAAAAATTTATAATAGTTACCGATCAAATCTAACATGTAATATGCAAAGTATGATAACAAACAAATATCACAATCAACACATAACACAAGAGTTTTAACATGGAAACCTTGTGAAGGGAAAAACCACCTAGGACCGGCAACCCAAAATTGTTCACTCTTCTGAAGTGAGGTCGGTGAAGACCCAACCCTATTAAAGGTTACAAACACACTGTTAGGTGTGACCTTGTTAGAGGATTTTAGACCAGAAGTTATCGTCCAACCAACAATCACTCTGGGGTTGACAGGATAACAATGTTCACTCTATGAATGAAACATCAAAAGACTTTCATAGTCCACTCGATTAAGAGATTTGACTGTGTACAATGGTTAAATATGTAACAGTAGATGATCTGCCTTGAAACAACTTCAATTGCAGTTTACAGATCAATGTTCAGCTCATTCAAATCTTTATAATCAATATACCACTTCAGATTCAATACTATATCAACTTACTGTCCGTCAGTAATTACTCTTTTTAGCTCAATAATTATTTTGTAGCTCAGTTCTCATTAACCAGTATGATCAGAATGCATGAAAACTTGTTCACGCGATAATTCTGCAATATCCTCTTCTTCCGGCTATGTTTCAACAATGAAACCAATGTCTCTTATATAGACAAGTAAATCATTTTCATTTCCTCCATCAGATTTTGCCGCTTAATCATATTCATAGATTTTATCGCTTTAAGCTTCCTCGACTTATGTGTCAGTAACACGTTTCAATCTACTCCATTAGATCCTTCTTGATTTATGTTAGCCATCGATCTTCATAGCAAACCTTATATGTTACCTCGATTTCATACACTTTACAGCTCATCACTTTATTGGCTAAACTGATCATTTAATTCCTTTTTATTTTGCTTGGTTAACAAAGAAATGTGTCGGTGAACACAAGCTCAGTTAACACTATGCTCGGTATACACTACATTCCGTCGATGTATACTGGAATGCTTTATTTACCGACAACATTGCTTTGTGTCTTTCAGCTCTATTCTTCATCATAGATGAATGCAACATAATAAAGTCAATTTCATCAAGTCATAGACTCATCAACAAGTTACTCAGTGTATTCCTTATCCTCATCTGATATATACATCTTCCTCATGTAGATATTTCTATTCTTCATCTCTTTCTCCTTTCTTTAAATGTGTCGGTATAGTAACTTACAAGATAAGTATTTTCAAGCTAGTTGACATCAATGACAACATAATACTGATTTAATCATCTTGCATATCTAATCAGCAACTCTTTAGTAATCTTGAATTACAGATTCTCCATTTAGGTTCTAAATCTGTTGTAGTTCATCATAACCATCATCAATTTTTGCACTACTAAGAAGACAAATAGGGAAATATTTGCCACATTCTTACAATGTTGGAGAAATATTTCTATCATGCTCCATGTCATATCCTTGAAAAAAGACAAGATCCAGATGTTCATATAAAACTACACTCTTGAGATGATGTGTGATCTTCAAATACAATGATTAGACATATTTATAGATTCTATTGAAATAGTTCTTAAGTGCAAAAGGGCACTTATAGCCAAAGGACAGATCAAGGTCAACAAAGAGACCACTAAAAATATTTTTTATAACTAGTCTTATGAAAAATATAAATATTATTCCAAAAAAAATGTGAATATCACCAATGATGGTGTAGTTGATCCCAAGGTGATCAACATGACTCAACCCATCAGATGCAAGAGCATCTTGGGTTCTTGACAATCTTACATCAACCAAAAATATTTTATTTCTTATTTTTTAGTTTGTTAATCACTAAGTTTCTTTCAACGTTCCTTCAATATTGATAAATTGTTATTGTGCACCTCATGGAGTGTTCTTGGCATCATATTTTACCTTCACCTAGGTTCACACATCGATTGGTTTCTTCAAGCATGAGATATCTTGGATTCTTGGCAGGACTTCATTATTCTTCATGTTTCACAACCAATTTGTTTTTTTCGATCTTGCAAAAGATTTTCCCAATCAACAAAGCTTCATGACTTATATCTCAATATTTCTTTACCTATGGCTAACCTTCTTGTTGGCTCACACATTATGTTTCATCATGTTGTGAGGGATTCTTATGATTTAGGCCTTGACCTATAATGTAATACATTTTCTTATTCTTGGAGGATGCAATCTTTCTCAGGATGACTTAATGCTTGCGAAGGCTTTATAAGTTATTGTACTTGATCATTGAAGGCACACATTTTTAGTGATAGTTAGTGATAGACAGTATAAAAAGATAACCTATTAAAGGTTCTAGAATCATTCCTATGTGCCTAGAATGTAAGACTGGATATTGTTGGTCCATTATAATTGATTTTTTGATAATGTGAATGTTGATCTTATATATATCTCTCATGCTTTGTTTTGTTTTTGTTGTACGACTCTTTATGTAAGGATTTAGATGACTTCTTTGAGGTCCCTCCTATCCTTGGCTGCATCATTTGATATTAGAGCAATTTTTCATTCCTAGTGGAAGTGAGATCTCTCTTCTAGATCTTGCACAGTCCTAAATTGGTTTGTTGTGGGATGTCAAAGTGAGGATATGACCCACAATTGCATAGGATTCATCTGAGATGGATCATAGAGGACATTCTAGAGGTAGAGGAAGGAGAGATGCAGATCCAACAATATTGGAAATGCTGAGACAAATTGCAACTAGGTTAGAATCTATGGAAATGACCCATAGAAGAGGTGAACATATTGAGGATGTGATTGATGAAGATGAAGTAAGAGTTGAAGAGGCAGTTGAAGAAGGTGAAGAACAACTTGAACTTGAGCAATTAGATGATAGATTTTTAAGAGCCTTAACTAGGGTTAATGCTAGATCACATTTCAATCCAGCTGATTATGATGGAAAGTTTGATTAAGATGAATTGTTGGATTAGATCATAGAGATGGAGAAATACTTTAATTATGAAGGTACTAATGATGCAAAGAAGGTGAAGTATGCTTGCACAAAATTGAGAGGAAATGTATCTTTATGGTGGGAATATTTGAAAACTGATAAACAAAGAAGAGGAGATGATAAAATCAAATCATAGGATCAAATGGTGAACAAATTGAAGGCCAAGTTCTTCCCTGTATATTACCAAGTAAGTTGCAAAGCCTAAAGCAAAAGGATCTTAGTGTGAAGGAGTATACTAAAGAATTTATAGGTTGGATATTAGATATGGTCATATAGATGACAATGTTTAAATAGTTGCTAGATATTTGAATGGTTTGAGGGTTTCAATTCAAGATGAAATCAATTTGGTTAAATTAAAAAGTGTAGAATAAGCTTACCAATATGTCCTAAAAGTTGAGGAAAACTTGAATAAGAGGCAAAAGCAAAGACAAAGAGGATTAGGTGGAAGATTTAAAAGAGGAAGAACATTTGTAGGAGGAGGGAGATCTTATTCAAATCTAAATAAAGGTAAGGCTGAATTTAAGGATTACAGGAGTTTCCATAGAAGAGGAGAATTAAGCAGTAATGGAAAAGATGACAAAAGAGGGTTTAAAGGAACCTATTTCAAATGTGGAGGAGAAAGACACCAAGCTTTTGAATGTACCCAAGGAAGTTCAAGCAAGAGGACTGAGAACAAAAATAGACCCGCTTATGTGGAGGAGGAATATACTAAATCTTTGAATCAACCAAAGGATGGAGAAGCTCTAATTGTAAGGAGAGCCCTATGTCACGAGGAGACAAATTAAGAGAAATTTTTGAGGAAGATTTTTTTCAAGACTAGATTCAAAGTTGTAGGAAAATGTTGCAAAGTGAGCATTGATAGTGGTAGTTTAGATAACTTATCTTTGGAGGAGTTGGTGAACAAGTTATAGTTGCAAAGGTTAAAGCATCCAAAGGCTTATTAGATTTCATGGATTAAGGATGATCATAAGATACTAGTAAGTGAGCAATGTTTGGTAAAATTGAAAATAGGATCTTATCATGATGAATTTCTTTGTGATATTATGCCTATGGATGTGTATCATATATTATTGGGAAGACTATGACAATATGATAGACAAGCTTTGTGTAATGGTAGAAAGAATAGGTATACTATATTTGCAAATGGGAAAAGACAAGTATTATTTTCCTTAGTAGAGACTCCTTAAAGTGAGATTTGTAACAAAGTTAGAGTTTGTTTGGTTGAAAGAAGAAAATTATTGGATGGCTTGAAGAATGATAGTATGTGTTATGCTTTGATGCCTAAGAAGTCTGATTTGGAATCAGAAAAAAAATAGCCTAAGGAGATAAAGGAGTTGTTGATAGAGTATGAAAACGTAATCTCAAATAATGTGCCTAATGGATTGCCACTTGTAAGGATTATTAGTCATTGTGTGGATCTAATTTTTGGAGCTAGTTTTCCTAACAAAGCAACACACCAAATGAAACCTATAGAGAATGAAAAATTAAATAGGCAAGGGCAAGAGTTATTGAGGAAATGTTTGATCAGAGAAAGTTTGATTCCTTGTGCAATACATGCAGTATTAGCACCTAAAAAGAATGGAGAATGGAGAATGTGTATTGATTCAAGATCTATTAGTAAAATAATGGTAAAAGTGATGAGTGGAAGAAAACATTCAAGAAAAATGAAGGATTGTATGAGTTATTAGTGATGCCCTTCAGATTGACCAGTGCATCGAGTACTTTCATGAGGCTGATGAATGAAGTATTGGAGAAATTCTTGGGTCATTTTATAATTGTTTATCTTGATGACATTCTAATTTTCAGTAAAAGAAAAGAGAATAATTTGTTGCATCTAAGACAAGTGTTTCAAAGATTGAGGGAAGAGAAGTTATTGATAAACATCAAGATGTGTTCTTTCATGAAAGATGACATAGTGTACTTAGGTTTTGTGATCTCAGTAGATGGATTAAAGATGGATCTTGAGAAGGTTAAAGCAATTGTTGAGTGGTATACACCTAAAAATATTGGAGAGGTACGACCATTTCATGGATTGGTTAGTTTCTATTGAAAGTTCATTCAAAATTTTAATTGAATTTGTTGTCCTATGATTGAGAAAATGAGAGGAGATATGAAGGAATTCAAATGGACACATGGAGAAAAAAGGAGTTTTGAATTGTTAAAGAAGAATATAACTGAGAAACCTGTGTTAGCTTTACCTAATTTTAATAAGGTATTTCAAGTGGACTATGATAGAAGTGGGTATGCAATTGGAGCAGTGTTAACTCAAGAGGGTAGACCTATTGCTTATTTCAGTGAGAATTTGAATGATGCCAAGAGAAGATATTCCATTTATGATCAAGAATTTTATGCCATAGTTCAATCTTTGAAGAAGTGGAGAGATTACCTGTTGCCTAAGGAACTTGTGTTGTATACCGATCATCAAGCATTGCAATATTTGAACAACCAAGGTAAGTTGAATTAGAGACATATGAGATGGGTTGAATTCTTGGAAAGATACACATTTGTGTTGAAGCATATGAGTGGTAAGTAAAATAAGGTTGTTGATGACTTGAGTAGAAGAAGGAAATTGCTGACAAAGATGAGGATTGTAGTGTTAGGATTTGATGAGTTGAAGACCTTTTATGAGGATGACATTGATTTTGTAGAGCCCCTGAGAGCTTGCAGAGAACTTGTTGCAGTAGAATGAATAAAATAGTTGGATTATTTCATTCAAGAAGGTATGTTATTTAGAGGATCTAAGTTGCATATTCCTAGAAGTTCAATGAGGGATAATTTGATTAAGGAAAAGCATTGTGGAGGATTATTTTGACACTTTCATATTGACAAGATAGTGGCTTTAGTGAGTGAGAATTATTTTTGGTCTTAGATTCATAAGGATGTCAGAAAGTTTATTTTGAGTTGTAGAATTTGTCAAGTTGCTAAAGGAAGTAAACATAATATTTTTTGTATTAACATAGTTTAATAATTGGGTTACATCATAATCTTCTATAGTATCTAGATTACCTCGAATCTTTACATATATGATCACATAATCTATTCTAATAGCACATTACATATAATCTCTTTTTCTTGTTAATACAAAAAAAGAACTGAATCCCTTTACAAGTCTGCAACATTGTTATTGGGGCCTCTTCTATACAAAAAAAGTATTATAAAAAAATATCAATTCCTTTGTTAACTATGTGTATTTGATCCTGGTAGCCTTCTATCTTCGAGGTGTAAATCTCTGATGAACTGATTAAGATTGTCAATTTCCCTTTGTCGGAACATATCTTTGTGCACAGAGAAGTATTGACATGATATAATGTCTTCTTTGTGAATCATTAGTTGACCGTCCCTCACAAGAGTCATAAATCTGTCCCTGGATATCTCTAAAGTAGCAGCAAACTATGACATGATATGAAAATGAGTGAATTTACATCCAAACTCAGTAAGTTGTCTCCTTCTCTTCTGAAAGATCTCTTCATTCCATTCTTTCCACAAAAACCAAATAATCTCACATGTAAGGATAGACCAAAAAGTATTCATTTTTAGATCAAAAGACTCAACATAACCAGCTAAGATTTTAGACCAAGACAGGCTAGGCTTACAATTCCATTCAACAGGAGACCCAAAGAAAATAGACCAAATACTCTGGGCAAAAGCACAATTAAAGAACAAATGCTCAAAAGTCTCAGGCATAAAACAAAAATCACACCAAATAGGTTCTCCTAGATTATGAGGTATAGTGTTACCAACAGCTAGTTTCTTTAAGAGCAAAAGCCATCTAAAACACGTTTTCTTTGGTTCACATGGGGAGTGCCAGAAAAAGTTAAAAAATATTTTCCATTTGGAGACCGGGATATCCAGCCCCCAACCAAGGTTCACCCTCTCAAAAATATCAGTCTTATCTTTCAGCATATTGTAAATCTATTTTGTAGATATCTTGTTAAAATCACTACCATCCTTACACTTAATCCATTGCATGAATTGTGTGGTGTTCATACTTCTACCAGGAAAAAATGACCCACAACTTTAGATATAATAGAGTATATCTTTTTTTGTGTGTTAGGAATGTGATATTTAGCAGATAGTTCATCCCAATACCCTAGTCGATTGTCAATCATAACATCTTGCATAAGAGAAATGCCATATTTTGATCAATTTTTGTCAGAGCAACTTTGAGTTAATGCCAAGGGCTTGTTATTGGCCTCCATCCCCCACCAAACTGACCTGTCCAACACAAAGTATGTAGGAGGACCACCATTGGCTCCCCTGAATAGGAGAAGATCCCTCACCTGGATCCATCCTTTCCATATGGACTGAAACACCTTGGAGCCAAAAATTGAAAGATTCATGTTCCCCATCATCTTTTCACAAAGAGGTACATTTCTCCACCCTTTACCTTTCTTAATACCTGATCTATTGATATTGTTCCTGACCAAAACCTTCCATGGTTCATCACATGTCACTGCTTGTGTAATCCACTTGGAGGCCAGTACCATTCCTTGATCTTTTATATCTTTTAGTTTTAGGCCCCATTTATTTTTGGGCATGCAACACCATTCCCAATTTACACAATGTCTCTTTTTATTCCCAAGCCCATCTAACCAAAAAAAGTCCCTCATAATTTTCTCTAGCTTCCCAGTCTAATAATTGGAGAATAGCCATGCCGAAGAAAAATATATGTGGTGAGCTGACAGGACTTTCTATACAATTTGCACTCTCCCAGCCAAAGATAACACATGTGTTTTCCATTTAATGTATTTCTTTTCAATCTTGGAGTATAACCAGTTCCACATGTCTTTGAGAGATGGATCAATAGAGAAAGTAATGCCCAAATACTAAATAATATCATTAGGTCCATCCCACTTCCATCCTTTTCTTTCTAGCCATTATGGGGGAGAGGGAGACCATCTAATGACTAAGGATTTGTGAGGAGCCACTTTGGCCCCCAAGACATCACAAAAGAACTAGAGCCTGTTAAGCATGTTATCAAAATTATCTTCATCCATGATAATAAACCGTGACATATCATCTACAAACTAAGCATTAAGCAATGGCTCCTTATTTGGGAGAGTAATACCTCTTACATGGGGACCTAGTTGGGGAGCTCTAAGAATATAGAATAGGGCATCAACAACAATTACAAACAAGGTTGGGGCAATTGGGCACCCCTGCCTAATGGATCTTTGGAGAATGATAGTTTCAGAGAGCTCACCATTCACATTAATAACTATAGAGGAATCCTTGAGAAGAATATCAATCCATTTACAGAAGTATGGAGGAAAACCAAATGCTTTCAGTATTCCCATAACAAATGTCCACTCAATCCTGTCATATACTTTCTCAAAGTCTAGCAAAACCATAACTGTATTATGATCTTCACTCCTGGCCTAGTGCATTGCTTCCCAACTGGTAATCAGATTCTCAAGAATGAATCTCCCTCAAATGAATCATGTCTGGGTTGGGGATATAAACTCATTCAATAGACCCCCAATTATCCTGGCAAGAACCTTAGCTATCACCTTATATGACAGATTAACTAGAAGTGTGATGGGTCTCCAATTTTTAACTAGGGATTTGTCATTATCCTAGTTAGGAAGTAGTTTAATAACACCCTTATTAATGTCAACACCAAGTGATCCCTTCCTGAAGGCTTCCTCTAGAGATATCAGTAGATCAAGCCTCCCAACCTCCATATCCCGAATCTTCTTTGGGATCGGCTTAAGATAGTCCTCCAGTTTCCTCATGTTGTGTCCAGTAAATTCTGAAGAAAAAAGGTCTTTATAGGAGCTAAAAAAGGCTTCCTTAATGTTGTTTGGGTCCATAGATACTTCCCCCTTGATCTAAATACCCTCAATACGTTCTCTCTTCTACTTACTTCTAATGATATTGAAGAAATATTTAGAACCCTTGTCACCACCTTTCATCCAATTCATCTTGGCTCTTGTCTTCTGCCCATTAATCATATACTGTTCAATGTTCCTTAATTGATATTTGACTTCCTTAATCTTTTCCTCCAGTTGGGGGTCAGATCCTTTGTGCTACAATTCTTTTTCAGTATAATTAAGAGTGCATTGAAGGGCATGTTCTTCCTGATTTCTCACAATAGCCTTTTGCTTCCCCATAATTTGATACATCTTCCTCCATGAATCCACTAGGTGACTTCACATATCCACTTGGTTCAATCCTTGATTACAAAATTTACACAAACTAGTAACCATTCTAATGGAATCATTAGTGTCTTCATCTTTAAGAGGCAAGGTGTTAAGTTTAAAGCTAGTTTTCTTCTTAACAGGATAGACTCCATCTTCACTATCCAGGGGAATTATAGCATAGATTGGGTGATGGTCTAACATAGATGAGGGGGAGACACTCACAGGGGCCCGACCATTCTGCTTCTCAAAGGAGAAAATAGATTCTTCAGCATACATCCTGTCCAACCTACAATATACTCTCAGTTTCCCAACTTGATTGTTACACCATGTGAACCATATATTCGAGAAGGAATTATTTTTAAGCCTGGGGGGGTCCTCAATCCTAAATTTCCTCTTAAAATTGGACCAAAAGAACTATTCATTCCCTTTCCAACAATGAGCATTGCCTCCACATTTATCCTCTTTATTTTCCACCATGTTGAAATCCCCAACAAAGATCCAGTGTGCTTTAGGTAGGCCATTGGATAGCCATTCCCATAAGGCGGCACATTATCGAAAATCATTAGGGGCATAAATATTACACACACCAATTAGAATATCCTTGTGTTTAAATGTAACCCATAAATCTATATGGCAGGGAGAGGACCCATTAGAGTTAATTTTATCAGCCCACTGAGGTCCTACCAGAATGGCAGTGCCTCCTTTACCTCTAAGGTGATTAGAATGAAAACCAATAGCCTTATCCCATATGAATTTCATAATGGTAATGCGTGAAACCTAACTACCTTAATCTCTTGTAGACATACAATATTCTTTTCATTGAGATTATTACACCATTTCCTAACCACATACTTTCTGTTAGACATCTCTAGCCCTCTCGCATTCCAACTGTGTATGTGCATTATTGGGGTAAGGTTTTGGGATTATTGTACAACCTATTGAAACATTCTGGCATATTCTTCCCATAATTCATACTATCATTAAAAAGGGATTGCCTTTCAACCATCTTCCTCTTCTTTTTTTTAACCTCAGTGAATGGCTCCTCAATCAAGGATTCTGCTATTTCATTGTTATTCTTGTGTCCATTGCTTATTTTAAGAGTTCCCGAAGTGCCCTTCTCTCTATTCAGGGGTCCATTAGAGTTCCTTCTAATACTCACAGCTTTATCATTAATAGAGCTTAGTGAAAGTTGTTGGGCATTCGACTTGGGAGGTGGCAGGTATTTTCCATCACTCTTTACACTACTTTTTTCAAGATTGTTACCTGGTTGGCAATCGGCTAGGGCATCGAGAGCATCCTTATTTATGGCCACAAGATCCCCATCTTCAAATAGCGGGTTATTCATATAGACAAATACATCATTATCTAGTTTATCATGACTGGCATTATTCTCTGAATTTACAATTAGCTCTGAACCTGATGTTTTACCATTATCGGTATCCACTACTTTAACCCTAGAATTATTAACATCTTTTTTAATATTGGGATTGTTATTCTCCGCTCTATTATCTTTACCATTATTTTTTATCTTACTATCAAATATGGGGTTTTGAAAGACCCGTAGGGTCAAGCAATCTTTTTTAGAATGATTATTCTTCTTACAATGAAAACGCGATCCTAAATCTCCTAACAATGTAATTTCCCAGGAGAATTTTTCATCCTCTAAGTCCAGTGAAATGATGTCTAGAAATTCAATTTTAGGTTCAAGAGCCATCAAAATTCTCGCGTTCAAGTAAGGCAGCGTGTATCTAGCCTCCTCAATCTATAGAACAGAGTCGAGGGGTTGTAAAATATGAGATATAAATGGACAGAACTCAGGTTGGAGATTTTTAATCTCAATCCAATGAGGAATAGAGTGGGCCACAACCTAATCTACTTCCCCTTTGGCTGACCATTGGAGGGCTTTAAAAATAGAAACCCACATTCCAATGCTTCTTCTTGAGCACTCTTTCTTGCATAGCATGAGACTTAAAGAAAACAACAAATAAACCTCTTTGAATCATTCTGCAAAAACTAACTTGAATTCCTAATTTCTTCCCCCAAACATGAGCAATCCAGTCATCAAAGAACTTCCTTGCAGGCAGAGAATCCTTTTCTAAGAAAACAAAAAAAATTGCAATCTCTTTAAGATGCAACTATTCCTTCCTAATGGATTTCACCATATCATCATTAGGGGAAAGAGAGAGGGTTCAAAGATCATGGGGAGCAGACTTACCAGTTCTACATTCTCCTCCCTCGGTTGCAATGCTCTCGGTGACACCCCCATCCAGTCTCTTTCCATTGACTATAGGTCATCAAGGGACTTCTTTTCTGGTGTGAAAGACTCCATTGAATGCGGTCGACAACGGGCATTTAGGTCACGATTGTTTTGCGAGCATAGATTTGTATGACGGTTTATCTTCCACCTTCCCATTATTAACTTCTATGGATTTACCTTGGCATGTTTGAGCATTATCATTCAGACACCCTTCAACAATATCCATGTTTAATGCTTTACCATCATTCATCTGCGTTCCACCATACTTACACATGGGTGAACTAGGCTGGGAGCCGAGAGGATCTGACTCTGAAGGCATCTCTAACTAACCCTAACCACACCAAAAGAACACAAAGAAAACCACAAAAAAGGAGAAGAGAAACCTAACCACACAACAAAAAGGAAATGCAAGGAAACAAGACCACGAAAAACAATGAAAGCAAGCAGGAAAAACAAAAGGGAGCCACAAGGTCTGCACAGAGTATGACAATAGAAGTAGGCAACACCTCATCCTTGGGAGTTGTACGGTTGCAGAGCCCCTCTCTCTCACTTAGTAAACATAATATTAGATTTTATACACCTTTGACAATACCAATTAGACCATGGGAAGACATTAGCATGAATTTTGTACTTGGACTACCTAAGACATCGAGAGGTAATGATTCTATATTTATGGTAGTGGATAGATTTTCTAAGATGTCACATTTCATTCCTCATAAGAAGACTATAGATGCAGTACATATAGAAGATTTGTTTTTCATGGGTTACATAAGAGTATAGTTTCTAACTGAGATAGTAAGTTTGTTCATTACTTTTGGAGGACACTTTGGAGGAAGATGAATACCGAGTTGAAGTTTAGTTCTACATTTCATCCACAAAGGAATGGAGAAATAGAGGTACTAAACATGAGTTTGGGAAACTTGTTAAGGTGTTTGGTTGAAGAGAAGTCTGGGATCTGGGATTTGGTCTTAGCACAAGTAGAGTTTGCATACAAAAATTTGGTGAAAAGGAGTATAGGGAAGACACCATTTGAGATAGTCACAGGCATGAACCCTAAGGGAGTATTAGAGTTACGAGATATCAATTCGGAGGTCAAGAGGAGTGCAAAAAGAGAAGAGTTTGTAGAGGTTATGAAGTCATTGCATAATGAAGTTAGACAACATTTGGAGAAAATGAATCAAAAGTATGAGGATAAATCAGATATCAAGAGAATACATAAGGATTTTGTATTGGGAGATTAAGTGATGGTTTATTTGAAGAAGGGTAGATTTCCAATTGGAACATACAATAAGAAAAAGATGAGGAAGTTTATACTATGTAATATCTTGAGGAGGTTTGATTCAAAGAATGCATATGAAGTGGAGTTGTCGAATGACATGGATATATCACCTATATTCAATGTTGCATACTTGTATGAGTATCATGAGGCATATTTTAATGAGCCTAATGGATTAGATGTTGAACAACAATATCCTAAGAAGCAGATGGATGAGATCGAGGAGATTTTGGATAATAGAATTGGAAGAAATATAAGAGGTAGACAATATCTTGTGAAGTGGAAAGATAGACTAGTTGAAGATTCTTCATTGATTTCTTAGGTTGAGGTTGACCATCTTGGTTTTCCTATATCCCCAGGAAAGTGAGAGGCTCACTTTTCATTAACCCCAGGTGTCTGATGCATGAGCATCTTGGGTTCTTGGCAATCTTGCCTCAACCAAATATATTTTATTTCTTGTTCTTTAGTTTGTCAGTCACTGATTTTCTTTCAACGTTCCTTTAGTATGGATCAGTTGTTGTTACACACCTCATGGAGTGTTAATGGTATCATGTTTTACCTTCACCTATGTTCGCACCTTGATTGGTTTCTTTGCACATGAGATATCTTTGATTCTTGGCGGGACTTCATTATTCTTCATGTTTCATGACCAGTTTGTGTTTTTTGATCTCACGAAGGATTTTCCCGATTGGCGAAGTTTCATGGCTCATATCTCGATGTTTCTTTACTTGTGGATGACTTTCTTGTTGGATTTCATGTTATGTTTCATCTTGTTGTGAGGGATTCTTATGATTTAGGCCCCGACCTATAATGTAATACATTTTCCTATTCTTGGGTAATATTATCTTTCTCAAATCTACTTGATGCTTGCAAAGGCTTTATAAGTTGTTGTACTTGATCATTGAAGGCATGAGTTTTTAGTGATAGACAATGATAGATGGTATAAAGGGTAACCTATTAAAGGTTCTAGAGTCAATCCTATATGTTTAGAATGTAAGGCTACATGTTGTAGGCCCGTTGTAATTGATTTTCTAATAATGCAAAAGTTCATCTTGCATATCTCTTTCATGCTCTATTTTATTTCTGTTGTGTGACTCTTGATGCAAGGATTGGGTTGACTTCTTTGATGTCCCTCCCATCCTTGCCTACATCACCATCATATATCTATAAGGGTTGTACAAATCTAATACTTCCAATGTAAACAAAAACCCACCTTGCAATGAGGATCATTAAACCAATACAACAAATGAGCAAAAATGTGCCCCGACAAAAAAAGACTAAGAAAATTAATCAACAACTAACAATGGCTATTTGTGTGACCTTAGTCCTAATGACTAACTCACCTATCCCACATTGCAATGACCTTCTAAGGTCTTAAAACAATTAACATCCCTGACTTGGCTAGAGTCAAGTACAAGCCAAAATAACTAGCATCATGGAGGTTAGCCTAGGTGTGCTCTCGTACCATCCTCCCCAAAACAAAAAAAGTTCAATCCACCCTTGGATTGATGATGCTTGGATCAATTCCCATCTTCTTGAACTCTAATTCCTTTATCCATACTACATCAACATCAGTTTGCCCATGCTTCTTTTTGAGATGTTCTTTATACTCCTTGGTCCTAGTCTTTTTATAGACCCTTGTGTCCAATACATTGTCAGCTCTTGTGACTGTAGCAAGGGGTAATTGGAGATCTTCCACATCTCTGAACACTTCATGAAGGCTTTGATCCATATCTTGCTATGGTCCTTTGTAATTAACTAAGTCTACAATTTTGAAGATAGGGGACAGTCCACTATATTTCGGTAGCTCAACTCTGAATGCATTATCACCATACTTAGCCAAGATAGGATAGGGACCTATCCTTCTCATCTGCAACTTGTGAGGGACTCCCTTTTGAAGTCTTGATTTGTTAAGATGCACCATAACCAAGTCACCCACATTAAACTGAACTATTCTTCTATGCTCATCCACCTTGGTTTTATGTTTCATGGTGTTCTTTGTCAAGGTCTTCCTCACTGTATTGCATAGCATATGCAAAATCATGAGCATATCCACTTCCCTTCACTCCATCCTTCAAATCTCTTAGTTCATATACTCGTCTAGGATGTAGTCCATAGACTATTTCAAAGGGACTCTTCCTTGTGAACTATTTATAGTGTCATTGTAGGCATATTCAGCTTGCCCAATCAACTGATCCCATTGTTGACCATACTCCTTGGTCAAGCACCTTAGTAGATTTCCAAGGCTTCTATTGACAACCTCGGTCTGACCATCAGTTTGGGGATGGTAGGCCGATCCAAAGGAAAAGTTAGTGCCTAATCTTTGCCAAAGAGTCTTCCAAAAATGACTCATGAATTTAGTGTCTCTATCTGACACAATGTTGATAGGTAACCCATGAATTCTTACAATCTCTTTAAAAAAGAGAGAGGTTATTTGACTAGAATCATTAATGGTTTTGCATGGCACAAAGTGAACCATCTTGCTGAATCGATCCACAACCACATAAACACTATCCATGCCTTGTCTTGTCTTGGGTAACCCAACTATAAAATCCATACTCAAGCATTCCCATGGCCTAGTAGGATTAGGTAGTGGTAGGTAAAGGCTTGTATTTGAAGAAGTGCCCTTGGCCTTTTGACATACTACACAACTTTCCACATACCTCCTAACATCAAGATTCATCCTTGGCCAATAATAGAACCTTTGAACAAGTTCTTGAGTCTTAGTGATCCCAAAGTGACCACTCAAAGCACTATTATTCTTTTCTTGTATCAAATTCTCTCTAATAGAGCCTCTAGGAACACATAGTTGATTCCACTTAAACAAAAGATCACTTTGCAAAGTATACTCAGCATACCTACTATGAAAATGATTCTTGTATTCAACACATACCTTATAAATGTCTACAAAATCTTCATCATGCATATAGATCCTTGAAGTGATCTATCCCCATGCTCTTCAACTGAATCTCTTGGATTGTGAGAGCTCTTCTAGACAATGCATCTGCCACTTTATTAAGGACTCCTTTCTTGTGCTTAATATTAAAGGTATAAGGTTGTAGGTATTCAACCCACTTCATGTGCTTGTGACTCAACTTTTCTTATGAATTGAGGAAACTAAGTGCTTGGTTGTCTGAATACACTATGAATTCCTTGGGAACCAAGTAGTGCCTCCATTTCCTTAGAGCTTGGACCAATGCATACATTTCAAGGTCATAAGAAGAGTACTTCTTCTTGGCTTCACTTAACTTCTCTAAATGAAAAGCCACCGGTTTATCCTCTTGGCTTAGAATAGCCCCAATAGCTACATTGCTAGCATCACACTCAATGGTAAAAAGCTTCTCAAAGCTTGGCAACACTAAAACAGGTTGGGTAGCTATCTTTTCCTTCAACAACTCAAAGCTTTTGTTAGCATACTCATTCCATATAAACTTGGTCTTCATGCCTCCCTTAATAGTATCCAACATAGGAGCACAAATTGCACTAAACTGCCTTATGAATTTCCTATAATATTGTGCAAGGCCATGAAAAATCCTTACCTCTATTGTTGTCCTTGGAGTAGGCCAATTCATGATAGCCTCCACTTTTCTCTTGTCCATTTTCAGATTGCCATGTGATAGGACAAATCCAAGGTACACTAGCTCTGTTTTGATGAACTCACACTTCTCCAAGTTGATCATCAACCTCTCATCATGTAGCTTCTTGAAAACAACCTCAAGATGTTCTAAATGCTCACTCCTTGTCTTGCTATAAATCAGTATATCATCTAGATATACTACCACAAACTTGCCTATGTAGTCTTTGAGAACTTCATTCATGAGCCTCATGAATGTGGAGGGGGCATTGGATAATCCAAATGGCATGACAAGTCATTCATACAAACCTTCATTGGTCTTGAAGGTTGTTTTCCAATCATCTCCTTCATGTATTCTTATTTGGTGATAGCCACTCTTCAAGTCTATCTTGCTATAGTACTTAGCTTCACTTAGACAATCCATCAGGTCTTCAATCCTAGGGATAGGGAACCTATACCTTATGGTTATCCTATTGATAGCCCTTGAATTAGTACAAATCCTCCAAGTTCCTCCTTTCTTAGGTGCAAGTACAGTGGGTACGGCACATGGACTAATGCTCTTTTTAATGAAACCTTGGTTTAGGAGTTCTTGTATTTATTTTGCAATTTCCTCATTTTGTTGAGGGGTCATCTTGTAGGTTGCTTTATTTGGAAGGGTGGCTCTTGGGATAAGGTCTATCCTATGACTTATGGCTCTTTTAGGGGGTAAGGTTGATGGTTGTCCATCACTCACTATACCTTGGTAAGTCTGCAACATGCTTTGAATCTCCTTTGGTAACTCTATCTTCTTGGTCACCTTGCCTTCATCTCCCTCTCTTGGTCTTAGCACCAATGCATAGCCAACTCCTTCACTCTCTTCTATAGTTTGTAAGAACTCTTTTTCACCCACCATAAATACATTTGGACCCGTTGTCTTCACCTCAACATCTTCCAATAGTGACTGTATTTTGAAGGTCACATTATCCTTCTTGAAAGAATATGAATTCTTTCCTCCATCATGTATGGCTTGGCAGTCAAATTGTGATGGTCTACCTAGGAGAAAATGACATGCATCCATAGGCAACACATCACACAAAACTTTGTCTTTGTACCTTCCAATGGAGAACTCCACCCATGCTTGATCATTTACAACCACATGTTGTCCTTTATTGAGCCAAGTGACCTTGCAAGGATTGGTGTGGGGTATCCTTGTCAACTTTAGCTTGTTGACTGCTTCCTCTGACACAATATTGTCAATAGAGCCTGAATCAATGATGACTCTACATACTTTTCCCATCATCTTACACTTTATCCTAAACAAAGACCTCCTTTGGCTTGGCTCTTCCTTCACCGACTCCTTGATCAAAGTTCTCCTCATCATGAGGTTCTCACCTTCCTCTGAATTCAATGGTACTTCAACATGCTTCTCTGCTGCATTAGTCTTATCATGAACTAGGTTAGTTCTCTTGTCACCTTCTTGTGAAGAACTACCTTTCTCTGGACATCTATAGGTAGGGTGCCCCATTTGATTGCAATGGTAGCATTTCATATTGGCAAAGTAGTTGCCTCTTCTTCCTTGTCCACCATTTCTTCCTCTAGAGTTAGAGTTAGAACTTCTTCCTCTACCACCTCTACTTGAGCTTCCTTCTTGTTGCTCACTAAATTTTATGTCTCCTTGAGTTCTTGCTTCATAACTTCTTCCACCATAGCCACCTCTTTGTCCTCTACTATCCTTGCCTTTACCTCTATCTTTGGAGGTTTGGTCTTTCTTTCTCTTTCTTTTCTCTTTTATCTTCAAGGCCATTTGATAACACTGGCGAATGGTTTTGAAGTTTACTAAACTCATTTATTCTTGAATAGACCATTTGAGGCCATTCAAGTACCTTGCAAGCTTAATGCTTTCATCTTCAACTACCTTTGATCTCAAACATAGCTTTTGTAACTCCTCGGTGTATGCTTGAACATCTAGATCCTTTTGTCTGAGATTGTGTCTCCTTCTATGCATTTGAACTTCATAGTCATTAGGAAGGTAGATTTGCTTCACTTTAGTTACCATGCCCTTCCATGTAACTATAGGACCTTTTCCATCCTTCTCTCTCTCGGTTTGTACAAACTTCCACCAAGTAAGAGCTGATCCTCTTAGCCTAGACTTGGCCACCATAACTTTTTGTGCTTCAGAGATACCATCACATTCAAAATGGTTCTCAATGTTGTCTATCAAGTCCACAACTGAATCTGGATCCATTTGTCCACTGAATAGTGGCACACCTTCCAAAGCTTTACCACTCAATGCTTTTAGTACCTTTAAGAATGGCTCTTCAGGAAGAATAGGGTCAGGTGTTGGAGATTCCTCCTCCAAGTCTAATTCCTTTTCCCTTGCTTCTTTTTCTTCCTTTTGGTCAATTTTCTCTTTGACCTTATCAGCTTTGTCTTGGACTTCACCCAAGAGTTGCTCCATTTGAGCTAGTCTTTCCCTTAGCAACTTGTTATGGTCTGCTTGTTCCTCAACCTTCTTGGCTAACTCAACATTAGTCACCATGGTTTTATCTTCCACTGATCCAATAGGTGTATTTTCTCCCACTAATTCAATAGGTTGCAACATCAACCACAAGCCTGATCAATTCAAGCTCTGATACCAATATGGTGTGAGTGTTCCAAGGCTTGCTATCACTTCATCCAAGAGACCTAGCTTGTCTCTTCTAGGAACCTAATCTCCTCTAGGTCCTGATTGGCTTAGATGATTAACTAAGACCAATTCCAACTCTTCTCTAAGAGTTCTTAACCCTTGTGCTTCACCTTGAAAGACTAACACCTTTTAGTTAGTACAATCCTTCACCTTCACTTAGAAAGCTCTAAGTGCTATCTTCTCACAAACTTCAATCTTCATTGTAGGGGTGTCCATCCTCATGAAAACATTCATAAATTTTCCAATTTGATCCATTTTAGAAGGATCTTCAAACTTATCCTTACCGGGTTCAAGGATTCACCATCAAGAGACCTAATTAGGCCTATTTCTTATAGCCTTTACTAGTGACTTTTTGCCAATTCTAGCAAAACTTTTCCAAACAACCTAAAAATCTAAAACCATATTTGGATACCCATTTGGAAGTTTTAAAATATTCAGTGGGTTTTAGGGTCTGACAACCTCCGTACACTAGCTTCCTACAAACTAGGACAAATAGGGCTATTAGGCCTAATTTCTAGGACTGATTGTAACCTTGCTTGTATCTTGCTCAAACCTTGACTTAAGTGATTGGTATGAACCCAATCCTCATAGTATGTTGGGCTATAACTATACCCTACTTGAAATTGTACTTGTGTCATACAGTACCTCTCTACCCTACAAGAAATCTTCAATCTTTCATTCCTAAACCTCTAACTGGGCTTTGTCAGCTCGCCTAGGGCTTAGTAGTAAAAATATCTCTCCATCTTCCTAAGACTCCTAATCCTAAATATGTACAGGTTAGTGACTCCCCTAATATTTCCATCCATCCTTAGGTGTTTCCCATGGCTAGATTTAATGGGGGAGTCATGAATGCACCTACTGATCAAAATAGGACCAATGATGACTCTAAAACAAAAACAATTGATTCAAAATAATAAATCTACTCTAAACAACTTTCTTATCAAATAAAGAAGTCTTAGAACAATCTAAATAACACTAAACAACCACCAGATCAAGACTTTCAATCCATTTCAAGGCACTGTCACAACAAAAGCTCAGGTTCTTCCTTGAAACAGTGTTGCAGAGCTATATTCAATATTCACAAACTATTACAATCATCCTCTATCCTTGAGATTCAATTCTTAGGTAATATTAGATGCCATCTCCATGATTCTAGGGCCTATTGGCCGATCTCCCACTTCCTATAGTTTAGGGGATCCAAAGTAACCGAGTTGCATACAACATTTGCAATAATTGCAAATGTTGTCATGACAACTTCTTTACAACATTTGGCATCTTTTACTTATGCCATCATCCTATTTCTTAGGACCACTAACCTCCTATATTTTGAGGATCCAAGATCATTAATGACCTTATGACATCTTTACAACCTCATTATGTGCTTAGAACACATTAAAGACTCTAATCTCACCTTGAGCTTCTAACACTAAGAAAATTAATCAACAACTAACAATGGCTATTTGTGTGACCTTAGTCCTAATGACTAACTAACCTATCCCACATTGTAATGACCTTCTAAGGTCTTAAAACAAATCAACATCCCTGACTTGGCTAGAGTCAAGTACAAGCCAAAACAACTAGCATCATGGAGGTTAGCCTAGGTGTGCTCCTGCACCAATATGGGATATAGTGAGTTAAAAATCCTATTGTTGGACTAGACTAGACAATTTAATGAAGTTAGGAGATAGTAAGGGTTTGATATGCATTGAGAGGAGATAAATTATGATGTGTATCTCATATACATGAAGGCACACCAAAGGCAACCCAAGGAAGAGATTACAAGGAAGGTGTATAAAAATGAGCATCCACCCCTCTTATATTTGTCAACATTTTTTGCAAGCATCAATTAGCAATCATCCCCTTTTGAGTCACCATAAATGTTGGCATTTTATGCCATTATTAGCCCACCAAAGATAATTGATCTGAGACAATTTCATCATTGGCTAAAAATCTATTATGCAAGAACTTGGCCAACATGTCGTGCTATCCAGTATTAGTTTCTAATTTGTCATGTTAGCCATGATTAGTTGCAAATGTGATGTGTTATTTATCCTAAGGCTTAAACCCTAATGTTATATATGTGATGCCTTAGTCACTTTTACATGTGCTCTAATTTCAATTTAATCAAGCTAGCTAGTCAATCACTTAAGTATATCACCTTAAGGCCCCTTAACACATCCATCGACCAAATCCTTATTCCAAGCCACTTGCTAAAGCTTCATTCACATCATCATGATTGTTAGGAATTCATCATTAGTGAGCCTATGATATTGTGTCAAACCACCAGTAGTTACAAAATATTCTTGTCACAATATCACAAGAGGAGATGAAGTCAACATGTGTCAACTTGCAATGTTGCAAGGATCCACTACACATTTTCTCGGGTCCCACAATATAACCAAAATAATGTGAATTGCATCGACATAAGGGGTTGTAAATGTATATGGTTGTTATCTTTTTTTCTATGATGCTATGTGGCATGGTGGGCTAGGGTCTCTTTCAATCAACGATTTGGATTAATAGTTTAGTGCAACATTGTAGGAATCTTCTCTAACATCCTATTAGCATTGTGAGTTTGTACTAGGTCATTCGATCTAAAATCATATTTCATCAACATTGATATTTTAAACTTATATTATAAGGATTTTCTTATGGCTCATATTTATTTGATTATGTGAAAATCTCCTACATTAATTGATGACATTCATCAGGGGCCCTATTTAAATTCTAATGGCTATGAAGGGTTTTACCAAACATGGGAAATGGAATGAATGCTCAACTACTTTCTAACGACTTCCCTATGAATTCTTTAGTGGTTGAGTTACTCCTTAAAATATCTGCATACGTAATCTAAGTGTTTTCCATAACCATTTATTGTTTACAAATGACCTTTGCTTCATCAAAAACCATATTAGATGCCATATCAGTTGTAGACTTGTCCTTGGGGGTTGTATCTTATCTTTGTCTGTAAGGGGAATTCATTGGGCCCCCTCCTCTCAAATACATGCAAGAGATCATATTTTTATTTGATTTGAGTGATTATGCTTCTACAACCTAATATTAGTTTGGTTAGGGTTTTGTATTGTATGTTTAATCCAAGTTATGCGTGAGCTATAAAGGAAAGTTTGTATTATATTTTTGGGGTTGTATTTTTTTCCCTTGTTGCAACTTATGTCCTACAACTGTAAATTTTTGTCACCTTCCATTAATGAAAGTCCCCTATATTTTAACTTTTCTTACATTCAGATATCTTGTACATGTTGTCTTGCCTTCTAGCTTGAATGTTTCTTCCTTTGTTCCTGGCTTGTATGTCATGTTAAATCCACTTGTGGTTGTTTCATTGTGATTGTATCTTTCGTTGTGACATCTCGTAATTTTTAATATGTATACATATTTTTGGGATGGAACAAGATTAGGAAATTTGTATGGTTTGGGGTGCTTTATTTATGTTTTGTGTAGTCATAGGTAGAGAGAAACATGTTCAAATCTAGGTGCATTACCTTCATTTATTTGTGCACTCTTCTTCCCCTTTCCTTTTTAAGTTGTTAGATTAGGTTATAAGTATATTTTAGGTATTAGGTTGGTGTAATGCTCAATGTTGAGTAGTTTTAACATGACATGTTGCTCTAGTTTAGCATAATCAGTTGGGTTGGTTCAACACTGAACCCTGATTGGAAATGAAGTATGACCTATTGAGTTGTTTTAAAAATTCACCAAACCCTACACACAAATAAGGAAAGCATAATTATTTGAAAAAATAACACAATTTTTATCCTTGCACAACATGATTTCTAGTTTATTACACACAACTGTCAGTTCATTTATCACCATTGTCAATCTAGGAAATCATAGTCATCAATTAGAAAAAAAAACATTTTCCAGTCTAGAAATACATCTATCATTATGAGAACTATCAATTTTTGCACCACATTTCTAGAAATAATCAACACATTTGCAAAATCAAAGACACAATCCTTTGACAAAATTAGGTTTGTAGAACATAAATTATAGACAAAAAATTAGGGTCCAAACACATCACTCTGAGAATTTATATAATACATCATTGCAATTGGCATTAAAAAATTTGCACCTTCATTTAGGTTTTATAATTTAGGTCATATTAATCTTTCAAAATTTTACATTTACGTAAAGCCTCATTCTTCGGTTTTTAATCCTTGCATTGTTAATCAAATTTATCCATCACTTTTAGGGTCTCAATTCTTGCATTATTAATCATTCTTAGGGTTTTAATCCTTGTATTATCAATCAATAGTACCAACTTTTTTCAAGCATTAGCATAAAACTTGGATATTCTAGGGTTTGTACATTGATCTTTATGGTAATCTTGAGGATTAATAAGATTATCACTTGGATCATTCTTTAGTCATTACTAGGATATCTTGACCTCATTATATCAATTGTCTCTTTGTCAAATTTCATCATTAGGTGCAAACCCCAACTCAATAGTTTAGTAAAGGTGAGACTTTGTCCTTTACCCATCATCCTTGTGTCGTTTGAGGTTTAAAGTTCCCCTTTTCAATTGCCTATGTTTTTATTCATAGGGTTGTGCTCTTATATTTTTGAAAATTTCCTTAGGGTATATTTTTTATTCTTTAGTTGTCATTATATTCAAATCATTACCTAGTTTTTATTATAGCCAAATTTGTCTCAAACATTTTCCATCTTAGTTGCATTGTCTTTCAATCAATTCCCAAAACAAAAAAAAAGTTTCCTTTCCTAGTTGTCATGATAGCCAAATTTGTCTGAACCATTTGTCATCTTAGTTGCATTGTTTATCAATCAATTCTCAAGATTAAAAAAATTAGTTTCCTTTCCTAGTTTTCATTATAGCCAAATGTGTCTCACTCTTTTGTCATCTTAGTTGCCTTGTCTTCAATCAATTCTCACATAAAAAATCACAAAAAAAAATAGTTTCCTTTCCTAGTTGTGATTATAGTCAAATTTTGTCTCAATCTTTTGTCATCTTAGTTGCATTGTCTCTCAATCCATCCCAAAAATAAAAAATACCAAAATACAACATAGTCTCATTCTTTCATTTATAGATGTCATTTACAAATTCTCAAAAGGAAAAAGCACAAATGCTCCCTACATAAGATCCTAGTTACAATCCCACTAGTACAATAGATTTTAATACTCCCGTAAGTTCACAACAACTACTTAAAGTGCCAACAAATTTTCCCCCTCCTCATGATGAATTCTCTTTGGGAAACATCCAAGTAAATTAGATGCAAGAATAAATTTAAAACGCATCTCAAGATCCTAGGGTCCTTGTTGTTATGAATTCCTTGTTATCCATGGGTCCTCCAATATACATTTATACTTACTTGCCCCAAAATGGGTATAAGTTAACACTTAGTTTTGACACATCTTATGGAAAACATAATATATACCTGAATGCACTCGACTGGGGCTACACAAGTGTCACTCATATCACGATTTCAACAACATCATATATGATATAATACACCAATTCTCTTATTATTATGACACCATCTACCAATATCAACCCCATGTTGACTTGTCAAAACCAAAAGCTCCAAAGTATTCTCACCCATGTCACAAACAAATACAAACATTTTTTCCCAAATCTATCACTTTGACCACCAAATACAACAACGATGCCAAGTTAGGAAAGCATATCAATTCCCTTGGGATCTACCAACACAAATGTCCAAACTAATATTGTTTCCCAAGGTGTGCCTTAAATTAGAATCCTAATGGTCAAAACATTATCTCTCAATGAATGCCTTTAAATTAATACCCTAGTGGTAAAAACTCTGGCCCTTAAGTGATTTCCTAAAATCAAAATCCTATGGGAAAAAATGTTGAATCTATATCACAATCCACTCAAATGAATCATTTTTCTCAATCAGACTTGACAAGTTACATATTTCAACCCATAGATAATCTTGACTCACATCCCAACTTATGTGCCTACATCTAATATCAACCTAAGATATCAACATACATACACATACAACTAGGCTCTTATATACCAAAGTGTTAGTCCTTTTGTGGATCCCAATCTTGGTTCAACACATACATTCCATTAACACCAATAGACATTATACAATAACTAAACTAAACTGCAAAACTACAATAGATCAATTAAGTGAATTGAGTACAATGAAGATGTGCCTATTTATATAGGTAAGACAATAAGAGAACATGATAACTAGGAGATAACTTATCACCCACACAAGGTGGAATCACATGTCAACCAAAGGTAGATCATCTTCCATTGTGCAATGACGTATATGAAATGTGTGGAGGATAATAAAGGGATAAGTGTACTATAGGTAGAGACAATACATAAAGTGGAATGTGATAACAACTATTACCACTTAAAGTGAAATTTCTCCTACACCATGTGCAACTAAATGTGAAAACTCACAAGTTTCTCAAATGAAAACTAATATGTTATGTATTATCCTAAATAAGCCTAAGGAAAGTATAATTAGGTGAATAATTAATGGATTCATGCCATAATTAAGAAAAATATTGGTTGTTATATTTTCTAATATAGAAATAATTTATTATTATTAAACATAATACATATTGATATACAAAATGTAAATTTAGAAAATAAATTCTTGTGAATTATTTGGGAAATATTTTAAATCAATAATAATATACACGTAAAACTTCTATTTGTGATAAAAAGTATACAAAGTTAAAAAATAATTATAAGTACTAAAATCTCAAATAAATTAAACAAGTTTCTAAATTCATATATTATATTTTAAAAGAATTCTAGATTAATATAAATATATAATAAATATTATAAAAATATAAAATAAATTTTTAAATCATATATTATATTTTAATAAATAATAATCAAAATAGAAACATATATATTATAAAATAACATAATTTGTCATACATATATCATATATATAAAATACTAAATTGCTTAATTTTGACGGTTGATTTTATAAATATTTAATCTGTCAATTCATACTATCTAATAATTTTTCACTGTGTCAAAAAAAAAATCCAAAAGTAAAAAACAGTTAATTAATACGGCCATCAAATTCTAAGCTTGTATGGAATCCATTGCCACGTAACTACCTTGTTTATGTAAAATTACGAGTTTATGCACGAGTGATAATTTTGTTAAGCAAAGCGAGTGCTTTTCAAAATCCGCTCAAGCTCTTGAAGGATAAATACCCCTCATTGATGATTATATTGGATGTCGTCTTCGACGTGGCAATCCAATCTCGCTGCAATGTTATACCTGTAAATTGAAAATCCCCAAAAGATACGGACTCTTCATTCTCCATATTTTCTGGGACAAATCCTTGTGTATATAAAAAAATAATAATAATAATAAAAAATACACACACCATGTTCGGGCTGCTCTGTTCCGTGCGTCTAGATAACGGAATGTGAGCATACAGGTATATTCATATACGCATGCAAAACGCAGACCCACATATGCATATGTTATTTGCAGGAAATGGATCATCTGCTGTTGAGAAGAGGACGCCAATCGTTCAACTTGATTCGAAAAACCTGCTTTGCAAGCCATCAGATTAATGCAGGTGTTTTTCCTCTTTCAAAAGAACTCGCTGCGAGTTTTGGCAGCGTTTCAAATCCCTGGATGACCAGAATGATGAGCACTACAATAGACACAAACTTAAGTATTCTGCCCGATACTCTGAACAAAAATAGCGACACCTACAAGAAGAATTATGGGCTTATGGAGAGTCTTTTAGCCCAACTTAAGCGCAATATTGACAAGGTATCTAATTTTCTCCTGTAAAATCTTTTATAATCTGCACTGTGTATGCATATTCGGTATCCTTGATGGCCAGGTTGATTACCACAGATTTGGTACGAAAGTTTAAGTTGTGTAGATAATTTGCCATTCCAGAACATAAAATCTACTGTATGGCCTAAAAAAGCCTCATTAAGGTCTGTGTTTTTAACATGGTCTTATAAGATGCCTCCAATAATTACAAGTTTCAATGCTATCTTTAATAATTGTAAAATGCTTTGTCACACTTAGGCTATTCTGTTTGTTGTCCCTTTAATTTTTTTTAAAAAATACACATAATAATAAGTTAATTGTAATTCTGTTTTCTAATATAATATAAAATACTTTATATTCAATAAGAATCATTTTAAATAGTCTTACTGCAGTTTGGGGATTTCAACTGGAGTCACTGTCTTTAAGAAACCACTTTGCTACACCAATTTGGGGATTTAACTTGAGTCACTATCTTACAAATGCACCACTTTGCCACGACAGTTTGAGGATTTCAATTTGAGTCACTACCTTTCAGAATGCATCTCTTTGTTTTGACAATTTGGGGAGTTCATCGAGTCACGATCTTTATGAATGCACCACTTTGCCATGACAATTTGGGGATTTTGACTTGAGTCACCGTCTTCAAGAATGCTCCACTTTGTTGGGGTTGCATTTTGATTCGCCGTGTTTACAAATGTACCACTTTACAGTCAGTTACAACACATACCCTTGGACAAAGTGTGAATATATTTAATATTAAAATATGTGTAAATATAAGATTATCTTTCTCCAAGATTTCTTAGTTCATCTGAAACTTGAATATACCCTCATGTTAAATCAAGTATCAATGTTTCTATATTTACATAAAGACCGCTAGGGTTCCATTCCTGCAAAAACCGAGGACCACACACTCTTGAAGCCAAAGGCATGTTTGTTTGTAGCGTTAAGCTTGAAGATTTGTTTCTTATCTCCACAAAAAATTACTCTTGAAGAACATCTTTTAGATATTTCTTGTATTTGAATAGGCAGCTCTCTATGACTATTCTCAAACTCACTTTGTATATGACGGTCATAGCAACAAAAAATTACTTTTCAAGAAGACCTTTTTTGAAAATCCTTGTATTTGAATAGGTAGGCTCAAGAAGAAATCTATTTTCAAATTGACTCACCGAATAATTCATTAAAAAGATAATTCTACAAATTTATATTTATGAGAAGGAAGGTTCATGATGACTGTTCATTCCCAAATTCACTCTATGCGCCATGTTCTTGTTCCTCTTACAGAATTTAAACATAATGTTGTCACATATATCAATTATATAAGCCAAGGACACAAGCAATGTAACCCTAGTTTCCTAGGATGTTGAGATTCATTGATATAAGTTGTGTTGATTGATAAAAAAATAGTATGGCATTATGTTATAGTGGCTTGATGGATGACAACTTTTGTCTGGCATAAAAATGAATGTGCAGGTGTTGGAAGGAGGAGGACCTAAAGCAGTAGAGAGGAACAGATCGAGGAATAAGCTTCTTCCTAGGGAGCGCATTGATCGCCTGTTGGACCCTGGTTCCTCCTTCCTTGAGTTGTCTCAGGTATTTAGTCTAATTTGAACTGTAAAGACAATAAATGACATTCACTTAGATCTGCAAACATAATTTCAATGTATCCTTTGATGAATTCAAGCTTTATGGATATTTTTCTTTATGCATTGGCATGGCTTGAGGAGATTGTGTGCTTGCTTTTTCTTTTACAATTAAATCAGGCTTCAGCATTCCTTTTATTGCATTATCTGAAGCTCTCATATTAAGCAAAAGAGAAACAGAAACATTTCAAAAGTTGAAGAGCATAAAGCCTTTAATCCTCCAGCAAAAACGTATGTTTTGCACAGAATTAACCTATTTAGAGGGAGATCACTCCCTTAATAGCTAGATCATTGGACAGCACATTTTGAGCACAGCGAATGTGGTGAAAGGTAATGCAGAATCCCAAACTTAGCCCTTGTAAGTTCCCATGCTTCATAAGTAGAGGCACAGCCAGAACAAGTGGTCAATGGTCTCATCAATTTTGTTGCACCAGCTACACCAATGTGGTCAAATGATGTCACGTTTGATCAAACTGTCACCTGTGATGATTTCAGATTGCCAGAACAGCCAATTAAAAAGCTTAACTTTAGGGACCACAAGGGAGTTCCAGATGTTTAGCCATGGGAGGTCAATCTCTATAGTTTCCCCTGCTTTAAGAAGTTCGGCCTCTTCCATGTCAGAGGAATCATCTGATTTGGAGGTTAGCTACTAGATCAATTTGTCATCTTGTGTGTGACAAGTGGGTTTGTATTCATTGAGATTGTCCCAGATAGAGTTCCATTTGGTTTTCTGCTGTGGAAGGTGACAAAAAGATTTTCAGTCAGCCCCAATTTTAGATCAGTCAACGATATCCACAAGATTTTTGAATCCTTGCAACTTCATTTGCTGGATGAAACCTTGATCTAGTCGATGAGAAAGGAGTTCTTTGTTCATGATTGCATCATCCCAAGAGTTCATCTTGTTAACGACAACCATGAAATATGTTTGGAAATCAAGTTAACAGATTTTAGAAGAGCTACCTTAAGTAGTGAACCTTGAAAGAAGATCAACATGGACGAATCCAGCATACTTAGCATGATAACTCTTCTTCTAACCTAAAGAAGGTTGTGGAAGCTGCCAAACTAGCTTATCCCCAAGGGATAGAGACATATGAGGATGAGGGACGATCCCCAAGTTGCCATTGGACTTGTTTTTTGGTGACTTTTTGCTAATAGACTAAATGGAATATTTTATTTTCCGTTTGCCTGCCTACTTGCCAAAGAAACTGTTTTTAACAATTTTTCCATTTGTTGTATGCATTTTCCAGGAACATAGTACATGGATGTTTACCGTAATGGGTAAACTGGTCTATTACATGCTACAGATGAAACATAAAAGCATAACTCAGAGTGAAACACAATGCTTCCTGAAACCAGAATGCTATTCCATTGATGTCTTTTGCTTTTTACATAAGAGTGCACATCAGATCTATTAACTGCTGTTCCTTCAGTACATGACAAGCATACATATAAGTCCGAAGAGTTGGGACCCAACCGTCGCGACATAACGCCTTCGGTAACGACTTCCTAACACAACTAATTAACCCTGAAACATATAACTATTCCGAAACATTATTTACCCGACAACATCATCCCCCCCAAAAAGAATGTCGTCTCCTGACGACAACAACAAAATGGAGATAATGTTTGACACTAAATATAGAAAGAAAATATCAAGATGAAGATGAAGGAAGCGTGCCTGGAGCTGGCTGAGGTGCTGGAAGATTCAACCTTGCCCACAACTGATACACCTGCTAAATTTGTACATTCAGATCCGCTCCCGCCTACATCTAGGCCTCCACTAACTCTTTTAACATAACCGCAATATCCTTGAGCTCTGCCTCTTTTCCCTCACACTGTGCTGTGTCCTCGGCCAACTGTGTCTCCAACTTGCATGTATCCTTTGTAGTTGCCTCCAACTGAGCTATGAGAGCTGCTCGCTCTCTCCTCCAATCTGACTGCTGGGTAGCCATCTCCTCCTGAGATCGCTCTGCTACTACCCTGTCCACCTCGCTCCTCCAACGAGCATAGTAGGCGTCTCAATACACCTCTGCTATCCCACGGGTGAGGCTCGCAACCCTGCTCTCAATCACCGTCTCTCCAGCAGTCCACTCCTGAGCTACATTAGGACACTCAGCCCGCATAAAGGCCAGTGCATGCTCCAGCTCTGTGACAATAGCCTCTATGGCCTTCGCCTACATGGAGACCACTACTTGCCGACGTCTGACTATCATATCTGCCAAACAAACCTCGATATCCTCCCCAGAGATCCCTCTGCGGCTCCACAGCTGGCTGCGCCCATATGTCTTCCGTAACATGAGTATCCTCCTACCTAGGCAAAATACCCTCGCCCATCGCTCCTTCAAAACACCCGTCGGCCATTGTATCTACTCTTGTAGCAGGTGCTGCCACCTTTCCGCTCCCTACATCATCCGTAACCTCTGAAGGTATCTCTCGCATTGGTGACTGAATAGAGGGCCCTCGTGAAACTGGTGTGAGATGAAACTGCTGCATGAGGTAGTTTGCGCGTCTCTCCACTGGACGTCTCGGCTTGGAACTCCCTCCTTCTGGTTCAGCCACCTCCACCGTACTATCCCTTGTTGGTTCCACAAGCAGCGCATCGTCAAGGTAACCACAACATTCGACCCAACTACCTCTAATCGGACCTTTGGCTCATGCCCGCCCTCTATCTCAGGAACCTCCATAGCGTCAATCTCCTTGGGTGCAACTCTCAGTGGTGAAGTAGTCTACTCTGTCACCATGACAGGTGGGGTCATATCAATGGGTGCTCTCATCTGGCCAAAGGTAGGAATGGGAGCAGCGCTGGTAGTGGGAATCAACTATGCTGTAGGAGAGAGAACAGGTCGTGCAAATAATATCAGGGGCTCAGACACTATCTCAATCTCATCCTCTCCGTCATCCTGAAAGCTATCGCCCTCCCCTGTGGTATCCTCACTGTTAGAGGTAACCTGGCGTCCACTATCTGTATCTCCTGAGTCCTCCTATCTAGCTCGCTTCTGCCCTGCAGGCACCTTCTGCCCACCAGGTGTGTCTAAGTGTCGCCACCGCATAATAGGAGGTTCGCCTGGTGCCAGAGATCCTGGCTTAACTTCTCTCGACAGGATGTCCTCCGGAATCTGTCTCACTAAAGTGTCTAGAAGTAATCCAATCACGTAATGGGGTGTGTAGAAAGTTTTGTGCTGCAGAGTCAGGAACTCATCCATCCGTTTTGACAATAACCCAGCCCAATCATATCTTTTGCTTCCCCCCAAGTTGTTCATAAGGGATATTTGTGAAAACGAGATATCTGAAGCACGGATGGAACCTGTGAGCTTGCTTTTAATCACGTCCATGAGGCTTCGCCAGTGCCCTTCCCTGACAAAAGACTTCTTCACACCTCGACCGTGTGAAGACTTCTAGAGGGAGTCTTTTTCCGCTTCCGAAAGGTTATCTCTACATATCAGTCGTATATAAAAATCTTTTACCTCCGTAGTCAATTTCTTGCCCTTCAAATCCACCTTCTAGCCCTTGTCCGGTAAACCAAACACCTGTCTAAATTCCATGGCTGTGAATGAAATCTACACATTGTAGTTTATATAGGAGACTGTGCTCATTTGGGAAAACTTGTCGTATGTCTCAATCATTGCGCGCAGTGGGCCTTCAAAGTCTTTAATACAAAAAATGGGCATTTGAATAACCCACTGTACCTGAGCCCTTCGCAAACTCTCCTTCACCGGATCACTCTGCCGTGTCTCTTGCCAGCATTTCCGGTAGTCTAAACCATTCAGACCTTCGAAGGTTATGGTTTGAGCCGTCACATAATCCCTGGAAGGGGTTGCAGAAGCCATTTGCCCTGGCACCTTCAATTTGCTCTTCTTCCTGCCTGTGTCTGTGCATCTTGCAACCTGCACGCCTGAGGGCAAGAGTTGTGCGTTTTTGCTCATACTGCCACTGGAATCATCTGCCAAGTTTTTCCTCCAAGTACGTTTCCTTGCTGAATCTATAACGGTTTCTTTGTTGTGGTTTGTGTGAAAGAAAAACCGTTAGGGTGTTTGTATTCCAACCGTACGGGTCTCTCGAGTCCTCCGGTTACCTGGTCTCCACACAAGCCCTCTCCCTTGCCTTTCTTTTAATGCTACACCCTTGCTGGCTGCTGTACGAAAATGTAATGTGCTAGAAAAACACAAAAAACGTACTATTTTAATAAGTCTCATGCGTCTCCTTGTGGCCGTATGAGCTGTACGAAATCATATAGCTTCCTTCCTTATATCTTGCGTTGCCTTGCCTATCAGTGTCACCGTACGAACATTTATCCTTGCTCACCTTTGTACGAATTCTCCCTCACGACACCGCATGGTCTTTAAGTCCTGTATTCAGCACATGCCGTACAAAAAAATGACCCTCTCTGTGTTTGCCGCACGACATTGATGCATGTGCGGGTTGAGTTGCGTTTGCAACCTTCAAGCCGTACGGCCTTGGTCGTATGACCTTTTAATGTCATACAACCAAGTGCCGTACGGTGGTGGGGTCCACTTTTTTTTGCTTCGTTGTTTTTCCCATACGATTGTACGGTGTTCTCCTATATTTTTTTTAATTATTATTGTTATTATTTTTTTAAAAAATTATTTCTCGGCTGGTTGGGCCCGCCGGCGTGCACTAGGTTGTCGTCTTGTCGCCGTTCGTGATATGGCTTTAATTTGGACCCGTTTACTATCTCCGAGAGTTCCTTGCCGTCCAACGTCCATAATTTGATTGCCCCGTTGTCGCCGACTTCGCGCACCTTGTATGGCCCCAACCATTTTACTTTAAACTTCCTAGCCTTGATTTCATTTTTTCTATTGTATTTGAGCACCAGTTGGCCAGGAGTGAACTGGACTCGCTTGAGGTGTTTATCGTGCCATGCTTTATGTCTTGTCTATGCCACCTCTGTGGCCCACTGCGCCATCATGCATCGTCGCCATCATGCATCGTTCATCCAATTTATTCAAGTTGTATAGTCTCTCACAAAGACTCTCCATATCACCGAGCCTATTTTCTATTGCAATTCTTAGGCTTGGAACCATAAATTCCGCTGGCACCACGACTTCTTGTCCATACATCAATTGAAAGGGCGTTTGCCTAGTTGTCACCTTGTACGTTGTTTGGTAGGCCTACAACATAGAAGGCAATTTCTCTTCCCAGTCCTCGTGCTCCACTCCGCAGGACTTATAAATGACTGACACCAGAATCTTGTTTGTTGCCTCCGCTTGGCCATTGGCACGAGGGTAATATGGACTAGACAGGGAATGAAAGATTTTGAATTCCGTTGTTAACAGGCAGATGATATGATTGACAAAGTGTCCCCCTCTATCACTAGTCAATTGAATGGGAATTTCGTACCTTGTTATGATCTGCTCATATATAAATTTGGCCGTACTCAAGGCCGAGTTGTCTGGCAGGGCCCGTGCTTCCACCCACTTTGTCAGGTATTCGGTGGCAACCATGATGTACCGACACGAGTGAACTCTGCTTGTTTTCAGGGGTCCAACAAAATCCAATCCCCATCACTCAAAAAGTTCCTGTGTGTGTGAGAGGTTTAAGGGCATGCAATCCCTCTTTAATGGTTTTCCCGCTTGTTGGCAGGTGTCCTAGTTGATGACCCATTCCTTGGCGTCATTATACAATGTGGGCCACCATAGCCCTGCCAGGAGTACTTTCCGCACCGTCGTGTTTGGCCCCATATGCCCACCTGCGGGGCCCGCATGAGCTTCCCTCAAGATACTTTGCACCTCTTCCTACATAACGCACCTTCACAACACTTGGTCTGGACCCATCTTATACAAAAGTCCATTGATCAATTGGAACATTTGGCTTCTCAATACTAGCTTCCGTCTCTCTCCTGGCGGCATTTCTCTTGGAAATTGTGATGTTGATAAATACTCTCCAATGCTCTTGTACCATCTCAGAAGGATAGCAATATGGAATAAGTGTGCGTTTGGAAAGTCATTGTTAATTCCTTTTGGTGGTTCTCCCGACTTGATTTGAGAGAGTTGGTTTGCAATGACGTGGCTTTTTCCAGGCAACACAATAATGGTGAAGGTGAATTCTTGAAGTAGCAGTAACCATTACTCACCCTCCCCTGTATAATTGGTTTGTTCACCAGGTACATCAGTGCTTGGTGGTCAACGTAGAATGTGAATGGTGTTGCCAAGAGATAGTGCCTGAACTTCTGCACTGCATACACCATTCCCAGAGCCTCCCGTTTTGTCGTGCTATAGTTCTTCTCAGCTCTCGACAACAGTCTACTTGCAAAATAGATGGGATGGTCGAGGCCGTGGTTGCCAGTTTGTGCCAAAGTTGCACCTATTGCAAAGTTAGAAGCATCTACATGTATGTGGAATTCTTTATCTTAGTTGGGGTATGCCAGGATTGGTGCTCCGACCAGCTTTGTTTTCAGTTCTCTGAATGCAACTTCCTATTGCGAACCCCACACATACGGTTCCCCCTTCCGTGTCAGCCTGTCGAGGGGACAAGAGACTTGTGCGAAGTTTTGGATAAACCGTCTATAATAGCCGATGTGTCCCAAAAGTGACTTTACTCTCGTGACGTCCTTGGGAGCCTCCATTTCTACTATTACGCGAACTTTGTCGGGGTCCGTTTTCAATCCGGTTTTACATACAATATGGCCTAGCAGCTTGCCCTGTGGGACCATAAATCTGCACTTCTTTGGATTGAGTGCTAGCCGTGCCCATCGACATCTTTCCATACACTCTCCTAACGTCGCCAAGTGCGTGTCCTCACCACTAAAAATAGACCAGTCATCAAGGAAAGCTCAGAAGTTCCCCACTGACATTTTATAAAAAATGTGCAGAATTATTCTCTGAAATGTGGCAGGTGCGTTACACAGACCGAAGGGCATCCGGTTATATGCATACACCCCGTCCTCCACCATGAATGTGGTTTTCAACTTATCTTCTTCTGCGATTGAGATCTGATTATATCCCGAAAATTCGTCCATGAACGAATACATTTCATGTTCGACGACTTCCTCGAGTTTTGTGTGTGTAAATGGAATGGGGAAGGGATCTTTTATAGTGATGACATTTAGGCATTTGAAGTTGACACAAATTCTAATTTGGTTTGCCTCCTTCAATGATATTACTATAGGTGATACCCAGTCGCTTGTCTGCACCTTGAAGATGATCTTTGCCTCCAACATACATTGAATTTCGTCGTCTACCTTGGTGGTATAATTCTTGTTCATTCTGTATGGTCTTTTTCATAAGGGTACGACACTTGGTACCAAGGGTATACAATGCACACATAGCTCTGGTGGTACACCTTTAAGGTCTTTGTAAGTCCAGGCAAACATGTCCTTGTATTCCATGAATATTTTGAATGCTGCCGTTTACAGTATGGGGTTCCAGTCGTCGCCAACCAATATGTTGCGCGGGTTTTGCTCATCCCCGAGGTTGGTAACTTGTAGGGTCAGTTCTTCATACTTAATTGGTCCTTCGGTTTCAAATTTGTGGGTTGGGTTGTCATTCACGCGTGCCTCGCCTTCTTTGTATTCCCCATATTCTGGTGGGAACACTTCCTTTTCGAACTCTGGTTCTATCTCTTCTTACCCCCAACATGTAGCTATGAAAAATTTCAGTCTTCCATCTGCCAATGGAAGAGTCCATTCATTGAATCTATGTCGTCTTCTGAACATTCCCCGAGTTCTAGTACGCCCTTCTCATTTGGTTCCATTCGGTTACAACCTTCATCCATTCCACTATGCTCCCCATCGGACTCAGACTTTGAAGATGACGCGATTTCTTCACTCACCATCTACGTACGGAGGTCAATGACAAACTTCCTACTGCTGCTTTCCATGGATAGGGTATTCTTCTTCCAATTGTGAGTGGCTTTTGCTTCGACCAGCCACCCTTGGCCAAGAATAGTATCATACCCTTTTTTCTTTAGTGGAATGACCACGAAGTCTAGCACGAAGGATTGCGTGCCGATGGTAACCTGTTGGGCCATGAGCGTCCCGAGGGGTTTAATTCCGTGCTGATCTGTGCCTAACAGGTTGAAGGTTGGAGGCCATATTCACTCCGGAACCGCCATCGACTATGGTGTCTGTCAGAATTGTTCTTAGGACGCCCATTTCAACTATTGCTGGGTACCGACCATTATTCACCGCCAGAAGCACAGGGTCCATTGTCGACCCACCCGGTATAGACGTCTGTTGGGTGATGCTGGGTTGTGTTGGACAAGCATTTAATAGTGCCATCCTTAGCTGAGGCATGGTATGGAGGAGATCTTGGATTTTGATAGGCACCTCCATTTGTAACATCTGCCGTAGTACATTATTTTCAGCCTTTGTCCGCTCGGAAGTGCTCGCTTCCTCATGCGTGTCCTTCCTTGCCCTCATGGCTTTTTCTATTTCTTCCTTCGCCTCTCGGGCTCTCTGCTTTTCGGTACGGGGATCCAAATATATTGCTTGTTTTGTTTGGTTTTGGGTGACAGCAAGTACCCTTTCTTCTTCAATGTTCAAGAGGTTCACACTGGGCTTCAGATAGTTGGCATCTTTGTGATCCCCGAGGTCATACCATCGACACAAATTATGTGGTGTGTCACCTTTGTGCATTCTTGGGTGAAGTGGCCCCACTGGCTGCACGCCCGACATTGTATCACCGGCCTTCCCTTCGCGACTTCTGTTATCATTGCCTCCTCTTCCTCCACGCCGATTGTTGCGAAACCCGCCGAATGATGCAGTGTTATTCGTATGTTGGTTGGGATTTGCTGCCCCGAAGGTAGACAGTTGCTCCTGTGTGAACAACACTTGAGGGATTCGCGTCTTCATATTGTATGGGCATTCCTTAGTGAAATGACCCATCACTTGGCAGATGTCGCAAAAAGCTTTCTTCGGGCATGACCCCTTCGTGTGGCCGCTCTCCTTGCACTCTGTGCACCACATCTCCCCTTCATCACTGCGTCCCGTGTTCCCCTTCATCGTTTTAAACTCTTTCATCATCCTCTCCACGTCCTTCTGGAGGGCTTGCACCTTCTTGTTAGATTCGTCCTCGCTGCTACCGCTCGTCTGATGATGATTTGTCACTTTCGGATGAGGACCTACTCTTCTTCTTCTTCTTTGAGGTCTTATCTTCACTTTCCAAGTTCATTGCCCTGTCGTACGCATCTGCGTACGACATAGGCGACACTATCTTCATTTTCTTCCGGAGGGAGGCATTTAATCCCTTTACGAACCATCTTTTCTTTAATTCGTCTGTCGGCTGGGTTGCCATCCTCCCCAGAAATTCTATAAGCCTTTGATTATAGGCTCTCACTTTTTCTTTCTTTCCTTGTTTTGAGCTATATTTTTCAGCGACTACTTCATTATCATCTCAAAGCAGTCTGAATTCCGCTTGGAATTCCTTCTTCAGATTGTCCCATGAGTTTATCGCGGACTTGTCTATGTCCGAGTACCAGTCCACAACCCCTCTAAGGGTTGCTGGGAATTGGTGGACCCATTCATCCGTATCTGTCATGCCGTTTGTTGTCCAAATTGTCTCACAGGTCCGACAATGTCTTACGGGATCCTCTTTCCCGTCGCCTGTGAACCTCCGTAATTTCTGTTTTTGAGACATATTTATTTTCCCTATGGGTGGTTGCTTGTAGCCCATTGGTTGTGTTCCCGAACTGGGTGGGTTCGATTCTGACGGGTTGCTTTGACTACCGTGCGGTGTCCCTCCGACATGCCTTGCCCCAGTGTCCTCAACTTCCCTCTCTTCTTATTCCCCTTCCCTTCGGTCACTTTGGCCTTGGATTCCCTCTGTCCGTGGTGTGAGAGATAGACTTAGAAATTATTCTCATGTCTCTTCAATCAAGTTTAGCCTTTGCCGTGTCTCCTCAAGTAACTCTTCGCTACTTCTTACACGTGGATTCTCTGGTGAGTGTTCCCCTTCGGTTGGTGCACCTCCCGTAATAACCCTGTAGTCACCTCCCATGACACCTCCGTGGTCCCTTTCGGGCAACCTTTTGGTTAGTTGTCCTTCGGCGAGTTGCCTTAACCTCCGTCGACGTTCTTCTTGTGTGAGGATTAATGCTTCATGTGTGGCTTCTAAGGCATCCGGTTTATTCTTCTTATTTCTATCTTTATTCAATAAATTTGGCATAAATTCTTAGCAACACATCATTTTAAAATAACACTTTAATTCATTCTTATCTCCGTACAACACAAGTCAACTATGTGACCTTGTCATTATAGATTTATTCTCCCTCCCCGAGGGTTTACAGTTCATGGGTTTGTCCTTCGCCGGGTGCCATCATGTTCTTCTTCCTCCTGACGGTTATTCTCAGCAAAGTTTCGCAAGATTTGCTGTCGTCGTTGTTCCCGCTCAACTTCCTCCCTTTGATTCGTTTGTGCGAGGGATGCTTACGCTAGGAGATGAGGCAGGTGATGCAACAACCTGTTGGTAGCAAGGCTGACATTCAATGCGTCCCACACAGTGTCTTCCGCAACCTTTGCTTGTACAACCTCTCTCCGTACAAAAGTTTCTATGGCTGTCTGAAACAAAATGTGGAAGTTTGTCGTTAGTGCATGTTCTCCTTGGAAGAGTTCTGGAACTCCTTCATTGTTGGTTTAGACATTCTCGTTCACAGGGAGACCCAATTATTCCCTGTAGTCCATGAGTTCATCACTTCTCGGATTAGTTCGGCAACGTCACCAAATGTTTACCGTAACGGGTAAACTCGTCTATTACATGCTACAGATGAAACATAAAAGCATAACATAGAGTGAAACACAATGCTTCCTGAAACCAGAATGCTATTCCATTGATGTCTATTGTTTGTTACATAAGAGTGCACATCAGATCTATTAACTGCTGTTCCTTCAGTACATGACAAGCATACATATAAGTCCGAAGAGTTGCGACCCAACTGTCGGGACATAACGCCTTCGGTAACGACTTCCTAACACAAGTAATTAACCCCAAAACATATAACTATTCCAAAACATTATTTACCCGACAACAATGGATAATGTATAAATTATTAAATAGTCATAAAGGAAAGATTGACCTTAAGCAAAACAATCTGCTTTAAAGAGATAATCAAGAATTGGAGAACCTTGATATTCTTTCTTGGATCTTTTCAAGAACCTAAGGCCAGCAGCCCTTGGCTTTAAAATTAAAATGATACCTTAGGGGCATGCCCAAATATTTAAAGATGCCTTGAGATCCTTTTCCAAACTGAAGAAGGAAAGGAAAACCAGCATCATTGCTAGGGAGGATATCAAGAGTGTAAAAGCTGAACTTATAGGTGTTGAGATGGTCCCCATAAGCACTCAAAGAAAGTTCTGGACCAATCTTGATTTTTCTCACATTTAGCCTGGAAGCTTCACCTAGAAGAATCAGGTCTTCTGCAAACTGAGAATGAGTAGGAGTCTTAACCCCATTAGAAATCTGCATGCCAGTGATCCACTTATCTCTCCTTTGAGTTTCAGGTATCTTCTAAGGGTTTCAGCAAGCAAGATCTAGAGATAAGGAGAAAGAGGACAGCATTGCCTTAGCCATCTGAAAGTCATAATGCAGGAAACCTGTTAACAATAGGGCAATCCATGAAGGGGAGATGCACGCTTCAGTCAACTAAATAAAATCATAATGGAAGTCAAACTTTTGAAGTACCCTGAAAAGAAAATTACAATCAACTCTATCAAAAAAATTATCCGTATTGAGTTTGATGGTAATAATTGCATTTTATTGCTTGCTTGAATGAAGGGTTTTGATGAGAGCGATAATATTTTCATGTATTTGGTCAGGCATAAAACCGCCTTGCTCCTCACAAATCAACATGCTCAGAATGGATTTGAGATTATTAACCATGAGTTAGTGAGGATTTTGTATGAACAGTTGCAAAGAGAGATGAGTTGAAATCTACTGAATTTTTTTGAATTTTTTCCTTTGGGAATTATGGTAAAATAAGAGTGGATGATGGGACTAAAAGTAACTTTGAGATCAGGTGTGTGTCACAAAAGCACGAAGGTCAGCAGAACTTATGTCCCAATACCTCTTGTAGAAGTTATTGGAGAACCCATCAAATCTAGGCATCTTGTCTTTTCCGAGAGACATGACAGTAGAATGCAGCTCCTCAAGGGAGATGGGTTTGGAGAGATTACAATTAATATCATCATTGAAAACCAAAGGAATTTAGTAGCTTGGTTTGAACTTCGATGTTCCATCCACCTTAGAATACAGGTTTTGAAAATATGAATAAGCAGGAGATTTTATTTCATAAAATTCAGGTATTGCCATCACATTATTCAAAGAAATTTTGTCAATGAGCTTTTATGTACTTCAAGTTTAGTTTATGAATTTATATATTTTTTTATAACGAGTTTCTGCAGAGTTTTACCTAAATTTTTGCAGAATTGAGTCCAGGTCAAGCTTATTGAGTTTTTGAACTATGCCACTTGTACACCCATATAAGACATGTGAAATTATAAATATATTGAAACAATATATTAGTGGCACACTATCAATTGATTCTTATGCATTTTGGATGAGTTCATTGGTCAATTATGTTGAGTAGGACCAATGAATCTAACTTCAACCTTATATCTGGTGTTAGACATTATTGACCTTTGTGGCATCCTTTCTCTTTTTGTGCAACACTTTTACCACCAATAGACATGACATTGTCTAAAACTTGATATCCATCATGTCATTAATGTATGCTCTACATTGAACATGCCAACTTTGGACAAGATGAATGGTCTTAATAGGAGCTGGTATGTTGGAAAGGGGTGGATCCTTAGGGTGCTTCATGTGGGCACACTGCAACTTGGTTAATTCATACATAGTACAATAGCTTAACTTCATTGTCTAAATCCACACCATTGTGGAAGTGGCTTAGAAGAAATCACATGATACATAAGTGAACTTGGTATAGCAGTACTCTATATATAATTATAAATTTAATTATAAGATGAAGAAGAGTGATACTCATAATTGCCAATAAATAGAATATTTAAATACCTTATGTTCATAATTTGCAAAATTGAAAACACTCAAGTTTCAAAATGTCATTACGCAATGAAAGTTTAAATTAGTATCAATATTTAATAGTCTTTATGAGATGATCCCAGCTGGCTCTTGTTATACACTAAGTTTGCACCCTTGTTTCAAGCTCTCGTAGTCTTGATAACCTAGTATAACATGGGAATCATCTCCAGGTGTGGGACCTATGCTAACTGAGATGAGACCTCCAGGTTCTAGGCTGGTTCCTCTTGGATAATCCCCTTAATTTGCTTCTAGACAGGAAAAGTGAACTTTTGAGGGAAAGGGATAGAAGGAATGCTTGGAAAGGGAAATGACTGAAAGCAAACTACCTACTAGGTGATACACCGAAATGAAGGGTTTGAATCTCAGTATAAAGGATGAAAATAATGAACAACTCAGGTCTAGGAGATCACAACTCACTAAATAGGCCTGCATAAATATTTCATAGAAGGGTCTGCAATAGAAAAGAGACTATTCAGGGAAAGAGAGAGAGCTTTCACAAACAATAGTATTCCTAAAAGTTTAGACACAATCTACAACCTGCAGACAAACATTCACCTCTGCAACTCGGCATAGGAATGAGACAAGATTGTTAAGGGGTTGAGGTATACCCACAAAAGCATTCACATCAAATCATCCACAATAACACACAATAATTGCAGAAAGAGAGAGGGATCAAGAACCTTGAGATATCACTCAAAACATACATATACTTCGATTCAATAAGAGATAATTCAGGCAAGGAAGCATAGGGACATGAAGAATTGTCACAAAATATCTCTGCAATATCTGAATCATCAATGGGAGATTACAGAATGTAGAAAACCAGAGGGCAGAAAAATGCCACAGATAGCCTTCTAAGAAAGAGACCTTTACAAAATGTGAACTTTGAGTTTCAAAAGTTCCAAAAAACATTATATACATACTCAACTGCACGCAGGTAGGAGTAAAAACCTAACTAGGGTTACATAAATTTCCATATAATAATCACAATCCTAATTCTGTCAAGTCTGATCATAAATGTATCTCTGCAACATCATGGCCGATCAGATATTTTGTTTGAGTGCCCATTCCTGTACTGAAACTGCTGGCAGACAAAAAACCTTTATCCAACTACCTCCCTGCAACTCAAGTCGCCATAACTATCAAATCTGGTACTCTCAGAAGGAAAATCCACCGAAACGGCTGTCTAGATCTCTGCATCACCCTTCCAACTGCAACCGCCCTTGAAAACATAAATTTGAACTACCCGCGCCCTCGCATTCGACCAACAGGAACAGACCAGCAAGAAACCCGTGAAAGATATTGCAATCCCTTTTGAAAAGGTCAAAGGTCACATCATCAGTCAAGAGCCAATAGAAAACGAGCACGTCACAGTCGACCAACACCTCAGAAGTCAAGAGAATCTGGACCTTGCATCGGACGGTGGTCGCATGATCGCATGGGATCGGAAGATCCCATGAGATCATGTGACGACCGTTGATCTTGGATCAATTGGCGCTTCTGCAGAACCACTGACCATCGGACCCACAAATAGCCCTGATATCACCCGGCTGGCCACTAAAAAATGAACACGTCGCCACTTGAGGACCCACCACCGGAGACTTAGCAATAAAACAGATCTAACGGCTATCGCATGATCGCATGGGATCGAAAGATTCCATGCGAACATGCGACCACCGTAGATCTTAGATCAACTGGGGCCTACCCTGCACCTTGGGTCCACTGCAGAGTCATCCTGTCGCATGATCGCATGGAATCGGAAGATTCCATGCGAACATGTGACCACCATAAGATCTTAAGGAACGACAGATCACCGGGCCCTGCTCTAACAGGCTTCCACATCACGAACTCGCAACCAATGAAAAGTGAATACCTTGGCAAAAATGACAATGGACCCACCGTTAGGAAGCGATGAGTTGGGAGGAAGATCAACGGTCGTCACATGATCGCAAGGCACAAGATTAAGCCTTGCGAACATGCGACAACCGACCGATTAAACAAATTATCCTTCTTAATTAGGAAGTAAAACACCGCTTAGGATTTAAAAGCTGGGTTCGCCGACAGGTGTCACCCTGTCGCATGATCTCATGTCAGAAAGTCTAACAACCCAGAGTCATGAGATCATGAGACAGCCACAAGTTAAGGGGAAGGCACTTTAGAAAGATTCGCTGGGAAACTTAGGCTTTGCAGGAAGTATTAAAAAGGGACCCGCTCGACAACCTAGTGGCTAACACATGAAGTGGTCACCTTTAATAAAGCACATGCGTTTTGAGTGGCTAAGTGGCCGAAAAAGTAACGACCAAATAGAATGAAGGCTAGGGTTTGCAGGGTTTTGAACACCAACGGCTACTTTTATGAGTTTTTTTGGACTGCAGACTAGGGGACTTAGAAAATTGCAAAGGCCAAGAGACAAGACCTAAAGCCATGGAATTTTCAAGGATGCTTGGCAGGGTAAAAACAGAGGCCTGGGGATAGATTTTAGCCAAATTTGTAAGCATAGGAAAATTTGGGTAACAACTCTCATTTACAAACTGACTTTTATAATTAAATTGCAATGGTGTTTGTATGTGTTTTCAATATAAATATGAAATTTGCTCATAAACTTCTCAAATACCACATGTCAAAATTAAAGAATTCAATTTCCAAATGCTTTTAGTTGTACCATAAAACCAGAATTAAATCAATTTGTTATTAATTGACAGTAACAAAGATATCTAACAATTTTTAAGCACCTTGTTATCCAGAGACATGGCAGTTGTAGATACCATTCAGCCTTTAATTCCCAAACGTGGCAGCTTATTACTTTGACTGGCAACAAACTGTGAAACCTTCAGAATTTACTGCACTCTTCTTTCCCTAGATGACTGCAAGCTGTAAGCCGTTCTTACTCAAAGGAATCACGTCCTTTCAACTACCAAACCCTTACGCCATATCCTGCAGGTGACGTGAGTATCTAAACTCTTCTTGGCACTAAGCTTCCAGCCGTGACACATCAAACAGGAACAGTCCAAACTTCCGTACGGAATTGGCACAATACTGTACGTCCCTGGATGTAGAAAATTCTGTACGGCTCCCTATAAATTCAGTATTTCCCCAAGAATCCGCCTTCAGCAATGAATTCGATATGAAGTTATACAACAGCAACTTCTTGGCGGCAAATTTGGTGTTCTCTCCATTTGTTGCAGACCAAACACAAATTCCACAAGAATTTTCGAACCCTTACCAGATTCCACAATAAATATTAAATCTCAATGGAATTAACAATAACAATCCTCAGCAGATTAAAACATTCTCACACATCCAGTATACATCAACACTGGATCATAATTCAGAATCAGAAAGATCTCTCTCCTGGAAGAAGACCAAGCTCAAAAATCTCAGAAGAACTCTCTCCAAAATGAAGACCAAGCTCCAGAAACCCTAGCTTTTCCAAGCCAAGCAGAATTCTCACATAAACAATTTATCAAATCAACAATGGGTAAATGAAAGTGCTTTTTCGAGTTGTACTTATAGCTTTTTCAGAAAAAGCACAATTTCACTTTTTTCATATAAAAGACTTTTAAATGATAATTTCACTTTATAACATTAAAGTTATAAAGTACTTAAGTTATTAAATTAAAATACTTTAATTTAATAACGATAACTTTAAAAACAAAAGTCACTGAATTCTGCTAACTGAAACAAACTCATTTTTGACACCAGAGCCCAAACGCCAATTGTCCTGCCAAAAATAACCCACTGCCAAAAATAGGCAGCTGCTAAAAATAGACTACTATAAATGGTAAGTCTCTAAAATTGGAGATTCCCTGAAGCTCAATCCTGAAACATCTGACACTCTGTGCAGACACCCTACTAATCCTGTCCATACCCAAAATACCACTTACTAAAAATGGTAAGTCGACCGAATTGACTTGAACAAAGAGCAGACCTGATAAACTGAATCCCCAGGATGGAATCCCAACACTGGCTCTGACATCTGACCTCCTCTGATCACCTGATTAGCTTGCGAAGGTCGCCAAACCAAGCTAATCCCAAAAGCCTGAAAAACGGGGACATTACACTTTATATTCTTCTTCATCAAAAGCATGAAGTTCAACATTTGTTTCAATTTCATCTGAACCACAATCAACTGAATTGCCACTCCCACTAGGTGTAATAGCCTGCCCTGTTATGTGTCTGATTTTTTTTCCCTTTTTGAGTGTTTCAGCTTATGGGAATTCTGTCAAACAGTTTGCTTGCATTCTGTCTTGTAACTGGAGTTTCTACAGTGGAAACCTCTGATTTATTTGCAATAGTTTTTGGAAATGGCAGTTGCATAATAACAACAGTATAATGACAATACAGATTGCATTCACTCAATGTCTATCAAACACAAATGACATTACTCATATATTCACTGTTGCAGGTGATTACATGGCATTACATTTTAAAAACCGAATCAATACAACTCATATGTCTCATACAAAGCGATTCCTACAGCAAATAGCATGAAGAGCCTACCAATATACGCAATCCAAATCCCTTCTGCAGACCTGGATGACACTTAGAAATGACAGTAATACTCAAGTCCAACCCAGCTGCAACTCCAGCGTGCCTTCCTTATTCAGACCTGTGCATTCTCCTTCAGCTTATCCAGCGTTATCACTCTCTGCTTCAGCACTTTGGGTTGTGGGAATGCCTTCTGTAGGATGCAGTCCCAAACGCTCAGCTCAAACCTCTTCTTTTTGTAATGCTACAACAGTCCTGTCAATGACTATAGTGAGCCGACCGTCACATTAAGCAAATGTGATATTCTTTAGCATCCTTCCGTAGCAGTGATTTCAAACAATATCAAACTCCTTCACAATCCCAACTCCCTGTAGATCGAACTGCCCTTGCAACCCTATAAAACGATCCAGATATATCATCCAACAGCAAATTTCCAATGAAAGCTTTCAGATCTTCCTGACTGTATGTTCCAGCAGCGAAGAAGATGTTGGCAATGAGGCGAAATGTCCTCCAAGGCCCTTAAAAACAAACTCAGACAAAACCATCAGAAATTCGAATCACATTCAGCTCTTAAACCCTTACCAACTTCTGGAAATAATCACTAAAAACCTGCACCAAGACTGTAGCGTTTTACTGTAGCACCACCGTAGCAACAAGAATAAACATCTGATCTCCCCTATACTTCTGATTCAAATCTATTAATCTCTTAGGCTTGGTCTTTCACAGGTGTAAGAGATGTAACTAATGAGGGTTTCCATCCTCAAAAGCCAGAAGATTTCCAGATTTACTTCTAGAAAAACAAATCCCAAGAAAAACCAAATTGCAAGATATCCTTTTCAACAATGAAAGCTCTTATTTATAACTCCAATTAGTCACGCTTTCCAAGGCACCATCAGTGTGGGATAAAAGAAAGATATCAAATACTAATATCCCTTATGTCTCCTTTTTGAAAGGGACTTGATTTTTTAATATTTAATTTCCAATTATAGTCCCAACATTAAATGAATCACTAAAGTTTAATATTTAAATTTAACTTAGGAACTTTTAATCTAATAGCCCAATTAATTAAAGGCTTATTAAAATAGCATCCTGATGATGAATAATGATCTCCCAAATACTGACATCATAAAATGTATCAAATATTTCCTGTCGCTGAGCCAATATTGACTTACTATAAAAAGTAAGTATTTGGAAACCCTGTCAAAACACCTTCGATTGGCCTGAAACTCGAAATGCCTAGGCCAATTAATCTCAGGATCCCTTCAAAATCTTGGTTAGCCCTCAAGACCAAGACAAAATAGGCTAATGACACATCATCTGATGTCAGGGTAAAATGCGAACATTACAGTCTGCCCCCCTTGAAATTGCTTGTCCTCAAGCAATCCTACTGTAACCCAATGGTTACTAACTTGGACCACGCTATATCTCAGTATAATCCCAGGGTCCCAAATTAATTCAGTAGATACATAACACCATCTACTCTGAGCTCTATCTTGTTGAACACCTGTACTAATGACGTCATGCCGACCTCCAACCAAAGGAGTCATCAGTAATGGCACGAGTTATCTCTCCAGAGTACTGCTCTAATAAAGTATCAAACTGGAAAACTGTGTGAATGAGTTCTAGAATGTCAACACAGATTGTCACATTCCTCACAACTGATGAGCTGCCGATCATAGAGTTTGCAAGGTCTTGAATCAAACTCTGAACACAATCACCATGCTGAAACTGTGCCAAACTAATCATGATCAATAAACTATCATACGCAAACTGCACTCTCAACCCCTGAATCCCCATAGGATAAACACTATCAAGACCCAAACAGAATTCCCCAAGAATACTAAAAGCAAACTCACTATTCATCGCGATCCTGGGCAAACAAAAAAACATCCTGCTCATCTTCCCTAAGAACCCAACCCAAACTCCTTTCTCGAAACCATCCCGAAGATGATGAAACTCCGTCAAAATTAAGTAGAGTGCCCACCAAGGAATGTCTCTACTATCGCTCACTGGCATCATACCACCGACAACAGTTTGCACAAAAGTCTGTGAGAGCACAAGATTGTAGGAATGTCGGTCGAAAACTACGAACTGCAGCATCAACTCAATATGGAACCAAGTCCTCATTGAAATTTCGCTCTAATCCACCTGTAAGAACTGTAATGCTCTATCGTATACACTGAATTAGGGGGTATGAACAACATTACAACCAAACTATGAGACCTTGACACAAGGTGTAAGTCCATCACGTTGACGCTGCACCACTCTGATAACCTCTAAAATCTAATCAAACCAAAACTCGAACATCTGCTCAGACAAGCAGCTAGCTAGAGAAAGCAACGTGGGAAACTTGTCAGACTTGGACTCAACATCTGTCATCAGAAATATGTCATGCCAAAACGGACTCGTACACCCCTTTTCCAATCTGCCTCTCAATACCACCAGTGACATAGTTTAGTCCTGTGTGTGTGGACTGAAGGTAAATTGATGAACCCGCCTCAATATGCAGTCAAGCTGAATCACTCCTGCCTGCACCAATGGAATATCAGAGTGATCATGTGTAATTCCCTTCGCGCTAGCAACAACAAAAGATGGCTCACAACTCAAAATGGAAAGATCAACTCTATTGACATTATCATCACGAGTACCATCCAAACTTTCAAAGATGCTTGAGCCTGTGACCAAGTCTGAGATGATAGAGTCAACGACAGTCCAATCCTCCCATAGTGGTCTCCTGCAAATATGTGTGACACCCAACATAGGTGCATAAAAACAAATACCAACCCCAAACAAGACAATATGAAAATAAATCACCGATTCACAAGTTATAACAGTAATATAACAACATAAATGATAATGACGGCAGTATAAATCAGTATAACAGCATTAGAACAATAGTCTCAAACATCAAAACTATGGTCTATCAATGTAAATATCCAAATCAAAATGTCTCAAACATGTATTCGGAAGTCTCAAACATCAAAATATAATAGGCTATAGGCACAACATATGAAACTAAGCTTCATTCTAGTTATCAATATCCAAAGGCCTAGAATCATCAGAGTCACCATCGCCCTTTGGTAGAAGTGGATCATCCAATGGCAGCCCGACCAGTCCTGGTTGCACCTCCTTCATTTGAATTTTATCGTCCGCAGACACAAATTTGAACCTTGTGGGCCCCGCACATTGCCACTTTGGCAAAAAGAATTTAAAAAAAGTATTTTTGTTTGTTTATTAATGCCAAAAATCATCCAAATATTTAGGGGACACTTTTTTGTTTTGCGGGCCGATTGGGGACGGCTAGCCATCCCCAAATGTCAGGGGACTTTTCTTGTCGTTTCCTGCAGTTTTCTGAAATCGGGGACAGCTGGGGATGTCCCCTTTCTGTCCCATTGTCCTCAAAATGTTTCGGGGATGGAAACGAGTCCCTTGGGGACAGGAAACGTGTCCCTGTGTAACATAGAATAAAAACAATACATACTTGGAAGACAATTTTAGTTGCAAGAGGCTGCAAGTAAATGGATCCTTGACCATGTGGACACCACCACGCGTCAACATTTTTCCTATTGTCATAGCCCCCACTAATATATAAATTTTCAGCCTTTAAAATTACAATCTTTGGGCTGACCTTGTCATCTATAAATATGTTTTGATCTTTTCAAGTTTTTGAAGGTAGCTGACCCATATAGTGATTAGAAACAAAAATTTCCTCTCTTTCTACATTGAATATATTGTATAGCTTGATTGATACTATTTCTTTTTTAACATTGATATTGTTTGTATAAATTTCAAATATTTATATTGTTGCAATATGAAACAAAAGAATACCATAACAAAGCTGCTGTATTTATTTATTGCGATATGATCTAAAAGAGTAGGGTGACAAAGTTTTGCCTTACATATTTTGGAGAAAACAAAGAACCCTACAGTAATCATTATCATCATTCTAGGCTTGTCAATTATGGCATATAAGTTTTTACGATTAATTAAATTTCTAGATGTTTAAAACTCTACTCAAAATTAAATTGAATAATTCATGCAATTCAGTCTCTAAGTTCAACATATATAAAGTTGTTTTTGGTATATGCATGTGTATATACTATATATCACTTCACATATGTGTATATCATGCCAACTTTGTATATAATTGTTTGTTGAGTATATATAATAAAAGGAACTTGAGAGAATTCTAAAAAATGAATTCTACTTATATGAATGTGAAGATTTTCTTTTATTGACAATATTTTGTGATGAAAGCTTCAGTCTAATTCTGAAAAATAAGAAAGCCCACATCATATTTTGTTGCTACTTCAAATCATAGCTTGATTGAAATTTATACAAACAAAATCAATGTTAAAACTTTGAGTCATCCAAGTTAAAAATATAGTAGGAGGAGGTTGTGCAAGTGCTTTGAATCATTCCTATAAGTCCTTTATCATCTATGCTATGGAAATGTCCTTTAATTAAAAAAAAGTAGTTATTGAGTGTTTTTCTTCAATTTTTCACATTTTTTTTGTAAATCCAAATTTTCCCGACTTTTTGCCCATTTTTTCAAAAAATCCTACTCTAGTTTGCCGATTTATTCCCCAAACGATTTTATGCTTCTATGATAAAGAGAGCAGGCCACTATTTGGAGAAAGGGACATGAATCCATTAAGAAGATATCTGGTCGATGAAGAGGAAGATTTAGGAACAGACCTAAATGAGTATTAGAAGAAAATCTGAAGGAGAATTATGAAGAGACTTTTGAGCTGATCGAAGATGAGATAAGCATTTGATCAAGCAAGAACTGGCAGTCTCATTATTATTAAATTGAACAGCAGTTTATATACTGGTCAAATAATTTTAGTATGCTGTATAAGGCTTGAGATTCTGATTAGGTTGAACTGTTATTTATCTCTCATTTGATATGAAATAGGAAAACTATATAGATAAAAAATATTGCTACTGTTATATATATTTATCTACATTGTTATTCTTGTTATTTTGTAGCCTGTGCATAATAGAGTAGATATAACAATTCCCTTAAACTTTCATCCAATCTACCATTCTGTTATGGAGGGGAGGTAGAGCATATGAGATATGCAAGTAGCATAAGGGTCCATTCGAGTTGGGTAACCCTGGGTGGGGCTGGTAGGCCGAATGGCGGGTGTCATTCTGTGCTCCTAGGCTTGATAAACAGGCTTGAGGTGCCTTATATGATTTCTCATGGTGCTTCATAATGGGGATAGGTTATTGGGGAAAGCTTTAAGGGAATCCCACATGTACATTATAAATATTATTATGATGATTAGAATTCTATTTTCAACATTATTGAATTATATGTTTATTCATCTTTGATAACTAACCTGGTTTATTTCTTTGTGGGATGAATATTTGGTAGGCATTTTAGACTTGTTTCCGGAGTATCATATTGCAAGTTTGGGAGACATATTTGAGGGGATTTCTTTGATGATAGTGTTAGCATGACTGTTGATTTATCTTCATTGTTTTTGGAGATTGACATCATGAGTTTCCTCCTTCACTTGATTTTATCATGTTTCATGGTTGAGGTGGATCATGTTTATGTGGTGGCTTATTCAAGCTTGGAGACTCCTACCTAGTTTTCAAAGACTCATATTTGGAGACTTCCTTATTTCATTTAGACATGGAGTGGCTTCTTCATCATTTGGCGGCCTTATTTCTTCTTAAGGGGAGATGTGGTGCTTGTAGGCATTGGATCATCTTTTGTTTTCAGGAATACTTCATTGATATTGGAGCTTGCATTATGGGGTGGATATCATGTCTCTCTTTTTCCTTCCAATGGGGGGATAGTTGATTATATCTACATGATGTATGCAGTCCTTGGGGGGGTAACACTGAGTCCTCCACGCATCATCATTTGTTTGTTTCTTTTCTCTCTTTTGGAGAGGAGTTTTGTCCCAATGGGTTTTCTCCCTTTCTCTGTTTGTTAAAGATTGCATTGCATTCACATTCCTTAGACCCATATTGCATCTTGCATTCACATATTCTTCTCCCTAAGTTGCACTTAAGAGGGGATATTATTGTGAATAAGGGTAACCTATTTAGTAATTAGTGGGAACCTATTCATTTCTTAATTTTACTTAGGTTCTAAGTTAATTGTCCTAGGTGGCAATCTAGAAGTTATAATGGGACATGTGATGTTTCCTACCTAGACTATGTTTGAACGATTAAATATAATAATAAAATTAAAATAAATAAATAAACCTATAAAAATAATATAATAGATAATAATATATTATTAATATAAAATATATATTATTCATATAATATATTATTAGTATAATATTATAATATAACATTAGTAATACAAAATATATATTACTCATAAAATACATTATTAATATAATATTGGTAATATAATAAATACATATTACTCATATAATATTATTAATATAATAAAATGTACAAAATTATATAATAAGTAAATAATAAGTATCATAAAGAAATAAACAAGACCCCTCCCCGTAACATGAAATATACAAGTCTTTATTAACACGAGATACGATAGAAATAAAATAAAAACCATATTCAATACGGTGAATACTATAACAATGAAGGAAATTAAAATAACATCAAACATAAGTAATACCGTACATTATGGAATAAGACGTGTATCTTAAAGAGGCATCGTTTTGGGTGAGGGCAATTATAGAAGTCATTCCTTCAAACAAAAGGAGGAGGGGGGGACGGGGGATTACCATCGAATAACAATCTTAAAAAATAGAGATTTGAAACAGCCAATCAACATACAGCAAGTAAACAGTCAGCACAGTCAGCACATTCAACTATTGATAAGTCAGCACAGTCAACTATTCCAAGTCAGTTAATATTATATATATTTTGTCTCAGCAAATATACAGTCAGCCACCAGTATTCAAATATCTGATTTCTAATCAGAGACATATATACAAAACATATAGTATTCTGAAATAGTCAGACTTTAATAAATAAAAAAATAGATATTTTATATAATCAGCACTTGCAATCGATAATCATCAAGGAGGCCTCTAATACCCAAGATCAACTAAGATATAATTTGATAGCACAGCCTAAAGATTACGGAAAAAGGGGACATTACACAATCAATTGTATAATCAATAAATATGCATACATGTATATCCCATTGAGAAGGCCAAGAAAATAATAGATTCATTATGATATTATTAATTAAGAAGCAAGGCAAACTTAAAATAATTTCACAGTAGATATTACAAATACAGACTCTAATTGAGAGTTTTAGAACAAATTGAGTAGAGTCCTAGCATTTGCATTCCTTAGACCCATATTGTGTTGATGTTTTGTAGCTTTAGTCGAATAAACACTATGAGTCAATACTAGTGAAGATATATATATATATATATATATATATATATATATATATATTATTATGTAAATATTAGAGAAATTAATAGAATACTCAAGAGATATTATATATATAAATATAATAATTGTCATTATATTAATTACATATTAATGAATAGACATGTCTCATGAACGGACATGTCTCTTCTTGGCTCATTCTCAATATAAATGCAAGAGATTGTTGCATTTGGAAAACACATACAATCAAATAGGGCTATTACATTTGCAATGATCCTAAAACCTTAACATGGTATCAGAGCCAAGTTGCAAATGTAAGAGAAAAGTTTATTGATGGTGAATGTGTGACTGTCTCATAAAATACAATCTTGGTATGAGGACCATATCTCACAAATGCACTGTTGGATTTTGCTAAATTTCAGATATGTTGGTGATAAAGAAATTTACAAGAATCTCACCGGAGCGATTGAAGATAAAATTCCAGGTTCAAAAGTTATGACTGACTATGTACGGGTCTATAAAACAAATCTGAAAAAGAGCGAGGTTCCTTCTTTAAAAGCCTAACCACTTGAAGGGAGATCTAATAAGATTGAAGGTTGTGATAGTGTATAGAACCTTTGGATATTAAATATAGTTCATGTGAAGAATTATAGTAATGTTTGAGAATGATGACATCATTATGTGAATTTGCATGATATTTTCTATATGGGCTCATGTTACAGAATGAAATACTTGAAATTTATAAAAGATAAGTATTTCATGTTTTATTAATGCACATAATTTTTGAGTTTGTAAATCATTCTATACTATTGGTTAGTAAAATATTGTATGCTTCTATCGTTGGTATTTCCAGTCAAGATAGTTTAGTGAGCTATTTGTAACCTCTCTCTGACATACCTTCAGGACAGAAGTACAAGAGAATTGCATTCAAGGGAGAAAGAACTTGATGCTTGCGAATGAATTGATGATTGAGACTAGATGCAAAGGGAGTATGACATTTCAAAAGAGATCAAGAAGTTGATAAACTTAGCTTCAGAGGGAGCAGATGGTTCAGTCAACTTGTGACAATCTTGATCATATTGATTGAGAGGGAGTTCACTATTGAAGGTGAAACACTTCTGAAGTAAACTTGATATAATTGATTATTATACTAATGAATCATGAATGTTTTTAATGGGCCTTCCCCCTGTGTAAATCACGAGGAAGTGACGACTTCCAAATGATTATCACTTGTATTTGCAGAAGTTATTGGAAGGTGACGATCTTACAATAACTTAAATCATGATATACATTATTTATAATGTTGAAACAGATCACGATGAATTAATGCAACAACTAAGTGTTAGATGTCATTAAGTTGACGGTCTATGAGTTGTTTGCATAAATATATCTTGTAAAGCAACAACTAAGTATTAGATGTCATTAAATTGACAGTCTATAAGTTGCTTGTATAGATACATCTTGTAAAGCAACAACTAAGTGTTAGATGTCATTAAACTGGCGGTCTATAAGTTGTTTGCATAGATATATCTTGTAAATCAACAACTAAGTGTTAGATGTCATTGACGGTCTATGAGTTGTTTGTATAGATATATGATAAGTATTTTGTGAATATCATGTGTTGATATTCTGCAAGCCAGTACCTTATTGAGTACTTGGTGAATATCATATGTTGATGTTCTGATAGGCCAATACTCAGAGTATTTGGTGAATGTCATGTGTTGACATTCTGATAGGCTAATACTCAAGAGCTTGTGGATAGAATCGCCGATGGAGGCAATCCACATATTGAGACTATGTTTCTATTGATTACATCTTGATGATGATGCCTTTATTTCTTACATCATATGATTGATGTTGTCAAGTGTCTTAAGTGTTGACATTGGATTGATTTATCCTCCCTGGCTAAGAGGGAGTGTTGATGTTTTGTAGCTTGAGTCGAATAAACACTATGAGTCAATACTAGTGAAGATATGTATATATATATTTAGTATATATGAGATGTATATATATAAATATTATTATTATGTAAATATTAGAGAAATTAATAGAATACTCAAGAGATATTATATATATATATATAATAATTGTCATTATATTAATTACATATTAATGAATAGACATGTCTCATGAACGGACATGTCTCTTCTTGGCTCATTCTCAATATAAATGCAAGAGATTGTTGCATTTGGAAAACACATACAATCAGATAGGGCTATTACATTTGCAATGATCCTAAAACCTTAACATGTTGCATCTTGCATTCACATTGCATAATATTCTTCTCCCTAAGTTGCACTTAAGGGGGGGTGTTACTGTGAATAAGGGTGACCTATTTAGTAATTAGTGGGAACCTATTCATTTCTTAATTTTACTTAGGTTCTAAGTTAATTGTCCTTGGTGGCAATTGAGAAGTTCCTTATAATAGGGCCATGTCTCAATATTTACTTTTGGTCACTTGGCATCTAATATTTGCATCATGCATTTAATGTTTGTATCAAGGGTCTTTGTGACTCTACCTCATCACCTTGCCTTTATAGCAAGGCTTCTCATGTACATATTGTATGTCTTGTATGTCCATTATCAATGTTCAATTAGTCTTGCATTGTTGAAGCATCTTTCTTATCATTCTCTCGTGGAAGTTGTTTTGGCATTTTAGGGATCTTGGGGGTGTTGTGGAGTCACCCAATTACTCCTAAACCTAGACATGTGACATTAAACTAGAGTGACAAGAAGGTAAGAAGTGCCTAAGTGCTAAGTCAAAAAGATAAGTGGCAAACATGTTGTGTTGGGGTGCTTGAGTGCATCATGCGATTAAGTGACCTCAACAAATGGAAAAGGTGCTTAACTATGTTAAAATATTGTTCACATGTCTTGGAGGGATGAAATAGGTGCTTGTGTGTGTGAGGATGGTTTTGATTGGAATGAATGACAAAACAATTGTACCTATTTGTGAAAGAGGTTCCAACGTCCTAAGCCAAAATAGTACATACATGACATTGTGAAACATTGCAAGGGTTTCCAACTGCCATAGGTTGCAAAATACAACATCTCATTTATATAAAATCAATATTTGTATAGTTGTGTATGATGATTGGCTATGCACTTTCATTTTGCCCTTGTTTTCAAGTGTATGTCAATAATGGAACAATCGAGTTGACCAAGAAGTTGGGCATGCTAATATTGATTTTATGATATTTGATTTTTGTAATGTTTCAAGGACTAGGGTTTTGATTGATTTGTAGATTAAATTTGAGCCATCTGGGTTTTTTGATTTGGATGTGGATTTATTGTTTTAACTCCCTCAAGTTTGTTGTTCTTGAGTTTCTTGTTAGACGCTCAATGTTGGTTTTTCATATGCAAAGTGGAGGTGAAATCCCAAGTGATGTAGATGAGGCCCTTGGGGTTCCAATCTAGGGACACTTGCACCCATAGAATACACAATAAAAGCAAGTGGAGGGGGGAAACAATTTGTGCTAATAACATATATCTCTTATTAATTTGAGAATAACGGGTTAAATCAATTTATAATGATCTCAGTTTACAAACTTTACAGAGGTAGAGTTTTGATATTCTGGGTCTAGCCAAAAACTCCTTACTCTATCATCCTCAAATTTATACAATTTTCTTTGAGCACCAAGATTGCATCCACTGCGTTGAAGGCAAACAAATCCCAATTTAGAATTATCTACCCAACTTTTTGCATTAATTGGCATGTTCAAATGTGTTACAAATCTTCTAATGGATGGCTTGATGACCCTTGGTTTGTTTATGCATGCATTTCATGCTACCTTTCTGCACTTCTTGTTGGCTCTTGTGTGTGCTAGTTTCCCAAGTGTTGTCATCTTTGTTTGGATGCTCTTGTATGACTAGGTTTTGGTACTTGTTTCCCTAGGGTTTGGCCTTTGTTTCCTAAGTTTTGTGATAATAGTATGTATAACTAGTTTTTATTCTTGTCTCCAACTTTTTTGATCGCATCATCAAGTTATGAGATGAGAACAAACATTTAGGGTTTCAAAGTGATAAGTCAACAATGCACATAGGGTATGGATGTTGGAAGACTAATTTTGGTTTTATTTTGGCTGATGACATCAATTTCAAGACACTAAAAGGTGTGGTGAAGTTTCATGGTGGTTAAAGTCAAAGTTCTTTAGTGTATTTGCCATGTTTCAAAGCAAGGAATTGCATTAAAATCTCAAAGGGCATTGCATCAGATTGCTATAGTTGGCCATGTTTGTTTATAACAGTTGCTAATTTGGTGGTTCTATTTCTGGATAGACAGTTAGGGCCTATTCTTAGGTTGTAATTTAGTTTTTGTTTATTCCAGTGTAACACAGGTCCTGGGGGACTGGGGGACAACAGGATGAGTTTTTGGGACCGGGGGATGACAGGATGAGTTTTTGGGACAGGGGGAAAGGGGCTTCAATTTGGGGACAGCCGGGGGGGGGGGGGGGGGGGGGGTGTTGTATATATTATATGCTATACACAGTACTTGAAATGCTAGTTTTGGGGCGCCAAGTACCCGTCCCCAAGTCTCCAGGACGTCCAAGTACCAGAAATTTGGGGGTCTAGGGGGGATGCGTCTCCGTGTTTCACTGGTTTATTCTTTCTTTAGATTGCTGCTTGCTTTGAATTTTTTTTTCCTTGCTTTTCAGAAACTTTAAGTATTTGTGCTTTTAAACACTGATTATTTGGTAAATTAATGATTATTCTAAGTCACATAAATTAGGTATCGTGTAACCTATGATAAATGCTTTGAGTGTAAGATATTCTTAATGATGGTTGATGTTAGGCTTATACTGTTGAAAAATTGTTTCATTTGTCATCTCTGTGTTTGATTTATTGTATTTGTTCCTTTCAAATCTTGTTTGCATCAAATTGTTGGTATTAGTTGTGTGTTTAGATTAATTGGTTTTATTTATAATATTTGAAAATATTATTGAGGAATACTCCGGCTTGGTCGGCTATCTGATCTATTGCATAGTGTTTATAACTGTTTATTCTGTCTATAACTGATGTTTGGCGTGGTTTTAGATCTCAAGGACCTTCCCCTTACAGTTTGAAGAGATGGTTTATTCACGTACTGTTTTAGTTTGAGTTGTCTTAAAGAAGGCATGTTAAAACACTAACCTAACTGTGCATGTGTAGGCACCTCAATTAGTGTAACTTATGTGCACTTGGTAAGTTCAAACTGAAAATTAGATTGGTAAGTTCAAGAAGATTTTGTATAAGGTAGAAGGTACGATTTTAGTGTATGTTACTGGTTGTGGCACAAATCTTGGTTCAGGTTCATGGATCTGGCAAAAAGAAAAATTGAGGCAAGGTTCATCAACAAAACCACCATAAACTCTATTATCATTTGAAGCATAAATGACAATATTATAAAATTCCTTATTCAAACTTCAAGATCAACCTTGAAATAATAATATCAAGTTTAACAATCAAATTTTAATGTCATAAGGATTTTCTAAATCATCAACACCAGTATTATTATTGACATTAGATGATGTAGGAACATATGAAGAACCAGAAGTAGCGCCATTGCCATTTGCACTAGAAGTGTGCTCACTTTCAAACGCAGCTGTAACATGTTTAGTGGAAGCATCCAAGCGAGTTTTCTTTGGCTCCATATCCCACAGCTTCATGGGGGATTGGAGACAATGGGGTCAAGGGGCAGTGCCCCTTGTGGTCTGCAGCACACCATTTTCATAATTGTTTAGAAGGCAACATCAAAGGTAGAAAAAAAAAGGCAGAAAATGGATGGATCTGCCCTAGGTTTTCTTGGGTTTCCCTTGATCAACCTCACTTGCGTGCACCTTGTCTGTACCTGCAGGTGGATCGGATTGGATCATGGATCTGGTTTGAGCCAAACCCGGATCCAGCCAGTCTGCATGTGGATCTGGTAACATAGATCATAGTGGCAATTATTCGTTTTTTGTGGCTTGAGTGCTTATCTTATAGTTGTGTCTATCTTGATTTATTGCAGAACAAAAGATTAGACAAGTCAATTGTCCATATTCTTGCTTTACATGTAGAAGGTATATGGGCAAGAAGAAATGCTGTCATTTGTTTATTACTTTTGTTTTTATTCTTTGATTTTTATTGGATGCTTATTTAGTTCTTATTGAAACTTGAGCGCACAGTTTGAAGTGTACAGCTGCTATAACATACATTCTTCTTGTTAAATGGTTTGTAAATAGGCTTACTTTTTAGGTACAAAGTATGATTTATTGGTAATCATTCCTTTTATATTTTGAGGTTGTCTTTTAGGTGTGCCTATTCTGAATCATAACAGAACTGAGATTTGTCATGCAAAAAACAGGAGTAACAAAAGTTTTTGCCACTTGGTCATTTTTCCAATTTCAACATAATGCGTTAATCAAAAGAATCCTATTTTTAATGCAATGGCAATATAAAGCTTGCAGGACACGAGTTATATGACGAACGTTTACCTTCTGGAGGGATTGTCACAGGCATAGGGCCAGTTAATGGACGGTTGTGTATGTTTGTAGCCAATGATCCTACAGTTAAGGGTGGCACCTATTATCCTATAACTGTTAAAAAGCATCTTCGGGCCCAAGAAATTGCTGCAGAGTGTAAATTACCATGTATATATCTTGTTGACAGCGGTGGTGCTAATCTTCCAAGACAGGCAGATGTTTTCCCAGACAAAGATAATTTTGGAAGAATATTTTACAATCAGGCACAGATGTCAGCTGCAGGAATTCCACAGATTGCTTTGGTATTAGGTTCTTGCACTGCTGGAGGAGCTTATATTCCTGCAATGGCAGATGAAAGTGTGATTGTTAAAGGCAATGGCACTATTTTCTTAGCTGGACCTCCACTTGTCAAGGTATTGTTTAAATGCATGATATATTCATATTGCTTTCTGTTTACATGGAGAGTAAAATTATATATAGTAAGCTTCTCATTATGGGGCATTTCTTTTGAATTTTTACATATTTAGATTAATCCCAAGATGCATAATTTGTGCTAGGCTGCAACTGGAGAAGAAGTTTCTGCAGAGGATTTAGGTGGTGCATTGGTGCATTGTAAGACCTCTGGAGTCTCTGATCATTATGCCAATGGTAATTTTAATTCTATCACTCTTCTATATCAATCTACAATGCTGACCTCTGTATATACATTGAATTTAATACATGTTATTCATGAAGTCAAACTTCTGTCTGTGTGTGAGAATAGTTTTATGTTTTAGGAAATTCAAGTTGTTGGTTGGAGGATTACCAACATATTTTGAGGTTTTTATTGTTTCCAGTAAGAATACTTCATGTGTATATGTAGCAAAGTTAGATTTTTGTGTAAAAGATTCCACTTCTATTCAAAATGTCTAAATTGCAATGCTGAGTATGAATCATGATTACAATTTACTCCTAAACAAGACTGGGATTCCTGCTTTTCTGGTTGTCAGTTGTAAGCTCAGAAGCTTAAGACTGATCAATTGTATTGAAAAAATAAATGAGTTCAGAATTCCTGATTTCTTATGTCCAAAGCTTATTGGAGGATCCTAACTTTTGGGACTGAAGAATTGATTTATAATTTTTGAGTTTCCCACTTCCTGCTTCCTACTTCCTGATTGGCAATTAGTGCAACTGTATAGGTTTGGAGAATGGTTCTTGCCATCTAAAAGGTTAATTTCACTCTGGCTTTCTTCTTTTTTACTGCTGTTTTTAGTTTTGAAATCTTTTCTTATTTTGGCTTTAATTGGAGCTTTGAGGTAGCCCATTTTTTTACATGTCTTTGATTTTCTGAAGTACGCTTAGCAATGCACTCAAGAGTTTTAATGTCCTTCACATAGCCAATGAGAAAGGATGGCTTCCGCAGTTATCTTTGCCTCCATGTTAAAACATTCCACTAAAAACTATTTTCAACCAATCTTTTTTTATTCCATACAAAATATGAAAATGGACATACAGAAGATTATTACTGTTATTTAGTGATTAATCTAATGAACTAAAAATTATAGGAAGCACATAGAAAGCGAGTGGCAGCTAACCATCTTGTTTGGCCATATAATTTCTAACCTCAATTGAAATTAGAGATCAGTCCTTGAACATTTCTTAGTTAGACTGGCTATAGACATGTAGTTTTGATTTGTCTTTAGCAAAACAACACAAAATTGAATAGCATGGGAGGATAATCTCTCTTCAAATTATGAGGAAGCTCTTTGAATCTAAAGTAAATCTAAACACCAAGCTAAACTGACCCTAGGCACTAAACTATAGACAATACTTACAGATATAAATAATTCAACACTATACAATATCTTTTTAGGAGTTTTGCATTAATAAAATGGCTACTTGTCTATGTTTTTGCCTTTGATACAAGAACTAGACTGATAACTACCATGTCTTGCAAGTGATATTTGATATACTTTATGGATGAAATGGCTAATCTAAAGACAACATCAATATCTTCCCACTAGCTAAAAACAAAGACTAGCATTTCATGCATATGATAATCAGAAATAACAATGCAAATAATTTCTAAGAAGTAACAATTAAGTTGCAGACAAATCCACAATCTGTATAGACAGATTACCTTAATTAAAGCTTTGATATTAGATTCCACTTCCACTTCAATATATGGACTTACAAACACAGATTCGATAACTTTAACAGGATAAGTGTAGCCTCAACTATCGAAGTTTATGTGCCCAAAGAATTTATTTATAGGTTACAAAAAATAAAGATAATAGGGTTTCAAATAATAATATATTATCTCCTCCTCTTCAAGGGTGTATGGTTAAAGTTAAGCCAAGCAAGGATGCATATTGACAGGGTCCTGAAAGGAAGTTGAAGTTGAAGTTTGATGGCATGTCCAAAGGAAATCCAAGTAGAGCTGGTGTGGGGTATATTTTTCAAGACAATAAATGTGATTTTGTTTTACATGGTTCCATTTTCTTAGGGGAGCAAACAAATAACTATACAGAATGGATAGGATTGCTTGCAGGCCTCAAGCTTACTTATGTGATAGGACATCGTTGAATTGAAGTGGAAGGAAATTCATAGATAATGGTTAATGTGATGCCCAAAGGGTTTTTTCCGAATTTGAAATTAATTGTGATATTAGAAGAACGAAATTGGAGCTTGAAAATTTCCTTTTTTGTGATCTCTTATTGCTATAGGAATCAAAATAAGGTGGGTGATTTCTTGGCCGATGAAGGTGTAGAGCTTCAAGATATTTCATTAATAGAAAGTAAGGATATTACTGAATGGGTAAATTTAGCTGCCATAATTGAAAAGGATTGCTTGTTTTAAGGCCTTATGAGGATTGATAGTCATAATGGAACGTATAGAGATAGGAAGGATTGAAGTGTAAGCATTTATATGAAAGGATTTAGCACGAGATTGGTACGTAGGATAATTTATGTGAAGTTCTTATTAAGTTATTAATCATGATAGGAGGTAGTGTTGTTATAATTGGTGCTTTGGGTGGCTTGCCTCTAGACCGTACAGCTGGAGTTGTGCATGGTCTAGGTGATAGGTGTTGGGATTGTGTAGTAGGGAAGCTTTGTAGATTTCCTTGGTATAGTGGAGGGAGACCAGTTGAAGGATCTGCTCTAGTAGATCTTGGTCTTGAAACATTGATTTATGATCTTTCATTGTGGTAAAGAGGCCAATATGTAGTTGGGTGATGCTATCTTTAAGTAAATAGGGCCTAACTAATATTGGGGGTTCTAGGACTTGTACTATGATACTCGAGGAATTTAAAGAGTGTATAGCTAAGCTGGTCATGAATGTAGATATGAGGGCTTCTATTTTAGATTTCTTGGTTAGGGTTAAAGAGGAAGATGGTGGTGTGGGAGGTGATTTGATCTCAGGGGACCAACATTTATGTGTCAAGTAAGATTAGGCATCAACTTTTGAGTATAGAGATAGAAGAGGCCACCTTCTAGCTATAGGAAGATGTCCATGAATTGGGGGTGGATTATAGAATATTAGGAAGAGTTCTATATGGACTGTGGCCACACGACATATGGTAATACCATTTCATAACAAGATGTTGAAGTTATCTAATGGATTCAAGATGCTACTGTTGGCAAATGTTTTGTTGATAAGTGCAATTGTAATATCCCACCCCTGATAGGATATTTACTTTTCTAATTTTCGCTTGTCTTTGTATTAGGTTTTATATTTTTGGATATATTTGCAATGTTTTTGTATTGGGTTTTATATTTTTGGATATTTACTTTTCTAATTTTCTTGTCTTTGTATTGGGTTTTATATTTTTGGATATATTTGCAATGTTTTTGGATACAACAATATAATGCAGCAAAATAGAAGATATTGCAATAATAATTTCAACTCAAAAACTGGACATTACATAGGGAATGTACAACTGAAAATTCCAGATTTTTATATCAGCTTAAATACTCAGTACTTTAACAAAATATCAAGAACCCAGTTGATAAAATATTCCCTATTATCTAAATCAACAATACCCAGAAAATCTAGAAGTTACAATTCATGAATTTATAGGTAAGATATGCCTTGAAATCCTCTGTCAAATATGGTTGCCAGAATGAAGTATAAAGTTTGCAGCAGTCATATAGCAGAAAGAATATCATCAAACCCTTGAAATTTTCTGTAGATTATCACTTCCAATCTGCACACTAATGATTCCCATGTGCCAATGAAGAAGGCACAGCTAACAATGAAGAAATTTAACAACACTTATCTTCAATACCTTCTGATCTGCTTTAAGTAACCTCTATAAATGCTGATAAAACAACTCCAATTCTGAGATAAAGCCACCAATTAGCAAACCTCAGATGATCTTTCACACCCTCAGAAAGATTGAATCAAAGAGAAGCTGCACTCTCCAAGACGAATTTGCAGCAAAACCCAAGGTGTCACCTCCAAAATGCCAAAGCACAAAGCCAAGTGCTGAAAAATGATCACTAATAATGAGTTCCATTTGCTTTTTGAACCCTTTTTGAAACTTCTCAAAGCTGGTCGATCCCTTCTAGAGACTTCTTAATCATTTAATATCATTTAAAATAATATTAAATCTATGCACATGACTTTATTAAAATATTTTAATATTTAGCCTCCAAGTTATAACTAACTAATTCACTTTAAAAATCACTTAAATGAGGGTCATGGCCCCATCACACACGAAGTGATTTTTAATACCTTATATTATAATTGCACTTTTTTAATAAAGTACTCACTTTATTAATAATTACATTACTCTGCAAATAATCATTATTTCTCAATTCCTTCTGAACCTGGAAGTCAACCATTGTGTCCATTGTGCACCCAACTGCCTTACTAAAAATAGTAAGGGTCCCTCTATATCAACCATTGACTTACTATATATAGTAAATCCCTCATTATCTGATCAAACCAACTATGCATTGCAATCATAGCCTACTCAGGTGCCCTGCTATAGATAGTAACCCTGACTTTTCCTAAACTAGTCACTCACTATAAATATTAAGTATGCCGAATTGAACCAAACAAAGAGCAATCCTGAACACTTCTAACCTCTAGAATGGGAATAAGCCTCTTGCACTACCAACTGGGACCCTCTAACCATTAGTCTTAGCTTACAAGGGCCAATAATAGATTAATCCAATCATAAACCATATCATCCCAAAAGGGGGACATTACAACAATGCGGAAGTTGTCAATAATCAATAGCATCAAGGTGCATGATGTTGTCTTGGCATTTGTCCTTATTGATCTGGTGTCAGTGTTTGGCAATGAAGTGTATGCTATAGTTGTAGAATGATGGAAGACTACTCCTTTTGGTAGCTGCTATAGTAATGTTATGGTACTTGTCTAATCGATAATGTATTTGTTGGTGCTACTAATAGTGGAGGGTTATATTTTTGCTTGTCTTCTTGTTTTGTTTGCTGGTTTGTCCTCTACTTGGTGTGGGGTGTCATGTTTTAGTTACTAGTGGTCAGCCTTGGTGGTTGTAGGCTTTTATAATACAAGGTTCTTGTAAGGTGCTTTGTATTTGTTTTGAAGTAAAGGTAGTGATTTTTAATGTTCTATATAATTATATGGTGTGGACTATGCTTGTTCATAGATCTCCAAGTGCTGTATTAAAAAAAATGATTATCCCACAAAATTGATTTTCAAAATATAAATGCTTACAGCTTTAAAAAATAGACAAAAAATACAATTAAGTAAAACTTGTTCAAACATAAAATAATTAAGCAGCGCAAAGTAGACTTTTATCTCTTCCTCTGGAAATAATTGTAAAAAAATGGGGAAAAAATACAATGAAACAAAGATGGCCTCAAATAGATTATCATCTCTTCTTCTGGAAATAGAGTATAACTAAAATAGGCTAAATTCTTTCTACCTTATTATATTCTATAGATGTTGCTAAAAATAGCAATATTGTGCACAACCGGCATCAATGATTGAAATGCATTACTTAGCTCTGAAATCTGTGAATTCCTTGATGAATACTGAACCTCCAACCAGCATGAATCCTCATTGATGACAGAGAAATGGTGAATCTGCCAGCTATATCATACTGAAATCCCAATTGTGAAATGCCCTGCCAACTCTGACTTTGTTCACCTTGATTTTCTAGTCAAAGACATGATGTTGTAAATATTTTAACTCCCTTATTTGTGTTGTTGGGCTGTTGGTGTATGCATGAAACATGGTGATAATAAAATAGAATACCTTGACATCATGAGCACTTGGCAAGCTACCACTGCAAGAGGCAATAATTGCTTGTTTAGGAGATTTGTAAAAATAGGAATTCTTGCTGACACCTGATTCAATTTTTGAAGCTACTTGGTAACCACACAATGGGTGTGATTTTAATGTGAAGGTTGTCCTTTCTTTCCTGATCACATGGTCTACTCCCCAATGCTATCCTTAGTGCTTCAATTGCTCAATTATATTCACTTAGCCAACATTTTCTATCCTATCAATTGAATGCCTCACTTATGCCACTTTGAATAGTTGGATCATGCAGTTGTGATATATTTGCCAACATGAAAACCTCAGTTGAGCAATTACAACATATTTTCTGATGAATGAACCCTAATTGAGTGTATTTATTTATTCTGCCTACAGTCCTTACCCATCATGCAATTTGTTGACTACTGCATTATGAAACAAACTGGTCGAGTGATTTATTGCTCATTGGCCATTGCCAACATGAATAACTTGGCTGAGAGGATAAGTTATTCCTGCCATTCTCCTTTTCTTAGGCATTTGGATTGCTGGTTTACACCATATCTTTGCCCTTCTATCCTACAATATAAATGTGATTGCCAATCACAATACTTTTTAGTTACCCATCTGATGTTGCTTGTCATTAACATGCCCTTTTTTGTATTGCAGATAGTTAAAAATTATACCACAGTAGACAGCAGAGTAGTTTTGATCATACTAAACATCAGCCAAGTTTCTTGACCAAAATTAATGCGTATGTATTATCCATGCAGCTGTCCATTAGAAATTCCTACTATCATGTATGTATACATGTCTTTTTACCCCAATGGTGGTTCAATATCAGATAGGTCATCACTGGTTCTTACTACTTTGACTGTGAATTCCTCCCCTGGGTTAACATGGATTTGTGCTCCTTGTTGTAGACCCAAATCCGTAAGTTTTGTCTCATTGGATATTTCTTATTGTATTCCCTTTGGAATTCCAAATAACCTTTTGGGAATGGGATGTTATTGCATACTTGATTTCTGCTTTGTTGACCTCCACTGCACCCATCTTTATCAGCTTGACAAACTTTTATTTAGACACCTCCGTCATCATAGTGACTTGCACAAATATAACACAAAATATGAGTTTTCTATTAGATTCTCAGTAAGTACTCTCTTGTTGCCTTTGAACCACTCCTTGTTTCTCATTTTTCATAAACCATAAGATTTCATTAGATAAAATAAGCCAAAAGAGGCTGAAAGTTTTATGCAACTCATGCAAACCAAATAGAATTTCCTGCCAATTTATCCAATCTTTTTCCTTCTAACCCTTTAGGTTAGCGCAAAAAGGATTCCAAATCTCTCTAGCATATAAGCATTCAAAGAAGATATGTTTAATCGATTTAGGTTTCCTGCAAATGGAGTAGATATTCATACTAGAGGAATTAAAGGAACAAGGCAATTTTTGGAGTACAAATAACCATTTAAAGCATGCCTTCTTAAGCCCAATTACATTTGACCACTGTTTATCAGTCATATTAAGGTTCAATATCCTATTAAGATAATTGTACTTGCCCTCAGCATCAATCAAGGAGTTATAAGTTAAGTGTTCACTCTATGAAGTTCATGAGCATTAGTCCATTTGTATTAGCATATTTTTAGTACCATAGATTCTTGCTATTTTTAGCTCATTATTTAGAATCTTAGTTTAATGGTCATTTAGGATTTTTTTATTTGTTTTAATCTGTTTTATTTTCAATTCTGCTTTTTGGGTACAGCTGTTTATAGCTTTTATAGTTTGTTCTTTTTTTAGAACACCGTCTTTGTAAACTCTATATATTTGATGTGTATTGTTAATACAATCATGTTATTTTTTAAGAGTTTCATGGTATCAAAGCCAAGAGACTTTTTCTGCAACCCACAAAGAAAAAAAACCCCACACGATTTTATTGCATTTTTCTATGCTTGTTTTTTATAGTTTGCGCATCTTTCCTCTGCTATTTTTTTTGTAACTCGCATGTGTTTACACATGATCTGGACACGATTTTTCATGATATTTTTACGTTTTTTTAGACAGCCAATGCGCGAAATTTGCACGGCTTCATCACAGGGTTTTCAAAATGTGAATTTGTTTTTGCATTTTTTTGCATGTAAACCCATATACGACTTTTTTTTTCAGCGACGAATTTGTTTCCCTCTAGCCCGTGCCTTTCTCTGCTATTTGTGTGGGTGTTTTATGTTGATTTTAGTGATCAGATTATAGCAATAATAATTTAACAACCAAACAACCAGATAAATGAACACAAGGGCACAAAATATTACCTTGGGAAAACCTCCCTCTTGGAGGAAAAACCCAGCAACTAAAATATATTGCTCTCAGAAAATTACAATAACTCAGTCATGACCTTGTTATGTATTACTGAAGGTGATTTTCTGAGGATCACTGATCCGTGAAGCAAATCTAACGAAGCGCCCAATAGAGTCTCTAAACTCAGAATATAAATTGCCAAAACTTCTGAATGATGATCCAAACAGAACTTCGAGTACTCCAATATGATGTGCCTATGCGTTGTCTCTGCTATTGATCACAGATCTACACAGATGGGATGTATCACTGCTGTTGCACCAAGCAGAATTCACACCAGATGTGAATGCATAAGGTCGCTGTATATGAATCAAAACTTTCGAACTCCAATAATATCGCTGTAGTATATCATATTTGCTGCTGGAGTATTCTCTATATGTAATACACTGCTAGATCTACATCAGATCACTATATCACAATATGTAATTCGCTGCTAGATCTATATCAGATCGCTATATCACTTCTCTGCCTTGTTTGTTCCATATGATTGCAATAAAATTGACCTTCATTTATATGGAGAACTCTCCACAAGTCGGCCCTTATGATTTTGACACCAATAATAAGTTTGAATTTGGGCCCAGCCCAATTCCTTTGAAATTTGTATTTATAAGTATATTGAAATTTTACAAGGCAATAATTCGGGCCCAGCCTGATGATCTATTAAATTACATTTAATTATAAAAATAATTTTAATTTCCAATTAAAATTAATTAAGCTATAACATATAGCTAAAGACAATATGATCTATTTAATTTTAATTCCCAATCAAAATTAAATATGCTAGAGTCCAATCTAGCAATAATATTATTTTAATTTTAATTTTCCCATTAAAATTAAATAATTAATTTAATTACCTATTAAATTAATTGTGCTAGAATCCGATCTAGCTATAACTTTAACACTCCCTCTTAGCTAGGGAGGATTCTCAAGAGCACCATGGACTCCTATGATTTCCTTCATGCCTACTCGCAGAGGATGGGTCCAAAGAGTACTGTCATGGACTCCTTCCATGATATCCATCATGCATACCCACAGAGGATGGATCCACCTTGCATTTCCCGCAGAGGGTGGAAGAGATATAAAGCCTCAAGTCTTCTTTCAACGAAGAATACGACACCAACTTGCATTGCCCACAGATGGTGGTTCCATTTTTCATTGCTTGCAGAGGGTGGTTCCACCTTGCATTGCCTACAGAGGGTGGTTCCACCTTGCATTACCCGCAGAGGGTGGAAGATACAATTATTTGTATCAAGAAAGTTGAGACTCTCTCTTGGCTAAGGCTTGTGAAATCATCATGGTTACACCCATGAGTGGAAATGAACATATCATCATGGCTACTTCCATGGGTGATACATGAATAAATATCACTTTAACATGACAACAACCATAAATATCACATCACATGATATCTACCATTATGGCTTTCCTGCTGAAATACATGGAACTCTATCACATGAATCACAGTCCTCTGACTGATTGATCATTAGAGAGACATGGTTCACTCCCTCTGAATCAATATGATCAAGATCCTTGCAGATCCTCTAGCTTCTCCTTAATTGCTATTTGTAAAACAGAGAGGCCCACTCATAGTCAAGTTGTGTCATGCACATCTCCAGAGTAAATACTTGTGCATCATTAGCTAAATATTATTGTCTTGACTTCGGTAGAGTAAGAACATTTGCAGTAGAGGACCGTTCCCTGCTGCCCCAAGAAATCTTGACAGATCCCAGGCTGAAACATTCTTCTGAAGTGATCTCAATCTTAGTCTTAAGACAGTAGCCTAAGTCAGCCCGAGACTTCCTCATAGGATGCATCAAGTTCTTTCTCCTTCTAGATACAATCTCTCATCATCCTTATGCTTCTCAATCTATCCTGGAAACATTTTAGAGAGATTAGTAATAGTTCATAGAATCCAAACTTTATAGAAGGGAAATACTAATGCATGATTTATTTCTCTAATCAAAACTATATAACAATTCCTGAACATTATGAAATGCTTATCTCCTTATAGTTGTGCAATTTAGCACAAGTGTTGAGACTTCCTTAATCTGATTCTCATGAGCTCATGAGAGGTGCAATATTACTGAAGTTTCAATGATGATGCACAACTCCATTCTTGAATCACAATTATAACATTCATGTCAAGTTAGAAGCATCTTCTTTACAAACAAAAACAATATAACCAATATGAATGTTATGTAGGGATCAATAAGAAAAGACTACAACCTAGCATAGAAACTCAGATTAGAATGCATGCATGCATTCATCCTATTATCACGAGAATACATTGAAACTTAGATAAAAGACAATGATGTATCAATGCTCATATGATTGAGACCCAATTTATAAAAGAACCAGCCTGTAACACACAATCTGAAACTTGTATATTCAAAAACACCATACAGGTTATAACAACAATAAAGAATGCACAAAAGACAACATAAGTAGGGATCATGTCATGCATTGACATGCTCATCTTTTGCCTTACCAAGATTTTCCACATAAAATTGAATCACAGGTTTGTGAGTACATACACTAAACCATCAGCATACATAATGTCTACAACCCGCTCACAAAAGAAAGGTAATATCCAAACTGATATCATTAGAAGACTTAGCAATATAGAGGATAGAGATGCACATAGGATTCACATCATCAGATTCTAAGTCATCAAATGTGGGATATAGTGTATATTATCATCTCCATAATAACCACAGTCAAAAGGTAATTCACACATCATGATAACAAAATGCAATTAGCAATACACCCAACTAGCTGCAAACAATTTATATTGGGATAAAGAAATTTACAAGTTATCTCAGCGAGAGGAAAGTCAATACTTTATAGAGCAATAGACAACAAGAAGAGCTCATAGTCATACTAACCAAGAATAACACCAATAAGAATGAGTAGAAGAACACGAGACTGTCATAGGAACTTGCAAGAGTCATATTGATGTCACTACCATGATGATTACCAACCACAGAATCATTCAACAGTGTCTCAAGATCTGAACCTGTCAGCTTGGAGCTTGTAAAGCATGATCTTGTAGGAGAAGTAGGTTCTCTCCTCAAGACAAGTCTGCAAATATCAGAACTCAAAAAATTCCATTTACATTAAGGTCTATAATTGATAATCACATTACAAAACCCAATCAGAAGAGGTTTGCACTTGAGCATAGAACTAAAACTTGTAGAGGAGACTAGAAGCCCTTCACATCAAGAGTAAGGGGATCCTTAATAATCTTCTGATTCTAAAGCAACAAGGAGCCACAAGTAAAGTTAACACATAACTTCTTCATAAAATAGGCTAAATAGTTCAATGGTTGATTTCCCCATTACTAACAACCTTCATATCAATGATCAAAAGAACATTCCAAAGCTATGTTCTAATACAAGAAGATACTCATGATTCTAACATTATAAAGGTAACAACTTATCAATAAAATGTAATGATATCCAGTCCACTCAAGGCAGTAGTAACTTCAAGACATAATAAATCAAAACTTGATCACAGTCACATTATCATATCAAGTTGAAATATAAGCCAACACATTCTTGCATGCAGTAAATTGTCCATCAAGTGTCACTAGGCTCATGCCCTCAACATTTTATAAAATCCTAGAAGTCATATTTCGATCTAATATAATTCCAAGCCTTTAATATTTGCAGGACATGAAATACCATATCACTTAACTCTGAATGAAGTCCGTGAAATCAGATATGGATCAAAGCTTTAAATCCTAGAATGCTTAAAAAAATCAAATCAAACACAAAGGTTCATAGAGACAGAACATAATGCATACTCTCTATTTCGAAAACCAAAAAAATTGGTAAGATGTCCCAATATCCGGGGATAGCATTCTAACACTCTCAGGCGGTCATCCAGATTCAACAACACTCTTAAATATGATCACTCAAGGTTAGTACAAACTTGGCTCTGATACCATGTTGGTTTTAGTGATCAGATTATAGCAATAATAATTTAACAACCAAACAACCAGATAAATGAACACAAGGATACAAAATATTACATTGGGAAAACCTCCCTCTTGGAGGAAAAACCCAACAACTAAAATATATTACTCTCAGAAAATTACAATAACTCACAGTCATGACCCTGTTATGTTTTATTGAAGGTGATTTGCTGAGGATCACCGATCCATGAAGCAAATCTAACGAAGCGCCCAACAGAGTCTCTAAACACAGAATATAAATCGCCAAAACTTCTGAATGGTGATCCAATCAGAACTTCGAATACTCCAATATGATGCGCCTATGTGTTGTCTTTTCTATTGATCACAGATCTACACAGATGGGATGTATCACTACTGTTGCACCAAGTAGAATTCACACCAGATGTGAATGCATAAGGTTGCTGTATATGAATCAGAACTTTCAAACTCCAATAATATCGCTGTATGAATTCAGTATATCATACTCACTGCTGGAGTATTCACTATATGTTATATGCTGCTGGATCTATATCAGATCGCTATATCATAATATGTAATTCACTGCTAGATCTATATCATATCACTATATCACTTTGCTGCCTTGTTTGCTCCATATGATTGCAATACAATTGACCTTCATTTATATGGAGAACTCTCCGCAAGTCGACCTTTATGATTTTGGCTCCAATAATAAGTTCGAATTTGGGCCCAACCCAATTCCATTGAAATTTGTATTTATAAGTATATTGAAATTTTACAAGGCAATAATTCAGGCCTAGCCCGATCTAATCAATTAAATTTAATTATAAGATTAATTTTAATCTCCAACTAAAATAAATTAAGCTATCACATATAGCTAAAAAGTAAAAACAATATGATCTATTTAATTTTAATTCCCAATCAAAATTAAATATGCTAGAGTCCAATCTAGCAATAATATTATTTTAATTTTAATTTTCCCATTAAAATTAATTAATTAATTTTAACCACCTATTAAATTAATTGTGCTAGAATCTGATCTAGCTATAACTTTAACATTTTCCGTGCTCATCCACCATTTTTCAAACACGGTTAGGGCTCTAAGATTTAGCTTGTAATTTTTGATAGAGTATTTTTAGTTTTTCTTTGGGGTCACGATTTGCAGACCTTATACGACCTAGGTTTCAGTAGAGCATGAGTTTTTTGGGTATCCTTCGAGATTTTGTAGATAGGGTTTCCTAATTTTTTTTGACAATTTTTTTTTTTAGGAATTTTCGGCAATATGCTCTAGGATTTCAGACCTTTGCTTTTTCTTCTCAGATTATTTTGGGATCCGTGTTATCTATACAAAAGCTTTTGCCTCGGTTTTATTGACCAACATTATGTTGAAGGGAAATTAGCAGTTCAATGGCCACAATTACAACACCTGGAAGCAACACATGATGACAATATTTGAATATTGATGCTTTGACAAGATTGTTTTGGGTACAGAAACACGTCCTAAAGACGCGGGAGTAGATCAAGACATATTTGATGAGCATAACTGGGAAGATGTCATGCTCAAAACTTTTTGTTACAGATGATCAACTCCCTCAAGTGCCTTCTGACAAAACAACTAAAGAGATCTGGGAACTCTTGAAGGATCTTCATGAGACGTCTGACAAGAGCCGAGCTTTCTTTTTGAAGAATATGCTATTTTCTACCATGATGGATGAGAAGATGTCTCTCTAGGCACATGTTATGAAGACCAAGGACATCAGTAACTAGCTCGAGGCTATTGGCCGTAAGATGGAAGAAGAAGATATGGTAGTGATCACATTGAAAAGCCTACCCCGATCCCATGAGCATTTCATTGAGATGCTCAATATCACTTCTACTAGTGTTGATCTGAAGTTTTTTGATCTTTGCAACAAGCTTTTGTAGTAGGGCAGATGGAAGAAACAGTTTGGAAGCAATGCTAGTTTGTCCTCTACAGAGCAGGTGGTTTTCACAGTCAAAGCCTTAGACAAGAACAAAGGTAAACCGAAGTCCTCCCAACAGAAAGCACTAGGTAACCCTCAAACATCTTCACAGAAGAGTGTTTAGTGTAATTATTGTCACAAGTTTGGTCACATGAAGATAGATTGCAAGAAACGGTTGATAACCATGCAATCTTCTCAGGGAGGGTTTTAGCAGAAGGTGTAATGTCCCCATTTTTGTGAGCATCAGAGTTCGAGGGATTAGCCTATTAATTGACCCTCTTAGGCTAATGAGGTTGGTTAGAAGGTCTTTTATCTTCTTCAGTTGTTAGAGTTTTGTAGATTTGGCTTTCGTTTGAGGTCTCTAGGACTTTGTATGCAGTAGTGTCATGTCCCCTCTTTAGTGACATGTCATTTTTCAATGGATTTGCCTATCATGGACTCTCGTAGGCAGATGGTTTTGGTGAGAGAGTCATTCTGATGATTATTTGGGGATTGGATGGTCTTATTTGCTCTTGGAGAGATGGTGTTTATCATATTTTTATTATAATGTGTTATGTGGGGCCAAAATGTTATAATTTTGAGTTGAGTTGCACTTTTTATTTTATAAAGTTACTTTTTATATAAAAGTGCATTATAAAGGGATTTTATAAGAATATTTTATGGATACTTCTAGAAGTTCTAGTGGCTTCTTAGAAAAGTGAATAAATAGAGTGCTTGGCCTCTCATTTGGACATCCCATGACTTGAGTGTACACTACTTTTCTCTTTGAGCATTTGTGGCGCCATCTTGGTCTGCAGATTGTCATTTGACATTTAGGAATGGAGTTTCTTAAGGATTTGCATAATTGAGGAAGTGAAATATCCTTTGAAGGGTTGCACTTTGGAAGTGGTATTCAGCCATTTCAAGTTGAGCTTATTTGGAGTCCTCAGACTTACCTGAGGGTGTGAGTTTTTGATTGCAAGAGAAAAAAAAGCAGATCCGAAAAAGCAAAGCGAAAAAGCAGATCCGAAAAAGCAATCTGAAAAAGCAAAGCGAAAAAGCAGATCCGAAAAAGTAGCTCCGAAAAAGCAGAGTGAAAAAGCAATCCGAAAAAGTTTTTGCTACAAGTCTAATTCAGTTTTTAGAATTTCAGGATAGGGTTTTGGAACCACATTTTTGCTCATATCTTCCTCATTACTCAGCATATCATTCTGGGTATTTTTGCCTCGGATTTCTATCATCGAAGAGATAAAGATAGGTGCATTTTGGAGTTCCAAAATGCCATGATTTATTTTTAAGGAATTTTCAAAATTCCTAGACATTTTAAAAAATCTGTAAGAAAGTACATTTTCAGATTTGGGGTGACTTTGGCTTGGGTGTTGGCATCTTCAGCATTGGCAAAAATTATTGCAGCCATCTACAATCAGGTTCCTCACTTCTCATTTGGCATTTGACATATTTTCTGAGAAATGTATGTTTTCAGTTGAGTACAAAATATAGATTCAACACTTTACTATTTTACATTGTACTTGTCTTTGTTTGCCATTTGGCATTATTGGTATCAAAGGAAGGCTAAGATTTTGCAAGTGAAAGGGCATTGTAATTCAGTCTATCCATATTGCAAACCTAGGGTTTGATGATCATATTATTGGCTGAAATATGTATGGCATTGTTGCAAATTGTTGATATATGAATGGCATATGGTTTTGAGCAATTTCCTACATCATTGATAGTGTTTTAGATGGTATTTGGTTGCTATCTACTATTCTGAAATTTTGGGACAGCGAACTCATATATTCAAAAATAATTTTCTATCTACATCTTGAGTTGCATTTTTGAGGGTTTATTTAGTGGCCTATTGGTAAGGGTCATTACAAGTAGTTGCTATTTATAGCATATCTTTCTATTTATAGTAAGTTTTGAGAGGCCTAGAGAGGGATCCCTACTATTTTTAGAAATGGGGTATGGTCGTATGCGGCTTGATCATGTTAGCTCCCAGCTCAGACGACGTGTAAAGATGATGAGTAATAATGGAGATATGAATATTTTTTTGACTAAAATAAATATTAATAATTTTGGGCTTATATTATTGAGTTATAATATAATTTTGTATTATAACTTAAGTCACTTAAGTGATTGGTCAAGTTATCATAGATGGGGCCAAGTGAACAATTAATTTTCAAAGAATTATTTGTGCACCAACTATGGAGTTTTAAGTGAAAAAATAAAAAATGGGATTATATCTTTTATCCCACATTGGCCAGGAAAGTGTTTGAGATCTCACAAGAAAAGAATAAAAGGGACTTAAGAGCTCATTCTCATGGAGATATATTATGTTTATGCTTTGATTGAAATTTCTTCTCTGGAGCATTGGAGTTTGTGAGAAACCAATGGTTTCTACAGTCTTTCAAGCTTATCGGCATTGGAGAGCGTTGCATCTTCTTTGTAGCAGCAGTCAGAGGGTGTGAAATATTCACCTGATATTGCTAATCGGGTTGGCTTCATTCAGGAGTCATCATTGTGCTGATTGGAGGGATTATTCATAGATGTTATTGATAGATTGGAGATATATTCTCATAGCAGATTGAGAGCATTGAATTGAAGAATTATTGGTTGTTCATGGTTGTTCGAAACATTGCTTTTTGCTGGCTATTCATTTGCCCTACCCTCTCTTCCATACTTGGTTCGATTTTGTTGAAGGAGACACCAAAATATCAGTAAGAATTCCTAAAAGGGATGCCTAGCTGAACCACAGTGATTGATATCATCAATTTAGAGATGGTTGCTGATAGAAGGAGATACGAGCTGCTGTATGCTTGCTTTTTCAGCCAGCAAGGGTTTCAAAGTAATTTCTACAATGAAAATGGGTATGCTTTTTAATGTAAAACATTCTAGTGCTATGTATTGAAGGAAAAGTAATTAAGATTGTCTTCTATGCCCAAAGTATTGTTAGTGTTAATTTTCAAAAGTTTTATTTAAGCATATGTATTGCTTTTTATGTCAAACTATCTCAAAAACACAAAAAATTGGAAAAGAATAAAAAACCAAAACAAGTATAGTCAGTTCAACCATTAGAGCTTTGAAGGGTTCTAACAAAAGGCCCAAGATCCTACGCATTCTAATTAGGAGTGAACCTCCTATGCTTTCATGGCCACATACCCATCAGATCATGAGACATCATCTGCCTAGTACATTGACTCTGGTGCCTCTTGACATTGCACACATCGTCAGGATTGGTTCACAGAGTTCACACCTTTCACAGATTCAGTGATCTTTGGAGGAGGTGAGGAGTATATTGTTGTTTGCAAAAGCAATGCTCAAATTTCACTTGGTGGGAGGGATTTGATCTTTATCAATGTATACTTTGTCCTAGGTATGAAGCTCAATCTATTGTCAGTTAGTCAGACTATGGTTCATTCTCTACGAGTGGATGTCTTCTTTAGTTCGCACAAGTGCAACATTGTTGACAGAGAGTCTCACACTACAATTGCATTTGGTCTTGAGGATCATGGTCTTTATAGACTCATTGATACAAGTGATTCTCAAGAGTAGGCCATGGCAGCTAAAAGTACTTCCATCAACAATCTTTGGCATCAGCGGTATGGGCACCTGAATATCCACTCTCTCTTAGTTGGCTTGAGATAGTTTGGTTTGTTGGATTACCTAAGATTCAGACACACAATCATGGAATTTGTGGAGCTTGTCAGGCTGGGAAGCAACATTAGACTCCGCTTTTAGATGGTGACACTTGGAGGGCATCCAAGGTCTTGCAATTGGTTCATGCAAATATTTGTGGACTCACGAACACTCCATTAGTCATTGGATGCAAGTATTTTCTGCTATTTGTTGATGATTTCAGCTGGAAAATGTTGGCGTATTTTCTATAGCATAAATTAGAGGTGTTCAACATGTTTCAAAAGTTCAAGTCCTTAGTGGAAAAAGAGTTCGGTTGTCAATCTTTGGTCCTTAGTGGAGAATTTTGTTCATCTGATTTCTCCAACTTCTATGCATCACATGGGATTAAGCATCAACTTACCACACCTTACACCCCACAGCAGAACGATGTTGCTGAGTGTAGGAATCGTATAGTCACTGAGATGGCTGAATCGATGTTAGAGGATAGAAATGCTCTAAAGAAGTTTTGGGTAGAGGGAGTCTATATTGTAGTTTATTTTTTGAATTGGTCTCCCACACAGGCCGTTAAGAAGATGACCCCAGAGGAAGCTTGCTTTGGATGGAAGCAAAAAATGAGTCATTTGAAGGCTTTTGGCTCTACATCTTATGTTTGGATTCCAAATGCCAAGCGCACCAACTGAATTCCAAGATTCAAAAATTGATGTTCATAGGGTACAGTGATACACATAAGGCTTATCAGTTGATTGATGTTGATACCGATTGTCCTTTTTAGTCGAGATGTGTTTGATGAAGAGCGAGGACCATTTCAACCTTCTCAAGTTTCTATCCTTGACGATCAGTCTCCACCGTCTACAGATTTGGGTTCGTCATCCATCCGGTTCACCTGTTGGGAGGGATTCAAATGACATTGTGCCACCCATCATTCCTTAGGACATTCGAGATCCACATCCAGTGACCCCAAGTGATGTTGTTCCTCCTGCAGTGGATGTTGGTTCTACTCTCTGACCTAAGTGGTGGGCCAGACCATTAGTGATCTTCATGATGATGAACTTATTGAAGGTAGATCAGCTCGGAATAAGAGCAACCAGCGTACCACAATCAACTTTTCTCTTATGGCAAACATTCACAGTATTTTTGAGCCCCAGACATATTCAAAGGCTAAAGGCATACTAGAGTGGGAACAAGCTATGGTAGCTGAACATCAGAGTGTCATGAAAAACAACACTTGGGTATTGTCAGATCTTCTACTAAGGAAGAAGCCATTGGCTGCAAATGGGTGTATAAAGTCAAATATATGGATAATGGTATATTGATAAGTACAAGGCACGATTAGTAGCTAAAGGGTTTTCACAGAAGGAGGGCATTAACTATGAGGAGACATTTGCTCCCACCACCAAAATGACTACCATTCATCTTGTCCTCGCCCTTTCACCTCAGTTTGGATGGTGAATTCATCAGATGGATGTCAAGAGTACTTGCCTTAGTGGTGATTTCCAGGAAGAGGTCTACATGACGCAACCTCCAGGTTTTCAAGTTGCCGGTAAAGAACACCAAGTTTGCAAATTGGTAAAAGCTCTGTATGGCCTCAATCAAGCTCCCCGTGCATGGTACATCAAGATTGATAAGTATTTGATTGATCAATAGTTTCAGCGGAGTCTTGATTCTAATCTGTATATCAAACATGCTAGTGGTGAGATTCTTATTCTTGTAATCTATGTTGATGATCTGATCATTATTGGTAGTGCCATACATTTGCTCGAGCATGTCAATTAGAATTTGTGTGAACCTTTTGATTTTATATGTTTGGAACTTCTCCGTTATTGTTTTGGTGTAGAGGTTTGGTAGACAGAAAGCTACATCTTCATTTCTCAGTCAAAGTAGGCCAAAAGTTTGTTAGATAAAGTTTGGATGCATGATTGCAAACCAGTGTCCACATGTATGGAGAAAGGGCTGAAACTTTCAGCTAAATCAGATTCATTGTGACAGTCCCAACCGGTTCTGAGAGGGGAGGGTTGAATCGACAACTATAAAACTTTAAAACAAATATGATGTAGTATACTATAACTGTAAGCAAAACAGATTCTAGTATAAGAATAGCATCAAGTAGTCAATCAAAGAACAACACCAGATTTATCACGTGGACACCCAAATCGGGTGAAAACCACGGTGTGAGGAAACCTCACAAATTTTGCACTCTTCTGAAGTGCACCCTGTTAGGAGCCTTCCTTGTTAAAAGATTACAACACACTGTTAGATGCGACCCGGTTAAGGGATTTGATACAATAAGGCCTGTTAGTGCATGCTTGGTTAGAAGACTTAGAACACCTGAATAGATGTCACCCGGTTAAGGGATTTAGTACAAGGGACCTATTAATGTCCACCCAAAATACTGAGGTTTAGCTATTGTAATTGTTAGAGAACAATAGAAGGATTGACCTTTTAGAAATGGCTTTGCATAGCCTGATAAGATCTCTGTTATACTCAACTGAGAAACATCACTGGTCGCTGCTGGTATGTCCTCCTTTCTTGTTGTGCTTCTCTGCACACTCTTCTCTCTTCTCCTTTCTCTTAACCTTAGCTTCTTCATCATACAGGTTCACTCTTTACTTTGGCAGAATGAGGGCAAACTCTATTCTCATCAGACAACAGAATATATAAACTTCTTGCCCTAATTGCTTCTCTTTTGCATGACCTATATAAATCACCCAGTGAAGTACTAGTTCACTAAGGAAACATCCGATGCATGCTCTGCTTTATCTGCTTTATGAAAGAAAGCGACAGATGCGTGTCAAAAGCTTTCCTTCACAAGAGATATCTCCATGATTTAATGCCACAAACTTCGGCATTAAATCCTTCAATCGCGCCTTGTATCGATCGTCTTGATAACTCAAAGTCTACTGGATTTAGTGTAGTAAATCGCGGTCAAAGAGTTAGATAACTGATAGTTGATTATGACTTCCCCGGTTCATCTTATCATGACGAAGTCTTTACTTGATTAGTAAAGGTCCTTAAGTTGTGCACAGGTAGGAGCCTTGACCTATCACCTTTCCTTCCTCGGTCTATACCGGTTGCATCCTTTCCTCGGTCTTTGTTACCGGTTACCAGTTGCTATTCCCTTGGTGACCGGTTGCATCTGATGAACAAAAATAATCTCTTGTTCATTGCACGGTGTCACAGGTTGCCAAACCAGTCTCTCTACACACAGAATGTTGTCAACTAATTGATAATTGTTTCGATTCACAGATCCAACACTGGTATCCTTAGATTGAGATGTCAGCACCTCTTTCCTCTTTACTCTTTTGCCAATTAATGACAATACTTAATTGCCATGTACCGGTAGCAAGCTTACCGGTTACCATCCCTTAATGCCAACAATCTCCCCCTTTGACATTGATGAAAAAACCTTAATAGGCAATCATGTCACCTTCCTCTTTACCAATCATCTACCGGTCATATATCTACCAGTCATACTATGTCATATTCTCCCCCTTTTAACAATAATGCTAAAGGCTAGTCAGAAAGACTACCTTAAAGAAATCTACTCCCCCTTCGAGCAACAATCCTATTCATCAATCTAGGTAAGATGAGGTGTAATCCTTCGTTGAAGCATAGTGAATTGATGAACACCTTTGCAAGTTTACTGATAATTAGGAAGGGGTATCACCCCTAACTTACCTCTGAGATACTCAAAAGTACTCTTTGGTAATGGCTTTGTGAAGATGTCAGCAATCTGTTCTTTTGTGGGAATATACTCCAATCTCACTTCTTTATTTTGTACCAGCTCTCTCAAGTAGTGATACTTGATGGCAATGTCCTTTGTTTTGGAGTGCATGACAAGATTCTTGGATATGTTTATTGCACTTGTACTGTCACAGTAAATTGCCATTGGTTCAGGTATCTGTTTTTGGATTCCTTCAAGTAGCTGTTTGATCCAAATTATCTGTGTGCAATTGATTGCTACAACAACATATTTAGCTTCCGCTGTAGATTGTGAAATGCAGTTCTGTTTCTTACTTGTCCAAGACATAATCCTTTAACCAAGAAAGAATGCACCACCACTTGTGCTCTTTCTGTCATCAATATTACCAACCCAATCTGCATCAGTGTAAACCTTTACTTGGAAGCCTCCCTTGTGAGGAAACCACAAGCCATACTCCTCAGTCCCCTTTAGGTATCTGAAAATTCTCTTCACTGCTATTAGATGTGTCTCTTTAGGATTTGCAGAGAATCTTGCTATAATGCCTACTACATGTGCAATGTCCGGTCTACTGTGTACTGCATACTGTAATTTTCCTATCATAGACCGATACAGTGTTGCATTCACTTGTTTTGCATCATCTTCCTTTGATAACTTGAGGTTAGTTATCATAGGTGTACCAACCGGTTTGGATTCTTCAAGTCCAAAAGTTTTAAGAATTTCTTTTACATACTTGGACTGAGAAATAAAGATACCTTCCTTTAGTTGATGGACCTATAGTCCAATGAAGAATTTTATGGCTCCTATCATAGACATTTCAAATTCTTTCTTCATCTCTTCAGCAAAGGCTTTGCTCATCCTGTCATCTCCTCCAAAGATGATGTCATCCACAAAGATTTCAACAATCAGGTTCCCTTCTTTTTCAGTCTTGAGATACGTGTTGATGTTGTCCCCGGTTCTTGTGAATCCTATTGTTAGGAGGTATGAGTGCAATCTCTCATACCATGCCCTTGGGGCTTGCTTTAGCCCATAAAGAGCCTTCTTGAGTTTACAGACCATACCACCCTTTTGTGTGGATGTGAAGCCTTCTGGTTGTTCAATGTAAACTTCCTCCTCCAGTATTCCATTTAGGAATGCAGACTTTACATCCATCTAGTATATTTTGAACTTCTTGTGTGTAGCATAAGCAAGAAGAATTCTTACTCCTTCCAATCTGGCCACAGGTGCAAAGGTTTCCCCATAATCCAGTCCAGCCTCCTGAGCATATTGCAGACCAGTCTTGCTTTGTTCCTTATTACTTTTCTTTCTTCATTTAGCTTGTTTTTGTAGACCCACTTTGTCCCAATGACATTCTTGTCATGTGGTCTTGGCACAAGCATCCATGTGTCATTCTTCTCTATTTGATCAGTCTCTTCTTCCATGGCCTTGACCCAATTTTCATCTTCCAGAGCCTCCTTGGGGGTTTTGGGCTCTATGCAGAAAAATAAACAAATATTTTCTCTAGCCTTTTTCCTGGTCAAGATACTTACATGTTTGTCATCAATTATATTATCGGTTGAGTGATATGTGACATACCTTGGGAGAACCAGTCTCTATTCCCGGTCAAGTTCTTCTGGTTGAGCAATTTCTTCATCATGGTCGTAAACAATTTCATGTTCATCATCTTGAGTTGGTCTGTCAGCTTCAGGTACAACATCCTACTCCAAAGGTCTGTTCTCATGTTCTTCTCTTTCATCTTCAGTTGTCATTTCATTGAACTCCAACGGATTTCATCATTGTGACCCTGTAGAACGTCATGTTCATTATGACCAATCTTCTTTCTTGGTTCTGAATATTCATCAACCTTTACATTGATGCTTTCAATTATTTTTCCAGTCCTCTTATTCAGACATCGGTAGGCTTTACTCTTGGTAGAATAACCTAGAAAGATGCCTTCATCACTTTTGGGCTCAAACTTACCAGAGTACATATCTCTTTTAATGTAACAATTGCTACAGAAGATTCTAAAATAGCCTACACTAGGAGTGTAATTGAACCATAGTTCATAGGGAGTCTTACCGGTTCCTTTCTTGACTTGAACGCGGTTTAGTGTGTAGACAGAAGCGCTGATAGCTTCTCTCCAGAAGTGATGGGGGAGATCCTTCTGAATCATTAGGGTTCTTGCACAGTCAATCAGCACCCTCTTTCTTCTTTTTGCTACTCCATTTTGCTGAGGAGTCCTTGGTGCAGATAACTGCCTTTTTATTCCCTGTTCATCACAGTAGTGAGTGAACTCGTGAGAAGTGTATTCACCTCCTCTGTCTGATCTCATACACTTTAGGCTTTTATCGGTCTCCTCCACTCGAGCCTTGTAGATTTTAAACATGTGAAAGGCCATTGATTTTTCTCTGAGAAAGAGTGTCCACATCATTCTTGAGAAATCATCTACAAAATGCATGAAGTACCTGTCTCCGTAGTAGCTCTTTATTCTCATAGGTCCACACAAATCTGTGTGCACAAGATCCAGAACATTTTCAGGAGAAATTGATTTACTATTGAAACTTGTTTCTGTCAGTTTTCCTAACTGACAATCCTTACAAATACCTCTGGCCGGTTTTGTGATCTCAGGGAGTCCTCTTACTGATTTCTTCTTGCTCACCTTGACAATACTGTCAAAGTTTATGTGGTAGAGCCTCTTATGCTACAACCAGCTATTGTCTTCTTTGGTTACAAGACAAATCTTGCTCATTTCTCCTTTGACTGATGCTATGAGGCAGGCTCCTTCCATTGAATCCAGATAGAACAGGTTCCCTTTGCTCTGTCTACCGGTAGCAACATGAACTCCTGATTGGTTCTTGACAACACAAGAACCTTGCCTAAATTCCAACAGGAATCCCTTGTTGTTTAGTTGAGAAATGCTCATTAAGTTGTACTTGAGTCCTTCTACCCAGTACACATCTTCGCATACAACATCATTGCTGAGTGCAATAAAACCTTTTCCTTTGATAGCACAGGGGGCATTGTTACCAAAGGTTACCGATCCACCATCATTGAGCTTTAAGTTGATGAACTTGTTCTTATCACTAGTCATGTGGTGAGTGCATCCGCTGCGAATGATCCAGTCATCATGCTGATGAGATCTTGATATAAGTGCCATTTCACTTATCACCAGGCTTTCTTTTGTTATTGCAACAAATGCAATTTCTGGATCTTCAGAGTCTTCAGATTCATTATTTGTGACTCCTCTTGCAAGGTAGCACTCCTTTGCTTTATTCTTGAATTAGTTGCTCTTGTCTTTGTTATCATTGTCTGGACATCTTGCAACAATATGTCCTATCTTATTACAAGAGAAACATTTCAGTGGAAGCTTTCCTTTGTATTTCCCTTTTCCTCTGAGAAATCTTCTAGCAATGAGTGCTTCAAACGCATCTTGCTCCATCTCTTCTGAGAGCAGATTCTCAACAAGACTTCCAATCTTACGGGTAGAGCAATTACAGGTTTCTCTTCTTTTCTTGGTGGAAGAGGTATTTACAGAAGACTTAAAAGCAGCTTCTTGGATGGGTAAGCTATTATCAAAATTGCTCAATTCAAATGCAGTCAACTTACCGATTAGTGAGTCTAGAGTGACTTGATCCGTGGTCACTATTCTGAGCTCCTGAATGGCTGAGATCTTGATGGCATACTGAGGCCTAAGCGTTTTTAGTATTTTGGTTACCACCTCCTCCTCACTTAGTTTTCCTCTGGCGCTTTTGATGGAGTCAATCACTTCTTTGATTCTTTTGCTGTATTGCTGAATATCTTCTCCTTCATTCATCCTCATGTCATCATACTTTCTTCTGAGGCTTTCAACTTGTTGTCCTCAATTTTGACATCACAAAATTGAGACAACCCTACGCAATTTTTCTCATGGATTCGTAGGTGTATCCTCTATGTTTTACAACATATTAATAACATATCATAAAAGCGGTTTGTCATCCTGTTGTGAGGTTTTCACACCATCGCCCCAAAGAATTTGGGGACCCCCAATTTTTTGAGCAAGCCTTGGCAATTTTTCCTAGATCCAAGAGTTTGGGTGCCTTAGCGAATTTTGGGCGATCTAGAGGTTTTGGAATGAGAATTTTACACCTTGGATGTTTTTAAAGTGCCTGGGGGGGTATTGCTTGTTTTCACCTTGTGCGAAACGTTGATTTTCTTAAATAGTCGATTTTGTCTCCAAGCCAAATGAAATTCGATGAGAAAATTTTATTTTAATATTTGGCGGGATAAAATTGTAAATTTTGGACTTGATTAAATTTTGAAAATTGATGAAATTGAATAACTTGAGATTTTCAAAATTTAATGGTGAAATTGGATATTTTTGGGAAAATCTTGTAAATTGTTGGTGGAGAAAAGTGGAAATTAAATAAAAATTTGATATTAAATTGCCAAATTTGAGTTTAGTTGCCAATTAGAGATAATAAATTGCAAAATAAAAAAGGATAAAATTGCCAAATGGAAATTAAATTGCAAAATGATTTTTGGGTTGCAAAGTAATAAAAAATTAATTTTGGTTGTCATGATTAAATGCATTAAAATCATATTTTTTAGGCTAAGTGTTTGTAATTTAGAAATTTAAATTGGGCCCCTTTGTGTGTTAAATTCAATGTATTTTAAGGCCTAAGAGGTGTGAAATTCAAGGCAAGTTATTGGGTCTACAATGGGGAAGGTTTAAAGCTATATTGGAGGCCTAAATGACCTTTTTTCAAAATTTTAATTTTAGGGCCTATGATAATTTCGGATTTGTCTAATTTAAACTGATAATTTTGCACTAGGTTGACCCAATTTTAAATTAAAATAAAATCCCCTAGGGCTGGGCAATTTATTTCATTTAATTCATGTTTAATTTGGCAATTTTAATTTTTTGTTTTTCCCTCTTCCTACAAAGTCGGCCTTGCTTTTTTTTGGAGGCAAAATTTGGTATATAAGGGGAGCTCTCCCCCACTTCATTTCACCATCTCATTCACTTCTCTCCTTTTCTCTTGGCAGCAAAAGCAGTCCGAAAAAGCAGAGCGAAAAAGCAATCTGAAAAAGCAGAGCGAAAAAGCAGTCCGAAAAAGCAGATCCGAAAAGCAAATTCGAAAATTGGAGAGTTTGATGAAGATAAGAAGCTTGAGTTGAGGCAAATCAGATTTGTAATAGAAGAATTTATTGATAGAAGATTCATAGCAATCAGATTTTGAGAGTGAATTGGAGAAGGGGAGATCTTCTTGTGGAGACAGAAATTTTTTGAGAATCAAGCTAAGCCAATTACATGGAGAAGGAATTCCAAGCTTTGTTTTTGGTGAGTGGCCTATCTTTTCCTCTCTCTTTAATTGCTTTCATTTCATTAGTGCTAGTTTAGGTGTTGAAAACTAATTTCAAGAGTAGAGTTAGGTATTTGGATATTAAGTAGATTACTCGATTGTCTTGATTGGCTTTTTTCCCTCAAGTTCTCGCTTGCATTTCATCATTGCATTTCATCTTAGGCGAAGATTTGGAGTGATAAGTGTAGCCCATCTTAAGGTAACGGCGGGGAGTGATAAGTGTAGTATTCCACCCCTAGGCGAAGATTGGAGTGATAAGTGTAGTCCATCTTAAGGCAAAGGCGGGGAGTGATAAGTGTAGATTGCATTATTGCATTTCATTTTAGGGAGAAGATTGGAGTGATAAGTGTAGTCCATCTTAAGGTATCGGCGGGGAGTGATAAGTGTAGTATTCCACCCCTAGGCGAAGATTGGAGTGATAAGTGTAGTTTCACCAGCATTGTAGAAAAGGCGGGGAGTGATAAGTGTTTAGGATGGCTGATGTTAATGCAAGCAAGCGACCCAAAGGAATTAATGCTGAAATAGGAGACAAGGAAGTCATGATTCCCAATTCCAACTTCCGCTCAAAATTGAAATGCGTTGGAGACACCAACATTGGTACCTTTGATATGATTCAATTAAGAGAGAGGTTGAGAGACAGCCAGTCACCTGTGGCAAAGAGGATCAGATAGTATGGATTTGTGCAAGGAAGTGTTCAGTCTACCCCAGCAACAGACATGATACGACAGAATTGGTTACATCAAGTCATCAAGGCTCACAAAGTCAGATTGCAAATCAGAGTGCAGCGCCTTCATCGTGCTTCTCAGTCAAATCCCAAGCTATGCTAAAGGTACACAGTTTGATCCTTGGATGTTTTATTTTATTGAAGAGATTGAGAATGGTTAAGGAAAATTGATTGGATTAGGATCACTAGCATGAATTTAGAGTTGCAACTTAGATAGTGCAAAATAGGAAGCAAGTCTACATGGGGTCCTACTTCTTCAATTCGGGTGCAAGACTACTAGTGATGCTTTGCCAGTCGAACCAAATCTAATCTTGGGGAGATGCATTGCACCACTATAGTTGAGGCAAGTACTTATGCCAAAAAGGCAAGGTTGTGGCAGTTCAAACAGTTGAAGGCAGTCAAGAGTTAACCAAGGAGGAAGGCATTGATGAAAGCAGTTGATGAATTCAGTGATGGGTGGATTGTGGAACAATCAAGGAGATATGGTGAAGGCAGGTGCCCCCTAAAACTCAAGAGTATTGAAACAAGGATGCATGCATGCAAATCAAACTCAAATAGGAAGGTTAAAAATGGCAAATTATTGAAGTAAAGAGGAAAGTGATTAAAAGGTTGAGAGGGTCAAGTTTGATTTCAAGGCGGTGGCCAAGAGCAAGGCTCTCGAATTGCAAGAAGGTTCACATCCAGGCAAGCCACCAAGGTCAAGGCAGGATTACCCCAAGTGCATGGAGACCTCACCCTTTTGAGGTCAGGACATCAAGTACAAGCAAGTTCAAGTGGTGATGAGAAAATTTCTAAGGACAAGCTCAAGCATCCAAAGCTTCACCTCATCTCAAGGATTAATGAACTTTATAAGATAAGGTTGATGAAGTGGCAATTTCATGTGCATGCAATCAAATCATGCCAAGTGTCCTATGTTCTCATTGGTTGACAAATTATTGTAATTTTCTCATTGGCTCACAAAGTTGGTGCCCTCATGTAATTGGTTGAAAGTTGGTAACCCTAATTAGGGTTTCTAGGATTCAATCTGGATCGTTGGTTTTGCCTCTTAATCTTGGCCATTCATTGTAATTTCAAGCCTCTATATAAGGCGATGTACTCTCATTTGTAAAGGGTTGAAGAAAATTGTTGCTAATATAATACCAAAATTGCTTCTCTTATCATTGTTGTGTCTTGCATGGTGATTAAGAACACTTGGTGTTATTGCATGGTTTCTACTTCCAATTGTTAGAGATAGATTTCATTTCAATTGAGTTGTTAAAGTAGATTTTATTTTCAAGCAAGTGTTAAAGGAAGAGTAGTGATAGATGGTTAATTGCATTGTGATATTGGTAGATGTTTGATAGGGATCCTATACTAGGCCACTAGCATCTTGGCGGCTTGTCAAGGAGCCTTGTGTGGTAATCTAGTCTTCTTTCCTTAGAATCATTGCACTTGTGGAGGTAACACCGCTGGTATGCTTTCATTTGGTTTGATCCCCGTCCATTTGCCAATCTTTCCATTCTTAGGAGTAGAGGTAATCAATAACTTAGTAGTTGAAGTTGAGAATCAGAAGTTGAAAGTGATATAAATTGAGAGATCATTTGAAAAGGTTGCAAAAGTTAGAAGTCTTATCACCATCATAGTAGAAGTTGAGATATTTCCAGATAAACATACGTAAGGCCACCAAGTGATTACCAGCAAATCACATCATTTTAACTGAGTTAGTATCCACAGGTGTAAGGAACCTTGGAGTATTCTTATATACTTTTCAAGAGAGGGTTGAGTGTTTGATACGCTGTATCAAGTATTTCAATTGCTATATGTTATGTAGTGGTACAAAACTCACATCAACATTATTTGGCGTTAGAGGGAGGGCCAATTGATTGTGTTTATTTGGGAATTTGTTAATATTCAACCATGATGAAGAATGGGGCTTCCTCAGCCACGACAGCCTAAGGACAGTTGGCAATCTCACCAAGACAATATTATCTTGACATTCCATTCCCTCGCTTGGAACCAAAGGGTAAACGGTCAGGAATACTTGCACATTGCTGACATCTTGGACCAAGAAGAAGAGAAAGCTCAAAGAATCGAAAGAGAGGTTCAAAAAATATTGGAGCGTGAGAGGAGAGATTGAAGAGGGGTTGTTGATATTTAAACATGGTGAAAGATGGTGCTTCAGCCTAGAAATGTTGTGCCTGTCTTACAACCTAATCTTGGATTTGAAAACGATCAAGAGGATATTATTTCTGGATTGAATTCATTGGCTTGGAGAGTTAAGAGAAGTGCCCCTGAGTATATGCGAGTGACTTTTGTATTGGAGGAAGAAGAACAAAAGGCGGAAAGAATTGAGAGAGAAGCTCAAAGGGAGTTGGAGCGTCAAAGAGAACTTGAAAGGAAACGTGAGGAAGAAAGAAGAGTGTAGTAGTTACCTTTGAAAGGTGATGAGGGTGGAAGTGGAAGTAGGCATTGAATTTCAAAGAGAACAAGTAGAAAAGATCCAAAGAGAGAGAGAAGCTCATAGATTAGCTCAGCTCATCCTTGAAGAAGGGCCAGTTTGGGAAGGTCAAATATATTGAATTGTGATCAAGCTGGATAAGAGAATCGGGTCTTTCTCTCCCGAAAGGTTTGAGAAGTTGCAATTGGATAGGAAGCAAAGGGTACTAAGGTCTACACCACACCAGGAGGAGGACTTAGTTGAATTGCAATTCCATAAGAAAGGAAGAAATCATTGGGTAGCTAATACTGCAAGTATAGCAAGTTCCTCAAGCAGTCCACCTCAAGTTCACAAAGCTTTAGGTACACCAACCCTAGTAGCTCAGCCAAATCAGGCTCAAGCTAGTCAGGTTGCGATGGCTCATCAACCCCCACCACCACCACAACAACAGCCTCCATGGATTCAGCACAACGCCTCACCCATCTCGTTTCAACAGTACCATGACCTACCAAAGAATCCTGCTGGATTTTGCTCCAAGTTCTTTGTCAATGACTCTAATCATACAGCTAAAGAGCATATTAAAGTATTTGAAGATGCATTGTGCATTAGAAGGATTCAACATGAAGATGTAGCATGTAGGCTTTTTCCTTACTCGTTGACAGAAGAGCCCTACTATTGGTTTGTCAATTTGCCGGTGTCATCCATAACAGGGTGGATTCAACTTAGAGATGCCTTTATAGGAAAATTTGGCATGCCTACCACACCTTTGGAGTTGCATAGGTTGTTTGTGGATATCAGGAGACAAGACAAAGAATCAATTAGTTCCTTTAACAATCGTTTCCACAAAGCTTACACTAGACTACAAGCTCCTTACACAATTCCGGAGGCTGGTGCTTTGGAAGCTTACTACAGTGCTTTAGATAGTCAGACTGCTATGTTTACAAGGATGGCAAACCCTCGCCCTACAACACTGAATGAGGCCTATGCTAAAGCAATTGAAATAGGGAAGCAGTTAGGTCAACAAGGATTGGAACCCCAAGGGGCTAGATATCCCAACAATCCCATCCCACAGCTTCCATATCAGACGCCCACAAATCAGCTCGTGGTGCATCCAGGACCACCATTGTCTCAGGCGCCACCATCGATGCCAGTTTATCTGCAAGGTGCAAGTTCATCTACAAGAACACAAGAGGAGAAGGATGAAATGAAGGAATTGATCGAGCAAGTTAAGAAGTTGTCTATTGAGGTCACTTATTTGAGAAATCAGAATAATCAACTCCAGTCCACCCAAAGAAACAATCAAGGAAATTATCAAGGGAATTACCAAGGGAACAATTATCAGAATGGAAATCATCAAGGAGGGTATCCAAGAAATAACTATGATGGAGGATACCAGAGGAACTATCAAGACCGAGATTATCAAAGAAATAACCAAGGTGGAGATTATCAAAGAAATAATCAAGGCGGTGGTTATCAAAGGAATAATCAAAACAACAACCATCAAGGTGGTAGTCATCACAAGAACAAGGGTATAACAATCAATTTGGTCAGAAGAAGACATGGAACACTGGCCCAAATAATGGAAATGTGGTGTCGCCACTAGATAGTCAGGCCCCAACAGACAGTAGGCCAGTTGAAAGAATATTTTTGGCTGAGTCCGCCTTGTCCCAATATTGTAGATTCCATGAGACTGATCAACATTCAGAGTTAGGATGTGCTGAGTTCAAAAGGGCATCTAATCTATTCCAGAAAGTGGTGGACGAATCTATGAATCAAGAGGAGATTAAAGTCACGGGATATGAGATTGTTCCATCCCCAAGTTATCCAGAGTGCTTGACTTTTCAGGAGGTTGCATTTCCACCAGAGTTTGAGGCTTATGAAGAACATCAAGGGAAATTCCCTCCCGAGTCAGCTAACGGACCAATAAGTGAAGTAATAGATGAAAATGGATATATTAATGGAACAGACTTTTCTTTCCCACCATTGGGTGATTCTGTTTTAGTTCAAGGGACAGGTGGGAATCAAACATTTCAACAACCAGCAAGTAATACAAGGTTTTATCAAAGGAATCATAACAACAAGAGGAATGATGGACCCTTCACATCCTCAGTGCCTCCGAACAATTTTAATACTCCTCCACATCCCAATGCGAGTAATGTACCAAATCCTCCAAGGGATGCTCCCAAATACAGACAAGGGAATCACAATCAGGGTAATGGACAACAGAGTCCTTAGCAAAATATACAACAAAATAATCAAAATGTTCAAGGGTCACAAGGAGGTGCTATGACATTACAAGAAGTTAATAGAGGAAGGATGGTGAACAATTCAGTGAATAATGAGGAGTTGAAGAGACTTGGACAGAGTGTGACGGAGGAGGTGAAGAAGATCAAAATTAGTCTCCCTTTGTTTGAATTATTGAAGGTGACAGAGATTAGGGATACTTTCCTTAATAGCTTGAAGGATAACAAGTCACAAGGGCCTCACACTCCAAGCGCAGCATCACCTAGCCAAACAACTCATGCAGCAGGGAGGCCTCCTCCCAATCCAGTGCATGTAATACAGGATGTTCCATGTGGGAACACAACAAATTCATCTCAAGGGATTTCACATGATGAAGTAAGGAATTCTATACAGGAGGTTACATATGGAGATATCAGTAATTTCAATAGACAGTCGGAGCCTCGACCGGTCCTTATAGCTCAGGGATTACCGCCAGTAACGCAGCAAACTCAAGAGAGTCAGGATTCAGCAAAGAGTAAAGAGACAGTGCAGATAGAAGAAGCGGTTCAACCAACAGATTTTGGGACAAAGCCTAAGCAAGTGCACAAATCACAAGTGGTATTTTATCAAGGGAAGGATGAGCTAGCTCCATTTTTACTATCAGTAAGAATATTTGGGAAGCTTCTCCATAATTGTTTGATAGATTCAGGAGCTTCAAGTAATGTCATGCCCTTGGCTATTTGTAGAAGATTAGGAATCACACCTTTGAATTCAAACAAGAAGGTTACTCAACTGGATAAAACTGAGGTCCCAGTAGTGGGTGAATTACATAACATACACATGCAGTTGGCATCTGATCCAAGGATGGAACATATGGTGGATATTTCAGTGGTGGATGTCGCTGATTCTTATGGTTTGATTCTAGGAAGGGATTGGTCCAGAAGACTAAATGGATACATGGCAACTGACTTTTCCCATATGTGGCTCCCATGGAGAGGGTTAGCCAACCAAATCAAGATTGAAAGTACCCCAAGATTGAGATTGACAGTTACTGAATACGGGGAACCTAATGAAGTGTTGTTTGCAGATGCAGGCATGGGCACCTATAGGCCTAAGAGAGCAGAAGTGTTGACTTTGAATATCATAAGTGAAGCAAAGGACTCCACAGAAATGCTAATTGAGTCAGACCCTGACACTTCATCTGACGAGGGCGAAGGAATGTTTGAGAATTTTAGAAGTTTTGTGTTGAGAAATGTTCAACAAGGTGTAGAGTTGGGTAATAGGACATCAGTGAGAGACTTATTGCTACCCAACTGGTGTAGGATCCACAACGCCTATCATTCAGAACTATCCTGCTCTTTGTGTGGGATTGCATTAGAACAAGTGGAGATGAGAGTCCCAGGGGCTTTGAAGCAAGATGAACAATGTGGAAAACAAAGGATCAAGATTTCACAAGTTAATGAAGCAGAAAGTAGTAAGATGGGTGAAGCTAAGAATCAGACCACGCCACCTAACGCAGAAGTATGGAAGACTGAAGAATTGAACAAGACTAAGAATTCACAAAAGCACCTACCAGAAAGTGATGGAGTATGGACGTTAAGATTTGATGGCTCTAAAACTAAGCAAGGAGCTGGAGCGGGATTTGAGTTAGTCAGCCCAACAGGGGCAACATATTTAGCAGCCCATAGATTACAATTTCCATGCACCAACAACATGGCGGAGTATGAAGCTTTAATTCTAGGCCTGTTGTGTGCTATTAAAAAGGGTGCTAAGATACTCCATGTGCTTGGAGATTCGTATTTGGTGACTGAACAAGTGAAGCAGAAGTTTACTTGCCATGATAAGAGATTGAAAAGATATAGAAACTGAGTGTGGGATTTGACAGAGGACTTTGATGCCTTCAATATCAAGTTTAGCTACAGAGCAAATAATCAAGTGGCTAACGCTCTCGCGCAAGCTGCAAGCTCACTAGCACCAATCAAGTTGGAAGGATTGAAGAAATTTAAAGTTGAGTTGGCCTCGGTCCCATTAGTACCGGACAATGTCAAGAACTTCCAAGTATTTGAAGACGATAAACACATTCTTAAGTTCTTGACCAATGCAGATGTCTTCACAGCACAAATCATTGATGGGGAAATAGATGAAGAAGCAGAACTCAATCCGGAAGAAATTATGAACTTAAAGACAAATACCATCCCGAGGGGAATGATTGAACTGGAAAGAATATTTGACTTCGATCAGTTCAATAAGGTATCATATCAACCTACAGGGGGTGATGAGTGCGAAAAGGTGAATATTGGAATAGAGGATAGTCCTAGGATTGTCCACATTGGGAAAGTTTGTACACCCAAGGAGAAAGCTGATATACTGAGTTTGATGAGAGAATTCCCAGATGTGATTGCTTGGGGGTATGAAGATTTGAAGACATATGACCCTTCTATCATTACGCATACAATCCCATTGAAAGAAGGGAGTAAACCATTTAGACAGCGACAGAGGCCTGTCAATCCTTTGCTTGAGCCATTAATTTTCCAGGAAGTGAAGAAGCTGTTAAATGCACGGATCATCTTCCCAGTGAGGCACTCAACGTGGGTCGCCAATCTTGTCCCTGTCAGAAAGAAAAGTGGGGAAATAAGGCTATGCGTTGATTTCAGAATTTTGAATAGAGCATCAGAGAAGGATAACTATCCATTGCCATCACTAGATGAAGTTTTGCAAGTGGTAAATGGAGCACAAATGATGACGTTTATGGATGGGTATTCAGGATACAACCAAGTGATAGTAGAAGAAGAAGATAGATTGAAGACGGCTTTCACCACGAAGTGGGGAACTTTTGCATATAGGATGATGCCTTTTGGCCTAATCAACGCTGGTGCAACATTCCAGAGGGCCATGGATTATGCTTTCAAGGATTTAAAAGATAAGTGTATCATCATCTACATGGATGATATCACGGTGTTTTCAAAAAATAGAGAGGATCACATTTTGGATTTGAGAAAAGTTTTCACAAGATGCAGAAAGTTTGAGGTTTCTTTGAATCCAAAGAAGTGCATGTTTGGAGTAACAGAAGGAAAACTTTTGGGACATGTAATTTCAGAAAAGGGAATCATGATAGATCCAGAGAGAGTGGAGGCTATTTCCAAGCTTGGCCTTCCAGCCAGCAAGAAAGAACTGAAGTCCTTCTTTGGAAAGATCAACTTTGTGAGAAAGTTCATATCAGCATTTGCAAAGATAGTAAAGCCAATAAATGGCATGCTAAAAAAGGATGCAAGGATGGATTGGACTCCAGCAGCGAAGAAAGCCTTTGAAGAGATAAAACAAGCTATTGTTAATGCACCAGTCCTAGTGAGTCCAGATTATGAGAGGCCATTCAACATATATTCTTTTGCCTCCGATCATGCCTGTGCAGCCATATTGACCCAGAAAAATGAAGAAGGTGAAGAACATCCGATTGCTTTCATGAGTGCACCCTTTCGAGAAGCAGAATTGAATTATCCAAATGTGGAGAAACAGGCTTATGCCTTGGTGAAAGCGATGAAGAAGTTCAGGCACTATATCTTGAGAAGCAAAGTATATGCAATTGTGCCTGACATCGCAGTGAAGACCTTATTAATGCAAAGTGAACTTGGAGAAAGGAGAGGAAAGTGGGTCGCCACTATCCAAGAATATGATGTAGAAATTCAACCAATGAAGTTGGTCAGAGGTCAACAATTGGCACAAATAATGGCATCAGAGGGACCAGGACTTGTTCAGCAAGTATTTGAGTTGGAGGATGTGCGTCCTGATGAATGGTATCAGGACATTGTTAATTATTTGTTACATCACCGATGCCCATCACATTTGAATCCAGTACAAAAGCGGGCATTAAAGTTCAAGAGCAAGAGGTATATGTTACAAGGAGCAGTGTTGTATAAACAAAATCATGAGGGAATATACTTAAGGTGTGTTGGGAAAGAAGAAGCCAGAAATATTTTGGAGCACTTTCATGATAAGTGGGGAACCGGACACGGATCAGATTTGGCCACAGCACATTGGATACTAAGAGCGGGATATTATTGGCCAACCCTATTCAAAGATACTCATGAACATGTGAAGACTTGTCATATTTGCCAAATTTCGGCAAAGAGGGAGAGGAATCCTGCCATGCCTTTACAACTAGTCACCGAGGTGAGACCTTTCACAATGTGGGGACTTGATTTCATTGGTCCCATCAACCCACCTTCCTCAGCACAACACAGGTATATTCTAACCGCGACTGACTACTGTACTCGGTGGTCAGAAGCTCAAGCTTTTAAGAATTGCACTGCTGAAATCGTCATAAAGTTTTTAGAAGAGAGAATCACTACAAGGTTTGGATGTCCTTTTACTCTTGTATGTGATAATGGTTCTGCTTTCATTTCCTTGAAGTTTCATAATTGGGCTTTTGATCATGGGATTGTTTTGAAGTTTTCATCAGGATACTATCCCCAGGGAAATGGCTTAGCTGAATCTACTAACAAAAACCTTTTGACGGTGATTAGAAAACTTCTGGAGAGGAACCCAAGGGATTGGCACACTCAGTTGAGGTATGCTTTGTGGGCAGATAGAACAAGAGTTAAAGAGTCCATAGGAATTTCCCCTTACCATCTAGCTTATGGACAGGATCCTGTGTTCCCTATTCAACTGAAAATCCCAACCTTGAAGTTTATACAAGAGTACTATGATGAGAATGAAGATAGGGTCCAAGCCAGGTTGACTCAATTGATGCAATTAGACGAGAAGAGAGATGAAGCCCTAGAAAAGTTTGCAAAACATCAAGGGGTAGTGAAACATTGGTTTGATAGAAGATCGCAAAACAAGGCCTTCAGGATCTCTGATTTGGTCTTATATTGGGACAAAGCCCATGAAAAGAAAGGACAACATGACAAATTTGATAAACTATGGAAGGGTCCTTTCCAAATTGCTGAAATCATCGGAGATAATGCATTTAAGCTCAAGACACTCACTGGTAGGGATGTCCCATTGCCTGTCAACGGACAGTTCCTCAAGCATTATTTCCAGGCTTAGGACTCCACCTGGAGCCCTTTTTGTACATAGTAGTGTAGTTTCCTTCCAGTTGTAGTTTAGTTTGCTTCCAGTCAGTAGGTTAGTTTGCTTTTTGTTCTTAGAGTAGAGTTTGTCTTGGACCACTTGGCCCAAGGGTTAGAGTAGTTTCCTTTCAGTTGGTTAGAGTAGATTTCCTTTAGTTGTTTAGCTTAGGTGTTTGAGGGAACTCAGAGGTTATTTTGCATCAAGTCAGTTGACTTGGGATCTTTTAGTTTCCTCAGTGTGAGAGCTGTTTTGGTTTTGGAGCTTTGCAGGTGCAAAGGGGGTCCGGGTTATCACTCGTGGGCGAGGTGTGTAGATTTTTACATTTTTGGTGTCAGAACCTAGAGTCTGTCTTGTTCATTTCCTGAATATATTTAACAAAGTTCAAGGGATTTTAGGATGTGCTTAGTCGTTGGTTTATGGTAGGACTTGTACTAAATTTGAGTCGAACTCGATAGAGGTTCTTAAGTTACCCTTGACGTGGTTACGACATTATACTCACACTTAATTGCTCTGAGTTCTTGGTGTTTTGAAGTGAAGTTGGACGTAGTGAAAATCATACACCTGCTTTAGCGCCACTGTGGTCTTCCAAACCCTCCGCGGACTTCATTGCCTGCAAGCCAAACAAAAGATTGAAAAGCGAAGAGAAAGAAATATCAAAAAAAAAAAAGTGCAAAAAATGAAAAATAAAAAAAATGAAAAGTAATATCAGAGTGAGAATAAAAGATGAAAATTGGCTCTAAGGGCGTGAAATCATCTCTACCGGTGCTATAAAAATAATCACTAAAGGTAGAACCGTGATTGTGGTGCCACAGCAATAACTCCGTCGGGGCTATGGATGCCTGATTGGCAGCGGGGCTCTATCCAGGATGTTTTTGAAGTAAGGATATTATAATAGCTAAGTCTAATGGATTCGAGAGATTATCAAGTTCTTGTTGAGTGAGGAATGAATCATTTGCACACACGTGAGTAACTTATGGTCAGGGTGCTTAGGTTCAACTTGAAAGTTCTTTCCCTTGTTGAGTGCTTGTCCTTAAATGGATTTTCGGGTGGGTTGTCCTGAGCTTCTTTGTTCTAAGTTACTTTATTCTTGAAATGTTCAGGAACATTTCTTTGGGTTGATGCTAGATGTTGTGAGGTTTTCACACCATCGCCCCAAAGAATTTGGGGACCCCCAATTTTTTGAGCAAGCCTTGGCAATTTTTCCTAGATCCAAGAGTTTGGGTGCCTTAGCGAATTTTGGGCGATCTAGAGGTTTTGGAATGAGAATTTTACACCTTGGATGTTTTTAAAGTGCCTGGGGGGGTATTGCTTGTTTTCACCTTGTGCGAAACGTTGATTTTCTTAAATAGTCGATTTTGTCTCCAAGCCAAATGAAATTCGATGAGAAAATTTTATTTTAATATTTGGCGGGATAAAATTGTAAATTTTGGACTTGATTAAATTTTGAAAATTGATGAAATTGAATAACTTGAGATTTTCAAAATTTAATGGTGAAATTGGATATTTTTGGGAAAATCTTGTAAATTGTTGGTGGAGAAAAGTGGAAATTAAATAAAAATTTGATATTAAGTTAGAAGTCTTATCACCATCATAGTAGAAGTTGAGATATTTCCAGATAAACATACGTAAGGCCGCCAAGTGATTACCAACAAATCACATCATTTTAACTGAGTTAGTATCCACAGGTGTAAGGAACCTTGGAGTATTCTTATATACTTTAAAAGAGAGGGTTGAGTGTTTGATACGTTGTATCAAGTATTTCAATTGCTATATGTTATGTAGTGGTACAAAACTCACATCAACACATCCTTGAATTGCATCTTGTGTATTGTTTATTATATGTTCTTTTTAGAAGATTGCCGTCAAGTTATTTTCCTAAATGCTTGTCGAAATGGGTTTTTCTTCTCTGATTGCAAGCACTTGATTTTGGGTAATCTTCGTGTCTTTTCTTCGTTTTTCCCTTTCTTGAAAGTAGTTTTTAGTTTTGTTTTTCCTTTGAGTTGATGCTCCTTTGAATTCCGCTCGTTTCGAGCTAACTTAGACCTCGATCGGAGCTCTCTAGCTCAAGTTATGGGGTAAAAGGTGGGGTTTTCCAGGGCGACTGCATATTTTATTAAATCCCTTAAAAAGTGGACTACTTCATGGCAATTACACGTATTAAGATTATTCTTAAATTTTAAATTGGATTTTATCATCCATTTTAAAATTTCAACTCATTCTGAGTTGATTTGATTATAGTTTTTAATGTTTTAATAAAATTAGACTTTTAAAAGTCTATTTTTATGTTACTTTATTAAAATTTATGGTTATTAGTTTAATTTTAATTACATGAGATGTTTTTAAGTGTAAAGTGGGTTTTTCATTATTAAATGCATATATCCAAATGCATTAAGTTTATTAAAATCCATCGCCAAGTTCCTCACAAGTAAATCGGTGGAGTTTATATCTGCAACTACATATTTTAAATAAGATTTTATTATTTAATCTACGGTAAGTGGAGAATTTGAATTCATTTACACATGAAAGACTTATAAACATATGTGCTTTATTCATTCAAAAGTACGTTATTATGTCTTTGATATGATTTACTTGTTAAGTGGTGTTTTTGGACCTCTTAACATATGTTTCTTGTCTTTTAAAAACTGTCATTAAAAGATATCAATGCTTGGTGGTGATTTTTAAATAAAGAACATGCGTTATTAGTTTTATAAAGCATGTTTTTCCCTTAAGTCATGTTAAGTGGCGGTTTTTAGATGCCATTGCATGTGTTGGATAGCATATGTTTTATGATATTTATTATTCAAAACCCGTTTTTATTATCCTTAATGCATGGTGGCGATTTTTAAGTCGATGACATGTTTATTAACATATGCTATTGATTTCCTAAAGTGCGTTATGAATCATCCCTTGCTAGGTGGCGATTTTATGAGCCATAACATATTATATCAAGTACATGTTTATGACTTTTTAAAAGCCATTTTTCACTTCCATGCTTGGTAGCGATTTTGTGAGCCATAACATATGTTTATTAACATATGATAATATCTTCCCAAAATGCGTTTTTAACCATATTGCTGCATGGTGGCGATTTTATTCCTCAATGCATATGGTTTTGACTTCTTCAAAATACGTTTGGACTTTGTCTTCCCTCAGTGGCGATTTTGAAGGCTCTAATACATTAAAAACATGTGTTTCTTCATAAAAAAAATGCGTTTTTGATAAGTAAACAGCTGGGTGGCGATTTTTGTTTGAAGAACACATGCTTTGTTTTATTTCCAACATGTTTCTCTGCCATTTTTCTTCAAAAACGGCTCATTGGAGGTCATAAACATCATCTAAATCCATGAGTTTTTGAATGAAAGTGGATTCTAGGGTAAGCATTTTTGTTGCCAACTTGTTTATTGCCATTTCCAATTGAATTTAAAACCCTAGATGCCGTTTTTAGATGCCATTGCATGTGTTGGATTTATTCAAACTTGTTGCTATTATTCAGCATTTATTTTCTCATTTATGCAACACTTGTCAAGATTCAATCCTTGACTTTAACAGATGTTTATCTTTTGAAAGAATGAGTCTTGGATTGAACTCTATTTATAGATTCTTTCTCAACATTTCTAAATTGCGAAAATCCTCATAATCTTTTCCAGATTTTTCAAAGATTGTAGAGAAGTTTTCTTCCTTTGTCTTATGAAAAAGTGAGGTAAATTTTCTTTCAAATGCTGAAGATGTCTTTGTTTTTATTTCATTTTCTTTATTTCCAGATTTGTAACATATGTTTCTATCTCCATTTTTCTAAAGATGCATATGCAAAGACATCTCTTCTTTTGCATATGCAGTCGGGATTAAAAACCCCGTTCTTGAATATATTACTTCCAAAAAAGGAGACGGGTCCACTTTGCATTCATCACGTGACTTCACTCCATAAAAACCCACTTCCATTAACCTTTATGTTGCTGCTACTTGACTTCAAACTCATGTTGGCAGAGGTTTCATTGCTATCATATAAACAGCGTCATATCCCTTCATTCACATCCATGTTTCCTTTCACCATTCGCTGTCCACATATGCAAACACCTCCAAGAAACCCGTTTTTGGGTCTTGTTTATAATTTTTGAGCTAAAGTCCATTCACTTCTCATTGTCCTACAGTTTTCCAGCCATATGCCATGTTCATAGTCTTTCAAAATCCATATTTGTACATCAAAAAGCGTGCAATGGATCCATCCATGCTTCATTTTCTCATTCTCACCTAATACTTGTCCATTCATATGTAATACCTTCTGAAAAACCCGTTTTTGGTTTTTCTCATAGCTCAAGAACCAACCTAACCCAAATCCGTTTGTTCTTCCGCTATTCACAAGTATTCCAACCACTTACAATACCTCAAGCTCACTTCTTGTGTGTCCAAAAGTGCAATGGATCCATTGTATGAAGATGTACTCATTTTTTTTGGGATTTTCATGCTACAACAACTCAGGCATATCAATTGCCATGTCAAGAGAATTTCTAGCCGGCACCAGATAAGGAAGAAGAAAAGGCCCAAAGGATTGAAAGGGAGAATCAAGAAAGTTTGAAATGTGAGAGGCAAAACTGAAAGAATGATTTAAGATGGTGTTGCCTTCTTATGCTGACTATCCAGTTGTGCAACCAGGCTTGGATATAAACGTAAGGCAGGAAGATATCATTTTAGACTTAGGGGCTTTCATTTGGAATCAAAGAGAAGACGACACACACTACTCAATTGCTTGGGCCATCTTGGAGGAAGAGGAGGAAGTTGGGATTGAATTTGAAAGAGAGACAAAGAATTGAAAGGAGGCTTAGAGAAAGATTGGAACGTGAAGAAAGGGAAAGGATACAAAGAGAAAGGGAAGCCCATAGGAGAGCTCAAAGGCCACCCTTAAGAGAAATTCAACTTTGAGGGAATCAAGTGAATCAAAATTAGAACACAAGCTGGATAAGAAGATTGGATCTTTCTCCCTAGAAAGGTTTGAAAGACTACAATCAGAAAGAATTCTTTCAAGGCAGAGATGGAAAGAAACAAATGTACTTCTTAAGAGACAACCAAAGATGTAGGTTCATGTTCCAGATCAAAATGCTTTCATCAAACTAAAGCATATCAACCATCATGCATCCTGTAGCAGCATGAAGACAAACGAAGGATGATGTAATAGGTATCGTGTCTTGTCAGGCACTTAGAATATTTTCATCATGTCTTTGTAGTTTGCATTTGACATATGTAATTGCATGTGATAGTATCACGTGCAAAGTTGTAACATGTAATCGAGTTGCAAGTGCATTAAGCATGCAACTTTGAATAAGTCAAAGTTAGTTAGTTAGTTAGAGAATAAGTCAAGGCGGTTAAGGGTTTTCCCCTTTTCTCTCCACCTTTCTCTCTCCTCTTTTCCTATATAAAGGAGGGAGCTCACTATAAATAATCATCTTTTGGCAAGGCAAGAAAATTCTGCCAATTTGTATTGTGCACTCTAAGACTTTGTGTTTGGATGTAAATCAGATTGCTTTCAATAAAAGAGGCAGATTGTTTTGAGACTTTGTGCCAATTCAAACTGTTATGTGACGACATTTTCTTGAGTTGATTGTGAATTTTAATGCTTTGATTCAAGAGGGATTTGGATTCAATTGTGTAGACTTTGAGCTGCCTGTTGGATTCAGAGCCAATTTGAACTTTTGAAGACTTTGTGCTGTAAAAGGACAAATTGTGATAGATAATAGTGGCTGCAATTACTTAAAGCTGAAGACTTTGAGCTTCAGTTGTAAGTGTTTTTATTAAATTTGAGAGTATCCAGTAAGAGACTTTGTGCCTTACTGGTTATTCTGTTTGATTCCTCATGAGACAAGCGCAAGAGACTTTGGGTTCCTGTCTTTGTTTCACAAAATATAAAAAGAAAGCTGCTGCCCTTGGTATTGTTCTTATGTCAACTCCAGGGTCACCGGTATTATCGTAGCAATAAGGCACTTTTTGTTAAGTTGGAAAGTTGTAGTTGTATGGAAATCATTCTTGAAAAAAGAGGAATTGATTAAGAGAACTGTCCTTTTTGTAATTTTAGTTAAGTTCTTGTTGAAGCCACCTACGGTAAGAAGGGAGCCTCCCCTATTGCTGAGAGGAGAGATTTATCTCATGAGATGTTGCCTAAAGTTACAATTTTGTAAGGAGTAGTCTTAGCGGCTTACAAAATTTTTAGCCAACACAACCTTGGCTCTTTGTACATGTAGGTCACCACCATATACTAATTGCAGCTTGGCTCACATCTTGTGAGCAGTATCTAGATTTTCAATCTCAGCATAGACGTAGTCTGGTAGTGTGCTGGCTATCATATCCATGGCAGCTGTGTGTTCGGTCTTGATCTTCAATTCATCAGGAGTTAGGGTACCATTGGGTTCAGTGTAATCAGTGGTTACATGAGTCCAATATTGATCTCCGGTGGTCTTCATGTACAACTTCATCCTGCTGAACCATAGAGTAAAGTTTTCCTTTGAAAACTTTGGTCCTTCCTTTCTCATCATCTTGACTTTTTCTTTTTGCGGTTAAGCAGTAAAGAAAAGAAACCTAGAGCTCTAATACCAATTGACAGTCCCAACCAGTGTTGAGAGGAGAGGGGTGAATCAACACCTATAAAACTTTAAAACAAATCTGATGTAGTATATTATAACTATAAGCAAAATAGATTCTAGTATAAGAATAGCATCAAGCAGTCAATCAAAGAACAACACCAGATTTATCATGTGGAAACCCAAATCAGGTGAAAACCACGGTGTAAGGAAACCTCACAAATTCTGCACTCTTCTGAAGTGTACCTTGTTAGGAGACTTCCCTGTTAAAGGATTACAACGCATTGTTAGATGCGACCCGGATAAGGGATTTGATTCAATAAGACCTGTTAGTGCCTGCCTGGTTAGAGGACTTAGAACACCTGAATAGATGTCACCCGGTTAAGGGATTTAGTACAAGGGACCTATTAATGTCCACTCAAAATACTGGGATTTAACTATTGTAATTGTTAGAGAACAATAGAAGGAAAGACCTTTTAGAAATGGCTTTGCATAGCTTGATAAGATCTTTGTTATACTCAACTGAGAAACATCACCGGTCACTGCTGGTATGTCCTTCCCTGTTGTGCTTTTTTGTACACTCTTCTCTCTTTTCCTTTCTCTTCACCTTAGCTTATTCAGCGTACAGGTTCACTCTTTACTTTGGCAGAATGAGGGCAAACTATATTCTCATCAGACAACATAATATATAGACTTCTTGCCCTAATTGCTTGTCTCATGCATGACCTATATAAATCACCCAGTGGAGTACTAGTTCACTGAGGAAACATCCGATGCATGCTTTGCTTTATCTTCTTTATAAAAGAAAGCGATAGATGCATGTCAAAAGCTTTCCTTCACAAGAGATATCTCCATGATTTAATGCCATAAACTTTGGCATTAAATCCTTCAATCACGCATTGTACCGATCGTCTTGATAACTCAAAGTCTATCGGATTTAGTGCAGTAAATCCCGGTCAAAGAGTTAGATAACTGATAGTTGACTATGACTTCCTTGGTTCATCTTATCATGACGAAGTCTTTACTTGATCGGTAAAAATCCTTAAGTTGTGCACAGGTAAGAGCCTTGACCTGTCACCTTTCCTTCCTCGGTCTATACTGGTTGCATCCTTTCCTCGGTCTCTGTTACCGGTTACCAGTTGCTATTCCCTTGGTGACCGGTTGCATCTGATGAACAAAAATAATCTCTTGTTCATTGCACGGTGTCACCGGTTGCCAAACCAGTCTCTCTACACACAAAATGTTGTCAGCTAACTGATAACTGTTTCGATTCACAGATCCAACACTGGTGTCCTTAGATTGAGATGTCAGCACCTCTTTCCTCTTTCCTCTTTTGCCAATCAATGACAATACTTAATTGCCACGTACCGGTAGCAAGCTTACCTGTTACCATCCCTTAATGCCAACACATCGGTGGTGGATGAATCAACATTCATGCAAATAGTGGGTAATCTCATCTATCTCACTGCCACTAGGCCTGATATCAGCTATGCTGTGAGCTACATCTCTCGCATGACAACCCCAAAAGATGAACATTGGGTTGTAGTGAAGTGTGTGTTGCAATATGTGAAGGGCACTCTTGATTTTAGCATTCTGTAGAATAGAAGTATATATCCTCAGCTCGATTGGGCAGGTTGTGTTGACGATAGAAAGTCTACTTTTGTGTATGTTTTCAATTTGGGCACAAATGTAGTCACATGGACCACCAAGAAGCAGTAGGTAGTAGCTCTCTCCTCCATCGAAGCTGAATATTAGGGTACTGTCAAGGCAGCTTGTGAGGCAGTTTGGTTTTGAAGGATGCTTGCAGACATGCACATGCCTCAAGCAGGACCTACTCCCTTGTTCACTGATAATTAGGAAGTTTTGAAGTTAGCCAAAATCCTAGTCTTCCATGAGTGCCCAGAGCATGTTGAGCTTCATTGTCATTTCATCCACAAGCTTGTCGAAGATGGATTAGTGATGTTGCAGTATCTCGCCACTGAGGACCAAACTATATATATCCTTACCAAGTCTCCCAGTTCAGAAAAGTTTGTCAAGTTTAGGGGGCAACTTGGTGTAGTTGATAGAATGACCATTAAGGGAGGATATTAGTGTATTGTTAGTACCTTAGATTCTTGCTACTTTTAGCTTGTTATTTAGAATCTTAGTTTAATGGTGATTTAGGATTTTATTGTTTTAATCTATTTTATTTGTCAATTCTTCTTTTTGGTTAAAGCTTTTTATAGCTTTTACGGTTTTTTCTTTTCTTAGAACACTATCCTTGTAAACTCGATATATTCAGTGTGTATTTGTTAATACAATCATATTTTTTTTTTAGAGTTTCAATTTGAAGGACTCAAGAAATTCATTTTCATAATCATGTTGTTCCGAAAATTGGAACCTTTTACAAGAGTCTTTGAGAATAGAGTAAGTCCTCCAATGAGGTGGAAAGTTATCCAAAGCAATCCATAGTGCTTCATGAGGCCCATGTGCTCAATTTACTATTGCAGAATCTGTCTTTAAAGCATCAAATACCTTTTTAAACCACGCTTTAGTAGAACATCCCTATAGTAGTGCAAGGGGCTTTCTTTTATGAGATAGGTTCCACCATAATGATCTAGAGGGATAAATTTTATCCTTGCTCTTATCCATAGTGTCATTACCATTAATTATAAATATCACTTGTTCCCAAGCTTTCTACAAGTTCTTAAATTCATTGATCCAGCAGGGGAAACAAGGAACCTACCAAAAAGTAAGTCACTAAGAGGAAGTTGTTTCCAAGTTTTGGCTTGTCTTGGGACAGCTGATTGTATATTGTTTTTAATTGTTATCTTCTAGGGTTCATTTCCTTGCATGGCTTTAAGAATCCATTTGACAGCTAAAGCTATGCCATATTTTTTCAAGCCTATGCTTCCTTTGGCCTTTGTTAAATCTTGTAAGAAACAGCGAGGAGAGAAATAGGCCTTCAATTTTTAATTAGAGACTTATCTCCATCATAAGGTAATCATTTGATTATACCTGTATTGATATTACTGCCTAAAGAGCCTTTCTCCAAAGCTTCATTGTTGATCTGCAGCAAATCATCACTCACCCACTCAATATTTTTCTTGTAAAATTCTACAGGTAGGCCATCTACCCCTAGAAACTTATCATTATATAGTACCTGAATGACCTTTATAATCTGCTCTTTAGAGATCTTTTTGTTAAGGATTTCTGCTTTATTTTGGAGAGTTTGTTAGATTAGGTATTTGCAGAACCTTCTGGCATCATTGCCTCCAGTTTTGTATCCTTCAGTAGTGAATAGAATCTTGTAGAAGCTTAATGTGCCCCTTGATTTCAGAATTACTGGTATTATGTAACTTAAAACATGCCCTGTCAAGCAGCTTGCTTATGTACATCACATTGAAGGATGCACATGATATTTCCAGGATGCTTCATTAACATTGGCAGACAGCTGAAACTTTCATTTATTGCTACTGCACATTATTAACAAGGAAAAAACTCTCACAATGACAAACAACTTTTCTTCCGGACCAGGGATGCAACATGCAAAAACGAGAAAACAATGATATTTTGTCTCCTAGGCCTTAACACATTGACAGACATCTTAATGAAACATGGAAAAGGTCCAAATGGTGTGTTTTTTAGGTAACAAGACCATGAAAGATATACTCTTCACCTGTAACCATTGTAAGTTATCCTAGAATGGCCTAAGATTCATGTTAAGACTCTCTGCTAGATTTTTGGGAACGTGGAAGTTTTTGAGGAAATTGTTTTAGTGGCACTTCAGATAAATCAACTTTGAAGTCACACACAGACATGGAGCGATGGCAGTGTGGATTTTGAAGCTGTTAGTGAGATGTTTTATTTATACATGTTAGATTGTAATTGGATTTTTATTTATACTTCCCCTCCCTTAAAATTATCTCAATTCATAGATGATTTGTTTGGAATTCTAGAAAGAATCTTTAATATTCTAATGCTAACTACTATTGCAAGCTGATATATCATATAAGTAATTGTCTAAATTGGCTAAGACCAGAATAGACAATTTGATGTCAAGTCGTATGGGAGAAATGGTCTGTAATACCATCTTTCCTTATCGGCACAAGCTGGTATCCATGGCATGACACAGTTAAACGTGAATAATTTCAAATTCAATGAGCTTGACTAGGAAGTCTCCAAGGGGACTGACATTTCTGAATTGATTGATTGTGTTTCAACAGAATAATGTTAAACCTGAAGAGCCAAAAATTGCACGACAACTTGCCAAATAGAAAAGAGTCGTTCTTTTACCATATTGTCATTTCAGAGTCTGTTACCAATTTCCTTTGATGGTAAAAAGTTCATATGGTTGATGGAAAATTATAACTTAGACGTTGGCTTAAGGTTAGTTAACCATTTTGATTGAAGATTGAAATAATTACAGTATCATATGTAAGGAAAGTTGTAGAAGAATAACTTTCTTGAAATTTTTTAACCGAGGAGCAAGAATAATAACCAAAGCTGTTTACTTAACCTTGTGTGGACTATCAAAGTTTGGTAGGAACTTCTTGGTTGTCTATTGAGATCCTCACCAAGGCAAAAGGGTACTGAATCAGGATAGAATAACATTCTTTCAAGTTGCTACAATGCATAAAGAAGTATAGTTATGAAACATTAAAAGTCTAAGTGGATCTAGTCAAGGCTGGCCAAAAAATGAAAAACAGTTAAAAAAAAAACTTTATAGACCACATTTTGATAAAAATGCCAATTTTTCTCATCAAGTTTGAGTACAAGTCAAAATTTGGCTTGCTGAGTGCAAGTCTTCTGGCAATGAAAGGAATTTATCAGAGCAAGTGCTCTCTCTATGTTTGGTGGGAAGGTCATAGGAATAGACCTTGTCTTATATAATTGTGTCATAGCCTTCTCGGAATCAAGTTTAAATCTCACATGTGTTATTAACTTATTCTCATGACTATATATCCTGTCTGCATATTCTTTTAATAGTAACTTGAATTTGGATCAATGGAGTGGCTGATTGATGTATTTTAAATTAAAAAATGACATTGCCTACCTTATGCCAGAATGCTTTTGAAATCCTATGAGTTATTTTTTCCTAGAGTGCTACTGGTTTATTCAATGGCAGGCATGCTATTTTTAGCTTCTTTTATGCCGAATACAGCTCCATCATTATTGGCTAATTGTTATCTACTTTGAAATAAAATGCTATCCAAGTCTCAGCAGTAATAACTTTAAAACCTTTGCTAGCTATTGTGTGAGGGCAAGTATTTCATAAGTTTTACTGCATGTCTGAAAAATGTGCTGGTTAAATGGACTCTAGATGAAGTGCACGGACTTGCCATTGGGAGAAGAATAGTGAAAAATTTGCATATGGCTGGAAATAAAGAATTGAAAGGCAGAACATTTTTTTCATCTGAAGTTCAGAAGCCATTGTATGATGAAAAAGAGCTTTGGGGTATTGTATCGGCAGATCATAAGCAGTTATTTGATGTTCGTTCTATCATTGCTCGCATAGTTGATGGAAGTGAATTTGATGAATTTAAGAAGATATATGGCACGGTATGTAAAGTAAATTAGTATGATTTTTTATATCAAAGAATGTACATGCATAACTAAGCCTTAAGATCCTTTTGGGCTGGTAATTGTTAATAAGAATGCCTTCATCTTCAATTTTAAACAGAAGCTGCTAACTGCCTTTGGATAGACCCTTGTAACAGGTTTTGCAAGGATTTTTGGCCATCCTGTAGGTATACTTGGAAATAATGGCATTTTATTTACAGAGTCTGCTCTAAAAGGTGCTCATTTTATTGAACTGTGTGCACAACGCCAGATTCCTCTTATATTTCTGCAGAATATCACAGGATTTATGGTATGTCTCAATTCCATATCTATATTTGTATAGTATGAATGATATGGTGTGAAACTGCTATTTTTTCAGTCTTTTCCATTGATAGTAATGGATGCACTAAAGAATGAATTTGATTTGACATGTTACCACTGAATAAGAAACCAAAGTGTGGTAAAAACAAATTTTTCTTTGCGAATTGCACAATCTAACTTACATAGTGTTTTGTCAGAATTTTGGAAGCTGTTTTATTCTATAAACATTGTGGATTGGTGGCAATTGTTGTGCTTTGTTACCTTTCTATCTTATTCTCTTGTTGTTTTATAGTCTACAAATTCTCAAAGGCCTAAATCACCAAAAAGGAGTAAGAAAACATGTAATTTTTGGGCTTGATTTGCAATATATTCTACAATTTCCTATGCTCCGTGGTGTTTTTGGGATGGAGATAGCAAGTGTCGGTGGAATGTGTTTTGGGGATGGCCGTTTGTAAGGCTATTCTATATTGTATTCTCTCTCTCTCTCTATAAATATATGTATGCATGCATGTATGTATGTGTATTATGAAGATTGTTATTTGCAGCTACTGCAGCTGAGGATGAGTGGAGGCATCAATCACCTCAAGTACCACTGCATGCGTATTGTTTTCAGCAACATCAAAATGTGTCCCAATGCTTGAGTTGGAGGTAGAATGAAAGATGAAAGAAAACCTTGCATTGGTGGACCAAGAGAAATTAGAGGACGAGGATGAACACAACCATAGTGGTAGCCATGATTCTCAACATGTCATAGGAAGAAAGATGGATATGACAAAGATTGTGGATGGTTTGTAACTTTGTATGATGTCCTTGCATGTGGGAGATGTGCCCCGATGACCATGTGTCTGTACAAGGTCATCATAAATCCTTAGATGCTTGGGTGGAATGCTTGCAGGAGATGTGCCCTGAGGCCACTTTTAATGCCTTTGGGTGCCACCCTCACCACCAAGCCAATCTTTTGGTATAGTGGCTAGGCCTTAGTGTTGGGGTCTTGAGGTCAAGACTCACGAAGCGTGGTGGGCCTATTATGTCCCTAGCATGGAAGATGTGGCTTGGTGGCCACATGTTTGTATGGGGTTGTAATATCCCTTGTAGGATATTCAACTTGAAGATATCCTTTAGAAGCTCACAATAAGATTGTCCCGTTTGTATGCAATGCAGTCAGAGCTATTTTCTACTGGTTGCTAAATTGCCCACGAGTTTTAAGTCTTCAAATAACAAAATTGCATTGTAACTGAGGAAGAGAACTTGCAGAGATAAACGACTCAATGAGATTGCATCAAACTAATATTTAATAACAGTATTATAGACTCAGCCAGTGCGAAGAATTCCGAACTCCCAATATTCAGTCCATAGTCATATTAAAACTACATACGTAAGAGTTTTGAGGGAGTTCAAACTAGAATCATGCACCTGGTATTCGAATGCCAAGCGATAGTCTTTAGCAATGAAAGTGTTAGCGTTGATAGATTTGTTGGATGCTGCTTTTTCTACCCCTTGTCGACTGTAGGCTTCACGACATTACTACTCTTGTCCGCGACATTGTATTGTGGCTGTTTGTTATGCCACGACCTGCACCCTCCAACAAAGACACGCCCTCCCCATGCGGTAATCCTAGTGCAATGAGGATCGATGTGGCGTCTGAGATGATCAACTCTTGGCATCATGTATCTCCAGCTTGGGCCGTAATGCAGACTGGTATCACCAAGCTCGGGCCGAAGTGCAGACTGTGTGCTAAAATGTTGTCACACTTCTATGAATCCTTACATGCAAGAAAACTCAAGAATGAGCCCTCACAAATCGATCCATAGCTCCCTAGGCATGGAGTGCAAGGGTTTTTAAGAATGCTCTCAACTAGAGCTATTAAGCCTATAACCTTGCTAGTAAACCATGCAATGGGAGATTCAAGGAAGACAAGGGCAAGAATGCCAATATCTCCAATGAAGCGAAATGTATGCAATGCAAAGCAAATCTATATGACAATGCAAGTTAATCTATTGCATAAAAGGAAATCTAAGCTAAGAATGAAGCTATGAAAATGCAAATACTATGCATGAAAATGAAATCTAACTATGAAGCAAGAAAGCCATGATGATGCAAGAATGAAGACAAGAAGATAGAGTGTTGATGAAGATCCAAGATGAATGCCAACAATGCTCCAAATCTTCAAACCCTAGATGCAAGAATATCTCCAAAAGCTCCAAGATGACCTAGAAAACCTGTAGCATAACAATAGCATAAAAATTTGTGTGTGCAAATGAGGAAGAGAGCTCTTCTTTTATAGGAGGTGAAAAATCAATGGACCATGGAGATTAAGAGGCAAAAGGTTTAATCAACGGTGGAGAAAAAAAGAAGCTTGATCCTTGTGCACAAATATCCTCCAATAGGAAAATTAGAAGCATTTACTTTATGTTGAGCATTTACTTTATGTCCATGTGAGACAAAAAGTGCTTTTATTTTATTTTTTATTTTATTTTTCTTTATAAATGAGAATTAAATGCTTTATTTGTGCAACACGGATAAGAAGAAAAGTGGGGCTTTTTATTTAATAAAAGGGGAGGAAATATTCCTTTTAATAAATAAAGACTTAGGATAAAATGTTTAGCCCATAGAAAATAATCAAATAAATGATAGGACTAGGATTTGATCAAGAACAAGCAATTGATGATTTAGCAAATGGGGGCTAATAGTCTAGATGACCATTTTTAGGTGTATACATTTGCCCCTCTTTGACTAATGTGTGATCGATCTGGGAACACATGTAGTCAAAGAATAGATCAGCCAAGAAGGCAAGAGATAGCCAACAAGGCAAGCAGATAGCCAAGAAGGCAAGCAAATAGCGATCTGACTCCAAAGAATGAAGTGCAGAGAGATAGCAAATTCTGCATGGTCAACCTAGTAGCAACAGTACTGAACACTTAGGAAAGAGATAACCAATAATATATGATGTGTCTGCCCCCTTGGGATCGAAAGCGAAATCTAGGTGGAGGGAATGCAGAAGCAAGAGCAACATGATCAAATCACTAGAAATCATAATCGAAGAAAGAGAATAGAATAACCATCAAGCAGTGAGGGTATGCCCCACACATGAGACACGGGGCACGAACCTATTGGTCCCTCAACCCGTAAACACCACGAAGGGGGATTTGAACTTGGGATTTGAAAGTGAATGAAAGACTGGAAGTTGAGAGAGATGGGGATGAAGAGGTGAAGAATGCCCCAGCGAAGATCGAAGGATCAGGCCTCAAAAGGTTAACCAACTGCATGGAAGAAGGAAAAAGATGAGTTGGGTGATCAAGGTGAACTCGGATTTCGGTTTGGATCCCGAAATGAAAGGAAAATGATGTGATATGAAAGACAAGAAGTGAAAGACATGATCGGGAAGAAGCAAAAGGTGAGCGCAGTTGATTAACAAGTCCACGAAAGATAAAGGAGAGCTCTCTCCATATGCAAGATGCAAAACTAACTAACATGAACTTAAGAATGCAAGCTACATGAAAAGTGGTTTACTTGCAAGGTCACAAAGCCAATAGACATCTAATATTCATCATTGAGCATTATTGGTAGCGTTGCAAGATCATACAATACACACTAGCATAACTATGTGGATTTGAATATGATCTATATCAGATAGAAATTTGGGAATCCCACCTAAGCATCAAAGACATGCAGGTCAAGATGACTAGTGCAGTGAGATTACCTAAGTTTGATATAGCAAGATTATGCTCGCATCGAGACACAAGAAAGTCAAGATGACTATAAGCATGCACTTGCAAAACAGTCAAGGATAATACCTTGTAGGTCCATAGTGTCAAGTAAGACCAGCATAAATGCTCATGACAGTGAGGACCAACAAAATATACCCACAAGCAGATAAAGAAATAAAACATGTTCTCATACCCTCAGTCTTCTAGCTATGCATCATCGAAAACTTCTCAGGGAGAGACCACTTAGCAAAGAAATCATCATAGACAGCACGCAAAGAAATAAAGTCAAACAAATCTCAGCGAGTCAAGTGCGTGTGTGTAGGTCATAGAGTCAAACTTTGAGTATCACATTTGCCAGTGAGAAATATTGCATCATCCAAGACGGCGGGAAGGATATCTGATAAGTGTTAAGAAACACTTGACGCTAGAGTAGTGTTGAAAAACACAGTTGAGGTGGTGTTGAAAAACACCGTTTACAAGGTGCCTAAGAAACCCAGACGCACAAAGACCCAAGATAAGCTGAAAACAATGGATGCCCCCTAGACTAAGACGAGTCAATTCCAGGCTAAGAGAGGCAAAGAGAGAAGTGGAGCGAAGGAGCGCCACGCAAGACTGATAGACATAGGTGCAGAGGGTCTCAAGTAGCGCCTGTTTCCAGGTTTTCACCACTTGATAGATTTTTTTGCAATTTTTTTAGGACTTTTTATAATTTTTTTGTATTTTTGCTACCAAGGAGCCTGTTTCCAGGTTTTCACCAAGGCACTTTTTCAATTTTTTTTTGATGTTTTGAATTTTTTGATTTTTTTGGTGAGACATCAAAGCGCCTATTGCTAGGTTTTCACTAGGATGCTCATTTTTTCAGTACTTTTTATGATTTTTAGGATTTTTTCAGCATCATATATGAATTTTTTTGGAATTTTTTCAGGATCATAAAATATGTACAAAGGATGCCCCAGATAGAAACGGGCATCAAGAATCTGCTTCCTCTGATGTAGAGAACTGATAAGCCCCAGGCCCAAATGCTGCAACTGTGACGATAGGTCTCAACCAGTTCGACCAATAATAACCAGCCCTAAGCAATGTCTGAGCTAGTGAAGGATCGTTAGAATGTGATCAACATATGCCATCGTGGATTTCAGTTAGCACTTTTTTTGACTCCACTATTTCTAGACACTTAAGGAGAGTTCCGTCTAGACCCTTCCTATACAAGTCACCAGAGACAAAGGCAAAGTGTAAGGGATGGCGGAAGGAATGGCATGGTGGATTTGCAAGAGGAATATGAGGTGGAAGATATGAAAAGATGGTAGGATTGTAAGATTTGTGAGCAGGATAGCGTAATTCATCCACCAGGAACTTGAAGCAAAATTTATGCTTTTTCATTTGTAAAATGGATGTTGAAGTAACCAAGGCATTACCAACTTTGTTCTTAGCTCTAGGAATGGGTTGAAGTGTAACAGATATGAGATCATGCTTGAAGTAGTGCATCATTTTTTTGTAGAGAATCAGCTTGTCATCTTTTATTTGATAATCAATATTTTTGAGCAGATTTTTATTTTTACTTTTCTTAGGTTCGGATACCGCCACAATGTGGTTTTCGCCATCCGACCATTGCTCTTTTCTTTTGACTTGATGACTGTGATGTTTGATTGCTGATTCAATCTTTTTTGTGGCTAGTTTGCTGGTGGAAGAAGTAACAGGTGTTGATGCAAGATGAAATGAAGTGACCGGTTCAATAGCATTTATGCGAGGGATGTCATCTCTGGTGACAAGAGAAGTTGAGCCTATAGGGTAAGCTCCAAAAGTAGCTAGATCTAGACTTGTCATAGAAGAACCAGCGTGGTCCACTAAGGCAATATGAGGAACAAACTCATCAGACCCCACACAAGACCCATCAACCACGTCGGGATGGTTACTACAAGAATGAACCATATCAACATCCATATCATCAGTAGATATACATTTTTCTCCCCAAAGAAGTGAAGTAGAGGGAAGATCATCTCCCATGTGAGCCATAGTGTGTATTGGTGACTCATCTGTATCTGTGTCTGAATTACTGAGCATGGGAGTATTTCGGGCATCTTCTCTATAGATCCACTCGTGAACAACTTGTTCTTCTCTTTCGGCTTCAAGGATCACCATAGCAGAAGTGGAAGGTTTCCCATATGACGTAGGAGAAATAGGTATAGAAGCAAAGGAATCTAGTTTATATTCACCCATACCAAGGCTCATCATCTTAAATGATTTCTCGGCAGCAACTAGAGACGTACTAAGATCATCAGTAGGTTCATTGTGAGGAACAAATTTTTCAGTAGTAGCAAGAGCATTAATAGCAATAGTATGGTCTCCAGGAATCACAATTTCAGTGCCATTGTATGGAAATTTGACGCACTGATGATAAGTGGAATGAACAGCCTGCATGTCATCGATCCAAGGACAACCCAAAAGAATGTTATATGCGAGTGGAACGTCCAATACTTGGAAGTTAATATCTTTTGTGATAGGGCCCACTCGGACAGGCAACGTGACAAGACTTTTGGAAGATCTTTCCACTTCATCATAAGCTTTTATAGTAATCTTCTTCTTAGAATCCACAACAAATTCTGACAAACCCAACTGTTGTATGACATTGAAAGAAACAATAATTAACCCTGCACCATTGTCTATCAGGACTTGGCGGACTCGGGTATTGTAGACTAGAACGTCAATGTGTAAAGCTAGATTATGCGGGTGAGCAATAGATATGTCATCTTCTGCAGAAAAGCAGAGAGATAGCGGAGATGAAATGTGGTTGACCATAGCCTGAAATTGATCTGGATCAATGTCATTAGGAACACATGTTGTACGTAGAGCCTTATCAATAATCTCTCTATGCGAAGGGGATAACTGAAGCAACTCAAGGATTGATATCTGAGCTGGTGTCTTGTGCAAATGTTGGACAAGATCATAGCTAGGGGTGGCTGAAGGAGCCGCTTGTTTGGAAGGTAAAGCTTGTTTGGGATTTTGCGTAGTTTTAAGGACAATCTTGGCTTGCCCCCTAGTAAAAGCATTCGGTGTCTCACTTCGGGAAGATGAACTACCATGTGTTTGCAAGACCAACTTAGGAGCACTGTGAGCATTGGCAGCTTCTTGTTGTTTTGCTGCATAGATAGCATTGGAAAGATTGAAAGCAGGCTCTTTCACTTTAGGAGCGTCAACAACCCCATCATTAACAACATAATTGTTCTTATTCCAAGGTTTGTTCTTGTCTTTACCATTGCCTTTAGCATCTTTATTAATAACAATATCCCCTTTTCTTATAGCTACATCCTCAATCCGATATGCACTTTCAACCATGTCATGGAAGGAGGAGAACAGTTGCTTCCTTAGATCATAAAATAGCTCAGGCACAAGTGTGTTGACGAAAATGTCAATCTTTTCTCTTTCGGGTAGTTGACGAGGATATCAAGAATACAATGACCTCCAACGTTGTAAGTTGCAAATGGCTCACCTTGATGTTGTCTTAGATTACCGAGATCTATCACAGTGACAGGTTGTTGGATGTTGTAAGAGTATTGCTGGGTAAATCGCTGAGCTAACTCATCAAAAGTCTTAAGAGGTGGTGTCAATTTCGCAAACCATTCTAAAGCTTGGCCTCTTAAGCTTTGAGGGAATAAGCGTAGAAGATATGTGTCTTCATGAAGAAAGTCCATACTAAGAGCATAAAAATGATGCACATGGTCATGAGGGTCACCATTTCCATCATACTTGTCATATTTAGGAACCTCAATATCCTTAGGAAACGGGACCATGTATAGATCTTTATCAAAAGGAAGAGCACAAATTGATTTTACAAAAGAGACCTTTGGAGGCTCTCTTTCTAATGCCATTTGGGTAAGGCGTTGATTTGTCCGACGTAATTCTTCTTGAAGAACTTCCAACTCAGTTGGTACTCTTTGTTGGACAATTTGTCTGACATCATAGCCGAGAGGAAGCTTGTATCCTCTAGAAGTCATATATTGAAAGTACTGATCGCCATTACGCTCTAAAAGCTTATGCATCATTCGTTGAGAGACCACATCTTGTTCAAATCTCATAAGATCCTCACTAGAAATCTCATCATCAGCCTCTGCCTCATGTTGAGAGGGAGGAGGTCTAGGAGGTGAAGAAGGCATACCAAAAGTGGGTCTTGGAGGAGATCTTGGTGGCGTGTTGTTGCCATTGTTGCTATTGAAAAGAGATCTATGCTCATGATTACTAGTCTCAGGTTGCTCATGAAATGTCCCTCTATAAGCCATGCGCCTAGCAGCATCCATCCTTTGTTGATTGTGTTCTTTGTCTAAGCGTGCTTGGTTATCCTTACGCTCAAAGTGTTCTTACAAGAGTTGAAATTTTTCTTATTCCGTCAAAGTGAGTGAGACACTATCTGTGTTTTTGGGGGTCTTGAATGCGAAAAAGAGGAAACCTCCTTTGTACCACAGGGTAGCCTTAAAATCCTCAGATTGGTCAGAACTAGAACTGTTGTTGCTAATGGGCGCTCGTGAGCGTTTAGTTGGAGAAGGTAACTATGTATGATTGAACGGAGGATGACTCTCCTGCTCAAATTGAGACCGAGTTGTAACCGGCATGAAAAGAGATGTTGGTTGACTAATAGAATGAGACAAAGTTTCTCAGATTTGAGATAAGCAAAGCTAATAAAGATCACTTGTCAAAGTAGAACAATAGAGAGATGGCTCGTCAAAAGTGCTCAAGCACTTACAGCAATCAATTGACTAAAGTCGAGTAGTGAGCAAGAAGCTCAATAAGCAAGTAGCTAGAGAGGTAGCCGTGATGTGACAAGTGATCAAGAGTAGCATTCGTTAAGCTCAAATTCAATAGTTTTAGCTCATTTGTTTCAGTCTAGAACAAGTCTAAGCATGTAGATAACAGACCAGCTTCAGGTAAGAATAGAAAAAGACACTCTACGACCGGTTAAAATGCAAGTTTAGCAGCTCCAGATTGCAACAGCAACAAGACAACAAAAAGGTTTTGGGTGACACTATTGCAGAGTCATACGACTCTATGACCAATGAACATAAAAATCTTAGTTTTGAAGCATTTTAAAAGATCAAGTAAGTATATCAATAGATTTTTATCATGGGTCAAGCACATAAGACAGCAATCAAGGAGTTCAAGCAAGCAGTTGTCTTCAAACAATGAGCAAGGGGCAAAGAAACCTTGCACATGAACAAGAATAGTGACTTAGTATATCTACTCCTTAAAGATTCTACTTGTGTATGTTCTTGAAAATGTTTTAGTAGGCACTTAGAACACAACAACACTTTATCAAGTTGTCTACAAGGATATACATGGCTTTCTAAAAAGAGTCCTTAATATACGCAAGGTACGTGAGGCCCAAATTCATAGATGAGAAGAATCCAAAATCACACAGCCGGGGGGAGACGGTAACCCAAATCTCCTCCTTCACTTCTCAAAGGTATAAAGTTCTTTGAGGCTTAGCCAAGAGTGATATCAAACTCAATTCCCAAGAGAGGTGTCTTTCGATTCACCACCCGCTATTTATACTCTGCCGGAACACAGGAGTTAAGGTCGTCCCTTGAGGTGGTGTGTCCCCAAGCAGGCCTTCTAAAAATAAAAACTAAGTAATTCACTATAAAAAGTATTTAGAGCACTAAAGGTGGAACACTTAACTCTTCAAGTAAATGCAAAGTGAGTCCAAAAGTGAGACACTTAACCCTTCAAGTGAATGTGAAGCGAGTCCAAAAGTGAAACATTTAACCCTTCAAGAGAATGTGAAGCGAGTCCAAAAGTGGAACATTTAACTCTTCACACCAACTCAAAGTGAGTCCAAAAGTGGAACATTTAACTCCTCACATCAACTCAAAGTGAGCCCAAAAGTGGAACATTTAACTCCTCACATCAACTCAAAGTGAGTCCACACCTTAGAAAACAAGTGAGTTCCGAAAAGCACAAAAGGATTGCCTAGTGGAGCAATTAACGCTTCTTTCCTGTAGACCCCTCCTCTTTAATGTAGCGTTGATCTTGCAACTACGGGGCGGAAATGAGGGGCCGATAGATTAGCGAGTCCAATAACCCAAGATAGCAATCTAGATCAATCACAAGTAATCTAAAGTTGTTTATCAATACTACTCACAAATGACAAAGGGTTGAATCAATGGAATATTTAACTTTCCAAGCAAACATAGAGTGAGTCCACAAAGTGGTGCATTTAACTCCCTATGTAAACAAAGAATGAATCCATGTCCTCAATCACTCAATGAGATATTTGATATTGAAACCAAGAATTACTTAAGGTTTAAACACAAACATTCACTTACACAAACTTGTATGAAAACAAATCTATGTTCATTCATTTCCCATTAAGAGCATCAATTGAAATGTGTTCTATGAAAGCATGTAAACACTCAAGCCAAACATATGAGAGATTCAATTTTAATCCCAAGATCCAAATGTTGTAGAGTTGTAAAAAAATACCTCAAGTCCAACGCAACGCGCTTAGTAGATTTCACCCTTTTTTTGTTTGTTTTAAGCATTTTTCATGAAAGCAAGTCATGCACCTTCAAATGAACAAGACAAGAAAACAAGCAAACAAAATATGCAATGTATATCCAACTTATGCAAACCCTAGGGTTAGATCTGAAAATCAATTGTTAGGAGCAATGATAACCAGCAAATAATCTAAATGATAACTCATATCATGCATTGAACAATGAAAAATAAGTGCATACCCATCACAAAATTTTATTTTTTTTGCATTTGACCTAGTCAACAAGATCTGATTTTTACCACATGAATTCAGACCCTAAACCCAAAATGCAGAAAAGAGACCTTTGTCAAAAAACAAAGAGCTTTCCAAAAATGTAAAAATTTCAGAAAAATCTCTTCATTTGTGCCCTAGAGACCCATTTTACCAAAACAGACCAGTTTTAATAAATTGACCAAATGAGCTATGATATGACTTCTAAATTAAAAACACAGTGAATGGACCCCCTGTAGAATTCCAAGACCTTTCCAGAAATATAAATTTTTTTGAAAAATATGCTGATTTGCGCCAAAAATCGATTTTTTATGAAAAATAAAAAAAAAATCATAAAAAATATAAATTACCTCCAAAAATTCTGAAATTTTTTTTGGAGCTTCTCTAATATGTCGCCAACCTGCAAAAAAATTTTCAGACCAAAATACCAAGTCGTTTGGGAGATATGATCAAATCTTTCAAATCTAGGGTTTTTCATCTCCAAACAAATCTGCACAAGGGTTAGCTTCAAAAATAATAAAAAACCAGCATGTAAAAGTGGGTTGTCCCACGGTGGGCGCCAGAAATGTGTGCTAAAATGTTGTCACACTTCTATGAATCCTTACATGCAAGAAAACTCAAGAATGAGCCCTCACAAATCGATCCATAGCTCCCTAGGCATGGAGTGCAAGGGTTTTTAAGAATGCTCTCAGCTAGAGCTATTAAGCCTATAACCTTGCTAGTAAACCATGCAATGGGAGATTCAAGGAAGACAAGGGCAAGAATGCCAATATCTCCAATGAAGCGAAATGTATGCAATGCAAAGCAAATCTATATGACAATGCAAGTTAATCTATTGCATAAAAAGAAATCTAAGCTAAGAATGAAGCTATGAAAATGCAAATGCTATGCATGAAAATGAAATCTAACTATGAAGCAAGAAAGCCATGATGATGCAAAAATGAAGACAAGAAGATAGAGTGTTGATGAAGATCCAAGATGAATGCCAACAATGCTCCAAATCTTCAAACCCTAGATGCAAGAATATCTCCAAAAGCTCCAAGATGACCTAGAAAACCTGTAGCATAATAATAGCATAAAAATTTGTGTGTGCAAATGAGGAAGAGAGCTCTTCTTTTATAGGAGGTGAAAAATCAATGGACCATGGAGATTAAGAGGCAAAAGATTTAATCAACGGTGGAGAAAAAAAAAGCTTGATCTTTGTGCACAAATATCCTCCAATAGGAAAATTAGAAGCATTTTCTTTATGTTGAACATTTACTTTATGTCCATGTGAGACAAAAAGTGCTTTTCTTTTATTTTTTATTTTATTTTTCTTTATAAATAAGAATTAAATGCTTTATTTGTGCAACAAGGATAAGAAGAAAAGTGGGGCTTTTTATTTAATAAAAGGGGAGGAAATATTCTTTTTAATAAATAAAGACTTAGGATAAAATGTTTAGCCCATAGAAAATAATCAAATAAATGATAGGACTAGGATTTGATCAAGAACAAGCAATTGATGATTTAGCAAATGGGGGCTAATAGTCTAGATGACCATTTTTAGGTGTATACATAGACTCTACCCATAGTGATGCGTGTTCGGCTCACAACTGTCTTCTACAAACAATGACGCATTGCATCTTCTTTTGCAGTGGACGCCTAGCAATGGTGCTGGCTGCTGAGTCTATTTGCCAATGTCGAAAATTCCCTGACTGTTATTTGACTTCTTGCTTGTTGAGATTTATTACTACTAATGCTTATCAATAATATTTTTCCTTACTTACGCATTGAATTCCATTGTGAAATCTGAATGACTCCATTAATGAGATGCTGGGGCTACGTCCAACTTCCCAATTTTTCCTCAAGGGGTTACGTCCTCAAGAAAATAAAACTAGTCACAAATGTAACCGGAGATTTGTTTTTCTTTGTTTATAATATACGTGGTGTTTTTCCCAAGAAGAGCTTTTTGCTTTTATAACCTCGATATGTGGGAGAGCACAAAATTCTAAGCCATGTGGGATAAAGTACACCACTTAAGTCACTTAAGTTACTTTTTAATATAAAATGACTTTAAGTCATAAAGTAACTTTATAAACTCACTTTATAAAATAAAGTGACTTAACTATGGAAAAGGCTTCCAAATACTTAAAAATCACCCAAAAAAAGCTTGTGACGGCTGGCATCCTCTAGAAGTAGCCATTAGCCTATTTGGATGGGGAGATAGACTAATCAGGTGCCAAAATGGCCTAGCTCAGAGAAGGGGACATTACAGGGGTTATCATAAATCCTCCATTATTTGGGTGGAATGCTTGTAGGAAGTGTGCCCCAAGACCACCCTTAATGCCTATGGGTGCTGGCCTCACCACTAGGCCAGTCTTTTGGTGTAGTGGTTGGGCCTTAGTTTTGTAATATGTAGCACTATTTGCCTTTTTTTTTTTTATTTGCGTTTTGAGAATTTTTGATTGAGAGAATAAAGGAATAGAACGAGGAGATTTATATTGCAATAGATACAATACTCTTAACACATGTGGCCGATGAAACACTTGCAATTTTCAGTACTTATAATCAGTCATAATCTGAAAGTGCATTACAGAGACAAAACTAAAGATACCCAAAAGGGAAAATTGATTACAAACTTAAACACATCATACCTATTTTCTAGTAATAAAAATAATGGACTGCAACTACAATATCCAGCAATAATAATATCCAGAAACCCTAGGTATGTAGAATTAGAAAATCATATTACTAGCAAGACTTCACGATTTTCTGCAAATATTGAATCTAGGAAGTGAATGGTTAATTGAATATGGTATCGACAATTCTTCTATTAGAGACCACCGTGCAGAAGAGGGAGGAAATATACTCAGGTTTAGAATTCTTATTGAAGTTTACATTTTACATGATTGTTTGAATATAAGTAATAGTTGGAAAGCTTCTAATGTGATGAGCTATGGGAGTATTATGGGACGTACGTATTATGTGATGAAGCATCTAGGAGACTTGATATCGGGCATCTCACTCAATGAGTGAAGATTACATGTCTTATAGTGATTATATCACCCTTCCAAAGGGCAAAAACAACAAATTAAGACAATACAAGTTCATCAAGTATTCATGTGTGACGTCCCCTATCTGGACTAGGATTGAATGATTAAAAAAAATAAAAATAAAAATAAAAATAAATAAATGAGCGATTATAATTAATATAATAATATATTATTAATATAATAATTAAATAATAGAATTTGATTAAATAATAATGAAAGAAAATTTAATAAATAAATAATAATATTTAAATAAATAAATTAAAAGTTGTACAAATTAAATATTATAATATATATATACTATCATTAAAATATAAATATATATTAAACAAAATGTAATGTCCCCGATTTCAAGCCTCTGGGATTAGCTTTTTCAGTGACCCTTGTAAGCTAATCTGGTTGTCAGAGGGGGTCATTTGGCAGAGCTAGTGGTTGGCTTCCACTCTGGAGCTCTTAGATGCCAGGATTGCTCTTCGTTGGGGTCAAATTGGCAAACTTACTATTGATAGTAAGTGGTATTTTGGCATTTCTATACTTAGCAGAGCGCCTATGCAGTGGTTTCAGGTGATTTAGAACATCTTATGCAGAATCTCTAGTTTGAGGGACTTATTATTTTTAGTAAGTCTAATTTGGATGCTATTGTCGGAAGTTTTTATAACATTGCATTATATTTGAAGCTATTAAATTAAGTCTACTTTAATTTAATAACTTATGCAATTATATGTTATAATTTGATTGTGTGTTGAAGAAGGCTCTTAAGTGAAAGGTGTAAAGAAGAAGCCTTCATTAAAAGCTTACAAATAAGCCTTGAGAATGGGATTTCATTCACACATTGTTATTTGATAAAATTGAAAAGTGAAAAGTTTGTCTTGAGGAAGAATCGAAATTCTTGACAGGAAGCTAGGGTTTGAGAGCTTGGTCTTCATTTTTGGAGAGAACTCTTCCAGATTTTTGATGCAATCTGAATTGGTGGTTATACAAATGAAACGTGAGTGCAGTTTTAATATAGAAATCTAATTCAAGGACTGCCGTTCTGTTATAAAGGAAATCAGAATTGTGAAAGGAGCTGCGTTAATTCTAGAAAGGCTGCGTATATACTCTTGAAGGCTGCATTTTCAGTCTAAGGTGCTGTATTTTCAAAGAGGGTGGCTGCGTCTTGGATGCAGGGTGTAATGTGTTGAATACACACTTCCCTTCCTCCTAGCTACGTAACAACCATCAATGGTTGTGTTCGTTGTGGTGACTATTTTTCATGGTCTTTGGAGGCTGCGTCAATACCATTGAAGGCTGAAGATAACTCACATAGTGGCTGTGTACTTGTTAAGGCTGACGTTACCAGCCAAGAAGTTTATCATGTGATGAATGGCAATTGTATAATGTTCAAGGTGCTAATAATATTAAACTCTTGCATTTGTATTTCATTGCAAATGATAAATAAGATTTATGAGCATTAGAATTAATACTACGGTTGATATTTTCTTAAAATCTGAAAAATTCAATAAAAAAATCATATATGTTGTAGAAATACAAAATATTGCAATTAAAATAGAGATAGGAGCCAGTTTGCTTTTGAGAGCCAGTTGGGCTCATCATAGTGGTATCAAAGCATTGATCTTGCCATCCTGGAGGTAATGAGGGCTTAGCTATGAAAGACAGGTTTGTGCCTGGTATGCATTATGTTCGCAGGGGTAGAGCTTCACCCCCGGCAGAAGGAAATGAACAACGCCCACAGGTTGATCGTGCAGGTGACAGGAGCAGAGATAATATTGGCAATGATGTTGACAGGGAAGCCAGAGACGCCTTTAGAAATTTAGCAGATGGTCAACATCATGTTGCAAATGTTTTGCAACAATTGTCAGACACACTTCAGCGTATTACTCTACTAGGTGATTGTACCAGAGACATAGGTACGAGGAGTGCTTCAGTCAGCTCTAACAGGTCTATAGCAGATGAGAGACAGAATTATAGAGTTGATCACACAGGCACATAGGATAAGCCTCTATGCCCTACTTTCTTGAGGCGTGAGCTGGATGCAGTTAGTGTGGAGACAAAGCCAACACCATTTGTCGATGACATGGTGGTACACTTTTTAGAGTGGGATGCTCTACCAGAAGCAATAAAAAGAAATCTGAATTTTGACAGGCATTTGACACAGAAGCGAGAGTATTCCAGAGGCAGGCCAACTCTTGACACGAGGCAGAGGCTTAGGTAGAATGATCTTAAGCAGGCAACCAACAAGTTGACTCTAGCTTACTTTGATGGAAGTGGGAAGACTACAACTAGAGCTTGGGTTCACAAGTTAGATACGTATTTATCATTTCGTCCTATGTTTGAGGAGGACGCCATACGCTTTGTCGTGCTTCATTTAGATGGAGTAGCTCATGACTGGTGGTACCATGGGCTAGTGTCTCTGCAACATGACCAGATTGTTGATTACTAGGAGTTTGTTGACAGGCTGATAGAGCGGTTTGACAGGAAGGACCCTAAGACTTACTTCAGAGAGTTAGCTCAGTTGAGGCAGCCAGGTGGCCTTGAGGCCTTTATTAGTAAGTTTTAGCGCCTATCAGTTATGGTTTATGACATCTTTGAGAGGAGAGTCATGCTTTTTATAGAGGGTTTGACTGAGCCTTACAGAGGGTGGGTTAAGTCACTAAATCTACCTACTTTACGGGAGGCGATGAAGAAGAAATCTTGAGCCTTCTGTTTCATGAGGCAAGTCTACTCCTAGTCCTATTATCACTCCTACAGAAGAGGTACCCCCACCAGTTGTTGACAGGAAGAAATCAGTAGGTAGGTTTGATGATGCTACTCGAGAGGATTTGAGGAGGCAACTTTACTACTGGTGCAAAGAGCCTTATGACAGAGAGCATTCTTGTCCTATGAGACCTAAGGGAAGGGCAAACCGATCTTTGTGGGTGTATTCGAGTGAGAGTGAGGCTGAATCTTCACATCACCCATAGTGTTGTCCACTATTGTACCACTTCCCTCGGCTTTTAGACTGAAGGGATTAGTGGAAGGACAACCTTGCATTGCTATGTTGGACACTGGAGCTGCACACAATTTTATTTATGAGAGAGTTGCTAGTGAATGTGGACTTTAGGTAGAGGAATTTGTAGGTTTCCGAGTTTGGGTGGTAGATGGTTATACCGTTACCTGTACCTGGCGCATCAATCATCTCTCATTGTTCTTTGGTGATTACGAGTTGGTATTTGATTTTTATGTGTTAGACTTGGGAGAGATGGATGTAGTGTTAGAGATGCAGTGGATACATGAGATTAAGGAGTTTCACCTCAGCCTGAACCCGATGCATATGAGATTTGAGTACCAGGGAAGGGAGTATGTTTTGTCGGGTCTTACTGAGGGGATTCTACGCACTATGTACTTTTGTGCAGTAGATAGAGAGGCCTTACAAAGACATGATTTCATTCAGATAGAGAAGGTTACACATCATGTCTCTCACAACTCACGGATATCTTATTTAGATTAGCAGGCGGGAGCTATTGACTTTGTGAACAATCCTTTATTTGATATGGATGTTACTATGTCTTATGACAATACATTGTTTGAGTTCAATGATGATCCCTTTCAGGTGATGAGTGAGGATGATGATGATGATGATTGGGCTTCTATCAGTACACTAGATGATCACACAAATTTTATAGGATGCCAGTTAGTTTTTGTTGAGCAATTTATAGAGGTGTACACAGTGAGGAGTGCATACAATTTTACTTTTGATCCTCATGTTCAGTCAGGATATCAACCAATTGCAGAGTTTGTCAGTGCATCCGTTTGATGACTGGTAGGATAGTTTAGTTGGCACACAGACTGGGGGCAAGTCTATTTTGTTGGTTGAGTTGCTTCCATGTAAGTTACTCACGGTTGAGTTACTCTCATCTGATGTTCTTGTCTCAACATCATCAGTTCGTGTGTTGAGTTCAGTTTCTCAGACTTTGCAGTTTGTACTATTCATGATGGAGTTGTTTTTGCTAGAATTTGGTGATGATAGAGACATTACACATGACCATCCTTGGGATCCGGGTGGATTGTGCTGTTGCATTTGTTTTCTTGATTGCTCGAGGACAAGCAATCTTGGGAAGGGAGGACTGTAATGTCCCCAAATTCAGGCCTCTGGGATTAGCTTATTTTAGTGACCCTCGTAAGCTAATTTGGTTGTCAGAGGGGGTCGTTCGGCAGAGCCAGTGGTTGGTTTCCACTCTGGAGATCTCAGATGCTAGGATTGCTCTTCATTGGGGTCAGATTGGCAAACTTACTATTTATAGTAAGTGGTATTTTGGCATTTCGATGCTTGGCAGAGCGCCTATGCAGTGGTTTTAGATGATTCAAAACTTATGCAAAATGTCTAGTTTAAGGGACTTAACTATTTTTAGTAAGTCTAATTTGGTCTGGTTGCTATTTCTGGTAGGGCAGTGAATGTTTCAGATGTTGTTGTTAGAGTTCAGGATGCTATTGTCGGAAGTTTTTATAACATTGCATTATATTTGAAGTTATTAAATGAAGTCTACTTTAATTTAATAACTTATGCAATTATATGTTATAATTTGATTGTGTGTTGAAGAAGGCTCTTAAGTGAAAGGTGTAAAGAAGAAGCCTTCATTAAAAGCTGATAAATAAGCCTTAAGAATGGGATTTCATTCACCCATTGTTATTTGATAAAATTGAAAGGTGAAAAGTTTGTCTTGAGGAAGAATTCAAAATTCTTGAAGGGAAGCTAGGGTTTGAGAGTTTGGTCTTCATTTTTGTAGAGAACTCTTCCAGATTTTTTATGCAATTTGAATTGGTGGTTATACAAATGAAACACGAGTGCAGTTTTATTATTGAAATCTAATTCAAGGACTGCCTTACTGTTATAAAGGAAATCTGAATTCTGAAAGGAGCTGTGTTAATTCCAGAAAGGCTGCGTATATACTCTTGAAGGCTGTGTTTTCAGTATAAGGTGCTGTATTTTCAAAGAGGGTGGCTGCGTCTTGAATGCAGGGTGTAATGTGTTGAATGCACAATTCCCTTCCTCCTAGGTACGTAACAACCATCAATGGTTGTGTGTTCATTGTGGTGACTATTTTTCATGGTCTTTGTGTTGGTGCCCAAAAATGATGGATCACTTTTGGCCAACTGACAGGTACACACTAATACCTCTGCAATTCTGGCTTAATCAAGCCAAGGTTGGTAGGCCTAAATTCACTTTAAACAATCAAATTCTCTATGTTGCGCAACTGCATACATAAATAAACAAAGTTCCTCCCAAGGTGGTGAATGATCCTTGGAGGAAAGAAACAAATCCTCTAATAATCTCTATTCTATAAATCTTGACTAAAGTGAATTAAACTAAGGACTCAAAAGTAATATTTTTGAAATAATGATTATATAATCTACAAACCACAAAGTATGAACCAAATGACAATTTCCAAATTATATTTAGATCAGTGCCTTCTAAATACTTGGGTTATAGAGTCATAAAACTTTCAATCCTACGTACAATCAGAGACGGTTTTAAGGTAACTCACTCCTGTAAAGTGAGACCATCACTCTACAAGCTTCTATTGAAACAAAATTTAAAACAACTTATACAATAGGTCCTATGGTTTTTAACCCAACTTAAGAGCCCGAAAGGAAACAGTAACAGGTTCTCAGACCATGCTACCATTATTCAAATTGTACAAATTAGTCATAAATGAATGCATCAAATAGAAAAACATAGTAGGATACCCTAGTTCATAGAGTAATCTGAAAGACTAATTGAAAACATATAACTTATAACCACAAATAAAAAAGAAGAGCACTTATCTGTATTAATGTTGAAAAAAATAGTACATTAGAGTTCATATTATAGTTTTGATCGAATTATATCCTATGAAAATATATCTTGTATTGTATTGTCTCTCTTTACATTTTACATTATGTATATATATATGTTTGATTGGCTTTCACACCTCTTTAGGGTGAAAAGACACACCCTTATTACAAATTGTTTTGAAAAAATGATAAACTAACTAAAAAATAACTACCTAACTTTTGGATTTGGGCTTGGTTGAAAAACCAAAGCACCTCGTGGAAAGCTAAGATTTTTATTGGAGATAGGAAATTTGATTTCCCGAACTGGGTCTTTTTTATATTTTTAAAATTCGACCATCTTCTGCCTCTGTCGACATCATCTTTGCAGCACGTCAAAATTCTAGCATTTTCTGAAGGCTTTGATCATAGAATTTTGATTGTTCTTGTCACAGAGCTTCCTTCCATAATATCTCAACTTTTTAATTGAAAATTAATCTAATATTTTATCTCATTTCATGTACTCCATCATTAATTATTGGGCATGGAGTTTAAGAGGCCATTTTTTAGGGTTTTATCACTATATAGGACTCCAAATTTTGCCCAAAATTTAGAGCTCCAACACTTTGGATTCTGCGTCAATACCTTTGAAGGTTGAAGATAACTCACATAGTGGCTGTGTACTTGTTAAGGCTGACATTACTAGCCAAGAAGTTTATCATGTGATGAATGGCAATCGTATAATGTTCAAGGTGCTAATAATATTAAACTCTTGCCTTTGTATTTCATTGCAAATGATAAATCAGATTATGAGCATTAGAATTAATACTACTGTTGATAGTTTCTTAAAATCTGAAAAATTCAATAAAAAAATCATATATGTTATAGAAATACAAAATATTGCAATTAAAATAGAGATAGGAGCCAGTTTGCTTTTGAGAGCCAGTTGGGCTCATCACAGTGGTATCAGAGCATTGATCTCGCCAGCCTGGAGGTAATGAGGGCTTAGCTACGGCAGACAGGTTTGTGCCTGGTATGCATTATGTTCGTAGGGGTAGAGCTTCATCTCCAGTAGAAGGAAATGAATAGGGTCCATAGGTTGATCGTGTAGGCAACAAGAACAGAGATAATATTGGCAATGATGTTGACAGGGAAGCCAGAGACGCCTTTAGAAATTTACCAGAGACATAGGTACGAGGAGTGCTTCAGTCAGCTCTCATAGGTCTATAGCAGATGAGAGATAGAATTATAGAGCTGATCATACAAGCACATATGATAGGCCTCTACGCCCTACTTTCTTGAGGCTTGAGCTGGATGCAGTTAGTGTGGAGACATAGCCAACACCATTTGTCGATGACATGGTGGCACACTTTTTAGAGTGGGATTCTCTATCAGAAGCAATAAAAAGAAATTTGAATTTTGATAGGTATTAGACACAGAAATGAGAGCATTCCAGAGGCAGGCCAACTCGTGACACAAGGTAGAGGCCTAGGTAGAATGAGCTTAAGTAGGCAACCAACAAGTTGACTCTAGCTCACTTTGATGGAAGTGGGAAGACTACAACTAGAGCTTAGGTTCACAAGCTGGATATGTATTTATCACTTCATCCTATGTCTGAGGAGGATGCCATACGCTTTGTCGTGCTTCATTTAGATGGAGTAGCTCATGACTGGTGGTACCATGGGCTAGTGTCTGTGTGACATGACCAGATTGTTGATTACTAGGAGTTTGTTGACAGGCTAATAGAGCGGTTTGATAGGAAGGATCCTGAGACTTACTTCAGAGAGTTAGCTCAGTTGAGGCAGATAGGTGGCCTTGAGGCCTTTATTAGTGAGTTTTAGCACCTGTCAGTTATGGTTTATGACATCTCTGAGAGGATGAGAGTCATGATTTTATAGAGGGTTTGACTGAGCCTTACAGAGGGTGGGTTAAGTCCCTGGATCCACCTACTTTACGGGAGGCGATGAAGAAAGCTAGAAATCTTGAGCCTTTTGTTTCATGAGGCAAGTCTGTTAGCAATATAAGTTGTCATTAGTGTATTTCATCAAACCCATTCCCACCGGTCGAGGATCACCGGTCGCTCGCATTACTTAGATGACACCGGTAGATAATGCACATAGTATATGCACCGGTCAACTAAGTAGTTAGATAAGCCGGTAGATTGAACCAAGTACTCAGTATCGGTCTTATTCAACATCCAACGACAAACCGGTTCTGTTCTAACTGATAGAAAAATCCGGTCCAATTTTTTGTGGAACAGTTTGAGTTACAGTTCGAGTTAAGAGCCTGATTATGTGAGACGTTAACCGTTCAACTTGAGTCAGCTTTTAGTTCTACGGATGATTTCAAGATAAACTCTAGATCACAACGCACAGCTTTCTTGCGTTGCATATTTTATGGTCAAGTTTATTCTCCGACGGTTCTATGAGTCAAGAGAATCGCTCTTGTATAAATATTAGAAATAGGACGCAAAGTGAGGTGCTGTTGTTGACAAGTGAAAAACGCAGAGAGTAGAGGAAAGATATCTTCCGAGGAGTGCTACAGGCACAAAGGTGAAGGTAGAAAAGAAGATCAACTGCTAGGCAAACAGAGGAAGGAATTTACAGGTATGATCTAGTCAGACAATCAGTGTCATTATAGATCACTATTTTTTGAAAGATATTTCATCATATACAAATCCCTATATTAGGGTGGACCTAATCGGTTCATTGTAAAAATCCCTTAACAGGGTAACATCTTGTCGATGTGCAAAGTCCTGTAACCAGGCAACTCCTAACAAGGTCTAGATCTTAATATATATCTTGTAAAATCCCTTAACCGGGTAGCACCTTAACCAGTGCTTTGTAAGCTCCTAACAGGGCGCCTTCATTTGGAACTAGTGAAGTTGTGAGCTCTGTCTCACCGTGGTTTTTTCTCTCTAACCGAGGGTTTCCACGTACAAATATTTGTGTAGATCTGTGTCATTCAGTTTATGCTTGTGAATGACTATTAACTTTCTACTTTGCATTTTAGAATCTGTTCACAAGTTTTAAACAGTAAGACTTAGTATTTTCTGATTCACCCCCCCTCTCAGTAACCGGTAAGATAACATCAATTGGTATCAGAGCCAAGTTCTCTACACAATAAAAGTTTAACAACTTGAGAAAAAGATCATGGAGGGTTACCGGTACCAGAAACAACTAGAGGAAGCCAATTACATTATTTCCTCACTGAAAAATAGACTGAGGAAGTCACTTGCTAAGAGAAAGGAGCTGGCTCTGCAACTAAATGAGAGCAATGAAACCATCGACGAACTCTCTGGGTAGAGTGGTTCTGATGAAGCCGAGGAAGCAGTCTCCGAGCTTACTTAAAAGAATCAGATCCTAACTGGTCAGATTACCGATCTCAAAAGGGAGCAAAAGTTAAATGCTCTAAGAATGACTGAATTGATTGAGTAGAAACGAAAAATTGAAAGCGAAAGGAACACAACAGTCGAGACATCAACAGCTTCTGAAGAAGCAATGAACTGGGCAGAGGAAGTTGCAAGAGCCAATGAACTCCTCATTATGCAACTCCAAGAGGACTTGTTGATTGCCATCGAGGAAAATGCCAATATGCATAAAGCATGGCAGGTTAGAGATGAAGCATGCAAGAAGCTAGCAATCGAGATAGATTAACTTAAGGATCAAATGAAAGTCCTTGAAAGAAGGAATCAAATGCTAAGAAGATACAATGAAAGCTCGGTCAAGCTCGATGAGCAACTCAATGCTCAACAAAGGCACAATGATTACACCGGTCTCGGATTTACCGGTGGATTCAACAAAAGGAAGACGCTAGCACAAAGAGGTAGGAAAAACTTTTATACCTCTTGTAAGCCTAGTGGAAATGCACCAGTAAGAACCAACAATAGTTACTATAAAAACTGTTGCAAAGAGGGCCACAAGACCAACGAGTGCTGGTCTAGTCCCTTATCCGTGTCCAGCGCAAGTAGGGGAAGCTTCAAGGGATACTGTTATGCCTGCAACAAATTTGGACACAAGGTTGAAGAATGCAAATCAAAAACTATGGCATTCAGATCACCTAGACCGATATTCTCAAAAAGGAGTAGAAACTAGAATGCAACTGATCATCCAAGTAAAGAGATGCATTGCAACAAAGAATGATGCAGTGAACCACCTAATCCAAGAGGGATGAATCGATGGAAAGCAACCAGTATAGTCTTCCATTACTGCAACAAAGTCGGACACCTAGCTAAAAACTGCCAGAACCAGAACAGGAACAGAAACAAAGGATTAGACGGACCGGTAGTGGAGACCTTGAGTTCTGATAAAAGGAACAACAAAGACAAAGAAACCAAGAAAGTAGTGAAGAAAATATGGTTTGTCAAGGAATCAAAGAACTCTGCCGAGGAGACAATAGAGGCAAAATCATCATCACAAGATGGTGATATTTCTTCTGCAAGATAAGTCTTCAAGGCCTAGAGGGAACCGGTAGTACAACTATTGTTCCCGGTAGAACTGGTGAGTCCTATCTCACTCAGGCTACAGAACAAACCGGAAGGACATGAGGTGATCAACCGGGACATGCCTAATTGGAAAAGTCAGACTACCGGTTAGAAAAGGCGTCAAGAAAGGTTAGGTAAGGCATTTATTACTATAGCTATTTAACAAATAGTTACCGTTATGCCCTATTCCTATAAAAGAAAAGAAGGTTAACTCTTTCCTTTTTACCTTGCGATTTTATGTTATCTAATCTCTACTCGAGCAAAATTCTTGCAACTTGATCATTGAGTAAGAGTATCTGTCAAACCGATCTAATCATCGCTAAGCAACCAAGTTAGAACAATGGCATCCTCATCATACGAGGCAAAACTTGTTCCTGCAAATCAAATAGAGCGTAATCCTTTTGACATCTCGCCAAATCAAGACAGGGAGATCGACATGGCTGGTGCGCTCTCCTCAATACCTAAATGAGTGCTCCTGACAGAAGATGTAATTGCGTTTATTCTCGCTAAGCAAGAAGAGCTAGGAGAAACGTACATACAAAACGAGTATTGCTCACTGTGCCCTGATGGTAATCATCACATTGGCTACACAAAGATGGTATCATCGGGAATCATAAATGGAGTCTTGTATCCAGTCATCTTCAAACCTGAGTGGATTCGTATGGTAGTCAGTCGGGTGCATGATCCGGGATTTTGGCTTATGAGAGGAATCTATACCTCAATCACGAAAGATCTCTACAGGGTAATTGGGTTCTGCAATCAAGGAGAGGCACTTACTCTGAGAACCATATCTAATGCAGTGGTGGCTAATCTGACAAAGTCCAAATCTAACAAGCGATTGATGACCGTAACTGACATTGAGGATCCAGTTGTTCAGTTTGCATCAGCTGTAATTGGTTACAAAGTATATCAATCAAGTAACCTCAACAGCATAACGGGTGGAGGCATACATGCAGCCTTCAAAATTGTTCATGACAACACTCAATATGATATTTGCGAAATGCTAAGAGGACAAATCTTTGAAAACATGAAGAAGCTGGGCATTGTCAAAAAGAAATCACTGAAATTTGGAACACTCTTGGTATGTCTTCACTTCTACTATTCTAACTTCTTTCCCGGTAAAGGAAAAGTAACGTGGACAACAGATTGACCGGTCATGATGCAAATTAGTGATATGGCTAATGAACTGGGAGACTAGTTTGATAAGGAAATGACCAATTACTTCAATGCATTTCAACTAAAAATGCTTGCTAGAGAAAGAATCCCATCCACTATTGTTGAAAAATACAAAAAGGAGGTATGTTTTCTGGTGTCTACTGACTCCTGCATCATTCAAGCAGTAGAACCAAGAACCGAGTACGCACTTGAGTTTGGATATGAAATCACAACAAAGTTTGCAACAATGTATGTGGAGGCCTTGGAAAAAGCAAATCTAGATCTCCCAGCTCAACGGTTTGGAACCTACGAGGAGATACTAAAGAAATTAGAGAAGGCGCCAATCAAGAATGTTTATGTAAAGAGAACGCCAACAACTAAGAAGAAACTGGAAATTGCACCACCAAAGGCACAGAAGAAGAAAGCTCAACCGGAGCCAATCACACAGGAGCAAGAAGCAGAGGAAACCAATTTGACATCAAGACCAAAACAGCCACAACCTTCAGCAGAGAAATGGCTAGTCTTACTCTAGTCCTTAGAAAGGCTTCAGAAGAATAGAACAAAAGGATTCAAGAAATCATTGGATTCCAGATGTTTTTGGGCCCAACTCTTGATTTCATGCACTAGATAGCTACTTCAACTGATGTCCTGATCAATGAACCAGACTATAAAACTGTCGATGATATGGAAAACATCATTGTATCTCTCAAGGCTTCCCAACAAAATATTGAACATGTAACCGGTCAATGGGCACCGTTTCTACACTTTGCCAAGAACATCTATAAGGATATATTCACACAGCTTCAAATGTGAAGGAAACCATAACCCTTTGTCTTATGGAGGCAAAAAGGGGAAGCTATTTGTAATAAAAACCACCAAAGGACTCAATCAAGGGAAAAGGACTCATTCAGGGGAAGTTTCGGGCAGAAGCAGAGCATTCAATCAGGCAAGACAACAAGGGTAGTATTCTATCTCTTTGACCAAGGTTTGAACAGCTATTGTATGAATGGTTTTGTTTATTTTGCCACCAATGGCAAAGGGGAAGATTGTTAGCAATATAAGTTGTCATTAGTGTATTTCATCAAACCCATTCCCACTGGTCGAGGATCACCGGTCGCTTGCATTACTTAGATGACACCGGTAGTTAATGCACATAGTATATGCACTGGTCAACTAAGTAGTTAGATAAACTGGTAGACTGAACCAAGTACTCAGTATCAGTCTTATTCAACATCCAACAACAAACCTGTTCTATTCTAACTGATAGAAAAATCCGGTCCAATTTTTTGTGGAACAGTTTGAGTTACAGTTCGAGTTAAGAGCCTGATTATGCGAGACGTTAACCGTTCAACTTGAGTCAGCTTTTAGTTCTACAGATGATCTCAAGATAAACTCTAGATCACAATGCACAGCTTTCTTGCGTTGCATATTTTATGGTCAAGTTTATTCCCAGACGGTTCTACGAGTCAAGAGGATCACTCTTGTATAAATATTAGAAATAGGACGCAAAGTGAGGTGCTGTTGTAAAGAAGAAAGGTGTAAAGAAGAAGCCTTCATTAAAAGCTTATAAATAAGCCTTGAGAATGGGATTTCATTCACCCATTGTTATTTGATAAAATTGAAAAGTTAAAAGTTTGTCTTGGGGAAGAATTCAAAATTCTTGAAGGGAAGCTAGGGTTTGAGAGTTTGGTCTTTTTTTGTAGAGAACTCTTCCAGATTTTTTATGCGATCTGTATTGGTGGTTATACAAATGAAACGCGAGTGCAGTTTTATTATTGAAATCTAATTCAAGGACTGCCTTACTGTTATAAAGGAAATTGGAATTCTGAAAGGAGCTGTATTAATTCCAGAAAGGCTGGGTATATACTCTTGAAGGCTGCGTTTTCAGTATAAGGTGCTGTATTTTCAAGGAGGGTGGCTGCATCTTGAATGCAGGGTGTAATGTGTTGAATGCACACTTCCCTTCCTCCTAGGTACATAACAACCATCAATGGTTGTGTGTTCATTGTGGTGACTGTTTTCCATGGTCTTTGGATGCTGCATCAATGCCATTGAAGGCTGAAGATAACTCACATAGTGGCTGTGTACTTGTTAAGGCTGACGTTACCAGCCAAGAAGTTTATCATGTGATGAATGGCAATCGTATAATGTTCAAGGTGCTAATAATATTAAACTCTTGCCTTTGTATTTCATTGCAAATGATAAATCAGATTATGAGCATTAGAATTAATACTACTGTTGATATTTTCTTAAAATCTGAAAAATTCAATAAAAAAATCATATATGTTATAGATATACAAAATATTGCAATTAAAATAGAGCTAGGAGCCAGTTTGCTTTTGAGAGCCAGTTGGGCTCATCACACAAAACTATATGAAATGTATTAAAGACCGAATATAAACTAAGCAACTCAATACAAAGTCACAACCCTTACCTATCACCGTGCACACTTACAAGAAAGGAAGACGGTGAGAAGAAAATGGGAAGAAATATATAGGATCCTTGAAGAAGTATTGGTCACGACAGAGACAATATATATTCAGATTCATTCATCGAATTAGAAGGGGAAGAAAATAGGGTGTGGATACTGAACAAAACAATGGACGAGAAAAAGGCTATTGGAAAATACTAATAGCCGGCTCTATGGACTTTGGGAAAGGAGCAATTGTTCAATGAAAGGAATTAGAGTATAAACCATGGTTCAATACAATATCACTTTTATCAAGGGCCTTCGGGAACAATAGGAGCCGACTCGTCCACTGTCACCGGGATTATCAGATTGTCGATGTTTCCCTTATTTATATTTGTTAATTGATAATTAAGTCCAAATACTTTCATATATACCATACTCCATACAAGCATTGAGTCATGTTTATACGTGGGGAAACATTCTAACGAATGTTAATAAAGATAGAATAAGCTCATAATATGAATTATAGATACACAAGCATGTACATATACTAAAGGCAGTGACTGAGAGAGCAGCAATTTCAATCGATAGAAATTAACATACTTAAAAGACAATAGTCTCTGGTAGTAAGGAGTAGCAATTAATTCTAAAACACAACACATATGCTGTAATTGTGAAGACAACCATCTCATCATAAAGACAGCCATTAAAGGAAAGAGAAGTTTGATTAACATCTAACGAAATTCTACAAATATAATAAATACGAATTAATACATTCCATGCATGTATAGATCGGAAAAGAACATTCTTCATCCACAATCCAACTATCATTATCTGCATGCTAGGGTCTCTGAAACTAAACACCTGATAGAATAGAAGTTGCCCATCATTCTAAACAGTTTAACCGATGAATATATGACTCCTATACTGTGAATAAGGTTGAATAAGGGAAGCGAGATCAGGTTGTTGATATTTCCATACTTTTGCATAATTGGTAGATAAAGAATACTTATCAACTGGATCAAGCAATGAACCATCATGGATAATATTGCTACTACCTAAGTCAAGGAAAGAAGGAAAATTGGACATTATTTTGGTAGGGACATTACATCATGAAATACAATAAGAATTCCGACTTAGAAAAACATCGGGTTATGCTGAACATTGATTAAAAGAGTTGACTCAACAAACCTTACCGATTACCATATTGAAGAAAAGATTAAGCTGCATGGGGCAAGCTGTATGGAACAATATATTGGCAGCATTGGCTGAAATATCAATTAGGATGGAATATCGATTGGACTGAAATCAATGATAACCGAACAAGGATATTGATCTATCAAGGCATATAATCGATAGCAGAAAGATCCGAAACTACATATAGTAAGTAAACAGCAACGGTTATTACTTACATCCAAGACATCAAAATATGAAGTGACTCACCATGTTGACCAAAGCCAATGTATGAAGCATTAAGATAATTGGTTGTTAAGCATTTACAATAATCATATTGAAGGGATGGGATCTCTTGTGGGGAGATACAAGTTAGAGAAAGGCATGTCTTCAGATATCTAAGAGATGCAACTATTTATTCTTATCTAGTCTTTGTGTACACTTTAGACAAATCATAACAAGTAATTTTCTATGTAGACATTCTTCAAGGCTTATATGCATATGTTTATCAATGATCTAATAGGCATTTGTAGCTATCTCATTTAGTGGTGATAGGACCCCACACTAGGTAGCCCACCTCATATGCATGGGAAGGGCCACATGAGGCCAAGAGGGAACAATGTATCTGCTCTTGGGCCTAGGGTAGGAGGTTAGAGATGGAGGAGAATGGTGATAGGACCTTGCACTAGGTAGCCCACCTCATATATATCACTTTTTGCCTTTTATTTAATAGAAGTCACTTTTTAATCTTCCAATATAGCATCAATTATAAAAGGGCCTCATTCATTAAAAAAAAATCATTTTTCACTTTATAACTGACCCTTACAGTCTTCTTATGAAATAAAGTTAAATTTTTTAATTTAACTTAATTAATTAATAACTTATCATTATTTTAATTGAAAACCATTGTACCAAATTAAATATTGAGATAGTCATCAAAATAGAATCCATTGACAATACTGAAAATAGCAACCTTGCCGGATGGCCTTGTCGGTGCTTGAAACCGAATTATTAAAAATAGTATGTATTGGCTAACCCAAAATCACTCTACTAAAGGGCATTATGCTCATGAAAATGGTGGGAGCTCAACGAACCATTAAAAAATGTCAAACTGCTAGATTGATTGCCACCAAGGTTTCTTAACCCTAACTCATTAGCCTATGGGAACCAACTAAATAGGCTAATAGTTCACCAACTCAAGTGGTTAGGAAGATGACATTACAAATTGCTAATTCATAACATATCCATTTCCTCAATGCACTAGGATCACAACCTTTGATTGAAGGCAAATGTAAAACAAGGATAAGAGCAAGGAAGGATAAGTGGCTTGTGATAATTTTGGTTCTACAACCACCTTCCCTTTCAAAGTGATGAAGAGTACATATTGGGAGAATTTGATTACAATGTTGCCATTGTAGGGAAAGGCTATAGGACATCCACTCCATATGACATAAGTGGACCATTGCTTTAGAAGATAGTCGCAAATGCAAAAACAATTTCGGCTTGGATAAACAATGTAGGTTCTAATGCTAATATAGATGCACCATAATTTTAGGGCGTTGGACAGATAAAAGTAACCATAACCTCATCAACTTAGTTGTTTTGAATGATGAAATGTTGATTTTGAAGTCCACAATGCCTCAATTAAAGTTAACAATGTAGAAAGGTTGTGTTAGAGGTGGGCACTGGAAATGTTGTGAAGGCTGTAAGTAATAATGCAATAGCCTATGTGGCAACATGTAAAATGCTGAAGGAGATGCATCTAACACTTTTTTTGAATCAGCTTGTCTTGGCCATGCCTTGATCTTCCCTTGGAGGACATAGACAAATTTGATTGGGCGAGACTGGTTGTTGAAGAACTCAACAACTTTGTCAAATACATATGTTGGCATCAGTAACCGGTAAGCTCTCTACTGATCCGAGTGTTGTCATTGATTGGCAAAAGAGGATAGAGATTTGTTGTCTCTATAAAGGGAACTCTTCATCAAGAGAGGCTGTGAAACCGGTCACTACACTAAACATCAGCAACTGGATAATGCACTCAATCAGGGAAGAGAGTATCCTAGTATCAACCAAGGACCAAACTTCAACCGGTATAGACAAGAGTAGCAATAGTCACAAAGCACTAATCGAACTAAGTGTCTATAACACAACCGGGACAGTGTAACCGGTAGACCATGCAAATGTAACCGGTAAGACATAAAGAAGACTGCAACAGATAGAAGAATTCAATCGATATATTACAAGACTCCGGTATGAACCGAGGAAGTCATAGTCAACAGTCAACTATCTGTTCCAACCTATCAGGATTTATTGCAGTAAATCCAGGTGACCTTGAGTTGTCTCGATGATCGGCTTGTGGCACAGTTAAAGTAATTAAAGCCGGAATCAATGGCTTTTGAGGCGTGACTGAAAGATTTAAAGCCAGATTCAATGGGTTTAAATCAAGGAGTTATCTCCTGTGAAGGAAATTTGCCTGGCACGCAACTATTGTTTTCTTCATAAAGCAAATAAAGCTAGAGAATGTATCGGATGTCTGCTCAGCGAACCAATACTCAGTTGAGTGATGTAATCAAAAGATCTCAAGATTAGGTCGTGCATTTTAGGCGCAGTCAAAGTGACATAACTCTATATTCTTATGCCTGTCAAGAATAAGAGTTGCCTTCATTCTGCCGAGAAAAAGAGTGAACCTATATGCTACAGAAGCAAGGGTTAGATAAAATCGACAAAGAGAGATATTAGGTTGTGCAAGGCAGCACAACAATAGTTGAGAATACACCTGTGTTAACCGGTGATGATTCTTGGTCGAGCACAAATAGAGATCACATCTGGCTAAGTAGAGCCCTCTGTAAAGATCTTGATTCTATTGTTTTCTAGCAAACTACAATAGACAAATCCCAATATTTGGGTGGACTCTAACAGGTCCCTTGTATCAAAATCCCTTAACCGGGTGACATCTTTCAAGGTGTTTGAAGTCCCTTAACCGGGTAGGTCTTAACAGACCTTACTGTAACAAATCCCTTGACTGGGTTGCACGTAGCAAGTGCGTTTTTATCCCTTAACCAGGTAGGCTCTTAAGAGGGCGTACTTTAGAAGAGTACAAATATTGTGAGGTCTCACACCGTGGTTTTCACCCTCACCAGATTCCCACGTGATAAATCTGGTGTCACTCTGTGTTTATTCACTTACTGTTTTATTTGCTCAGAACTGCTTGCTTTTATGCTGTAAGTTTACTTCACTAGATTAAAAGAAAGAAAGAAATTTTACAAGTGCTAATTCACCCTTCCCCTCTCAGCACCGGTTGGGACTGTCAATTGGTATCAGAGCCTTGTCTTGTTCTTCTTTGTTGCTTAACTGCACAGAGAAAAAGCTATGATGATGAGAAAGGAAGGACCAAAGTTTTCAAAAGAAAACTTCACCTTATGGTGCAGTAGAATGAAGCTATATATGAAGACCATCGGTGACCAATACTGGAATCATGTTACCAATGACTACAGTGAGCCCGCTGGCACCTTGACACCTGATGAAGAGAAAATCAAGACTGAGCACATGGCTGCCATGGACATGATAGCTAGCACCTTACCCGACTATGTTTCTGCTGAGATTGAACATCTTAACTCCGCCTCCAAAATGTGGAAAAAGCTACAAATGGTCTATGGAGGAGATCCCAATGTTCAAAGAGCCAAGGTCGAAAGCCTCAGGGGAAAGTATGACGACATGAGGATGAATGATGGAGAAGATATCGAACAATATGGCAACTGAATCAAGGAAGTAATCAACTCCATCAGAAGCGTTGGAGGCAAGCTGACTGAAGAGGAGGTGGTGAGCAAAATACTGAGAACTCTCCGACCTCAGTATGCTATAAAAATCTCTGTCATTCAAGAGCTCAGGTCGGTGACCAAAGATCAAGTCACCCTAGACTCCCTAATCGGTAAGTTGGCTGCTTTTGAATTAAGCAACTTTGATAATAGTCTATCCGTTCAGGAAGCAGCATTTAAGTCATCTGTCAATGCCTCTTCCACCAAAAAGGGAAGAGAAATCGGTAACTCCTCTACTGGTAAGATCGGCAACCTCGTTGACAATCTGTTCTCAGAGGAGATGGACCAAGATGAGTTTGAAGCTTTGATTGCCAAGAGATTCCCCATAGGGAAAGCAAAGTATAAAGGGAAACTCCCCTTAAAATGTTTCTCTTGCAACAAAATAGGACACATTGCTGCCCGGTGTCCAAACAATGAAAACAGAGACAAAAGAGACTGGTTCAAGAGCAAAGCAAAGGAGTGCTATCTTGTGGAGGAAAGAGTCACAGACAATGAATCTGAAGACTCAGAAGATCCAAAAGTTGCATTTATTGCAATAAAGGAGGAGAGCCCAGCCATTAATGAAGTTGCACTTATATCCAGATCTCATTAGTATGACGATTGGATCATTGATAGTGGATGTATTCACCATATGACCGGTGACAAGAGCAAGTTCATCAACTTGGAGCTCAACGACAGTGGATTAGTCACATTTGGAAACAATGCTCCTTGTGCCATCAAGGGTAAGGGATCTATTGTTCTCTGCAACAATGCTGTCTATGAAGACGTGTACTGGGTCGAAGGACTCAGGTACAACCTAATGAGTGTTGCACAGCTGAACAACAAAGGTTTCCAGTTGGAATTCGGTCAAGGCTCATGCATAGTCAAAAATCAATCCAGATCTCATGTTGCAACCGGTAGACAGAGCAAAGGCAATCTGTTCTACCTAGACTCAACAGATGTAATGACCCTCACCAGTAGGATCACTAAAACACCCCAAATCTGAACTGTGACAAATCGTCAAACACTTGGCATGCACTGAATGGTTTTGTGTGTAACGATGTGTTTCAATGTGATAAGTGTTTTTGGGCATCAAATGCAATTGAGATAACAATACCGATATAGAAATGTAATACAATGAGCAACAATGAATCGCTAAACAGCGATGCCAAACTTCAATGCCAAATCTGATTACAACATATCATGCATGATAATGACTGTTTTTTCTGAATAAGTATGATGGACTGTTACAACTATGCAATTCAGATTTCAATGCCTCAAACTATTGTCAAACAAGACAACACAATGGCCCACAATATCTCTTGAATTATGATCACTGCAAACTGATTACAAAATAGCAATGTCTGATGTTATGGACTGCTATCAACTTCTGAATCATGACATGAAAAGTATGAACTGTCTCACATGGATAATGAACTCTAATTAACCCTTGCAATGCACCTTATGTCTTTATCAATCCAATTACAATGTATAGCAATGTCTGAACACAATGGACTGCATACATGACTGTTACAATGAACATACAAAGCATTCCTTTACTCCATTCAATGCACTATCAATACTATGATACTACAATGACAATTGACAATATCAAAGACTGATTATGAATGCTGTAACAGTGATAGAAACATGCAATTTCATACAATTCCTTTGACATTCAAATGCATCCAAGACATATGGAGAAAACCTGGAAATCGCTCCTCATATTCTGATAACAAATGCTGAAGGTATAATAACCAGATGGTCCAAGAATGTGCACTGTTGTCCCTGCCGTACTGTCCCTGTTGTGAGCCGTACCTGGGCCGTACTGTACGGCTGTAGTATTAAATTCTGGGCTAGGTATTGGGTGCCGAAAATGTGTGGAAAGGAATCGCCTAGGGTTAGATAATAACCCTTCCAATGCATAAAAATTATCTCCTAGTAGATTCAGAGATATGAGCAAAAATATAGGTACAAACCCTGGTATGACTGAACTGAAAATGTACCAAAATGATCTCCAAATCTTCACCAAATGATTCACCAATGCAATGATGAATTCAGAACCCTTATTCCAAACAATTGCAAACCCTTACATCAATTCTCAATAAAGTCCAACATGAATTGGCTGAGTACCAACTCCAATAATGCAACCCTTCAGTAGATATTTCACTACCTTAGTTATGCTAATCTAGGGGAGTTATTGTTCCCAAAGATCAAATGATATTTGTAGACCAAAAGACTACAAATTGCTCCACAATGGAAGAAGTAGAAGAAATCCCAAATCCAAGCATGTCCAAATAAAAGCTCAAGCCCTCTATTTATTCTTTTCCTTGTGAAGTTGCTAGAACTTCTAGAAACATCCAATTATAATGTACTTTATAATAAAATAACATTATAATAATAAAGTACATTTCTCAACTCAAAATTATAACAATGTAGGCCCAAATGTCTCATAACTGAATGTAGGCCCAACTACGAATGAACGTAGGCTCAAGACTGAACGTAGGCTCTACTACAACTGGATGTAGGCTCAAATTGGATGTAGGCTCACTCTGGATGTAGGCTCCACTACAACTGCATGTAGGCCCAAACTGGATGTAGGCTCTACCAAATGTAGGCTCTGTCAGCAATATGCAATCAAATGATCAACATAATGACCCTCTCTCCAAACCATTTGCCTATGAGAGTCGATGATAGGCAAATCCGTCATGCCAAACGATGTCAGCCAAAATGGGGACATGACAACAGAAGGAGCCTGTTTAATTGCTTCTGTCAAAGGAGAATCAAGCAAGATTTGTCTTATCTCCAAAGAAGACAATAGTTGGCTATGGCACAAGAGACTCTGCCATATAAACTTTGACAGCATTGTTAAAGTGAGCAAAAAGAAATCGGTCAAAGGACTCCCAGAAATTGCAAAACCCATGGGTGGTATTTGTAAGGATTGTCAGTTAGGAAAACTGACAGGAGCAAGTTTCAGTAGCAAGTCCTCTGCTGAAAATGTCCTAGATCTTGTACACACAGACCTATGTGGACCAATGAGGACAAAGAGCTATCATGGAGACCGGTATTTCATGCTGTTTGTAGATGATTTCTCGAGATTGATGTGGACACTCTTTCTCCGAGAGAAATCGAAAGCCTTTCACATGTTCAAGGTTTACAAGGCTAGAGTGTAAAAAGAAACTAGTAGAAGCTTGAAATGTCTAAGGTCGGATAGAGGAGGTGAGTACACCTCTCAGGAGTTTACTCATTACTATGAGGAACATGGCATACAGAGACAATTCTCTGCACCTAGGACTCCTCAGCAGAATGGAGTAGTAGAAAGAAGAAACAAAATGCTGATCGACTGTGCCAGAACTCTGTTGATCCAAAAGAATCTTCGTCATCACTTCTGGAGAGAAGCTGTCAGCACCGCTGTCTATACAATCAACCGAGTTCAAGTCAAAAAGGGAACTGGTAAGACGCCTTATGAACTATGATTTAAGCATACTCCCAGTGTAGGCTACTTCAAAATCTTTGGTAGTAAATGTTATATCAAAAGAGAAATGTTTTCTGGGAAGTTTGATCCCAAGAGCGATGAAGGAACGTTTTTGGGTTATTCTACCAAAAGCAAAGCCTATCGGTGTCTGAACAAAAGAACGGGCAAGATAATTGAAAGCATCAATGTAAAAATTGACGAATCATCAGAACCAGACAAGAGGATCGAGCATGTCAATCATGAAAATCTTAAACTTACTAATGGAGGAGATGTCTTTGAGTTCAATGAAGCAACAACTGAAGAAGAGGAGGCAACTCTCACTGACAGAAATCAAGAGCGAGAGATTGTGCCCGAAGCTGACAGGACACCCTAGGATGGTGAACAAGTAGATGCTCAGAACCATGACGAAGATATTGCTCAACAAGATGAACCGGACCAGGAATAGAGGCCGGCTCTTCCAAGGTATGTCACATATCACTCTACTGACAATATAATTGGTGATAGACATGGGAACATCCTGACCAGGAAAAAGGCCAAAGAGAACGTCTGTCTTCTCTCGTGTGTTGAGCCCAAAACCACCAGAGAAGCCCTTGAAGATGAAAATTGGGTCAAGGCCATGGACGAAGAAATTGAACAAATAGAACAGAATGACACATGGGAACTTGTGCCAAGACCTCATGACAAAAGTGTCATTGGGACTAAATGGGTTTATAGAAACAAACTGAATGAGGATGGTAAAGTCATCAGAAACAAAGCAAGGTTGGTTTGCAAAGGCTATGCTCAGGAAGATGGACTAGACTATGGAGAAACTTTTGCACCAGTAGCCAAACTGGAAGGGGTGAGAATTCTTCTTGCCTATGCAGCTCACAAAGGCTTTAAAGTGTACCAGATGGATGTGAAGTCTGCATTCCTCAATGGAATACTGGAGGAAGAAGTCTACATTGAGTAACCGAAAGGGTTTACATCTGCTCAAATGACTGATATGGTCTGCAAACTAAAAAAGGCTCTCTATGGGCTCAAGCAGGCCCCAAGGGCTTGGTATAAAAGGTTGCATTCATATCTTCTGACAATTGGATTTATCAGAACCGGTGACAACAACAATATGTATCTCAAAACTGGAAAGGATGGAAACCTAATTGCTGAAATCTTTGTTGATGACATCATCTTTGGAGGAGATGAAAAAATGAGCAAAGCATTTGCTGAAGAAATGAAGAAAGAATTTGAGATGTCTATGATAGGGCCCATAAAATTCTTTATTGGACTACAAGTCCATCAGCTAAAAGAAGGTATCTTCATCTCTCAGTCCAAATACATAAAAGAAATTCTCAAGACTTTTGGATTAGAAGAATCCAAACCGGTTGGAACTCCAATGATAACTAATCTTAAGTTATCAAAGGAGGATGATGCCAAAGAAGTAAATGAAACAATGTATCGGTCCATGATAGGAAAATTGTAGTATGCTGTTCACAGCAGACCGGACATTGCTCATGTAGTTGGCATAGTGGCAAGATTCTCTACTAATCCCAAAGAAACACATCTAATTGCAGTGAAGAGAATATTTAGATATCTAAAGGGAACCGAGGAATATGGCTTATGGTTTCCATACAAGGGTGGATTCCAAATTAAAGTCTACACAGATGCAGATTGGGCTGACAACGTGGATGATAGAAAGAGCACAAGTGGTGGTGCATTTTTTCTAGGTGGAAGAATAGTATCGTGGACAAGTAAGAAGTAGAATTGCATTTCACAATCCACTGCTGAAGCTGAATATGTTGCTGCTGCAATAAACTGCACATAGGTGATCTGGATCAAACAACTGCTGGAAGGTATTCAGGAACAGGTACTTGAACTGATCGCAATTCACTGTGACAGTACCAGTGCCATAAACATATCCAAAAATCCTGTTATGCACTCCAATACCAAGCACATTGCCATCAAGTATCACTACTTGAGGGAACTTGTACAAAACAAAGAAGTAAGATTGGAGTATGTGTCCACCAAAGAACAGATTGTTGATATATTCACAAAGCCATTACCAAAGAGTCCTTTTGAGTATCTCAGAGGTAGACTGGGGGTTGTACCCCTCTCAAATCATCAGTAATCATCAATAGGGAGTCATTAGTTCATTATGATTCAAACAAAAGGTTACATCTTATCTTTTATGAACTGATGAAAAGGACTGCTGCTCGCAGGGGGAGCAGAGTATGCAAATCTCTTTGATTAGCCTTTTGGCATTCTATTGTCAAAAAGGGGGAGAATATGATTACCTATCATATTTTTGCCATCAGTGCCAAAGGGGGAGATTGTTGGCATCAGTAACCGGTAAGCTCTCTACCGGTTTGAGTGTTATCATTGATTGACAAAAGAGGATAGAGATTTGTTGTCTCTATAAAGGGAACTCTTCATCAAGAGAGGCTGTGAAACCGGTCACTACACTAAGCAACACCAATCGGATAATGCACTCAATCAGGGAAGAGAGTATCCTAGTATCAACCAAGGACCGAACTTCAACCGGTATAGACAAGAGTAACAATAGTCAAAAAACACTAATCGAACTAAGTGTCTATAACACAACCGGGACAGTGTAACCGGTAGTCCACGCAAATTCAACCAGTAAGACATAAAGAAGACTGCAATAGATTGAAGAATTCAATCGACATATTACAAGACTCCGATATGAACCGAGGAAGTCATAGTCAATAGTCAACTATCTGTTCCAACCTATCAAGATTTATTGCAGTAAATCCGGGTGACCTTGAGTTGTCTCGATGATCGGCTTGTGGCACAGTTAAAGTAATTAAAGCCGGAATCAATGGCTTTTGAGGCATGACTGAAGGATTTAAAGCCGGATTCAGTGGCTTTAAATCAAGGAGTTATCTCCTGTGAAGGAAAGTTGCCTGGCATGCAACTATTGTTTTCTTCATAAAGCGAATAAAGCTAGAGAATGTATCGGATGTCTGCTCAGCGAACCAATACTCAGCTGAGTGATGTAATTAGAAGATCTCAAGATTAGGTCGTGCATTTTAGGCGCAGTCAAAGTGACATAACTCTATATATTCTTATGCCTGTCAAGAATAAGAGTTGCCTTCATTCTGCCGAGAAAAAAAGTGAACCTATATGCTACAGAAGCAAGGGTTAGAGAAAATCGACAAAGAAAGATATTAGGTTGTGCAAGGCAGCACAACAATAGTTGAGAATACACCTGTGTTAACCGGTGATGATTCTCAGTCGAGCACAAATATAGATCACATCTGGCTAAGTAGAGCCCTCTGTAAAGATCTTGATTCTATTGTTTTCTAGCAAACTACAATAGAAAAATCCCAGTATTTGGGTGGACTCTAACGGGTCCCTTGTATCAAAATCCCTTAACCAGGTGACATCTTTCAAGGTGTTTGAAGTCCCTTAACCGGGCAGATGTTAACAAACCTTACTGTAACAAATCCATTGACTGGGTCTCACCTAACAAGTGCGTTTTTATCCCTTAATCAGGTAGGCTCTTAAGAGGGCGTACTTTAGAAGAGTACAAATATTGTGAGGTCTCCTCACACTGTGGTTTTCACCCTCATTGGGTTTCCACGTGATAAATCTGGTGTCACTTTGTGTTTGTTCACTTACTGTTTTATTTGCTCAGAACTGCTTGCTTTTATGTTGTAAGTTTACTTCACTAGATTAAAAGAAAGAAAGAAATTTTACAAGTGCTGATTCACCCCTCCCCTCTCAGCACCGGTTGGGACTGTCAACATATACAACCTTGGGTTCTTGGCTTGATGAGAGATTACACCAAGGGGAAGAGGTTGTATGATCAGGTGTGATATTGTTGTAACACCCTGCCAAGGAACCTAGGAGGACAACGACAAACTTAGCAATTTAGAGAATTTTTTTTTTTTAACACTAAAACACTTCCGTATGAATATAAATATCTAATCTTCCTTGAAACAAATGATTAAATGATGAGATTGCAATAATTAAATTAGATTACATCATTCAAGATAAATCAAGTACAAAATCATCTGACCCCTAAGTCCTCGCAGGTTGCTTAACATTGATACCTTAAGCAACAAATAAACATCATGAAAATGACTCAAGATTATGCATTTAACTTAGTTATCAAGAATAATTTACGTGCAAGTGACCTTGACAACATTTTTGAATAATAATCCAATCGTACATAAGTCGAATACATAATTTCCTCAGAGGATATCCATTGGACCTTATACATGTAAATTTTTTTACTAATACAATTATTGCTATCCATAACAAATGGCTACGCCAACTAAATCCTTTACTCAATCACCTACCTATACAAACATAGGCAACAAGAAAACACAAGGGCTAAGTACGAACAATAAATAAAGCATTTATAAGAAGCATGATAAATCTGCAACACTATATATCAGAATACAAGATTGAACACCCGGGCGCATCAAGGAAGAGTGTCATCACATGATCCTTTCTCCTTGGGTTACTGGACTGATCCCTTTGGACCCCAGCCCCCAAGTAGGAGTCATGCGGAGTCGAACATTCCTTTCATGTGGACAAGGAGGTTCAACTATGCCACTCACATATGGCATCTTCTCCATTTCCATCCTTAGCCTTTACTAGTGTTAAAGTCATGGGCGAGGCATATCCTTATCTTGATTATTGTTTTATTCCCCATTAATTTTATGGTTTTCACTTGTTTACTTAACTCTCACATGGGTTGTCCTCGACTGATCACTTTAGGGCCTTGACCTCTATTGAATTTTTAGATCAGAATATATGGCTTTTAAATTCTCTTATATAACCTCAGAATATGAAATATATTTAATCACAATATATAAATATATATTTATTATTGATATAATAACAGATATATATATAAATATATTAATGTCAATATTTTGCTGGTTTTATGAATGAGACTTGTATTGAATGTTCTTTATATTTATCACAATGGAGGTACTGCACTTTTACTTGCACTTATTGATTTCTGTGTATTTCAAATATAGCCCAATACTGAATATAAATAAAAACAATGAGACATGTCTCATGTAGAGACATGCCTCTACGTATGTAGAGACATGTCTCTAAATGAGACATGTTCTTTTAATATCATAACAAAATATAAAACCGATTCATAACTATCGTTAAGTAAATTTATATTGCAGATTAAACATTGCACATAATATAAATGCCGTTTACCTATTGCATATTGCACACAGTATATTACATGCTACACACATAATAATATTATGTGCGCAACACATAATATACTGTGTGCAGCACATAATTGACCGATACAAATAGGTATTAATAAAGGTGAATAATTTTATTATTGTTAACCGATGCAAATTGGTAATATTAATGTGAATAATATTATTTAAGTTGATTCAATTTGATGTTAATTCAATCAGATCATTATTATTATAAGGTATAATATTCAGAATATGTATATAGATGAATGTATATATAATAATAATACTTATTATTATTATATATATATATATTAATATATATACATAGATATAATTGATCTATTCTTAGAACATTAATGTACACTATATTTTATCCGATCGAAGCTATAAACATCAACAACCTCCATTGAGAACCACTCCCTGGATGTCCCCTGGGTGACCATCTTGGTATTCATCTATCATACATGGAATACTAAATTATGTCTATCAAATAGGATATACACATGAGACATCATGTACAAATAAAATCCACATTATATATAATCCAAAAAAGAACTAATGATGTATCCTAAGGTTAAGGTGACTAATTATCATGTAGAAGATACAACCATATGCATAAGTACCACTGAACTTGTAAATATATTTATGATTCTAAAAATAGAAAATTTCCTCTTATAAACACATAAAACTATTCACCTATAACATTGTAGAAGTACCATTTTCAATCCATAATCCACTCACTTAACTTTAAATAAACACTACTCCATATAGAGAACATATAATAAACCAAATGAAACCAAACATTTACCACCTCAAAACAGCAATGCTAAATTAATCTCAAGGAATAGATATTTAATTGCCATGACCAAGTATCAATCTGCATAAGGCATTCATATACACACGAGATTATCGCTTCCAAATTAAGATTCAATAACTAAGGACATAGATTTAATCGTCTTCATAAGAAATCTTTAAACATATACTAAATTGAAAATACTTATGTAAAACTTCCTACACTGGCAAGGACTACATCTCTATCTAATAGAACAAACATTGCACATGACTTAATTGACACAGCGAACAGAGTCTGAAGGTTAGATGATTTTACATACAACAAGAAAATAGACAATACAGGGAAAGAAAAAGAAAATTCCACACCTTATTTACTCGGATTTCTTTCAAATTTCATACCAAGTGTATCAATCTGTGACCTATAACGGTGATAAATACTAGTGCCACGAACCATATTAAGGGTAGGGAGGTAATTGTGATCTGTGTGCATGAACAGAAATTAATGGCAAGAGTCTAGAAAAAAAAATAGAAGGATCATAACGAGATAGCTATTGCTGGGGATGACAGGCCTGCCCCTAAGGAGGACTGTCCACACCTATGGAAACCACAAGGCGTTGCAAAAGAAATAAAACAGCGGATAGAAAAGAACACAAGATTATACAAAAGTCTACAATAAAGATATAAGCCATGGTTTTTTTATTCTGCCATAACCAATAAATCAACTGCAATATAAAACAATTCATGATAGGAACAATACACAGGTACAGGAGGTTAAATGATAATGTTGGGTAGAGAGATTCTGATGCAAACTACAGCCAAAGACTTAATCCCCATCCAATGTTTCCTAATGGACAATTGCGCCAGTCAGGCAAGGTGATATGCCTATCATCTCAAATAGCAATCTAAATAAAATAAAATAAGGGGAAACAATGAGGGTTTATACGATCTGCACATTGTACCTGTCAAAGCAATGTCGATGGTAGAAAGACAGTAACTAGATCACTTGAAACGGCTCCCAAAGAGTCATCAAACAAGCTAGTAAGGCAACGTCTTAGGATAGGAGGTTAAGCAGAATCATGGGACATACAATCATGATACAAAGCATTTGACAGGAAAACTTCATATATAATGAAACGGCTCTGATCCTAGAGCTAGCTCACAAGTTTAACAAGGCAATGCCATGAATCAAAATCTTGTTCAAGCTTGCATCTAAAATGCTATTATGGAGATCTGGTGGAGTTATTTTTATAGAGTATATAATGTAATGGCATCTATGGAGATGTTGGAGCCAAAACTTTATCGCAACCAATACACAAAACATAATGTAACACATTCAAGAACCTTTAAATGATAGCCAATTCTTTTCCATGAAAATAGATGATTATGGAACCCAACAATCTAATCAAATAATTCACCGCAAACCATACTAATCAAAAGTTTAATTTCGAATTCCATCCATAATAGAGGTGCATCCATTATGATTCTAATGCCAAGTAAAAAGAAATAAAACAAAAAGCCCTACCTTAATTACTGAAGAATGACAAGAAATTCCGAAAGCTGCAAAGATGCCCAGACAGAAACTCAACAAATTCCAAGTCAAACTTCTAGCCAACAATTTTCAGGTATGAAGTTCCAATCAAAAGAATACAACTTTTCTCCAAAACTGCAATATTGATCTTGCCCCCAATATTTTCAATTTTAAGTTACAGAAAACATCCCCATGAACAACTACCGATAACTGAATCAAGAATGAAGAAAAATAAGTTTTCTAATTAATTAATTTATGAGTTTCAATTTATAAGGCTAATAATTTCATTATGTTTTCTGATTTAAATTTTATTTTTTTATTTTATTGTTATTAATATTATGTATATTTATAAATTCCATTTATCACCCTTTCTCATGAGAAAACCCCAAACTAAATAATAAGTTTTTTAAAGAAAAACACTAATTAAATATGATATTTTTGATATGCAATTAATTCAATTAAAGCATTATTTGCCAAGTCCTATTCATGCAACAAATTCCATAAATGGTCATATAAAGGTCTATGCAAATATTTTCCATAACATGATCATTACAAGAAATAAACACTATTATCATCCCAAAATTGTTCCACGACAAGATGCTCATAATAACAACAATATCCACAAATCTAGGCCATGACAAATCTAATATAAGTGAATAAACAAAAAGGTAAAAGCCAAAATAGGAGGGCATTACAATTGTTTGCAAATAACTTCCTCACCTGTTTGTCCGCTGGGGTAAACTTACTGTTGCTTAGACATAACACGGAATTACAAGTAACTCACAGGATATATCAGAGAATGCAATTGGTTTATTGATCATTTAGGATTTACACAGTACAAGTCTGCATCACTATATCCGTGTCTTCCTTCAAGAGGAGAATACATACATATAATGTTCAAGGGGATGTGAGCAAACTGTAGCATCCGTGTAACTCCCTCGGACAGGCTAACTGTCTAACTACCCATTTTCCCGACAACATCATCCCCCCCCAAAAAGAAAGTCGTCTCCGGACGACATCATACAAAATGTCTGGGACTTACAACAAAATGGGATGAATAGACTACTAACAGAAAAATCATGAAGGAGGGGGCGGAGGAAGCGTCCCTAACGAAGAAGGGCCTGATGTAGCAGGTGTGTGTGCTCGGAGCTCAAGAAGTTGCTTAGTCCCGTGCTTTAGATGACGCTCCGCAAGCAACTATCGTTCCCGCATAGTCTTCACCATGAGAGCTGCCTCCAAAATTTGCTTTTCCTTCCAGTCGACTATCTCTTGTGCGGCCACCAACTATTGCTGCAGTTGAGCCAAGTCATCGTGCAAATGACTCTCTGAGTGTACCAATTCCTCCTCCTTGACCTCCAAGGCAACTCGAGATTCCCTCTCCCTGAACAACTCAGCCTCAACAGCCTGAAGACGAGTGGCGAGCTCCTCCCGAGCTGCAACGGCTACTCCCTTCTCTGCCTCGGCCACACCTCCTGCATGCTGAGCCCTGCGCATTTCCAAATATGCAACTAGGAAGCCTTGCTCCAACTCCTGGAGCAGCGTATACAACCGATGTCCTCCGGGTAGGCACGGAGCTTGCCATGCTTGCAACATCGTAGAAGTCTCTATAGTAAGCCACCCCTCAGAAAGAAAACACCTCGCAAACTCTCCCTCACATTGCCCAGTGAGAAAAACAAGACTGCGGCTCACAACCCCTGCTGCCACATCCAGTTCGGCAGTCCGCATGGAAGTTCCCAACTTCTGTCCCATCTCAAGCATCTTGTCCTCCATCTCGGAGATCTCCACCATGAATGCTCCCATGGCTACTAGCTCACTCTCGGGCTCCTGTGCAGGTGTAGCTTCTGACTGTGGTTGGCTTGGATCCTGTGGCTGGCTTGGATCCTGTGGCCCCGCGTCCTCACCTCCACTTGGAACATGTTGAGTGCCCTCGCTGCACTTCTCAACTTCAACTACCTTGGCGCCTGGTGGTGGCAACTGCCTCTGTCTCTATCTCGACAGGGAAGAAAGAGGTCCAATAGGCTGTCTAGGGATCATCTGGAACTGGGTGAGCCATGCGTCTATTGCCACTGCATTTGGAGCATCTCTTGATGCCACTGACTCCAACCCAGCCTCCAGGACCTATGTCCCGCCAAGATCCATATCACCTCCCGGAACCACCACTACTTGTCTCTCCAACTGAGTCTCTACGGGTGCCACCTTCGTGGTGGGCTCCGCTGTCACTGCTGGTGGTTGCGCTGGGGAATGGGAAAAAGTCACTAGAGTGTGCAACTGTCCAAACCCGGGCACTGGTATGTTAGTGTATGTGGACATACTTGCCGATAGGAGGGACGACACAAATAGAACTCTCCCCTCCAAGGTGGCTCTTGGAGTAGGGGCCACCACTCCTCCAGCTGGCTCTCTGTCAATCATGCAGAAACTATCACTCTCGCTTACCCTGGAAGACTTCTTTGATTCCTTTGCACTATCACTGCCCATGCTGTCGTCTCCCTCAAACTTAGAAGCAACCGTTTGGAATTTTTGCTTTTGACCTGGTTGTCAACCCCCCGTATCCAAGTGTCGCCAATAGAAAATTGGAGGCTCACCCGGTGCCAAGGTAGCTTGCGGCTGTACCTCCCATTTGTCTGTTGGAACCTGCTCTCGGGTAGCCTCGAGAAAAAAATCCAATTGCGTAGTGCGGCATGTAAAATGTCTTACATTGCAATGTGAGAAACTCGTACATGTGCTCTGCTAGAAGCGTCACCCAATCATATACTATTCCATTCTGGAGACCATTCATAAGTAGAAGCTATGGAATGGCGATGTTTGAGGCTCGACTAGAACCTGTCAACCTACTCTTTACAACATCCATTATTGCACGCCATTCCCTTGGTGCAATGAAGGTCTTTTTAATACCACGACCTTTAGAGGCAGAGGCAATGGAGTCTAACTCCGCCGGTGACAATGCCTTCAAAACTAGAGATATCCATTTTACTTTTTCCTTCTTGTCCATCTTCTTTGGTTTTGTTGCTACCTGTTTCCCATGTCTCCCAGGAATGCCAAAAACCCTTGTAAAATCAGCAACGACGAATGTGATGGTGAGCGGATGACCACGGTAGTCGAAGGTACTCGTCCGGGTGAATCTATCAAAAGCATCAATCATGATTCGGAGAGCTCCCTCATATTCACGGATATTGAAGATTGGCATCTGAATGGCCCAATGTACCTCGGCCTTACGGAGCTACCCCTTCGTGAAATCATCATTTGGCGTGTTCTGCCACCATTGCCTGCACTCGGCTCCATTTAATCCCACAAATGTCACTGTCTGTGGAGTGACTACAGTCTTCTGGGTCGACATTTACACCCTGGGCCTCAATCTCTCTTTACCTGCAACTTTTACTCCTGAGGGAAACATTCGTTTGTCCTTCTCCATGGCTGTGTTGGATGCCTGTAGTTGCTTCCTCCAGTTTAGTTTTTTTCTTCCCGTGTCCATTAACTGTATCTCTCTGCTTGCCTTCTTCTGTATGAAAAAATAACTGCTTAGGAATCCCTAATTGTGTGGTGGCTTTGTACGGTTGCACCAGACTTTGCCACGGTCACCAATTCAATTTGCCTTGCTGGCGACTTCCTCTGTTTTATATAGGGTACCGTACGACTGTACGACAAACTGGTTCCATTTTTTCTTCTCCACGTGCTGATTCCGTACAGTGCGCTTTTGCTTGGCTTGCTGTGTATAACAGATGCGCCGTACGGTCTTCTCCCCTTGAGACTTCCTTCCGTATGGTGTTGTTCCTCCTCTTTGTTGCACGTGTATGTGGTATGAACTCCAACTTGCCTCTTTACCCTTTTCGTATGGACGCGGGGCTACTTAATGGTCCGGTGATTTCTTTCTCTGCCGTACGGTTATGAATGCCTCCTCTTTTATTGCCGTACGGTGCTGCTTTCATGCCGTACGCAGTTTTCTCCTACTTGGCCCTCCTGCGCGGTTTTGTTTGCCGCCTCTCCTAACTTCTCACCATACGGTCTTTTATGCCGTACGGTCAAACTGCCGTATGGCTGGGCTATTTTCTCCTTCATTGGCTCCCACGTGTCATACGACCATACGATGTCCTTTTTTTAAAAAAAATTCTTTTTTTATTTTTTATTTTTCTTTAAATTTTTTATTTTTTATTTTTAGTGATTTTGTCTGTTCGAATCCCCTCTCCGTTCGCCCCTCTCATGATAAATTTTTAGTTTTGAGCCCTTGACCGCATTGGGAAGCTCCGTACCGTCGAGCGCCCACAACTTAATTGCTCCATTGTTGCCGACTTCCCGGACCTTATAGGGACCCAACCATTTCACCTTGAATTTTTCGGGCTTAATCTCATTTGGCCTGTTGTAGTTGAGAACAAGTTGACTCGGTGTGAACGTTGCCCTACGGATGTGATGATCATGCCAATGCTTTCTTCGTTGTTGAACGACGTTAGTTGCCCATTGTGCCATCATCCTCCGTTCATCCAATTTATTGAGGGTGTAGAGGCGTTCCCGAAGGCTGTCCATGTCATCGAGTTTGTTGTCAATAGCTATGCGGAGACTTGGCACCATAAATTCCATTGGAACGACAGCCTCCTAGCCGTACATCAGTTGAAAGGGCGTCTGGCCCATGGTAACCTTGTTGGTGGTGCGGTAGGCCCACAAGACCGAGGATAACTTCTCCTCCCAGTCTTACTTTTCCACACCACACGAGTTGTAAAGTACAGAGACCAAGATCTTATTTGTGGCCTCAGCTTGGCCATTTGCTCTTGGATAGTATGGGCTGGATAGAGAATGAAAAATCTTAAATTCTGTCGTGAGGAGCTTTACCACGTGGTTCATGAAGTGACCTCCCTTGTCACTTGTCAGCTGAATTGGAATGTTGTACCGAGTGATGATTTGTTCATAAATGAACCACGTACTTACAGCCGTCTTGTCAGGTAAGGCATGTGCTTCCACCCATTTTGTTAGGTATTTCGTAGCCAGCACTATATATGTGCATCGTCATGGTCTAGTAGTTTTCAAAGGTCCCACAAAATCTAGTCCCCATCTCTCAAATAATTCCTGAGTAGGTGAGGGGTTTAAGGGCATGAAATCCCTCTTAAGTGGTTTTCTGGTCCGCTGACACATGTCACAGCTAACGACCCACTCCCTGGCATCGTTGTGCAGCGTCGGCCACGACAATCCGGCCAATAATACCTTCCTAGCTGTTGTATCAGGCCCCATATATCCTCTCGCTGGGCCCTCATGTGCTTCCCTCAGAATACTTGGAACTTCTTCCTCCACGCATCGTCAGAGGACTTGGTCCGACCCCATCTTGTAGAGAAGCCTGTTAATGAGTTGGAACGTTCGACTTTTGAGGACCAGTTTGCGTCGTTCTCCTGGTGGCATTTCTAGGGGGAACTGCGACGTGGAGAGGTACTCACCAATGTTGGTTTACCACGTCGGTAAAATCGCGATATGGAATGGGTGTGCATCTGGGAAATCGTCATTCACCCCATTGGCGGGCTCTCCAGATTTAATTTTGGACAGTTGATTTGCAATTACGTGACTTTTGCCCAGCGGTACTATAATGGTGAAGCTAAATTCTTGTAGAAACAGCAACCATCGACTCACTCGTCCTTGGATTATTGGTTTATTCACCAATTACATTAATTCTTGGTAGTCTACATAAAATGTGAAGGGGGTCGCGAGCAGGTAGTGTCTAAATTTCTGCATGGCATAGACCATGCCGATGGCCTCTCTTTCCGTCTTACTATAATTCTTTTCTGCCTTTGAGAGTAGCTTGCTGGCGAAGTAGACTGGGTGATACAACCCATGGCCACCGACTTGAGCCAATGTCGCACCTATAGCATAGTTAGAAGCATCAATGTGCACATGGAATTCTTTGTCCCAGTTTGGATAAGCCAAAATGGGTGCCTCCAACAGTGGTGATTTTAATTCTCTGAAGGCTTCCTCCTGAGCCGTTCCCCATATGTAGGGTTCTCCCTTTTTGGTGAGATTGTAGAGGGGGTAGGATATTTGGGCAAAATTTTTAATAAACCTTCGATAGTAGCCAATATGTCCCAAGAAGGATGTAACCCCAGTGAGATCTCATGGAGATTCCATATCCACAATCACTCTAACTTTATCGGGATCGGTTTTGAGTCCCGCTTTGCACACGATATGCCCCAACAACCTTCCTTGAGGCACCATGAATCGACATTTCTTGGGGTTGAGTGCAAGTCGTGCCCTTTGGCACCTATCCATGCATTCATCGAGGGCCTTCAGATGTGTCTCCTCCCCACCATAGATGGACCAGTCATCGAGGAAAGCCTTAAAGTTACTGATGGACATCTTGTCGAATATATGGAGAATTATTCTCTGGAACATGGCTGGTGCGTTACAGAGATTGAATGGCATTCGGTTGTAGGCATATACTCTGTCTTCCACCACAAAGGTTGTTTTCAGTTTATCCTCTTCTGGTATTGATATTTGATTGTAGCCAGAAAATCTGTCCATGAATGAATAGATTTCGTGACCAACCATCTCCTCGAGGATAGAATCTGTAAACAGAATGGGAAATGGGTCTTTAATAGTAACTGCGTTCAGGCACCAGAAGTCGATACAAATCCAGATCTGGTTTCCATCCTTCTTGAGAGAGATCACAATGGGGGATACCCATTCACTAGTTTGAACCTTGAAGATAATCCCGACTTCGAGCATCTGTTCGATTTCCTCTTTCACCTTAGCGGCATAATTTTTGTTCATTCGGTATGGCCGTTGCTGTACTGGTACGACACCTGGTATGAACGGAATACGGTGAACGCATAATTCGGGTGGGACGCTCTTCAAGTCCTTGTATGTCCACGCGAATACATCTTTGTATTCGGTAAAGATTTTGGATGTCGTGACTTTTAAAACTAGATTTCAGTCATCCCCCACGAGGATGACTTTTGCTTCTGCTTTCGTGCTGAGATTCAGGGGTTTCACAGATGGTTCCTCGTACCTCATGGAATTCTGGTCACCAAACTGATGTGCTGGTGTAGTATCAATTGCAACATTCCCTTCCTTATATTCCCCGTACTCTGGGGGGAATTTGTCCGATTCTTTCTCGATGCTTAGTACATTACATGAGGGTGAGAACATCTCGTAATCCTCCATTTGCCAATGGAACAGTCCGTTCAGTGAGTCTGTATCATCTTCTGAGCATCCTCCCAAATTTAGTAAGCCCTCCTCATTTGGTTCCATTCCATGCCTTCCTTCGTCTCGTCGGTCGTTTTCTCCTTCAGATTCTGACCCTGAGGAAGAGGCGATTTCTTCACTCACCAACTAAGTCCGGAGGTCAATTGTAAATTTCCTGCCTCCACTCCATTAAAAGTGTATTCTATTTCCAATTATGGTTTGCCTTGGCTACCACTAGCCACCCTCGTCCCAAGATGGCGTCGTAACCCTTCTACTTAAGTGGAATGATGACGAAGTCAAGTACAAACGGCTAAGCACCAACTGTAACTAGTTGTACCATCAGTGTCCCGAGGGGCTTGATCCCATGCTGATCAGCACCTAGCAAATTAAATGTTGGTGGCCACAAGGTAGGCTTCCCTAATTTTTTCCATGTGTCTTCTGGTAGGACGTTTACTCCCGATCCGCCATCTACTATGGTTTTTGTTAAGATGGTGCCTAGAATGCCCATCTCCACCACGGCTGGATATTTGCCATTATCGATGGCCAACAACATTGGATCCGTTGCGGATCCTCCAAGAATGCTGATGTCCTTGTGCATGGTGTTGGTCTAGTTGGTCTGTGTACCCAGTAGTGCTGTCCCCAAATGCGGCATGGTGTGGAGGAGGTCTTGGATTTTCATCGGTACCTCCAGTTGAAGCATCTGCCGTAGGATGTTCTGTTCTGTGTCCCGTCAGCTATAGGGTCCTGCTACCTCGTCTCTCTTGTTGGCCCTTCATGGCCTTTTCTAGTTCTTCCCGTGCTTCCCGCATCCTCTATTTCTTGGTACGAGGATCGGGGTACTTGGCTTGCTTAGCTTGCCCACGGGTGAGGGCCAATATGGCTTCCTTTGTCTTCGTATTTCCTTCGATGTCCAGCAGGTTAGTCCCCACGCCGGACTTAGGGCAATTGGCATCTTCGCGGTTGCCAGGGCCACACCACCGACAGCTTCTGAGGGGCTTCATTATTATTGCAGTCTCTCGTAAAATGACCCCATTGACTGCACGCTCTACATTGGAGGTTGCCTCGTCCACCTCGCTGGTTGCCTCGGTAGCCCCTCGAAGATGCGTTGTTGTTTGGTTCCGTGGCCCCCGATGTGGACGGCTGCTCTTGAGTGAAGAACACCTACTGGTTTCGTACCTTCAGATTGTATGGGCATTCCTTTGTGGAATGTCCCATAATCTGGCAGATGTCACAGAATGCCTTTTTGGGACAGGCACCCTTCGTGTGGCCACTTTCATTACATTTCATACACCAGAGTTCGTCGTCTTTGCTTGTACCTCCCTTCATTGTCTTAAATTCCTTTAACATTATCTCCATATCTTTTTGGAGCGCTGTGACCTTTTTCTTTGGTCCATCGTCACTGCTGCTCTCTTTGTCGGAAGTATCATCGTGCGAAGAGGAGGCTTTACTTCTCTTCTGTTTCGATGTCTTGTGCTCGCTTTCCAAGTCCATGGCCCAGTTATATGCATTGTCATATGACGTCAGAGGTACTATCTTCATCTTTCGCCGTAATTTGGAATTCAAGCCCTCAACAAACCATCTCTTTTTGAGGCCATCTGCTGGCTAGCTCTCCATTTTCTCGACTAACTCCTTTAGTCGGCGGCCGTAGGCTCATACCGTTTCCTTCTTGCCTTGTCTTGTGCCGTAGATTTCAGAGACTATTTCGTTATCGTCCCTCAGGAGTCGGGACTCCTCGAATTCCTTCTTAAGTTGGTTCCACGTGTTTAACTGCGTTTTATCCAAGTCAGAGTACAATCAACAACGACTCCTCTCAATGTGGCAGGAAATTGCTTCACCCACTCATTCTGGTCCGTGACCCTATTGGCTGACTAGATGGTTTCATAGGTACGCCAGTGCCATACTAGATCGTCCTTGCCGTCGCCATGAAATTTCGGCAATTTCTCTTTATGGGTCGCCATGGATGGTTTTACTAGTTGTGTCCGTGGTGGATTTTGTGCTCCGGCACTGCCTGTGCCAGCACTTGTACCTGCACTTGCTTGGTTAGTGTGTGTAGTATTGACCAGTGGCACTTGCCCTTGTGGCTGTGTAATTGGTGGTACCATACTATGTGGAGTCGTTGGCTCCAACGGAGGGTCCGCCTGTGCCTCAATAACACCTTCGGCCATACCGTCTCCTCCTTGAGTTTGGTTCTCTGCACTTGGTGTACGGGTCAAACTCTCGAATTGATCTCTCCTTTCTTGAAGTAAGGCCTTCCTTAGCCATGTTTCTTCCAGCAGCTCCTCCCTACTCCGCGCTCTCCGATGCTCGGGCGAAGTGAATGGTTCCTTGTCGGCTTGTGCACCTTCCGTACCACTTCCGAGGTCCCCTTCGGGGAACCCTCTGGCAAGTTGGTCCTGGGCAAGTTGCCTTAGCCTGTGTTGGTGTTCAAGTTGCTGCACTAAGATTAAAGCCTTCTGTGCGGCCTCGCATTCATCATCCAGTACCTTTTTATTTCTATCTTTAGTTAAAAGGTTGGGCATCAAAACTAAAGACAAAACATTGTTTTTAAGGAACACTTGTTTTATTCATTTATGTCAGTTTACAACATTGTCAATTGAATGACTTCGCATTACAATTGTTTCTATGTCCTCGCCTCTTCGGTTGGTCTTCACATTTCAGAGTCCCCTACGGTTGCCATTGCCTTCCTCCTGGCAGTAGAGGTGTTCCCATGCATGGTATGCGCGGAGAATTTCTTGACAGTGTTCCTCTCGGGCAATCTCCTCCAGGCGAGCGCGTTGTGCGAGCGATGCTTGTGCCAACAAGCGAGGGAGGTGATTTATCAATCAGTTGGTTGCAGGATTAGCCTCAATCGTGGCCCTTACAACACTTGTTGGGACTTTCTCCCCAGTGGCCTCCCAATGGATGTAGGTTTCTATTGCTACTTGGAACAGGATTCTAAACTCCCTTGTGTGATTGTCTTCACCTTCGTACAATTTTGTACGTGCGTCGTCTGCTTCCGGATTAATTTCACCAACTAGTAGGCCCATTGTGTCTGCACGCCATCCGGTTCTTGTCTTCCCGAGTACGTCTAGGCAACGGCGCCAGATGTTTGCCTGCTAGGGTAAACTTACTATTGCTTAGACATAACAAGGAATTACAAGTAACTCACAGAATATATCAGAGAATGTAATTGCTTTATTGATCATTTAGGATTTACACAGTACAAGTATAAGCCTACATCACTATATCCGTGTCTTCCTTCAAGAGGAGAATACATACATATAATGTCCGAGGGGATGCGAGCGAACCATCGCATCTGTGTAACTCCCTCGAACAGGCTAACTGTCTAACTACCCATTTTCCCAACAACATCACCTAGCAAAGCATTTGTAGTTTATTAACATATTTGAAGCATATGTTTGTAAGTCAAGCATGGTTGCATTTATCTTGCTCAAAGAAGGTTGAAGGAGTGAAACAATTTTTGACGATGTCTTTTGAAAGAAAGATACATAGATCATCAAGGTAGCTTCAAACTTAATATTTAAATTGTATCCTTAAATTTCTCTTGATGCAATTTATTATTTAAAAATATTGTTCAAGTTACATTTTTTTAAATGTTAATTATAACTTCAATTTGTTTGTTTGTGTGCAACCTTTAGTTAAGGTTTTATGTTTGGTGGATGGGGAGCAAAACCCACTGGGTTACATTTATGAGGCTATGGACAAGGCCAAGGAGGCCATCCAAAACTACCATATGGGAGACAACCGAATTTGAACTCATTTGGGAGATCATAGATCAAAAGTGGAGCAATAAACTCAATCACAATCCATTCATGTAGAGGGATACTACCCCAAACTCAATTTTTGTTCTTAGAAGAATACAAATGGGGAGGTTACCTAATTATTGGGAAGTTGTAGAATTACAAGTTGATAAGGGGAGGCTCTTTTTTTGACCACTAGCTATCTAAAGGAGAAAATTATTAAAGAATTAGGCAAAAAAAAGACAATCTTTTCTTAACTTACAATAATTGTTTACAGATAGACTTTTGAATGTGTAATGTCCCCTTCCTAGGTGACAGGCAAATGAGCAAAGGTTAACCTATCATTCGAGTTCTTGTAGGTCAACAATAGGGATAGAGGATTCAGTCAGAGGGTCATGGAGCTTTGTAGGGGGCTCTGTGAGCCATTTCAGACATTCAAATGGCAATTCTTACTTTTTTGGAGGTATCCCTATTTTTAGGGAATGACTAAGAGTTGGTTTCGGGGGTGTCTATGGACCATCTCAGATGATTTGAGACCATCTCCTAAATTTTAGGGAGGGGCCCCTATTTTTTAGGTAGGTCTGTCAGTTGACTAGTTGACCACCTGGAGGATTGTGGAGCAGAGCATGATCCCTTTTGAGCAATTTCAGCTGATTGGAGATAGTCTCCAACTTTTTAAGGCAAATCCCTATTTTTTAGGGGGAACTATCAGCAGGCCTACAAGATTCAGGCATCATCAGTGATCAGGTTGCTTCAACCGGATTCCAGTTTTTAGTCCAAAAGAGCATTTTATGAATAAATTGGGAAATATTTAAATATTTCCTAAGTTGGGTTTTAAATAAATAATAATAAATTGTATTATTATAATTTTATATTAAAATAAATAATAAAAAGTCCTTGGCCCTTTTCCCTAGGAATTGATGATTACAAGTTGTTTAAAAGTGGAGGCCAATATTATAATGAAGAAATAAGCGTCATGGTCTAATTCCCTAGGAGAGGGAATAATACTATATAAAGTTGAATTAAGTTATTAAAAATGAAGGCTCAAAACCCTAGGAACTTCGAACTAGTTGGAGGGAAGAGGTAAAAAGATAAAAGGAGAAATTGGGCCTCATTTTGCATTCATTCAGGTTATTTTCTTCATCAGCAATTGCGGATTTGAGTGTTCAATCTATTTGTAGCATTATATCAGCCTCTTTTATGGACGGAAATTCTTGAGGAGAGAGTAAATTAGATGAAAACCCAATTTATAGTTGGGGGAGATCTACACAGGGTCTTCATCAGGGCATTCTTGGAAAATTTTCAGAATTATAATTGTAGATCAGATTGAGAAGAGTGAATAGTTTATCATATTAATAGATCAGAACATACACAGGCGAATTATGCTGTTTACAAGTAGTCATTCCAAGCTGTACCACTTCTTGGAAGTTTCATAGGTTGGCGTGAGGGTTTGAAAGGCAATTGATGGTTGCAGATCTGATTGTTAAGGCACTGAACCAGTCATCAACAAGCTTCATTACCAGCCATACAGTTTCCAGGCAGGTTCCTTCTTTCCCTTGTTGGACGTTGGAATCATTGGCAGCAGACGGGGCACAAAAATCAATTAGCCTTACATAGTATTGCTCCAGATCATATCACAGATATATCCCTATCAGATTATTTCCTGTGAGTATTCCATTTGTTGCTGTCTTCTCTCATGTTTGGCCAGACAACACTGGTACAGATTGCTGGCAATTACTTGATTTAAATAAAAAAATTCAGAATTTGGTTTCATTTAGAATTGTTTGGGGTAGTTAATTGGTTTCAAGCATTTTCCCTCATTTGTTCTAGCATTGCATTTGAATATCATAAAATAAAAAAAAATCAGAAATATCAAAACACAAAAAAACTCATATATTCCAAAAACCAAAAAAAAATTATACTTCCATATTGAACCACTTGCCAAAGACGAGTACAAACAAAATCAGTATTATGCCTTAGAAATCCGGTTGGGGATCTTTTAATGGTATTAGAGCATAATCCTGTCAGCCTGAGGGTTTTGAGCTCATTTCTATGCATCTGGGCAGATATGAGGCTTATAATTATTACGTGTGTAGGAGAGCTCAGGGACAAGTGGATCATAATATAGATGATCCTTTAGATATGGGTGACTTACATGATGGAAACAAGAGTCCCCGACAGAGGGGAAGGTAGAACCAGAAGGAGGATCCTGGCCGAAAGTTGATAGATAGTGCATGAATTAGACAGGTTACAAGACACCTTTGATCAGTTGGACTTGGGTCGGCATAGAGGTTGACATGGCAAACGAGACAGAGAGTAGGTCTATTTTAGGTACATGTAGCCGTGGGAGTAGTAGGGCTCCTTCCTCAGCTGACAGTGGATTAGGCTCTTCTGGACAGGACAAGACACACACATGTACAACTGATAAGCCTTTACAACGACACTTCCCTCCAGAGAGGAGCAGGCACCGGTAGACCCATTGGAGGGTTTTGGATTTCAAGATATAGTCATGGCAATTACTGATGAGTGGTGAGCCCTTCCACAGCATGTCAGAGATGCTTTCCCACTACCCCTGTATTTTGCATAGTACAGTGATAGTTTGAGGCCTAGGGGAGATAGATGGCTCAGACAACAATAAAATGGGGATCTTAAGCAAGTGGCCAATAAGCTTACGTTATCTCCTTTTGATGGTAGCGGGAAGATTAGTGCATGGGCTTGGGTGCACAAACTTGATATATACCTATCACTTAAGCCTATGCCTGAGAAGGATACCATTTAGTTTGTTGTGCTACACTTGGAGGGCATTGCATATGACTAGTGGCACCATGGTTTGGTCACCCAAAACCATGGGCTTATACATTCCTACAGGGAGTTTACAGAGAGGCTTATTGCTAAATTTGATTAGAAGGATGTGGAGCTATATTACAGAGACTGAGCATTGATGAGAGAAACTAGGCATATTGAGACTTACATTAATGAGTTTTAGTGTATTGTTGTCATGGTTCCAGAGATGCCACGCGTAGTAATGTTATTTATTGAGGGGTTGCATGAGAGATTGCAGGGTTGGTAAGGGCTTTAAGCCCAAGACCCTAGAGGAGGCTATACAAATTACACTTGAGCTTGACACATCACCATCACCTACTTCTTATTAGGAGGATAAGAATCCTTCCAGGAGCATAGATCAATCTCATAGGACCTCTACACAACCAAAGAATACACCACCACCTCGCAGAATAGAGCAGGTAACACGCAATGAATTGAGGAGGAAGTTGTGTTTCTCATGTAAGGAGCCTTGGAAGCCGGGACACAGATGCCTTGGAAAAGGCAAGGCACATCTCAAAGAGGTTCCTTCAAATGTGGAGGATGAGCATATTCTGGATAAAGATTTTGAGGGCAATAATGATGAGGTTGTTGAGGCACATGATGTTGCATGTGGTACTATTGCTACTATTTTTGGTGTTCAGCCTTTTTGGTTGGAAGGAATTGTCAAGGAACAATGGGTGTTATGCATGGTAGATAGTGGTGTTACTCATAGTTTCATCAATGAAAATTTTGTTGTCAATAAGGGGATGGAAGCAGAGAAATTTGATGGATTCCTTGTCATGCTAGCGGATGGTTCCAAAATGGGCTGCACAAGAAGGATACCACAATTATCTATTGCATTGGGTAATTATTCTTTCATAGATGATTATTTTGTTGTTGGTATTGGAGGTATGGATGTGGTTCTTGGTGTGCAATGGTTGAAGTCTCTTGGGAGGTATGTCCAAGATCTCAACAAGATGGAGTTGGAGTTTACTCACATGGGTAATTATATTGTGCTTAAGGCACTAATGAATGAAACTAAGAGCAGGGCAGATAAGAGTATGTTTGCTTGCCTTGACTTTGGGGCCTTGGAAGACATGGGTAAAGGTGAAGAAATCAGTTCTAATTTTCTGGTTCCTAACATCAGTAATAAATCCTTAAATTTTCTTGACATTGCAGCCTATAATTATATGGAAGTAAGTAATATATGACAGTCCCAACCGATGCTGAGAGGGGAGGGGTGAATCAGCACCTCTAAAACTTTTCTCTTTAAATTTGGTGAAGTATACTTATAACTATAAGCCAAACAGATTAAAGCATATAATAACAGCAAGCAAACAATCACATAGAGACATCAGATTTATCACGTGGAAACCCGATTAGGGTGAAAACCACGGTGTGAGGAGACCTCACAAATTCTGTACTCTTCTGGAGTACGCCCTGTTAGGAGCCTTCCCGGTTAAAGGATTATAATGCACTGTTAGATGCGACCCGGTTAAGGGATTTGTTACAATAAGGCCGGTTAGTGCCTGCCTGGTCAAAGGACTTAGAACACCTTGAAAGATGTCATCCGGTTAAGGGATTTGATACAAGGGACCTGTTAGAGTCCACCCAAATACTGGGATTTAACTATTGTAATTGTTAGAAAACAATAGAAAGATTGACCTTTTACAAATGGCTTTGCATAGCCTAATAAGATCTTTGTTTGTGCTCAACTGAGAAGCATCACCGGTCGCTGTAGGTGTGTTCTCCTCTACTGTTGTGCTTCTCTGCACACTCTTCTTTCTCTCTTCTTCTCTTCTCAATGTTCCCTAGCTTCTTTTAAGCTTTCAGGTTCACTCTTTTCTTCGGCAGAATGAAGGCAACTCATATTCTCAACAGACAGAAGAATATATAGAGTTCTCACCCTAATTGCACCTCTCATGCATGACCTGACTTCAGATCCCTTTCGGATACATCACTAATTGGAGTATCAGTTCACTGAGGAAACATCCGATGCATGCTCTTGCTTTATCTGCTTTATGAAGAAAACAATAGATGCTGTTAAACATCTTTCCTTCACAAGAGATAACGCTTTGTTTTAAAGCCACAGATTCCGGCTTTAAAACCTCCAGACGCGCCTTAAACCGATCACCATGTTAAGTCAAAGACTTCTAGATTTAGTGCAAGAAATCTCGATCAAAGAGTTGGTTGAAACAAATAGTTGACTACGACTTCCTCGGTTCATACTAGAGTCATTACTAGATTGGTTGAGATCCTTATGTTGTGAATAGGTAAGAGTCGTTGACCTGTCATTGTCCCTTCCTTTGCTTACCGGTCGCACATTCCTCGGTTGTATTGTTGACACCGGTTTGTACTTTTACTTTCTCTGTGCTTGTCTACACCAGTTGTATCCTGGTCCTCGATTGACGGTTGAATCCTCCTTTCCTTGACTGTATGCATTACCCGGTTGCTGATGCTTTGTGTAGTGACCGGTTGCTCTTGATTGCAGTCATTTCTTTCTTGTATGTTGGCACCGGTTGCCAAACCAGCCTCTTTTCATACAGATCTCCTTGGATCTTTAGACTTTAGAGAGATGACAAATCTCTATCCTCTTTTGCCAATCAATGACAATACTAGTACCGGTAGCAGGCTTATCGGTGACCATTTCTTAATGCCAACAATCTCCCCCTTTGGCATTGATGGCAAAACCTTGATGGGCAATCATATCACCGGTTTTCTGTGCTTGCATCTCCATATCACTGCTACTGCCACAACCGGTTTATCTACCGATTTATTGCCAAACTCTCCCCCTTTTTGACAAAAATGCCAAAGGCTAGTCTGAAAGACTACCTTTATCTAATCTGCTCCCCCTACGAGCAAGTAGTCCTTTTCATCAGTCCAAAAAAGATGAGGTGTAACCCTCTGTTGAAGCATAATGAACTGATGATCACCTTTGCAAGTTTACTGAAGATCATGAAGGGGTATCAGCCCTAGTTTACCTCTGAGATACTCAAAAGTACTTATTGGTAATGGCTTTGTGAAGATATCAGCAATTTGTTCCTTTGTGGGAACATACTCCAATCTTACCTCCTTGTCTTGTACCAACTCTCTTAAGTAATGATACTTGATGGCAATGTGCTTTGTCTTGGGGTGCATAACAGGGTTCTTGGATATGTTGATTGCACTGGTGCTATCACAATAGATAGCTATCAGTTCAGGTATCTGTTCTTTGATTCCTTCCAGAAGTTGTTTGATCTAGATTACCTGTGTGCAATTGATTGCAGCAACAACATATTCAGCCTCTGCAGTAGATTGTTAAATGCAGTTCTATTTCTTACTTGTCCAAGAGACAATTCTCCCACCGAGGAAGAATGCACCTCCACTTGTGCTCTTTCTGTCATCGATGTTGCTAGCCCAGTCTGCGTCAGTGTAAACTTTTACTTGGAATCCTCTCGTGTGGAAACCACAGGCCATATTCCTCAGTACCCTTTAGATATCTGAAGATTCTTTGCACTGCTATCAGATGTGTCTCGTTGGGATTTGCAAAGAATCTTGCCACTATGCCAACCCCATGTGCAATGTCCGGTCTACTGTGAACAACATACTTTAATTTTCCTATCATAGACTGATACATTGTTTCATTTACTTCTTTTGCATCATCCTCCTTTGATAACTTGAGGTTAGTTATCATTGGAGTTCCAATCGGTTTAGATTCTTCAAGTCCAAAAGTCTTAAGAATTTCTTTTATATACTTGGATTGAGAGATAAAAATACCTTCTTTTAGCTGATGGACCTGTAGTCCAATGAAGAATTTAATGGCGCCTATCATAGACATCTCGAATTCTTTCTTCATCTCTTCAGCAAAGGCTTTGCTCATCCTGTCATCTCCTCCAAAGATGATGTCATCTACAAAGATCTCAACAATCAGATTTCCATCTTTTCTGATCTTGAGATACATGTTGTTGTCCTCGGTTCCTATGAATCCTATGGTCAGAAGGTATGAATGCAACGTCTCATACTAAGCCCTTGGTGCTTGCTTAAGCCCATAAAGAGCCTTTTTCAGATTACAGACCATACCATCATTTTGTGCAGATGTGAAGCCTTCTGATTGTTCAATGTAGACTTCCTCTTCCAGTATTCCATTCAGGAATGTAGACTTGACATCCATTTGATATACTTTAAATTTCTTGTGAGTAGCATAGGCAAAAAGAATTCTCACGCCTTCCAATTTGGCCACTGGTGCAAAAGTTTCTCCATAGTCCAGCTTCCTGGGCATACCCTTTGTAGACCAGTCTTGCCTTATTCCTTATTACTTTCCCTTCTTCATTCAGCTTGTTCCTGTAGTCCCACTTGGTCCCTATGACATTCTTGTCCTGTGGTCTTGGCACAAGCTCCCATGTATCATTCTTTTCAATTTACTCAATTTCTTCCTCCATGGCCTTGACCCAATTTTCACCTTCTAGAGCTTCCGTGGTGGATTTGGGCTCTATACAGGATAATAAACAAATATTCTCTTTGGCTTTTTTCTTGGTCAAGACATTAGCATGTTTGTCACCAATAATGTTGTTAGTGGAGTGATATGTGACATACCTTGGGAGAACCGGTCGCAGTTCCTAGTTAGGCCCTTTTGGTTGAGCAATTTCTTCATCATGGTTCTAAACATCTTCTTGTTCACCATCCTGTGCTTCAAATACAGTCTCCTGCTCCAGATGTCAATTCATATGGTGTTCTCTTTCATCTTCAGTTGCTGCTTCATTGAACTCAAAGACATTTCCTTCAATTTGACCTTCAAGGTTGTCATGATCATTATGACCGGTCTTCTTAATTGGTTCTGAAGATTCATCAACTTTTACATTGATGCTTTCAATTATTTTGCCTGATCTCTTGTTCAGACACCGGTAGGCCTTGCTTTTGGTAGAGTAACCCAAAAATGTTCCTTCATCGCTCTTGGCTAAGTCACAAGATTCGCCAAATTTCTAGCTTGAAGTTCGAAATTCAGCGAACATTTAAAAAGGTTATGAAATTCGTTAAAAATCGCGTTTATATTCGTATAAATAAAGGCAGCAGATTTTATTATCAAAATATATTTTTGCAATAACATTTTCTTTACGGTTTTCATAGTTTTCTTTAATAAAATTAATGTTCAAGCCGGTTGGGCCGGTTTCAACAATGTATGAGTCTGCGGGGAAGTAGAGGCGAGAGCTAGCGAATATGACACAAATTTCCCCTGCATCTAGTACAAAGATTCTTCATTTCTCTGCAGCGTAAGGTGTGTGTTAAGGCAAGGAGCCACGAGCCACAAGAGGTCGTTAGGACAAAGCGCCATTGAAAAATAGTTGCTGCTTCAACAACTCTGTGAACTCCCAGCTTGGCCGCTGCAACTTCTTTTTAATTTAAACCTTTGTATTAAGTTTTATTTTTAGGTTTTTTTAATACCATATTTTATTACATTAGATATTATTTTGTTTTTATTAAAACGTAACATTTAGAATTTAATAGATTTAAATTTAATAGTATGATTTATTTTCAATTAGTTTTCAATATAAACATTTGATGATTAAAGTGTAATATTTTGTTATATTTGATTTGGATTATCTTAATAATATATAAAAATTAAAAAAACTAATTTTTAATTTATCAAATTTTTAATATTTTAAACTTTATTATATTCATTTATAGTTTATATTTAAAATGTGTCATCTTTGGATAAATGATTTCAAATCTATTTAGCAATTTAAAATTATTTTGATAACTTTGTAGATATATTACTTATATTTTTAAAAAAATTAAATTTATATAAGGCGAATTTAATACCGAATTTTTTACCCTTGTCGAACTTCATCTGAATTTTATAGTTGCTGAATTCGAACTCGAATTCAAACCTTGTGACTTAGGCTCTTGGGATCTTCTTCCCAGATTACATATCTCTTTTGATGTAACATTTACTACCAAAGATTTTGAAGTAGCCTACACTAGGAGCATGTTTGAACCATAGTTCATAGGGAGTCTTACCGGTTCCCCTTTTGACTTGAACTCGGTAACTCGGTTTAGTGTGTAGACAGAAGTGCTAATGGCCTCTCTCCAGAAGTGATGAGGAAGATCCTTCTGAATCAGTAGGGTTCTAGCACAGTCGATCAGAGTCTTGTTTCTTCTTTCTGCTACTCCATTTTGCTGAGGAGTCCTTGGTGCAGATAGCTGTCTCTTTATTCTATGTTCCTCACAATAGTGAGTGAACTCTTGAGAGGTGTATTCACCTCCTTTGTCTGATCTCAGACACTTCAAGCTTTTACTGGTTTGTTTTTCCACTCTAGCCTTGTAGATTTTGAACATGTGGAAGGCCTCTGATTTCTCTCTAAGAAAGAGTGTCCACATCATTCTTGAGAAGTCATCTACAAAGAGCATGAAGTACCAGTCTCCATAATAACTTTTTGTCTTCATCAGTCCACACAAATTTGTGTGCACAAGATCTAGAACATTTTGAGCAGAGAATGATTTACTGTTGAAACTTGTTCCTGTCAGTTTTCCTAACTGACGATCTTTACAAACACTTCTGATGGGTTTTGTAATCTCAGGGAGTCCTCTAACCGATTTCTTTTTGCTCACCTTGACAATATTGTCAAAGTTTATGTGGCAGAGTCTCTTGTGCCATAACCAGCTATTGTCTTCTTTGGAAATAAGATAGATTTTGCTTGATTCTCCTTTGACTGAAGCTATGAGACAAGCTCCTTCCATTGAGTCTAGGTAGAACAGATTACCTTTGCTCTGTCTACCGGTTGCAACATGGGTTCCAGACTGATTCTTGACTATACAGGAACCTTGTCCGAATTCCAACAGGAATCCTTTGTTATTCAATTGTGCAACACTCATTAAATTGTACTTGAGTCCTTCAACCCAGTACACATCTTCACAGACAGCACTGTTGCAGAGTGCAATAGAACCTTTTCCTTTACTGGCACAGGGAGCATTATTTCCAAAGGTTACTGATCCGCTGTCATTGAGCTCCAAGTTGATAAACTTGTTTTTGTCACCGGTCATGTGGTGAGTGTAGCCGTGTCAATGATCCAATCATCATGCTGATGAGATCTTGATATAAGTGCCATTTCACTTACCACCGAGCTCTCCTCTTTTATTGCAACAAATGCAATTTCTGGATCCTCAGAGTCTTCAGATTCATTGTTTGTGACTCTTTCCTCTGCAAGATAGCATTCCTTCTTTGCTTTTCTCTTGAACTGGTCTCTCTTATCTTTATTATCATTATCTGGACATGTTGCAGCAATATGTCCTATCTTGTTGCAAGAGAAGCATTTCAGAGGAAGCTTTCCTTTGTACTTCCCTTTCCCTCTGGGGAATCTCCTAGCGATGAGTGCTTCGAACTCATTTTGCTCCATCTCTTTCGAGAGCAGATTTTCAACAAGATTACCAATCTTACCAGTAGAGCAGTTACCAATTTCTGTTCTCTTTTTGGTGGAAGAGATATTGACAGAGAACTTAAATGCTGCTTCCTGAATGGGTAAGCTATTATCAAAATTATTTAATTCAAAAGCAGCCAACTTACCGATTAGGGAGTCTAGGGTGACTTGATCTTTGATCACCGATCTGAGCTCTTGTATAGTAGAGATCTTAATGGCATACTGAGGTCTGAGAGTTCTCAGTATTTTGCTAACCACCTCCTCTTCACTGAGCTTTCCTCCAGCGCTTTTGATGGAGTTGATCACCTCTTTGATCCGGTTGCTGTATTGCTCAATGTCTTCTCCTTCATTCATCCTCATGTCATCATTATTTCCTCTGAGGCTTTCAACCTTGGCTCTTTGAACATTTGGGTCTCCTCCATATACCACTTGCAACTTGGCCCACATTTTGAAAGTAGGATCTAGATGTTCTATCTCAGCATAGACATGATCAGGTAGTGTGCTGGCTATCATATCCATAGCAGCCGTGTGCTCAGACTTGATCTTCTGTTCATCAGGTGTTAGGATGCCGGAGGGTTCAGTGTAATCAGTGGTTACATGATTCCAGTATTGATCTCCGGTGGTCTTCATACAGCTTCATTCTGCTGCACCACAAAGTAAAGTTTTCCTTTGAAAACTTTGGTCCTTCCTTTCTCATCATCTTGACTTTTTCTTTATGCAGTTAAGTAGTAAAGAAAATAAGACTTGGCTCTGATACCAATTGACAGTCCCAACCCGTCCTGAGAGGGGAGGGGTGAATCAACACCTCTAAAACTTTTTTCTTTAAATCTGGTGAAGTATACTTATAATTGTAAGCCAAACAGATTCAAGCATATAATAACAAGAAAACAATCACACAGAGACACCAGATTTATCACATGGAAACCCGATTAGGGTGAAAACCATGGTGTGAGGACACCTCACAAATTCTGTACTCTTCTAGAGTACTCCTTGTTAGGAGCCTTCTTGATTAAAGGATTACAACGCACTGTTAGATGCGACCCGGTTAAGGGATTTGTTACGATAAGGCCGGTTAGTGCCTGCCTGGTCAGAGGACTTAGAACACCTTGAAAGATGTCACCCGGTTAAGGGATTTGATACAAGGGACCTGTTAGAGTCCACCAAAATACTGAGATTTAACTATTATAATTGCTAGAAAACAATAGAAAGATTGACCTTTTACAAATGACTTTGCATAGCCTGATAAGATCTCTGTTTGTGCTCAACTTAGAAGCATCACCGGTCGCCACAGGTGTGTTCTCCTCTACTGTTGTGCTTGTCTGCACACTCTTCTTTCTCTCTTCTCTTCTCAATGTTCCCTAGCTTCTTTTAAGCTTTCAGGTTCACTCTTTTCTTCAGCAGAATGAAGGCAACTCATATTCTCAACAGGCAGAAGAATATATAGAGTTCTTGCCCTAATTGCACCTCTCATGCATGACCTGACTTCAGATCCCTTTCGGATACATCACTCAGTGGACTATCAGTTCATTGAGGAAACATCCGATGCATGCTCTTGCTTTATCTACTTTATGAAGAAAACAATAGATGCGTGTCAAGCATCTTTCCTTCACAAGAGATAACGCTTTGTTTTAAAGCCACAGATTCTGGCTTTAAAACCTCCAGGCGCGCCTTAACCGATCACCATATTAACTCAAAGACTTCCGGATTTAGTGCAAGAAATCTCGGTCAGAGAGTTGGTTGAAACAGATAGTTGACAATGACTTCCTCGGTTCATACCGGAGTCATTACTAGATTGGTTGAGATCCTTATGTTGTGAATAGGTAAGAGTCTTTGACCTATCACTGTCCCTTCCTTTGCTTACCGGTCACACATTCCTCGGTTGTATTGTTGACACCGGTTTATACTTTTACTTTCTCTGTGCTTGTCTACACCGGTTGTATCCTGGTCCTCGGTTGATGGTTGAATCCTCCTTTCCTTGACTGTATGCATTACCCGGTTGCTGATGCCCTGTGTAGTGACTGGTTGCTCTTGATTGCAGTCATTTCTTTCTTGTATGTTGGCACCGGTTGCCAAACCAGCCTCTTTTCATACATATCTCCTTGGATCTTTAGACTTTAGAGAGATGACAAATCTCTATCCTCTTTTGCCAATCAATGACAATACTAGTACCGGTAGCAGGCTTACCGGTGACCATTTCTTAATGCCAACAATATAGACTCTGCTATTATTGGCACACAAGATGTAAGCATTGGGCATGATAAATTCAATGACGTATCTCATTATAGTACTAACTTTAAACATTTTGGAGCAGCTGACCTAGAGCAGTCTCAAAAACTTAGCCAAGTTATTGGCCCATCAAGCCAAACTCTATCTGCAACATATTCGTGACAGCCACCACTCTTTACATGATGCTAAGCAAAGGATGGCCAATTCAGAAAATTTAGTTGTTGATCACTTTCTTGATTATAATGGTGATTTTATTGACAACAATCCTAGTGGGCCAGCCACTCATGAGTTGTTTATGATGGGCGTTGAATATATCTATGGCTCATCTTTGGCTGTATCACCTATTACACTTGATAGGACAGTGATATGTTTGTTGATTGATGAATTCATATTGTTTGACTCCATATGGATTAGTGGCTGCCCTAGTAAGGATCGTATAGCATTCCCTGAGCTAGCATTGACTACTTTAGCAATTCAGCAGTATGGGAGTACAAAGTGTATCTTTTGGATAGAGATGGATTATGTGGTGGTTTCCTTGGATTGGCACTGGTTTTGCTGGCAATTACTTGATTTAAATATTAAAAATCAGAATTTGGTTTCATTTAGAATTTTTTGTGGTAGTTAATTGGTTTCAAGCATTTTCCCTCATTTTCTCTAGCATTGTATTTGAATATCATAAAATCTCAAAAAAAAATCAGAAATATCAAAACACAAAAAAATTCATATAACCGCTGGCCAAAGACAAGAGTACAAACAAAATCAGTATTTTACCTTAGAAATCTGGTTGAGGATCTTTCAGAATGTCTTCTTTGTAGCTACTTGGAGGGAAGATTGGGGCAAAGTACTCCAAAATCTTTAAGAACCTAGCCCTCCTTTTTTTATCTCAACCTTATATGCTTCTAGATGTGAGCACAACTGGAGTTTGTTTATGGGCATATAGTGACTTGACTGTATGGAATGAGGATGCCTCCATGTTTATAAGAGAATGTGATTGCTAATTTTGAGAGGGAAGCAGAGAGTTTGCACTAGAAGCAACCAGTGTTGGATTGGAGGACATCATGGAGATGATGATGTTGAGCTAGAGGAGTCATTGCCTTCTAGTTTGAGGGTAGTGTCAATGGTTGACCACCTGCTTTTAAGAATGGGACCTTTACAAAGAGCTCATCAAATGGGATATGTAATTAGTACTAGTTTGAGATTCCTCTCTTTCGTCTCTTCTAAGGGCACAGGCTTCTTCCTTTTTCTGCATATTGCTATCTTACAAAGAGCTCAATTATTTGTAGTAACCAAAACATCCTGCTGGCACTAATTATTTCTCCTTCACTCTCTGCAGCTAAATTAGTATAATAGATCTCATTCATTCTTACATTAATTCTTCATCCCTATTCCTTGTTTCTTACTTTACAGGTGCTAGAGGAGTCATTGCCTTCTAGTTTGAGGGTAGTGTCAATAGTTGACCACCTGCTTTCAAGAATGGGACCTTTACAAAGAGCTCAGAGCTCATCAAATGGGATATGTAATTAGTACTAGTTTGAGATTCCTCTCTTTCGTCTCTTCTAAGGGCACAGGCTTCTTCCTTTTTCTGCATATTGGCATCTTACAAAGAGCTCTATTATTTATAGTAACCAAAACATCCTGCTGGCACTAATTATTTCTCCTTCACTCTCTGCAGCTAAATTAGTATAATAGATCCCATTCATTCTTACATCAATTCTTCATCCCTATTCCTTGTTTCTTACTTTACAGGTGTTGGAGGTGCTCCTTCATACACCAAAGGACCCTGAATTGTGAAGAAGTTAAAGAGACATCATTAGTTGTTACTGGGGTCTTTTCACATTTGGGTATGACTGCTGGTGACAGTTACACAACTTCTGCTCTTCATGGGACTGCTTCTGACAATTATGCAACAGTTGCTACCAATTAGGCAACCTCCTGTATGCAGAGCAGGACTGATTCTGGTGGCTGTACTGAGAATTTTTTGTTTTGAGTTAGAAAATTAATGTCTTGTTTGAATTTTCTGCATGACTTCTTTATCCTGATCCTATATGTGGACAAGAGGACAAATTTTTGTAAATGAGTTTTTCTTCCAGTCTATTTCAGTTACCTAATTTTCAACAAAGTATAAGCTTAGCACTCAATTTGCTATTATTGATCAATTAGTTTCTTGAAATATATGGATAGCATGATATCTATGTACTTGACGTTGGAAGGGAAAAGGTGAAATATTAAATGGGCTATGTTGGATAGCTAAGGCAATGGATTGGAGTAGGATATGGAAAAAACCTGTGTTTCTTATAGAATAAGTTAAAATATCAGAGCATGTTTGCAGAGCAATAGGCTGCAAACCCCTACATAGCATTAATGACATGTCTTGAATCCAACACATTTATCTCTAGTTAGTTTTTCAGAAGACCTTACAACTCCACTGCGGTTTCTCATCATCCTCATTTCATCTCATGACATCTGCTAAAGTTTTTGTGTCTGGTTAATTACCCTTCAAAACCTCTAGAATGAGCATCTTGAATGCTTTCCGTGCTTCCTTCTCTGAGGTAATATATATATCTGGCAATGCCAAAGAAGGATTCCATTAGAGTTCAGATTTTCTGCCATTATAGTTGAATTTTTTAAGTGTTTTGTTAAGGAACTTCTGTTTTGATGCATTTCATAAGAAAGTAGATATTGCTAATCTTTTTTTAACGATATCTTAATGTTTTGTAGGTTGGTTCAAAATCAGAGGCCAGTGGCATTGCCAAGGCAGGAGCGAAAATGGTGATGGCAGTATCGTGTGCAAAGGTCCCTTTCTACTTTTATTATTTTGGTTCATCAGTAGCAGGAATTATATTTACTTGTGTCCAAGATACATTATACATCAAAATAAAAGACCCTAAACCCCATGTGAAAAGATTCGATATTCTTGTTGATATCAGCAATAAATGACGCTATTTCATTTAATCACATGCTAGTCATTTATGTTATGGTTTATTGTAGGATGTGTATGAGGATGATTTTGCAATGCATATAACTGTCATCTATTTTCAGTGTCATGGGTTATTATAAAAGCTAATTAAATTAGTGTTTTGTCTAAAACATTAAAATTGAAATATAGCTAATGCGAATATCATCCCAATTTAATTTTTAATTAGCCTAAGCTTTCTTTCCACCTCCGACGTTTACTTAGCTTATATGGAATCTTGTTTCTCTGATAGCAAGATCAATAGCTCAAGGTAGTCCCATAGACATTTATTTCATCAAATTGTATGTTAGTCATACATGTTTATGGTTTATTGCAGTATGTATATGAGGAGTATCAATTTGCAGTGCATATAAATCCCATCTATTTTAGTGTCATTGGTTATTATAGAAGTTAAAAAATGCCAGTGTTAAATCAAAAACTTAAAATTGAAATATGGTCAGTACTAAATATGAGTAACCACCTTGGTAATTGATCTAAGATTCCTTTCCATGCTCCACTTACTACGTTTGCATAGGTTACATAGAATCTTGTTTCTTTGGTAGCAATATCAAATAAATCAAGTTAGTCCTATAGACAGCTGCTTAAGGTAATTTTTTCTATCAAGTATTACATTAACGTTTATAGCTTTTTATCTATATAGCAAGTAAATGAAGGTAATACAAATGTTTATGTGGCATTTGATATACATCTGAATGGAAATATAAGTCCCTTGGGCACAACCTTGTATTTGTAAAGCAAGGAGGTGTGAATGGCTCACAAACATCCTTAGGCATTTTTTTGGCATGGATGATTCAGAAATTCCATTTACTAAATTTGTCAGTGCCTACCAGCCTGTAAGAGATGACAGGCTTCCTTCAACATGTAGTTACTACAAAGAACAATTTTATGTTTTATAAACTAATGAAATCAATCCCTTAATTGCAAACTAACACGTATGGAACTCTTGGTTTTAACTTGTAATCAAAACAAATACAGTGTTTTCAAAATTATCTTCTAACGAGGTGCTTTTTAAATAGTAGTGATAGATAAGCTGGCATTCCTTGATAAATTTTGAACATATGCACAGTTTTCGTTTTGCTTTGGTGCAATATGATTTATCTTTAAATACTCAATTTTTCTTATGTTTTAATTTGAAGAAAATACTATGCTTTGTTCACTATCTTTATTATCAATTTATTTCTTTTCTTTTAGCTTTTTTCAGCATGCTTTTGACAATGCGAAGGAATACATGATTTCTTTCTACCAATTTTGCATACAGGTTCCCAAAATTACAGTAATAGTTGGAGGAAGCTTTGGTGCTGGGAACTATGGAATGTGTGGACGTGCATACAGTCCAAATTTTTTGTTTCTTTGGCCTACTGCCAGAATTTCTGTGATGGGTGGAGCCCAGGTTTGTTCAAGCTTATTATCCCTTCTTTCAATAAAGGATTTAAAATTTAGAGCTATCTAAAAACCTTAGTCTTCTCTTTACAAGCTCATCAAGAAATCCTAGGATGAGAAGATCGTCACTTCATTTGTTTACTATCAATATACAATTAATTTAGACTTCTATAATCAGTAATAATATAGGTTGGTAGCAGCTTCCAAACACTTCCACAATAGGAAACAGATGCATATTCTTTCTGTTGAATCGTTACTTGTGTCAAAATAAAGTTTTAACCTGGCATTCAAATTTATCATAGTGCTTTATGGAATTCAAAATTAAACTTAATTCTCCACTCGCTGAAAAATTGAAATCTCAGGCAAACAGGGAGAATGCTGCTTGGATGTCAATTGTAAAAGACCAACCTATCTATCGTGTGAAATCTATAAAGAATTAAGTGTTAAAATAAGAATTCAGTGTTAAAATACTTCTCATCAGAAGGTTACCTTGCTTGTTAGATGCCACCTCCATATTAAAATCATTTTCAAAGACTATTGGTCCTTAGGTAGTTCATCCACAAGCCACTGCCATATATTCCTTTGTGTTGCATCATATGCATAGATATTAACAATGCCAAAGGCTTTATTGTCAGTGTCAAAAAGGACTGACAGAGCCTTGTAAAATGGAACACCTAAGTTGCCGGCTCATATGTACAAAAATTTATGTTTTTTTAATATATATATATATATATATATATATATGTATGTATGTATGTATGTATGTATGTGGAGCAGCAAATAAGTTCATACACCACTATGCTAATATTAAAGCAACATAGAAAAATACACCACCATATATATTAATGTTTTAGTCCAAATGACATAACAAAATGCCAAAATACACCACCATATCAATGTCTCAGTTGAAAAATGATAATGTCATCATTAATAATCAGCTATCACTGATCAAATATCATAAAAAATCATCAAACATATCATCATCATCATTCGACTTTTGCAAATTAGAAGGACAAATAGTGCTGCTAGCATCGATACTAACAATGTTAGCCTGTAATGTCCCCTTTTTCGGGCACATTATTTTGTGCTGCATCGTTAGACATTTCATCATGGTCCGGTGGTCTAACTGAGGCTTTATAGGGATCAGTGTGGTATTGGACCTAGGTAATTCCAGTTTCAGGTCAATCAGAGTAGTTTTTGCAAGGTTTCCAGGGTACTTACTATTTATAGTAAGTCGACAGAGTTCAGTTTTCTTGGCATTTCAGTATTGGACTTGGAGCGTCTTGCCGAGAGCTTTTCGACAAGCTATCACACATCGTCTTCCGAGTTCGTTTGGTCCTCCATTTTTATGCCAGGAGATTCCTTACTTTATTATTATGTCACTTTATGACTTAATGGTTATATTAATTTAAAGTGACTTAAAGTGGGAATATGAAAAGATAAAGAAGGGAAACCGAAGAGTCACAACTATAACTTTAAAAGAAGGATTGGAGTCTCATTTGGATATGCTTAGTTTTATGAATTTATTTCTCTTGGAGAATCCAAGAAGCTTCAGCTTTCGATTCTGAAACCTGAGGATGGAAACCTTCAGGCTTTCTCGGTGGATTGGATGGAAACCCAGTTCATCTCTGAGGTGGATTCACAACAGAGTTCACCATTATATTTATAGGTTCTTGATTATCCGATCTTACTATTGTATTCTGTATTTCAGATTGGATTGTTTGGTAGTTTCATTGTTATTGTATTGTTGTATAATACGATAACATTTTCTGAGAGACTTATTGGAATATATTGTTGGTTATTTATGTATAATCAATACTATATTGCATGCAAGTGTTTGTTTATATTTCTGAGATATATTTGAGAAGTATTCGGGGAAAATATCCATCCGGGATATTACAGTGGTATCATAACTATGTATCTTGCTAGCCTGTGAGGTTTTCTCCAGAAACAAATCATACAGATATTTTCATTTACAACATTTTTTCAGGAAAGAAATCAGTTATCTGGAAAGCTTTAGTTTGTATCAACTCAGAAGTTACAAAGGAAAATAAGTCTATCCATTCGATAATGAAGTAGGTTATGGAGATTAAACTCGTACACTGTTGATTCCCTACACACTATAACTTTTAGTGCTGTCACAGTGTACTGGAAATGTGACTGAGAAGTCATGACAGTTACATAAGTACGTGCCCAGGGAGATTTTTGGCTGTGAGCATGGGGTGAGAAGTCTTCTTGAAGGTGTATACACTCTGCAGGGAAAAGTGTGTATACACGCTGAGTGTCAAGGCCTGCCGCCAACAGGTGGTGCATCATGTGGAAGCCATCACGCGCAGGTATTAAAGGAAGCCGGCTCGCGCTTCACGCGCTTGAGCCAGTCCCTTGTTGGCTGTGCTTGTGAAAGAATAGACCGCTGGGAATGCACATGTATGCACTTAACACTAAGTCCTGCCATCAGCAGGTGTGCGGGCGTGGAGGTTAGCCGTTAGTATTTAGCTTTAACAAGAGCGGGTGTTGTTGCTTTGGCTGCATTATGCGCCCCTACAATAGCAATCAACAAAGAGGCCATGCGTGAGTGTTAAAGGGAGCTGGGAAGGGAGTCATGAGCTGCGGGTTGTCTCAAGTGACCATCAACAGTGGGATTCAAAATTTATTTGGCAGCTAGCATACACAACTAGTGCCCGATACTATGAGAAGACATTTTCAGGTGGCAGCACGTTCATTGCATTCTCACGCTCCCTGCAGTTCGCATAAGACAACACAACCGGGAGTTGTAACGTCCATTTTGGATGTAGTCTCTGCGACATTACTGTAACCCGACAGAGTGAACTGCAGTTGATACTCCTGCGCGGGGACTCACTTTGCAGACTGGGAGTCATTCTTTACAGCACCTCCCATGTTAGTTGTGCCTTCACTAACGACACCTGTAAGGAGGCTCGGGTTGTATTGAGTAACAGGAGCAGTGCACCAGCCTTCATACCTTGCTCACGACCTTGGACACGACTCACGCAAAACACTCCTGACGCGTTTGAGCTAGCAGCATTCTCGTGGGTGGTCATGCTGCCTTCCAAGCCTGCATGCTCTCATCTTTTAGCTACCACAGGGATATCTACGGTTGGTCACAGCAAGGATATTACAATCCAAACATGTTCGAACCAGCATTGTGATCATTGGTGGTTGCGCTGCCTTCGAAGTTGTACACTTTCCATCTCCTAGCTGCCGCATGGGATATTCACAGGTGAAGCGTTCATCAGGTCTCTCACACTCGGTTTCTTGAATACCGGTTGTCACCTACGAAATACAACAAGATCTGGTCAACCGCGACTTCTTCCAACAGAACATCTCGTGATTTTACTGATGAGAATCAAGATAATGATTTAATGCTGCTTGGAGCACAGTTTTGTTTTGATTCGTTTGCTTCCATTTCTTTTGATACTGTTAAAGCTGGACATGGGTACAACTTCTTTGCACGAGTTGAAAAAATTGGAATAATAGAAGTTCAAGGCTAGTCTGGTCATTTGAAAAGACGTCAAATATTGTTTACTGATAACTGTGGTAGCAGCTTGGAATTTATCATGTGGGATGAGCAAATTCTTCTTTCAAATCTCTTCAGCGAGGGTAGTTGGATTGCATAAGAGAAGCCTTTTATTGCACAAAATTCCGACTGCAACATAGGGACATTTGTAGGAATTTGTCTTGATTATGGTAGTGCTACACGACTGTACTGTGTACTTGTTATTTGCTTGGAGATTATTTCTGCATTACTGTGAATACTTGCACATTGAATGATGGTGGGAAGAGTCACATTTCAGTCTTCTTAACACAGCGAAATTCTGTGACAAAACTACGAGAACAGGGAGTTATTTGATCATCTTCAGCCAATATTATTGTGATGACAACATTTCTCAGCTGCAGAGGTTGATGGTATTAAATTCTTATTCAGTCTATTGCACGAACCTTGGAGAAAATTGAATAATGGAAACCTTGGAAAGTCCAGTATTCTCAAAAGAATTCAATTATACATTCTATGGTGAACAACTAAGGGACATTAGGAAGGAAATTGAAATCGGAAATGAGTTATGTTGCCTTGGATGGTAGTTGGAGGATCAAAAATTTATGGGAGGTATGCTGGCCAAATTAGATGAGATAAATTCATATCTATCTAAAAGATAGACCAATCTGATTGTAGGCTCTTCAATTGGGCTAAGCAGCCCTCAATGGTTGCCTTGATCCAACACAAGTTTATGGAACACCCTCATAAAGATGTTAGGCTTGCAGTCACCTCATATCTCAGTGAGATTGCATGGATTACAGCTCCTATTACACCCTATACCAATTACATTTGGAGACAGGTTTTACAGTTGATTGTGGATAGCTTAGGCGGACTAAAAAAAGACAAAGATCCTACCTTTGGTTAGTAAGTAAAAATCTTGGAATTAATGGTGAGAACTAGAATTTTCAGTCACATGTTGAATCTCGGTTGTGATAAGATGGCTCAACAATTATTTCAGTGCCTCTTAAGTAATTTCCGGAAGCGTCATCTAGATAAGGTGAAGACCTGCATTAAAACTATCATATCCTTGATCTTAGATGAGGATAATGATATTTAATCAATTGCAATCAAAATTGTTGGCAATCTGGAGAGAACTAAAGTCCTCACCCGTGGCATGTGAGCTCTCCACTAAATTGATTAAGCTTCAAGCTGAAAGATTCAAGGATTTATTGACTGAAAATGAACAAATATCAATAGGCATACAGGTTACAGGATCTCCGGAAGTGGGCAAGGACCGAATGAGAGCAGGGCAGATTTGTTTTATATGCCAAGAGGGCTGGTCACAGGAACATGTTTGTGGTATTAATCAAGAAAATAGTTTACAATCAGCCAAGATGATTAATATGGAGGAAGGATCAACCATCACAGGTGAAGAGTGCTCAAAGCTCTACTTTGGTGACTTAGTGGCTGAGTTTGACAAAATTATGGTTAAAGGCTGCGATAATCAGTTGGAAGCCTTTAGCGATTCATGTAACGAGGAGTCATCTGATTTATTTAGCAGCACCTCACTTATGTATAATGCTGATTTGGATGACCCTTTTGGTAGTACATCCTAGAATAACAATAATGAGAAGCATGCCTTGAAGAGTCAACTAAAGGTCAATGACGATGCCATTATTGCAGCTCTTGTACACCATGATAACACTCACCAAATTGTTGAGGACCTTTACAGGAAAGCTTAGAAGGAAAAGGGGCAAGGTGGTACAACGATGGGGTCTTATGTTGCAAATTTACAGGGGATGAAAACAACATTTGAGGATTGGAAATTAGAGTATTTGTGTTTACTTTCAGATTGCGACTACCTGTTACAGGTTGCTGAAAAATATGCTGAGTAGTTGAAGGAAAAGGAGGATGAGGTTAATAAGCTCAATAGAGAGCTTAGTGTTACTCAGGGTACTTTGGAACACACACGTATTGCTCTTCATGAAGCAAGAAATCAGATTGTTGCCTCTAGCCAGTATAGGGAACAAGACGACAAGGAAAGGACCGAATTCTTTCAGTAGGTGATTTAGGAACTTGACAGCATACAACAGACTTATGACTTGGATACCTGTCCCAAAAGATCCTTGGATCATCCAGAGTTTCTTTATGAGTTGGATAACTTTCAGGCGGTTGACAATTCCTTGTTTGAGATGGGTGCTAATTTGACATTTGATAATCCCCTTTTTGAGCTAGATGAGGAAGATATTTCCTACTTCCATGATGAGGATGAGATTGGTTGTAGGATTTGGGACCCAGGTTTAGTTACTAGAGATGAGTCTTGGCCAGCAGATTGGAGTGTAACGAGGTGAGTTCAGATGTTGAGCAGTATGGTTTCCACATCAGTGGTTCAGGATGGGCAGTTGTGTCTTATTGCATGATGGGAGACAGACTTTTCCTTGCGTTGTCTCTTACTGATGGAGAGATGTTTAGTATTGATTGCATCTCGAGACTTTTCGATTCACTCATTTTTGGTGATCGTGCCAGCCTAATCGTTTTGGATCTTGGTGTTAGTATGACTGATGCATTACTGTTTTGGGGGAGTAATGACTGGCTTCACCTTATTGGCCACATTGTATGGGATGCCTTTTGTTTTCCATTCAGCCCACCTATGAAGGACTTCCTTTTCCAATTATTGCATAGGTGTGGGATGGGTGATTGGTTTGGTACGCTTCCTTTCTTGAAGAAGGAAGCCATGTCCTGCAGTTTTGATAGTTTTCTTCTTTAGTGCAATTTCCATTTTGGGCCACAGATTAGAGGGACCGTGTCGAGGCAGCTGGACATTTTGGACTATTCGCTAATTATGGACATGGATCGACGTGATATTACAGTCAGCTGGGGAGATGGATGGCCCTTTTGTTTGTGGGATCCAGGAGGAACATCCTCGTGATGGTAATGATTCAGGGAGCTGATTGGTATGAGGTTAGGTTCCCCCCTTCATTTGACCTTAGTGGTGATTGTGACTTCAGTTGGAGTGAGGTTCTCAGTTGGATTGAGGAATTTCTCATAGATGATGGCAACACAGGGTAGGTTGATTCGAATGATTAGGCACATGGGGTGATTTGGGATCCCGACATTAGAATGATTAATGCATTGTTGGTGTGTGAATGGCTTCACAAGTTAGGTGTAATGTCCCCTTTCCGGAGAATAATTTAATGATAATAGAAATTAAATATAAGATTAAATAATTAAATAATAGAAAAACAAATTAAAATAAATATAATTATAAATAAATCTTAATAATAAATTATAATATATAATTAATTATAATAATGGAAGAATATATTGTTAATAATATTACATATAATATTATTAATAAATAAATATAATAAAAATAAAATAAATAATATTATAATTCCTAAATAAATAATAATAGATATGAAGTAATAAATAATAAATGTGATTATAATATGATAGATTATAATATATAATATATTAATAATATATATTATATAAATATCAAATATTAAAAAGATTAATAATCAACGTATCATAAATGAATAATAATATTGTATAAAACTATATTAACTATTCAGCGACTATAGAAGAGTCGCGACCTCTTCCTACGCAGTATAAGAGAAAGGGAATAGCGGCATGCTAAGGGGGAGGAAGGATACACGACATGGAGCATCAGGAACGAAGTTTCTTACAAGCGAGGGAGGACCATAGCAAACAGTTCGCAAGGGACAACGTAGACAATTGAAAAGAGTCAACACTAACAGAAGTGGCAAGCATCCATCCCGTCTGAAATAGGAATGGGAATTACGATACCTTTGAGTAGGGGACATTACAAAGAGATGGTGTGGAATATTAATAAAGAATCAATGATTAGTTTCTAGAAGCACAATAACATGACACACTTCTATTTAAGAAATCTATTCAACCATGGAGGAACATAACAGAGAATACAGTCAGCGTAGGAAGTATATGCAGAGTTGTATGGCCAAAGTCCAATCAGCATCCATTAAATTTTCAACAGTCAGAAATTAGAGAATAATTAACAAAGAGGAATCAATAAACACCATTCCTATCCTTAGCGTGGAACTTTGAGGAGATATCATTCACCGTCAATAATTCCAGATTGATACCGCGTAGGAAGTATATGCAGAGTTGTATGGCCAAAGTCCAATCAGCATCCATTAAATTTTCAACAGTCAGAAATTAGAGAATAATTAACAAAGAGGAATCAATAAACACCATTCCTATCCTTAGCGTGGAACTTTGAGGAGATATCATTCACCGTCAATAATTCCAGATTGATACCCATAGGTATCTTGCATTCATTATATCTTATAAGGTCAGTCTTCCTAAATATCAAACATTTGCATTAATCACAGTCCAAATTCATTGTATCAAGGATATTAATACCCTATTCAAATGTGACATTCAATACAAACATTTATCACATCAACAAAGAATTTCGTGTAAGCTATTGATAGAGACAAGTTTCTTAGAAGTTGGATTGTAGAATTAAGGAATTAGTCAAAACTTTAAGTAATCCCTTAGGAGGGACATTACAGTGGTATCAAAGCATGATCCTGCCATCCTGCAGGGTAAAAGATAGACAGAGAATCATCGAATAAGAGAAGATTTAAGAGAATACTTATCATTCAGTCATAAGAGAAAGGACATAATCATTCAGGATCAAACAATGAAACAATACTAATGTTTGACAAGTCTTGATTCTAAAAGAAGAAACACATATTATTGCAGTGATATCTATTTAGAGCAATACTAAAGAATGAAAGAATAAGGAACATATTCAACGAAGATATGTGATAACATAAGTATGAGAGTTATACAATAGATATATGTACAAGATTTAAAAGAGGGAATTTGTGATGAATGTTGAGATTCCTAAAGGGAATTTGGAGATCCAAGATATTTTTTTTTGTAGAGGACATTCGTGATGGATGTCGAGATTCCTAAAGGGAATCCAAAGATCCAAGATATTCTTGGTAGAGGGCATTCCTAGTAAATGTTGGCCATAGAGGGCATTCTTGATGAATGTCGGCCATAGAGGGCATTGCTAGTGAATGTTGGCCATAGAGGGCATTCTTAATGAATGTCAGCCATAGAGGGTATTCCTAGTGAATGTCGGCCACAGAGGGCATTCTTGATGAATGTCGGCCATAGAGGACACTCATAGTGAATATCAGCCATAGAGGGCATTCTTAATGAATGTTGGCCATAGAGGGCACTCCTAGTGAATATCGGCCATAGAGGGCATTCCTAGTAAATGTTGGCCATAGAGGGCATTCTTGATGAATGTCGGCCATAGAGGGCTTTTGCTAGCGAATGTCGACCATAGAGGGCATTCTTAATGAATGTCGGTCATAGAGGGCATTGCTAGTAATTGTTGGCCATAGAGGGCGTTCTTAGTGAACGTCGCCATGCTTGGTAGAGGATGTTCTTGGTGAGCATCGCCATTCTTGGCAGAGGGCGTTCTTGGTGAGCGTCACCATGCTTGGCAGAGGGCGTTCTTGGTGAGCGCCGCCATTCTTGGCAGAGAACATTCTTGGTGAACGTCAAAGCTTGATCAAAGGGGAATTCTTGGTGAGTGTCAAAACTTGAGTACGACGTTCCAGGAGAAAGCAACACTTAACAGAGGAGAACATAAGTACTATAGTACATCAAGATAAGTTCCATAATTGAATTACTCTTAGTATTTTAAATTGAATAATATGATGGAATATTTTCAAGTTGATAAATTTATATTTATGAATGTATTGCAGTTCTAACCTCAGGTTGAGATTGTCATTTCAGGATCATTGGATTCGATATCGACATAGCAAGTCACCACTCACACTGGAGGTTTGAATTGCTTGAGGACAAGCAATTTTGGGAAGGGCGCACTGTAATGTCCCCTTTCCGGAGCATAATTTAATGATAATAGAAATTAAGTATAAGATTAAATAATTAAATAATAGAAAAACAAAATAAAATAAATATAATTATAAATAAATCATAATAATAAATTATAATATATAATTAATTATAATAATGGAAGAATATATTGTTAATAATATTACATATAATATTATTAATAAATAAATATAATAATTATAAAATAAATAATATTATAATTCCTAAATAAATAATAATAGATATGAAGTAATAAATAATAAATGTGATTATAATATATATTATATTAATAATATATATTATATAAATATCAAATATTGAAAAGATTAATAATCAACGTATCATAAATGAATAATAATATTGTATAAAACTATATTAACTAGTCAACGACTATAGAAGAGTCACGACCTCTTCCTATGCAGGTATAAGAGGAAGGGAATAGCGGCATGCTAAGGGGGAGGAAGGATATATGGCATGGAGGAGCGTTAGGAACGAAGTTTCTTACAAGCGAGGGAGGACCATAGCAAACAGTTTGCAAGGGACAACGTAGACGACTGAAAAGAGTCAGCACTGACAGAAGTTGCAAGCATCCATCCCATCTGAAATAGGAATGGGAATTGCGATACCTTTGAGTAGGGGACATTACAAAGAGATGGTGTGGAATATTAATAAAGAATCAATGATTAGTTTCAAGAAGCACAATAACATGACACACTTCTATTTAAGAGATCTATTCAACCATGGAGGAACATAACAGAGAATACAGTCAGCGTAGGAAGTATATGCAGAGTTGTATGGCCAAAGTCCAATCAGCATCCATTAAATTTTCAACAGTCAGAAATTAGAGAATAATTAACAAAGAGGAATCAATAAATACCATTCCTATCCTTAACGTGGAACTTTGAGGAGATATCATTCACCATCAATAATTCCAGATTGATACCCATAGGTATCTTGCATTCATTATATCTTATAAGGTCAGTCTTCCTAAGTATCAAACATTTGCATTAATCACAGTCCAAATTCATTGTATCAAGGATATTAATACCCTATTCAAATGTGACATTCAATACAAACATTTATCACATCAACAAAGAATTTCGTGTAAGCTATTGATAGAGACAAGTTTCTTAGAAGTTGGATTGTAGAATTAAGGAATTAGTCAAAACTTTAAGTAATCCCTTAGGAGGGACATTACATCAGGACATTGTTTGTTTCAGTTTTTCACGACAGATTGGTGGAGCAGCTTCCTTGAGGTTGGTATGAGATCCAGGTATTTTGGTCACAACATGCAGATACCTATTGCTTGAGGGCAAGCAATCTTTGGGAAGGGATGATTTGTAATGTCTACTTTTTCAGGCACATTATTTCATGCTGCATCGTTAGCCATTTCATCATGGTCCGGTGGGCTAACTGAGGCTTTATAGGGATCAATGTGGTATTGGGCCCAGGTATTTCCAGTTTTAGGCCAATCAGAGCAGATTTTGCCGAGAGCTTTCCGACAAGCTATCACACATCGTCTTCCGAGTTCATTTGGTCCTCCGTTTTAATGCCAGGAGATTCCTTACTTTATTATTATGTCACTTTATGACTTAATGGTTATATTAATTTAAAGTGACTTAAAGTGAGAATATGAAAAGATAGAGAAGGGAAACTAAAGAGTCATAGCTGCAGCTTTAAAAGAAGGATTGGAGTCTCATTGGGATATGCTTAGTTTTATGAATTTATTTCTCTTGGAGAATCCAGGAAGCTTCAGCTTTCGATTTTGAAACCTAAGGACGGAAACCTTCAAGCTTTCTCGGTGGATTGGACGGAAACCCAATTCATCTTTGAGGTGGATTCACAACAGAGTTCACCATTGTATTTACAGGTTCTTGATTATCCGATCTTACTGTTGTATTCTGTATTTTAGATTGGATTGTTTGGTAGTTTCATTGTTATTGTATTGCTGTTGTATAATAGATAACATTTTTTGAGAGATTTATTGGAATATATTGCTGATTATTTCTGTTGAATCAATATTATATTGCATGCAAGTGTTTGTTTATATTTATGAGATATATTTGAGAAGTATTCGGGGGAAATATCCATTCAGGATATTACATAGCCTCAGGAGCAACCTCAACATCACTAGGTAGCTTGTGATCATCATCATCAACTGCAAGTGCATCATGGTGGGTAATCGAATCTTCCAACTCTGCACTCTCTGGTTCAACATCCCAATGCTTTGCCTCCCCTTTTTTGTAGGCATTGTCTTTGAGTGTTACGAGCCTCAAGTTTGAATGTACATAGGCCAAGTCTTCCGCCTTCTTGGAATGTAGTCTATTGCATTTTATTGAGTGGATGGAGTATTTGCTCCAGTTCCTTTTGGATGATGATGAACTAATAATCTATCAAGATTTTCAAATTTGAAATTAGAGAGCTAAGAGTTTTGAATAAAAATTCAATATTCATCAACAAGAATTTAGAAATAAGAATCTTAAGAGGCAAGAACTTGTGATAAAATTTTGATGGCAACAGGTCGTAAGTGCTGGTACATTTCTCCATGGAAGTACCACCATTTATGAGCATCAACATTGTTCTTGTCTTCTAAAGCCTCATGACCAAAATCATCGGTGCTTGCGAAACTCATGAATTTAGACCTCACCATTGGCCGTATGTGATCGGGATAGAGTCTACAAAGGGCTGCGTTGTACCCATGAGCAATTTCAGGATCCCTATATCAAGATCTCTATATCAAGATTTCTGTATGGGGCAATTCTAGTGGTACTCTCCTTGAGGACTGACTGACTATAGTACGCGGGGCTCAATGCAAAGGCAAGGAGATACAAAGGGGTATTCATTTTGTTCTATCTCTCCACCATGTTTTTTTGTAGTTCCTTGAAGAATGTTTCTTCAAGATCTCGCTCCTCATTTATGATCTTTTTAATATCCTCAATCATAGAGTCTATGCCATCATATACCTCACCCAAGCAAGGCCTATCTATGTTAGTGTATTGGATCATACTCAATATAGGCTCAATGAACCTCAGGAGGTACTCAACACAATCCCACCAAGAGTCATCTAGTATCATTACCTTAGGCAGCTGCCCTTGTACTACTAGACTGCTTCCATATGCTCCAATTAGCACTAATTACCATTCTAGACAATGCCTCTTTAACCTTCACAAGGCGTCTCAAAACAATAGTGTTGGAGGCAAAATGGGTCTCAGCAACCTATTTTAAAATCAAAACAATAGTAAATTAAAATCAAAATTTAAAAACATAGAAAGTTTTCTAAACTAAAGTCTAAAACATATTTAAATTTTAAATAATTTAACTTACCTTTAAGAGATCCAATCTTGAGAATTGTCTAAATATGGCTTACGTCATATGGTGGTTTGTGACGAACATTTAGATCTCTTGTGCATCTTCATACATTTTTTATCCACTCAATTTTATTGCCAATTTTTTGTAGCATTAGGTTGAGTGAGTGGACAACACAAGGTGTCCAAAAAATATGTTTGAAGCTCTCCTCGACCAATGACCTGGCAGCCCTACAATTTTTGGCATTGTCCATTATTACTTGAACAACATTTTGAGGGCCAACTTGCTCAATGGATTGGATGAGAATGTTTGCAATGAATGGATCGTCCTTCACCTCCCCTTCACAATCCACAACTCTCAAAAACATTGCACCTCTTGTAGAAACTGCAATAACATTGACCAAAGGGTGATTTCTTGCATCTTTCCATCCATTGGATACTATGGACACACCTGTTTCGATCCATGAATCCTTGATGGGTTGCATGGAGGCTTTTACATGGTTCGCATCTCTGTCAATAAAGTGGTGCACACCTTCTCATAACTTGGTCCCTTGAAACCCCTTGGAGCCTCATTAATTTATCTCACCTTTTTTTGCCAATATGGTGAGTGAACAAATGCCAATCCATTTGCATAGATGCATCTCGATGTGTCTTGCTCGACAATGTCTCTAGCTTCATTTTGAAATGACATTTCCAAGGGCCCCTTTGCTCTCTTATTTGTCAACGGTTCTTGAGGATCACGCAAGAATGGATGACCCTCTGCGGGTTGTTTATTGGAAGTGGAAATTGAAGCCATAGATGTTTTTTTAGTTTTACTTCTAGACTTTTGCAAAGGATGAGCATGTGCATTCCTAGTTGCTTCTTCTGCTTGTTTTTGCTCTTGAATATATTTGTTCACAATATGGTTTGCAAGAAGGGTTTTAGGTAGTACCCCATTGACTCTTGGCTTCCCTGTACAAAACTTAATGCCTTTTTGAGGGATAAAGAACAAATGTGCTTTCACTCTACCATAAGAGTTACTATATTCCTCTTTGCAATGGCTGCAAATCCAAACATAACCTCCTCCACCTAACATTTGCTGAACCATTTCCACATATTTCCATAGTGGAGAGCATGGGTTTGTTTTGAACCGGGAGTTCTTGGTGCTGGAAACACTTGCCACTCTATGAATCTACAAACAACATACAAAGCCACAAACCAAAATGAAAAAATAAAATAAAACTAGAGAGCTCATTTCATTTTGTAACAAAAATGTAAAAAAAACTTTTAAAAACAAACAAAATAAACAAAACCCTACCTCTTTTGTTGAAATCTCTACCTCTTTTGTTGAAATCTTCCTCTTCAATGTCTTTGAGGAGTTGTCCAGACTTGCAACCATGTAGGAATAGCTCACAAACAAGCTTCGAGCATGCAACAATCACGGTCAACACTCCTTGAGCAATGGCAACCAAACAAGAAATTTAGCAATGGAGGCAAGAAGTTCTCTTTCATCTACAAATGCACAAATGACATATAAAAAAACCTATTTGGCCTTTTTAGTGGTCACTTTTAGGGTTGGAGGGTCGAATAGACCAAATTAGGCAAAAATAACTTTTAAAGTAAAAAATAATTGTTTTTAGACCAAATTTGGCCTGGGTTTGTCCGCTGGAAATCGAATTCACTGCAAATTCTTCCAAATTCCTCTTGGGTCCGTTAGGATTTGCAACGAAATTTGGTAACTGTGGCCGAATTAGCAACAAAATTTGGTGACTGTGTCCGAATTAGTAACGAATTTGACAGGGACCCAAATTTGGATAGAATCAAACCTAACTTTGAGGGGTTTGGGAGCGACTCTGGTAACATAGATTAACACGCCTCCCCATCCTTGCTCAAGATTCTATTGAAACAAATGCTTCTTGACCATTTGACACAACATATGACAGAAAAAGCTAACCTATATCCTTGAAGGAAAAGAACTTTCTAAGGGAACAATTTTTTGTCAAAAGTACTGCCTAGTGTATTTGCACTTTGAGTCTATTAAACCCCTGACATTCCCATAAGATGGAGATCATGAAAAATGAGAATCCAGAGACATTTCCTTGGTGTCCAACCCTTGTAAAGTTAAAAAAGTTAATTCTACCTAAATTGACTCTGGTTTTGTGGAGAAATCTCTCTATATTGCAGATTGCATTTTTAGGAACAAATTCCTCTTTTTCTTGTTAGTATTTTTCAGATTCTACCTAGGAATGAAACAATCTAGAGAGATCTAACAAAACTAAGCTCAGGAAGAAGAAAAGTAAACTTCAATTATGGTTAGATCATACCCAGTTATGATGTCCAGATTTACTCTTGATTTAGCCCACCTAGGGCTAGACTTCTAGCAGTTCGAAAGCCTTGAAATCAGTCTGAATTACATCTTGCATTCACTCTGAGATTGATATCCAATCTGTACTACATGCTTCAGACTGAGACTGCCCTAGCTGGTAGATTAATTCACTGTATTGATGTTCCTATTTGCTCCTTAATATATAGCTGAACTGCTATATAAAATGCTGAGGAAGTTTGTCATTTTGTAGGGCATTATTCTGCCCTAGTTCGCCATCTATAGGGCAGCAGTCAAAGTTTTTCCCTAGGTCTGCTCCAAATTCGGTTTGCCCTAGGTTTGCTCCAAATGGTTTTCCCTAGGTCTACTCCAAATTCGGTTTGCCCTAGGTTTGCTCCAAATGGTTTGCCCTAGGTCTGCTCCAAAATTCGGTTTGCCCTAGGTCTGCTCCAAATGGTTTGCCCTAGGTTTGCTCCAAAGTCGCTGCTATCTCCATAACTTTTCTGTTCGCAAATCAGATCTTGGGGAGAGAAGACACACTATGTTTTTGGTGCTTCTCTCCCTTTGATCGAATCACCTTATATATGCTGTGAAACCACCAATAAAGGGGGCTGACTTGGTCCATTTAAAACCAATTAAATATAAAGGCCAAGAGGCTGACCATGGGCCCACAATTTATTCAACATATATAATGATTTAGATAAACAATAAATAATAAAAATAACTAATATTATTATTATTTATCATATCGAATCAAGCAAGAGGATGTTTGCCGTGAAGGCCATAAAACTTAACATTTCCAACTCTTGAGGAGGGGTACAAGAGAGCCTATTACCCTTTTGATGGAGAAGAGGTTTGAACCACAAAGTTTGTAGTGGAAAAAAAACAACAGGTAGTGGAATTCTAGACTAATGGGACTTACCTTTTTGAAGGCTTGGTAGGACCAGGTAGGTTCTGCTTCAGCCACCACCATATGCTTGACTTTGTCATTGCCATTAGGGTGAAAATGGGCCATAGGATTTGAGGGTTTCAAAGTTGTACTATTTCCTACATTATTGGATTGAGAGCTTTTTTGGGCTTGTTGCCACAACCTTTGCAACTACCACCATTAATCCAACTGTCGTCATTCTTAACTTGAGACGTTCCACTTGTGGACTTGGAGATTGGTGTTTGATTTATGTTCAAGGGATTGACACCTGAAACAAATGTTAAGAAAATTGGTATCCAAAATGGGTTGCAGAGGATGCATATCACCAATCCATATATTAACAGTTTCCTTAAGATCTTGAGAGGTCTATTTTCATGTAGACCTTGCACTGTGGTCAGGTCGAATAAAACTTGTGTGGTATAACACAGACTGCCCTCATGAATGAGGCAATATGCTTTAGAAATGACTAGTAGGGGACAGCTAGACCAGGGAATTCAACCTTCACGACCACCTTAAGGGCCTAATGGTCAAACATAATAAAACCCCTAGTCCAAGGGGAGAAGACTAAAAGTGAGTTATGGACATAGCAAGGGCCATGGTGAAGGATGATGGCCATGTGGTTAGTTTTCACAAAGTGAAAGAAGAAAAACCCTTTGGTTAAATTTTCGATTGCATCAAATTTAACACCAAGGGGGCCCAAGAGGTATTCAACTAGCTTTTTAGAGTGCTTTTAGATAGAATCTGTCCAACAGAATAACCTATAAGAGAAAATTGCTCCAACCACTTGTATGCATTTTCAAAAATTGAAATTGGAAGAACATAGGGGTAGTTTGAGAACCCCTACCTCGTGGAAAACTTTTGGAACAAACTTGTGAGGTTTATTTGCAAGCAAAGCCATTAATTTCACCAATCCCAATTTCTTCAGCATTATCAGTTGAAGGGAAAAGTTTAGGTGCCAGAATAAAGCAAGCTAAATACCCAAATGGAAAGAACTTTCCACATCAAGTGTAGGAAATATAAATATTTTAGACTACAAATATTGGAGAGGCATGATTGAAGAAAACTTAGCAAGGGAACATGCATCAAGCCAAACCAGCCTCTCTTACTCATGCTCTCTGTAGGACTCTAACGACTGTCACAACTAAATAGAGGTTTCTTATTCAATGATGAATTTGAAACTGCTTTTAGAAATTAAAATGATTTGTAATTTCTGGCCTCTGATGAAGGTTAAAATTTAATGATTCTAGGATATGTATAAAAAATCTGAAACGACTCTTATTCCCGAAACATGTAATCTTGGGGTTCATGGGTTTGTGATTGTGCAAGGTAAATATGTGAACTTGAGTATCAGATGAAGGCCTCCAAACTTGGAAATGTAGTTGGGGTGAGTTTTTAAAATTAATGTAAAAGAAAAATTTCTAAAATTGAAAGTTATGTTCCTTTGTGTTATTGCAGATAAGGTAAAAGTTAAAACATTAGCAAGTCCCATTGTTAAACTCAATGGCTCAACTTATACCTAAAATCTGTAAAATATTGATTGACAAAATCATTGGCATCTGCTTTTAGATATTCAATATTGGATTTATCAAGGCATCATATTTTAAGTGACATGAACACATTTACAAAGTATAGGAGTTGTCAGTAATACAAATTAGGAAATAAGAGAAGTATCTACTTGTCAACAATAGAACAGGGGAGAAAACCTTAGAAGATCACCAAAATGGTTCCCAATACCTTCTTTGGGGAAAAAAACATAGCCACTAATAGCAAGGAAAAAAGCACATGGAATTACAGAAATATGGGTGACACATAGAAGTGACATTTTTTTGTATTTGTTTTCCTTTTTTTGAATAATTCACAAGTGTTTCTATTATCAAAAATATGGGAGAAAAGAATTTGCACGAATACAATGAACACCAAATAATACAAAGTCAAAAAACAGATAGAGAAGCAAAACAGTTTGTTACTTAAACCAATAAGCAATTCTTGTGATCATTGTTTTTTATTATTTCATTGACACCTTATTTCATGCCATCCCGAGTTCCAGCTGTAACCTTCTCATCTCAATTGCCATAACAAGAAAGTTACACTCCCTCATGGAAGATAGATGGCTCTTCTGCAAATTTGATTACATATTTTATTGTTTGGAATTCATTAGTGACATTAGGCATATGGCTGGTGTTTTTTGGTTTTCAATTCTTGTTAATAGAATTACCAGAAGGCATTGATTTGATTTGATGTTATCCCTGTAAATGAACAAACATTAATTTTGCATGTCTTCTCTCTTGATTCTTCCCATTTCTTAGTAAGGTGTTTTGGTTTTTGAAGGCTGCTGGTGTTCTTGCTCAAATTGAAAAGGCTAACCGCAAGCGACAGGGTATTGAGGTGGGTAGGTTCATTAAGTTTTTTTTTTCTTTCGAGTGACGAAAGAACTGCTGTACTCATATTTGGTTGGCTTTCTTACATTGATTTGTACATTATTACTTTTTCTATAAACTGCTGAAGTCTGGGATGCGATTATATTTGTTTTTCTTTAGTGGAGCACAGAGGAGGAGGAAGAATTCAAAGCACAGGTGGTAGAAAGTTATGAAAGAGAAGGAAATGCGTACTATGCAACTGCAAGACTATGGGATGATGGCATAATTGATCCTGCTGATACAAGAAAGGTTTTGGGTTTGGCTTTGACTGCTACAAAGCAAGAGACTCCAACAAGAACAACTTATGGAGTTTTCAGGATGTAAATTAGAAATCTTTGATAGAGATACTCCGAATGATGTCAAGGCATCAATAAAACATGTTATCTTTAACGAATTTGAAAGAGTAATCAAGCTCTTGGAAATTTTCTTAATGAAATTTCATAAATGGGTGGTTGTGAGAAACGAGGTACAAGGGCTGCAGTCAAATACAAATACTTGTATTCTTTTGAAAAGTTTACAAACAGAAGACACGTACATTGTCATTATTTGTTCACAAACCACTATCATTAGTGGCTGTCTGTCCTTTTTCTACCACCAATTTGAATAAATTATAAGTGTATATGTACACTGAAAAATCAATACATGTATGTCATGTGCTAGCTTAATGGAAAATATTCAACCCTGCTGCTTCAGACAGGGTATCAAGGCAGTAAATATGGAAGATCTCTAATAAGTCCATGCTTCATGCATCAGGGCAGTGAATACATTGTTCTCTCCTTTCTTTAAATGGTATGGAGGACTTTGTTTGACCATTGTCATGCAAGGTAAGAAGCGTGGAGCAATTTCCTCGACTTGTCTGTAACAAGATATATTAGCCTATTCCACATCTCTTGAGAATCCAAAAGACAATTTTTTGTGGCAGATGTGACCACACCATTTAATTCACTAGAGGAGGGACCATTCAACCTAGTAAGTTAAATACATTGGAGGCAAAGGTGATAACTAGTTAGAGAAATGCAATCAGAAATAAATCCAAGCTACTTCTTTTGGGTCTTTGAATAGTGTAAAATGATCTAGTGTTACCCAAGAATGTGTACCCAGCATAATTTGACCCCTTCCGGAAATAGGGATGTCTTGAAAACTCGGAAACTCGAAAACATGTTCCCTACCTGTCCCATAGTATTAATGTTTGAATTTTGATAATTTGTTTGGCTTTGACTCTCATGAACTCTCAATTTAAATTATTTAGCACAAAAGTTATATGTTAATGTTAAGGTTCCATAATGTATATTAGCATGTTTTATCCATGTTTTCATATGAATATTTAAAAAATTCCCCCTTTTTTTTATATAGCCGTCCTCTCTGTCTTCCCTTTCATCCCTTAAAATGGTAGAAAAAAAAAGAAAATCCATCCCAAAAACTCATTTCCCTGTCCCCGTCTTGGAAACTGGGGTAACACAGAAATAAGAGTTACACTATATGGTGAGTCTTGGAGGCAAAATGTAATACCCTTCTTTATGACGGTGTTTTGATTTTGTATGCATTTTGCCATTTTGTCTTGATATATTGTTTAATTAATTGGATTTAATAAATGAGTAGATTATTCTTATTTTATTAATGTTGATTAAAATATATTTTATATTATAACGATAGATTAATATTAATAATATTGATTTAATATAAACTAATTATAGATTAAATTGGGTTGAAAGATAATATTAATAATTGTTAGTTATTATTAATGTTAATCAGTTGATATTAATTAATTACTTAACAATGTTCTGGATAAAAACAACAGCCAAAAACAAGGGGGCTGACCCATTACAAAAACAAGCCCCACCACAGAAAAAACAGGCCATCAACAGCACATTGTCAGCACAAAAGGTGCTGAAAAGAAAAACACAAAGCACAAAGGCTTTTGCCCAACCAAACTGGGCCAAAACTCACACCGCAAGAGAGGACAGGCGAGAGTTCTTCCTATGCTATTGGACAATTGTCCAGGCAATACTATCCTTAGGTTGCCCACGAAGGATATTCCACTAGGGCAGCTGCCAACACAGCGGTCAGAGTGCTGTAGAGGCTGAGCAACGTTAATAGAAGTTTGGTGAAGAGCAGATGCAGAAGAAGAGGGAGCGGCTATACCCCCCTGGCCAGAAGACAGCATTTATAAGGAGGAACAACAAGGGTTGCATCAGGGGCAAGATGTGAAGGAGCCACAGAAGACTGGACACAATCTGCAATAGGAGCTTCAACAAGATTCTCCGCAGGGGTTTCAGCTTCATCAGCAATCTGAGAGTCCTAGAGGACTCTGACTGAAAGAGAGTCAGCAACACGGACAGTCAGGTGATCATTACTTGCATCCTTCATTAGTTAACAATGTTACTTAGGGATTAGATGTTTCATTTATATTAATTGATCTAATAGTTAATAGCTAATTTAATGTTAATATTAAGTAAAAGTTTTGTGGGAATTAAAATGGAAATTAAGTAATTAATTTAACATTTGTTTGGTTCTCCCGTGTAACCATTTGTTAGCCTCATTAAGGGAAATGAAGAGTTTTCTTGAGGGTCTTTTATAAAGTTTTAGTTTTTTGTTTTTGTTTCTGTTTGGTGGGAAGTCATTCATTCATTCTTAATTTGAGAATTTGGGGGAAAATTTTTAGGGAAATTCTGGTGTGAATTTGCGGAAGAACGAATTTGGAAGAAACATAGGAGAAGCGATTATTGAAGCTATGTGGATTTCTTGTCGAGGTATGGTTTAGAATTTTAATTATTGTTTGGGTTTCTCTTGGGCGTTTTATCCATGCCAAACTTTGTGATAAACCCTAAACAGAGCCGTGCTCCCCATGTGTGTGATATCTGCAAACTTCAGCTCCATGCCCATAGTTGTTTAGCTTCCAAGAATTGGCGTAGTGTTGAGCTTTCTTTTGAGTGTTTCTGTTTTGTGCAGTGCCATAAGGGCCACTTCATAGCTTTGATAATGGTCAACATCTATGTTTCTTTCCATAGACGTTTACCATTCTTGTATTAGCATAATTTCTTTGTTTATAGCTTGTTATGGTTATGCTAGAATGGTTGTGTTCGCTATGAGGCATTAGAGTTTCTCCTTAACTTATTTGCAACTTGAAGCCACGTTTTTTTTTTGTCTCTTCTTACCATAGACGAGATCTTCTTAACTTGCAAATCTGTTCATAAAGCTCATGTTATTCTTTTTGTTTGCCATGCATTAGCATCATGGGGATCACATTTCTTGTCATGGTCTCTTTGTTCTTTGGCTGCATTATATGTATATATAGTGGCATCAATCTGTATAAAAGTTTCAACTTACTATTTATGGGGCTGTGTGTAGTGCTTTGTCCTCTGTGTGTTTTTCCTTGAGGTGTTGGCTATGTAACTAGTGTGTTGTACCTGTTCCTTTTATGGGCATTGTTCCTGGTAAAGTTCTATTTGTTGTGTTCAATGTGTAAGATGCTTTCGTACTCCTTTGTTTTTTGTATTGTTTCCTTCAATTTCACACTACTGAGAGGGATCATTTATTTGTATGATATCTGTGGATCACTTGTCATTGGTGTATCTAACTGTCATTGATGTTTCCCTGGTTCTTTTTTTGTAACCATTGCAAGAAATAGGTATGGTTTGCTATTTGTGGCGATAGAATTTCTCTTGCCTTTGATGCAACTTTTGATTGCTAGCGTATTTAGCCTTAAGAAACCGTTCCTTGAATGAGGATTAATACTTGGCAGTTTGCTCAATAGTTTTCTATCCTCTGCCAAGGTCTTTTGTAGTTTATATTTTTCTGCTAACTGTTCTTTGATGCTTTTACCAGAGTCTTGGGCATTTTTGTGAATTTTCATCTGTCTTTGGTAATCATTGAATGTGCCATTTGGATTTTTGTTTTGGGGTTTGCATCTATATTGACTACATGTTTACATTTGGAACTTTTTATCATTTGTGTGACTTTTGTACTTTTCATTAGTGTGTTAAAAGTATTTATAGTATTTATATTATTGGTATAAATGGTTGTAAAATAATCATGTAATTAGTTATTAAGAAGATTCTTTTAAATAAGTTAATCTAATGTAAAGACGTTATATATAGATTTTATGATTTTATGAGCAATGCAAATTAGGTATATAATAGATAAGATGTTTAAAATCTTCTATATAATTGCACTTATAAATGGTTGCCAAATAGTTATTTTTTTTAAAAAAAGATAATGAATCATTATAAGGTATATAATCTTAACAATGGAATATGAATACCTATGTTCCTTTTCTTCTGTGATTGCGATCATTGCATCATGGGACCTTTATATGTGGAGGCGTTGGTACCTTGTATTGTAAAGGTAATATATTGGTTATGATAGTCATGCAGATGTTTTAGTAAGTTTGTTAATTCATGGCTTGTGGGCCTTACATTTGTAGATATGTTCCTAGTATCTATGTGTGTCCTACTTTGGATGGTGTATGTATTGAATAAGTGAACTATTAGTATTATTATCATGAATGCTGCAATAAGTAATTCTCTATGTTTATAAGATATACATTCATAATTATGGCCTTTTGATGTTCTTCAAGATGACGACTGTGTTGGTGAATTTCTTTATGATGGTAGATGTGTTTCTAGGGTTTGGGTGTTTGGATTTCCTTACGATGATTAGAGGTGAGGGATGCTCTGTGTTCTCAGTTTTGATGAGGTGTTATTTTTGTGGGGGTTCTTTGGTTTTTATTGTTTGGCGTATTCATGCAATGAGGTTTCATGGTATCATTGAGTTTCGATTTTTCTTGTGAGGTTTCTTATTTATACATTGATGATGTGCTTTTTTGGTGTTTGAGGATTTGTTTTTTTCTATTTGATGATATGGATCCACTAAATTATTTTATGTTAAGAGTTTGGATGTAATGGAGATTTGATTTTGATGGAACTTGGGAGAGTTCCTATGGAATCTTTACCATGACAGGCATATGATGTTTTTGTTGATGTTCTTTTTATACATTGACATTTGTGGATCACGTTGATGATTATTATTCTCTCGTGATTTCATTTTTGTTAGGGGGGGTTTTCCAGGAGCATTGCTAGGAGAGTGGCTTGCAATGGGGGTCGGGGCCCTAAGTGGTTTCAAGGGTAACCCATTGTGGAGTTGTAATCAAGTGATAACACAATTAAATGAACTGGGTTGAGTTATACATTAATCAAGATAATTTTTTTTCCTCGCCCATGGCCATGAGAAATCTTGTGTGAACCATGGATGGGTTGAAGAAGGCCAAGTTGCCTATGTGGTGTTAAGCTAACAAATCAACTTTATTCTCCTCATGAAATCTTGTTAGTTCCACATGAGCTCTCACTTGGGGTCTGAGGTTCTAGGAGAGGCTACCAAGGTAACCCAAAATTGTGGGAAACTATGTGATGACACTTTTTGACATGTGTCTTAGAATTTCCTTAGTCAACTTTGTGATTCGCCTCTCGTATCCCTGTTGGTATCTCGTATGTATTCCTTGTATTCCTCGTGCGTTCCTTATGTCATGCTTTTCTTTTTCTTGTTATGTTTATATTTTGGTGTTGTAGCATTGTCTTGTGTTTGTTTGTGTGGTGTGGGGGCTTTGTGTCCATCTCTTAGCTCTGAGGGGTGGGCCTCAAGGTTCCATGTAGTTGGGTGGTAAATATTTTTCTCCATTGAGGTTCGTTGATTGGTTGGTGAGCATATTGGATGAATTTTGCATCTTCGTCATTCTTCATTACAGTTGCATTCTTCTTGACTTCTGTGGACATTTGTATTATGATATGTATCATGGATTATTGGCAATGTAATTGTATACTCTTTGTAGAGAAGAATGTAAATGTAACTGTATCATGTGATCATGATTTATTGAACTGTAATATGTAAGTTAGATACACTAGTACAAAAACATCAATATGCGACTAAATAAACTACTAAAAATTGCATATAAATGACTAAACTTAGTCATGTGACTATTAGTAGTTTATTGTTGGTCATTTATTTAGTCATATGATTTGACCAAATCTATGACTAAACTATTTTAGTCATGGTAGTGATTTATTTAGTCATTAATTTACTCATATATTTTATTTATTAATTTAGTCATATATTTAGTTGTTAATTTAGTCATATTAAGGTACAATGAAATCGAACCACCATCTTCCTACTTGTACAATAGGTGCTCTTCCATTGAGCTAGCACACTTTAAAGAATAACTATATAATGTATCCTATGTTAGCCTATATACATACGTTTCTACAAAATACAAAATCAAGTATTTGATGAAAATGAATCAATAACTAATGACAACTCATCACTATCTAAAGGAACAAAGATTAAAATGACTATAATTCACTACTTTCAAGAAGGGTGTTATTGTTTCTTGAGATCAATTTGTAGACTTTGCTAAAACCTTTAAGGTTGAGGGATGGAGAAGCAAAAGAATACATACTTTATCATGCCCCCAGTTACATTGCCTCTCACAAGATCTTGCTAGGTCTTAAACAAATCTTGAATCAATTCTTCCTCATGTGATTGAGCACAAACTAAACCTATATACTTTGTGACTTTATGTCGATCTTGTGAAGCAACAACCTGAAGACAAATCCACTATTAGTTTCATTACAATCCATTACAAAGAATAAATTGTCCATACCACCAGCTATCAATAAATGCCTAAACTACAACACATGCCTACAAAAAAATTCATCTACTCTAATTTTGACAACATATAAATATTTTATTCCAAAACTTTGGCCTGAAAATAACAAGCGAGCTCAAATTCAAAATATCAAAATATAAACATGAAGTATCAATTCCATGTGGTAGAGGTCGGTCCTTCCATTCTAGAAGACAAACTTCAATGAACTTTTAATGCATGTTATACTTGTCAGAATTAAAATCGACTTCTACATCATGGAGGCAAAGGCCTAGGAAACATCATCATGCAAGCCTTTGTTAATAGGTACAAACTTGAAGAGCATGCAATGCAAAAGGCTTTTGGAATGACTCCTCATATATTTAGATTTAGCCTTAATGATGGAATAATCAAGAACTTGTGATACTTGTTATACCTGTTAGAATTAAAACACACTTCTACATCTGGAAGGCAAAGGCCTGGGCAACATCATCACGCAAGCCTTTATCAATAGGTCTAAACTCGAAGAACATATAAAGCAAGAGGCTTTTTGAATGGTTCTTAATATATCTAGATGTGATCTTAATGATGATAATGTTAACACACAAGAACCAAACATGCCTACTCCAAAATTTTGCATTGACAACCTTTGTAGTAGGTTTCAAGCATAAAATAAATAGAAATGTGGCTTAAAATTGTTGTCTAATTGCATTTTAGTGGGTTATTTTGTCCTTAAATCCTTGTATGACAATATAGTCTGTATGCATTGGTATATGGTTGTAATGTTTTTGAATGACCCTTCAATCAAGTCATTTAAAAACATGCTGAATTCTTATAGCTATCATTCTCTTGCCCAAAAGAGAAATTCTTACGTGACATGACATAAAGCCTCTATCCTACATTTCATGAGGGATATGCTTCAAAACATGATTCAATAGCATCTAGAATACCAACTTTCCTATTTAGGTGTGACAAGTAGATGTAGCTCTTTCGGCCAAGATGGACTACTTATTGCAGCACATTTTCCTAACATCATATCAAGTTGGTTACAACTTGTGAGCACTCCAATTAAGTCACCATTCTTCAATGCCATCTATGCCATTTATTATTGATAAGATGATCTAATATAAGACCAAGATTTGACTAGCTCCAGCAATTGGCCTCCCTTAAAGCTCAATAGTATTTATACAATTCTTTTGGTTACCGAACATCTGTGAGCTTGGTGAGAAGTACTAGACTTAATAACTCAAATGATAATCTTTCTCCTTCATTCCTGAAAATAGAGACATTATCCTAAAACAATAGAATACATCAAGAACTGGCAAAACTACAACCTGAAGGAGAATTTGCCCCTGCAACTCTTCATCATTTTCTACTTTCCCATTCTCATCTATAGGATTTCTCCACTAGTATGTGTGGCTATTGGCTCGTCAATAAATCCATTATAATTTTGACTCGACTTATTTGTCGATGATGTAGATTATTGGCTCAATAAAAGGTTACCCTCTTGCAGTGCCTTGTTTTCAGACTCCTATAGTATAGAGAGGTTATCCAGAACATGAAATGACAAAAAAGACCAAATAAGAATTACAAAAATTAAGAACTTACAATGAGAATATATTGAACAGATACCCTTGAATAATATGAGGCACTAGAGTAGATTAAATAGAGAATGAGCAACAACTATGTAGATTCAAGAATGAGGGTCTCATGCAAAGTATTATTACTTAAGAATAACACGCTATGTAAAATTTTAGAATGTTTAATGCCATTTTCCATCTATTCGAGTGTTTTGCATAGAAATAGAATTGATAATTGAGATTCAAACCTTCACTTGCAGCTATTCTTGGAGTATATGGTTGTCAACAAACTTTATCTGCACCCATGTGTAACCTCAACATGAATTAAAACTTCCTTTTTATAAGAAAGAAAAAGACTTGTACAATAAAAATCAAGATGTTTTGGTGTAACTGTTCATAGTAATACATAAGAAAGGAACAAATTGCAATGACCTCAAAATAGTGGATTTGTACTTTGAATGGAAGTAGACTCTAGCATATATCAGGTCAATACTATAAAAATTAAGATGTTTGATTCACCTCTAACTCAAATGCTTTTTCATTGTATTGGCTACTTAACTTTGCAATTGTCTCCATACCAAAATTCTTATGGGGGTTGTTAAAAAAGAACAACCAAATTAAAGGGTATATAGTATATACTATATGTAGGAATTCTGTAGCAAATAGATATGAAAAACATGCCTCCAAATACTGAAAAACAATAAAATAGATTACTTGTTGCATTTTCAATTGGTGATGCATTATTTGTCGTTGCTATGCTACTCATTATTCACTGCTCCAAAATTTTCATTTGTAGGTTCTTCTCTTCAATATCATTTTCTTGTTTTTGCATTTGTACCTTATAACAAATGAATAATTAGTGCATGAGTACAAAACGTTAAAACCTTTTAGAAACTATAGAAGCATACTTGAAGCTTTTCCTCTGGATTGTTTGCAGCCTATTCAAAGAGACATTTGAGTGAGCTCATACCAAAAGCAACATCACCAACCAGCATTTTTACTTGATCTATGAGAAGATCCATTTCATCCACCATGGTTGTGCCAGTTTGCACTCAAACGGGCAAGATATTCATGTGCTTGATAGAAATTTAAGTCAATTTGTCTTAGCAAACACATCCACCAATGCAACATTTACAACTTGAAACCTTCAAGTTGATGTACAGCTAAATGAAAAAAAGTACAAGGAAAAGAAAATAATAATCAAAAGATAACTTTATATTAAGTCCACATATGTTTTCTAGAGAAAAGCCAAATCATGAATGTACACATAGCTATCAAATAAAATCTTGAGCTAGTATCTCAAAACTAGTGACACATATATCAAACTTCCTTGGTACCCACATATTTTCGCGGATATTTGCTTGCATTATTTAGGAAGGCCAAACATCATTAGAAACTACTTCACAATCCATTAAAAAGGAAATATGTTAAAAATAGGCTTCTAAATTCATCAGTATATACACACCCTTTCTTCTTGGCTTCCACTAGTGTCACTGGTAACCTAGGCTTGCACTATATCCTTTGGACACACTAGTGTTAGTGACAACCCAACCTTGCACTATTATCCTCAAATTGTGCATCTATCCAAGCCATTCAACAAGCCAATAGTATGGTATGATCACATAGACATCATAAACACATTTGAGTATACAAAAGACCTTAGGAACATCTAAGGAATATAAAAATTCCAAAATGAACTAGGGGACAAAGTATGCAAGATACTCCACTCTAGACACCACACACCATTGACATGTGCAAGGTGAGGATGAGATGGAGACAAACAACTTGACAACAACCTAAATTACTACCCTAAGCTCAACACAAAAGTGCTAATAAATATTGCTACATATTTTTCCCCTCTAGGTCAAAATATTCCATCATAAGGTCCTAGGTCCTATTAGGGGGGTTTCATGTTGTTCTTGAGGGTCCCAGTGATTTAAAATCCTACTTCCTTTACCCTTTTTATTCATATGTCACTTAAATAAAAAGGGGGTATTAATGTATTATTTTGTTGAAATCTTGCAAGAAGCATTTTTAAGTCAAAACTCATTTTGAGAGGGGAAGTAGATCAAGGCATCTTTTGTTTAACTCAAACCCCAAGAATCTAAACTCAAGTTTGTTGTTGAGAGTAAACAATTGGAACCCTAACATGCATATTCATGAGCAAGAACAAGTTTTCTTCAAGCAAAAATGGTGGCCAAATAGAAATGGAAACAACAGAAAGGATGAGAAAATACCGTGCGTGCATCCTTGAGGTATCTTGGAATTTTGCATGCAACAATACTTTCATTCATGAAAACTAGTTCTATTGTGAAGGGGCATATCATTAAAGGAGAATGCAGAATCCAAAGCATCAGTTTGCATCTAAATGGATATCACCTTTATATGGAGAGCATATTATTTCAAAAGAAGTGGTAGTGCATGGTTAAAGAATAGAAAGTTCTAAATGCATATACAAGGCAAATCTGAAAGATATAACAGTGTTCTATGAGGATGAAACATCAATGCATGGATAAAAATATAATAGATCTAGAGTTGGATCCGTATACAGAGAAAGGTTCATGAACATTGTAGTGAATGATCCATTGTTTAGAGGTAATTTCCACTACTTCAGGAGCTTTTCATTGTTATATCAGGGATTTTCTCCATTTTAAAGAGTGATTAGCTATTCTTGAGATGATCTTTCATTGTTTGGAAAGAGATATGATGATTGTAGGTAATATTCATTGATATCTTAATCACTGCAATCATTGATTTGAAAAGAAAATGCCTTCATTCATTGTTTGAGTGAGGATTGCCAATGTCATAGGGGTTTCTTTTATGACTCTTCTAGGAGAAGCATACTGTTCAAGGGAGATAAATATTATTTCACAAAGATTTACCAAGGGTTCTATCAAATATATTCAATGTTCTTTACATCAAAGATCATACATTTCTTAGAAATGCTCATCCAAAGTTTTGTGTGATCATTTTCACTATCTTGAAAGTCATTTTTTGGTCCCATAACTTATTCACTATGTTCTTGAAAGAGATTACGCATTGTTTATAAGAAGTTCATCTACTCTTTCAGAGGTCTTCAACAGTTGTTTCAAGTGGGAAATGCATGCACAATAATATAATGTATGGAAGAGCAGTGGTCAAAATGCATCCCAAGACAGTGGAAACAATACCATTAAGGTAGTGAAGATCATGATAGTTAAAAGTAGTGGCATGAGTTTAGTAAAGAGCAGTGATTTCCACTATGATAATGACATCAATGTTCAAAGGCATTGTGTTTGAAAGGAGTGACAGTGACCAAGCATTAATGAAGAACAATGATATACCAAACATGGAAAAACAATCAAGGGGCAATGATAAGCTCTGGTCAATAGGAACACATATGGAGAATACGTTTCATGATATGAAGAGAAAATGATCAAAATATTGCAAAGAGCAAGTGAAAAGATATGTTGGAGCAGACCATGACATTCTTTAAATCCAACAAGACGCATAGATTTTTTAGGAGATGTAAAAGATGAAGGGGATAATGTAGTCAATATAAGTGCTTACTATATCTGAGTTAATTAAAAGATAAATGGGTTATGAGATTGTTTGGAGGATTACTGTTATAAAGAGTAGCTTTCCACATGAAGAAATGGCATGGATTATGAATGGATTGAATAGACGATATCATGCATGGAGAGGACAATCATATCAGTGGTCTAGAGGTATTGTTATGTGAAGGGACAATGGAATAGGGGATGAGCATGAACCATGGATGAAAAGGGAATGGTTGTTTAGGATCTAGAAATGCCTAAAATAGTAGTGCCAATACAATGCATAGACAATGATAATATCAATGCTTAGCACACTGATTCCCAATGTCAAAAAGCAGTGATAATGCATGACAGTCAAAAGAATGTTACAAGAGATCAATGTCACTATTAGGACAACGAAGTGATAACCAGGATATATGTTTCAAGTCAAAAAAGTATCATGAAGTTTGAGGACAATGTCATTATAGCATGAAAACAATCATGATCAGGGAACAAGATCCACACGAGAAGTCAAAGTGTCATGGAATACAATGGTTGGACGACTAGCCATTTAGGCCCTCATATTATATCATTATTGTAGAGAATAGAGATCTCAACTCTATCATGAATAAGGACCAAAAGAAGTAGTGACTACCATAGAAAGCACAAAGTAGCAATGCCAAGAAATGTAGAAAAGGTGATAGTGGTATAAAGGCAGAGGTAGATATAGATTGTAATGAAGCAACAGTGCTTTGAGAGGTTAGAAATCAAATAACGTAAAGGATGACTGAGATGTTGCAGCATCAACAAAGATGACAGTGATGTGAAGGTCAAAGCAATGGTAAATGGCACAAAAACATTGAAGGTCAATCTAATGCTGCAACCTACCAAAGGAGACATAGGTGAATGAAACTATTGTCAGTGTATTCAATGCACACCAAAATGTGATTGCTAGTTAAAAAATTTAGGGGTTCCTCAAGAGAGCCAACACAGGTATGAAGGTCAGAATGCACACATAATGGTCACCTATGAGTATAATGAAATAGGGTGACTAATGTGCTTGAAGTATTACAACCCTCATCCACTAAACATGTATTATTGTATGCACCTAGAACACAAACAAAGATTACAATGTTAGAATATGTTCTAGAGCACATCATTAATTCAAATATTTTGGAAGCGTCCTTGTGAAATCAATTTTGTGCATATCTTGCAATCATTACATTCCACGAGATGACATATCTTTGAGGCAATTTTATAAACATTTGAGGTGCTTTGTTTATGATTCCACATTTTGCAAAAATCTATAGCTCCACATTTTTCATGCATGTCTACCAAAGTATTTCCAACTATAACATCTGACAAAAATCCCCCAGCTACTATGCTTTGGTGGATGTAAATAACATGCTCCAAAGCTTTCATTTTGGCACAGGCAGAGAAGATGCTGGCAAAGAACTTGGCAATTGCATTTTCTTGAAAGTTTCTTAATCCTTTTCAACAAATAACAAGTCTGCATATCCTGCAATCATATCATTCCATGAAATGACATCTCTTTGAGGCATTCTGTTAAACAATCCACATGCCTTGTCTAGGCTTCCACATTTTGCATACATGTATATTAGAGCATTTCCAAGTATAACTAACAAAAATCCACCTTCCATATTGCTTTGATGGATATCCACACCCTGTTACAAAGCTCCCATTTTATCACTAGTAGGGAGGATGCTGACAAAGATTGCAGAATCTGGCTTTACACCTTCCAATTGCATTTGCTTGGTGGTCTCTTTATATATTTTCCACAACATCCATCAAAGCATAAAGGATAGAGAATTTTTGTCAAATACTGCAGTTGTAATTGTCCTGGTAGACATTTATCCAAAATGTGGAAGCGGACAAGGCAGAACAGTATACCTAAAAACAAGTGGTCTCAAGGACTATGATGATTGTAGGATATGCACAAATTGGACTTTCTTGTTTCAAAGCTCCTATTTTTCTAAGTTCATTTGCTTGAAAGTTTCTAAAGCCTTTTGAACAAATCCATTTTGTGCATATCTAGTTAGACACCTAAAGTTTTCCACCTTAACTTTGTCATGATCATCCAATTTTAATCGCCCTAGTCTCATGTTATCAATCGCCTTATCATCCCAATTAATTAATTCTATGGTTATTTGTCAATCAATTAATTCTAGTGTCAAGTTATTCTTGCCTAGTCATTCCATTGATTTATCAACTTCATATTATTTCACATTGTTTATTTATTGATTTTATTCAGTGCTCCCTAGGGATGAAAACCTTCTCAAAATGACCTTGTCTCCTGTAGGGACATTTCAGGGATGCAAGGAAGGGTGGAAACATCGATATGTCATGACCCTATCCCCTTTTTGTTAAAATTTAAGAAATGTCACCAAGACATCAAAAAATTGCATAGTAAGTTAGGGGACAACTAGTCATCCTTGAGACATCTAGATATCCCCCATCTATCTTAGGAATAGCTAGTCATCTCCTTACATAACCAAGGGCATTTTCATTACTTGTAAAAAAACAATATTTCAACCCTTTGATGCCCGTCTAGGATTTACAAAAACAAAAGAAAAGAAAATGGTGTGCACCAGAAGGCCTATGTGGTTTTGAAGGTCTTCACTTGGGTTTGGCGGAAAGGGCTCCACCTCTTGACCCCACCCTAGAAGAGAGATTGTCTCAAAATAGAGGTAGTATGGGAATAGAAGCACAACTTGGGAATACATTGATGAAACCATAATAAATTGTGAAACAAAGAAACTCTTGATTCCACTATTTTTAAGCTTAAACCCAATTTATTGGAGGGTTTCAAACCATAATTTTTGGAAGGGTTTTTCTGTGCAACTTTTGGCAAGGTTTTTCAACAATTTTTGGCATGGTTTTCCTGTGATTTTTGTCTCAGTTTTTCCATGATTTTTGTATTGATTGTCATGCCCTGCAAAAGTGAGGATAAAAGGGCCTTTGTGAAAAACAAGGTCAACACTTATTTTCTTATATTAAAATAATTCTATCAAATGGTGGCTGACTTACTTCTCATTTACCTAGTCAAATTCATAAACATTTAAATTTTAAATCATTATGATCATGCATGTTTTAACATTCTATTGTATCACTACCAATCAGGAATTATTTATGTTTTGTTAACATGCTAATAAACTCATTCTTGGCCAACTTCCCTATAAGTGCCCAGGTTAAAGCCATACAAATAGAACTTAAACCACTCAATTCATATGTATAATAGTGGTTCACAAGGGGCCGTATTCAATATCATGAAGACACATCTTCAAAATGTATTTATTGTTTTTCACATCGATACCACTATTTTTGTGAGCGGCATGCTATTCTATGAGATCCACCACAACATTTAGTCACTTTTTAAACTATCTTTTCACTATTGAAAGAGATTTAGTCAAGAGAAATTAATTTAAAAGCAGTGACCATTATCATGCCAAGGATGGGGGTATGCATGTAAAGAATCATAGAGGTAGGCTTATAGATGAAAGTAAATTTGTTACTGTTATTTAGATGTTGTCATAGTAAACAGAGAGCTCCAACAAAGAAATCATAGAGGAGAATAAAGGATAACACTATCATGACTAAGGGAACATTGTGGCAGTTATACCGGAATTGTAAGGATAGCAGAGGTATGTGGATCTCATTTGATCAACAAAAAAGGAGATATAACACCGTATTGTTTTGATAAGTATTCCATTCAAAGTATTCATTTTAGTTGTTCATGGAACCTAGCTTTTGTTATTGCTAGTTCCTTGTGGGAATTACAATTAATAAAAAATCCATTATCGAATCACAATTAATAAAAAATCCAAGTCTCTTGTTATTGTCTCTAGTAGTAGTTACCTATTGAATATTGACTGGACCTATTGAAACACAAGAACAAACACCTATGGTTATTCTTAGACCACCAATAAATTTTTTATCATGGAATTGTGGCAATTTGCTCATTCCCCAAGTAACTTTAGATGTTTGGGGTTGCATCCCAATTAATGCATTGAAAGTTCTTGAATTTTATAGGGAAGAATTCAAAACTCTTGTGGAGCACCTCTAGGATGTGGTAGATGTTTGTACTATACACCATTTCACTTAGTAGAATGTGGCCCTTATATTTTTTTCGACATCTTTTAAAGGGGAAGCTATTGAATCGTATATATCTCTGCCACCTAACTTAATTTCCATGCTAGGTCAGTTGGGTAATAAATTCTTTGATATATTCAATGAGAAGGGATACCGATCCTCCGTGTTATAGCAGTTGATCACAATCAAGAGAGATTTGCAAGAGGATATCATTCATTTCAATACAAGGTTTCAAAAAACCTAGCAAAAGATCTTGGTAGCAACTCGATAACTTTTGGGTATGGTGATTGTCTTTTATCTCAAGGTCATTAACTCAAACATAGCCATAATGATCTAGTCACTTGGGGGTCAAACACTATCAAATGCATATGATTTAGCAATCAAGGTTGAGAATAATTTGATAGATATGAGAAAACTTCTAGTTAGGCCACATATACCTATGTTTCAAGAATTTTCCATACCACCCTAGGAGGATATTTTGATCACCTCACAAGCCAACCCTTTGATGAATGCATATCTCACTACCTATGCAAGCTCTTTAGTTTCATCATCTTTAGTCATGGAGATTAGTGACATGAAAAGAATCCTACAAAGCTATTCAATGAAATCATTAATCTTAAAAGGCAACATCCCACAACCTCAAGGACCCTTACTAGAATTGCCAAGGATAATGATGAAATTGCCAACAAAATAAATATCAAGGGGCTCCAAGAGCAAACCATGCCAAACCTTCCAATCATATTGTTTCAAATCCAACTCCATTACAAATAGTAGTGGCTAATTCACACAAGGAACTAGTTGAAGGATAAAATAATTTTCTAGATGATTCTAATGCATGGTGTTTTCACTGCAATGATGCACACATGCCTAGATATTTCTCAAGGGGTACTTTTGGAGTTCACTGAAAGTATGTAAGAATATCAAAAGAGGAGATTACAAGTATAAAATGCTATGATAATCGTTCTTACACAAGTAAGTTTTCTAAAAGAAAGTTTCAAGATAAGGACAAAGTATAACAATCAACCTTTGGTGGACAATCAACTTAGGTATGTGAGTCCTTCAACGTTAGTATAAAAATTAGTAATGGGTGCATAGAAGATAACCATCAAGATGTGCATGAAAAAGGCATGATGCTCAGTAGTAGAAAAGTTATATTATATCATTGAAGGGTGGAAGGTTGTGGTACAAATCAAGATTTACATGAGCTAATGTCATGCCCAATGTGTTGGCAAGATGGCAAGAGATACACTCAAATGGATAGAGTGTTGCATTGATGACAACAACATGATGAATAAACCTTATTGCCATGTGTACAATTCATAAAAGATCAGATCAAGTGGCATATCAATTTTTGGTTAAGTAAAGGAAACATGGAAGAATGTTCTTACAACAGAGATAATTTTTGGGTTGGTGAAGGCTGCCAGTTTAGTATTTTGGAGTGCAGATATAAGGGGAGCATAATCAAGGTATATTATTGATAATCCCACAGTTTCATGGGAATATCTTTTGGCGTGTAGAAGTTATACACTTCTGAGTGACAGTTTCAAGGTGAACAATCAGTTGAGATGACATGTTAAAATGTATATCAATGACTACCCTTATTTCATTTGAGAATTGGATCCTATTTTTGGTGGTAAAATATAAACCGGTTTACATTTCCCAAGAATGTTTTTATGACAACATAACAAGCTAAATTATGTATTGCACAAGTATAAAATGGATGGATGAGATAAGGGAAAGGTTTTTTGTGATGTTAAAGGTTGTTAGAAACATGTTAGAGGTGCGACAGTAAGCTTTTGGATAGAGATTTCATATCTGAGATAGCTGATTGATGCAGAGCATAGTTTAAGGGAAATCAATGATTCTAGAGTTTCAGATCTTTGTTTGCAATTACATGGAACTATAATCATGCATAGGTTGATGCTATTTTAGTCATTTCATTGTATTCATATCATTGTAGTGATCATTTTAAGATAGCGAGTCTTTGTAAAAGGGTTGTAGCCCTAATTGTATTGAGACGTGAGCTCTAGGTAGTGTGCCTAAATGTAAGTGCATTCCCAACATATGTAAAGGATAATATTTTTGCAGAGTATTGGCTTGTGGGTGTCATCCCCACCATGGTTTTTCCCATAACATGGTTTCCATCATAAAAAGCTGTGTTATGATTGTGTGTCTATTTTCTTTATGGTCATGCATTTTTCTTTTTAGTTTAAGCTTAAGTTATTTGTGAATTGGTTCAACAAGGTTAAAATTGTTACAACACTGGTTCACCACCCTATCAGTGTTCTCTCTTTCCAACAATTGGTATCAGAGCACAATCCCTTGGAGGAAGCCTAAGAACTTGAGAGAGATCTAGGAAGGAAAGATAGAATCAAGATTGCATGAACAACTCATTGTTGCTTTGAATGACCTAGACCAATCTAATGCTGTAGTTAAAAAGTTGCTGAGGGATCTAAGGGATGCTGAGATATTCATAAAGACACTAAAAGGACAATTGAAGCAAGCCAAAACCAAGAGAAGAGAACTAATCGATCAACTACATCAACATGAATTTGAGAGTTTGGATGATGAACAAGTGAGTCAAGATTTGAAGAACAAAATTGAAGAGTGTGAAAGACTCAAGAAAGAAACTGCAACCTTGAAAAATGCAATGGAATCAATGAAAATGAGATTCACTAAGGAAATTGAAGAAATGAAGAAGAATGAAGACATCCTAAGCCAAACCCTAAAAGCGAGATCTGATGAATGTAACAAGCTATCTAATGAGTGTAATGGGCTTATGGCTAGTCCATAGGAAAAAAAGGATGTTGAAGAAAAACTTAGAGATAAATTGGTGATTGTGAATGACTACAAAGGAAAGTTCATAATCAGTACTGCAAAGCTTGATTCACTACTTACAAATCAAAGGAGCACCAAGGATAACAGTGGGATTGGACTTGAAAAGAGTGAAAGTTCAAAGTCAGGACAAGACAATCCTATATCTGATAAAAAGGAAAACAAGAAGGTACCTGCAAAACAACCTAATTCTTAGAGGACTGGTGGTAAGTGCTTTAACTGCAATAAATTTGGACATTTAGCCATGCATTGTAGGAATAGGGTAAATCACAATCATGCATCCTTTTTTGGTTAATGTTTCAAATGTCATAATCATGGTCATAGGGAAAGTGAGTGCAGAAGTAAGATGAATAACCATTTCACTAATTAAGACAATATTAGATGCTATTGATGTAATGGTTTTGGTCATATTGCAAGAGATTGTGTAAATAGGAGGAATTTGATGATCAATCAAGGACAAAGGAATTTTTTTGTCTCAAGTGTAACAGACTTGGACATCTAGCTAAGTAGTGTAGGTATATCAACTAATGACAATAACAAGTATGCAACAAGTAAGAACAAGAACAAGCCAAAATATGGCAAAGGAAAGGCAAAGATTGATGTTGAGGAAGTGCACAAGAAGATGAAGCAAATATGGGTGAAGAAAGTTGCAACAAAAGGGTCTGCATACAAATGAACATAGCCCTTTGGCCTATGGGTAGAAGATGAATAAAATCCCTAAGAACCCCCTAAAATGGATGATGCCTAAAATTTATAGATATGGATAATTAAATTGAAGGAGATCTAGACAGAGCTATAGGAGATGAAACAAAAAAATTCCAACTTAATCTGAGGATGTGCAACTAAAATTTGTGTCACAAATAGCGAGTCAAGGGGATGTGAAGCAATTAGCGCACATGCATTTATTGCAAAGTAAAATTAGGTGAAAAAGGGATGCAAAAGAATAATCTGAGTCTCATTTAACACATTGCATCCATAAGAATGAGATCTAAGATCTCTAAAGGCGATTTGCGGTGAGATTGAAGTGACGAAGGAATTGAACAAGTATTTCATGACCAAACTCTACTTCTATCAAAAGGTATTTATACGTGCAACTATTTGCAAGGTTATACTTTGAAAATGGAGACACCACGAGTTGTTGAAGTTAAGGAAAGGACTAGGTATGAATTTAAGAAACACTCATACAAAGTTGTAGAAGTTGATCCAAACAGTGCATTTTTGAATGTTCCTTATGGATTCCTGCATTGTGAAGATACTATGGCATATATACACTTCCCAATTGATGACCTAGGTTCAGATGAGATCAAGAATCTATTCTATAAGAAGTTGAGTGACTACACCAACAATTACCAATTGAAACCTGAGTTTGTAACCCTCACAAAGAAGAAGTTTAAATAGTTTTCTAGGTTTCCACACATTGGAGTTGTAGACTGGGCTGGGTTTGATTTGTGTTGAGAATAATTCATGGAGAATTCATGTTGTTGACTAATGCACACCGCATCAAAATCACAAAAGAAGCTATTCAAGTTGTGAATGGCTTATGCACACAAGGAGAAGTACCTACACTAAAGGAAATTAAGGTTGATGTGGTTCGCAATGCCATTGAAGATGTCATAGATAAGAGGGGAATGCCAATCAGTGACAAAAATGAGCATGATGTGAGATTTTCTTCCATGGTTATAGGGTACAAGGTATATCACACCAATAGGGAAAACTCTATGTCTGCGACAACAATATATACAATATATGAGACGCTCAAGGAGGGGAAAGAATATGACTTGTATGAAACCATGAGTTTGTAGCTGATGGACAACCTTGAAAGGATAAAGAAGGACAAGAAGAATGTGTTTAGGTATGGTACACTCATTTTCTACCTATTCTTTTGTTGGCATTTTGATGAAGATGTTTGAGTCCAAGTGCATGAAGTGTTGAAGTGGTGTCATTGCTAGCAAGAAAGAATACTGGGAGTGACAGATCAGTCATACTGGCAGTGCATTGGATCAACTAAGTAAAGTTACTAAATGTTCAAGAGTACCGGTTGCAAGATACTCATTTGTAGAACAAATGATCAATAATAAATATTTTGGAGGTTTTTGGTTATGCCGTTCATGTGGAAGCAATAACAATATTATATAAATCTATGTTTGGAATCACATAAGATAATTTATAGTATAGGAAGAGATTTGAGGAAGGGAACTGATAATATTGGCTAGAACAAAGTATTGAAAGAGTAAGTCTGATGGATCGGTAAATTGGTGGAGCAAAAGCCAAAGAATGTTTTAATTTATTATTGAATTGTTTAGGGCTGACATCAAGAAATTCAAGATGATGAATTAGCATGCTCACTTAATTATTTTAGTTGATTTGGAAGTTGACTTTGGTAACACATTTTAGGGTTTCCACCAAGATAGAAAAGGTCTAGAAAAAGAGATGTAAATCATAATGTGAAGAGTTGCAATGTATGAATGTGATTTGAGAAGTTAGGGAAGAAGTGTTAGATTATTCTAAGAGTAGCACATTGAGAAGAAAAACAATAGATATATCAAGTAGTGGGTGCTACTTTCAGATCATCATTTGAGTTTCTACTCAAGGAAAATTCTAACAAGTTTGCAGGTTAAATCCCTTAACAGGGTGAGCAAGATCCTAACAGGTCTAAAGATTAAATCCTCTAACCAGGTGACTCTCAAAAGGAGTTTCTAAATCCCTTAACCGAGTAGCTCCTAACATGGATTTTGTAATAGCTTTTGATAGGGCTATAGATACTCTTAACTAGGTATGCCCTTAACAGGGTGATATAATGCCTTTAATAGGGAAAATCTTATTGTTGTAGTAGTGATATTTTTGGGGTGCTAATTCCCACCATGGTTCTTCCCTCAAACTAAGGGTTTCCACATATTGGAGTTCTTGTGTTGCATGTTGGGGATGTTTTCATTTTCTTTTCTTTTATGTTATAATATCACTTGCATGTTTGTTAATTTGGATGTTGCTGAAAAAGGTTTTAAGATCTATGGTTGCATTGATTCACCCCCCACTCTCAGTGCCTTATAACACTAACAATTGGTATCAGATCCAAGTTCCCTTGAAGGAGACTAACAACTTGGGAAGGATCCTTAAGGCAGACATGGATGGATCAATGAGATATCAAAGAAAGCTTGAGAAGAAACTTGCAGATGCTAAATTATTTATTGAGCAGTTGAAAGAACAACTTAAGAAATCAAGAGCCAAGAGACAAGATCTTGTTGAACAACTACAAGAGTGTAGTGAATCTGAGGAATCTGAAGCCTTGGAGGCTATGTACTTGGAGAATGAGAAACTGAATCAAGACAAGAAGAATACAAAGAGAGAGAGTTGGAAGCTTTGTCTATAATAATGGGTCAAGAGATGGAAGCAAGAAAGGATGCAAAAGAAGCCCTAAAAGATAAGGTGGATGAGATTTTAAAGTATGAACAAGAAGTTGGTACATTGCATGCACATCTAAATGAAACAAATGAAGAAAAGAAAGAAGTCCTGACGGAAATTGAAAATCTGAAAGAGGATAATGAGAAACTGAAAGGTGATTTGAGGGCTGCAAATGAATTATTGAACAAATTCTATGAAAGTTCCGTAAATACCAATTATTGCAAATGAAAGGTGATTTGAAGGGTGCAAATGAATTATTTGCTCAATTGGGATGAGAAAATCAAGAATTAGAGAATGCATGGAGAGATCCATTACTTAGGCTATACCAATTATGAAGTTGGCGTGTCTTCTAGAACCAAAAGGACCAAGAAAGATGTTAAGTTTGGCCCAAAGGTAACCAAAATAAGTATTGGTAAGAAATCCTATAAACCTGTGTGCTTTAATTGTCATAATGTGGGACACACTGCTGATGTATGCGAAAGTAGACCTAGTGCTCTTGTATGCTCTATTTGTCACAAGGTAGGACACACCACTAATGTATGCAAGACTACATCTAGTACTTTTGATGGCTATGGTTACAATTGAAACAAGTATGGTCATAGAAATAATGAGTGCAAGGCAAGAGTGAACAATCAAAGGTCATATGTGAATTGGCAAAGTTCTTATCAGAATGAGAACCGGTAGAATTGACAAGTGTGATCAATTTTTAGGAACAAATGTTTATACCAACACCTCCATCTATCAACACACGTTTGACACGATGGTTTTGGATCAAGACTTCAATGTGCAAGGGCTGGTTATGTAGATGACTCAATGAATTGTCATCTTCCTCTGAAAAGGAGATATATTGGGGTGATGTCAGATGACCAACCATAGTCTAGAATCTATCTAGATCAAGGTTGTTAGGAACATTGGAACTGAGAAAAGCTTTATCCAGGCTAGCTCTATGAGCAGGAGATATCCGAAGAAACTCAAACATGGATATTTTTGCATTGGTATGTGTGAGTTGTTGGACAATACTGTATGATGTTGGTCTCGTCTCTTTGGGATTTGATGATTTTGAGGCAGCCCTCCATTTAGAAGTAGATGAAAGATTGAAAGGCACCTTAGGGGCATTTGATGAACTTGAGTTTTGTCCTTGTAGATGTACTTGAGCTTGTGATCGAGTCACTGCATTTGTTGATTGATTATCTCTATTTCTTCTTACAATAGTTATGACATTGTGATGTTCAGATAGGCATGGTTCAACCATGTTTATGACAGCATTATTTCCAGAGTAGGCATAATTGACCTTAGCACCCATGTTAGGCTTAGAAGATGAATCTCCTTGAGCATACTTCATAAATGGTTCTGTGAATGCCATATCATCATTGTTGGTCTTGTGATTGTCAATTAAAATTTTTCCATCATCAATTTTGTCTTGGATGAGATGCTTTAAGCGTATGCATTTATTGGTTTTATGACCCTTGTTTCGATAAAAGTCACAGAAATCGGTCTCTTTCCACCATTTTGGTTTAACTTCGAGGTCAAATGCTTTTATCTTAGGCAACATGATGATTTTGTTTTCCAATAGCATTTTCATGGAAGATTCTAAGGACTCGCCCAAGGGAGTGAACTCACGCTTTGGTTTTGAAACCCATGGTTTATAGCCATTAGAATTTTTAGAAGATTCAGATGCCTTTTGTTCAGAAGCTTTTATGGCTTGGGTGCCAATGGTGAGATTGAATGCTGGTGCTTTTGATGGAGCATTGATGTGATCGACAACACCATCTGTTACAACATTCTTGTTCTTGTTCCAAAATTTGACTTTATCTTTGTTATTGGAACTAGAACCTGATTCGTACTTGCTATCTTTGTTAAGTGATTTATCTCCCTTGCGAGAAAGCACATTTTCAATCTTTATGGCATTCTCCACCATTTTCTCAAAATAAGTATGATTCTGGATTTGTAAATGATAATTGAGTTTTAGAATCATATTGTTGATGAAGATCTCGAGTTTTTTAGTTTTTGGAATAGGTCGAGCATAGAGTAAAAACTTCTTCCTCCATCATTTGAGGAAGGTTAGGAAGGGTTCTCCTGAGTGTTGCTTCAGATTGTAGATATCAATCATGGTGACCCAGTGTTGGATATTGTAGGAGTATTTTTGGTAGAACAGTTTGATTAACTCCTCAAAAGTTTTGATAGTTGGAGGCATTTTAGAGAACCAATGAATAACTGCTCTTCCTAGAGATTGTGGGAAAAGACGCATTAAGTAGGTTGGTTCATGCATAAAATCCATGGATTGAGTACATAACTCTTTGACGTGATCTTGGGGATCAGAGCTGCCATCGTATTTGTCATATTTTGGTATCTCCACTCTTTTTGGGAATGGTGGCATGTACAAGTTTTTATCAAATGGAAAAGGACATAGGGCCTCCATGGAGAACTCCTTAGGTTCCTTCTCTTTTTCTAGCTTGTTGAGCTTAACTTGCATGGCATGCATCTATTTCATCATGGCTGTGATAGGAGTCTCTTCCTCTTGAGTGACGATATCTTTGACATTAAAGTTTGGAGGAAGTTTGGATCCTTGACGAGCTAGTTTTAAGAAATAGGCTTCTTTCTCTTATTGTAATAAATATTTCATCAATTTTTGAAAGTGTTCATCACTTCTATATTGTTCAATTTCAGATGGAGTGGGTTTAGGATCTTCGTGATTAGATTGATGGCCTTGGGATCCTTGGTTTCCTCCTCCTTGAGACATTGTATTGTTATGAGGACTTCCAGGGATCGATTGTTGTGGAGTTGATTGAGTACCTCCATGGATTGATATAGGAGGAGTTTTGTAACCACCTTTCAAGTAAATGTTGCTAAGAGCATCTTCTCCGAATAGATTAGTGTCATAAGGCCAATGAAATGTTTGAGCAATCATAGAAGATGCTACTGAAGAGATTCTAGGTTTTTCTCTTTGTTTTCATTGTGAGGAAGCTCTAGTTTCCACCATTAATCTTAGGTGAATCAAAAGAGCAAGATTAAGACAACTGATGAATGATTTGGTTGAGGAAAGATCGAATGACACAAACTTGTCAAGATTGGATTGATTGATTGATAAAAATTATGATTGGATGTAAGTGTAGGATACTGTGCCCTAATTATTTGGGTAGACGCCCAAAAGATAGTGGACATGAGCTCACAACACTTAGCCATTTTTGAAGATTGAAGATGAGTTTGACAAGGTTTTGACACAAGATCAAATGGGATTCAAATCAATAGATCAGAAGGCTGGATCAAACTCAAGAGACCACTTTAGGAAAATTGATTGGATTTTTCTGGTTTCTACTCTGTTCCTGACACAGTGAGTTTTCTGACAGAATCTGGAAGTTGGCTGTAAAAATTGGATTTTTGATAAATTCTGAAGGTTTCTGGAAACTTTGATAAAACTTTGATATGAGTTTATGAAGGCTCGTACGAGTCTAGGTAGGGTCTGGCATGACAATTGACACGTCTCGTATGACAGTTGACACCAGGATTAAAATTTGCTTGACTTTGTCAACAATACTCGTACGACAATATAAAGTCTCCCGTATGACTTTCTGGGGGTTCTGGCACGACATGAATTGGGAAAACTCATATGAGTTTTGAAATTTTAGGATGACTTTTGACACCAGAAAGGATTTTTGCCTCAGATTTGCAATTTTTTCAGTTTTTAGTGTTTCCAGTATGAGATTGTTTGCAAAATTTTTCTGTCCAGGTTTGAAGATCTATGTAGCAGTTTATCTCAGATTTGTTCATTTTAAATAACCAAGTAGATATCAATCACGCAAGACAACAATCAAGGGAGAAAGAAACCGTCTTCAAACAATGAGCAAGGGACAAAGCAACCTTGCACATGAACAAGAATAGTGACTTATTGTTCTAACCCTAAGAATGCTATTTGTGTATGTTCTCAAAATATTCTGCAATCACGCACATAGTCCTAGAAAATAAAAATTTGGTTGCACTACGGTTCTTAGTAATGGTTTGACTCTGCAAATTTTGTAATCTCAAGAGGGAGAAATCCAATCCAGGCACACCGGGGTTTTGACACAGTTTGAGAATTTAATTAATCAAGAGCTGCTGAGGAGATTTGATAGACCAACAAGAGACTACACCTATGGAGATTTCTTCCACAACGACATTTATATAGCAGCTAATGCTACCATGGTGAAAATGGCTATTATCGCTTGAGGTTCCTTCCACGTGGTTGACCCAATAAAGGGAATGTCCACTACGGTTAACCCTCTCTAAAAGGAGATGCACAAAATGGACCACATGGGGACTTAGTTCAGATTCAAGGATCTGAGTTTCTGATGCTACCCAAAAAGGGAATAGAGCATAATCCTCTAGCCTCTTCACTTCACCAAAACATAGCAAACAGATCAATTGACATGCTAAGACTAAAACTACCTCACCAAGGTTCGTGATGTCAACAATAATGTCTACTGAGCTCTCTAAGTGGGTCCAAGAGAGAACGTACCAATCAAAGTTGAGGACTAAACCAAGTAAGACCTGAGATAATAATAGTATCCTCCCTACCTACAAGGGGATCTATCTTCGAGAAGAGCTTCACATGTGAAACAAGTGAATGAAGCCCACTCTCTCAAGAACGCCACAAATAGTGTTCATAGGGCCTAATTACTGTGTAACAGATATGTAGGAAAGAAAATCTAGATTCTTTTTAGAGCCCAAAATGAACGTGTATTTTATGAAAGCAAGAAAACACTCAAGCTAAACACGTGAGAGGTTTGTTTTATGTCCCAAAATCAAAATGTTATCAGATGTAACAGAATACCTTAGATCCCACACAATGTGCTTAGTAGATTTTACCTTTTTTTAATTTTGTTGCGCTTTCCCGTGAGCAAAAACAACAAGTACCAATCAAAAAAAGAAAGTATCAATTGTTAGGGTTAGCTGTCAGTCCAAATCCAAAATCAAATTTGAAAGACAACCCTAAATTCTGGTACGACAATTGAAATTCTAGTATGAAAACTTGTACGACAATGTGCTACCTCTCGTATGACAATCCAGGTATGAAAATATATTGGTTCAGTACACACACGACAAAGTAATTCCTAAATGACAATACCAAATAACCAACATGATTCTTGAGATTGCCAACTATCATACGACAAACAGGGGGTCATGATACGATAATTTGTCAAATGTCGTACGAAAATTGTATGGATAGAAAATAAAAATTGCAGTTTTGAGAGAAATTGATAGAAAAGAATGGAAACCCATTTTAGGGCCCCATGGTGGGCACCAAAAATGTGTGTGTGAAAATTGTACCTAGTTGTGGACACAACACTTTAGTAAAACATTAGAGGTTAGCAAATCAAGAAATCTGCAAATAAGAATAATATAGCTAACCAGGCGATTTACTACCTTCTAGTAGGTATGAGTATGGTATTCTTAGATTACAACCGAGATCAATGACAATGCAACACCTAAATGAAGGATTTAAATGATTGAAAGCAATGAAATATATATGCAAATTAATCTATTTTTTTTGGATTTTGTGTGCAAATAATATGAAAGCTGATATGAAACTAGTCTAGAATAGATTGTAATGATATACAAATTGAACTAACAATGATATGCTATGATATGAAAATGAATGAATGCTATGATCAAAACAATAACAAAAATCTCACAATCGCATGTTCACAAGAGCTTGATTTTTTAGATGCAAATTCGCCAGAGTTCAAGTATGCAAATTCACGGGGGTCCTTTGTGAAGAGCTGAGCCTTGTTTTTATATAAATCCAAGGCTTGAGGATGCATTGAGAAAAGCCATAAATCACTCTTGATAAACTCAGGTTGATTTTTGAGTTAACAAGAAATCAGGAATAGATCAACTCATAAAATCACGTAAAAGCACTTTTTAACTCAAAATAGAGTTTAGTTCACTTTTTCAACTCACAATCACATGTTGAGCTTTTGAAAGTTAACAAATTGAAATTGATAATTGATTTGAAGTTGACTGCTTTTCTAATTGTGCATGATTTAATATGAATTAATTTAAAAATAAAGTGATTTATTCTCAACTTAACTAATATTGAATTAAAATAATTGATTTATGGGTTAATCAATTATTAAATCAAACTTTTATTCCAAACTATATAATTAAATATTGACAATGGGGTTTAATTAATTACATAAGCATTTAATCAATTATTCGCAGGATTTTTGATGTATTGTCAATAATTAAATCTAATTAAATAATTAACTAGAAAAATTAAACTTAATCAATTAAATATTCAAAATATTCAATTAATCAAATTTTATTTATCGCCAAATAATATCTAATCAGGATAATTATGATAAATTAGGAATATTTAGGAAATATTCCCCAATGCAGAATGAAGATAAAATCAATTAGGATTTTGATAAACTGATGTGTAGATGTGCCTTTGGTTAGGACTTTGATGTCGATTTTGATCGATTTGTTGATGTAGGAGGTCAATGAGCGTATAGCCAATTTTTGGGGTATTACAACATGACCAACCATATAAAACAAAATGGAAGGATGGGAAGCCTTTTTTTTGACACCCATGAGCCACAAAAGGGCAGGGATATTCCTGATTCTTTGAAAAAGAATGCAACCCATAATGTGAAAAATATTCCATGGTGTGTGGCCTACAACATGCCTCACTCACCTTATCAATGTGATGTTGCCCAAGCTCTAGGAGATGAACCAGAAGATCTACCTGCAGAAGACCATGAAGGCTTTGAAAAGCCTACAGTAAATATGTTCACCACTCAAAAGGTGGAGGAACTTGCCTCTCCAGATGATGAAGAGATATTAGAAGATATTGACCATAAAAGGAGAACTCTCCCTATTTATGAGCAAAAAATATTTTCCCATTCTGATCATGAAGAATTTGATGATGAAACTTGTCAAACAAATATTATCAGACCAAAAATAGAAGGTACTCATTGGAGAAAGCCCAACAAAGAAGAAATCAAGAATCTGACTATGGCTACTATTTCTCAATCTAGATCTTCATATAACTTAAGAAATAGAAAAGTTGATGTTGATCAAGGAGTCCTGAGGTCACTCTTTGTCAAGGATGATCCTAAGAGTAAGTTTTATCCTAAACCAAGTGCTTTCCCAAGAAAAAATAGTAACAACAAGCAGGAACCTATTGTGGTTCAGAGTGCTAAGAAAAATGAGGAGAATATCACAAAAAAGAGAAACAAAAAGGTTGGTGGAAGAAAAGATTTATTTGATCTTTCTACTGAGTCCCCAATTTTTGACATGAGACATGCTTTGTCTCAGATGAAGGTGTCAATCCCTTTGTTAGAAATGATGAAAATAAAAGAGCATAAGGCAACAACTTTGGCTCTGATTAATGAACAAGAAGGCATTCCTGTTGTGTTAGAAAAGGTGAAACCAGTGGGAGGACCTGAGATAACCAGAGGGGTTTCCAACTTTTGTGTTGGAAATATTGTGACCCAAGAGCCATCCTCCATTGATCTTTTTTATGTTACTCTAATTGTAAATAATTTATTGTTAAAGAATTGTATGATTGATTCTGGTGCTGCAGCTACAGTAATGGATTACCATGTTATGAAGGAACTAGGGCTACAAGTTGATACATCTAATGGAAAATGTTATGCCATGGATAACATAGTAGTTCCTATGGTAGGGAATTTGGTTGGAATAGAGGTGAAAATTGCTGCATTCACAGAGGCAACTTACAAAATGGATGTTGTTGTAGTTGATATCCAGCCCCATTATGGTATGCTACTATCAAGACAGTGGGAAACAAAAGTGGGAGGAAAGCTGCAGTTAGACCTGTCATATGCTACAATTCCTGTAAATGGTACTGAGGTAAAGTTGTGCAGAGAACCTTGCTCCTCAATAATGATTGAGATGGTAGCACCAGACGATCTAAATTGCTATATTGATATTGATATGAACAACTTCATGGTAGAATAAATAGTGCCACAGCTAAAAAATACTGACCCAATTGTTGATGAGTTGCTCTCACAACAAGATGGACTATGGCAGCTATACTTTGATGGAGGATGCTCTAAGGAGGGCTCAGGAGCTAGTGTTTTACTTATATCCCCATCAGGTACTACTTTTAAGTACTCTTTTCTGTTAACCTTCCAATGCACAAATAATACTGTTGAATATGAAGCTTTGATACTGGGATTAGATATTGCAATAAAACATGGTATAAGATGTTTAAAAGTTTATGGAGATTCCCAGTTAATCATTGCTCAGATTAGATCACAATATGCTACAAAGGATGACAAACTTCAATTATATAAATATTTTGTCTGGGATAGGATTGAATTTTTTGATGCTTTCAATATTCTGTGGGTAGAAAGATAAAAAAATATCATGGCAGATTTCCTTGCAAATGTTGCATTAAAGAGCAATGATGCAACCCTTACTGGAGTATCAAAATTAGAAATAAAGAGTAGACCTGTTGTCCCTAATAATATTTGCAATTGGTAAGTTTTTGAAGATGACAATGACATCTTAAGGTTTATTCAAGGGTTGGATCAGTATGATGGTCAACAAATTGATTTTGATGCTTATCAAGAAATTGTTGATGAAAAAAGTTGTGTCATGGGAAATGAGGTTGTATAGTTACCTTCTAACCATATCCCCAAGGGTTTAGTTGAGTTAGAAGGCATGTTCAAAATAAATGATAGTCACATGTCCCAGAAGTCCAATGCCAAGGTGGATGACCTAGAAGAAATAAACCTAGGGTCAGAGACTTCCCCTCAAATTGTCTACATTGGAAAAAGTCTAAGTAAGGATGTAAGGAATAATTTAATAAGACTGCTAAAAAGATATAAACATGTATTTTCTTGGTCATATGATGATCTCAAAGCTTATAGGGCTGACCTATTTCAGCATGAAATTCCCTTGAAAGAAGATGCCAAACCTTTCAGACAAAAGAAAAGGACCATTAATCCCTTGTTAGCTACCAAAATGAAAACAAAGCTAACCAAGTTAAGGGATGCAAGCATTATTGAGCCCATAAGACATTCATCTTGGGTCTCAAATTTAGTATCAGTCAGAAAAAATAATGGTGACATAAGGTTGTGTGTAGACTTCAGGAACTTAAATGTTGCTTCACTGAAGGACAACTATGGATTGCCAAATATGGAGGCTATGCTTCATAAAGTGACTGGATGTGATTTATTGTCCATGATGTAGGGTAATCTTTAAGAAACCCCCCCTTCAAAAAAGGTGTAAAAAAGTGGTGAAAGTTAGAAGGGAAATTTTTTTTTTTTTGCGAAATTATTTTCTTTTCAAAGAAAAAAAATAAATCTCAATTGGCGAATCATTGATGCTCCTTGAAACTAGGTGGAACTATCTTGGCGAATTGTGTTTTTGTTTCATAACTACTAAAATATAAATTGGCGAATATAAAATAGTATTTATATTATAAAAAATATACATTGGCGAATATAAAACAATATTTATATTATAAAACTATAAATTGGCGAATATAAAAGAGTATTTATATTATAAAAAATATAAATTGGTGAATATTTGTGGTGATTGGTAACAGTTTGTGTAGTTTCAGTAGGCTAAAAGGAGGGTCAATGCTGATAGTTACGAAGATACGTAATGGTTAGGTTGACGGCGTGCGTGACTTCGGCGGTAATGCTGGTAGGTTGCAGTTGAAGGCCATGAAGATATGCAAAGGACAAGTTGACAGTGTACGTGACTTCGAAAGTTATGATCATAGGTAAGATATGGGGGTTTCGAGGACATGTTGGCAGTTTGCGTAACTTAGCTGTGAAGTTGCAGTGACATTTGTGGTGATTGGTAATAGTGTGCATAGTTTCGACAGGCTAAAAGGAGGGTCGATGCTGACAGTTACGAAGATACGTAATGGTCAAGTTGATGACGTGCGTGACTTCGGTGGTTATGCTGGTAGGTTGTAGTTGAAGGCCATGAAGATACGCAAAGGACAGGTTGACAGTGTACATGACTTTGAAAGTTATGATTGTAGGTAAGATATGGGGGTTTCGAGGCCATGTTGGTAGTCTATGTAACTTAGCCGCGAAGTTGCAGTGACATTGATCACTGAAGTACAATTAATGAGACTTAACAATGCCAAGATTTTGATTAGATGTAAAAAAAGGTTAATTTGTACAAAATCTCAGCTATGAATCGTAAACATTCATTATCTTTCTTTTCGAAGCCAAGTCACATTATGCGAAATTTTAATGCGGTTGCCAAGTTGTCAGTTCAAAATTTAAAATCGCAGCTAGGATATGGTGGTTCTGAGGCAACGCCGACAGTTTGCGTAACTTGACTGGTACATACATTTAGGCTAGGATTTTGATTAGACATTAAAAAGGATAATTTTACGAGATATGAGATGTGATTCATCAACATTTATTATTCTTCTTTTCGACTTTGGAGCCAAGTTACGCAGGACATTACAATGTTTGCAATTTTTCTTTACCAATATTCATTAATTTCCTTTTCCCAGGCAAGCCACCTGACGTGAAACATTCTTTCAAAATTTATTGCGACTGGCAAGTTGGTGATTATTTTCTTTATATAGTCCTCGGTAGTGGAATTACAGAGCATAGGAGCTTTCTAAATATCTAAATTTGGATGACAAGTTGGTGATTATTTGTATTTTTATTTTCTGGGCACTTTCACAGAATGGTTCTTCCAGTAGTTGATGGATCATCAAATGAGAACCCAGAACTTGTTATCCAACAAAATTTGGATATGGAGGAGGAGATTCAACACGATGTCCTTAGTCATCTAATGTTTGTAGCAAGGGATCATCATCATGCTACCAGTTATGCTGGTTACCTGAGTGACATGTTCAAACTTGAAGTAGAACATGACAAGGCAGAGATGCGTGCCATTTTTGACAATCATGGCTTTGATCAGGAGGCGTTCTAGGAGGAGATGAATCAGATGATCCTGTTATTTGCTGGTCTGCGCATCGACTAATCTTTTTTTCTTTGTGGATCTTACGAAAATTTTTGTTACTTGTAAGTTGTAATTTGTAAATACGAACTAATCGAATGTAGTTTTCATTTTGGTTTTGAAAATGGTTGGTCCATAGCCGTTCAGTGAAATTGTGAATCAGTGAATCGGTTTAAGTTACCAAGGTCTAGTATTATGTATATAATATATTGTATACCATTTTTTGAATTAAATAGTCATACTGTAGTCTGTAAATTTGTAATATTGTATAGTGTATACAAATGAAACAATGAGAAGTCAGAAGACTCTTTTTCAAATAGTGTTACTATTTTTAGTTTTACGTAATACACATTGCCATTATTTGCTAATACTTTAAATTTCAATAGTCAATACACTAAATTCTAATACAGTAACAATAGTTTTATTATTTATAAATTGAAAAAGATGTAAATTGTAATTAGTAAATCAGAATGCTAAATCAGAGTACTAAATAAATTGGAACCCACTCCAAGTTGTCCTTTGCGTATCTTCATGGCCTTCATCTACAACTTGCCAGCATAACCACCGAAGTCATGCATGGCGTCAACCTGACCATTACGTATCTTCGTAACTGTTAGCATCGACCCTCCTTTTAGCCTATCAAAGCTACACACACTGTTACCAGTCACCAAAAATGTCACTACAACTTCACGGCTAAGTTACGCACACTGCCAACGTGTCCTCAAAACCCCCATATGTTACCTACGATCATAACTTCCGAAGTCACGTACACTATCAACCCATCCTTTGCGTATCTTCGTGGCCTTCAACTGCAACTTGCCAGCATAACCACCGAAGTCACGCACGTCGTCAAAGGCCGTTTCGTAACTTCTCAATGGTTAATTTATTATGATGGTGATCGGTTCTGAAGTTACACTAGGCTATTTCGTAACTTCTCAACATTTAATTTAATATGATGGTGATCTGTTCTGAAGTTACGCCTACCTATTTTGTAGCTTCTCAACATTTAACACTTTAATTTATTATGATGGTGATCGGTTCCGAAGTTACGCCTGGCTATTTTGTAACTTCTCAATGGTTAATTTATTATGATGGTTAGGGGTTCCGAAGTTACGCCTGACTATTTCATAACTTCTCAACAGTTAATTTATTATGATGGTTAGGGGTTCCGAAGTAATGCATGGCTGTTTCGTAACTTCTCAACGGTTAATTTATTATGATGGTTAGGGGTTCCGAAGTTACGCCTAGCTGTTTCGTAACTTCTCAACAGTTAATTTATTTATGATGGTTAGGGGTTCCAAAGTCCCGAATAACTTTGTGCGTAAATTTGTAAGGGGTTGAAAAGTGAGAGATGATCTGACAGAGAGTAAGTTGCATGCCACATGGAAACTGGAAAGTGGGAAGTACAAGTGTCGTCATTCATGCGACATGCCAGGCTATGTCATAACATCTCAAGGTTTCATTTTTTTGGTCAGTTTAATAGTCCCAAAGTTTCAAAAAGGTGTTGCGTGACTTCGCAAGTCTCAAAGTTTTCAGATTTCAAATTCAAACGGCCAAGGGCCAAGGCCCCTGATTTGCAAGTAGCAATTTAGCACAGTTGAGATAGGGTATTAGGGACCTAGGGTTAGAAACTTAAATGTACCGTTAGTGTCACTTCAGCAACGCACTAAGTATTTGCTCTTGGATCGCCGCCAAATCTATGCTGGAAGAGTGGAAGTGACACTTTTCTGAAAAAGGTAATTACTAATTTCATGCGTGTGTGACTGTGCTTGATGAGACATTGAGATTTTAATTTTTAATATAGTATGTGGCTTGGTGGTTGGTAGCCTGGTTGTACTTGTGAGTTGCTTGTTACTTGTTAGTTATTAAATACAGTTCACACTTTAGAGCATCCATAATTTCCAGAGTCGAAGAGCAACCAAAGAGTTTAGTACTTAAAAGAATGGCAGAATAAGGATCTCCCGATGTTGTTGTAGTACCGGAAAAGAGTGTCATTGTGCATTCAAGAACAAAGAGGTCAAACATATATGCTGAAGAATGGATGAAACTATTTCCTGGATCCTCAAATTTGCAATCAGCTAACGCTTATGAATGGAGGGACCCTTATGCATTCTATAGGGATGCTGAATGCCCAAACACAACTGGGTATGAGCTCTTCATGTTTTTCTATAACAATAGAATTAGAGGTCCTCCTGTTTCAAACCCATGGGATAGGAACTTGGGAAAGTTGATAGTACCTGAGGTATTTTTGGATGTAGACCTCATGAAAGTGCTAATTCAAGCACACAATCTAGTGACACAAGCTTTCCACAAGCATGACAAGTCTATACTCTGCATGTTAGATAGAGTGTCTTTTACTCAAGCTTTCGACCTTCAGGGACCTATGAGCGTGGAGATTGACCTAGTAGGAGAGAGGCCTTGTTTAATAGACAAAGAAATTACTACCATGGAAGGGTTATGAGGAGGCATATTCCTAGAGAAAACAAAGAGGCAGGGTTGTTACCGAAGAAGGTTGTAGATTCATTTGATATTGAGCTTTTCTTTCCCTATTTCCAAAATACCATCTATGGTCTACACAAAGTTATTGGACTAGATGGAGGTTCGATAGTGACTCCTAACATTTTTTTTATGGCTACAGATGTTCAGGATCTGTACACCAACAAGGAGTTTGATTATGTGGGGCACATAATCAATGTAATGCACTCTGAGTTAATGAATACAAAGACTGATTTGAAAAGCTTCAAGTTCAATCACTACTCCATGCTGATGCACCTGATCCTCTATTTCAATAGTGGCTACATCAACCCAGGGTTCATCGATGAGACCGAGAATGAAGGAGGAACTATTCCAGTTCAGCTGTGGACTAGGTTATCGCATAGAACTTACCATTTCTCTAATTCCATTACTTTTTATGGTGATTTTGAGGATCCAATAATGAACATGTTAGGTATTGTGAGGGACAGATTTCCTTTTCTTGTTAGAAAATTTCTTAGACCTGTAGCATTTAATATTAACAATGACATCAAGCACAATTGGGGTGATATATTTTTTTTTGAGAATTTTACTATTATAAGAGTGTATGCTTGCCCTCAACCTCCACACATACTGCCAAAATTTGTCCCAGAAAGATTGGCAATAGTAGAATTCTTGTGGCAGCTTATCATGATGGATAGAGAGTAGTTAGGCCCTAAAAGACATAAGGGAACCTTTCTGGCAAGGAGGTTCCAAATAGGGGATTTCTCTATAGGTAAAGATGCTATGGACTAAATCCATGAATTCCTCAGATAATTCAGATTGCCCTTTGGTAAAGCAAGGATGTATGACCCTGAAGACTTTGTTAGAGGAGCATTGAGAGAAATGAGGAATCACAATTTGGCTCTAAATCAGCCTATGGCAAAGGAGGATGTTATTAGAAATGTTTATAACAAAGTTACCTGTGAAGAGAGAACCTGTAAATGGGAAATATTGTAAGGGTAGAGGAACAATTGAAAAAGGCAGACCCTACCTTCCCTGGTTTCTTTCCTGATCTCAAATACATTAAGAAAATTGAAATGTGTTTAGAGAATTACGAAGATATTATGTCTAAATTGCCAGACATCCTTGAGGAGGAGGATAGAATAAACCTTGAAGAAGTTGAACTTGATGTGGAGTTTATGGGAGAAACAGAACAAGCTGAGCCATCCACATCTGAGCAGGGGCCATCAAAGAAACAAAAGTTGATGAATGTACCACAAAAGGCAAGGAAAAAGGCACTACAAATCCTACCAGGTAATAGCCATTACTTTGCTGACTTAAGACAAAATTTTTTGACATCAATGGCAGATGAGGGAGAAAAGGCCGTAGATGAGTTAGAATTGGCTGCAGCTAGATTGGATGACTGGGTCATCCAAGCTAAAGAGTTTATAGATGATGATGAATTCATCAAGTTTGTTGAGTTTAAAAGTTTTCTCTTTAGAGTTAAGCAGAATGAATTAACACTATCTTTGAAACTAGGGGAATCACAAGAAAAAACTGTTCAAATGATTGAAAAATTATAGGCCTATGATCCCAATAGTGAAACATTAAGTTTGGAGGAGGCAAGAGATCTTGTAAAGATAAGTGGCATGTTGCTGATCCCTAGATGGGACTTGGAGTCCTCATTCCTAATTGACCAAATCAAGAGGCAAGATAAAGCTGTAGCTTATGAAGCTTTTGGCCCTGATGGACTCACGGGGGGTTCTGGATTCAATATGGACACTAAGACACTAGCAGTATGGTGTGTGGCCCTAGAATCTAGTAAGCCCAGATTGGTTGACATCCAAGACACCGCACAGGGTAGCCAATTAATATGGAGGTTGCAGGACACTATAGGATCAGAGATAGAAAATCTCCTACATCATGCATCCTCCATGAATAAAGAAGTGGTTGAGGACTTGGAGAATAGGCTAGCCAGGACATTTAGAGATTATGTGGCATCTAGAAAAAAGTTTGAAGAGGAACTGAAGAAGAATTATTTGCTGGATAAGATTGTGAAGGAGCTAAAAGATGAAATAAATACTCTAAAAAATCATTCCAGGGCATTTACAGAGGTCTTTGATGCAGGGGTCCAAACTAAGCATGAGGGGGGCTTAGCTCCAGAACTTGCAACAGAAAAGATAATAATGGACATTGATCAACCTAAGCCTACTGATACTGGAATTACTGAAAATGAGACTTTGAAGAAGGTGCTATTGCATAGAGTAAATATTTTAAAAGGGAAGTCTCAAATCCTTCATAGTACTTTCATTTCTTTGCAAGGGACATAATATCAATGTTCTAATGCCTTGTATGTACTAACCCCATTATTTAATACTTGGGGCCCATACTTGCAATTCTTTGATAGGTTAGTTTTACTAATGGGGAAAAAAATGGAGTTACCTGACAAAATAATTAATGTTAAGGAAATGGTGTTATTAGTAAAGGATTTGTATGCATTTTTCACTGGCAAGTTACCAAACATTCAAGCAAAGCTTAAGGTTTTTGATGAAGAGTCTGAAGGATATATCCCTACTATTATGGACAAAGAGGGACACTTGAAGGAATGCCAGGAGTGGGCTGATTCTTTCAACCAAAATATGGAATGTAGCAAGGTGGCTTCTTATTTTGTTGGTGATGCTGACATTTCAACTTTTTATGAAGTTGTGGACGAATTGTACAAGTAGGAGATTGACATGAATAAGTTTGTTGCTGAATCTCGAGCCATAATGGATGCCAAGTGGAACAAATGCCTTGAAGACTTAGAGACAGTTAGAGAGGTAACTTGGCCATCAAAGAGGGACATTGTGGTGTGGGAAAACATTGCAGAGATTCAAGCCTTGGTCTTGCCATATTTACATTGATGATGGAAGTAGTTGAGACAGTTCTGGTATTAGATGAAGAGCCAATAGAGGGTGGTCAGTTAATTCAAATAGGGTATCTTATGTTTGTGGTTCACCTACTGTGGATACACCTTTGGTGAAAATCAAGACTGATTCTGAAGAAACTAGGCTGCCAGCTGTCACTCTAATAAGTTAATAACTGTTTCCAAATTTGTTTAATTTGCCAAATGCCAATGTTAGTTTTTATTTTCTGATCATTGATCATATTCATTGATCATTGACATTGATGTATAAATTTGAAGTAAGTTTTAGTTAATACAAATATACAAGGATATTTTGTAATTTTTTGATAGATCATAGAAGTCTGAGACTTCAAGTCTCTATCCTCTCACCTCTAAGTCTGGTAACTGGTTACTGGTACTATGATCATTGATTCTTGAATTTGAAATTTCAAAGTTAAATTTAATAGTATAATACATGGATATTTTGTAATTTTCAATTTTTCTGTCATTGTGCCTGTGTAATTTTGTAAAGAGCTCGTTGGCTCAAGTCAAGAATCTCAATTCTAATTAAGTAAATGCTTAGTATTAGGAAATTAGATAATTGACAAATGATAAATTGATCATGTTGGTAATATTTTTAGTTTTCACAATTATTTTCAAAATTTCTTGCAATTTTCCTCTCGAAGGCTTAGGCCCTAAATTTCAATCAAAATGTTAAAACCCTAAGTGCTAGGTTGAGATATGCTCTAAAAATCCATTAAACCCTAGAAAGGCTCAGATCGGTTCTATTTCATCGTTACTTTTTCAAAATTTCAAGTCACTTAAAAGAACCTTTAAGCATGTGCATGTTACTAACAGACCACTGGCAATGTTCTGAAGTAACGCTGGGTTGTTTCGTAACTTCTCCACGGTTAAGTGGTTAGGATGCTTATGGGTTCCAAACTTCCAAAGGACTCCAGACTAATGCCGTGCATAACTTCGGAACACTTTGTTAGGAAAAGTTGGTTTACAGAGCTTCACAAGGGTTTGTTGGCCATTAGTGTTGGTGGTTAGGAAGTTGCGATGAAGCATCTAGCAGAAAGGCGTAACTTTGGAAAGGTTAATCAGTTACAAGATTAAACAGCCAAGAGGTTACGAAAGGTTTTGTGCGGGACTTCGCAAGGTTATATCAAATTACAAATTTCTTGAACATTCTACAATTACAAAAATCATATATATCCCTGCTATTGTGGACAAAGAGGGACATTCTACAATCTACATTACAAAAATCATGAATTCAAAATTTCAAATTACAAATTAAAAAAATCAAAATTGAAATTACAAAAATTAAAATTGAAATTACAAAAATCATGAACAATACTTATTACTTGTACCCGTAGGCTTGTAGCTGAATATGAGTTAATTAATAAATTGTCAATAAATTAATAAATATTTAGAATCAAGTCCAATTCCATTATCAATTTATCCAACAAGTACAGTAATAAGTATACAGTGTATAAAATTATAAATACCTATTAACCGAATGCTAATTCTAAATCACTTCACTCTTCACTCAGTGTCAGTGAGCAGTTTGCCTCACCCTCTTCTATATCCCACATGGAATCCAGCTCCTAAAATTGACTACTACTACTAGCAAGAGGTTCTTCTTCATTCTGAGTTTGGTATTCAAAATCAAAAAAATTCTTCATCTTCATTCTGAGTCTGGGACCAAGATCCATCGTTTGTCTCTGAACCACCATGTTTTGATCTAGTGTTCAAAAGCCCTCATCTTTCACGCAGGGAATTCCAAATTGCCAATGCCCTATCATAAGGAAAGTTTGTAACATTGTACTGAGTTACAAACAATCTCAAGCAAGTTTTCAAATTTCTCTCTAGTTTGTTTCTGATCTTTGATTTCAAAAACCCCAATGCACTGAAAACTCTTTCATCTTCCACCGACCCCAATATCATTGTTTGACATAAAACAACAAGTTTGAAATATTCTGATATTGAATCACGTAGTACTTCACTCTGCTCTATCCTTTTCCAAAGCTTGGTTATTGCACTAGGTTGAAATGGATTCTCCAAGTTTTTTAATTGCAATTTCATACATGATGCAAATTGTCTACATCATTTTTTCAGATTAGCTAAATCTATAATTCCATCAATTGGTTATACATTGCAATCTACATGTTTTGAAAACTCTCTGATCAATTCATCATTTTTTTTATGAAACATATGAGCATCAAGTTGTCTATCTCCAATGTTTTTCCAAAAATGAGGAAACACACAACCCATGGCCTCAAGAATTTCTTCTCTAGGGAATCTTTCACAAATCTCACTTGAAAGTTGGTAGGAAATTGACTTCAAATTCTCACTAACAGATTTAACAAACATGTCAAAATCAGCCCTTTTAACTGGAAGTAGTCTGCCTCGCTTGCCCATCTTAGATTGGTACATTGGTATTTCATATCCTTTCACAAACACACGTAAATCATTTGCATTGAATTGTAAAAAATTCTTAGCATGATTCAAATCTATACTTATTTGCCACTTGAAAAAATTTGGGCTTTGAAGTGTTATCATATTTGAGTATAAATTATCCAGGGGAAGGCATGTCATTCTACGTAAATCTGAGTACTCATGGATATACATAGTCCTGTCTTGGGCTTTCTTAACAAGCTTGTTCATTAAATCCAACATGGGGAGAAGACTGGCTAAAGTTAACAGAGTCTCTATATCACTTAACTTATGTAACAAATCAAGAGCTTTGTCTATTGTGAGGCGTTGCTCATATATTACTCCGATCAAGGATTGATATTCTGTTAGAAATATTTCTATTGGTCCATGCAAAGAGATCCATCTGGTCTCAACATCCTTGAGAAGCTTGTTTCTTGGTGTTACTCCCTCTGAGAAAATCTTAAATTTTGCAAAATGTTTAGGACTTCTGTAGAAGTAAGAGTATATGTCATGAACTAGATCTTCAACTTTTGACACTATAGGAAAATCACTTACAATTTTATATGCTAAATTCATTTGATGGCCCATGCAATGTATGCCAAGCAATTAAGGTGCAATACTAGTTTGTGATCTTGCACAGAGACCATTCCTTTGGCCTTGCATTACTGTAGCTCCATCAGCTCCAACACACACTAACTTCTTTCCAATTGTCAAATCATCCATACCAGCAACTTCATTCAAAGCATTCTTCACTTCAAAATATAAGTTTTCTACCGTTGAATTGCCCCTCATTTTACGAACGCAAAGTAGATGAGCTTGGAGGACATGTTCTTTTACTGTATACACATGCATACAAACCCAAGCAGTGTTATCTACTGCAGTAACTTCATCTATGGATAATGAAATGAATCAGGGTATAACTAGGTGCTGGTCAAGGAATCAAAGCAGTTCAAGATAACATTTACCACTCCTTGGGGAACATATGTGTATGTCTGGATGCCTTTCGGTTTAAAAAATGTTGGAGAAAATTTTCAAAGGGCAAGGGATGTAGCATTTAAGGACCTTATTGATGTTCTCATGGTAGTATACCAAGATGACCTAACTGCATATTCTAAAAGGGCTGAGGATCATTGCAATCACCTAGAAAAGGTATTGATTAAAGCTCTGGAGTATGGCATATCTTTAAACCCTAAGAAATGCCATTTTTCTGTCACTGAGGGAAATCTACTAGGGCATATAGTGTCCAAAGAGAGAGTAAGGATTGATCCTAAAAGAGTAGAAGTCATTAAAATGGTCCCTTGTTCGAAAAACCTCAAAGGTGTCTAGTCTTTCCTTGGAAAAATCAAAATTTTTAGAAGATTCATTTCCAACTTTGTTGAGCTAGTCAAGCCTATTGTCAAACTGCTATAGAAGGATGTGAAGTTTGATTGGGGTTAAGAAGCACAAGAAGCCTTTGATAAAATTAAACAGACAATCCAAGAGGCACTAGTCTTAGTCTCCCCTAATTACTCTAAACCCTTTTCTCTATTCTCTTTTGTATCATTTCACACCATTGCAGCAGTATTGTTACAAAAGGATGATGAAGGATTTGAGCATCCCATTGCCTTTTTTAGCAAATCATTATAGTCAATAGAACTAAAATATGAGCTTATGGAAAAATAGGCCTATGCTTTGGTAAAAGTAGTCAAAGCATTCAAACCCTATCTGGTTTGTGCAAAGGTGAATGCATATGTTCCTCATGCTGCGATCAAGGATATTCTAGTACAAACTGAGGTCACAGGAAAAAGATGCAAGTGGATTAACAGAATCCAAGAATTTGATTTAGAGCTTCACATCACTAAACTTATCAGAGGTCTAGGACTTGCAAAATTGATGACAAAAGAAAATATGGACCTAATACAAGTCAATAATGTTGACATAAATGAAGGAACTACCACTAGCATTGAGATGCAGCCTTGGTATACAAACATTGTATTTTTTCTCAAAAATGCTATTTTCCCAAAGGGCCTTAATGACAATTAGAGGAGGAGCCTTAAGTTGCAAACCCAAAGGTATATATTGCTACAAGGTGACTTGTATTGGAAGGATAATGATGGGATATTTCTCTTATGTTTAGATAAGGGACAATCTGAGAGGATTTTAAAAGAAATGCATTCTGGAATATGTGGAGGATGCCATTTAGCCAAAGAAACTGCTCATAAGATCTTGAGATTTGGATATTATTGGCCTATATTGTTCAAATATACTCATGCATTTGTCAAGAAGTGTGAACCATGCCAAAGGTTCTCAAATAAGCTAAAGTTTTCAGGAGCATTAATACTAAACCCTGTAGTGGTAGAAGCTCCTTTTTCTATGTGGGGTATTGATTTTATTGGAGAATTTACTGAGAAGTCTAGTGGAGGAAATAGTTGGATACTTGTGGCCACTGATTACTTCACTAAGTGGATTGAAGCAATCCCAACAAAAAGGGCTACAAGCACAGTGGTTATTGAATTTTTTATGGACAATATAATTACAAAGTTTGGTGTTCCTTTCAAATTAGTGATGGATAATGCCATGAGTTTTAGATCACAAGAATTCCAAGATTTTTGTTCAGAAATAGGCATAATAATGTCATACTCATCCCCATATCACCCACAAGCTAATAGGCAAGCATAATCAAGCAATAAAAGCATTTTGCAAATTTTGAAGAAAACTTTAGAAAAGAACAAAAGAACTTGGCATGCAAAGTTGAAATTAGCTTTGTGGGCATATAGGATCACAGAAAAGAGAGCTCCAGGAAAGTCTCCTTTTGAAATAGTTTATGGTATAAAATCTAGGCTTCCTGTTAATAATTTACTGCCTATTTACAAGTTCATGCAAGAACAAGAATTAGAAATATGTGATCCTTTGCAAAATAGGATGATCCAGCTTGTTGAACTAGATGAAACAAGAAGAGAAGGTCAAAAGGAAAATATCAGACTACAACAAAAGATGACGTATCTATTTGACAAAAGAGCAACTGTCAATAAATTCTAGCTTGAAGATTTGGTCCTTCAATGGAATGCAAGGAGTGAAGATAAGGGCAAGCATAAAAAATTTGAGTCATTATGGTTGGGTCCTTATATTATCCATCAAGCTCATGGAAAAGATTCATATTATCTGAGAAATGTGGATGGTGAAGAACAAGAATTGCCAGTGCATGGACAATTCCTAAAAATTTTCTTCAATTGAAATAAATTTTGTTCCATGCACAGTAGTTTTGTAGTGTATAGGTGTGTTTTATTTCAAATCATGTGTTATTTTCTTGCAGTAGGTTAAATGTTTCATTTGGTCTGCCACCTAGAGATTTTGGTTTCTTGCTATGAACTTGCTTTCAAGCATCCTTAGATAGAGCCACTGTTGGAATAATTTTAGGGTTTTCTGAGAAATCTCATTTCTTGTTTATTTAGCTTCCAAAATCTGTATTTGTGTCAAAATATTCATAAATCTGCAAGAAATTATCTTGTTAAAATCTAAAATTTGAGTTCACCAGATGAAAAATACCCTTATACCTTTGCCTAGGTCAAATTGCCCTCTCTAGGGTTTCTATTTTCAAAAATACCTTAAGCATGCCCTAAGTTGTTATATTTCCAAGTTACTTTTTGAAACACTTAAGGGCTCGTATATGCACATTGTCTTTATATCCTTTAATGTTCACTGAATCTCGCAACTAATTTGATAAGTCTTCAAACATTCGATGATTCAGCGACAAAGCCATTTTTCTTTGTTATGTCTCGTTAGTCATGTAATATCAAGTTTGTAATTGACGGTTAATAAAATGATCTAGTGATTCGGTGACAATGCAGTCTCTAATTCTCTTGATTTCTGGTGGTTTCCTCAAAACATTTGGCGACCCAGTGAAATGGTTATCTCATGTTCACTAAATATAATGGTGAAGTTTTAAGATGATCAACGATTAAGTGAGAACCGTAGATGAAAGTCAAGATCAACGGTTAGCATGTTATCTCAATGTTTACTCTACAGTGCATAAAAGATTTAGCGATTAAGTGAACAAGTGTTCACTCAATCTCCAATACTCAGAGTTTAAGTAGAAGATATTAAGAGATTCATCGATCGAAGGTGTTTTTCTATTTGGTCGCTTAATCTCCAAATTCCTAGATGATAGTTAGGATAAGTTACTCAGTGATTCAATGAACATAGTGTTCTCTTTAATCTCACAAAGATACAACTTAAAGTCTTTTTATCTAGAGATCTAGTGACAAAGGGAAAGCATGACAAGATAGTGGTGCTTCCATTCAATGAATAAGCGAATAAAGGATATCTCTAAATCTCATGATAAAATGGTTAAGTTATAAAATATCCAGTGAATGAGCGACAACTTTTGATGAAGATGAATAAGGTGAAAATGGAGGCATAGTAACACACATAACATTCATCACCTATTCATTTAGAAAGGATGTTTAGAAGTTGTAATAGCCTAAATAGATCTGAAAATGCTTGGAAATTAATTAGATCAAAGTACATACCTCATCATGAAATTAATCTAGAAATACCTATTTTTTGAAGTCTGTATGAAATTTCAGGAGATTCCGTCACTTGTTTTGGACTGGAAATGTCGAGGCAGACAAAACCCATAAATCTTTTCTCCAAATTCACACAAGTTGACTTTGACCTTTGAAAAGGTCAAAGACCACATTTTTATTCTGAAGTCCAATTCCAATTCTGTTTGCAGATCCTGAAAGTTGAGTGAAAAGGGTACTCCAATCTATCCTCTGATTCTCGAAACAACACCTACAGATATCTAAAAAAGGGGGTTTTGGGGTGGCTATATCGGGTTTTGCCTTAGTCAAACCCCCATTTTGGTGATTCCCACCTCCACGAATAGCCGATTGAAATAGTATGTGTGTGTGTATATTGAAAGTGTAAAGCTAAGATCTAATCCTCTAGATTAAAACCCTAGCATGAATATGTATGAAATGACAATGCATATATTTGAATGTGATAGAAAATCATACCAAACCCCCAAGGCTAAAGTACTTCTACCATTCTCACAATCCATAGTTGTTACTCCATGATTGAATGCTTGAAATATTGATGATGATGGATCAAGGAAGAATGATTCTCTCTTGCTCCAAATATGAATGCTTGAAGATGCTTGAAGACTTGAAATGCTTGCTTGAACACCTTGAGAACTTGAGAGCTTGATTGCTTGAGATGAGATGTGAAAATGAGAGAGGAAGGCCTCCTTTTATAGTGAATTAGGTCACACTCCTCTAGAAGGGTCACCTTGGAGAATTAAATCCCAATTAGGTCCTAACCTTTAGAGAATGGATCTAAATTAAATGTAATTAAAGGATTTACCATTTCAGAGCCCGAAACAGCTAACTCAGAGGCAGGAAATTAATAATCTTGAAAGCTAAATTAGCGAGAATTGAAAATTTGAAATCTCAACAAAATGAGGTCAAGGTCGAGGTCGACCCTGACCTAGTCAGGGTTGAGGTCGACCCTGACCTAGTCAGGGTTGAGGTCAACCTAGACCAGAAACCCTAACTTTTGCCAGGATGTAGTTTAAAGGCCCCGAGAGTACCCAGAAACTTAGAGATGAAGTCTGATGAGAATAGAATGTCTGTGATAGATAAAAGATCATGTGATTGACATGATGAAGGCTAGGAGGACCCATTTATGTATCCTACCTAGAAATTAGAATCATAGAAGAGGGGAATTAAGGAGAATCCTCAGGATCCTAACCCTAATTTCACCCAGGACATACAAATGCATCCTAAATGCAGGTTTATCATAAAAAAATGAACTGGAAGAGGGTGCTAAACCTATCCAAATGGAAGTGCTTCCATTTGAAGATGATACAGAAGATAAAGATCATCGATCAATGTAAGATCTTAGGAAAGAACTAGGGTTATGGATTTTGTTTAGCGACTCAGAGATAAACGGTATTCGCTAAGTCTCCCATTGTAACCAAGGTTAGCATAACCTTTCAGAGATCATGAGAAAAATGCAGTCTCTGGATCTCATGATTAAAATTGAGTTAAGAGTTTCATTTAGAGATTACACGAATAAACCTTTGGTCGCTAGATCTCATGATATAGCCCAGGTTAATGAAATGATTCAGATATTTTGCAAAGACTATTTAGTCACTCAATCTCTAGGTAAATAGTGAGTTAAGTGAAGGATTAAGAGATCACGTGAATCCTTCAATCACCTATTCTCAGAATGTAACCATAGTTAGTATGATCATCGAGCGATTCAGCGAAAAGCATTCAGTCTCCAAGTCTCGTAATCAAACTAAGGTTAATAAAATATTAAGAGATTATGAGAATACACTTTTTCGCTGAATCTTTGAGAAAAGGAAATGTTAAGTTAAAGATTTAGAGATTCAGAGAGAGCTCTTAGTCATTGGACTACAGAATCAATGAAGTAAAAGATAAAGTCTAGGAAATGATGCAAGGACCATAGATGTAAATCAGATCTAATGGTGATTGCCAGATCTCCTGATAAAACCATGGGTAAAGAATATATTACAACATCATGCGAAACCTTCAATCGCTTGATCTCTAATTTAACTCTGAGTAAAGAAAATCATTTTGAGAATGAGAGAAGCCTTTCAGTCGCTTAATCTCTAAAAGACCTGAGTTAAGTTTGCATTAATACAAAAGGAAAAAGGTTGTCGATTACATGGAAAAGTACTTTGCCAGGATGGATAAAGTGTACAAAATAGCCAATTAAATAGTAATCAAGGGTTTTGTCAGTACTCAAGGGTTTTTTTTTATCGTGACACTGTAATCATTTGCCACTTTCTCTACAAATTTTAAAAGGCTGACAAATTTTAAAGGGGTTTTGCAAAATTGGTGTCAAGTAGAGTTGAATGCTGAGGTGACTGAAGGAAGATTGCGGTAATCTTGATAAAACTCATGCATTAAATGATAAGGTTATATTAATGAGACATTCTTGCAGTTACACTCAATCATTTTCAGAAAAGCATTTGAGTTTTCTAAAGTGAATTGCAGAGTCTAGTGTTGCAGAGTGTGAATTGCAGAGAGAAAATTGCATAGCCAAGTGTTCAAAACATAATAATGAAAATGAGTCAGTCAGAATCAAGCCTAGACTCATCTAGTGAGGGAGCTATAAAACATGGAGTCGAAGAAAAGGGAAAGCCTAATTTCTCAGAAGAATTCATCAAATTGCTTCCTGGTTCAAACCATAACAAAAAGTTTAGTGATGAAGTTTTTGTTGACCTCATGGAAAATTGTAGGGATCCTGATACTCCTTCATGTTCTGGTTTTATGTTATTCAACTATTTTTACAACAATAGAAATAGAGTCATTCCCATTTGCAATGCATGGACTCTAGGTATGGCCAAGTTAATTGTCCTAGATGTCTTCCTAGATGTGGATTTTTTGCATGAATTGTTTAGATTATATGACCCTGTGTCCAAAACTATTAGAAAGAAAGATGGGTCAGCCCTAGTAAATCTAGATAGGGGATCCTTCATGAAGGCTTTCAATATATTTTCATCTTCTTCCACAAAAATAGACTTGAAGAAGGAAAAAGAGAAATATGTGAGCCACTTAGGGTCTTCCAGAAGCCAAATTGCCAGATATGTTCCCAAAATTGGAAAATACATAGCCCCTCTTCCACCAAACATGCAGGCTCCCTATGAGTATAAGGCCCTAAATATTTATACGAAGTATTGGCCTATGGACTATGTAGAGTTTTGGGAATAGATGGGGATGTAGACAGAATGCCAACTGATATAATGATGATGGTGCTTGACATTCAAAATTCACATGTTAACACAGACTATGATTACATCCAGTATGTAATTGATAGAATGCATGAGGGTTTGGTAATAATAAAAGAAGATAAGATGCCAATAAAGTTCATGCATTATTCTCTTCTATTACATTTGATTTTGTATTACAACATTGACAATTTGGAGGTCCAAATGCTTGTGTGTGTGAATTTTTTACCTAGCTGTAGACACAACACTTCAGTAAAACATTAGAGGTTAGCCAAAAACCAAAATTATGCAATGAAATGGAAATTAAACTAACCAGGTGATTTATTGCCTTCTAGTAAGTGTGAGTATGATATTCTCAGATCAGACCGAGACCAGTGACAATGCAACACCTAAATGAAGGATTTGAATGCAAAGAATGAAAGATTATGTGAATGCAAATTAAGCTATATTTTTGGATTTTCTGTGCAATAATATGAAATCTGTATGAAATTAATCTAGAATGAATGAAATTGGAATGCAGATTTGATCTAAAAATGCTATGAATGAGTATGAGACTACGAATAAGAAACTATGTAAAAGCTAAATGATCAACTATGAAAGATCTCACAAATCACTTGTCGCAAATGTTCAATCCTTCAATCGCCAATTCGCCAGAGTAATTGTGCAAATTTGAGTGTTCTTATTATGAAGAGATGAGCCTTGGTTTTATAGAAATCTAGGGCTTTGAGGATGCAAGAGAAAAGCCATAAATCACTCTTGATAAACTCAGGTTGATTTTTGAGTTATTAGGAAATCAGAGATAATTAACTCACAAAATCATGCAGAAGCATGCAAGAACAACTTTTTAACTTAAATCAAAAGTTTAGATTAGCTTTGAACTCAAAATAGAGTGTTGAGTTTCCAAAAGTTAACAACTTGCATTGATTTCCTGATTTTGAGTTTAATTGCTCTTTGAATGTGCATAATTAATTATGAATGAATTAAATAAATAAAGTGATTTATCCTCAACTTAACTGATTTTTGAATTAAAATAATTGATTTATGGGTTAATCAATTATTAAATCAAACTTTATTCAAAAACTATATTATTAAATTTGACAACTGGTATGAATTAATTAAATAAGAATTTAATCAATTAGTCATAAGATTTTTGATTTATTGTCAAAATTAAATAATACAATTTAGGAATAATTTAATTAAATTCAATTAAATAATTAAGTGGCAGTATTAAATCTAATTAATTAAATATTTAGAATATTAAATTAATCAAACTTTAGGATAAATAGGATTTTATCACCAAATAATCATTAAATTAAGAATAATTAGGATAAATAGGAATATTGCTAGGAATATTCCCCGATGCAGAATTTAGGATAAAATCAATTAGAATTCGATAATGTGCAGATGTGCCTTAGGTTAGGACTTTTATGTTGATTTCATTTGAATTGTAGATGTAAGAGGTTAATGAACCTATAGCCCATTTTTGGGGCATTACATTTTGCCCCTCTTTGAATCACTGTGCAAAGCGTAGTGGTTCAAAGAATAGTCTGTGTCTGATATATGTATGAAATTGATTTGAAAGATGAAAGATTTGAAAGATTAACTGATTTTGAGATAGAAACTGATTGAAAGATTAGAAAAAAGGATACCGAACCAGGCTTAGAATGACCAGGAATCGAGATGATGCTAGCTATATCAACAATGAACTGGTGATTACAAAAAAGTGTCAAAATGCATGATTTTGAACATTATGATTGCGAAGAAGTGAGCGACCAATTCTAGACCTCAATGTCCTTGTATGAATCATATTGGTATCATATCTTGAACCCATCAATTACGAAGAACCAAGGAAATGACGCTAATGAACTGATAGTTACAAAAGAAGATACAATTTACAAGATAGATTTAGGATACCAGATTGATATGGATCTCAGTGAATCTGATATGCCCCAAGAGATGATAGATTTTCCCCAAGCGATGAGGACTTTAGATGAATCAACAACTAGATGTGGTTGTTGTCTTGATTACTGAGGAAAGATTTGATTACAGATTTAGATTTACAAACTTTGAATGATGTGCAATACCATGCCCCCTTCGGGATAAAAATTGAAATTTGACAAGAAAAGTCAGCATTGAATAGTTTAGAAGCATGTTAATTGATTTGAGAATTGGTTATACATGTTTGAGAATGTGTTCTGCATCGTTTAGTGGTCATGAAGACCAAGTTTGACTAGGTTTGACCATGAGTTGACCATGGTTGACCAAGTTGAAATTTTGATAGTTTGATGTAAGATAGTTAAGTTGAATACTAGATTTTTGTGATGATTGAAAGTTGATTATGCAAGTAGTTGAGAATATAAATGATCTCAGATTTTGATTTTGATCGCAAAAAAGGATTCTACTTGCTGTTTCGTTGGAGGAACCTTCATACAATGCTCAGTCCTTGTGTTTGTACACACTAAATGGTGCACTTCTCTAAATCATTGCTTCCAAGAGAATCCATGGATTGGAAACCTAGAGAAATTGATTTAGAGATCCATAGGCATGGAGTGTAAGGGTGTTAAGAATGCTCTCAGCTAGAGCTATTAAGCCAATAACCTTGCTAGTAAACCATGTAATGAGAGATTCAAATGAAGACAAGGGCAAGAATGCCAATATCCCCAAGAATCAAATGGAAATTCAAATGCAATGCAACTATGCTAAAAATAGAAATGCAAGCTATGCTATGAAAGGAAATATGCAAGTATTACAAAGCCTCCTAATTAAGCTAGATGAGTTAATCTAAAGCATAAAGGAAACTAAGCTAATATGAAGCTATGAATGCCATGACAATGCAAGAGGAGCAATCCATGTGCACAAGTATCCTCCAATGAGAAAATAAGAGTTGACTTTTGTGTCCATATGAGACAAAAAGTGCTTTTTCTCTTTTTGTAAAATAGGAATAATGCTTTATTTGTGCAACTTAGGATAAGAGGAAAAGTGGAGGGCTTTTTATTTAATAAAAGAGGAGGAAATTCCTTTTTAAATAAATAAAGACTTTAGGATAAGATGGTTAGCCCATAGAAAATAATCGAATAAATGATAGAACTAGGATTTGATCAAGAATAAGCAATTGATGATTTTAGCAAAAATGCTAGCAAGGGGCTAATAGTCTATATGACCATTTTTAGGTGTATACATTTGCCCCTCTTTAACTAATGTGAGATCGATTTGGGATCACATGCAGTCAAAGAATAGATCAGCCAAGAAAGAAAGCAATAGTGATCTGACTCCAAAGAATGAAGTGCAGAGAGATAGCAAATCTTGCATGGTCAGCCTGGTAGCGACAGTACTGAACACTTAGGAAAGAGATGGACAATATAAAGACTCAAGATGAGAACTAACATGTCAAGTGCAAAGATAGATCGATCAAAGCAAATGGAATGGTCAAGCATATGCTCTGGAGAATAGCTGATAGGATATGATGTGTCTACCCCCTTGGGATCGAAATCAAAATCAGGTAGAGGGAATGCAGAAGCAAGAGAAACATGATCAAATCACTAGAAATCATAATTGGAAATGCAAGATAATAGAATAACCATCAAGCAGTGAAGATATGCCCCAGTCAAAACCTCAGAGAGAGATGAATGAAATGAATGAAAGACTAGAAGGGTGAGAGAGATGGGGGTGAAGAAGGAAAGGATGCCCCAGCGAAAGTTGAAGGATCAGGCCTCAAAAAGGGTCAACCAACTGCGCGAAAGAAGGTAAAAGATGATCAAGGTGAACTCAGAGTTCGGTTTCGAGCCCGAAATGAATAGAAAATGATGTGATATGAAAGGCAAGAAGCAAAAGATATGATCAGGAAGAAGTGAAAGGTGAGCGAAGTGTGATCGACAGGTCCACAAAAGATGAAAGGAGAGCTCTCTCCATATGCAAGATGCAAAACTAACTAACATGAACCTAAAAATGCAAGCTACATGAAAAGTGGTTTACTTGCAAGGTCACAAAGCCAATAGACATCTAATAATCATCATCAAGCATTATTGGTAGCTTCATAAGATCATACAATACACACTAGCATAACTATGTGGATGTGAATATGATCTATATCAGATAAAAATGTGGAAATCCCACCTAGGCATCAAAGACATGTAGGTCAAGATGACTAGTGCAGTGAGATTACCTAATTTTGCTATGGCAAGATTATACTCGCATTGAGACACAAGGAAAGTCAAGATGACTATAAGCATGCACTTACAAAAACAATCAAGGATGATACCTTGTAAGTCCTTAGTGCCAAGTGGATCAAGCATGAATGCTAATGACAGAAAGAATGAACAAGATATACCCACAAGAAGAAAAAGCAATAAAACATGTTCTTATGCCCCAGTCTTCTAGCTTAGCATCATTGAAAACTATTAGGGATAGAACACTCAACAAAGAAATCATCATAGACAACACATAAAGAAATAAAGTCAAACAAGTCTCAGTGAGCCAAATGTTTAAGTGTGTGTGTGTAGGTCATAGAGTCAAACTTTGAGTATCGCATCTACTAGTGAGAAATATTGCATCATTTTGGACTACGGGTAGGATATCTGATGAGTGTTAAGAAACACTCGATGCTAGGGAAGTGTTGAAAAACATTGTTGGAACCAAGAGGCCCAAGAAACCCTGATGCACAAAGAGACCCAAGATGAGCTAAAACAATGTATGCCCCCTAGACTAAGACCAGAGTCAATTCCAGGCTAGGAGAGGCAAAGCAAAAAGTGGAGCGAAGGAGCGCCACGTAAGACTGATAAACATAGGTGCAAGGGTCTCAAGTAGCACCTGTTTCTAGGTTTTCACCACTTGATAGATTTTTTTAGGACTTTTTATAATTTTTTTGTATTTTTGCTACCAAGGCGCCTATTTCCAAGTTTTCACCAAGGCACTTTTTCTATTTTTTTGAATTTTTTAAATTTTTTGATTTTTTGATTTTTTTGAATTTTTTGAATTTTTTGATTTTTTTGGTGAGACATCAAAGCACCTATTGCTAGGTTTTCACTAGGATGCTCATTTTTTTAAGACATTATATGTTTTTTAGGATTTTTTCAGCATCATATATGAATTTTTTTTTTGGAATTTTTTCAGGATCCATAAGATATGTACAAAGAGCTCCAGAACTTCAGACATAGTACTTCTTCTGATGTAGAGAATTGGTAGGCCCAGTAATCTCTTCTCCCTCTGGCGTAGATAGCTGAGAGGCCTCAGACCCAAATGCTTTGTGATAATACAAGGCCCTAACCAATAGGAACTAGCCCTAAGCAATTTCTAAGCTAGCGTAAGATCGTTAGAGTGTGATCCACATATACTATCATGGACTTCAGCTAGCACTTCATTTGACTCCTCTATTTCTAGACACCAAAGGAGAGTTCCTTCTAGACCTTTCCTATATAAGTCACCAAAGACAAGGGTAAAGGGTGAGGTGTTATGGATGAGATGTTCAAGGATAACGTGATCTTGGAAATAGGAAAAGATGGTGGCATTGTAGGAATTGTGGGAAGGATAGCGTAATTCTTCCACCAGGAACTTGAAGCAGGATTTATGCTTTTTCAATTGTAAAATGGATGCCGAAGTAACCAAGGCATTAGCAGCTTTGAGCAGAGCTCTAGGAATGTGCTAAAATATGACAGATGTGAAATAATGCTTGAAAAATTTCACCATTTTTTTGTAAAGAATTAGCTTGTTAGCTTTTATTTGATAATCATCATTTTTACCTTTTTAGGTGCGGATACTGCCACAATGTGGTTTTCACCATCTGACCATTGCTCTTTTCTTTTGATTTGATGATTGAGATACTTGATTTCTGATTCAGTCCATTTTGTTGCTGGTTTGCTGGTGGAAGAATTAACAGGTTCAATGGCATGTTGATCCTAGGTGGACCAAGCTATGAGATCTGATTTTGCGAGATGAAATGAAGTGACTAGTTCAATAGCATTTATGCGAGGGATGTCATCTTTGGTGACAAGAGAGGTTGAGCATATAGGGTAAGCTCTGAAAGTGTTAAGATCTAGACTTGTCATAGAAGGACCAGTGTGGTCCACGAAAGCAATACATGGATTAAACTCATTAGACCATACACGAGACTCATCAACTACGTCAGGTTGGTCACCATAAGTATGAACCACATCCACTTCCATATCCACTATGGAAGATCCATCAGAGAGAGTATCCCATTCATATTCATTTGAATATGTTGTTACGCTTCTACTGGGATGCTTGCACCAAGAAGGTTTAGGACCTTTAGAAATAGAGGCTTCAACGTCATTATGTGTGAGATCCCTTCTTTGCATTAACCACAAAATATTTCTTTGTTGTCTAGTGTGGGGATCAAATTCATTATCACTAGACATAGAAGCTTCAACTGAATCATGGGTAGGTATGCATTCTTCTCCCCAAAGGAGTGAAGTAGAAGGAAGATCATCTCTTATTTGAGCCATAGTGTGTAGTCGTGACTCATCTGTATCTGTGTCTGAATCACTAATCATGGGAGCATTGCTAGAACATGTAGGGAGGTCATCATCGACACCATATCCTAGACCTATTGTAATATTAGATGGTCGGCCATTAGTATGACTCAAAGGGTCGACTAGGGCATGTCCATTATCATTTATAGGTCCATGACCTTGATAGCCCATTTTTTGCAAAAAATTATAGCCTTTACCATAGCGCTTAGGAGAAATAGGAGTAGCAATAGTGGTATAATCTTCTTCATCTCTATAGATTCATTCTCTAACAGCTTGTTCTTCTCTTTCTGCCTCTAGGAGTACAGACGCTTGAACAAAATTACCAAAAATTGTCATGGTAGAAGCAGAAGGCTTCATCTTATCAGAAGGTCTCCCATATGATCTAGGAGAGATAGGCATAGCAGCAAGGGAATCTAGTGTGTATTCACCCATACCAAGGCTCATCATATTAAAATTTTTCTCAGCAGCAACCAGGGATGCAGTAGGATCATTAGAGGGTTTGTTGTGAGGAAAAAACATTTTAGCAGCAACAAGAGTATTGATAGCAATAGAATGATCCCTGGGAATCACAATTTCAGCTCCGTTATGTGGGAATTTAACACACTGATGGTATGTAGAAGGCACAGCTTGCATGTCATGGATCTAAGGACAACCCAAAAGGATGTTATAAGCAAGTGGGATGTACAATACTTCGAACATAATATCTTTCGTGACAGGGCCCACTTGGATAGGCAGCGTGACAAGACCTTTGGAAGATCTTTCAACTTCATCATATGCTTTTATAGTAATCTTTTGTTTAGGGTCTACAACAAATTCTGATAAACCCAACTGTTGCACAACATTGAAAGAAATAATATTTAACCCAGTACCATTGTCTATCAAGACTCGATGGACTCGGGTGTGGTAGACCATAACTTCAATGTGTAAGGCAAGGTTGTGAGGGTGGTTAAGAGATGTGTCATCTACTTCAGAGAAGGAGAGATAGTGAGGTGATGAGATGTGGTTAACCATAGCCTAGAACCTATCTGGGTTGATGTCATTAGGGACATTAGCTATACACAAAGCCTTTTCAAGGATCTCCTTGTGCAAAGGGGATAGCTCAAGAAACTCAAAAATAGATATCTGTGCTGGTGTCCATTGCAATTGATGGACAAGATCATAGCTAGACAAAATTGGAGGAGCTTCTGGTTTGAAAGATGAGGTTGGCTTGGGATTAGGTGCAGTTTTAAGGACCAGTTTAGCTTGCCCCCTAGTAATAGCATTCAATGCCTCACTTTAGGAAGATGAACTACCACGTGTTTGCAAGACCAACTTTGGCATACCCTGACTGACTTTATTATCATCTTGAGGTCACATCATAAGAACACTCTCAACAGGCTCTACCATGTTGATCATAGGTGAATAAGAAGTATATGTATAGTTGATCTTAGCATCATGATTCTTCTTATGTGCTTGAGAGGTTTCACCTTTGTCATACTTAGGTAGAGGATCTTTGAAAGCTGTGTGATTAGAATTTTTAACTAATCCATCTATAAGAATTGTGTTGTCATCAATGAGATCTTGTATAGCATCTTTAAGCATGAAACAATTGTCAGTCTTGTGTCCCTTGTTTCTATGATAGTGGTAGTAATGATCCTCTCTCCACCAATTAGGCTTAACTAGCGGATCATAGGGATGAGTTTTCTCAAGAAGCGTAAGATAATTATTTTCAACCAAAGTCTTAAGAATCACATCATATGGTTCAGCCAATGGGGTATAGACCCATCGTCGGAATTGCTTCTTTGGCTTATCAACATATTGAGGCTTAGGAGCATTTTGAGCATTGGCATCCTCTTGTTGTTTTGCTATGTAAATAGCATTAGAAAGGTTGAAAGCAAGCTCTTTAGCTTTAGGGACATCTACAACCCCATCATTGACAACATACTTATTCCTATTCCAAGGTTTTCTCTTGTCTTTGCCATTGCCTCTAGTATCTTTATTAATAACAATATCCCCCTTTCTGATGGTCACATCCTCAATCTGATATGCACTTTCAACCATGTCATTGAAAGAGGAGAACAATTGCTTCCTTATATCATAATACAACTCAGGCACTAGAGTGTTGACAAAAATATCAATCTTTTCCCTCTCGTCTAGCTGTCAAGGATATCAAGAATACAATGACCTCCAACATTGTAAGTAAGTGGAAAAAAGCTCACCTTGATTTTGCCTTAGAGCGCTTAGATCTATCATAGTGATAGGTTGTTGGATATTGTATGAATAGTGTTGTGTGAAGCACATAGCCAACTCATCAAAAGTCTTCAAAGGAGGTGTCAACTTTGCAAACCATTCTAAAGCTTGTCCTCTTAAGCTTCAAGGGAATAATTGTAGCAAAAATGTGTCTTCGTGAAGGAAGTCCATGCTAAGAGTGTAAAAATGACACACATGGTCATGGGGATCACCATTTCCATCATACTTGTCATACTTGGGAACCTCAATATCCCTAGGAAATGGGACCATGTACAGACTTTTATCAAAAGGAAGAGCACAAATTGATTCTACAAAAGAGACCTTTGGAGGTTCTCTTTCTATTTCCATTTGGGTAAGGTGTTGATTTGTCCGACGTAATTCTTCCTAAAGGACTTCCAATTTAGTTAGTACTCTTTGTTGGACAATTTGTCTAACATCATAGCCGGGAGGAAGCTTGTATCCTCTAGAAGTCATATATTGAAAATATTGGTCTCCATTGCGCTCTAAAAGCTTAAGCATCTTTCGTTGGGAGTCCTCATCTTGTTCAAATGCAATAAGATCCTCACTAGAAATATCATCAATGACCTCTTCCTCATGATGAGAGGGAGGTGGTCTAGGAGGTGAAGAAGGTACAACAAAAGTTCATCTTGGAGGAGGCCTTGGTGGCGTGTTGTTACCATTGTTTCCATTAGCATAAAAAAGTGGTCTATGCTCATAACCATTAGTCTCGAGTTTCTCATGGGACATCTCTCTTGAAGTCATGCACCTAGCAGCTTCCATTAGGATTTTACTATATTCTCTATCCAAGAGTGCTTGTTTATCTCTTTGCTCAAAGTGGTCTTGCATACAACAATATCTCTCTTGTTCATTCATAGTAAGTGAGACACTGTCTGTGTTTTTGGGGGTTTTGAATGCAGAAAAGAGGAAGCCTCCTTTGTACCATGGGGTAGCCTTAGAATCCTTAGATTGGTCAAAACTAGAACTATTGTTGCGAGTGGGTGCTTGTGAGCATCTAGTTGGAGAAGGTAACTAAGTGTAATTGAACGAAGGATGATTCTCCTGCTCAAATTGAGACCGAGTTGTAACTGGAATGAAAAAGAATTGTTGGTTGACTATTAGAATCAGACAAAGTTTCTTAGATATTGAGATAAGCAAGAGCTAATAAAGATCACTTGTCAAAGTAGAACAATAGAGATGGCTTGTCAAAGGTGCTCAAGCACTTACAACAATCAATTGACTTAAGTCGAGAGATGAGCAAGAAGCTCGATTAGAAAGTAACTATAGCGGTAACCGTAATGTGACAAGTGATCAAGAGTAGCATTTGTTAGGCTCAAACCCAATAGTTTTAGCTCATTTTTTTCATTCTAGAACAAATCTAAGCATGTAGACAACAAGCCAGCTTCAGATAAGAATAGGAAAAGACACTCTACGATTGGTTAAAACTCAAGTTTAACAACTCCACATTGCAACAGTGATAGGACAAGAAAATGACTTAGGGCGACAATTACCAAGTAGATAGGGCGACACTTTAAGACCAGGCGACACTTCGCACTACACAAGATGACAGTTTCTAGACTATTGGTGCGACACTTTCCAGGCAAGTGGGGTGATAGGTGTTTAGGGATGAAATGTCACGCAATATTTCTTAGAACAGGGTGCGACACTGTTCCAGGGTTGTATGACTCTTTGACCAGTGAACATAAAAAATTTAGTTTTGGAAGCAATTGATCAATGTTTCAGTTTGGTAAGGTCGATTTCATAGTTCAAAATATAGTAACAACAAATAATGGACAAGTTTGCAAATAGTAGGTGATCAAACATGTCATAGAACACTTGCAGAAGGGTGAAAGCAACCTTTCCAAGACAAGCAATTGTGATATCAAAATTGAAAATCTATGAGAATTACCGAGATGTTTGAGTATGCAAGAATGTTTACACAGGTATAGTACAATGAGGACACTTCAAGCACTTACTATCCTAAAAAGACAAGGCTCAATACTTAGCAACATGGCCCACAACTTGATGCTCCATTGCCTCACACAAAGTGGTTGCCCATAATAGATATTGGCATTGTCATGGAAGTGCCAAATACACAACCAAAGGAACACATATGGTGAGTAATCTTGGGGTGATCTGGGTTATTCCACTTGGATCAATCCTTGCACCAAGAAGCTAAGCGGCAAAATAGGGTGGCTTGTATCTAATGGTTCTTAGTAAAGGCTTCCGTTCATAGCACCCCTCTTGCTCCTCATAAAGGACTAAGACCTCACGGCCTCAAGAGTACCTTAAGCATTCTTGTTCAATGCTTTCCTCATGGTCACAATCCCACAAGTTACTCACATCAAGCGAAGACAAACACTACATCTACAAAAGTTTTGTGTCCTTGATAGCCTTGAGATTATAGTGGGTTGTAATAGCTCAGTATTAGCTTGTCCCCACTTGAGTCGTTCCTCTTGATTGCTCAAGAGAAGGCCCGCTAAAGGATTCTAATGCTAAACAAAGAGTAGATCAAGTTTTGAGGTTCAAGGTTTTTGGTTCACCACAAGGGTGAAGAGCATACTCCCCTATCTCAAAAATTTCTTCCAAACACACCAAGAAAAGATTCAATTACCCCCTTGCTTTCAAAATCCCAAGATGGGTCAAGATTTCTGTTTCACCACAAGGGTGAAGAGCATACTCTCCTACCACCTCAAAATTCCTACAACAAGGTATTAAGTGCCTATGAAATGAAACAACTAGTATATGCTGCACTCAAATAAAGAAAGAAATTAAACAAAAACTTGATTTGGTTTTATGCTTAGGGCAGCCCTGCAAAAACTATTAATAGCCCTCTTTGACATGCGTTCTTTTGGAAAAATATTTCAAGCAATGAGAGCACCTACAAGCACAACTTGTTAGCTCCACAATGGTTAGCACATCAAAAATCAGATAATCTGCAAGTAAAATAGTTGATTAAATGGAAAAATTTGAAAATGAAACCAACATGGTTGGATTAGGCTCGGAAAGAGCTTTCCAATGATATATCACACTTAAACTTTTGATACCGTTTGTGAAAATTTCTAAAAAATGGGTGCAAAAAACTTGAAACTACTCACTGTCAGGCACAAGTGATAGTATAGTCACTAGAAAGGTCGCGCAACACTATACAGTATATTGGGGTGACATTATCTTTCTGTGCGACACTTCTCTGTACCTGCAGGTGATAGAATGTTCTTAACAGTGCGACATTATTCGCCAAACAGTGCAACACTTTTAACTAGTAAAGTGTTGCGCCGCTATACAAGAAACTGTCGCATGACATTGGTGAAAAATGTCGTACGACACTCTGAGACAGAAAAACCAAAGATCAAAAATAAGCTAAAAAATGACAAAAAATTTGATGAAAATGCAGAAAATAAAGGACAAAATGCTAATGTTCTACCCCATGGTGGGTGCCAAAAATGTACACACTAAATAGTGCACTTCTCTAAATCATTGCTTCCAAGAGAATCCATGGATTGGAAACCTTGAGAAATCGATTTAGAGCTCCCTAGGCATGGAGTGCAAGGGTGTTAAGAATGCTCTCAGCTAGAGCTATTAAACCAATAACCTTGCTAGTAAACCATGCAATGGGAGATTCAAATGAAGACAAGGGCAAGAATGCCAATATCCCCAAGAATCAAATGGAAATGCAAATGCAATGAAACTATGCTAGAAATGGAAATGCAAGCTATGATATGAAAGGAAATATGCAAGTATTACAAAGCCTCCTAATTAAGCTAGATGAGTTAATCTAAAGCATAAAGGAAACTAAGCTAATATGAAGCTATGAATGCCATGACAACGCAAGAAATGAAACTATGATAGCATGTAGATGCAAAAACCAAGAATGCTCCAAATCTTCAAAAGCTCCAAAGTGACCTAGAAAACCTGCAGCATAACGTTAGCATAAAAAGTTGGGGATCTAGAATGAAGAAGAGAGCTCTCCTTTTATAAGAAATGAGAAGGAATGAACCATGGAGATTAAGAGACAAAATATTTAATCAACAATGGAGCATCAAAGAGGAGCAATCCATGTGCACAAGTATCTTCCAATGAGAAAATAAGAGTTGACTTTTGTGTCCATATGAGACAAAAAGTGCTTTTTCCCTTTTTTGTAAAATAGGAATAATGCTTTATTTGTGCAACCTAGGATAAGAGGAAAAGTGGAGGGCTTTTTATTTAATAAAAGAGGAGGAAATTCCTTTTAAATAAATAAAGACTTTAAGATAAGATGGTTAGCCCATAGAAAATAATTGAATAAATGATAGAACTAGGATTTGATCAAGAATAAGCAATTGATGATTTTAGCAAAAATGCTAGCAAGGGGCTAATAGTCTAGATGACCATTTTTAGGTGTATACAGTGTTATGTTTAGCATTTTTGGTTTTGAAGAATCATTTAAGTGTTCAAGCAATTTGTGAGATCATGCAATCATGCAAAGTGCAAAAATGACATGCAAAATGAAATGCAAACCTAGGACCTAGGACCTAGTCACTGATCATGTGTCGGTCATTTGTCATCATTGAGTTTTTTTTAGGTAACCAGATAAATCAATACAATGCCCACTAGTTAGGAAACTATGAACATATGAATACTGATTTGTATGCGCATGAATCAATACAATGCCCACTAGTGAGACAACCATGGACATGAATATTGATTTTGTTTTCAAAATGTCAGATTAGATACAAGCACCAATGCACAAATGCTAGGATGACCTGAATATCATGTCCATTTTGATATAGCAATTTGTATAAGCATCAAAACATAAACATCATGATGACCTGAATACACCTTGCTGAAAAAAACACATCAAGCATTCAAGAGATCATCCTAAATCCAATGTGAATTACCCGTAGTGACCTTTTATCGTTCAAATCCTTAGGTAAGATCATGTTTCACAATAGGAGAAAGAACTCACTCAAAAAGACAATAGTTAGATCAAACTTCCTTGAATTTTCTAGGTATCAATGGTTGAGGTACGCATGACCATCCAATTCGAGATAGAGGCTCTTATAGACGGACACCATTTCCATCCAGAATTTTTGAAGTTGTTAGATTTTCACATACAAGCAGAAAACAAAGAAAAGATTATGCCCCCAGTCATCACTCTCTAAATCCTATAAAGGACATCATCAAAGAGCTCAAAAGGACATAATATGCAAAAATCTCAATGTGAATCAGTAATCATACAAGGAGATAAAAGCATGTAAAAAGCATAGATTATTTTCAATTTGTGTTTGATTGCATTGTTGTAGATGCAAATTCCTTTCTGGAGAGGAGATAGAAAGACTAACTCAAATGAAACCTCAAAGGACTCTGACTAGATATGACATGTCTAAGATACACTTGAGGCCATAGGATATGACTGTGATTGCCCCCAAATGTTAAGCATTGATAGGATACAGACACTTGAGCTGATCGGTGTACAGACCAACTTTATTGAAACAAGGATATATATAGACTAAAGCAGACTGAAAGCTGGGAAAGACCAAGATTTCACTGATAGATGGAGTATTTTGAACAAGTGGCACCCATTTGCTATGTTTTCACCATCTTGGCAGAGATTCTATTTTTGCTACCAAGGCACCTGTTTCTAGGTTTTCACCAAGGCACTTTTTCTTTTTCTCATTTTTTTTTAATATTTTTCATTTTTTGATTTTTTTTAATTTTTATTTTTTGATATTTTTTCAATTTTTTTGTGAATCATCAAGGCGCCCATTTCTAGGTTTTCACCAAGATGTTCATTTTTTTCATGACTTTTTCCAATTTTAAAGATTTTTTTAGGACATTTTACCATAGACTGAATGCCTTAGGCGTAGAATTTCTTCAGATGGAGAATGTTGATTGGTTATCGGAGCTGCTCTCCTTTAGTCATTGAGAGTTGATAGGCACCATAACCAAAAGTAGTAGTGATAACAAAGGGACCTAGCTAGTTGGGTTCAAACTTCCCCTTGCGCTCTCTATGTGATCAATTTTTAAGATTCTCTCTCAAGACTAGATCACCAACCTGAAATTCTCTATGTCTGACTTTCTTATTGTAGCCTCTAGACATTCTCTTTTGATATACTCTGAGATGATCATATAGTGCTTGTCTGTGTTCATCTAGTAGTTCAAATTCTTGTAACCTAGACACTCTGTAGTCATCATCAGTTACTAGACCATGCATTCTAATTCTTAGTGATGGGATTTCAACCTCAATAGGTAGTACCGCTTCAGACCCATAAACTAAAGCAAAAGGTGTAGCCCTAGTAGGTGTTCTGATACTTTTTCTGTAGGCTTCGAGAGCTAGATTGATCATGAGATGCCAGTCTCTTCCTATTTTATTAACTGTATGGTGTAAGATTTTCAATAAATTCTTATTAGAAGCCTTTGCTTGTCCATTCCCTTGAGGATAGTAGATAGATGACCAATGTTGTGTAATCTTGAATTTGGCACATGAATCATCTAGGTCTTTATTCTTAAATTGTCCACCATTATCTGCGACTATAGAATGTGGAATACCATACTGACATATGATGTAGTTCAAGATGAACATAGATATTTGATTTCCAGTTTCTTGAGTCAAAGGGACTACTTCTACCCATTTTGTGAAATAATCTGTAGTTGTGATTATATGGGTATGTCCATTAGAAGAATGAGGATGTATGGCTCCTCTAAGATCAAATGCCCATTGGTGAAAAGGCCATTGTGTAGTAAAGGGAATCAGATCTCTCCTTGGAGCATGAATTAAGTTGCCATGCACTTGGCACTTTTGACAGTTCTTAGCAAACTGGATAGACTCTTTCTCCATTTCAGGCCAATAGTACCCAACCCTAATAAGTTTTCGAGATAGTGTTAAACCATTCAAGTGTGGCCCACAAATACCATCATGGACTTCTTCTAACGCACGTTGAGACTCTTCCTATTCTAAACATCTAAGTAGTGTACCATCTAGACCTCATTTGTAAAGATCATGACCAATGATGACATATCGGGAAGCATTTTGGATAAGGTGTCTCTTTTAATGGCGGTTAAAGGTATCAGGAATGATTTGGTCTTTAAGATAAGAGAATAGATTTTTATGTCTGGATGAATCATGACCTACAACAGTGTAGATCATGTGGGTTTCAGGGGAATCATATGCAGGATAAGATAGTGCTTCCACCAGGAACTCGTAGCATAGCTCATGTTCAGGCTGCTATAATAAAGTAGATAATGTTGCCATTGCATTGGTAACCTTATTCTCTGTTCTAGGTATTTTCTCAAATGTGATAGATATGAAATATTTCTTTAGATCATCTACCATTCTCTTGTATGGAATGAGTTTTTCATCTTTAGTTTGGTACACATCATTGACTTGATGTATTACAAGTTGTGAGTCTCCATGAATGTGTAATTCTGTTACTCTCCACTCAATTGCTATTTTCATACCATTTAAAAGGGCTTCATATTCAGCAATATTATTTGTACAAGGAAATTTAATTCTGAACGCCTTAGGAATGGAGTATCCTTGAGGAGTGATAAACAAGATACCTTCTCCAGATCCATTCTATGTATACGAGCCATCAAAGAACAATTGCCATTCTCTAGAAGAAAGATTCATGATAGAGGAATTTGGAAACTCCATTTGCATTGGTGTGTCATCAAACAAAGTTGCATCTACTAATTTATCAACAATAACTTGGCCTTTAATAGCTTTTCTTTCAACATATTCAATGTCAAATTCACTTAAGAGCATGACCCATTTGGCTAATCTACCCGTGAGGGAAGCTTTGCTTAGCAGGTACTTTAGTGGATCAATTTTAGCAACTAAATGTGTGGTATGAGCCAACATATAATGTCTTAGTTTATGTGAAGCAAAAATCACAGCTAGACAAGCCTTTTCAATCATAGAGTAGTTCTTTTCGTATGCCACCAATGTTCTACTGATATAATATATGGCTCTTTCCTTCTTGTTCTCATCATGCCATGCAAGCAATGCCCCTAGTGATGTATTTGTAGTAGAGACATATAAGATCAAAGGCTTCCCTTGAATGGGAGGCATTAAGATAGGAGGATTTGATAGATATTTCTTGATATGATCAAAATTCTTTTCACATTCCTCGCTCCATGCAAATGTCACACCTTTATGTAATGTCTTTGTAAAAGGTTGTGATATGTCTACTAGATGAGATATGAAGCATCTAATAGATTTTACTCTCCCTTGTAATGTTCTCATTTGGCTAATGTTCTTGGGAGGTTGCATCTCCCTGATAGCTTTAACTTTGGCTGGATCTACTCCAATTCCTTTCTTTGAAACAATGTAGCCTAAAAGCTTTCCAGAAGTGACACCAAAAGCACACTTCTTAGTATTTAGTCTGAGACTAAATTTTTCCATTCTTTCAAGTATCTTGCTCAATTCATTTAGATGTTCAGCTCTAATCATAGATTTTGCTAAAGTATCATCAACATAATCTTCCATAGTCCTATGCATCATGTCATGAAAAATAGAAGTCATAGCTCTCTGATATGTCGCACCAGCATTCTTAAGCCCAAATGGCATGACATTCCAATAGAAGGTACCCCATGCACATGTAAAAGCAATTTTCTCTTGATCCTCTGGAGCAATTTTTATTTGATTATATCTAGAGATACCGTCCATTAAAGAATACATCTCGAAACCCGCAATCATGTCCACTATCATATCAATGTTAGGTAGTGGAAAATCATCCTTAGGGCATGCCTTATTTACATCTCTAAAGTTTGTGCACACTCTGATTGATTTATTTGGTTTAGAAACATGTACAATATTAGAGATCCATTTAGTATAATCAATAACTCGGATAAATCCAGCTTTTAGGAGCTTCTCTAATTCAACCTTTACCAAGAGTGCAACATGTGGATGCATCTTTCTCAATTTTTGCTTAATAGGTTTGACATTTGGAGCTATAGACAAATGGTACATTATAAGATCAGGATCCAACCCTGACATATCTAAATATTTCCATGCAAAGTTGATCTTCTTTTCTATTAAGAATATTGTAAATTTTTGCTTCTCTTCTTTTGATAAAGATTGTGCTACACGGATCAACTGTGGTTCTTTTTCTGTTCCCAAGTTGATGGATTGAGTGAGCTCAATTAGAACTGGAGATATGTCTTGTAAATGACTCAGAAAGACATCAAATATCTCATCCTTAGGTGCCTCAGAGAGGTTTTCACCATCAGATACGTCTTTTATTTTTACTTTTGTAAGTTCTGAGATTGCCACAAAGTGGTTTTCACCCCCATAACTCCTTTTCTTTTTCTTTTTATTCTTATTTTTCTAACTAAGATACTTGATGTCTGAATCCATCATGCTAACATTCAGTTTGCTGATGGAAGTCCTCATAGGCTCAACTACATTGAGGTAGCAAGTAAGGGCATAATCATTGGGAAAGGTATAAATACCTTGGTTCAAGTTTGTGGATGTTATGTCAAGAAGGTCAGGGCATTGGATAGTCAAAGTGGTGAAAGATTGGTAAAGAGTGTTTACGAATATGGATCTGTCATCATTGGTCCTAACCCGACGCTCAAGTTCAAAGGTGATATTACAACTTAAGACATTCAATTCATGAATAGGCTCAATGTCATTGTGGAAATCCACTTCAACCATCGGTGGATCAGACTTGATAAGTTCATCATTTTTCTCTAGACTTACATTGGGTTTAGGTGCATATTGGTGAATAACATCAACATGCTTTTCTATAATAAGTTCATCTAGTTCTAGAATGACTCCCCATTCATAGTCATTTGATTCATTGTTTGTTTCTTCATCTAGACCTCTAGGAAATCTAAGAACATGAGTAAAGTTAGGATGAATACCCCAAGAAGGGTTTCCCTCAGATTCTGATTTGAATTCATACCGATGGGAATCTATCTCAGAATAACTACCACCTTCCTCTTTATCTATTTGATTGCCTTCAAGATTAGCTGGTTCTTGTGTTGCAACTATCTCTTGCTCTATAGTAGGTTCTTGTGTGTCTACTACATTAATTCTTTTTATTGGATCATCTTCAGCTTCAAGGAGGTCTTTGATTTCTTTAGGCAAATGCTCATAGGGAATGAGATCTTCAGTGGTGTCTAAATCATCACTATCATATTTTTTTGTTGTTTCTCCCTTTAGTTGATTCGCTACGGAGGGCTCAACTTGTTCTAAAACATGCGGGGAGTTCTTGCTAAGACAGAAAGGCTTCTTCGTGTATCCTAGACCTATTGTATTCTTGTTTGCTCGGCCATGGTGATCAAGAGGTGACAAAAGACCTTTAACCTATAGTCCTAGAGGTCCTTTTCCTTTATATCCCATTTTTGTGATCAATTTGTCCCCTGGGCCATATGACTTGGAAGGGATATTCGGTATTTTAGCATCACATTTTTGAACAACTTGAGATTTAGGTTCATCTTCTTCAAACTCCTGTTTAGATACTTGTTCTGCAACAAAATTTCCTTTATATGCTTCAAGAGGTTCGTTGGACTCCTTTTTAGACTGTTTTAGAGTTTTCCCATAAGACTTAGGAGAGACAGGGAGAGATGTCAAAGATAAGACTAGCTTTATAGTATATTCTCCCATACCATTTTCTTTGATCTTAACCTCTTTAGCAATGTCTTCCATCTTGGATGTTGAAGCAATGTCTAGCTTTTTAGTGGAAGATTCTCTATTATTAGGAACAAGTTTATCAACACTCTCTTTCAAGATATTGCAAGTTGTATACAGATCAGCTGGAATCATCACCTCTACTCCTTCATAAGGAAATTTCAAACACTGATGGAATGTAGAGGGAATGGCTTTCATTTCATGTATCCAAGGTCTCCCTAGAAGGATATTGTAAGCCAAAGGTAGATCAAGAACTTGACATATAGTATCTCTGATGATAGGACCTGCTCTAATAGGTAAGACAATAGTTCCCTTAGAAGATCTTTCTTGCTCATCATATGCTTTGATAGTTATCTTCTTCCTGGGATCAATGGCCATTTCTGAAAATCCCAATTGTGTAATCAAGCTGAAAGAACAAATGTTTAGGCTAGCACCTCCATCTATCAACACACATTTGACATGATGGTTTTGGATCAAGACTTCAATATTCAAGGGCTGGTTATGTGGATGACTCAAGGAGTTATCATCTTCCTCTAAAAAGGAAATGTACTGTGGAGATGTAAGATGACCAACCATAGTCTAGAATCTATCTGAATCAAGGTCATTAGGAACATTGGATTCGAGCAGAGCTTTGTCTAGAATGGCTCTATGAGTTGGAGATATCCAAAGCAACTCAAACATGGAGATTTTAGCATTTGTGTGCTGGAGTTGTTGAATAATACTGTAGGAAGTAGGCCTCGTGTCTTTAGGATTTGAAGATTTAGATGTAGCCTTCCATTTAGAAGTAGATGAAAGATTGAAAGGCACCTTAGGGACATTGGATGAATCTGGTATTTGTCCTTGTAGGTGTTCCTGAGATTGTGATCGAGTAATTGCATTAGCTGATTGATTATCTCTATCTCTTCTTACAATTGTGATGACATCATAACGCTAAGATAGACATGGTTCAACCATATTGATAACAACATTGTTTCCCGAGTAGGCATAATTGACTTTAGCACCCAAGGTTGAGAAGAAGAATCTTCTTTACCATGTTTAGGAAATGGTTCTATTAATGCTGTATGATCATTATTACTCTTATGATTGTCAATCGTGATGTCACCATTATCAATTTTGTCTTGTATAATGTGCTTCAAGTGAATGCAGTTATTAGTCTTATGACCTTTATTGCGATGGAATTCATAGAAATCATTCTCTCTCCACCATTTTGGTTTAGGTTCCGAATCAAAGACTTTCATCTCAAGAAAGTAGATGATTTTGTTTTCCAATAGAGTTTTCATGGTAGATTCCAAGGATTCTCCAAGAGGAGTGAATTTGTGATTAGGATCTATAACCCAAGGTTTGTAATCAGATGACTTTTTGTTGGACTCTATTGCTTTAGCTTCAGAAGCTTTGATGGCTTGGGTACCAATAGTAAGATTGAAAGAAGGTGCCTTAGATGGGGCACATATATTATCAACAATGCCATCTATGACAACACCTTTATTCTTGTTCCATTTTTTGTTCTTGTCCTTAGAACTAGATCCAGATTCATACTTGTCTTTTTGAAGTGTGATGTCTCCTTTTTTCACAAGTACTTTCTCAATTTTGATTGCATTATCTACCATCTTGTCAAAAGATGTATGATTTTTCATTTGTAAAGGGTAGTTGATTTCTAGAACAAGATTGTTGATGAATATTTCCAACTTCTTAGTTTCGGGAATGGGTCTAGCATATAGAGAAAATTTCTTCCTCCACCTCTTGAGAAATGTCAAGAATGGTTCACCTGGATATTGTTTCAGATTGCAAATGTCGATCATGGTGACCAGATGTTGAATATTGTAGGAGTATTGTTGATAGAATAGTTTGATTAACTCCTCAAAAGTTTTGATAGTTGGAGGTATTCTAGAGAACCAATGAATGGCTTCTCCTCCTAGAGATTGAGGGAAAAGATGCATCAAGTAGGTTGGTTCGTGCATAAACTCCATAGATTGAGTACAAAATTCTCTGACATGGTCTTGAGGGTTAGATTTTCCATCATACTTATCATATTTAGGAATCTCCACTCTTTTAGGGAATGGTGGCATGAACAAGTCTTTATCAAATGGAAAAGGGCATAGAGCTTCCATGGAGAACTCCTTAGGTTCCTTCTCTTTTTTAAGTTTGTTAAGTTTGACTTGCATGGCATGCATTTGTTTCATCATAGCCATGATAGGAGTTTCTTCCTCATGTGTAATAATATCTTCCACATTAAATTTTGGAGGAAGTTTAGCTCCTTGATGAGCTAACTCTAGAAAGTATGCCTCTCTATCTTCCTTCAGGAAATGTTTCATCATTCTTTTGAAGTCATCATCATTTTGATATCGAACAATTTCAGAAGGTATAGGTTCTTTATCCACAGCATGTTGAGAATGGTGTCTTTGAGACTCGTGTTGTGTCCCTCTGTGAGACATGTTAGGAGTTTTAGGGCTCCCTGGATTAGATTCAGGAGGGGTTTGTTGATTACCTCCATGAGTTGATGGAGGGGGTACATAACCAGTTTTCAATAAAAAATTGCCAAGACCGTCATCTTTGTAAAGATTAGAATTGTAGAGTTGCTCAAGAGTGGGACCCTTGTGAATAGTCAAAGGTGCAGTGCCAAGTGCTTCTCCAAATTTCTTATGTGACGAAGCTCTAGTTTCCATCATTAACCTTGAGTAAAGCAGAAGAATGAGATGAAGATAACTGAAGAATGAATTGATTCAAGAAGATCGAATGATGCAACCTTGTCAAGATTGAAGTGATTAAGGATTAGATCAGACATAAATGAAGGATACTATGCCATAGTAGTGTGGGTAGACACCCAACAGATGGCGGGCACAAGCTCACAACACTTAGCCGTTTAGCAAGAAGACTAAATTTGAAGATAATGTTGACAAGGTTTTGACACAAGATGAAAAAGATTCAAATCAATAACCTAGAAGGCAAGATCAGACTCAAAGGCTCACTTGAGGAAAATGAATGAATTCATTCTAGTTTCTGCTTTGTTCCTAACACAGTGAGTGGTTCAACAGATTCTGGAAATAGGCTGTAAAAACTAAGTTTCTGACAATTCTGACCACTTTCAAGCAATTTTTTTCTCAAATTACTTTCTGCAGGATCATACGACAGTGGGTATGCTATGAAATGAAAATTGACAAACTCGTACGATAGTTGCAAAACTCGCATGACAATTGATAGCAGATTTTTGACTTTTGTTTTTGACTGGTGGCAAAACTCATATGACACTATACAAGCTATCATACGACAATATAGGGGTTCTAAAACAACACTTGCCAAAACTCGTACGACTTTCTGACCTAATGGGATGACTTTTGACTCCAAAAAGGATTTTTACTTCAAATTTTGCAAATTTTTGGTTTTCAATTTCAGATTGTTCACAAATTCCTCTGTCCAGGTTTGAAGATTATTCTGACATCATTCATTTTTGGTAGCTAAATAGATAAACAAGCATGCAAAACAACAAGAAAGTGATTCCAAGAACATCTAAAAATAATGAATAGGAGACAAAGCAACCATGTGCATGAAAAATCAAGTGACTAAATGTGCTAATTCCTAGGAGTGCTTATTGTGTATGTTCCAAAAAGTTTTTCAATAATGCACATATTGGCCTCACTAGGGTTTGTAGTAATGGTCTGGCTCTGCAACTTTTATGATCTCAAGAGGGTGAACTCCAATCCAAGTGCACCAGGGTTTTGACATAGTCCAAGAAATTAATCAATCAGGAGCTGCTAGGGAGATCTGACAGCCCAACAAGAGACCACAACTGTGAAGATTTCCTCCACAAGGACATTTATATAGCGGTTGTTGCTACCATGGTGAAAATGGCTATTATTGCTTGAGGTTCTGTCCACATGGTTGACCTAATTAAGGGAATGTCCACTATAGTTAACCCTCTCTAAAGGTGACTCACAAAAGATACCACATGGGGACTAGTTCTAGATTCAAGGATCTGAGTTTCTGATACTACCCAAAAAGGTAGTAGAGCATAGTCCTCTAGCCTTTTCACTTTTAACCAAAATAGAGCAGACAAATTAATCTGACACGCTAAGACCAAGATTATCTCACAAAGATCTATGATGTCAACCGCTTTTGATCTATCAACCTCTCCGGAGAGAGAATGTATCAATCAAAATTTGAAGACACACGAATCTAGTAGAATGTGAGACTCTCTTAGTACCTTCCCTACCTACAAGGGGATCCTTTGTCAAGAGGAGCTTCACATAAATAAACAAGCGAAAGAAGCTCAATCTCTCAAGATCATCCACAAATAGTGTTCATAGTGTCTATTTACTATGTGTAACAGATATGCAGAAAGAAAATCTATGTTTGTTTTATAGCCCAAAATGAAGTATGTGATATGAAAGCAAGAAAATCACACAAGCTTGACATGTGAGAGTTTGTTTTAATCCAAATCAAAATGTTATCAGCTTGAGAAGAATACCTGAATTCCTCACAACGTGCTTAGTAGATTTTTACCTATTTTAGCAATTTAGTTGCACTTTTTCCAATAAGATTCAATAAGTATCAGTCAAAAATAGAAGATTTCAATTGTTAGGGTTAGCTGTTAGTCCAAATCTAAAAAATTGCCAAAAATGTTGAAACGATAATTGAATTCTGGAGTCAAAACTTGTACGATAGTGGGTTACCTCCCAGATGATAGTTTGGAAACTCGTATGACTGTGGGTGTCTTCTCATATGATAATCAGGCTTCCAAACAATAGTGTGTACTCTCTGATATGAGTCTTGAAATTTGAACTTGTCGTACGATAGTGGGTATCTTCTGAAATGACTTTCTGAAAAAAGTCATATGAAAAATGTATGGACAAAAAATAAAAAATCATAGTTTTAACCAGAAAATGACAACAAATTGATAGAAATTGATAAAAAGATGATGGAAACCCATTTCAGGGCCCCACGATGGGCGCCAGAAATGTGTGTGTGAATTTTGTACCTAGTTGTAGACACAACACTTTAGTAAAACATTAGAGGTTAGCCAAAAACCAAAATCATGCAATGAAATAGAAACTAAACTAACCAGGTGATTTATTGCCTTCTAGTAGGTGTGAGTATGATACTCTCAGATCAGACTGAGACCAGTGACAATGCAACACCTAAACGAAGGATTTGAATGCAAAGAATGAAAGATTATGTGAATGCAGATTAAGCTATATTTTTGGATTTTCTATGCAATAATATGAAATCTGTATGAAATTAATCTAGAATGAATGAAATTGGAATGCAGATTTGATCTAAAAATGCTATGAATGAGTATGAAACTATGAATAAGAAACTATGTAAAAGCTAAATGATCAACTATGAAAGATCTCACAAATCGCCTGTCGCAAATGCTCAATCCTTCAATCACCAATTCACTAGAGTAATTGTGCAAATTCAAGTGTTCTTATTATGAAGAGCCGAGCCTTGGTTTTATAGAAATCTAGGGCTTTGAGGATGCAAGAGAAAAGCCATTAATCACTCTTGATAAACACAGGTTGATTTTTGAGTTATCAGGAAATCAGAGATAATTAACTCACAAAATCATGCAGAAGCATGCAAGAACAACTTTTTAACTTAAATTAGAAGTTTAGATCAGCTTTGAACTCAAAATAGAGTGTTGAGTTTCCAAAAGTTAACAACTTGCATTGATTTCCTGATTTTGAGTTTAACTGCTCTTTGAATGTGCATAATTAATTATGAATTTATTAAATAAATAAATTGATTTATCCTCAATTTAACTAATTTTTGAATTAAAACAATTGATTTATGAGTTAATCAGTTATTAAATCAAACTTTATTCAAAAACTATATTATTAAATTTGACAACTGATATGAATTAATTAAATAAGAATTTAATCAATAAGTCATAAGATTTTTGATTTATTGTCAAAATTAAATAATATAATTTAGGAATAATTTAATTAAATTCAATTAAATAATTAAGTGGCAGTATTAAATCTAATTAATTAAATATTTAGAATATTCAATTAATCAAACTTTAGGATAAATAGGATTTTATCACCAAATAATCATTAAATTAAGAATAATTAGGATAAATAGGAATATTGCTAGGAATATTCCCCAATGCAGAATTTAGGATAGAATCAATTAGAATTCAATAATGTGCAGATGTGCCTTAGGTTAGGACTTTTATGTTGATTTCATTCGAATTGTAGATGTAAGAGGTTAATGAACCTATAGCCCATTTTTGGGGTATTACAATGTTGAGGCCAAGATTAATGTTTAATGGACAACACAACCCAGTGCATTACTAGTTAAGGGTGTGGAATTACACATCCAATGAAAATGATTTCTGTGCTTTTGATAATTGGATGGTCTTGCCAATTATAAACATGTTAGGGACAAATTTCACTATGTTTCCAGTAAGAATGTTGAAGCTTCTCAGGCCTAAACAATTTATTGATAACTGGCCAATAGAACATAATTTGGGTGAGAACTACACAATAATAAGAGTATATGGATGCCCACAGATCCCACACATACTCCCTAAATATGTGCCACCAAGAATTTCCCCTTTGGAATTAATATGGCAATTGATTTTGACTGAAAAGGAACACTTGGAACCTCACAGGAAAGGGACTTTCACTCCTAGGCAATTCAGAATCTCAAGTTTCCTGATTTGTAAAAGAGCACTACCAAAGCTCAATGCATGGCTCAATCATTTCAAAATGGCCTCTGGTATATACATGTATGTTGATTCAAAGGAATTCATCAAGTATGCAAGGAAAAAACTCATCCCCAACATTTGTATTATCAAAGAACATGAGAGATGTGATGAGGAAGATGTGACAAGAAACATGATGGATGAAGATAACATTAAAAGAAAGGTCAACAAATATTGTGATTTGTTGGATTTAGAAGCTTAGGTAAAAAATGTTGAACTTCCTTTCAGCAGGTTCTTTCCTGACCTCCCCTAATTGAAGAGGATTAAGAAAATGGTGGAGATGTATGACACTCTTTCCAACCAATTGGAATCCATGCTTGAAGAAAAGAAAGAAAAGAAAAAGGTTTACTCTTCCTCTGAATATGAAGAGTATACAGATGATTCCCAGGAGGAAAATAGCCCACCTCAAGGAGGAGATCCTCCTATTATTGAATATCTTGAGACAGAGGATGTAATTGAGCCTCCTCCAAAGAAACAAAGAATATTGGTAGGTGAGTCCTCAAGATTGAAGAAGAATAAGAAATAAAAGGATAGAGTTGCACCATTGGTACCTGGTAATAGGGCCTATTATCACCAAATGAGAAAAAACATTAGGGAAGGAAAGAAAGTAGCCACTCAGAAAGAAGTGGAATTACCCCTAATGTTTGGACAGGATGAAAGGGAGATATACCAAGAGAAGTTACTTAATGATGATAAATTCATCAAAAGTAATGAGTTCAAGAACTTCCTAATCTAGATGAAGCAACAAGAAATTGAAAAAATCATACCTGAAGGTTCAGATCTAGATGATGAGGCACTGAGGGCCTTGGCTACCTATGACCCTAAATTAGAAACCATATCTGTGGAGGATGCTAGGAAAATTTTCAAGTCCAGTGGGATGCTATTAGTACTAGGGTGGGACCTAACATCTTCTTTCATCATTGATCGAATCAGGAAGCAACCTGAGGGTAATCTTTCACATGAAACTCAAATTGGTGATATCAGTAGAGGATCAGGGTATGATCCCAAATCCTAGGCTTTGGAAATGTGGTCATTGGCACCAAGAACTCAGAAGCCTTCCCTGGTAAGCATAGAAGAAAATATGGTAGGGGAAAATATCATCTGGACTATCCAGAACACTAGTGACCTGGAAGTATCAAAGGCTATGACACACTTTGCACATCTTAATGAGGCCAAAATTGCCCAATTGTCAAATAGATATGGAAATTTTTTCCAAGAGACTATTGGCATATCAAAAGATAGAGACTAGAAAATAATGCAAATAAAAGCATTAGAGAGTGAGCTAGCAAAAGAAAAGACTAAGGTTGAAGAAATGTCCAAAGGAGCTCCTCTTCCTGCCCTAAAAATTGAGGTTGCAAGTCAATAAGTAGAGGAAGCCCATGTTGATCTAACAGGAGAATTAGAAAGGAAAAGTTTGGATGTGGCCCTCAAGGCACTTTCTGATATTTTATAGCATAGATGTGAAATAATAATAGGAAAGATGGATTCAATCATTAATTCTTACACTATGCTACAAGGAACCAATGACAACATAAAAGATGCAATGGCTACTCTAGAGCCACTTTTCAAGACTTGGTCTAGTAGAGCAACATTATTTGAAAAGCTTGAGTCATTGCAACCTCATAGATCAGATATCCCAGAATCAATTATTGAAGTGGGAGAAAAGATTGAGTTGATTGGTGCCACCTGGGGGTTCTTCAAAGGAAAAGAAAATCAAGTGAGAAATAAATTGAGTATGTTTGGCCCCGATTTCAGTAAGTTCATCCCTCCATTCTACGTAACTGATGGAAATATCATAGAAATTGAGGAATGGACGTCAAACATGAGCCAAATAATAATTAAGTAGGATGCATTTTTGAATAGTGATGGGTCCTTGGATATTGAGAGGTTCAACAACATTTTGGATGACATATTCAAAATAGAAAATGAATGTACCAAATTTGTTGTTGACACCAAAGCCATCACTGATTCAAGATGGGACAAACAGGTCAAGCAGTTATAGATCTTGAAATAATACACCTGGCCATCAAAAGAAGAAGTTTCTACATGGGATAAGAGTACCAAGCCAAAGAAGAAGAAGACTATAGCAATAGATGTAGAAGAAATAGAAGAAGAGTGAGTTCCAACATTGCACCTGATCTATAAGCACAGGGAGAGAAATTATCATACAGAGGATGACGTAGGTTAGCCAGATGGAGGTCATCATTCACATAAAAACTTAAGCAGTTTCTCTGGAAACCAATAGACAAAGGTGTAACTAAAGGGGAACTCACCATGAGAAAAAACAACTTCTAGGGCCATTTTTTTTCTTTTTTGTTGCAAATTTAAATATTTTTGTACTCTAGTGCAAGTCACTATCAAAACCATCCAAATCTTGTTGCATCCTTTTCTCAAAGATTCCAAGATGGTTTTCTCTATATATATCAAGTTCTAAGTGACACCAAAAGGTGGTGAAATTTTTAGCGTAATAGGAGTTTATAGATTTAGTGCTTTGATTCTTAGGAATCCTAATTTTTTGAATGTACTGATACACAAAGTTTATCAATAAAAATATACTAAAGTTCCATGTATATCTTTTGTTGTCTTCATATATGAATGCGATTTCTTTGTGTATTTAATCTGCAAGGCATTTTAGGTACATCTTTCTACAAGGCAGATAGTGGGGTTGAATCTTGAGTTCCTTTCAAGGGAGGGGTAAATCTTGAGTAAGGTCTCAGAGACTTCAGTATTTGTATATGAATTTGATGATATAATGTATGCATAAGAGGATAATTTGTAAGGCATTTTATCTGGGGTTTGGGTTTATTTGAGTTGAGAGATTTTCTGTAGATGTATATTTGTTAACTCTGATGCCCTAGGATTTGGCACTGGTCATTAATTAGATTGCACTATTCTCATCATCAATCAATTTAAATAATGATTTACTTTAAAGTTGTGAGAGATTTATATGTCTAGATCTATATCAAGCATACATTTTTGATATTTGAAGAATTCAATTTGATAGGTATACCCACCTGTAGCTAAAAGCTCAAAGTGAAGAAGGACACAGATCCTTAATACCTTAGTGTTTGTTATTGTTTGATGCATCTATTGGGACTACAAGAGTTAAGAATCAGATGTTTTCTAATTAGTTTTGATCATCTACAATTTTGAACACTAACAGAGGTAATGCATGACCTTGGAGAGGAAATAGAATGATATGTTTTCACTGTCACAAGATTGGACACATTACAATGTTTTGTAGGCCAAGAAACAACATAGCAAACCAACCAGTTAACTAGTCAAATGATCAAAAGGGAAAACATATTGCAATAGTGGAAGAGACAAGAAGAAAGATGAATCAAATTTGGATGAAAAAGAGTGAGTAAATCATAAGAAGGATCCACATGTTCACCAGATGTAGAGAACTCATCGGATAACAAAGATTATATCTGGCTTAGAGGAGAAAACATTGCTAGATCTATTTTTGGACCCTCTAAAAATGTGTACAGTAAGCTTTATTTGCATATTCAAATGCATAATGATGTTTTGAAAATATGATGTGAACCTTTTCTAATTAACATAAATTTTCATAGTATCACAAGTGATATTTTTGAAGTGATGGTGTATGGTTATGTTCAAATGGTGAGCATTTAATGCTAGTGTGCGAGGGAAGATAAAAGGCTGTTTAGGTCTCATTTTATAAATTACATGTTCAAAGAGCAGTAATAGAGAGACAAAACTGATAGTTGAGAATTTCACAACAATCAAGGTGATCAGAAGGCGTGTTTGCTGAGATCTTGTGAAGGAAATTAAACATTGTTCAAGTGTGTTTGACAAAAAACCCTAGTTGCAAGAACCTGAATGGTATTTATCCATTTCTTTGAGCTCAAATATGTTATTTTTGAAATGGTTACTCCTAGATATTGGACTAACTACCAGCATCCCCCTTGGGGATTTGTGACATGGTTTAGAAGCCTCCTATGTCTTCTATAAGTCTAGTGGTTGTATCAGGAATTGATAGGTTGATCTTTTGGTGCAATGACAACCACTACTTGTAACAAGTGGTATCAGAGCTTGGTCATAGGTTCAAATCCCCTTGAATGATTTTGAGGGGGGGGGGGTTGTTGGAATAACTTCCAGCATCCCCCTTTGGGATTCATGACATGGTTTAACAACCTCATGTGTCTTCTATAAGTCTAGTGGTTGTATCGAGCATTGATAGGTTGATCTTTTGGTGCAATGACAACCACTACTTGTGACACTAGATAGGTTGATATTGCTGAGAGGCCACAACCAGAATTCAAGAGGCATCCATTTAAATCAATGAAAGATGATCCTATGGGTTCCCTATATAGCATGTCCTATGATGTGCTTCATGTTAAATACATTCGATCATATATCCATTGAAAGTTGGAGGTTTTGGGTTCTAGTTCCATTGTCAAGTAGTATGCGATAGTTTGTGATAATCTTGTGTTGAAGGAAGAACATAAGAGGGTTGCAAACAAGGGTTTCATTTATGCAATTGATTTTCCTGATGATTTTGAAGATGAACACATCACATACATTCTTAGTAGAGTGCACGATTAGTTCATGTGGTTTGACCAAACACATAAGATCACAAAGGAATCTATTCATGTAGTTACATGTTTTTGTGCAAATGAAAAAGTACCAGTGTTGAGGTCTATACCTCAAGATGAAGTCACTCATATGATTGGATCTAAATGGGATAAATGAGAAATGATAGTCAATGACATAGTTGATCCAGAGGTAAAGTTTGTTAGAAATAGGGAATACTAAGAGGGGGGGTGAATTAGTATTCTACAAACTTTATCTTTGCCCAATTATGGATATAACAAATTATCTTTATACATGCATAACATAAGAAAGTAAACAATATGCATAACAATAAAGAACTCATAACACATTATATGTTCTCGAGGAAACCTTGGCCAAGGGAAAACCCCGATGGGGATGGTACCCACAAAGATCCACTAATCAAAAGTATCTTGTTAAGGATTTTGACCCTGTTAGGAGTCTATTACAAACATATAGTGTATCAGTCTTGATTAAGGGACTATAGGCCTTGTTAGAAGCCTCAACCCTGTTAGGAGTTGTAGATACAAAATTTGATTACCAGATGAGCCCACTGCCCAAAAAAGTAATGTACAATGTATATTGGTTAAAAAAATGGATTAAGGTACATAACCTTATGCTTCTTACATCAATATCTTCTTCATTGCTCTTACATTCGCATCATATCATATCATCCTTTTTTTGGTTTTGCTTCTTACAAATTACAATTACATTTATACAAGTTATTAAGGCTAATAACTTTACATGGTCGGTTTCTATATTACAAAATAACTTTATCCAAAGGTAAAAATCTAGGATGTCATCCCTTTATATTGTTAAGTCATTATTTTGATAAAAAAAATAATCCCTTAACTCTTTACCAATTCTGCCTTCATATTCTATCCTGTCGGCTTGACACTATCTTCGGTAAAATTGCCATAACTAATTCCGTACATGTCATACTGACTTGCACTCTGAGATGGGTCATCATTAGTCATCATAGAGTCTATGTTCAAGTGTGCAAGCACTGAACTTACTCCAGTTAACGTCATAAACACAAACTGTATCCTGGTGCATTGGTGAAAACACTGTTTTACACTTAGACAAATTTGTAGTGCACTCTGCTATACTTGCTCTCTGACCTGTGCAATCTTCATGTGGATCATATGTTTCCATAATGACAACATCTATGTACTCACTTCAGCCAAATTACCAAAAATCTCCCCCTTGTTCATTGGTGGCAACATATGAGAAAATTGGCTAAGTGTATAAGTCAAAATCTCAAAAATTGTATCAAAATTGTGGCCATAGTATAGAATATGTATACTATCCTTATAACTCCTCAAAATATAAACTCTAATACAATGCTCCCCCTAAGAGTATCAATCCTTATCAAATATATCAATTTTCTTCTCTAATATCTCTCCCCCTTTGACAACAATGACAAAATAAGGTAGGGAGGATTACAAAATTGTATCCCAAAATGATTATACCTTCATTTTCTTATTGCAAAGCCAATAGGCTTGCAATACAATCTGCAAAATCAACTTTCATAGCTTGTATCTCCTTTTCCCATGAATTCTTGATGGAATCTATCACATTGAGTAATGTGCTCAGTCCATAAGCTGCTATTTGACAAGCTTGGAGGTTGTCAAATTTGAATTTCTAAAAGGATGTCTTAGCTGTAAGACATTCTTCTAATTGCTCTTCAATAATACTCAACTTCATAGAGATGTGTTCTCTCAAAAGTGTAAGTCTCCTCATTTTTCTATTCCTCTCATCTTGCAATCTTCTTATTTCATCATAAAGCTTCCAAACTTTCTTTTCAACATCACATACCTTCACATTAGGTCTAGAAAGAAGGTTACATTCATTCTAAATCTTAGCTTCCTTCAACTTGATTTGCTGTTCCTTTTCTGCTATCAAAATCTCTGGTTTTGTACACTGTATGTACAATGATTTTCCTGTCTCCAAATGTTTCCTCAAGTTCTTGACACAAATATCAAGACTACTAATATCATTCCTGATATTCTAACTTATGTTCAAAAGCATTTCAGCTTCATAAGCTGCTTGAGCTCTCACTTTTGCAATATCAGATAGGTCAGTGAATTCATTGTCAAAAGTGCTCATTACCTTCTTAGCTTTCTCCAAATGGTTTACCTCTGTGATTTGTGTAGTTACAATGCTTTGTAACTTTTTAGTAAGGTCCTTCAAACTCCCTTCAAGATTTTTCACTTTCTTGTTCTTGCCAATGATTTTATTCAAAGAAGTGATCAGTTCCAACTGATCATCATCATCAACTTCCTTTCCTAAATCTTCAAACAAAGATCTAATTTCTTTCTTCTTTCCAGTCTCAAGAGTAAGATTGATGTCTTCTGTGGTAGGAATAGGTGCTTGAATATCAGTCTTCTTAGGTTCTTCACTGATAGATTTAGTCTTCTCTGCTTCTTTAGTTCTATCTGGTTCATCAAGAGCCGAATTGTCAACAATGTTTGCTAAGTTCTTGAATACATTGTCATCAGTATCCAAGGTGACTTTAGTACCTTCTATATTCATAGTTTCATCTTCAATGTTAATAGCTGAAGGAGAAGGAATATCCTCTTGTTCAGCTTCAACTGCTTGCATTGCTGCAACCGATGTCTCTCCAACATTTTCTGCCATGACCTTGATTATTGCCTGCTCTATATCTGAATTAACTTCTTCATATCTACCTCCCATAATCAAAATGGTTCTCCTTTTGGTTCTCAAATGGGTGCTTAAGGCCTTCAATATTTACTTCAAGTGTTCATCATCTTTTACTTCACAAAGCTTTCTTACTAGGTTTTCTCTGATAGTCTTATCTTCCTCAAATGCTCTTTGTTTCCTATTTAAAAGTTTAGTGTACAACTCATCAGGTATTTGACCTTGAATAGAGTCAAATTTCTTGTTTGCCAAAATCATATGCTTCACAATAGCATTCTCCAAATTAAGTCTGTCTGAATAATCATAAAGACCGTAGTACTTGTTCATTCTGGTAAAGTCTCCATTTTCAATAATCTTCTCATTAAGCTTTTCAACTTTAGGTTTCCAAGCTTTCTTCTTAACTGTAGTGTCATCACTTTTTACTTCTGCAATTACTCTTGGTACTGGTTGTTCTAAAGTCTTCTATCTCTTTCCTGGTCCAGTAGCAATTTCTTTCATTCTCTTGCTAGATATGGATCTAGTTGTTACTTGTTCCATTTCTAATTCCTCTACTTTCACCTTGACTTGTGTACGTTCTTGCTATGCTGCACTGGATGACAAGGGTGGTACAATCAAGACTTCTTTTTGTCCAATATCCCTGATTGCTGCTGCTGTCTATTTTTCTATTAAGAATTCTTGTTCTGACATTCCTGTATCTTTTAGTATTCTCCTGATAGTGCTGTCAACTCTCTTCTTAGATTGCTTCTCTTCAATTATAGCTTTTGCCGAGTTGAAGTTCTCTTCAAAAGTTCTAAATCTACTACATTGAGTGCCCAATTTACTTTTAAGTAATCTACCAACATATTCTTCTATTTCAGCCTTAGATATCTCATAGCCAAGAGGGTCTATGAACTCAATTCTAGGTTCCACTACTTCAATATAGGTAAAGTCAGTGTCAACCATAAAACATATATCATTCTTATACTTCTTCACAAGTGACTATGGAATTCTTGATCTGCTAGTTACCATGTTTTGAAATGTCTTTACTACTAACATAGCACTCTCATTTACTTTGTCAATAACATGTCTCAAATATATTGTATTTATCCTTTCCATAGCAGTTTGTCCATTATTCCAATCATGTGCAATGGTGTATGGAAATCTTCTCAATGAGTGGAAAAACATGTATGTAAGTAAGGATGAAAATCTAAATTGTGCATACTTAGATTTCTTTATCTTCTCCAAGTTTTCAAACAATTGAATTCTCAAAATTTCACACACATATCAATTGGCACTTTGTCAACACACATTAAATAAGCAATATGCACCATTCCAGCTGCCATATCATCTTCTCTAGAATTTGCACAAAACTTAGTGGTTAGGTACTTGCATAAATATCTAACATCATGTTGTTTGATCTTGCTAATCACTATTCCTTTGCCATTTTAGGATGAACCTGTGTTGTCTATAACTATTTTTCTCATATTTTTCTCAGTTAAAGGAATAGCACCAACTTTAGATAAACCTATGACTTCATGAATCAAGTCAGCTGTAAAGTCTATCACTCTATCCTCTAGCCAAAACTTTCCATTGTGAATTCTACTCAGAATAATCTTAGTGCATTCTTCATTGTCAAACTCATACTTCAAAGCATACTGAACAATCTCATTATCTTTCAAATGTTCATATCCTTGTTTTAATCACATATCCTGATTGTAAATGTTCATATGTTCATTGGTAAAATCACTATCACTAACAGTTTCTAATTTGCATCCAAGATAACTTCTCACATTTTCTAAGTGCAAAACTCTGTCTGGTACGGATGATAATGCTAACCTAGGATCATCTTCTTCCAAGGGTTCTACTGGTTCCTTCTTCATTCTAGGTCTATTCTTATCTTTGATATTGTGAATTAAGGATACATCCATGACTATTTCAAATTCCTTATACTGATTCAAAGATTTGTCAAGATAAATACCTCAAGTTCATGATTTTAGGGCTTTCGTAGATTCGACGCTCAAATCTTTCACCAAATCACTGCAAAATGCTTCCAATCTCTATTCTTTGCTCTCCTAAACACTTCAATTCACTTGGATAATCAAATAACATCGATCATAACCTTTTATTACTTCAATCTCACTTAGATCTGACATCGCATTTAATTCTTTTGCCACTTCTTTCCAAAAAGTTGTTTCTGCTATCCTGCAAAACTTAAAACTTGTTGCGATCTCGCAAAACATAATATTTTATTTTGTGCTCTTAACCATAGTATTAGTACATCATAAACTACCTTACATTGATTGCACAAGACTTAATTCTTCTAAAATCTACTTCTACACTAATTCTAAGTTCCTAATCTACTGCAATTTTCATAAATTAAGTGCTTATAGATAGGTCAGGTAAGGATTCATTCTTACCACTTGATACTTCACCTTTATGATTACTTTCAATGTTGAATATGTCTCCTTGATCTGTGCCTATAACAAACTTTACTTCATCTGCATTACTACAACAACCTTTCTATCTGTTACTTGCATCTTCATTACTTCTTGCATGATTTCTAGGGTTAGGGTTAGGATGAAAAACTCCATTGTTCATTTTGCAAAGCCTTGTTGTATGTCCAATCTTGTTACATATATGACAAATAATTCTATTGTTCCCATATCTTGGTCCTTGCTGATTGATTTATGATCTGCAGTTTCTAGCAATGTGTCCAATCTTGTTGCATCTATAACATACCACTTCATTCCTTCTATTCATATCTTTAGTAGGTCTCTTATCTGCATTGTTAGTATTCTTAAACATTCTACTACCATAATTATTCTCAATAACTTTAGGTCTTCTACGTTCAATAACTCTATGTCCAAAACCATGACAATTATAACAATAACCATTAAGAGGTTTAAATTGTTTACCTGTGCAATCTCTCTTCATGTGACCAATAGTATTACAACCAAAACATCTACCTTTGAATTCTTTTTACATACCTTTGGGTGATTCTTCTTGATTTGGTGGTTCTTCTTCTTTAGGTGGTTCTTCTCATTTAGGTGTGTCATCAGATTTTTTCTTATCTATGCTTTCAGATTCTTTCAGATCTGGTTCCTTGCTTTCATCATTTATTCCGAATATATTAAATCCAAGTCTAGTATTATCATAGGATGGTTTTCCATAAGATACTTTTTCATCGATCTTTTCACTATTTGAATATAGCCTTTCAAGTTGTTTGGATTAAGTCAATTCACCTTTCACAATCTTATTGTATTTCTCAAGTTTTACATGCTGCAAGTTTACTTTCTCAAATTCAGATGTTACTTTGCCAAGTTTAGATTTTAATTCTTTATTCTCAATCTTCAACCTTTCATTCTCAAATCTCAGATTTGCTTCATTTTTTTCATTTCCATCTTTCAAACTAAGTTTCAAATTTGCTATCTTCAGTTCATGCTTAAGGATCACATTTTCTTGTTCTAAATTGTCATCACAGTCTTCAATAAGAATTTTGGATTCCTTTTCAGATTTCAGATCTTCTACCTTGTTTTTTAGTTTCTCAATAAGGTTCTTTGCATCATCATATTTCCTTTTCAAAGTGTTTCTTTCATCAGTAAGCATATCAATCTGTTCAAGAGCTTCTTCAAGATTTTTCTGTAGTTGATCCATATCCATAGAGATCTTACTCAAGCTGCTAGGCTTTCCTTGAATGATTCTTCTCCGAGTAACTAAGCTCTGATACCAATTGTTAAAAATAGGGAATACTAAGAGGGGGGGGGTGAATTAGTATTCTACAAACTTTATCTTTTTCCCAATTATGGATATAACAGATTATCTTTATACATGCATAACATAAGAAACTAAACAATATGCATAACAATAAAGAACTCATAACACATGATATGTTCTCGAGGAAACCCTGGCCAAGGGAAAACCCCAGTGCGGATGGTACCCACAAAGATCCACTAATCAAAAGTATCTTGTTAAGGATGTTGACCCTGTTAGGAGTCTATTACAAACATATAGTGTATCAGTCCTGATTAAGGGACTATAGGCCTTGTTAGAAGCCTCAACCCTGTTAGGAGTTGTAGATACAAAATCTGATTACCAGATGAGCCCACTGCCCAAACAAGTAATGTACAATGTATAATGATTACAAAAATGGATTAAGGTACATAACCTTATGCTTCTTACATCAATATCTTCTTTGCTGCTCGTACATTCGCGTCATATCATATCATCCTTTTTCTAGTTTTGCTTCTTACAAATTACAATTACATTTATACAAGTTATTAAGGATAATAAATTTACATGGTCGAATTCCATATTAAAAAATAAATTTATCCAAAGGTAAACATCTAGGATGTCATCCCTTTATATTATTAAGTCATTATTTTGATAAACAAAATAATCCCTTAACTCTTTACCAATTCTGCCTTCATATTCTGTCCTGTCAGCCTGACACTGTCTTTGGTAAAACTGTCATAACTAATTCCGTACATGCCATACTAACTTGTGCTCTGAGATGGGTCATCATTAGTCATCATAGAGTCTATGTTCAAGTGTGGAAGCACTGAAATTACTCCAATTAATATCACAAACAAAAACTATATCCTGGTGCACTGGTGAAAACACTATTTTACACTTAGACAAATTTGCAATGCGCTCTTCTATACTTGCTTTCTGACCTATGTGATCTTCATGTGGATCATATGTTGCCATAATGACAACATCTATGTACTCACTTCAGCAAAATTGCCAACAAAGTTTTCTACAATGGTAATATGATACAAATTTTACCAATCCAGAAGAATGAATAGTATTCTTGGAGTTTCTATTCATATTGCATATTAGATGATTAAGGAGAATGTTTATTATGACCTATGCAAAGAAATGAGAGAGAAATTTTTCCTTAACATGGAGAAGATTAAGAAGGACCAAAAACAAAAATGAAAATTTGGTCAGGTACTTATGGGACTATTCTTTTATTTCCAAAATTTCTTTCCTGGTATTGGAAATATTACTTGGTCTATGGATACACCGTCAATCATATAAATCAGGAATTGCATTGGAGTTCTTGGCAAAAAGTTCACTAGGGAAGTATGGGGTTACTTCAAATAATTTTAGAAGAAAATGCATCAGGGATAGAGAATTCCATTTGAAATAGTGGAGAAATACAATGATACTATCCGCTTTATGGTAGATACAAATACATGTCTCATGGAAGCAGTTGAACCAAGGGCCTCATACATCATGTCTATGGGTTATGAGGTGGAGGTTGATATCCTAACTATATATGTAGATAATTTATTATCAGTTCTAGTAGATACCAATGAACTTAGGTTTGAAACCTTTCAAGAGAAGGACATGGAAATCTATAGCAAATTGAACCAACCAGTGATAGACAAAAAGATAAGAAAGGAAGTAGAGAAATTTGCATTGAAGAAAGGTTTAACTCAATAAATGATAGATAAGGAAAGAACTAAGAATGAAGAAGATAAAGATGGCTCACCTAGAGAAATAGAAGGAGAAGAAGTAGAACTAGAAGTGGTTTATGCTACAACTGGTAGTGCTCACACTGATAGAAAAACTAGAAGTGCTACCAAGATGAAGAAGGAGAAATTTGAACCTCCAACCAAACTACCAGTGAAGAGGAAAGAGAAACATGCAGAGACTACTAAACCTAAGCCTACAAAGGTCAAGGAGACAAATAGAATAGAGAAGGTTACTAGAAAGAGGAAGAAAGAACAAGAACATAGAACCTACAAAGGTACTGAAATGAGTGAGGAGATAGAAGGAACTAAATTTGATGGAACCCATAAGGAGTTGAAGGACAGTGGTAAAAAAATATAACGTGGTTGGTTCCCCAACAAAAAATCTATCAAGCTTGCTGAGGTTACTAAACCCATTATTCCTGTAGACAAAATAGTGAGTAAAGTTAGAAAGTGGGGTATATTGGTTGACATTCAGAAGCATTATGATAAATTCAATAAATAATAGTAGAGGCAAATTGAAGATGCAGTTGTATTCAATATGAATAAACTAAGGAAAGCTCTTATTAAGTTGCAAGGATAGATCACCACATCTCTGTATAATAAGATTGAAGCTAGGTGGCTTGCTGCATTAAAGAAAGATTAAAAAATGATAGAATATGTTTTAGTCAAATTACAACCAGAGATGTCAAAGGAGGAAATCAAAGAAATTCTAAGAAAAACTAGACCAACATTAGAGACCAAGAAAAGGTTGAAAAGGTTACTCAATGGTGAGTCCCAATTAGTTCAAGATGAAATTGAGGCTATCTTGAAGAAGTTTTTGGGTCTTGAAGAACAAAAAAAAGAAGAAAAAACATGAACATGATGAGCCACAAATAAATCATACCAGTGGAGGATGGAAGATTGATGGTGTTGAAGTCACCATAGATGATATTCCCATATTGAATGTTCCTAAAGAGTCCAAGGTTACTACAGAAGAAAAGGTGGATGCTCCAGAGAATATAGGGACAAAAAAAGGGGTGCAGGAGCACCTAGGCTAACCTCCAATTTCTATATCATTTTGGCTTGTATCTGACATTAGCCAAGATAGAGAGTTTTGTGTTTGATTTGGACCTTAGAAGGTCTTGAAAATGTGGACTAGGTGAGTTAGTGTTAGAACTAAGGTCACCAATTAGTCATTGTTAGTAGTATTTGATAGTTTAGCCTTATAAGCTTAAAGTTGGGATTTGAGGATATCAATGTGTCCTAAACACATGAGAGATGTTTAAAAGATTCTTTAAGGTCACAAATGATGTTATTTCATCAAGTTATAGGGGTTAGAGGCCCTAAGAGATAGGAAGGTGGCATGGAAACAAAGATGCCAAATGTTGCTAAAAAGTTGTCATGACAACATTTGCAATAATGGAAAATGTTGCATGCAACTCGGCAACATTGGATCCCCTACAAGGTAGGAGTGTAAGATTAACTAACATAGCCTTAAAATATGGAGAATGGAATCTAAGACCATCCCAGGCTTGAATCTCAAGGTAGAGTTTATTGTCACAAGTTTGTGAATAGCAAAAAGAGCTCTGCAACTCTATTTTGTGTGGATACCAAGCATCTTAGTGTGACATTGCTATCTTGTGGATTGAAAGCTTAAAGTTAGTATTGGATTCATGTTTTTGGAGTAGTTTTAAGTGTTTTTCATTCTTTGTGTAGGAAGTTTAGAGTTAGTTTAAGGTCTTGAATAAATTGTTTAAAGTTTAGAAGGTTTCCTGGTCCTATTCTGACCAGTTTGTCTTTTCATGGCTCCCCCATGAAATCTAGCCACGAGATATTCCTAAGGGTAGATGAATGTTTTAGGGGAGACATTGGTATGTATATATTTAGAGTTAGGAGTCATGAAGAGTTGGGTTGCTATTTTTAATGCCAAACCCTAGGCGAGCATACAGTGCCTGGTTAGAGGTTTGAAGGGAAAGATTTGAAGATTTCTTGTAGGGAATGGAAGTACAGTACATAACAAACATAGTTCCAAGTGTGATATGATCATATCATGTCATGTTAGGATATTTTTGAACTCACCAATCCATTTGGTTGAGATTTGATCAAGAAACCAGTAAGGTCCTACAAATTAGGCCTTTTAGCCATATTAGACCTAGATAATAGGAACCCTATGTACGAATGACCTAGGAGTCTAAAAACTTTAGAATCCTTCATAAAATCCAAAAGGGTATCCGAATGTTGGATTATAGTTTCAAGTTGTTTGGAAAGTTTTGGCAGGAAAGTGGAAAAGGTCCCTGTCAAGGGCTACAAGGAATTAGGCCTCCTAAAGACTAAGTCTTGAACCCGATAGGAAAAGGCTTGGAGATCCTTCAAGATGGATCCAAATGGAAGTAATATGAATTTTGATGAAGCATTTGATGTCCCTGCAATTAATTTCAAGGTTTGTGTGAAGATGGCACTTAGAGCCTTCTAAGTGTAGGAGAACCTTAATGTTAGAAGGTATGTGGAGAATTGCATTGTGTGTCAAAAGGCCAAAGGTACTTCTTTAAATGTAGACCTATATCAACCACTACCTATTCCCACTAGGCCATGGGAATGCTTGAGCATGGACTTTGTAGTTGGGTTACCCAAGATGAAATAAGACATGTATAGTGTTTATGTAGTTGTGGATAGATTCAACAAGATGGCTCATTTTGTGCCATGTAAGATGACTAATGATGCTAGCCAAATAGCCTCTCTCTTCTTCAAAGAGATAGTAAGAATCCATGGGTTACCTTTGAGTATTGTGTTTGATAGAGACACTGAGTTTATGAGTCACTTTTGGAAGACTCTTTGGAAAAGGTTAGGTACTAATCTATCATTTGGATCTGCATACCATCCTCAAACTAATGGTCAGACCAAGTGTTAAATAGAAGCCTTGGAAATCTATTAAGGTGCTTGACCAAGCAATATGGTCAACAATGGGATCAATTGATTAGACAGGATGGGTATGCATATAATGACACTATGAATAGGTCAACAGGGAAGAGCCCCTTTGAAATTGTATATGGCCTACATCCTCAAGGAGTCGATGAGCTAAGAGACTTAAAGGATGGAGTGAAGGGAAGTGGATATGCTGATGATTTTTCTTATGCAATGCAGGAAATTCATGACACAGTCAGGAAGACATTGACTAAAAACACTATGAAGCATAAGACTAAATTTGATGAGAGTAGAAGAAAGATCCAATTCAATGTGGGAGACTTGGTGATGGTGCATCTAAGCAAGTCTAGACTACAAAAGGGAGTCCCACGCAAGCTGCAAATGAGGAGGATAGGTCCATGTCCTATCTTGGCAAAGTATGGAAACAATGCTTATAGAGTGGAGTTGCTAGAGGACAGTGGACTGTCCCCTATCTTCATTGTTGCAGAGCTAGTTCCTTATAAAGGACCACCACCTGATATGGATCAAATCTTAAGTGAATTCATCCAAGATGTAGAAGAACTCAAACTACCTTCTACAACACTCAAGAAGGCTGACAATGTATTGGATACCAGAGTCTACAAGAAGACCAAAACAAAGGAATACAAAGAAAATTTGATCAAATGGCATGTTCAATCTAATGATGATGTAGTATGGATAAAGGAAGCTGAGTTTAAGAAGATGGGGATTGATCCCACCATACTCAATCCAAGGATGGATTGAACTCTTTTGTTTAGGGGAGGATGGTGCAGGAGCACGTAGGCTAACCTCCAATTTCTATGTCATTTTGGCTTGTATATGAAATTAGCCAAGATAGAGAGTTGTGTGTTTGATTTGGACCTTAGAAGGTCTTGAAAATGTGGACTAGGTGAGTTAGTGTTAGAACTAAGGTCACCATTTAGTCATTGTTAGTAGTATTTGATAGTTTAGCCTTAGAAGCTTAAAGTTGGGATTTGAGGATATCAATGTATCCTAAACACATGAGAGATGTTTAAAAGATGATTTAAGGTCATAAATTATGTTAGTTCATCGAGTTATAGGGGTTAGAGGCCCTAAGAGATAGGAAGGTGACATGGAAACAAAGATGCCAAATGTTGCTAAAAAGTTGTCATGACAACATTTACAATAATGGAAAATGTTGCATGCAACTCAGCAACATTGGATCCCCTAGAAGGTAGGAGTGGAAGATTAACTAACATATCCTAAAAACATGGAGAATGGCATCTAAGACTATCTCAGGCTTGAGTCTAGAGGTAGAGGTTATTGTAACAAGTTTGTGAATAGCAAAAAGAGCTTTGCAACTCTGTTTTGTGAGGATACCGAGCATCTTAGTGTGACAGTGCTATCTCATGGATTGAAAGTTTTGAGTTATTGTTGGATTCATGTTGTTGGAGTAGTTTTAAGTTTCATTCTTTGTGCAGGAATTTTAGAGTTAGTTTAAGGTCTTGAATAAATTGTTTAAAGTTTAGAAGGTTTCCTGGTCCTATTCTGACCAGTTTGTCTTTTCATGGCTCCCCCATGAAATCTAGCCACGAGATCTTCCTAAGGGTAGATGAATGTTTTAGGGGAGACATTGGTATTTATATATTTAGAGTTAGGAGTCATGAAGAGTTGGGTTTCTATTTTTAATGCCAAACCCTAGGCGAGCATACAGTGCCTGGTTAGAGGTTTGAAGGGAAAGATTTGAAGTTTTCTTGTAGGGAATGGAAGTATAGTACAAAAAAAACATAGTTCTAGGTGTGATATGATCATATCATGTCATGTTAGGAGATTTGTGAACTCACCAATCCATTTGGTTGAGATTTGATCAAGAAACCAGTAAGGTCCTACAAATTAGGCCTTTTAGCCCTATTAGACCTAGATAATAGGAACCCTATGTACGGATGACCTAGGAGTCTAAAAAATTCAGAATCCTTCATAAAATCCAAAAGGGCATCTGAATGTGGGATTAGATTTTCAATTTTTTTGGAAAGTTTTGGCAGGAAAGTGGAAAAGGTCCCTGTCAAGGGCTACAAGGAATTAGGCCTAATTAGGCCTCCTAAAGACTAAGTCTTGAACCTGATAGGAAAAGGCTTGGAGATCCTTCAAGATGGATCCAAATAGAAGTAATATGAATTTTGATGAAGCATTTGATGTCCTTGCAATGAATTTCAAGGTTTGTGTGAATATGGCACTTAGAGCCTTCTAAGTGTAGGAGAAAGCATTGAAGAAACAACAAGGTGTTTGTCCTTCAAGGTGAAGCACAAGGAGTGAGACTCTTTGGAGAAGAGTTAGATAAGGTTTTAGTTAATCATCTAAACCTTTTGTGATCCTAGAGGAGATTAGGATCCTTGAAGAAGACAAGCAAGGTCTTCTTAAACAAATGTGCAAGCACACCTAGAAGCACTTACATCAAAAAGTCATGAAAGATGTTATGACTGATGATACCAAAATGAATGCATCAACCATAGATAAAAAAAAAGTGCTAGTAGGAGATATAACCAAAGGAGATGAGAAAAAACAAGAACAAGTACATACTGAAGATGTGGAGAAGGAAGGAGAGAAAGGAAAGAAAGAACAAAAGGAAGGGATTGGAGATAAGGAGAAGGGGAAGGTAACATATTAAGAGTCCATGTCTTCTATTAAGCCATGTTTGGATAAAGAAGATGAAGATGATATTCCATCTGTTCAAGGGAAAATTGATTTGTCTTCCTTAAGCCATAATGAACTCATGGACATTGCTATGATGATAAAGTATAAGGCTAAAAAGAAAATGATGAAGGCTCAATAGAAAGAGGTGCAAGTAATCCAATCAGTAAGAGATATATTATTTGATTTGGTTCCTGAGATCAATTATGACTCAAACGCTAAACCTATTGATTAATTGGATAAACTAGTGACAAATGTAGGAGAAAAAATTAAAATTCTTGAAGATGAATCTATGTACAAAGTGCAAAAGGACTATGAGAAGAAAAGATCATAGAAATTGGTACAGTCAATTACACTTGATAAAGGCTCATTTGCAATAGGTGTGAGCTGAGTGAAGGAATCCCTGGAGGAAGGTGGTAAGATACTTGCCAAAATTTTTAATTTTTCAAAGTTTATTCATGATATTGAGCATAAAAGAGTTGAAGCTCAATATGAGCTAAAGAAGTTATTTGCAAATTTTTATTTGGTGAATCATTCTGTAACAAGTTTTGGAGCTTTAGTAAGCATTGTTAATCATAAGATCAAAACTTACAATAATGAGTAGGAGAAAAGGGTAGCAACATTATTAGAGATACACAATCATTTGATTACCAAAATGGATATATTGCAAAAAGGAATAAAGGAGGTTAAAGTTGTTTTACCCTAACCAGATATGAACACTATAGATGCATTGGAAGCACTAGCTTATTTGTTAAACAAACAAATAGGAATCATGGAGAATCTATAGAAGACATGGGAAAATGATAATCGGGTCCTAAAGACCAATGTTTTTGATGTATTTAGTAGAATATAAGTTGGCATTTACTATATTGGTAATACATTTTTTGTTTTTTGTTCTTTTTGCATTTCTTTGTCATTTTTGTCAAAGGGGCATTCATCATAGGGGGGGTCATCTACAATTTAGGAGATACATTTTTTCCAATGTTGACACTTACTCAATTTTTTACTCCATGTCGTCATCAATGCCAAAGGGGGAGATTGTTGGTATTTTACTAAAGATGTTTGAGTCCAAGTGCACGAAGTGTTGAAGTGGTGTTGTCATTGCTGGAAACAAAGCATACTAGTAGTGATAGATTAGTCATACTGATAGTGCATTGGATTGACTAAGTAAAGTTACAAAATGTTTAAGAGTATGAGTTGCAAGATACTCATTTGTGGAATAGATGATCAATGACAAATATTTTGGAGGTTTCAAGTTATGTGGCTCATGTGGAAGCATTAACAGTATTATATAAATCTATGTCTGGAATCACATAAGCTAATTTGTAGTACATGAAGATATTTTAGGAAGGGAACCTGTGATATTGGCTAGAAAAAAGTACCAACAGAGTAAGTTTGATGGATTGGTAAATCGGTGGAGAAAAGTCAAAGAATGTTTTAATTTATTATTGAATTATTTTGGGCCGACATCAAGGAATTCAAAATGATGAATTGGCACACTCACTCAATTGTTTTAGTTGATTTGGAAGCTGACTTTGGTAACACATTTTAGGATTTCCAATGACATAGAAAAAGGTTTATAAAAGGAGATGTAAATCATAATGTGAAAATTTCCAATGCATGAATATGATTTGAGAAGTTCAAGAAGAAGTGTTAGAGTATTCTAAGAGTAGCAGATTGAGTTGAACAACAATGGATATGTCAAGCAATGGGTGCAACTTTTAGATCATTATTTGAGTTTTTACTCAAGCCAAATCTTAACAGGTTTGTAGGCTAAATCATTTAACAAGGTCACTCCTAATATGGTGAGAAGGATCCTGATAGGTTTGAAGATTAAATCATCTAACTGGGTGAATCTCAAAAGGATCTTCTAAATCTCTTAAATGAGTAGCTCCTATCAGGGCTTTTGTAATATCTTTTAACATGGCTATATATACTCTTAATCGGGTATGCCCTTAATAGGGTGATGTAATGAATTTAACAAGCAAAATCTTATTGCGTCAGTAGTGATATTTTGTGGGTACTAATTCCCACCATTTTTTCCCCCTCTAACCAAGGGTTTCCACAAGAAAAATATTGGTGTTCTTGTGTTGTATGTTGTGGATGTTTCATTTGCTTTGATTTTATGTTATAATATCACTTGCATGTTGGTTAATTAGGAAGTTGCTAAAAAAGGTTTTAATATTTGTGGTTGCACTAATTCACCCCCCCTCTCAGTACCTTATAACACTAAAATCTTCTACTTCATGAATTAATTTCCTGGCACTAGAACAATTCATTGGTCAACTTACAAACTAGTTACGGAGCAGATAGGAAATTTGATGTATAGGATGAATTAGAACACTAGGATAGGTGTAATATGGTGCTACTTGAAGAATTTTTAGATTATGATGCATTATAGGGACAAAACCCCTAAATCTTTAGTTAAAAATATGAAGATACAATCTATTTCATGGTAGACACATATAAATGTCTAATGGAGGTAGTAGAGCCAAGGAATTCATGGATGTTGCCAATGGGGTATGAAGTGAGTGAAGAACTTTTGGTGGTGTACGTAGACACTTGGTTGAAGGCACTAGGAGATGAGATTGTTGAAAGATTTGGGACTTAAAAGGATAAAAGTGACAATTTAAATGCAAAATTCCATGTGCCAAAAATAGAAAGAAGGGTGAGAAAAGTAGTAGAATAAGTAGCTAGATCTGAAGGACTTACTCTTGGACAACTCAAGGTAGGTCAATCTAAGGCTATGCAAGGCACCACAAAGGATCCAATGATGATAAAAGGTTAAAATTTAGATACTTTTTCAGAGTAATCAGGTGGTAATATTTCTAGAGAGGGGGTGGGGGGGTGAATCAGTAATCTACCAATAAACACAAATCTAACCTGGTAAAACTTATCCCTCAAATCCTTACCACATGCATGAAATAAGTAACCTTTACTTGTAATAAAACATACACCAAGAAATAAGCATCCACATAATTTCAACACATAACACAAATCATTTATTGTGGAAACCCAACTTGGGAAAAACCACGGTGGGGATGGAACTCACTAATGGAAATACACTCTTTTGGAGAATTCTTGATTAAGAGCTTATCCTTGTTAAAAGCTTACAATAAGCTCGGTTAAGAGAAAAACCTGTTAGGAGTCACTTTATTAAGGGATTCACCTCTAGCCTTGTCAAGAGATTTACCCTATTAGAAGAAGCCTTGTGAGAGAACTTTAGACACTAGATAAAGTGCCACCATGTTAAAGGATTTTACAAAAAGATATGTTAGGATCTATTTGATTAAGGGATTTTGACCTACTACAACTGTTAGGGAACAACAAGAAGTTTGATCTAGAAAATAGCACCAATGCCTTGCTTGTACAAATCCAATTAGGCTCACACTTCTTCTCTTGCAGATTCACCTCTCCTTTGAATCACAACTCTTCATTTTCTATCTATCTTTGCTACACACATGATCTCTATTGCTTATTTTTCAACACATACTAAAAAATGCATTACAAAATGATATAAGTAAAGTTACAATAATTAGGGCATACAACTACCTGAATATCACATCTAAAATTCAAATTTCCATCCATATAAGTCCTCCAAACAAGTTGGAAACATTTTCCAGTTTGCACCAACATCAGGATCCAATCACACTTTGATTTGACACCAAAAGGTCAAACATATTACACTTCCCTAGGTTCATGAACCTCTTCACAAATGATTGATCGAATCAACAAATAGTAATCATACCTAACATTGCATGTCATCTTAGACACATCATCACATATTCTAGAATACTCAACCATCTTCACAAACTGATATTCCTTCATTGATCAAGGATCTAACTGATTGTTCTTCACTTGTCTGAACTTTAGAATCCTATACTCTGTCTACCGATCACCAATCTTGATATGACTGCAACAAAAATTGAATAATATCATCAAGATCACACACCTCTAATCACAACACCTAAATCTATTCTTGTGGGACATATTGATCAAATATTTCTTATCTATTCCTTTTTTACTGAACCAATTCCCTGTCTTCACCATACTGACTGCAACTTGCATAAAACTAATCATACACATATGTTATCATATATATAGCATTATACAAACCTCTAGATCCTATGTGCCAAATCACACACCATAATTCAAAAAAAAATTCTCAATTCATATTCTTCATCATAATTTGGTACACCAAGAACATAGTCAACTTCCTAGGAACACCTAAGTTGACATCAATGACAATAATTATAGCTGAAAATACACATCATCAATCCATCAACATACTTACTCATCTCATCTAAATCACTTATGATAAAAATCTCCCCATTTGGAATTAATGGAAAAACACTAAGCAATACCAAACATGTTCTTGAACCACAACACTTTGTCTTCATCTTCATCTAATGGAAACACACCAATAGATGAAAATACACCAATCTCATCAGATTATTGTTGGAAACTAAAATTGAAAAAATTGTTATATTTTCATTGATGTCAAACCTTAATTAGTGAGACAATTTATATCTAGTAGAGTACCATATCTTTTGATTGATGAAGAGGATTTGAAAAGAAGAGATAACAAGAAGACCTAGTGGAAAGGTTGAGTTATGAGAAACTACAATGGGTACTTGATTAGTTGGCACATTGGCAAGGTAATGTGTTTTTTATCTATAAGACTAAGTGAAGGAGATAGTTGATTTGAAGCTTAGAAGAAATGAGGAAAGAAAGTCTGAAAGCATAGGATTAAGCGAGAAAAAGAGAAGAAGATAAAGAAACTTTAGTGTAAGCTGAGTGATGCTAGTGTTGACTGAGTGCCAATATAAGACGATCAAATTTTAGTGCCGATCGAGCATCAGTAATTACTAAGTATTAGAGAATTAACTGAGCAAAGATAATGATTTTCAAGGAGACAAGTTTAGTGATGACCGAGTTATCCAGTGATGCCTAAGTAGAAGAACACAATATTGGCCGAGTGATAGTAATTTATAGCTTGTGAAGGAATTGAGATACCCAGCTAAAATAGTTGAATTCTTGGGATATGTAAAATGTGTTAAAGATAAGGATAAGTGACCTATGGAATTTAATGCATAGTAAACCATTTTCTTGTGGATTCAAGGAGAATTTTTGAGAAGTATCTAGAAGGAGAAGGAGAACAAAATGTTGGAATGATTCAATGAATCTGACCTAAACCTAAGATCTATAGAGATGATTAAGAGGCAAAATATTAAGCTACCTAATAAAGGAGGTATAAGGATGACCTAGTTGTAGGTTAAGAAGTGAAAATGAAGAGGTTTATGTTATTGATTGGTGAACCTAAGAAGAAGGCTGAGAAGAGATGTGAAGAGATAAACAAAGTTGAGGTGATTGCTTGAAGGGATTTATGAGTAGATCAGAGATGGAGATAAAATGAAGGCCAGTCAGTAAATCAACATATGAGCTTATTGGATCTATATTTACAAAGAGAGTTGTATATTTCAGATCAGAACCTACTGTTACTTTCTAACCATTATATTAGTTTAAATCTTTTAATCAAGGTTGACCTAACAGTCATTTGTAAATCCTTTAATCAAGGTGACATTCTAATGGGATGTTCTTAAGCCCTCTAACAAGGCTACTCCTAACAGGGTGATTAAATCCTTTAACAAGGTCACACCTAACAGTGTGTATTGTAACCTTTACCAGGGTTGGCCCCTCACAAAGTTCACTTTAGAAGAGTGAAGATTTGATAGCATGTTACTGTAGTTTTTCCCAAATTGGGTTTCCACGTTAGTTCCTATTTTCATACTTGTGTGAATTTTATTCGATATATTATGTTGTTAAGATATTTATATTTTGCAAGTTGATTACTTTTGGACAGTGGACTGTAAGTTTATGTTAGTGATTATATTCTATAGAGACCGAGTGGATTGCTGAATATATCTAAGTTGGTTGAAGTGTTTAAAAGTTTAATTGGTACATCTGACCTGAGGATAACTGATTCACCCCCCCTCTCAGTTATTCTAAAATAATTCTAACACTTATCTCCCCCTATTTTCTATTATGATATTCTCTCTCTTTAATAACAATGCCAAAATCACCATAGTGCTCAAGACTTCATCTATTCAAATGCTCCCGCCTAAGGAGTAGTCCCTTTTACATCAATCCACTAAAAAATACAATAGTAATACTCACTAGATTGATGCAACATTTGCATCTTAGTTATTCTTAGGTAGAGGCATGACCCCCAACTTTCCTCTAAGGTACTCAAAATTATCCTTAGGGATTAGTTTAGTAAAGATATCTAAAATTTTCTCTTTAGTTGGAATGTACTCCATCCTCACCACTTTCTCTTGCACCTATTCTCTCAAGAAATGATATTTAATAGAAATGTGCTTGGTCTTCAAGTGCATAATCAGGTTCTTGGAAATGTTTATAGCACTAGTATTATCACATAAAATTGTCACTAATTTTTTACCTTCTCCTTAATCCCTTCTAGGATTTTCTTCATCCAAGCTACCTGTGTGAAAATGATAGCTGCTACCACATATTATTATTCAGCTATAGATTAAGATATGTAATTCTATTTCTTTCTTGTCTAAGACATAAGCCTCCCACCTAGGAATAATGCACCACCACTTGTGCTCTTTCGATCATCTATATTCCCTTCCCGATCAGTATCAGTAAAAACACATAGTGACAAATCACCTTCATGAGCATACCATAATCCATAATCCATAGTTCCTTTCATAGATATGAAGATTCTCTTTACTACAACCATGTGTGACTCCTTTGGGTTTGACTGAAACCTTGCAACTATGCCAATTACTTATGCAATATCAAGTCTTCTATGTACAAAATAGTGTACCTTTCCAATCAAGGACCTGTATAAAGTGGCATCAATAGACTCATATTCATCATCCTTAGATAGTTTACAACCTATAATCATGGGGGTACCAACCGGTTTAGAATATTCCATGCCAAAAGCCTTCAACACCTCCTTCACATATTTAGATTGACATATGTATATTCCATTGTCCAATTGTGATACTTGTAGTCCTATGAAGAATTTGATTTCCCCTATCAATTAGATTTCAAATTCTTTCTTCATCTCATCAACAAAAGACATGCTCATCTCATCATTACCACCAAAAGTTATGTCATCAAAAAATACTTCAACAAGTAATACCTTTTCACCTTCAATCTTTAAGTAAACATTACAATCATAAGAAGTCCTATTGAAATCGATTCAAATGAGATAAGACTGTAATCTTTCATACCATGCTCTAGGGGCTTGCTTCAAACCATACAATGACTTTTGAAGTTTTCATACCATGTTTGTGTCCTTAGTTAATGAAAATCCATCTGGTTGCTCAATGTAGACCTCTTCTTCTAGAACTCCATTCAAGAGCATCGATTTCACATCCATTTGATAGAATTTGAATTTATTGAATGCATCATAAGAAAGTAGCATCCTAATAGCCTCCAATCTTGCTACATGAGAAAACATATCACCATAATCCAAACCTTCTTCTTGTGCATAACCATTACACATAAGGCTTTCTTTTTTTATGATCACTTCACCATCCTCATTTAATTTATTTTTAAAAACCCATTTTGTACCTATCACATTTTTATCTTGAGGTCTTGGGAGAAGAGTCCAAGTTTCATTCTTCTTAATCTGATCCAATTATTCATGCATTCCTTTGACCCAATCATCAATTTTAATTGCCTCCTTTTCTATTTTGGGCTTAAATTGTGATATCAGCCATTTTCTTTCTCTAACCTTACTTCTTGTGAACACACCTACATTCTTATCACTGATTATTTGATCAGAAGAATGTTTCATTTTCATGTACCTTGGGATTACCAGTTCAGACCTAGAAACTTCTTTTTCTACCAATTGCACAAATTCTTCCTCATTGTTCTTCTCTATCGATCTAGGCTCTTCCGATTCAATGAACTCTATTCCCCGATCATCTTCTATCTCCTTTTTGTTTGTTTTCTTAGATCTTTCAGGAAATTCATCAATCTTCACATTAGCACTTTCAAACATTTTATTAGTCCTTTTATTAAAACATTTTTAAGCCTTTCTCTTAGTTGAATAACCAAAAAATATGCCTTCATCACTTTTGGGATCAAATTTTCCAAAAAATTCATCTCTTTTTATATAACATTAAATCCCAAATTTTTTGAAATACTTTATACTTGGAGAATGGCCATACCATAATTCATAGGGTGTTTTGTTGGTTCCCTTCTTCATGTACACCAAGTTCAGAGTGTAAACAATAGTACTGATTGTTTCTCTCTAGTAGATCTTTAGTACATCTCCCTGTATCAACATAGTCCTTACAACATCAACAATTGTTTTGTTCTTCCTTTCTGCAACACCATTTTGCTAAGGAGTTCTTGGAGAAGACATCTACCTTTTTATACCATTTTCTTGACAATACTTCATGAACTCAGCAGATGTGAACTCACCTCCTCCATCTGATCTTAAGAACTTCAGACTTTTTCCTGATTCCTTCTTCACTTGTGCTTTGAAATCCTTGAACTTACTAAATGCATCTAATTTATCCTTAAGAAATGTAACCCACATCATTCTTGAATAATCATCAATAAATAGGATAAAATATCTATCACCATTATAACTCATTTGTCTCATAGGACTACACAAATTAGTATGCACTAAATCAAGTATATTATCTGATGAATAAGATTTTATTTTGAAATATGTACTAGTTAACTTACCAAGTTGACACTCTTTATACATCAAATTGTCTGGTTTCACAAGTTGTGGCATTTCTCTTAATGCATTAATCTTTCTTACGTTCACCAAGATATCAAATTTTACATCGAAGAAGCTTCTATGCCATAACCAACTATCTTCAATCTTAGCAACCAAACAACTATTAACTATATTGTTCAACCAAAATAAGTTACCTATAGTTTTCCTTCTAGTAACAATCTCATCACCATAACTTCCAATGATGCTGCACATTCCTCCTTTAAATTAAAGTCAATATCCTTTTTCATTAAGCTAACCCACACTCAATAAGTTATGTGTTAGACCTTCAACATAATAGACATCATCTGCATTATTTTTTTTATTAAAGGAAATAGTACCTTTACCTTTCAATAAGTAGGGTGAATTGTTTCCAAACCTCACAACACCACCATAAAATTTATTGAGTTTGATAGACTTACTTTTATCACCAGTCATGTGATGCAAGAACCCATTGTCTATGATCCAGTCATCATTCTCTCCAATATGTGAAACAAGTACTTTTTCACCTTCTTTATCTTCTGTAGGATGATATTTCTCTATAGAAACATAAACAATTTCATCTTCATTATTGTCATAAGATTCCTCATTGGTCACTCCTTCATCCACAACCATTAGCATTGTTTATTTGTCTTTCCTTCGTACTTCTTTCATTTGTCCTTATCCTTTTTTGTTCTCCATCAAGGCACCTAGTAGCAATGTGACAAATCTTGTTAAAAGAGAAACATTTTAAAGGTAATTTGCCTTTGTACTTACAGGTTCCTCTAGGTAACCTCCTAGCTATTAATGATTCTATTATAATAACTAAGAGGGGGGTGAATCAGTTAGATCAATTATCCTACAGTCCCAAATACAAAGATGTACCTTACAAAACAATTTTAACAAATTATGCAGCTCGATAACATAAAATATCAATTTGTCTATCTAGTTTACTAATTACCAGTAATTATCCAACTATGATTACCGACTAAATCAACTATGTAGTATGTAAAGTGTGATAAAAAAATAATCATAAAAGAATAACACATAACACAATGATTTAACGTGGAAAATATGCTTACGGAAAAACCACCTGGGACCGGTAACCCAAAATAATTCACTCTTCTGAAGTGAGCTCGGTGAAGAGCCAACCCTATTAAAGGATACAATGCACATTGTTAGGTGTGACCTGGTTAGAGGATTTATCACTAATAGTTAACTTTTGACTAGCATTCACTATGGGGTCAACAAGATAACACTTTACATTCAATGAATGTCATAGGGTAGTACATAAGATTGTTAAGTCCACTCGGCTAAGAGATTTTATGAATCAATGGTTAAACTAATATAGTACTGATCTAATTTAAATACAACTCAATTGTTAATATTTAGATCTATGCTAAGCCCTTAAAATCCTTTAATTATTAATCAATTTCACTTCCTCAATATTTCTCAACTTACTTTCACTTAGTAAATAGTTCTTTGACACTCGGTAATGTCTGCAGCTCGATTCTTTCAATAACCAGTTTGATCAGGCATGCATGAATACTGTCTTCATGCAAAATCTCTATAGTCTCCTTCTCTCTGGCATATCTCATTACTGAAACTCATATCTCTTATATAGACAAGTAAATTGTTTTCATATCAGCCATTAGATTTTGCCTCTTAATCTCCTTTGTCCATTTTGCCGCTTAAACCTTCCTCGGTGAATGTGTTCATAAATCGTTTCAATCTCATCCTTTAGATCTTCTTTGAATTTTTTCAGTCATGGATCTCATAACTAACTTCATCCTTAACCTCTAAATCATAACAATTTCCATCTCATCAAATTTAGTCGGATGTTCTTAGCATTTAATATTTTCATCCATACTCGGTCAATATAGAAATGCGTCAGTGATAACTAGCTCTGTTATACTGTCACTCGGTATACACTGCACTAGCTCAATGTATACAAAAATATTTAATTACCGACCACATTGACTTGTTTAATTTCAAATCTCTTCTTCATAATAGATTAATGTAACATGCTCAAGTCAATAATATATAAATCCATAGACTCATCAATAAGTTACCCAATGTTTACCTTATTCTTATCCATCATATCCATCTTTTCCTCATGTAGATATCTTAGTTCTTCATGATTTCTTCCTTCAAAAGATGCTCAAATGTTTGTAACTAACATGATAAGTACTATCAAAACTAGTTGACAACATATTGATTGATTTAATCATCTTACATATCATTTTAGCAGCTCTGTGATCTCTAATCACTATTTCTTCAGTTCATTCAGATATTCAATCAGTTGTAGTTCACCAATCTCTCCCTTTGGCATTGATGACAAAACAAGCAATATGAAAATATGCCATACACATACCAAACATGTATTCTACAACTATGTAAGTAAATGTTGTAGCTTGGTAATCTCTCCCTAGCTTGATATTTAATATGTTTAATCACTACAAAACAAAATATAATTACATGTAGACTCTCCTTGTGGTTTTGATCTTTTCAATTCTCAGATTCTCATTTTGTTCTCAGCAACAAATATTCAAGTCTCTCTCTTTCTGTAATCTCTCTCCTTGTTTGTGTTATTACTAACTAATTTTTCATATACATTTCCTCTCTCTGATATTCTCTCCCTTTGACAACAATGCAAAAGAAAATATACAAACAACTCTTCAGCAGCCAAGTAATTCTTTATTGTTTGGTTCATATCTTGTACCTTCAGTGTACAGATAAACAAATTTCCATTGCAGTTCTACAATATTTTATTCCTTAAAAAGATGTTCAGATATTTGTAACTAACATGATAAGTACTATCAAAACTAGTTGACATCAATGACAACATATTGACTAATTTAATCATCTTACATATCATTTCAGTACCTCTATGATCGCTAATCATTGTTTCTTCAATTCATTTAGATATTCAATCAGTTGTAGTTCATCAGCTTCAAGTTCTCCTTATTTTTTCTCTTCCTCCAAAATAACATCTATATCCTTGGTGAAACTAGACAAGATATCAGATTCAATCATCAATTCTTTACCTTATCTTGTAGGGACACTTACCATAGAAGCCTTGAAAGTAGTTTCAACCTTAGCAATACTATTATCATAATCATTAAGCTCAAAAGAAGTAAGCTTAGTGATAAGTCCATCAATAGTCACTTTATCAAATGTTATCATCTCATTAATTGAAAAAACTCTAATGGAATAGGAAGGTAACAATGTTCTCAACATATTACTTACCACAACTTCTTCTTCCATGATACCACCTGTGTCTCTGATTGCAACAACATCTTTGATTCTTTCACCATATTGAACAATGTTCTCACCTTCTACCATTTTCATGTCATCATATTTTCATCTGAGACTTTCTTCTCTTGACTTTTGTGAATGCTTGTCACCTCCATACACTTGTTCAAGTTTCTTCCAAACCTCATAAGTTTTTCTAAGTCCTTTTACATCAATATATTTAGTATTAGAAAGGGTACTTACTATGTATTCTTGTGCTTGTATTTTCTCTTTCTTCTCCTTCAACTGATCAATAATTAGGGTTCCCCGAGGCACAATATAATGAGTTTCAACATGCCTAAATTATTGATCACCCATTCCTCTTATGTATAACTCCATCCTATTTGCCTATACTAGGTAGTTATCTTTTGTGAACTTGGGAGCTTCCTTTCTAAAAATCTTGCCAATAAGATCTTTTACCTCAAGCGGTTAAGCTTATCACTAAGAGGACCTATGCTCTAATACCAATTTTTGGAATAATCAAGACCTAATAATACTGAGAGGGGGATGAATCATTAATCTACCAATAAAAACAAATCTAATCTAATAAAACTTATTCCTCAGATCCTTATGACTTGTATGCAGTAACTAGCCTTACTTGTAATAAAACATACACCAAGAAATAAGCATCCACACAAATTATTTACAAAACATAGGTCATTTATCATGGAAACCCAACTTGGGAAAAAACAAGGTGGGGATGACACCCACTAGGAAAAATGAACTCTTCTAGAGCATGCCCAATTAAGAGGTTAGCCCTATTTGATGCAGGAGCATCTTGGGTTCTTGGAAATCCCGTATCACCAAAAACATGTTAGAGTTATTAGATGTACTTGGTAGCTTCTTTTGGGCTCTCGATGAAGTATTCTTGTTTCAATTGATGGAGATCAATTTCTACTCAGTTCATTTGTTCACCAAGTTGGTTTGATTATCTCTGAGTCAGTTTTAATTGCTTGGTAGTCTTTCTCACCAAGTGGTTTATTTGGATCTTTTTTGAGGCTGACTTATGTATTCAATTTTGGTTGTAGAGTTAATGGTTGCATCAATCATTGGGAATCATGTGGACCTAAATCTGGGTTGTTTTCTCCAATGTTGGATCTTAAGGATCTTTAGAGCCAACCTATTAAGGTGGATCCTCACATGTAGGAGGACTGTTGTATTTGATTTCTGATTGTATTTGGCCATAACCAGAAAAGGTCTTACAACCTGACATGTTTCCTGTAAGCTCAATTATTGATGAATAAAATTTGAAATTTCTAGTTTTTCTACATTCTCTCCCTTTCCTAGTCTTGTGTTGTTTCTTCTGAGTGTTGATCTTGCAGGTAGGATGGTAGTTGGGTGTGCCTTTTTCCCCATCTCCCCCTCCTCCTTACGTTAGGTGGCATCAGAATGAGGTTAGATCTAGTTCCTTCTTGTAAGCCCTAGTTGATATCTTGTTGTTGAGTGGCATATTGTGATTTAACCTACAATTATAGAGGGTTTCAAGATGGTTCGTGGGAGGCGATATGAAGATACAGGCTTATCAGATATGCTAAGAAAAATTGTTGCTAGATTAGAAGCTGTAGAGATAGCCCAATGAAGAGGAAGACATCTTGATGATGTTAGTGATCAAGAAGCCAAGGATGAACAGGGTGAAGTAGAACCTGCACCTGTGATGGATCAAGGTAAAGATAGAAATTTGAAGGCATTAAAAAATGTGAAGGCTACACCACATTTCAATCCTCCTGAATACAATGGAAGGATGGATTCAGATGAGTTGATGGATTGGATAACCAAGATGGAGAAGTATTTTGAATATGAAAATGTTTCAGAGGAAAATAAGGTGAAAATTGGAAGTACAAAATTGAAAATTCATGCATCCTTATGGTGGGAACATCTACAACTAGACAGAAAGAGGAAAGGCAAAGACAAAATCAAGGTATAGAATAAGATGGTGAATAAACTGAAAGGCAAGTTTCTACCTTGTGATTATTAGATTAACCTAGTTAGAAGAATGTAAAGTTTAGAGAAGAAAGATAGCTTGGTAAAAGATTATACTAAATAATTCTATAGATTAGACATCAGATCTAGACATATTGAGGATGAGGTAGAAATAATTTCTAGATATCTGAATGGGTTAAGAGTTTCTATTCAAGAGGAAATTAGTTTGGTTAAGTTAGAAAGTATTGAAGAAGCTTATCAATTTTCCCTAAAAGATGAGGAGAATTTGAACAAAGGACATGAGAAAAGACAAAGAGGAAGAGGTGGTAGATTACCTAGAGGAAGAGGTAGATCTTATGGTTAAAATAGTAAATTTGATCAAGACAAAACAAATCAAGATAAAGGCAAGACTGAGTGGAAAGGTGAAATTTATTCTAGAGGAAGAGGTAGTAACTACTGAGGTGGCTATGGAAGAGGTGGATTTTGAGGAACTTGTTAAAATTATGGAGGAGGACATATGTCATTTGAGTGTACACATGCAAGCAATAAAGTTGGTAGTTTTAGAAATTCCTAGGTGCAAGAAGACTCACTAAATGAACCAGAGAAGGAAACTAACTTGATGGTCAGAAAAATATTATGAAGTGAAAGTAATAAGGAAGATCCGGTAAGGAAAATTTTCTTCAAGACCAGATGCAGAGTTGCTGATAAAGTGTGGAAGGTAATCATTGATAGCGGAAGCTCAGAGAATCTGGCATCTGAGGAAATGGTTGCAAAGTTGCATTTGGAGAGGTTGAAACACCCGAAGCCCTATCAAATTTCATGGATCAAGGATGAGAATACACTATTTGTAAGTGAACAATGTTATGTGAATTTGAAAATTGGCAAGTACTATGACAAGGTGTTGTGTGATATTAGGCCTATGGATTGTTGTCATATTTTGTTGGTTAGACCTTGGAAACATGATATGTTAGGAATAACAGTCCACAATACAACTGAGAGGGGGGAGTGAATCAATTGTATGACATAATATTAAAATTTGAACTTTAAATAGAAGCAATATCAAATCCAATGAACACAATGAATGCCAACACAATAACATAATATTTTGGTGTCGGGGAAACCTTGTTAAAGGTAAAAAACCTGGTGGGAATTAGCACCCACAAATGATGTACTAAGAGTATAGCATCCTTGTTAGAAGATCTAGCCTTGTTAGGAGCTGATTAAAGCATTACAGTATATAGACCTTGTTAGAGGATAGACCCTGTTAGGAGTTAAGAAAAGAGGGTAGGCTCACTACCCAAAGAAGGTTAAGTCCACCTTCAGAACACACTGTTCGCAACACAAGTGTATATGAGGAAATACACAATCCTTGTGAACTGTCTACTATCAACTATTTTTGATTGATCAGTTCCAATGAAGTACATATAAATATCTACTCTACATCTAGTAGGTACAAGCTCATAGCTTTCACAATCCTCTTTCACATCACACACATCTCATCCTTATCTTTTCCAAAGAAAAGATCTTACATATATACCCTATTACATTTTACATGATCAGGTCACCCGATTAGGCTTTCCTAATATACAAACAATTACATAAACCCTTGCTAAGATACACACGGTATCTAAAACAAGTATACAATGATTACATTACAACAATTAAGGACCGATATCCTTAATTCATATTCACCATCCATAATACACGCTACATCTTCTGATGTCAGCTCCAAATAAGTCTTCTCCAGATCATGCGCCATAACTAACATCATCCTATTTTCCGTGACTTGTGCTAACAAATGAACATTCTTCAGTACCTTGTATGTCATCCCTTAAGCTCACATAAACTGAATCCATGCCTTCTATACGATATACCAGAAACATAGAGACTAACTCTGTCAACTTTTACTATCATTGTCCAGTAACTAGTCTTCACCAAAACATCTGTAACTCAGCCAATACACGACATTACATCATATGATCTTGGATATAAGATCACAACATCTTCCTGTACTCTCATCTATCTTTGCACATTTTGAAACTTTCGTACATTGTCCGTACACTGTAATAACCAGCCTCTTCTCTTCATAGAAACATATGTTGACATTAGTGACAAAACACTAATGAAAACAATAGTAGTTCCAACATCACTCAATGTAGTGATTACAAATATTAAATATATCAACCATCTCCCCAATGCATTAGAAATATCCAACAATCTCCCCCTTTGGCATTTATGTCAACATATGGGAAAATCCATTAACCCAAAGTTTTATCAATCCAAAGTTTTGTAGCCAAACAATACTCTCATAGTACACCTCCATACAATCTCCCCATACAGTAGGGATTTTATCATAGAAACTCTCCCCCCTTTGACAAAAATGGAAAAAGGGTTCCATAAGTCATCAACTATTGTCAAAACTATCTTCAAGGATCACTCCCCCTGAGGAGTAGATCCCTACATCAAGTCTAGAATATGATAAGTCTCTGAAAACCTCTAGATTGATGCATTCCTGCATCATTTAATTCTAACTAGGAGCCTGGACCCCAAGTATACCTTTGAGATACTCAAAGGTATCTTTTGGCAACGTCTTTGTAAAGATGTCTATAATCTATTCCTTTGTGCTAATATACTCCAACTTTATTTCCTTCTTTGCCACCTTGTCCCTCAAGAAGTGATACTTGATAGAGATATGTTTAGTTTTAGAATGCATCACCAGATTCTTTGACATATTCATTGTACTAGTGTTATCAAAATGGATAACCACTAGTTCATCAAAATTTATTCCAAGGTATTTCAACATTCGTTTCATCCAAACAATTTGAGTGCAATTAATAGAAGCAACAACATACTCGGATTCTACAGTAGATTGAGCTATACAATCTTGCTTCTTACTTAGCCATGAAACCAACTTTTTCCCAAGGAAAAATGCACCTCCACTAGTACTCTTCCTGTCATCAATGTTTCCTGCCCAATCAGCATTAGTATAAGCATGAAGTTAAAAGTTATCATTCCTATCATACCATAATCCATATTCAGTTGTCCCTTTCATATATCTAAATATCCTTTTCACAACAACTAGGTGTGTCTCTTTAGGCTCTACCTAATATTTAGCCACAATTCCAACAACATTAGCAATATCTGGTCTAGTGTGAGTCAGATATTGTAATCCACCAACCATTGATCTGTACTTGGTCTGAAAAACACACTTAGTCTCATCATTACTTGACAGTTTATTACTAGTCACCATGGGTGTACCAACTAGTTTACAATCTTTCATTCCAAATTTCTTTAACATTTCTTTAAGATACTTAGTCTGAGAAATGAAAATGCCATTCTTGTTCTGAATTATTTGTAGCCCTAGAAATAATTTCATTTCACCTATCATGGACATCTCAAATTCATTTTCCATCTCTTTAGAAAACTTCTTACACAATTCATCATCGCCTCCAAAGATAATATCATCAACAAAAACTTCTATTATCAAAACTCCATCTTCACTAGCTCTTAAATATAAATTACTGTCAGCATTACCTTTTCTAAACCCAAGGTGAGGTAAGTATTTGTCTAACCTTGCATACAAAGCCCTTAGAGCTTGCTTCAATCCATATAGTTCCTTCTTTGATTTGCATACCATGTCTTCATCTTCGGATAGAGTAAATCCACCAGGTTGTTCTATGTATACCTCCTCTTCAAGATCCCCATTTAATAATGTGGATTTCACATCCATCTGATATACCTTGAAGTCTTTATGTGTAGAATAAGCCAAGAATAATCTCACAGCCTCTATTCTAGCAACATGAGAAAATGTCTCTTCAAAATCTATGCCTTCTTGTTGTGAATAACCTTTACATACCAATCTTTCTCTATTTCTTACAACAACTCCTTCATTAATTTTGTTTCTAAAAACCCATTTAGTTCCTATTACATTTTTGTCTTTAGGTCTAGAAACCAATTCCCAAGTGTTATTTTTCGTTATCTAATCTAACTCTTCCTTCATAGCATTTATCCAAGATTCATCTCTACAAGCTTCATCTGTAGTCTTTGGTTCAACTTGAGAAATCAAACAAATTTCTTCTCTAGCCTTTGATCTAGTCATTACTCCCTAATTTGTATTACCAATAATTTGCTTTTCAGGATGGTCTTTCTTTACATACCTCAGAGTCTTAGGAACCTCAGTAGCCTCATTTGTATCATCATCACAAGTCTCATTTTCGCATTCAACCTCAATAAGTTTTTCTTCTTCTTCTATAGCAACAGCCTCTTTGATCTTCGTATTACAATCATACATTCTTTCTTGTATCTAAAACCTTTCATCTATCTTTACATTATTACTTTCAATCATCTTTCTTAATCTCAGATTAAAACATTTGTAAGCCTTTCTCTTAGTAGAATAACCAAGTAAAATTCCTTCATCACTTCTAGCATCAAACTTCCCTATCTCATCATCTCTCTTGATATAGCACTTACTACCCTATATTCTAAAATATTTTACAGTAGGAGTATGATCAAAACACAATTCATAAGGAGTCTTACTTGTACCTTCTCTGATTTAAATTCTGTTCAAGGTGTACATCGTTGTCCCAAAAACTTCTCTCTAATGCATATGAGATACATTTCCCTCAAGAAACATTGTCCTAGCAGCATCAAGTATAGTCCCATTTCTTCACTTTGCTATCCCATTCTGCTATGGAGTCCTAGGAGCAGATGCATGTCTTTGTATTCCATGCTCTTCGTAGTATGAATTGAATAAGTTTGAAGTAAACTCTCCACCTCTATTTGACCTTAAAATTTTTATCTTTAAGCCTGATTCATTCTCTACTTTTTTCTTTAAATATCTTGAATTTATCAAATGCTTTTGATTTCTCTTTTAAATAAGTGATCCACATCATTCTAGAAAAGTCATCAACAAAAAGTATGAAATATCTTTCACCATAGTATGATCTTGTCCTTGTAGGTCCACATAGGTCTGTATGTACCATATCCAAATTTCCTTTTGATGTATATGATTTACTTTTATAAATTCTTCTAGTCTTCTTTCCCATGACATATTCTCTGCATACAGTATTAGATGGTTTCACAATCTTTGGTAGGTATCTCACTACATTAGTCAGGCTTTTCTTCGCAATATTATCAAAATTAACATGAAAAAATATTTTGTGCCATAACCAACTGTCATCTACATTCGCAACAAAACAAGAGGCTATAGATGCATTTAATTCAAATACATTACCTCTAGATTTAGTACCAAATGCAATCAGTTTTCTTGCCTAACTTATGATAAAACATTTACCATTGTTGAATTGTAATTGAAACTCTTTGTACATCACCTATCCAACACTCAACAAGTTATGCTTAAGTCCATCAACAAGTAGTACATTATCAGTATTAGTCTTTCCATCCAAAGTAATAGATCCTACTCCTATGATAGGTTTAGGAAGATTGTCTCCAAATCTCACAACACCACCATCATACTTTACTAATTTAACAAACTTGATTTTGTCTCCAGTCATATGATGTGAAAAACCATTGTCTATAATCCATTCAGATTTCTTGTTAACACGTGATACTAAATATTTTTCTGCATGAACTAGTTTTTCATGTTTAATAGTAATAAATCCAATCTCCTCATAATCTAAATCATCATTATCAGAAATACCTTCACTAGAATAATAACATTCCTTATCCTTTGAATACTTAGACTTGAAAAACTTAGGTTTGTTCTTAGGAACTCTTTTAGGACATCTAGATGCAAAATGACCTACCTTATTGCATGAAAAACACTTTAAAGGTAACTTTCCTTCAAATTTACCCTTACATCTCTTTTGTCTTCTAGCAATCAGTGCAACGAGTTCATCCATATTTCTTCCCTCTTGCTTGTATCTATTCCCATTCCACAACATATGCACCAAGCTCTTCTTTTAGGTTCTCACTGCTAGTGCTCGGAAGTGCATAGATTATCTTCTTGTGTGCGAATGCTTTAAATGCAGATTCAACTTTAGGTACAAAATCTCCCATTTCAGCAGCTTCAAAGGTAGTTAGCTTTGCAATCAACATCTCTCTACTAAAGTTTGGAGTCAAAGGTATAGTTTCTTGTATAGTTAGAGCCTTAGTCTTGTAAGCAGGTGTCAATGATCTAAGGATCTTCACAATGACTTCTTCTTCACCATAAGTGCCCCCACAATTTTTGATTCCAACCACAACCTCTATAACCCTTTGAACATAAGCCCTAATGCTTTCATCATCCTTCATTTGTAGCTTCCCCATTTTTTTTTTCCATTTCTATAACTTTGCTTGCTTGGTATACTTGTCTCCTTCATATAGTGCTTCTAATATTTCCCAAATCTTGTGTGCCAAATCCAGATCCTTAACCTCAGTAAATTCTCCTTCAAAAAGTGCATTGATTAATGCCTCTCTTGCAACCATGTTATATGAAAATACCTTCTTTTCATCATCATTAGCTTTTGACAATTTATCCTTAGCCTTCATAGAAACTTGATTCTTTGTAATCATCCAGTAGTCGATGCCCAAACATAGCAAGTGAGTTTTCATCTTGTTCTTCCAACTATCAAAGTTTTCAGGATCAAATTTTGGACTATCCTTCCTATGGAATGCCATCTCAAAGATCACCTCAAGCTGTTAGGCTTTTAGAAGCTCTGATACCAATTGTTAGGAATAATAGTCCACAATACAACTGAGAAGGGGGGTCAATCAATTGTATGACATAATATTAAACTTTAAACTTTGAATAGCAGCAATATCAAATCCAATGAACACAATGAATGCTAACACAATAAGAAAATATTTTGGTGTCGGGAAAACCTTGTTAAAGGTAAAAACCCTGGTGGGAATTAGCACCCACAAATGATGTACTGAGAGTATAGTATCCTTGTTAGAATATCTAGCCCTGTTAGGAGTTGATTAAAGCATTATAGTACATAGTCCTTGTTAGAGGACAAACCCTATTAGGAGTCAAGAAAAGAGGGTAGGCTCACTACCCTAAGAAGGTTAATTCCACCTTCAGAACACATTGTTCACAACACAAGTGTATATGAGGAAATACACAATCCTTGTGAATTGTCTAATAAAAATTATCTTTTCTTGATCAGTTCTAATGAAGTACATACAAATCTCTTCTCTACATCTAGTAGGTACAAGCTCGCAGCTTCCATAATCCTCTTTCACATCACATACATCTCATCCTTATCTTTTCCAAAGAAAAGATCTTACATATATACCCTATTACATTTTACATAATCAGGTTAGCCAATTAGGCTTTCCTAATATACAAACAATTACATAAACCCTTGCTAAGATAAATACCGTATCTAAAACAAGTATACAATGATTACATTACAACAATTAAGGACTGCAATCCTTAATTCATATTCTCCATCCATAATACACGCTACATATTCTAAAGTCATCTCCCAAATAAGTCTTCTCCAGATCACACACCACAACTAATGTCATCCTTCTTTCCATGACTTGCGCTGACCAACAAACATTCTTTAGTGCCTTGTCTATCATCCCTTAAGCTCACATATACTAAATCCATACCTTCTATAAGATATACTAGAAACACAGTGACTAACTCTGTCAACTTTTACTATTTTTATCTAGTAACTAGTCTTCACCAAAACATTTGTAACTCATCCAATACACAACATTACATCATGCGATCTTGGATATAAGATCACATCTTCCTGTAATCTCATCTATCTTTGTACATTCTGAAACATCCATACATCCATACAATGTTTGTACACTGTAATAACCAACCTCTTCTCTTCACAGAAACATATGTTGACATCAGTGACAAAACACTAATGAAAACATCAGCAGTTCCAACATCACTCAACATAGTGATTAAACATATTAAATGTATCAACCATCTCCCCAATGCATTAGCAATATCCAACATGATAGACATGCTATATATGATGGGAGATTCCATAAATATAGTATTTTGGTTGATGGGAGGAGAAAAATGTTGTTACCTTTGATTGAATAATTTGTTGGTAATGTTTGTACATATGTGAAAGTTTGTTTGATGGAAGGAAATAAGTTTGTTAAGTATTTGAAGAAGAATGATGTATGTTTTGATGTGATTCCTAAAAAACCAAGTGAGAAGAAAATGGATAGTGTCCCTCAAGAGACTAATAAATTACTCACTGAGTACAAAGAGATCATTTCTCATAATGTACCTAATGGTTTACCACTGAAGAGAAGCATTGATCATTGTATGGATCTAATTCCTAGAACTAGTTTTCTGAATAAAGCACCACATCAGTTGACACCTATTGAGAATGAGGAACTTAACTGATAAATCCAAGAGTTGTTACAGAAAGGTTTGATTCAAGAAATTTTGAGTCCATGTACAATACTAGCAGTATTAGCACCTAAAAAGAATGGAGAGTGGAAAATATGTACTGATTCTAGAGAAATCAACAAGATAACATTGAAATATTGATTTCCTATACCGAGAATGGATGACATAATGGATAGTTTGAGTGGAGAAAATTATTTTACTAAAATTGATTTGAAGTGTGAATATCACCATATCAGAATCAGAGAAGGTGATGAATGGAAGACTTCTTTCAAGACAAGAGAAGGTTTGTATGAGTGGTTAGTTATGCCTTTTGGTTTAACTAATGCACCGAGTAGTTTTATGAGATTGATGAATGAGGTTTTGAAGGATTTCTTGGGTAAATTTGTGATTGTATACTTGGATGACATTATGATATTCAGTAAGACCAAAGAAGAACATTTCTTGCACATTAAATAGGTATTGCAGAGATTGAAAGAAGAAAAGTTTCCTATTAATTTGAAAAAGTGTTCCTTCATGAGAAAGGAGATTGTATATTTGGTATTGTAATTTCAGCTGATGTTTTGAAGATGGATCCTGAGAAGGTTGAAGCTAGTTTAAATTGGCCTACACCAGAAAATGCTAGTGAGGTAAAGATCATTTCATGGTTTAGCAAGTTTCTACCAAAAGTTCATTAAAATTTTTAGTGCAATTTGTAATGCTATGACCGAGACTGTGAGAGGAGATAAAAGAGAATTCAAGTGGACACATGGAGCTAATAAAAGTTTTGAGACTTTGAATGAAAAGGTTTCTGAATTTCCTGTGTTAGCCTTACTTGATTTCAATAATGTATTTCAAGTTGAATGTGATGCAAGTGGTAGTGCATTAGGAGCTATTTTGAGTCAAGAAGGTAAACCTATTGCTTTATTTAGTGAGAAATTTAATGACACTAAAATGAAATATTCTATGTATGATCAAGAGTTCTATTCTATTGTTCAGTCCCTAAAGAAATAGATACATTATTTGATACCGAGTGAATTTTTGTTGTATACTGATCATAAGGCTTTACAATATTTGGGTAGTCAGAATGAGTTGAATTAGAGACATATGAAATGGGTTGAGTATTTACAGAGTTATACATTTGTGATAAAATATAAGATTGGAGTCACTAATCGAGTTGCTGATGCATTGAGTAGAAGAAGATCTTTGATGACTGAAATGAGAATTAAAGTTCTTGGTTTTGATGACATGAAGGATTTGTATGAAAATGACCTTGATTTTTCTGAGTTGTGGAGAAAGTGCAGAGCACCTATTCAAGATCAACCAAGTATAAATGAGAAGACTATTTAATTGAAGAAGGTATGTTGTTTAAAGGTATTCAATTGTGTATACTAAGAGGATCAATGAGAACTAATTTGATAAAGGAGAAACATAGTAGTGGTTTGGCTAGACATTTTGGCATTGATAAAATATTGAATTTTCTTAAGGAGAGATACTTTTGGCCATAATTGTATAAGGATGTTCATAAATTTGTGAGAAGTTGTGGAGTTTGTCAAGTTGCAAAGGGATTAAGTCAGAATACTAGATTATATACACCGATTTCTATTCCTAAGAAACCTTCGAGTGATATCAGTATGGATTTTGTTCTTGGCTTACCAAAGACAACAAGAGGTAATGATTCTATATTTGTTGTTGTGGATAGATTTTCTAAATTGACACATTTCATACCCTATAGGAAAACATCAGATGTAGTGCATATAGAAGATCTTTTCTTTAAGGATATTGTCAAATTGCATGGATTACTGAAGAGTATCATCTCTGACCGAGACAATAAGTTTGTTGGTTATTTCTAGAAGACTCTAGAAAAAGCTGGGTACCGAGTTGAAGTATAGTTCTACATTTCATCCACAGGCTGATGGACAAAAAAAAGTTGTAAATAGAAGTTTGGGTAATCTATTGAGATGCTTAGTTGGAGACAAACTGATTAATTGGGATTCTATGTTGGCACAAGAAAAATTTGCATACAATAATTCAATGAATAGGAGTATTGCAAAAACACCTTTTGAGATTGTTAATGGAACACAACCGAGAGGTATATCAGATTTGAAGAATATTGTTGGAGAAGAGAAGAGAAGTGCTAGAGGAGAATAATTTTCTAAGTTCATGAAGACATTGCATAAGGAAGTAAAACATAAGTTAGAACATAGTAATCAGAAATACAAGGAAAAAGAAGATAGATCAAGAAGACATGAGAATTTTGCAGTTGGAGATGAAATAATGGTTCATTCGAAGAAAGAAAGATTTCCTATTGGAACCTTTGGAAAATTGAAGATGAAGAAATTTGGTCACTGAAAGATATTGAGAAAGTTTGACAGTGGAAATGCTTATGAGATTGAGTTACCTGATGAAATGGATATATCACCCATATTCAACATTGCAGACTTGTATAAATATTATGAATTTGATGAAGAACTGATAGAACCGAATGACTATCCTAAGAAGCAGATATAAGAAGTTGAGAAGATTTTGGATCAAAGAGTTGGTAGAAGTACAAGAGGAAAATAGTACATGGAATATCTAATAAAGTGGAAGAACAGACCAATTGAAGATAGTTCATGGATTTTCACAATCTGAGTTGGATTCAACTCAGGTTGTACATGTTGCATGATGCAGAGAATCATTTCAAAATAACCCCACGTGTCTAATGTAGGAGCATCTTGGGTTCTTGGAAATCCTCTATCACTAGAAACATGTTAGAGTTGTTAGATGTGCTCGGTAGATTCTTTTGGGCTCAAGGTGAATTATTTGTGTTTCCACCAATGGAGCTTAGTTGCTGCTCAGTTTGGTTGTTCACCAAGTTGGTTCGGTTGTTCACTGAGTTCATTCAGTTGTTCACCGAGTTGGTTCGGTTCTTCACTGAGTTAGTTTTAGTTGCTCGATAGTATTTCTCACTGAGTAGTTTATTTTGGATCTTTGTTGAGGCCAACTTATGTATTCAATTTTGGTTGCAAAGTTAATGGTTTTATTGATCATTGGGAAGCATGTAGATCTAAATCTGGTTCATTATTTTCTCCAATGTTGGATCTTAAGGATATTTAGAGTTGACTTGTTCAGTGGCCTCTTGTATAAATAGAGTAGTATGTTGTAGAGCTTAGGCAGCAGATTTAGGAGATAAAATTTAAAAGGTTGGTAGATCCTCACATGTAGGAGGACTATTTGTATTTGATTTCTAATTATATTTGGCCATAATTGGGAAGGCCTTACAGCCTAACATGTTTCTTGTAAGCTCGGTTATTGATGAATAAAAGATGAATTAAATTCTAATTTTTTTGCATTCTCTCCCTTTTCCAATCTTGTGTTGTTGCTTCTGAGTGTTGATCTTGCAGGTAGGTTGGTAGTTGGGTGTGCCTTTGGCCCCATCTCCCCTTCCTCATTGCGTCACTATTAAAATCTTATAATAAGCCTAGTTAAGAGAAGACCCTATTAGGAGTCACCTTGTTAAGGGAATTACCTATAACCCTATTAGGAGATTTACCCTATTAGAAGTATCCTTGTGAGAGGACTTCAAACACTAGCTAAAGTACCACCCTATTAAAGGAATTTAGAAAAATATCTTTTAGGATCTACCCAGTTAAGAGATTTTGATTTGCTGCAACTGTTAGGGAAAATCAAGAAGGCTGAACTAGAAAATAGATTCAATACCTTTCTCATACAGATCCAATTAGTCTCACGTGTATTCTTCTCTTGTAGATTCACCCCTCCTTTGAATTGCACCTCTTGATTTTCTATCTATCTCTACCACACACATGATCTTTGTTTCTTATTATTTGACACATACTAAAAAATGCATTACAAAATGATATAAGGACATTTATAATAATTAGGGCATACAACCACTAGAATATTACATATGAAATTCAAATTTACCTCCATATAAGTCTGCTAAAAAAGTTGGAAACACTTTCCATCTTGCACCGACATCTGGATCTAATCACACTTTGATTTGACACCAAAATGTCAAACGTATTACACTTCCCTAGGTTCATGCACCTCTTCATGAATTATCGATCATATTGACAAATAATAATCATACCTAAAATTCCACATCATATTAGACATGTCATCAAATATTCCAAAATTCTCAACCATCTTCGCAAACCGATCTACTTTCATCGATCAAGGATCTAACTTATTGTTCTTCACTATTCTTTCCTTCTTCACTTGTCTGAACTTCAAAATCCTATAACTCTATTTACTAATCACCAATCTTGATGTGATTGCAACCAAAATCCAATAATACACACACACACACACACACACACACACACACATATAGATATATATATGTGTGTGTATGTATATATATATATATATATATATATATATATATATATATATATATATATATATATATATATATATATATATATATATATATATATATATACACACACACACACACACACACACGTCTAGAGTATATGTGCCAAATCACACACCAAAATTTCACAATATAACTCTCAATTCATCTTCTTCATCATAACTTGGTACACCAAGAACATAGTCAACTTCCTAGGAACACCTTAGTTGACATTAATGACAACAATCATAACCAAGAAAATACATCATCAAGCCATCAACATACTTAATCACCTCATCTGCATCAGTTATGCTAACATACTCCACCCTTCATTTCTAGACAAACAAGAAGTGCATCTATCAAACAAGAGAAGCTATCTCCACCTGTGAGGAATTCCAAGATAACGCCACCTATAAGAGAGACCAAGAGGAAAGCAAAGGAGAAGAAGCCTATTGAGAAGAAGAAAAAGGTGAAAATGAAATAAGTGAAGAAGACAAAAGAGAGGAAGCCCACAGATAAAAGAAGAGTTGTGAGGCAGAAGAAAGATGAAAAGAATAATGAAGTCATTATTGAGGATGTTGTTGACGATGAAGACACTAAATCAGATTAGGAAGTGAAGATATTTAAGAGGCACAAGAAATCTACTTCATCAAAGCCATTACAAGCCAAACCATCAACTGATGATTCATACTAAGTAAGAAAACAAAGTTTTCATCTAATGATTATGATATGTTAGTAGATGATGTTGTTAAGAGCATTTTATCTGAAGGTACATTAAAGTTAGAACCTAAATTTTTTGATGAAGGAAAGAGAGAGATTGAGGAGACAATGATAAGATATCTTACTAGATTTAAGAAGGCAGTAATTGAACTTGAGAAAGAAGTTCCTAAAAGATTATTCAACTTTCTAGATGAAAGGAAATCTTATGAATTATAAGAAGACAAGAAACTAAGGGAAACTATGATTATTGAAATATGTCATGTTATAGCACAAGATTAATCATAGAGGATAATCAAGGAGTCAACACCTGAATTTATGAACAAAGGAAGAATGCATAAGTTAATGCTTGGAGAGATAGGAAAGGTAGTAGAGGAATCCAAGAATATAATGAGGAAATATTTAGAGAAGTAACAATATGAGGTCATACCATATGACCAAGGAGAAGTTTCTACAACTCCACATCTTGGTTTACCAAAAGAGAACCCTCCCACAAGTGTGTGGAAGAAACAAAGAAAAACTACTACTGCACAAGAAAGTCCAGGAAAGACAAGTGGTGTGCAAGGAAAAAAGGTAGAACAAGAAGTGCACAGAGTACCCAGACAAAAATAAGATATTCGCAAGCCACACCACCTATAAAAAGAAGCGTACAAGTGGAACCACCCAAGGTTAGTGTTGCACAATTTACAGAAGTGACAGTTGAAGCATCAGGTAACATAGAAGAACCTGAAATTCCCATGGTAGAGTTAGCTGATGATGTGATGGATACTCAAGAAGATGTGCCTGAAAAACCCGCAATGGAGATCCCCGAGGATAGAACAAGGAGTGATCAAGAGAAGGAGAAGGATCTTGAAAAAGAAATTGCCCAAGAGGAACAATAATTAGAGAAATAAAAAGAGATAGAAGAGGAGAAGGAGAAAGAGGATGAAAGAGAAAATGGAGAAGAAATTATTACAAGAAATGAAGCTGAACACAAAGATACTGAATCTATAGAGGTAATCTATCCTCTAAATACTATGATTCCATTGTATGAATAAGGCCCAAGTGTAGAAGAAAAAAATGAGACTGAAAATGTTGACAAGGGTAAGAAGATATTTTAGGCAAGAGACATTGCAAGATCATTGTTTATGGGGTTGGATACCATTCCAATTAATGCAAATGTACCCCAAGGACCAGTTGATCTATCAACACTCTCCCCAATGTAGAAATTTAATTTTTCTCAATTTTTTGAGGTGCAAGCCAAAGAGGAGATCTTGAAAAGTCATTTAGTGGACAACAATTTGATGATAAAAGTGTCAGATACTTTGGAGAAGTTGATCCCATCACATGAAAGGAATGTAGCAAACATTCCTTCAATGCAATTCAAGAAAATAATTGGTGAGCTAAGAACTCAATTTGAATCCTATATAGGTCGATGTTGACTATCATCCTATAATTGTATATTATTTTGTTATGGATTAGGAATACATGGACTTGAGGCTTAAAATGAACATAGATTAATGATGATTAAATTGTGCATTATCTCATTATGGTTTATTTGATTTGATCATATGATTAAACATTTCTTAGCAATGACATCAAGGAACCTAAGAGGATGTAGTGTAATGTTTTAATGTTTAGCACCTATGCATGATATTAATATGTTTCATCATGTGTATCATTATGTTAAGTGAAATCATTATTATTATTATTTTTAATTCTTCCATGTTCTTCAAAATTTATATGTTGTCCTCTTGGATTCCCTGGAGAAGCATTACATCTGGTATCAAAGTCCATTTTTCTACACTAGGAACTCTAGGCATCGTGTGCTCATTATGAGTTCTTAATGTGTTTTCCTAGATCATATTTTTATTAATGATGATCTTTTATTTGTCTTTGCCATAAAATTGCTAACCCATTTTGCAAAAATCGTTGGAGGTATCTTCCTAGAACTTTTTTTGTTGGTTTTGTATTGACTTGTTTGGTTTATGTCATTTTCTTTCCTAGAAATTGAAGATATGATTGTATGTTTATGCATTGATGAGTATTAGCAAATGTAAAAGTTTATTTTATTTGGGGCAACAATATCTCTAATGTTCAAATGCATAGGATATTTGTTTGACTATGTTGACTCTCTAGGTGTTCTATAGTGTATATACATAAATTAAGTATTTCTCATTTGATTTATATTCCGTGTGGCAATTAGTTGTTAAATGGTTTTTGTATGTCTTGAGTGTTGTGCAAAATCAGTTATTTATAAAAACTGGAGAAATGGTCCCTCTTCCTCATTTTGTGACTAGTTTCTAGTCACACAACGATGCAATGTGTAATTTTATGATGATTTTTATCCTTGATTTGTGTGGACCAACAATTTTCTTATATCCTTGTTTGTGATGGTTTAGCCACAACTTGTTAGATTTATTTTATGTTTGATTTATTGTTGTGATTCATTGAGTTTTTATTGTTAAAAAATTATTAATTTCTTCCATTTTTGAACTTTGGTGGCTAAGCTAGTTTCTCTTTATTATTTTTTAGAAGTGGGTATTGTGTTGTGATGTGTTTCCTCTCCAAGGACATACAAAGAAAACTTGGTGAAAGTGTAGAAGGAAGTAGATGTAGAGAACCATGAGTCCATGTGGCATGCCACTCCCAAGACTTGTGATTTGTTATCCCTATGTTGTGCTTTGGCATGTTTTAATAGAATGCATATCTTGCTTGTTCATTCTTACATATTAGAATTATAATGAATCATTGTGTTTTGTAATATAAAATTTATTACACCTTGATAAATAAAAAAAGTGTTATATCTTTAGGACAATGGTTTCTTATTATGTTATGAAAACTATTTCAGGGATAAATGTTTATTGCAAGTAAAACTAGTTAAATAGAAAGTTGACATTCTAGGAAAATTAAGTATGTTACATGTGTTATTGTGCAAACTGGTCTAGTTACCATACATATAGTTGTGGAAAGAAATATGTGTTTCATTGTTACATGTTTGGATTTTGTGTTCTTGATAGGTAAATGAATTTAAATTATAGCTATATTGCTATCGTAATTTGAGAAGGATGATTGGATTTAGTATATTGATGGCTAACCTTCTTGAAGAATTTGTTTTACATTATTAAAAATGTCAAAATGCCTAGTTTTTCTTTCTTAGAAAGAGAATTTTCGTTATGTGTTAATGTAGGCTAAAGTTAAAATTTGCTAATGATAAGAATGTACTTTTGAATTGAATTTATATAAACATGTGTGCTCAATCATTTCGTGAAGATAATTCTATATTGATGTATGGATTCTAAGAATGACAATTATCAATGCTATTAATTATGATGTGATGAATACTTTATTGTTATGGTTGCAGTGCATATACATTTCTTATGATATTTGATGACATTTTATTGGCGTGCAGATATTATGAGAACAATATTTTTGTTCCTCTATGTTATATGTTGATGATTATTTACATGGTTATGATTTAATAATGTATTAACTGTGAACAATATTTGTCGTGACTCTACATGTTAATCAAACATGTTATAGGAGGAAGGAAGAATTGTGCTCCCAATGTTTGTATGACCTTAAAATTTTAATGAGATCATACATCAACCTGTTGTGTGTCAACAAAACGCATCTTCCATCCAACTTCAAACATTGAATTTCTAAAAGTTTCAGCTAACATGACACATGTCCCAATTTTGATTGCACTATGCTATTACATCCATGGGGCCCACATTTTTTATAATGATACAATACTTTTCAAACATTTTGAGCACCCTAAGGCATTTCATCTTCTAAAAAGGCACACTAGGAATATGTATTCACCTCTTAGCCAAACCCGTGCTAGGAATGAAGTAATGTGAATCTTGGTAAACTAATATTCAAAGATGTTGCTAAACTATTATTTTTAAATATTTTCTAGTCAAGTTGTAAGTGTAATCGCTGATCCTCATGCTTATTAGCTACCTTATAAAATTGTATGACTGTGGGATAACAAGTTTTATATATTGAAGACTCTTCCAAGAATGTAGGTTGTTCTATATAGAATTTGGGACGATTAGTTTTGTCCTTCAGATGTTCCCTACCATAAATTTCATATCCATGGGGGTGTTGAGCAAGTAAATTGGTTGTGAGTATCTTTAGATACATTTTTATTTTATTATTTTATTGAGTTCATTGTGACCAAACTGATGCCTCTGTATAAACTCGATTGTTTTCTTTATATTGTAATGGAATCTCTATCATCCATATATATGGAAAGTTGGGAATTATTTGTGAGCTCATCATATTACCTACGTTATCTCTTGCCATAAATGTCGATCCATTGTGTCTTGAGAGTTTTCATGAATGATTAAAAACCTAGACCATTGTTTCCCTTTAGAATCATATGTTGCTTCTTTTTGTAGTAGAGATCTAAAGAGAGAGATAGGGTTGTGTTTTTTAGTAAAATGGTTTGGATGGACTTATTATGTAAGGTTGGTTTAGTAGATCGAATTTTACTTGTTACTGAAGTGCTCCCATCCTTTTTTTAAAATTGTAGGTTTGGATTCCAACATAGGAAGATTATATGTTCTTTTTGCACACATTTATTTAGGGGCTTTCTTTTTAAGTGGTTAGTAATCTAGATTATGTTCTTTTAATTATTTTGTTTTTTTATCAAAGGACAATCCTCTTTATCTAGAACATTAATCTATACCTTAAAAATGAAATTATAATCAATGAATCTTCTTGAACTAGTGAATCTTGACAAAGTTGACAAAGTTTTATTTTACATTCTCATTAAGTGATGACATATATTAGAGATGCAAATACATCAGTAATGAACTTATACTGAAAACTTCACAACCTTAGAAAATTAATTTAGTATCTGATCTGCCTTGAGAGACTTACAACCCAAAGAAAATGAAACAAGATTATTTGAGTGACCTCTATAAATCATATATAATTATCTTTTAGTGAATATGATATGGTGGGTTGTGATTCCCTTGTGAATGTTAGATATGTGTAGGCCAAAATGAGAAATTTTGAATTGCAAATGAATGTATATGATGTAGGGTAGGAAAGATGGGTATAGTTGTATATGGTCATTTTATGTGAATTATCAAATCATCATAGAGGAGAGAACCTTTTCTTATAAGGTTACATGTTTCTTGTTTTCTTTACTAATAAGGTGAATGGTAATTGGGATATATGAGGACTTCCTTTATTATTAGAGAAGCTTAAAGTTTCCTTATAATGAAAGAGATAGTTTTCTTTAGGTTTGAGATACACATTGTGATGCTTATCAATTTAATGAAATTTACTTATTGTGACTAAATGTATCAAGGATGATGTGCATGTCAAATATGATACTAAAACTTAGAAGGATTTTTAAGTACTTTCTGGGTAAAGATGCTCCATGATATGACTTGATGATAAGCATACCTACCTGCCAATAGAAACTAGTTAAATACTTTGGCGAAAGCTTATGTGCATATTTATTTCTATATGTCAGTTTATGATTCATCTTCCTTCCACATCAATGTTAGTTACTACATAGTCTTAATATGAGGGGGTAAGATGAGTGGTATCCAAATTTATAGGGTATCTGATGTGGTGATCAAACATATGTTTGATAGATTGGTAGATAGTGTGTCAAATAGTGCAGAAAAAATTGGGACGATAAATCATTTCAAGGGAATGCATTTTGGTCATGCTTATAACATCAACAAAGCTTGTAAGACAATAAATGTGAGGTTAGATGTCATAGCGCCATAAATTAGTGAGAATTTTAAATTAACATAATCTTGAAAGGCATGAGAAAGATACATGATCCACAAAATAACATTGATGAAGTTTCAAGGCATGGGAGATACATGATCCACAAGATATTATGATTACTATTTTCTATAAATATGGTGAAATGGTGATTTGCATGCAATAGAACTAAATTAAAAGGATTGTTTCAATGATTTGTTTATTTAATGTTTGGTTGTTCAAAATTATCTTGGACCAGTGCCTATTTATGGGTGACATAGTCTAGTTGATAGAAATAGATGCAATAAAAGGAAAATGCTAAACCTTTGATCTAAGTATATCAAGGCATCACACGAGAATAATATAGATAAAATATTTAATTATTTAAAATATAGCTACATGAGTTCATATGCAATTGTTTGTTTGTATTGGAGAAAATTTGAACTTATCACCATCAAGATGTCTACAACATGACTTTTACCATTAGACCAAAAACCTCTTACCACATGATTGTTGAAATATCATTACAAAAATTATAAATATTTGAATTATTCACACACTTTTTAGGAAATTTGCATTTGCAGCACCAAACATGCTAAAGGGACAATCTATGGTATTTTTGGGTCACCTTGAACGTATACCTATGATCATGGAGACATTACATCTGCAAATGTGTGCTCTATATTGAAGAAGGCCATCTACAATAGCTTCTAGTACATTGAACATTGATATGGAATAGAAGGGCGACTAATCTACATTAATGACAAGTAGTTGAAATATTTTTTTTTGCTCCCAAGCCATTTCAAAATTATGTTAATTTAAGCCCTTGGTGACTGTTAGGCACATTAATGGTGGAATATTGCCTATGACTTGTCAAGTGTAGGAAAACCAAGTGAAATGAACATAAAACTATTAAAAGGTGTAGCTCAAAAGGGGCATACACGTTTGTAAAGGTCTTAATGTGAGATAATCTAATCAAACCAGACATAGGAAAATCCAATTGCATGAAGCTCATAAACTTAAAAGGGGAGGTTCACTTAGACATTGGGTTTTCACAAAAGTTAAACAATTTTTTTTAGTTTTTCTTTCTTTTGCATGAAAATCCAATTGAATACAATCATGTGAGGAAACCCAATAGAACTAGACATAGTTTAGATAGATAGTTAAAAATTGAAAGTATATTTTTCTTGGATCTTACATAATTTAACAAACTCTTTTAACAAATTTAACCCATCCAAAACAACACTTCAACATAAAGATCCAACCTATATAATTTTTTTGGATTGGTTATTCGCAAATGAAAAAAATGATTAAGATAACACATGGAACTTCAAGAGACAAATTTGAGTCCCAATAGTAGCTTTGGTTGGCGATGTATGCATCTTGTAGGAACATTAATTATTTAGATCTTTGGGTAGACCAAAAAATTTGAACATAGAAACATCATTTATACCACACAAATACACTACTTTAAAAATGACTTAAATAAATTAATTCTTCAAATGATGACCATGCACTCAATTCCAATAATTCATCCTCTAGCTCAATGAGTCTATAAATGTGAAGTTAATACCTCCTAGAAATCCCATAAGGTCCAAGCCATAAAGGGTAAAATTCTCCATGCTTTTCATTATCCTTTAACTTGACATTCCACAAAATGACCTTATCACCAATTTGAAACTCCCTGAGTGAGATCTATTTATCATGTAGATGCTTCATGATATGTTTGTTTTGTTTCTATTTTGTGCCTCTCTATTTCTCATCCAACTCAATCAATGACATGACCCTTCGAGATACTACATCCCATTGAACATCATCCATATGCTACAACAATTGATATACAAGTAGATCTTAAGTGGCATTTGATGAACTACAACTAATTGAATATATGATGAATTGAAGAAATAGTGATTAGAGATCACCGAGCTACTGAAATAATATGTAAGATGATTAAATTAGTCAATATGTTGTCATTAATGTCAACTAGTTTTGACAGTACTTATCATGATAGTTACAAACATCTAAACATCTATTGAAGGTAGAAAGGATGAAGAACTGAGATATCTACATGAGGAAAAGATGGATATGATAGATAAGGATAAGGTAAACATTGGGTAACTCATTGATGAGTCTATGGCTTTATATTGTTGACTTGAGTATGTTACATTAATCTATTATGAAGAAGATATTTGAATTTGAACAAGTCAATGTGGTTGGTAATTGAAGACTTTTGTATAATTGAAGACTTTTGTATACACCGAGCTAGTGCAGTGTATATGAGTAACAGTATAATCGAGCTAGTTATCACCGACACATTGCTATATTAATCGAGTATGGATGAAAACATTAAATGCTAAGAACAATCGACTGAATTTGATGAGATGGAAATTGTTATGATTTTGAGGTTAAGGATGAAGTTAGTTATGAGATCCACGACTGGCAAAATTTAAAGAAGATATAAAGGATGAGATTGAAATGTGTTATGGACACATCTGCCAAGGAAGGCTTAAGCGAAAAAATGGATGAAGGAGATTAAGAGGTAAAATATGATGGCTGATATGAAAATGGTTTACTTGTCTACATAAGAGATATAAGTTTCATTATTGAAACATGTTGAACAAAAGGAAGATTGCAAAGATTTCACGTGAAGATTGTATTCATGCATGCCTGATCAAACTGGTTATTGAAAGAACCGAGCTACAGACATTACCGAGCGTCAGAGAACTATTTACCAAGTGAAAGTAAGTTGAGAAATATTGAGGAAGTGAATGATTAATGATCAGAGGATTTAATGAGCTTAGCATAGATCTGAATATTTGCAAATGAGTTGTATTTGAATCAGATCAGTACTGTATCATTTTAACCATTGATTCAAAAAATCTCTTAACCGAGTGGACTTAACAGTCTTATTGTAATACCCTATGACATTCATTGAATGTAAAGTGTTATCTTTTTGACCCCATAGTGAATGTTGGTCAAAATTTAAATGTTAGTGATAAATCCTCTAACTAGGTCACACCTAACAGTGTGCATTGTAACCTTTAACAGGGTTGGCTCTTTACCGAGATTACTTTAGAAGAGTGAATTATTTTGGGTTACCAGTCCCAGGTGGTTTTTCCCTTAGAAGGTTTTCCATGTTAAATCATTATGTTGTGTGTTATTTGTTATGATTGTTTTGCTATCATGCTTTACATACTACATAGTTGATTTAGTCGGTAATCAAAGTTGGATAATTACTGGTAATCGGTAAAGTGGACAGACAAATTGATATTTTATGTTATCGAGATGTATAATTGGTTGAAATTGTTTTGTAAGGTACATCTATGTATCTGGAACTATAGGATAACTAATCTAACTGATTCACCCCCCTCTTAGTTATTCTAACAATTGGTATCAGAGCGTATTGGTTGCTTGAAAGAAAGTTTTAAGGACTCGAGTAGAAAGATTACAAGATGTATAAGAGGGAAGTGTCGAAGATGAATAAAGACAACTTTACCACATGGAAAAGCTAGATGAGACTTCACATATCTGGAATCAGAGAGTATGCTATAACTTTACTTGACAATGACTACTTACAACTAACTATTGGACCTTTGACTCTTGATTAGTTGAGAGACTGACATGAACATAATATTACTATGATAGAGATTGGTGCTGCTCTATCTGATGCTAAATTTGAGGATGTCAAGAACTACACTATAAAGAAGAAAATGTGGGAGAAACTTTCTCTAGTTCATGGTGGTGATGTTAATGTGATGAGAGATAGAGCTGAAAGTTTGAGAGGAAGATTTGATGACATGAAGATGAAAGAAGGAGAGAACATCACACAATACTAAAACTGAATCAAAGAGGTAGTCAATGCTATCCGAGGAGCAGGAGGTACTATTGATGAAGATACTATGGTAAGTAAGATACTGAGAACCTTGTTGCCTTTCTATGCAATCAAAATATCTTCTATTCATGAAATGAGGTCTGCACCTAATAGCACTCTTACTCTTGATAGTCTAATTGGAAAGTTAACAACTTTTGAGGTGAATAATTTTGACAATAGTGTTGTACCGAGTGTTGAGTCTTCTTTTATGTCATCTCTTAAGATTGGTAAATCTAGTAGTAAGCATAATATAAAGAATGAAAGTGACAGTAATACTGAAGATGAGCTTGATGAGCTTGAAGCACTTATGGCCCGGAGACTACAGAAAGGTAAAGGAAGATATAAGGGAATGTTACCTTAAGCTTGTTTTAATTGTAAAGAGGTTGGCCATATTGCTACTAGATGTCCTAACATGAAAGAGGAAGACAAAGACCGATCTGGTGATGGAAATTTTGGTAGAAGGGATAACAGAGGAAACCAACACTACAACAGAGACAACTGAGATTACAAAGATAAAGGAAAAAAGGCATGTTACCTTGTTGGAGAAGATGACACCGACACTGACACTAATGATGATATTGAAGTAGTATTTGTTGCAATGAAAGATGATTCAAAAGAGGAGGAAAGGTATGTAGAAATAACACTTATTTCTAAAGTTAGTAAGAATGATACTTGGATCATTGATATTGGCTATACACATCACATGACTGGTGATGAAGATAAGTTTGATCATCTTGAGCATTATAATGGAGGATCAATGAAAATGGGAAATGACACACCTTGTATGGTAAAAGGAAAAGGATCTATTTTATTGAATGATAGAATTAGATGTGATAATGCATACTAGGTAAAAGGACTTAACTATAATTTGTTGAGTGTAGCACATTTGAATAACTCAGGTCACTGAGTTGCATTTGAAAGCAAGAAGGTGAAAATCTATGATGAAAATGGAAAGCTTGTTGGTACTGGAGGACAATAAAAAGGTAATTTATTTTATCTTGACAATGCTGAAACTTCTTGTTTATTGGTAAAAAATGAAGATGCATGGTTATGGCATAAGAGGTTATGTCATGTAAACTTTGATAACATGATTAAGATCAGTAGAAAGAGAAAAGTTAGAGGATTGCTGAGTCTAACCAAACCTGATCATGTTATGTGCCATCAATGTCAGAAAGGAAAGACGACCAAATATAGTTTTAAAAGTAAGGACTACTCATCTAAAGGTATTTTGGAGTTGGTACACACCGACTTACGTGGTCCTATGAGAAATCAAAGCTACTATGGTGATAAATAATTTATTTTATTTGTTCATGACTATTCTAGGCTGATGATACTAATATTATTGAAAGAAAAATCTGAGGCATTCAAACTGTTTAAATGGTATAAGGCTAAAGTTGAAAAAGAAACCGAAAAATAATTGAAATGCTTAAGGTCTGATAGAGGAGGTGAGTTTGTTTATGATGAATTCACTAATTTCTGCAATGAGCATGGAATCAAAAGGTATGTTTCTACACCTAGAACACCACAACAAAATGGACTTGCTAAAAGGAGGAACCGGTCTATTGTTGATTGTGCTAAAACATTGATGATTGAGAAAAATGTTGCACAAATGTACTAGAGAGAGGCAGTTAGCATAATAGTTTCCACCCTGAACTGAGTTCAACTAAAAAAAGACACAAACAAGACACCTTACAAGTTATGGTTTGGATACACACTGAGTGTAAGTTATTTCAGAATCTGTAGTAGTAAGTGTTATATTCTGAAAGATGATAGGAATGGTAAATTTGACTCTAAAGGTGATGAAGGAATATTTTTAGGATATTCTACTAAGAGTAAAGCTTATAAATATTTGAACAAGGCTACTAATAAAATGATAGAAAGTGCTAAAGTAAGAGTTGACAATTTTGCTGAAAAGAATGAAGGAACCAAAAGACTATGGTAGGTTTTCTTTTGTTGAAGATCTAGATTATCTATTGAAGCCACATGCTGAGTCTACCAAGCATCAAGAAAATGCTACCGAGAATCAGCAAATGCACACCGAGAATCAGGAAGAAGCTACCGAGTAGGAAAATGAACCTGAACCGAATGATGAGAAGAGAAGAGATCAAATGCTAGCAAGATTTGTTAGAAGACACCATCCAAAGAATTAAATCATTAGAGATAAGAAAGATGGCATGCTAACTTGAAGTAAGTTAAGACAAAACACATGCTTAGTTTGTGAGTTTGAACCTAAGAATGTTAGGGATGCACTTGAAAATGAGGAATGGATCAATGCTATGAATGAGGAAATTGAACAGATTGAAAAAAATAAGACATGGACATTAGTACCCAGACCAAAAGATAAAAATGTTATTGGTACTAAGTGGATATTCAAGAACAAATTAAATGAAAATGGTGAGGTCACTAGGAATAAGGCAAGACTTGTATGCAAGGGATATGCACAAGAAGAAGGTATTGATTATGGTGAAACCTTTGCACCTGTTGCTAGACTTGAAGGAGTCTATATATTACTTGCATATGCTGCACATAAGGGATTCAAAGTATATCAAATGGATTTGAAATCAACTTTTCTGAATGGAATTCTTGAGGAGGAGGTCTACATAGAACAACTAGAAGGGTTTGTTGATCTGAATCAGAAGAACATGGTATGTAGACTGCATAAATCTTTGTATGGACTGAAGCAAGCACCGAGGGCATGGTATGAAAGACTACATGCTTATCTTATCAGTATTGGATTTGTAAGAACCAGTGAAAACAATAATTTGTACATGAAAGGAGAATTTGAAGATAATATTTGATTGCTGAAATATTTGTTGATGATATAATCTTTGGTGGACAAGATCTTATTTGCAAATATTTTGTTGATGAAATGAGAAAGGAATTTGATATGTCAATGTTTGGAGAGAAAAATTCTTTCTAGGTTTGCAGATTATACAACAGAATGATGGGATTTTCATCACTCAATCAAAATAGATTAAAGAAGTGTTGAAAATTTTTGGCATGGAAGATGCAAAACCGGTAGGAACGCCGATGGTAACTGGATGTAAGTTGACAAAGGATGATGAATCTATAGAAGTAAATCAGACATTGTATCGATCTATGATTGGAAAATTGATGTATGTTGTACACAATAGGCCTGATATTGCACATGCAGGTGGGATTGTGGCAAGATTTTCTACCAATCCTAAAGATTCACATATGGTTGCAGTTAAAATAATTTTGAGATACTTGAAGAAGATAGAAGACTATGGTTTATGGTGCATAATGGAAGGAAAATTTGAACTCCAAGTTTACACCGATGCAGATTGGGCTGGAAACATAGATGACCAGAAGAGCACAACCGGTGGAGCATTCTTTTTAGGGGAAAGGATTATGACTTGGATAAGCAAGAAACAAGCATGCATTTATCAGCCTACTGTTAAAGCAGAGTATGTTGTCGCTGCTACAAATTGTTCAAATATTACTTGGATTAAACAAGTTTTGGAAGGGATGAACGAGGTAATCACTGACCTAATAATTATATATTGTGACAACACTATTGCCATAAATATTTCAAAAAATCCTGTGATGCATTCAAAAACAAAGAATATATCTATCAAGTATCTCTACTTAAGGGAACAAGTTCAAGAGAAGTAGGTGAAACTAGAATTTGTAACATCTAAAGAACAACTTGCTGATATCTTTACCAAGCCATTACCGAATGACACATTTGAATATTTAAGGACTAGACTTGGGGTTTGTCCCCTATCTATCGATCACTGAGGTGATCAGTAGGTTGCATCAACCTATACTTATCAGAAGATCATTCATGTTGATGCGCATAGCTCACACTTTAGTTTTTCTAAGGTTGTGAAAGATTCTAGAAGTTGGAAACAAAAATTTGTTTATCAATACACTGAAGGTACCTAATATGAACCGAACAATAATGAATTACTTGGCTATTGAAGAGCTATTTGTATATTTTCTTTGGCATTGTTGTCAAAAGGAGAGAGAATATCTATGAAAAATTAGTTAGTGAGAACACATAAAGAGAGAGAAGACTTCATACTGGAATATCTATTGCATGTAATGCTGTTTTGTTTTGTAGTGATTAAACATATTAAATATCAAGCTAGGGAGAGCTTATCGAGCTACAACATTTACTTACATAGTTTTAGAATACATGTTTGGTATGTGTATGAAATATTTTCATATTTCTTGTGTTTCCATCAATGCCAAAGGGAGATATTGATGAAATAAAACTGATTGAATATCTGATGAATTGAAGAAACAATGATTAAAGATCACCAAGTTACTGAAATGATATGTAAGATGATTAAATCAGTCAATATGTTGTCATTGATGTCAACTAGTTTTGATAGTACTTATCATAATAGTTATAAACATCTGAACATTTGTTGAAGGTAGAAAAGATGAATAACTAAGATATCTACATGAGGAAAGGATGGATATGACAGATAAGGATAAGGTAAACATTGGGTAACTCATTGATGAGTCTATGGCTTTATATTGTTGACTTGAGCATGTTACATTAATCTATTATGAAGAAGATATTTGAATTTGAACAAGTCAATGTGGTCGGTAATTAAAGATTTATGTATACACTGAGCCAGTGTAGTGTATACCGAGTGACAATATAACCAAGCTAGTTATCACTGACGCGTTTCTATATTAACCGAGTATGGATGAAAACATTAAATGCTAAGAATAATCAACTGAATTTGATGAGATGAAAATTGTTATGATTTTGAGGTTAAGGATGAAGTTAGTTATGAGATCCACAGTTGAAAAAATTTAGAGAAGATCTAAAGGATGAGATTGAAACATGTTATGGACACATCTACCGAGGAAGGTTTAAATGGAAAAATGGACGAAGGAAATTAAGAGGAAAAATCCAATGGCTGATATGAAAATGTTTTAATTGTCTATATAAGAGATATAAGTTTCATTATTGAAGCATACCGGACAAAAGGAAGACTGCAAAGATTTTGCATGAAGATTATATTCATGCATGCCTAATCAAACTGGATATTGAAAGAACTGAGCTACAGACATTACTCAGCATCATAGAACTATTTACCAAGTGAAAGTAAGTTGAGAAATATTGAGGAAGTGAATTGATTAATGAACAGAGGATTTTATGAGCTTAGCATAGATCTGAATATTTGCAAATGAGTTGTATTTGAATTAGATCATTACTGTATCAGTTTAACCATTGATTCAAAAAATCTCTTAACCGAGTGGACTTAACAGTCTTATTGTACTACCCTATGACATTCATTGAATGTAAAGTGTTATCTTGTTGACCCCATAGTAAATGCTAGTCAAAATTTAACTATTAGTGATAAATTCTCTAACTAGGTCACACCTAATAGTGTGCATTGTAACCTTTAACAAGGTTGGCTCTTTACCGAGCTCACTTTAGAAGAGTGAATTATTTTGGGTTACCGGTCACAGGTGGTTTTTCCCTTAGTAGGGTTTCCACGTTAAATCATTGTGTTATGTGTTATTTGTTATGATTGTTTTTCTATCATGCTTTACATACTACATAGTTGATTTAGTCGGTAATCACAGTTGGATAATTAATGGTAATCGATAAAGTGGACAAACATATTAATATTTTATGTTATCAAGCTGCATAATTGGTTGAAATTGTTTTGTAAGGTACATCTGTGTATTTGGGACTATAGGATAACCGATCTAACTTATTCACCCCACCTCTCAGTTATTCTAACAACATGAACCAACTTAAATAGGCTACATCCAATAGCTTGCTTAAAATTAATCTTATCAACCCAAAGAGAAAATTATAGCTTGTCATCTCATCTCTTCTCTTTTTTATCTAATGTCTACTTTATGATCTTCATCAAGCTCTTATTATTAGATTCATCTTATCCATTATTTTGTGGGTGGTGTTGGATGCCTAAGTTTTGCAAAATTTTGAGTTCCAGATTCCAGGACAAGAAGAAAATTTCACTTCACAAACATGTGCAATGCCTATGATCGAGTAGTATCTCATAGTTCCAACTCCTAGAAATTGATTCTAATGCATGTGTCAAATGGTCATTTTCTAGTGATGAATGGTCGGGATCACATATACCAATAAAGAAAGAAAAACACTAAGAGAATGTATTAACAACACCAAAGATAATGACATCAAGTGAGAAAAAGAAAAGAAACAAATCGGTATAACAAATACTGATAATATTCATCGGCATGATGTACAGTAGTAGTAAAGAGAAAATCTTGTCTGGCTGATAGCTGATAAGGCTATCGATAAGATTTTCTCTCATGGATACTAAAGAGAAGAAGTCTATCAACATATGTTTTGCTGATGAATGTGATTGGTATAGCTTGAGTGATCAGGATAAGTATTTGAAAGTCCCTTTGATACCTAATGAAGAGGTCAGTATAACCTATGACAATACAATATCGAAAAAAATATAGTTTTGAATAGGAGTTATATATGATGTATCAATTTCTCCAAGCCATTCGAAAAGGGAATCAGCCGCTAGGACCCATTTTTCCTGAGCATTGAATAAAATTATGTTTTAAGGTTGAATAACGATGGCCAAGGTTCCTTGAAATGTGGTGGGGCTACTTCACTTGATGCATTCAATAAAATACTATGTTGAGTAACTTAGATGAAAGAAAAGTGATACATACATTATTCAAAGGAAGATTGAGAAGGAATGTGCTGATAGTACAAGCTAAAGAAGATGTGATGTGTATCAGGTTCCTCTAATTCCTGATGGATACATTGAAACTACTTTTGGTGATAAGTTTCAAGTCCATATTTTCTTGGGGTAAAATCGATCGGAAATGGAAGCACGATTAGGTGAATCCCAAAATTTTGAAGGGAAGACTAAAAGTTGTGAGAAGGACAAATCATCGAAAGCTAATAGATCGATGGTGAGTTTGAAAACAAAGAAAACTAAATCCTTTAAGTCAAAGAATTGATGCTCAGGGTGCTAGTGATCAGGATTAGAAGCGAAGTAAGTAAAATCCTAAAATTCTAAAATTCTTAAGGTTAGGTGATCAGGATTAGAAGTGGAGTAAGGAAAATCCTAAAATTATGAAATATCAAGATTAGAAGTAGAGTAGGTAAAATCTTGAAAGTCCAAAATAAAGGTTGGGGCCCACACATTTTAAATTTATAATTGTCTCGAAGGGGATAAAACAAAGACACATTAGTTGAACCCGATTGACCAACAATAAGAGACTTGTTGGGTCATAAAAAATGAGGCATTTGAAGTAGGACATCGGGTATCGGAGAATGTAGGAAGGAAATATGATTCTTGAAACCCAAAAGAAAGGAACTTGTTGACAATCGAGCGGTGAGTTGACAGGATTGAGGGTAATAAATGAAAACACCCATGATCCCATGAACTAAAGGCTTGGGGATTTAAAATAACCATGGAATCATGACACATGGAAAAAAACTAATCAGTGATGTTGTGGCAAGATGCAGAGGTGGAGCTAACATGGTGTCTAGGTGGTGCACAGGTGGGATGGCGAGCCAATCAGAGGCTACCACGTGGAAACTAATGGGTGAAGTAGTATAACCTATACTGATGTTTAGAAATACATATCTCTATTGGGATAGTAAATGGGCCCTACTCAGAGAGGATTGGTTTCATAAAATTGTTACTCAGTTGTTTTCTTTCCACAACTAATTGCGACTGATTGTGAAGAGATGTGTCTCTTCATTCATATGGAATCTCTTACTATATAGAGGAGATTATTTTGAGATATGGCAGGGGACACAATTGGTCGTTATCAACAAATAGTGAAGAAGATATTTGATAAGAGAGATAAACAAAGAGGCTTTTCTATTGGAGACCTTGTCCTCCTCTAGGATAAAAGGAGAGAACATAAAGGTGCACAAAAAAAGTTTGATTAATTATGGAGAGGACCTTTTAAAATACACAAGTTCTTGGTGACAATTATTTCCTATTGGATTATCTAGATGACACTCCAATGCCTTTTTCCTATAATAGGCAAGATTTTAAATCTGACTATTGAGTCTTTCTCCTGTCCTTTGTGCATAGTGTGCTTGTTTTGTTTGTTTATTTGGTGTGTCTTTTTTAGTTTGTTCTCCTTTTCCAAATGAATAAGGCTTTTCCAAGATCCTTCCAGATTCTCTGCACCTTGTTAGTCCTTATCCCACTTCAAAGACATTGTTTCCCTAGTTTTCATTTTTTGGGGAAATTTACCTAGTCAAGTCTTTGACAAATATTCACCATGGTCTTTTCCCCCTCCTTCATTGTCTCCATATGCTAAGTCATAGTCCTTATTGAATTTTAAGCATAGTCATTGTTCCTTCTCATTTTATAAATTAGTCATGGAGTTTCATATTTTCAAGAGTGGCTGATATCCTGACTCCTCCCAACATTGATTGCCTTCTTGTGTGTTTTTAAAAGTTTGAAAGACTCGACCTTGAGTTGTGAAGTCTCAAGTTTTAGTGATCAAGAGACTAACAGGTCCCACCTTAATTTCCCTCATGCATCATCACCTTGTCAAGTCACCTATATGAACTAACCTTGTTGTTTCTTTAGCTTCTCATGTACTCCATTATTTCTGCACTCTTTGCTTCAGACTCATGTAGAGAAGAATTTAGAGCCATTGGGTAGGAGAGAAGGAAATTGTTACTGAGAAATATGATTACTAGAAAATTATTAAAAATATTAGAGGAGAAAAATAGAACTCCCTAGTAAGACCAAATTCTTCAAAGTGAATTAGCACATGCATGAGGTTTCTTGCCTTCTATTTTCAGTACAGACTTGATCATCACATGATCTAAAATATATAATCCATAGAATCAAGAAATTTAGGTTGAGGATGGGAAAGTAATTGCAAAAATTAACCCAAAAAGTTTTTCTTGAGCCTTGTGCATACCGAGGAAAGGACCGGTAAAGGAAATTTTTGTAAGTGTTGGAGAAGAGTATTTTAGAATGTATGAAGATTGGTGCAGAAACTCTATAGCCAAATCATGGTTGAAGCTTGAAAAAGGAAGTAAGTCTTAGATACTCACCAAACTCAAAAGAATATACTTCAAAGATGAAATTAAAGATATAATTTCTTTATTGCATCAATCTGGTCTTGACTATATTGCCAATTTTAGGGAACTCTATATAAGTATATCCAACAAAAGGAAAGAACTAGTCACTAAGTTACAATAGGTAAGGAAGGTACAGGGGAGCATGTATATTCTTTCAAGGGAAATTGTAGATCTCTTAGCCTTGAATCCCATTGTGTTGGTTGTGGAGAGTCTAGAAGAGAGCCCTAATGATATTGATATTTCCTAGAAGGATGCATTGGATTGGGAATTGTCTATTTGTGTTGATTATATAAAAGATATCAATAGAATCCTAGAGCAATATTTTATGAACCTAGTAGATTTGAAGGAAATTTTCAATACTCCAGAGGTAGATCTAATAGATAGGTTTGATGAGAACATACAGGGACTCAATAAAATAAATGAGTAGTATGAGGAATTTTTTAGTAGTGAGGTTGGAGATTCCCATAATATCACCTTAGAGACACTCCTTAAATTGAGTAACTTGCAAGTTTATATGAAGGCATTCGAGGCTGAATTTAAAGATATAACTAAATCCTCTGTAAAAACAGACATGGAACTTGCAAAATGGAGAACCAGGCTGTAAATTACTACCATACCAAGAAGCAAGAATATCATTGTGATTGTTACCAGACATTGAGAGTATCTCAAAAGGCTCAAAACATTGGAGGTTGCACAAGCTCAACAAGAGGTGGAGGTGGTTGAAGTTCAAAATGCTAGAGGCAAAATGGTGGCATAAACTCATTATGAGTTTATTTTAGTTTTCCTTATTTTTCTCTTTTTAGTTCATTTCTAAAGACTTGGTTTTAAAAATGGTTGTATTCAAGAAACTGTTTCTTTTATGTTGTATAAATAGTTGGAATGGAACTAAGCTTAGGATATTTTGGGAAAACTTTGATTTACTCTTAAGAAAAAAAACTCTTTGTTATCTTTTAAGTGGTTTTCTATTCCTATACACAACATATACCAGTCATTTTTAGATATATATGATCTTTGAATTATGATATATGGATCCCTTATGTTTATGATGAATGGTGGATAGTGAACATTTTAGATTGGGATGGTTTATTTTTATCTATTCTATTTTTGTAGGAGAAATTATTTGTGAATGATGCTTCTATGGTGGTTATTTGAAGTTTAAAAGTTTAGAATTTTAGTTCAATTTATTTTTCTTGTTTATGCCTTTCAAATCTTTCTAGTTACAAGCCTTCCCTTAGTTTGATTTTTGGTTAAAATAAATTATGAATATTAATTATTTTAAAATATGATGAAGGTAGCTTCCACTTTTTAAAATAAGCAGAGAATCAATCATTCAATATCTATTATAAGATTGATTCAACTGTGGTTACATTTGTCACCTTTGTGGGTGTGATATTATAGAGTTAGTTGATAAATCTATTAACTAACATTCATCACTATCAAAATTTGAACGTACGCCCTCTAGAAGCACATTGACCCTCAAAGGGGAGGTAGAGATAACCTTTAGTTTTTGATGTTCCTTCTCAGAGGCCTTGCAGTCATAAATCATATTGCCTAATTTGTTACACTTTTAATGGAAGACTTTGGCATTCTCATATACCAATGCTTTCATCCACTTCCCTAGTTTGGATTATAAAATAATAAAATTCGTAAAAGTCTTACTAACAACTAAATTGACACAAAAATGGGCAAATAATAACTTTGACTTCATCCTGGTGACCTCACTTGTTGGAACATATTTGCCAAAAGTGCTACCAATATAGAAGAAGATCTTCTCATCACAAAATTCAAGTGGGAGACATGATATTCAAACCCATATTGGGGCTATTTATCTTAGAACAACTACATTATCAAACCTTGGCTTCTATTGGCTAAGGGAAAGGTGATGTTTCTTTTAAGTCCATGAACTAGAAAGAACCTAGGACATATCCTCCACTATCATAAATTTAAATAAAAATAGGGCCCCAAGCATTGCACTAGTCACAATACTTCCTTTGAGCATCTATCTATGAGAAACTCACTTCCTGACCATATCAATGGTTGGTTGAAAGGAGAAGTATCCTACTAGAGTGTTGTTGATGGAGGAGACAATACAGTCAACCACTACATCAAGAACCTTGATCATCATTCCCTCCTTTGTTTTTGCACACTTTGGTACCACCTCAACATCCACCTCCTTCAAGAAGTCACCCACCAAAACTTTCTTCCATCCCTTGGACAGAGCACCACTTTGGGTCTTTGCCTAGTCTCCCTTGTTGGGAATTATACCTGATTCGACATAGTCTTCCTTGGGCATAGTAGCACTTTTTTGTTCCATGTCATCTCTCAAGCAACAAACCACCAAGCCCCTCATGCACAGGTTTTACCATCGATGGCGGGGGGTTTCTGGCAGGGATTCCCCCCCCAATACCATCCACCATGAAAATATAAGAGTTTGAAAAAGTTGCAAAACATGATTTTTTTTAATGATCATTTATGTTATGTAAAATTAGACATTGTAGAGGGATGTCGATTATCTTTTTTTCTACAACAAGGTACACATTACACTAGCAATAGTATGTTTGAGTAGATATTTGTATGACCATACAAAAAAATATGTAAAATCCCAAAAAAACAAAATATCTAATGCCTTGAAATTAGACATTGTTATCTTAGGGTATTAGATTTTTTTTTCAGCATTTTAGTCATTTTTAGTATGGTCATAGAAATGCCTACTCAGACATACTATTGCTAGTGTAATGTGTACCTTGTTGGTAGAAAAAAGATAATCGACAACCCTCTACATATTCTGTTGTCTACATTGGCATAATCATTTGCAACTTTGTATACTTGGTCATACTTGATCTTGTGTGATATTTGTATGACATTCTTTTCGTTTAATATTTTATTTAAGTAATAAAAATTGGTTACACCCATTAACAGTTTGTAGTTTTAAGTGTTTGGTTACTTTTTTATCACCTTTGTCACATCAAATTTACTTGCACTAGGGTTGGTCACACATGCACCTAGGGGCTTGGCCCACAGGTGCTATTTATTTTCCATTTTGGCAATTCTACCAAGATTAGAAAAAAATCATCATAACATTTCATATGTTCTTTGAAAATGAGATATTGTCGAAAAGTTGGTTCAAGCCACTTTCATAAGGAGCAAGTATTTTTATAGATTCTACTATTTGGTGCTAATTTTTTCCATTTATAGTGAGATCATTGAATAAAGGTACAAAATTGTGTCACGTTCTTGGCCAACTGGTTGACACAATTAAATTAGAAAAAATATAACTATTTTTTTTACAAACATATGAACTTAGCTTGTTCAATTTGTTAACAAATTTTCCAACCAAAATTGTTCACTAAATGTATATGTAGGACTACTTTGAAACAAATTTACTTAAAAAATAAACAATTTGAAAAACTTGATGTTTTAACAAGTCATACTCATATATTATTTGTAATAAAAATAAATACCTTTTGTAGATCATAAGTGTAGTTTTCAAATGTATATTTTAATAATTTCATTATTAATATTATCATTTTTATTAAAAAGTGGGTAATCACAAGTAGATGATCATGTAAAGGAAAATAGTAAGATTATTAGGAAAAAATGATACACTAGATAACGAATCTGATTTTTTTCTTTTAATATTTTTTTTGTATTGTAGTTTAATAATTAAGATCAAAGGTGATGTTCTATGAATTTAAAAAAAATCAATACACATTTTTCTTAATATTTCTTTTTAAAAAGTATTTATTAAATTTGAAAAATTATAAATCTATGCATTAAAGTTTCTTGAGTTATAATTACACAAAGACATCGAAGAAAAAAATATATAAAGAATGACATCTTATGTAACTTTATTTTTCAACATCTAAATTATAGAATTAATTTTATGAAAATATATTTAAATAATTTTTAACTTTTTAAAAATACAATAAAAAATTCAAAATACATGGCCTCTTTAGTGATTCAAGTTAAAACCTTGGATTAATGTTTGTCATTTCCTTCATCAAAGCTTGAAAAAACTTTGTACTTTTTCTCCATTGTTTTTGGCTTCAAACTCATAAATATTTTCCACAATCTTTTATTTTCATGGTTTTAACAGCATTGGAAATGTATTGAGAGCTCTTTCAAGTCATCCATGCACTTTTTCAATTTTAGTCTTTGGTATATTCTAATTTAGCTCTTTTTTTAAGAATATTTTGAAGGATTACATGTACACCCTGTTAGTTGAGAAGCTCTCATTTTGATCATATCACTTTGATTCAAATTCCAATTATCTATCAATCTCATGTTTCTTTAATCAAATTTTAGTGTTTCTTCATAGAGAGTTTTCTAATGTTCCTTGTCAGTAGGACATTCAATCATTTTTTTACTTCATTAGATTCAAATATTCCTAGTATCAAAATCTTATCTTTGTTGCTATAATTAAGGTTCTAGTATTTACTCTGTGTCCTTCTAGTGTTTCTTTGCAACAAGTTATCTCTTAGTGGAAAGTGTTAGGATCAACAATGTCTACATTCATATAGTTCCTATTCATACTAGCTTAAGTTCACTTAGTTGGTTAGTTGTCTCATTGCATAAACACTTGACACATGCCTTCACACTATTACAGGATGGGTTAGTCTTTCTATTTCACCTTCCTACTTCCTACTTCCTACTTCCTCCTCCATCTTTATATGCAAAGAATGTCATTATAGATAAAGATATTTTTATGATTGACAATTGACTATTACATTGTTCTTGATTCATTTATGAAAATTTAAATTTTATATTCGTGAGTTGTTGCTCCAACATGGTATGATTTTTCTTGGCAAATCAAAATTTCTACAAAGTGTCATTGGGACAAATTTGAGATTTTCCCATCAACCATTATTGGTTAACAATTATATTTTTGCACATATCTTCGTCATTCTTGACTTATTTTTGCAAAGTTTATGGCCTCTTTTGGCCTATTTGAAGAGAACACTCATCATTTTGTAGGCACAATGAACACCTTTTCATTTCTAGATCTGGGCGATAAATGTTTTTCTTGCTTTGTTCAAAGTGGTGGTGTAACATAAGTTTTTTTCTGCAACTATTTTCCTAGGTTAAATTTTTCGAGTAACTCCATCTTTGCATTCATCAACGATCCAGAACTTGAGTATTCTAATATCTAATTGTCACCATCATGGAGTTCCAACAACACTCCAAAGATAGTAGCTTGGAGTTCATGCACTCAATTCTTTGAGTTTTCTTATTTTACCTCCAAGGATTCTTAATAACTATTTCTTCCACCAACTTCACATGTGGTCAAGGATTTGGTCTCATCCTTACTCAACCTTTGACTCACATAGGTATTTATGATGTAAGCTTTATTGTTGTTCACATTTACTATTCACTAGCAATGGTACTTTAGGGTGCAATGGGTATGTTGAAGAGACATTGAAGTTGAATTTGAGATATAAAATTGGTCTATTATTTTTCATATATTTGTGTAACTAATAAGATTAGTTGGAAGAATATTTAATCATGCTCCATTTCCAGTAACCATAATCCTAATCCTACATGAGTTCATAACCCAAATTGTAAAGACAACCCTAATTGCAATCATGACATAAACCTAAACCATTATCCCAACTCTAACAATAATAAAGACCCTAACTTAGACCATAAACTAACCATATTCCTAAATATAACCTCAATAGTAAGCTTGACCCTAATCCTAATCAAAATCTTGACCCTAACTATAGTAGTAACCATGATGTAACCCCTCATGCTAATCTTAATTCTTACACTAAACCCTATTAACAACCCTAACCCCAACCTTAACTATAACCCTAACCCTATTCCTAAACAAGATCAAAACACAAACTCTAAACCCAATCATAACCCTAACCATGACATAAACCTAAACTCTTCTTCTAACCCTAACCCAAAATTTTAACCCTCATCAAAACCCTAACCCTAACCATAATTACAAGCATGATATAAATCTTAAACCTAACTATAATTGTAATCGTAAGGCTTGATCATATCCTTAATGATAAAAATAACAATGGTGTAAACCTTAACTCTAATCATGAACCTAACTATAATCATAATCATAAATCCTCAAAAATAATCATAACCCTGACCATGATCTATAACCATGATAAGCACATCTGAGGAGGATCAAAAGGCCTTTTTGGGCCTACTCTTAGACCAAACACTATAATCACTTTGCAATGAGAATGGTTCCTTTACAAATGAGGCTATGAGGATGGTGTTGGACCATGAATTTATTGATAACATTGATAGATACTGAGTTAAAACAGACATTACGTCTCATTTTTTGGCATCTCTTCTAGACCTAGAAGGAGACAAGATGGATGTGCTCCTTCTGTTAAGGAGGGTATTCAAACAAGAATTCCTGGGTAACAATGTTCAGGTTGCCATTTTTGCACAAATAGGGGTTGGGATCTCTTGGGCAAGTGATTTACCCAAGCTTCTCCAACCAGGCCAAAATGTGGCTAGGTAACCTTTTCTTTCGAACCTGAATGTTGAACAGTTGACACGCCATAGGAAATGGGCACAGATTGGTAGGGATTTTCTTTGAAAGTGGTTTCTCTTGGATGAATTCATGGACTATGCATGGTTGCATGAATTATAAGAGCTTATCATCTCTGAAGAGTTCTACTTAGATAGAGGGGAAAATCCTTAGTGTTTTGTTACCCAGGACTCTATGGCATGGAATTTTGAAATCAAAGGGTTTCTTTGTTTTGTTTTTTTGGACTATAGATTATAGTAGGTGTTGTTTTTTCCACTACCTCGCAACCTCCCTCATTTTGTCTTTAAAGTTTTGGAGGGACTCCAAGTCTGAATATTGTAAATTTGTACAAAATATTAATGAGAAATTTGCAACTTCATTTCACTTTTTTTTATGCATTGGATACCCTATAATAGTAGTAGTTTAGTTGTTTTGGGAAATTTTTGAAGAAATATGACAGTTGTAAATTTTTAGAACATATTAATGGATATCTTGCAAGTTTGCTAAAATTTGCAAGTTGCTATTTTTAACAACCCAGACTCTAGAGACAAAGCAAGATTTTTTATTATTGTCTACTAATTAATTTAGATTAATTATATGTCAATTGCCAAATTTCCCAATGTGCCACAGCAGTCTGCCATATTGATGTGTAATAATTTAATTTTGATTATAATACAAATAGAAATAATTCAATTCAATTCAATGTTAAAGTTTGAGTTAAATATTACTTAATATATAACTAGCCTTAGGATTCAATGACTATGATTAATAGAAGGACCCAAAAATCCCTTTGGTAAAGTCTATCTTTGTAAAGCTCAGATAGTTCCTCGGATAATCTTATTGGATACTGTCAAGAAAAGAAATACATTATTGATTATTTAGCAGCTTTTTTCAATATTGACAATGAAGATTATTTTGGGGCTCAACTGACATTAGCAACGTTGCTCGCTGGCTCAATTATAATTTACTCTACAACCTCAACCAAACTGATAAAAACATGTTCTCTATTCCACTAAAGGGAATTAATAAATTATTTAAAAACTAATTTTATTTTATAATATTAACAATCTTCTTATTTAAGTATGTTATATTCCTATTTGTGAAACACTTTAAATTTAAATATTTAGGGTTTTCCAATTATAAGATATGAGAATTATATGTGATTATAATTATCTTTATCCATCTTCTAAAAAAATACTTACACTATGATGTTCTTTTTTAAACGTAAAAGTTATAATCAATAAAAAATATCATTTTAACTATACTATATACCTCTTCAACAATATTACTATTCAATTAATTAACTTTAAATGTTATTATCCATTAAAATCTAAAAAGGAAAAAATAACAATGTTCTTTGCAAATAACTATGATGTGCCCATTACACACTAAGGTGATATTGCTAGTATTTAAATTTCATGATAGTGAATGCCAACTACTGTTGGATGAGCACAGATCAATGATGTATGGTGGATTTCAAGATGAAATGGAAAAGCAACCCCATTTTTGCAAACCCTTTCTAGAATCATGACATGTGTCCACTTGCATGGTCAACTGACAATGTCATTCGATGATGATGTGTGTCTCATAAGGTGACTATTAGTTCTAACAAGGAAAAGGTTAATGGGATCCATGGGGCCAAGACACCAAATAGTGACTAACAATGACTATTGGATGATTATAGATCAACGACTAAAGATGTATTTCAGGCTGAAAGGGAGAAGAAAACCCATTTATGAAAACCCATTCCATAATCATGACACGTGTCCATTCACACGGTCAGTGACAAGTGTCATTCGATGATGACTTGTGACTCCTGAGGTGACTAGGTGACTACTAGCACTAACAAGACAAAATTTAATGGGACCCATGGGGCCACAACACCAGATAGTGACTAACAATGACCGTTGGATGGTTATAGATCAATGACAAAAGCTATATTATGGGCTGAAAGGGAAAAGAAAACCCATTTTTGCAAACCCATTCAGAATCATGATGCATGTTGACTCACATGATCAATGACAAGTGTCATTAGATGATGACGTGTGACTCATGAGGTGACTAGGTGAGTACTACTACCAAGTACCAACAAGGCAAAAATTAATGGGACCTACGCCACTTGATAGAGACTAATAATGACCATTGGATGAGCATAGATCAACGATCGACGGTGTATTTTAGGGAGATTTGGGGAACGATCACCTATATTTGCAAATTCCCATAGAAACAAGGCACGTTTCATGAATTAACCCTCAACTAAGTATAATTAAAATCTAAATTAGAGTAAACTGCATAACGGATTATTTAAAAAATGTTTTAATTTTGGGTGTCAGACTAAAGTTGCAGTTTCAAATGATTAAGTGGCACTTGCCCTTTAGGTTTTCAATCTAATTTTTTAAGTTCTAACTAGTATTGGAGATTTAGAAAGGGGTTACGGATTCTAGGTTGATGATTTAGGTTTGAGGAATGCAACAGAGTCTCTCAGCTCTCTTCCCACTTATAGTCTGCACAAATTAAAATTATGGGTAACTAATAAAATCCTGAACACCTACGTCCCACATTTTAAATTTTTCAAATCTCATGGTTTACAAATTTACTATTTATATTGTAGAAAAAGAATTAGCCTATTAGGGTTTAATTTTGAATCACCCCTATTAATTTTAGTTGTGTATAAATATTTAAATTTTCCTATGAGTAAATAGTGATACTAGCTACCAACTTACCATGATGGGAAAAAAAATATGAAGATTATGAGTAAAAGGCCAAGTCAGATAATAGACTTCCACAATCTTCTTAAAACACCAGGTTTCACTCATGAATTCCATGATATTTATGATCTTGTTATCCATGGAAATAAGGGAATAATGGAAATTAGATTTGCACTTGAAAATAAGTGGAACGATCCAAATAAGGGTTCAAAATTTTATTCATTTAACAACATGATAAAGGCAATGACAAATAAAATTGCATTGTGGTTTGCTAGGTCAGCACGTATGGCGTTACCTCAAGTATTCCCTTTCCCATAAATTGTCATGGTCTATGCTAGAAATTATGATGAAAATAGAAAAGAAATTGTGAATAAAAATACTCTGGAGAAAATTGTGTCCATAATCGAGAGTGAATTTTCTAGTCTGTTGAACCTAGGGTTTGAACAACAAAACTCAAACGTGCACATTGACCTAGGAATGTTTGCAGAGGATTATGAAAAAATATATGTAATACCGAGAGATTGGTATATCAGAGGAATAAAAAGTGGTTCTAGTCTGAATCCATATCATAAGCCTCCTTATGATTATGATATTTTTATGCAGTGGGTTCAGGACAATATTTCCTTGCTAGCATTTTGTTTGGGATTGGATAGTAACAAAGAAGTGGGTCCCAACATTCTTGAAATGCTTTTTCATATTTATTTTGAAAATGAACTAGTAAAATATTGTTTTCTTGAGCACATTGTTTGTTGCATGCAAGAACAATTACTAGAGATTAAAAGAGGTTCATAGAAGACATTTAGATTCACAACCTACTTGTGCTATCTTCTCTTAGAAAATCATCGTGCAATATTTAAGACAAACAAGCTTTGCAGTCAGTGCCAAAATCCAATATATGAATGCACACCTCAGATAAGGATGATTGATAATAGAAGGAATTGCAAAAATTTTGTAGACTTTGTTTTGGCACCAATGTACCATGAAATTATAGGCATTCCAATGCCTATATTGCTTGTTTCTTGTAGAGATTGCATTCAACTCAAAATTCAAATACAATTGGTTGTCTGGTACTTCATGGAAGAGTACACTACGTTAAGGTTTTATTGTTCAGTGGTAGAACCCTAAAAACTTCCAATACATGTGACAAAGAGGGTATTTGAATTGGATTATGTACAGAAAATGGAGAGCACATATGTACTCTTTAATGGTTAGCAAAAGAAAATGATATTTCCTTCCTTGTCTTTCATATTTGGAGGGTTCACATTTGAGAGAAGAGGATTCAAGTGGCACATGCCTTTTTTTCAATTTTTTTCTTTGATGTTGTCAATCACTGGCAGTATGATCCACTCAAAATAATTGGAACAAAGCTTAGAGAGAATGGGAACTACAAGAAAATGTCAACATGATAGTATGCCATTGATAGAAAATTTTAAAAACATGGAGTCCTGGGATGAGGTCAAAAAAGAGATGGAGAAATATGCCGCTGAAAATAATATTTCAATATAGGAATTGTCATCACAAATTATGGAATTGCACAAATAGAAAGGAAAATTAAAGCCCATGACATCATACAATTTCTACTAGAAAGCTTCTCAACCATTTAGAAAATCTATTCCAAAAGACCTAGATGATGAATGTACATATGGTCATTGGACTCGAACCAAAATTTATGATTTTTGGGAAATGAGGAAGAATCTCATCTAGCCAAAGACCTTTGTAGATCTTTATGATGTGGAAGAGGATAAAATATTTAACGAACTATGGAATAAGGAGCATCTAGTTGAAGCATATCACGATGATGATGATCATCCAGATAATGAGTATGAGCAAGATTCTGTGAATCCCACATCTACTAATGTATATTCAATTGGTAGTGGAGGTGATGTGTCCACAAAATAAAAATATACCAAAGGGGCAGATATTGTAGAAAAAATGGGCAACCCAGGTTGGGGTGGTCTAGGTCCTAGAGGACAAGGGCCCTAGTCTCCACTTGACCCAATAGTTCCACCATAATATGGTGAGAAACCAGGTGTTGGAGTTGAATCATTAGATTCATAAAAGAAAAATACTACTCAGTCTCATACCCTTGAAATTTCATTTGTTCCAGCTTCAAATTTAGTTCCACCTATTCCAAGAGCTCATATTCAATCTGAATCAAGTGCCACTCCCACAGGTGTGGATATCATGGGTAGAACTAGTGGTCTGAAAAGGAAATTACAGGTGGACATGGGATTAGTGGATCCTAGATATGAAGGTAGTGTAAAGAAGAAAAAGGTTATGACAAGTACAACAATAGAAATGATGACTGTGAGTCCAACAATTGCCACACCTTCAGGATAAAACCCTTAGAACAGTCCAAAAAATCCACTTGTAATGGGTCAGGGTGTTGCTAATCCTCATGGTGGAATTAGGAGAACCACATGCATCATAGGTGGAAGCTCATACATCACTATAAGTGCTAGTGCACCTTTCAAACATTCAATTGTGTCAGAAAACCCTTATTTTCATTACAATAATTTTGTAACTAACTTTGAACAATCAAAAAATATAAATAGACAAAATACTAATACATTGAAGATGGATGCAGTTGTTGCATCTCATGATGTAGAACCTGCATCCAATAGGTTATTTTCCACATATGACCAAAAGAAAGAAATGATGTTGTTAATGGTTGTTATGCCCCCATCTAGAGATAAAAATCCACTAGAGCGTTAGTTAGATCCATTTGAATTTCAATTTAGCACCCTCCAAATAGATTTATCCAAAATTAAAAATGTGGACAAGATAAATGTGTCAGAAATGACAAACCAAGTGGTCTATAGTTTAGTGATGAAGTTGGAGAGAGAGAAAGGAAAGCTTTAGGACACAATAGATAAGTTAAAGGCAAACCTGGAAAATAAAAAGGCAAAGGAGAAATAAGAAGACAACAAGTGTAAAGAATTAAAGAAAAAGGATAAAAAATTCATCCTCTAGAGAAGTAGTTGGACAACAAGAACATATGGATGTAGAACTGAAAATTATAAGGGAAAAATTGGAAGAGAGAAATTAGAAACTTTAGGATGAAAAAGTATCTTCATTTAGTTTATACAAAAGCACTGAGAATGTGGCACATACAAACAATAACTTAAATAAAGAATTGGAGAATGAGAGGGTAACCACAAAATAGTGGGAAGAGAAAGCAAAATAGTGAGAAGAGAAAGAAGAGAAAATAAAAAAACATAGTGAACACCAGTTCTCTGAAATGAGAGATGACCTAAAGAAGGCAAATAATACAATTAAAACTTACGAAAATAGCTTGAATGACCACGTAAATAATAGATACAAGAAAATAAAAAAAAACTTTTGGGAGAAAATAAAGGTGTCTGTTGATAGGTTTTGTGATTGGTTTGAACTGAATGAAAGTCTTAGAGATGTTTTTGGGAAGCTAAAAGAGCACATTGAGAAGAACAAAAAGTTTTGTCAGAGATGGAATACTGCAAAGTAGATTTTGCAACAAATCAACACAACCAGTGATAGGCATTTGACAAGCAAGGGAATTCAGGTCCGTGTTCGTGCATCAATAAAGGTGAACTCTGTCTTTCAAAAATGTCAGAAACTAATATAAGGAGAGGAAACTCTAGCCTTATTTGGGACAAAGCTCACCAAGATGAATTAAAAAAACAACAAAAATGATAACTCTTGGTTTGTCGAGTCCTGGTCGTGATTACTCATCAATGAATTTCGTTGGAAGAGAAGCTTACAAAAAAAAGTTGGAGGACACAATGACATTTGATTTAGGCAAGCTTCCTCAAGACACAACTGATGAAAGTATTGCAAAGTGCATCAAAACATTATCAAATTTGAATGCAGTATTGGAAGGATCATTTCTTTCAAGTCACTCTTCCAACTATGGATTGCTGATGAGGTTGCAGGTCATTTACTAGAACATGACAAATATTGACCTTCCAAACAATGCAGAATGGAGCATACTAAAGAAATTGATAGAATCATCTTGATCTCATCAATCATAGTATGTGAAAGTAATTTCAGTTTCATTCATCTCTATATTTTTTTTCTAATTGCTTGAATTGAGTTTAAAGTAACAAGTTTGAACTTTGTTTTTTGAATAGGATCAATGTTGCAGATGCTATTTCCAATGCTAATTTACTAAATCGGCCTATCAAATGCAGAAATGTACAGTTGTAGAGATGTTGTAGTTGTCTTACTGATTTTGATTTTGAGACTTCACATTAGGCAAATCGACCTGAAGCTATTGTTGCTCCCTTGTTTCTATAAAAGGGAATTCGGGGTCATTGGCTTAGGGTAATAATATTCAAATTGGGTAATGTGCCAATGGGTATTAAGTCATTGACTTTTGTAAATAGAATCACAGAGTTGTGGTCTTACTAATATTAATGAATGAATTGCTACATTGTATCATATTTGTAATTAAATTAATGAGAATCGGTATTTCTAAGAAGTGTAACATATGAATTTCTATGTTGTCAAAAAAAAATGAAAAATCTACAAGAATTGTACCATATGAGTTGAATAATGCAAATGAAAACCATTATTAATTGTAGAATTGAATCTTGATGACATTATCAACCATATTCATGTTTTTGACATTAGAATATGCTATTATGTATGATTGATGATGAGATACAGAAACTGATAGTAGACTACATGAAAAAGTTTAATAAATACCTAGGACCTGCTACTTCTACAATAGTTCAAGCTCCCACATCATATCATATCAGGATCCTTGGATTCATCACCATCAACTTCATAGCTTCCTTGGTTCTTTAATATGTTTTCTTCACTCTGCATACCTCTGCTTAACTAATATTCACTGCTAGAAGTACCAGTACCAGTACATGATTCAATGACATCATTGTCTCTGGCACTCCCACTTTGGTTTGAAATGTTTCCCAACCCTCTTCTCTGACATTTCTTCCTCCACAATTTCAGTGCCCTTTTGTAAGGAAACATATTGACTTCATACCTAGATGTATAGAGTCTCAAGCAATTTTCCAAATTCTTATCTAGTTTGTTTCTTAGCTTTGACTTTAGGAATCCCAAAGCATTGAAAACTCTCTCATCCTCCACTGACCCCAATATTTGTTAGAAAGTAAAGTCCACCAAGATAACTGAGAGGGGGGGTGAATCAGTTATCAGATAATTATAACTTTTATCATCTTCAACAACATTAAACCATATAAGCAATATAATTACCAACCATAGAAAGATATTCATACACAATAACACAATGACAGAAGATATGTTGACTAGGGAACCTCTTGATCAAAGAGTAAACCCTGGTGGGAATGATGCCCACAAAAGATGCACTAATATTAATATTCCTTGTGAAAGGATGGACTTTTTTAGGAGTCTTATGAAATACATTCAGTACATATGAATCCCTGTTAGGAGATTTTGAATCCTTGTTAAAAGATTCTAACCCTATTAAGAGTTATGGAAGATAGAAGGACCCACTGCCCAAACAACTTCAGGGTAAGATCACTAAACACATTGTCCAAATAATCTTTGTATTACTCAACAAAATAATATGTTACCTCTTCTCTGACTGTGCCAAACCGCACTCACTGTTACACCAAATCTCAATTTCAGATCTCTGTACCTCGCATGTCTTCCTTCACAAATTCACTCTTTTCTTCACTTCATGCATATACCATAACACACAACCACCACAACCATATTACAACAAGGAAATACATTCCTTCCTTTATACCACACTCAAATAATTACAAATGAGTCGGCATACAATTACAATATAAAAGTTTCCACACGCTACATCAAAATTACACAAAACTGTCAGCTTGCAATTACAATAATTCTTCACTCGTGAGACCTCAAAGTTTTTGTTGTCATCCACATCACTATCAATGTTTCTTCAACTTCCCTTTAACTGTGCAAAACCAGATTCCATCTCGATTAGGAGATATCATTTGATTTCCATAAACTGCTACTCAGGAACACTGCCTAAATACTGCTTCCACAAAAGTGCTCATAACTTCCATGAATAAATGAATTACTATCTTCACTCTTAACCATAGAAATATAACATATCAAAGAGTATATCCTCAACATTACATAGCTCCAACTGCAATAACCCACATGTGCTATTCCAAACTCTACTTGCTTCTCTGCAAGTCTTCGGTAAATCACTGTGTTGACATCAATGACAATCATAGTCATGAATGCAACAAAAACTACTACAGAATGGCTATCAAACATTTATCATTCATTCCTAACAATCTCCCCCATTGGCATTGATGGTAACATAGATGAAAAACATCCAATGTTCCAAAAATCCAATACTGCAACACTGCTGCTCCAAATCCTCTTCATCAATCAAATCTTTCTTCATTTTCCTATTCAGTTCTCTCCAACAGATGTTTCAGATGGTTTTTCATGTATACTTCTCCCACATTGACATCAATGACAAAAATTTCATCATTATGTCAACAACAACTTCAATGTCAAAAGACACTATTCATAAAATACATTCACTAGAGTCCTCATGACTCAGCTTAGATACACATACTCTCCCATAGAGGAAGTACCAACATCCAGTCCAGAAGAAAGATAAGGCTCATATACTACTGGATGGATGCAACCAACTACATCACTTTTCAAAAGTAGGCTGGGGCATAACCCCAAGCATACCTCTCAGATACTCAAATGTATCCTTAGGCAAAGACTTTGTGAATATATCTGCTATCTACTCCTTTGTACTTATGTACTCAAGTATGACTTCTTTCTTAGCAACTTTCTCTCTTACAACATGATACTTAATCTCTATATGCTTTGTCTTAGAATGTAATACAAGATTCTTAGACATACTAACTGTGCTAGTGTTATCACAATATATGACAACAAGTTCAAAAAACTTTATTCCAATATCCTTTAGCATTTGCTTCATCCAAATTATCTGGTTACAATTGTTTTTTGCTGCTACATATTCTGCTTCTGTTGTGCTTTGTGAGATATAATTCTGCTTCTTGCTTAGCCAAGAAACCAATCTTCCTACAAGGAAAAATGCTCCACCACTGGTGCTTTTCTTATCATCAACACTACCTCCCCAATTAGCATATGTATATGCACATAGGGTAAAATCATCATATTTTTCATACCATAGTCCATAGGTCATTGTGCCTCTTAAATATCTCAGTATCCTCTTTACTGCTACATAATGTGATTCTCTAGGTTTAGCTTGAAATCTTGCTACAATTCCAACTGAATGTGCTATATCGGGTCTTGTATGAGTCAAATATTGCAATCCTCCAATCATAGAACTGTATTTCTTCTGTTCCAATGCAAAAGTCTCATCTATGCTAGATAACTTATGTCCAGTCACCATGGGTGTTCCAACTAGTTTACAATTCTCCATTCCAAACCTTTTCAACAAGTCATTCAGGTACTTTGTCTGACTTACAAAAATACCATCATTGTTTTGTGCTATCTGTAATCCCAAAAAGTATTTCATTTCACCAATCATACTCATTTCAAATTCAGTCTTCATTTCATTAGCAAATTTGTCACTAGCTTCATCTTCTCCTCCAAAGATAATGTCATCAACAAAAATAACTATAACCAAAAAACCATTTTCAATTTCTTTTGTGTATAGGTTGCTATCAGTTGTTCCTTTTGTAAATCCCAATTTTAGCAAATACTTATCTAGTCTTGCATACCAAGTTCTAGGTGCTTGTTTAAGTCCATATAAAGCTTTCTTTAGTTTACATACCATGTCTCCTTCTTGAGTCAGAGGAAAACCTTTAGGTTGCTCAATGTAGACTTCTTCTTCTAACTCTCCATTAAGAAATGCTGACTTCACATCCATCTGATATACTTTGAATTTCTTGTAAGCTGTATAAGCCAAAAACATTCTTACTGCTTAAATTCTTGCAATAGGTGCAAAGGTTTCTTCATAGTCAATTCCTTCTTATTGTGAGTAACCCTTACATACCAATCTTGCTTTATTTCTTGCCACTTCTCCTAGTTCATTCATCTTGTTTCTGAATACCCATTTAGTTCCAATAACATTCTTGTCTTTAGGTCTAGGGACCAATTCCCATGTTTTGTTCTTTTCAATCTGATCTAGTTCTTCTTTCATAGAATTAGTCCAACTTTCATCTTCACAAGCTTCATTAGTAGTCTTAGGTTCAATTTGAGAAATCAAACATAACTGTTCTTGTACCTTATTTCAAGTTAGAAATCCTCTTTTGATGCTTCCAATAATTTGTCCAATAGGATGATTTCTTAACAAAATCTTGCTAGGTGTCATTGTCTCAGATCTCACTTTAGATGTAGGTTCTTCAATGACTTCACTATGGCTTTCATTCAACAAATCACTATCAGTTTCATAAAATAATTCAGTAGATCCAGTGTTAGGTTTAGGATGAGCTTGTTCATCTAATTCATAATCAAGCATTCTTTCCTGAATTTTGAATTTTTCATCAACTTTAACATTTGCACTTTCAACAATAGTCTTAGTTCTTTTATTGTAACATCTATAGGCTTTTCTTTTCAAAGAATATCCAAGAGATATACCTTCATCACTTCTAGGATCAAAATTTCCAATATCATCATCTCTCTTTATATAACATTTGCTTCCAAAAATTCTAAAATACTTAACTAAGGGTGCATGTCCAAACCATAATTCATAAGGTGTCTTGTCTGTGTCTGCTTTGATTTGTACTTTATTCATTGTATACACTATTGTGTTCACTGCTTCTCTCCAGAATATCTTTGCCAAATCATTCTCAAATAACATAGCTCTTACTGCTTTAGTCACTGATATGTTTCTTCTTTCTGCAATGCCATTTTGTTAAGGTGTTCTAGGGGTTGAATATTGTCTCTTAATGCCATTTTCTTCACAAAAGGTGTTAAACTCTCTAGAAGTAAATTCTCCACCTCTATCAAATCTCAAACATTTAATCTTCATTCTAGATTCATTTTCAACTTTATTCTTAACAATCTTAAACTTATCAAATGCTTCAGATTTTTCTTTAAGAAATGCAATCCACATCATTCTTGTAAAATCATCAACAAGAATCATAAAACACCTTTCTCCATAAAATCCTCTAGTCTTGGTAGGACCACTCAAATCTGTATGAACAATCTCTAGCTTTTCTATAGATGTAAACTTCTTACTGGGAAAAGAACTCTTTTGTTTAGCCATTACACATTCTTTGCAAATCATGTTAGTAGGCTTCATAATTTTAGGCAAATCTCTTATTGCAATTGTAGTACTTACTTTCACAATGTTATCAAAGTTTATATGACAAAACATTCTATGCCATAACCAACTTTCATCAATCTTAGTAATCAAACATGTCATCTTAGTAGGATTCAATTGAAATACATTACCTCTGGTTCTAGATCCAGTTTCAATCAGATTTCCATCTTTATCCTTTATCACACAAGTTTTCTCAGTAAACCAAACTTGATATCCCTTATCAACTAACTGTCCAACACTCAAAATATTATGTTTCAATCCATCCGCAAAATAAACATCATCAGTATTAGTCTTTCCATCAAGAGTAATAGATCCTATACCTTTAATCAAACAAGGTGCATTGTTTCCATCTCTAACAACTCCTCCATCATATTCATTAAATTTTATGAACTTTTTCATGTCTCCAGTCATATGATGTGAACAACCACTATCTATAATCCAATTAGATTTCTTTTCAACTTGAGAAACTAAGGCTTTTTCTTCCTTAACATCAATTTCAGGATTCTCTTCTTTAATTGCTACAAATCCTATGTCATCATTATTCTCAGTATCACTTTCACTTAAAGTTCTTTCTATACTAGCTTTAAGATCTCCATCATTAGCATAATAACATTCCTTAGATCTTATAGGTTTGAAATTGTTTCTATACTTTTTAACTCTCTTAGGATATTTAGATGCAAAATGAGCATATTCTTGACAAGTCCAACATTTAAATATTTTCTTACCGTCTAGTTCTCTTTTCACAAGCAATGCAATACCTTCTTCAATCTTCTTGTCTTCTTCATTTCTAGATCTGCTACTGCCAACATAATATCCACTCACACTGATGCTTCTTGACAAAGTAGGGTGAACACTAAGAGCATTGAATGCTGTCTCCATTCTAGGTAAGTTTCATGATAATCTTAGGTTCATTTCTGCTGCTTCCAATCTTCCAAGAAGAGTATCTCTTGTAAAGTTTGTAATACAAGGTATAACTTGTTCAATCATCTGTGTTGTCTACTTAAATACAAGGGTCAATGTCCTCAAAATTTTCCATATCACTTCATTCTCTATCTTTGTTCCTCCACAAGATTTTATACCTGTAATAATTTTTGACATTCTACCAATATAGCTTCTAATAGATTCATCTTCCAACATTCTTATATCTTCAAATGCACATATCCAATTATGTAATGTAACTCTTTTTGCATGTTCATCAGCTTCAAAAGTAGAGTGTAAAGCATTCCAAATTTCATGAGATTTTTTCAAATATTTTACCTGACTGAATTCATTCTCTGGAAGGGCTGTCAAAAGTGCTTCTCTTGCAAGTATGTTACACATGAGTAGATCTCTCTCATCAACAATACATGTTTCAAGATTGTCCTCTTCAATGATAGTCTTATCATTCTTTGTAATCAACCAATAATGTGGTCCTAAACATAGTAGGTGTGTCTTCATCTTTTCTTTCCAGTTGTCAAAATTTACTCCATCAAACTTAGGGCTTTCTTTCTTGAAATTTGCCATGGATCTCCTTAAGTTGTTAAAATTCTTTTTCAAGGACCTGCTGCTCTGATACCTGTTAGAAATTAAAGTCCACCAAGATAATTGAGAGAGGGAGGGGGGTGAATCAGTTATCAGATAATTATAACTTTTATCATATTCAACAACATTAAACCATATAAGCAATATAATTACCAACCATAGAAAGATATTCATACACAATAACATAATGACACAAGATATGTTGACTAGGGAACCTCTTGATCAAAGAGTAAACCCCGGTGGGAATGATGCTCATAAAAGATGCACTAATATGAATATTCCTTGTGAAATAATGGACTCTTTTAGGAGTCTTATGAAATAAATTCAGTACATATGAGTCCCTGTTAGGAGATTTTGAATCCCTGTTAAAATATTCTAACCCTGTTAAGAGTTATGGAAGACAGAAGGACCCACTGCCCAAACAACTTCAGGGTAAGATCACTGAACACACTGTCCAAATAATCTTTGTATTACTCAATAGAATAATATGTTACCTCTTCTCTGACTATGCCAAACCACACTCACTGTTACACCAGATCTCAATTTCAAATCTCTATACCTCGCATGTCTTCCTTCACAAATTTGCTTTCATACTTAGCTCTTTTCTTCACTTCATGCATACACCATCACACAAAACCACCACAACCATATTACAACAAGGAAATACATTCCTTCCTTTATACCACACTCAAATAATTACAAATGAGTCGACATATAATTACATTATAAAAGTTTCCACACGCTACATCAAAATTACACAAAATTGTCAGCTTCCAATTACAATAATTCTTCACTCATGCGACCTCAAAGTTTGCACTATCATCCACATCACTATCAATGTTTCTTCAAATTCTCTTTAACTACGCAAAACTAGATTCCATCCTGATTAGGAGATATCATCCGATTTCCACAAATCGCTACTCAAGAACACTGCCTGAATACTGCTTCCAAAAAAGTGCTCATAACTTCCATGAATAAATGAATTAATGTCTGCGCTCTTAACCATAGACATATAACATATCAAAGAGTATATCCTCAACATCGCATAGCTCCAACTACAATAACCCACATGCGCTAATCCAAACTTTTTCTACTTCTCTGCAAGTCTTCGGTAAATCACTGTGTTGACATCAATGACAATCATAGTCATGAATGCAACAACAACAACTATAGAATGGATTCCAAACATTTAGCATTCATTCCTAACAATATCATCATCATACATAAATCAAAAGACTTGAAAAATTCTTATATTGAATCAATCAACATTTCACTCTCAGCTACATTTTTCCAAAGCCTTGTTACCAATCCATCTTCATGGGGGTTTTGCATAATATTATATTGTTCCCTCATTGTCAGTGAAAAATGACCTGATTTATCTCTCAAACAAGATTCATATAAAATTCCATTTAGAGTTACTCCATTTAACTCTTTGGTTTTGCAAAAATGATCTATCAAAGTTAGTAGCCTAGTTTGAAAATCTTTCAAATTGTTCATTCTCCAATATCGAGGAAACACAATAGCCATGGATTCAAGTAGTTTGACTTGAGGGAATATTCTCTAATCTATGAGGAAAGATCATATGCAATGTTCTTTATAGAATTTATATAGACTCAACGATCTTGGTAAAGTCTTCCCTTTTAACACTTGATACTTGCTTCCTAGGATTCTTTCTTGGTTCCTTGGACTCGATCCTGGAAAAGTAGTGCATTGGTATCTCAACTCTACAAACTTCTATACATAACTCCCCGTTTGCACTAATTTTTAAAAAGTTATCAAGATTGTCCAAATTTTTTATTTTCAGCCAGCTGGCAAATTTTACATCATCAAATGATTGATAGAGATTATCTAGCATCATGCATGTCAATTTACATAGCGTAGAATATTCTACAATATTCATAGCTCTTTGTTGGGCCTTTTTCATTATATTTATCATTTCCTCAAGAATGGGGAGAAGACCTACTAATGTTAAGAGTGTCTCTACATTACTTAACATTCATAGTAGCACAGTAAATTTTCGTAGCCCTTCTTCATCATGACTTGAGTTAATTAGACCAAGCAATGATTGATATTATGAAAAAACTTGATGTGTTGGTCCATCCAAAGAGATCCATCTGGTATCATTATCCTTAAGAAGCTTATTCCCATTGGTTAGTCCTTTGGAAAAGTGTTGAAATTCCCTCAATCATTTTGGACTTTGACAGAAGTATTGGTAGAGATCTTTCATTAAAAGTTCATTTTTTTGTACTAGAGCATGCTTGTTGATAACTCCAAAAGCTAGATTCATTCTGTAGGCCATGGAGTGAATGAGAGTAACGTAGGATGCACAAGAAGATTGTATCTTTGTGAAAAGACTACCCTTGTGGCCTTGCATTACTGAAGCTCCATCTGCTCCAACACACACCAAATTTTTGGCAATCGTCATGTCATTTATACCTCCATATTCAATTAGAGAACTCTTTACTAGTTCAAATAAATTTTCCGCTATTGCATTGTCCTTCATTTTAGCAACAGTTAGTAGATGAGGTTGGTGGATAAAATTGTGTATAGTATAAACATGCATGCATACCCAGGAAGTATTATCTACTATTGTAATATTGTCTAAAGATAATGAAATAAAACTTGACTCTTTAATTTTTTTCCTTTAGATCCTCTTTTTCAACCTCAACAAGACAACTTGCCTATTCCCATCCACTATTTACTGACCAGTGACTGCTAGGATAGTTATGACCTTTCAAAAAGTGTAATAAAGAACTCAATGATGGGTAGTCTATCATAGGAGGCCCTATGCTCAAAATATTAAAGACAACATTTAACTAAACAACTTTTCCCATTAGTTCTACTTCCAATGCTTTTCCAAAACAACTTCAATAGAGCCTTTAACTTCACTAGGCTTCATCTTTATATTCTGCTGAAATTCAAATAATTTTGCATTCTTAACATGTTGAGATTACTCCTTTGTTTTCCATCTTATCACTAATTTTTGAACTCCATCTATGGTTTTCTTTTGTAAACTTTACCCATATGCTTCTCTATGGTGTCAATTTTTAGCTGCAACCTCTTTTCCTTCTTATTTATCTTGGTGCAAATCTTACATCTTCATTCTACCAAAGGCTCAACTTTAATTGGATTGTCCACTGGTTAAATGAATGGATACTTTGACACCTATTATACTTGAAAATTCCTTGACAGATCCCACATCTAATCTTTTTTTGATTCTCTATCATTCTTTGAATTGTATTTTCTTTTCTTCTTCCCTACACCATCATCTTCAATGACATTCTCAGTCTCATCCAAGTTGATTATTTCATTATGGCTACTTTGGGTATTTAACTAAAAATATTCTTCAAGTTCATCGTAATCTAAGATATCAGGTTCGCTGACTTCTTCAATATGTTGTGTAGGTTCAGCTTGTGAATCTTGAAAATCTTCTTGTGATGAAGTAGCTTCCCGATCTTGGCTAAAAACATTTCCAACACCATGACCAAAGTACGATGATAAGGTTCCATATTTTACTGGCCTCTCTTGGATTTCCCCATATGTAGGAACCTTACCCTTATTCTTGTTTGACATCTCGATTATTCAATGTATCATTAAAGACAACTTTAGGCCATTTATCTCCTTCCATTTTTTCGATTATGTTTAGGTAGCTTATGAGGAAAACCATAGCAAGTGCCTCGATAGGGGCAGCCCCCATTTCACTTAGCATGATATCATATGGGATGGTGATTTTTAAATTTTCTTGTGATCAAACTCTTTTGGATTCCCTTTATTTGCTTCTATTGTGCTATTAAAGTGTTGTTGGCCCATAATTCACACCCATAAAGAACAATCGACAGCATAAGAAGACCAAACAAGGTTTGAATAGATTTCCAATCCTAAAGCTCTGCTTCACATCACCTATTTTGAAGAGCATAAAATGCCTTCCATCCACCTAATGTCCTTTTATTTCTGCAACTAGTCCAGCTTAGATTTCAACAGTATAAAAATTTCAATCACCTTGCACGACTATGGAACACTCTGCATCGTAGATATTGAAAGCTAAATTTTTTCTCAAAGAGAACACTTTTGGCGTAATTATGAGACCTTCCCCTGCTCAAATCAGATTAAAAATTTAGTGTATTTGTTAAAGTGTAATTTCTTGTTCTTGTTTTTAGAATGTTGTTGTTATTGTTGTTGTTGTCAGTGGTGGTGGTGGTTGTGGTGGCTATAATCAAAATAGACTTAGTTTATGAGAATTTAATTTTAAAATAATTTTTGAATGGTAACTCAAAATTGAGTGTTTCCTTTTTTAAAAGTTTATATTTTTTTAATTTTCCATCTATTGGGCCTATTTATATAATAACACATTAAATTTTAAAGTGCCAATTAATTTTGGAGATCACCTAAACTTGAGTCAAGGAGGTATTTTAAGGAACAATTCACATGCCTTGTTGTTTTTGCATTATGTATTTTAATATAGACTTATTAAATCCATATAACTATCAATCTTGGACACTAAAAGTTCAACAACTTCTTCAGTCTAAGTGATTATGGAAAATGGTAAATGGTCAACCAAAAAAGTTCACTATATATTTTGAACAATTTACTTATTAGAATTAGTTGTATGAAGCAATGAAAATAATAGGCCCTCTTATCTCTAAAAATTTACAATGATTATCATAGGTCCTTTCTTTCTATTGAGGCTTTCTTGCTTAAGCCTTTTATTTCTAGAGATTGTGGTAAAACAAAAATCGACAAGGAATGTGTCTTTTTAGTCATATCTAAGTTTAGAGGGCCTTATCAAATGTTTGATTCTTCTTTCTACCCTACTATGGATGCTCTTGGAGCAATGCATGTCATGCCTACTTTTGAATTTTTTTGTGATTGACTTACACATGAACAATCAAAATTAATTTATATAAATGCTATCATCTCTTCCAAAAATCAGTCAATTATTGTTCAATCATCTAAGAGTAAGGGAAATAAGTCTCCAAACAAACCTAAAGTAGAAGCAGTTTAAAAAAAAATGATCAAGCATCTTAGTAGAAGACTACATTTCATAATGCACTAGCCATAGCTTCTTCAAAATAAGAAAATAATACTTTCAAGTATAAAAAAAAAGGCAAGGTTCAATGCACTTATTGTGGATTATGAAATTGTGATGCTAGTGTTTATTTAAATAGGATTGTAGATATAGAAGAGACCATGAAGAAACACAACAATGATCTTCTCAAACCTTCTCAGGGACATGCCATTACAACTAAAGTTTTGGATTCATCCAAGGATGATTGGATAGTTGACTCAAGAGCCTTAAACCAAAAGTATTAGTCACATAATCTTCTTGAGCCTATTTAAAATAACACTACTCAAAATTTGGTGGGAAACTCATCATAGATTCCAATTTCGGGGATACGTATAGTACAATTGATAGAGGGTAGCATTAATGATGGTCTCTATGATCTTGAGCTCTCACCTAATCTTCTTTCAATTTACTAGATTTTTCATACTAGTCATAAGATAGTTCAATTTTTACCACATGATGTAATTATTAGAGAGCTCCATCATCTAGAGAGTATTGTTGCATTAGGTAGAGAAGATCATGGATCTAGATTATATCTATGTTCCATGATTTTGATTAATCTTGTAGAGCACCACTTATTGCACATCTTGACTCTTTGAATAGACCTCAACATGAGAGGTTTGGACACCTCAATTATAAGTAATTTTAATAGGTTAGTAATCATAATATGGTACTTGGACTCCCTAAGGTTTCATTCTCAAAGGGAATTTTTTAGAAAACATCATCAAGAACCCTTTCCAAAGGGTAAGGCCCATCGTGCTACTACCTTACTTGATTTGGTACATAGTGACCTCATGTGATTTCCAAGTCCTTCATATTCAAGAGCCAAGTATGTACTCACCATCATCAATGGTTTCTCTTTTTGCACGTGTATATACTTTAGTTAGTACAAAAGTGATGTCTTCAACACTTTCAAGTTCTTGAAGGTGTTTGTGGAGAAGTGGTCTAGTTCTATTCTACAAGTGTACACAGATATTTAGGGGAATATTGTTAGAAATATGTGTTGGTTTTGTGATTTATGTCAAACTGATGTGAGGATATTTTTGGCAATGTGTGTTCTCATGTTCCTATGTTCTCTAGTGTTTCTCCTAAGTGAGCATTTGATATTTTTGAAATACTATAGTGTTAAAAGATGTGATATGTAGGAAAGAGTATTTGATGTTTGTTTGTGAAAATTCTCCATATTCCTCCACATTTGGTGATGAGAACTTACAGTTCTAGATTTAATGTTTATGTTAGTGGATGTTGATATATTATGGTCTTTGGTCCTTAGCATCATAGATGATGTGGTAGGTAATTGAAGTTTTTTGACAATTTGGTAGTATATCAATATTGGTTTGGAGAATGTTCCACATTTATGTTTCTGGTATTGTGATTTGTAGGACATACTTGGATTTCTTGTGAAATGCCTCAGTTCAATTTTCAATCGGTGTTTTAGCCTACAACAATATTTATGATGTTCTATTTCTCAATCATGTGGATTATAGAATGCAATCATAGATGGTTTGGGAGATTTAGAACTCTTGAAGGTCATGCACTGCAAGTTTTCTAAGGATTTTAGGGAAAAGATTAGCAGTATCTATGAAGGATATGTGAAAATAAAGAAAGTCAAGATGTGAAACCTCAAGTAAAAATTCTAGAATCTAAAGCTTTCAGAAAAGGAAATCATTGATAGTTACCTATATCAAGTAATAGAAGTAGTAAATGGAATTAGAGGTATTGGTAGAACTATAGAGGAAATTTAAGTTGTGAGAAAAGTTCTTAGAACACTCCCTAGAACCTATAGACCTAAGTTATATGCCATTGAGGAGAGCCATAACATAGATATGTATACATTGAATCAACTCTATGGAGGGCCTCTTCTTTTGAGATGTGAAAATTTAAATTTGATAATGTTAAAAAGGAATCTGCAATCAAAGCTAGTGAGAAATTAGAAGATGAACCTAATACAAGAAATTATATTGATTATGGAGAAGAAAAAATTGTGAGAAGACTAAGGAAAGACACCAAAAAATACAAAGGTAACTGTGTAATTCCCCACCAAGGAACCCTTAAAACTAAGGGTAACACATATACAAAAATATATATTTTGAAATAATAACATAACACGTGCGTACCAGAAGGTTACATTGCAACCAACATAAGCATAAAATAATGCTTGTTATATGATCATACAAAAGAGATTGTCTTGAGACACTTCCAAGGGTTCCAAGGCACCCAACTATTCAACTAGGAATGGAATACCCGTGTTCCATGAATTTTCACACAAACTCAGACTAGGTCCAAGGAGCTTCCTACTAAAACAAGATGGTACAAGACACAACTACACATAGAGGAGACTAAATCAATCCTCTAAACCATCTATCCATGAGGTTTATTTTGAACACCAATTAAAATGTTCATAACATGATTATGCATAAAGTTCTTCAATACACTAACCATGGTACAAGAACAATAAGGAAACCATCATAAATGAAAGAAAAAAAACATTTTCAAAGGACAAAGAAAGAAGTAGACATCTACTGCAAGTCGGATGGAGAACCAAAATAAATCATAGGAACCGATCTACCCAAGAAGAATTCTTATTCTAGAGAGGAATATGTGCTACTCTGCAGGTGGAGACATTGAATAGCCTATGTGCTAGTCCAAAAAAAAAGCAGTTGGTCAATAGATAAATCATTTCTTGAGACAAAAATATCTTAGACCAGTGATGCAAATGTGCTACTCTATAGGAAGAGATCCTAATCAACATAGACATTGGAATGCAAGACCACATGTATGGATTTGGAAGATCCTCCAAACCACTTATAAAAAATTAAGCTAACAATTAAGTTAGGCCTATGCCAACTCTAATGTATGGATAAAATGCATCTATCACCACATTAGGGAGTAGTGAATATGCACTATCAAGGCCAATGAACACTTGATTGCATCATTATAAATTACATGGTCATAAAATACTTGAATGATACAAAGCACGAGTACAAGTATGAGACAAAGATAACAAGGATAAAGAAGTGTGAATACACATGCATTGAAGTCTTTCAATCCAATCCAACATCTATATGTCGGTACCCAAAAATGGTTGGTCAAGCCACCACACTATTTGGAATCCTTTGGTTCACCCCACCATGCTCGTAATGGTATTCACATGACCCAAAAAAGGAAGAAAGCATAGAAGGGAGCATAGGTATACGCTCACACCAATCAATGCATACACAATGTAGATAAATCAAGGATCACATAAGAAACTATAAAAAATACTCAACATGAAGATGCATGACTATAATGCAATATCAAAAAAGCACAACAACTATAACCCAAGGTGTTACTCAAATACTACTAGACCTAGGTGCTAGAGTACCAAGTATAGGGATGCATGTCACTTTTGACATCTAGGGGATTCAATAGTACAAGCTACCCACATGAGACATTCTTAGCATGCTCAGGGATCCTCTAGTACCACCTTCCCACATAGGTCACTCATGACATTTAGGGATTCAATGGTACCTAATACTCACATGGGTCACTCATGAAATCCATTGGTTCAATGGTACCTAGTGCCTGCACGGGTTTCTCATGACATCTAGGGATTCAATTATCTTGGTAATGTTCAAATCCATTATTTCATTATGTATTCACTTATTAAGAACTCCATGGATATGATTTTTGTGTACCACTTGTAACCCAATTACGTCTAAGGAGATACTCCCCATACCTACTCAAAACACCTAGTCCTAAGGCTCAACTTCACAATGGAGACAAGTGACATAAGGTTTATCTACTTCATCTTTGCCAAGGACATGGATACTGGAATAATCACAATTTAAAAACCTCATTTCCAAAATTTAAAACACATACAAGCCCAAATGAACATCAAATAAAATAAAATTAGTGGGTACTACAACTTATCATCAGATATCAGATTTACAAAAAACATTAAGTACTAAAATAGAAGATTAAGAAAGTTATGAGGACTCCCACCTCAAGTTGAAGAAAAACCCCAAATCACTATGGAAGCAGGTGAGATTTTTGGTAAACCGTAGCAATCCCATCATGATCCCAACAAATCAATACCCACAAAATATTGGTGACACAATTTCTCCCAACAAGCCAAAATCAATTTCAAATTTCCAAGTTCAAAAAGTGAGAATAAAAGACTCTCATTCCAAATATAAAGTCATTTTTCAAAAAGGTACAAAAGATGATTTTAAATCAAAATAAAATTAAATCAACTTAAAAGCTAAAAAACTCCCCCAAATCTCCCAAACATTAAAATATTAACTTCCAATTAAATATAATATATTTACGACATACTTGCCAACAATAATAAAATCAACATACAAATATTAAAATCAGCATTTAAATTATGATAACACAAGCACAATCAATTGTGGATAACTCACAATGTATAGACATTTACTGGTCTTCCATGTTGATGCAAATGAAACTCTGAATTTACCTACATGCTAACCAAAGGTATAATAATGCAATAAGATACATAGTTCCAACCTAGAATGATATTGGCTAAGTATAATGGGTGGCCAATGTGACTATCTCCTATAACCACTGTCAAGGATAAAGACACTTAGAATAGTAAAGCTAGGTGGATTTGATGTCTGGTACTTTCCATCAGTATAACATATGCACATCAAGTGTAGCTGCTCATGGATAAAGTAGTTGAAGCACATGTATAATAATCTAACTGAAACTAATGAAAGGACATTGTTAATGATGTAATCATCCTTATGTATTCAAATGTTACAAAACTAATCCTTTCATATTTAATCTTCATCTAAATATCATCATAATTTTATTTAATCTATGCATTTAGATAATATTTTACATCAATAAAAACATAAATAAAACTCCTGATCTAGGTAATAACAAAACATGGAAAACAACAATGTGCCAATAGCCATTAGCACATACATAAATGAAACAATCATCAAATTACATTAGGATCCATATAATGTGAAATATATCATATATCATATAAACAAGGATAATTTTAGTGGTGAATATTTTCCAATTGACGAATGTCTCAGGCCGGCAACCCAAGATTTGGTGAATATAATGTGTATATTGGGTTGGCCATGTCATCCGAACTTTATAAATATTGGGTGGAATACCTGGGCCCATCGCCCATCAATTTATGTAATTTCTCATTTTCTTTCACAATATCACCAATCGAATCTAATTTTTGGACACGGTAAATTGAAAATTTTTGCATATAATTTCCAAATCTTGTCTTAATCGACGACCTATATTCACCAATGGTGTTATAAAGATATATTTACAGGAGGCCCAAAATTTTCTTGGCATTTTGTGGATGTGTGTCTCAAACCAACACCATTTTCACCAAATCTATTAATCATACAAAATTATTGGACGACCTATAATCACCTCAGAAATCACATAAGATGTGTTATAATTACACGGGCTTCACCAAATATTTTTATACCATATAAGCTTACCGCCAAATTCACCAAAAAGGATTGGTATAAATACATTCATAGATCAATATTATTGTACACAATTTGGTTTGGTTGGTTCTGATATCTAAATTTTAATCGATAGAAAAGTTTTAGACTATTGAGTGCATTAACGACTGCAATTGAGGCAAAGGTAAGTGATTAATTTTTGAAGTGTACTTAATATAATATTATTCAGAATTCTTCTAAGGTTTCACCTCTATCTGTTTGCAACTCTGAAATTTTGAGTTCATTCTTATTTAGTGGGGACTAGTTAGTAGTCAGTGGTCACTCAGGAGATCCCAGATATGATGACATCTAGATTTTATATTGTAGACTATAGGGCCAATGAATCATGTTTATATATATTATAGTTTATTTTCACTTCTTCAACGAATTGATATTTTTTTGGGTAGACTTTATTTCATTGGAGATGTTGAACAAGAATAAGGGTAAGGCTCTTGCATGTGGATAAATCCAAGAGAGGCCAACAAAACTCATAACCTTATCATCGTACTTTGGTGGTGGAAAATGTTTTGGTCAAAATTATGAAGCTACTTCATCACAAGTGGATTTACAAGATTCACAACCTACGTGACATATTGAAGAAGATGATGGACTTGATATATCAGATCACAATGAACTTGAAGAAGATTTTTAGGTAAATACCCAGAGTATCCAGAATGATATAATTGAATTGGGTGAGGCTAATAATTCTAGAGATGATGATGGTGCATAGAAGAAGAAAAGAAAATATAATTCAAAAAAGGATAGAGAATCAAAAAAAGATTGGAAGTGGGATGTATTGAGGAATTTTCAAAAATAATGGGCATCAAAGTATCCATTCATTGAACCAGTGGACAATTCAATTGAAGGTGAGCCTCTAGTAGAATGTAGATGTAAGATTTTCACTAGGATAAATAATAAGGAAAAGAGGTTGCAGCTAAAAAATGACACCATAGAGAAGCATATGGGTAAAATTTACAAAAAGAAAACCATAGATATAATTGAAAAAATAGTGATGAGATGGAAAGCAAAGGAGGAATCTCAGCATATTAGGAATGTAGAATTATTTGAATTTTAGTAGAAAATACAAATGAAGCCTTTTGAAGTTAAAGGCTATATTGAAGTTTTTTTTGGAAAATCAATGGAGGTAGAACAAATGGGAAAAGTTGTTTTAGTTAAGTGTTGTCTTTTATTTTTTGAGCAGAGGGTGTGCTATGAAATACTACACATCATTAATTGTTTTATTACACTTTTTGAAAGTTTGTAACTATCCTAATAGTCACTGGTCAGTAAATAAGATATGGGAAAGGATAAATTGTCTTTTTGAGGTTGAAAAAGAAGATCTAAAGGAAAAAATTGAAGAGTCAAACTTTATTGCGTTGTCTTTAGACAAATTTATAGCAGTAGATAATACTTCTTGGGTATGCATGCATGTTTATACTATACACAATTTTTTCCTCCAACCTCATCTACTAATTATTTCTAAAATGAAGGATAATGCGACAATGAAAAATATATTTGAACTAGTAAAGAGTTCTCTAATTGAATATGGAGGTATAGATGAAATGATGATTACCAAAAAGTTGGTGTGTATTGGAGTAGATGGAGCTCCAGTAATGCAAGGCCATAAGAATGGTATTTTCACAAAGATAGAAATTTATTGTGCACCCTACATTACTAGCATTCACTGCATGGACCATAGAATAAATCTATCTTTTGGAGTTGTCAACAAGCATGCTCCAATACCAAAAAATGAATTTTTAATCAAAGAGATCTACCAACACTTCTGTCGAAGTCCAAAATGATTCAAGTAATTTCAACATTTTTTCAAAGGACTAAACGATGGGAAACAAGCTTCTTAAGGATAATGATACTAGATGGATCTCTTTGGATAAACCAACGCATCAAGTCTTTTTAGAATATACATCATTGCTTAGTCTAATGAACTCAAGTCATGACAAAGTAGAGAAGTTGAAATTTCTTGAGCTGCTTTGAAGGTTAAGTAATGTAGAGACATTGTTAACATTAGCAAGTCTTCTCCCCATGCTAGAGGAAGTGAGGAATACAATGAAAAAGGCCTAGAAAAGAGCTATGTATATTACAAAATATGTTGCTCTATGTAAATTGACATGTGTGATGCTTGATAATCTCTATCGATTATGTGATGATGTAAAATTTGTGAACTGGTTGAGAATCAAATATTTGGAAAATATTGATAAATTTTTAAAGATCAGTGCAAACGATGAGTTATATGTAGAAGTATGCAGAGTTGAGATACCAATGCACTACTTTACTAGGGTCGAGTCTGAGGAACCAAGAAAGAACCCCAAGAAGTGACTATCAAGTGTTACAAGGGAAGACTTTACCAAGATAGTTGAGTTTGTAACTAATTCTATGAAGTACATTGCCTATGATCTTTCCTCACATATTATAAAAATATTCTCTCCAATCAGACTAATTGAATCCATGGCTATTGTGTTTCCTCAATATTGGAGTCTCAACGATTCGAAAGATTTTAGAACTAAGATACTGACTTTGATAGATCATTTTTGCAAAATCAAAGAATTCAATGGAGCAACTGTAAATTAAATTTTAGATGAATCTCATTTGAGAGAGAAATCAAGCCATTTTTCACAGACAATGGGGGAACAATATAAAATTATGCAGAACCCCCACAAAGATGGATTGGTAACAAGGGTTTGGAAAAATCTAGGTCAAAGTAAAATTTTGATTGATTCAATGTCAGAAATTTTTAATCTTTTTGATTTATGTCTGACCATGATATTGGGGTCAATGGAGGATGAGAGATTTTTCAATGCTTTGGGGTTCCTAAAGTCAAAGCTAAGAAATAAACTAGACAAGAATTTGGAAATTTTCTTGAGCCTCTAGACATCCAAGTATGATGTCCATACTTTCCTTATGATAGGACACTGAGAGTGTGGAGGAAGAAATGTAAAAGAAGAGGGTGCAATATTTCAAACCAAAGTGGGAGTGCCAGAAATAATGATGTTAGTGACTCATGTACTGGTACTGGTAGCATTGAACTTGAGATGTAGTTAAGCAGAGGCATGTAGAGTGAAGAAAACATAGAGAAGAATAAAGGAAGCTATGAAGTTGACGGTGAGGAATCTGAGGATCTCGATAATGAGATGATGTGGCAACTTGAATCATAGTCTACTGTAGGTATTTATTAAACTTATTACTATAGTCTAATGTTTGTATCTCATCATCAATCAAGAATAATAATATATTCCAATGTCAAAAAAATGAATGTGGTTGATAATGTCATTAATCCTACAATTAGTATTGATTAATTTTCATTTGCATTTTTCAACTCATATAGTACAATCCTTGAAGATTTCAATTTTAAAAAAAAAATATAGCAACTCATATGATACAATTCATAGAGATTCTCATTAATTTATTTACAAATATGATACAATTCATTGATTAATAGTAGTAAGTAAACAAATATGTGTGGTTTTATTTGCAAAATTCAATACCCAATTTCAATTTCATTACCCTTAGAAAATGACCCTGAATTCCCTTTTATAGAAACAAGGTAACAACAACTTCATGTCAATTTTCCTCATGTGAAGAATCAACATCAAAATCAGTATCACAACCTCTCTACAACTATACATTTCTACATTTGATAGGCTGATTTAGTAAATTAGCATCTGCTACAAAAAAAATAAAATTCAAACTTTAAACTCAATTTAAGCCATTAGAAATAAAATATATAGATGACTGAAAATGCTTTCACATACTATGATTGATGAGATGATTCTGCTAGTTTTTTTAGGATGCTCCATTCCGCATTGTTTGGAACATCAATATTCATCATGCCATAGTAAATGACCTACAACCTCATCACCCATCCATAGTTGGAAGAGTAACTTGAAAGAAATTCTCCATCCAATACTGCATTCAAAATTTTTAATGGTTAGATGCAATATGCAATTCTTTCATGAGTTATGTCCTGAGGAAGCTTTCCTAAATCAGACATCATTGTGTCCTCTAGCTTTTTTTTGTAAGCTTCTCTTCCATTGAATTTCATTGATAAGTTAGTAGGACTAGGTTAAGGATTCGACAAACCAAGACTTATCATTTTGGTTGTTTTTTTATTCATCTTGGTGATATTTCTCCCATGTAAGGCCACAATTTCCTCTCCTTCCCTTAGTTTCTGACATTTTTGATAGATAGATGTTGCCTTTATTGTTGCATGAATGTGGTCATGAATTCCCTTTCTTTCCAAATGTCTGTCACTGGTTCTGTTGATTTGTTGCAAATTTATTTTTACAATATTATCTCTTTGATAAAGATTTTTGTTCTTCTCAATGTTCTCTTTGAGCTTCCCAAAAACATCTCTAATAATTTCATTCAATTCAAACCAATCACACAACATATCAATCCTCACCTTTATTTTCCCCCAAATGTCTTATTTAATTTTCTTGACTATATTTTTCACGTTTTCATTCAAGCTATTTTCATAAATTTTAATTGTATTATTTGTCTTTTATAGATGATCTCTCAATTGTGACTATTGGTGTTGACTATGATTTCCCACTATTTTTCTTTTACCCTCTCATTCTCCAATTCCTTATTTAAATTAATATATTTCTATGTCATAGTCTCCATGCTTTTGTATAAACGTAGTGAAGAGGCTTTTTCATCCTCAAGTTTTTTATTGCTCTCTTCCAATTTTTCCCTTAGAATTTCCAGTTCAGCTTCCATATGTTCTTGTTGTGCAATTGATTATTTAGAGGAAGAATTTTTTATCCTTTTCTCTAATTCTTTGCACCTTTTATCTGCTTCTTTCTCCTTTTCCTTTTCATTTTCTAGGTCTTACTCTAACTTTTCTATTTTGTCCACAAGTTTTCCTTTCTCTCTCTCCAACTTCATCACTAAATTGTAGACCACTTGGTTGGTCATTTTTGACACATTTATCTTGTCCACATTTTTAATTTTGGATAAATCCATTTGGAGGGTGCTAACATGAAATTCAGATGGATCTAACTGACTCTCTGGTGGATTATTATCTCTAGCTAGGGGCATAACAAACATGAACTCCATCATTTCTTTTTTTGATTCATATGTGGGAAATATCCTATGCGATGCAGGTTCTACATCAAGAGCTGCAAAAAAATGCATCCCTCTTCATTGCCTTAGTATTTTGTCTATTCTTATTTTTTGTTTTTTCAAAGTTAGTTACAAAATTATTATAATGAAAATCTGAGTTTGCTGACACAATTGAATGTTTAAAAGGTGAAATAGTACTTGTAGTGATGTATGCATGTCCACCTATGCCTAACCCATTCCTAATCCTATCCCACTATCACTAGCAAGTGGAGTTTTTGGCTTCATCTGAGGGTTTTTTTATGAAGGTGTGGAAATTATTGTACTCACCATTGGTATTATTTCATAACCTTTTTCTTCTTTACACTGCCTTGATCTCTGGGATCCATTGTTTTCATGTCTATTCATTTTTTAGACTACTAGTACTAGCCATACCATCCCCACCAGTGGTAGTGGAACTTGATTACTATTGAAACTGTTTCCTTGGAAAAGGTGGAACTGGATTTGAAGATGGACCAAATGAAGGTGCAAGGGTATGAGACTGAGTACTACCTTTTTGTGATGAACCCAATGATTCAACTCCAAGGGTGGATTTCTCACCATGTTTTGGTGGAACTGGTGTGTAAATTGGAAACTAAGGCCCTTGTCTTGTGTGACCAAGACCACCAAAACCTAGAAAACCCATTTTTTCTATAATCTCTGCCCCTTTGTATATTTTTCTTTTGTGGACACACCAACTCCACTAAAATTTAAATAGACTATAGTAGTTTTGGGAGTGGAATCAGTGGATGTGGGATCCATAGAAGCCCGCTCGTACTCATTATCTTCCAGATCATCATTGTTGTGATATGCTTTAGCTGTATGCACCTTATTCCATAAATCACTAAATATTTGATTCTCTTCCACTTCATAAATATCTACAAAGGTCTTTGGCTTGCTGAGATTCTTCCTCATTTCTCAAGAATTAGAAATTTTGGTTTGGGTCTAATTACCATATTTACATTCATCTACTAGGTTTGTTGTAATAGATTTTCTAGATGGTTTAGTAGCTTTCTGGTAGAAATTGTAGGATTTCCTAGGATGCACTTTTCCTTTCTGTTTGTGCAATGCCATAATTTGTGATGATAATTCTTGCATTGAAATATTATTTTCAACAAAAAATTTATCCATCTCTTTTTTGACCTCATCCCAAGAGTCCATGCTTTTAAATTTCTCTATCAATGGCATACTCTCATGCTGAAATATACTTGTGGAGTTTCCATTCTCTCTAAGATTTTTTCCAATTATGTTGAGTGGATCATACTGCTAGTGATTGTAAAAAAAAATCCATGCCACATGAGAAAGGCAAGGAAGGAAATATCATTTTCTTTTACTAACCATTAAAGAGTGAATCTGTGCTCTTCATCTACCATACATATTCCAATGCAAATACCCTCTTTGTCACACATATTGGAAGTTTGTAGGGTTCTACCACTGAATCATAAAAATTTAACACAATGCAGTCTTCCATGAAGTACCATTCAGCCAATTGTATTTGACTTCTAAGTTGAAGAAATCTCTACAAGACATAGGAAATCTAGGCATTGGAGTGCATGTAATTTTATGATACATTGGTGAAAAAAAGGAGTCTACAAAATGATTGTAGTTACTTCTATTATCACTCATCCTTATCTCATGTGTCCATTCATATATTAGATCATGGACCTGACTTTGAAGCTTGTTTATTTGAAATATTGCATAATGATTTTCTAAAATAAAACAACACAAGTAGGTTGTGAATCTAAATGTCTTTTGTGAACCTCTTTTAATCATTAGTAATTGTTCTTGCATGAAATGAATAATGTGTTCAATAAATTTATATCTTATTGGGTCTCATTCAGAATGAATATGATAAATAATTTCAAGAATGTTGGTACCCACTTCTTTGTTACTTTCCAATCCCCCAAAAAATGCTAGCAAGGAAATACTATCCTAAACCTATTGCACAAAAATATCATAATCATAAGGAGGCTTATGTGATCTAGAGTAGAACTTCCTATTATTCCTTTGATATATGAATCTTTCAGTCTTGCATCTAATTTCATAATTCTTTGCCAGCTTTCCCAGGTCAATGTGCACATTTGAGTTTTGTGCTTCAAATCCTAGGTCCAATAGACTAGAAAATTCACTCTCGGTTATCGACAAAATTTCCTCCTGAGTATTTTAATTGACAATTTCTTGTCTATTTTCATTATAATTTTTGGCGAGACCATGATAATTTGTGGACAAGGGAATACTTGAGGTAACGCTATGCGTGCTGACCCAATAACCCACGGTGCAATTTTATTTGTGTTTTCCTTTATCATGTTGTTAAATGGATAATATTTTGTCTCATTCATTGGATCTTTCCACTTATTTTCAAGTGCAAATATAATTTCCATGATTCCCTTATTTCCATGGATAATAGAATCATAAATATCATGGAATTGACCAGTGAAACCTAGTGTTTTAACCAGTTTATGGAAGTTTATTATCTATGTCTCTGATCTTTTCCTTTTACTTGTAATCATGGTGTTTGTTTTGACCATCATGGTATTTAATTGTAGGAAAATTCAAATAATTCTACACAACTACAATTTATAGGCATGATTCAAAATTAAACCCTAATTCTAGTTCTACAATCTAAATAGTGAACCATGAGATTTGAAAAATAAAAAAGGCAGGACGTAAGTGTTCAACTTAGATAACTTTAAGAAACCCCCTCCTAGGAAAAAGTGTAAAATCCTGGTGAATCCTACATTATTTTAGGGGGAAATTTTTCTTAATGAAGGTGAATTTTTTTTTCAAATTCATGAATTTTCATAGTTTGTATTGGCGATGTTTTCCCTATTGAATGAAATTTCCATAAATTCCTAACGAATTATACAGTCATGTGGGGTAAATATATATATTGAATGAGGCAAATTTTTTTCTTTTGAAGTAAAAAAATTATAATATATGAGGCAAATGATTTTCTTTTGAAGGGAAAAAAATAATTGTATTGGCCAATTTTATGTATCATTTGAAAATTTATTTATTTTATTGGCTAATCATTCGTTAATTATGGGAAAAAATATTTTATTGGAGATTTTCAAAAGATGGGACATAACATGGATAGTCACATTGACACATAACCTAACAGTAACATCCATTATTTTATAATGTTAAATCTATAATTTGAGACCATCTGATGATCCAAGATCAATCGCTGAAGTTTAATTTCGGGCCTAATTTCTTGAAGGAAACAGAGTTCTCCAGGAAGTCACTGGAATGTTGACATGTATCAAATTAGGGTTTTCAACTTGTCTATAGACTCAACATGTTGGTATCGATAAGCATGACCAGTCACATTGACATGTAACCTAACATCCTTTATTTTATAATGTTAAATCTATAATTTGAGACCGTCTAATGATCCAAGATCAATGGCTGAAGTTTGATTTTGGGCCCACTTTCTTGAAGGAAACAGAGTTCTCTAGGAAGTCACCAGAATGTTGACACGTATCAAATTAGTTTGCACTATAACCACAATATAATTAATGCAACATCATATCGAGAAAATAATGCCTTAATTAGTTACCAACTTCTATGTATGACTCTGCACATCTTAGAGAATAAATCCTTAATTAGTTACCGCTATAACCATGATCTAATTAATGCATGTATCAAGTCTTACAACTGGTTAGTACTAGTAGGTTGTGTGGATGGTTGATAATGTATCACTATTGCAGTTAATAAAAGAAATGTCTTATCACTGACATTAAATTGGGTAATGTTACCTGTCATGACACTTTTTCCAATTTCACACACTCATGAATTTAATATGAAAGATTTACATAATTTTGAAGGAAAAATGAATTAATAAGGTTAGCAAAAGAATTGAGGGCTATTTAGAATCCACACATACCTAATATTGATCATTCCACCATTTTAAATGTATTACATGTATCAAGTCTTACAACTAGATAGTTGATAATGTACCAAATGTTGTAGTTAATAAAAGAAATGTCTTATCACTGACATTAAGTTTGGTAATGTTACCTGTCATGAAATTTTTTCCAATTTCACACACTCATGCATTTAATATGAAATATTTAAAGAATTTTGAAGGAAAAATGAATTAATAAGGTTAGAGAAATAATTGAGGGATATTTATAGATGATCTATGCTTTCTTCTTCAATTCTTCCTCTGCTAAGTGCTTGAAAGTCTGCCTCTAGTTTAGGTCTTTAGGCTATATAATTTTATCACATTCTAATTTCTGATATTCTGGTCATGGTTTTCTGAAGATGGACACTCCTATCCATTTGATAAGCACATCTGAGGAGGATCAGAAGGTCTTTTTGGGCTTGGTCTCATACCAAACATTTCAATCAATTTGCAATGAGAATGGTTCCTTTACAAATGAGGCTGTGAGGATGGTGTTGGGTCATGAATTTCTTGATAATATTGATAGATAATGAGTTAACACAGACATTACGTCTCAGTTTTTGGCATCTCTTCTGGACCTAGAATGAGACAAGGTGGATGTGCTCCTTTTGTTAAGGAGGGTATTCAAACAAGAATTCCTGGGTGATGATGTTCAGGTTGTCATTTTTGTAAAAATAGGGGTTGGGATCCCTTGGGCAAGTGATTTACCCAAGCTTCTCTAGCCATACCAAAATGTGGTTAGACAACCTTTTCTTTTGAACCTGAATGTTGAGCAGTTGACGCGCCATAGGAAATGGGCACATATTGGTAGGGATTTTCTTTGAAAGTGGTTTCTCTTGGATGAATTCATGGACTACGGATGGTTGCATGAATTCTCAGAGCTTATCATCTCCAAAGAGTTCTACTTAGATGGAGGGGAAAATCCTTAGTTTTTTGTTACCCAGGACCCTATGGCCTGGAATTTTGAAATCAAAGGGTTTCTTTGTTTTGGTTTTTTGGACTATAGATTATAGTAGGTGTTGTTTTTGCCACTACCTCACAACCTCCCTCATTTTGACTTTAAAGTTTTGGAGGGACTCCAAGTCCGAATATTGTAAGTTTGTACAAAATATTAATGAGAAATTTGCAACTTCATTTCAATTTTTTTTTATGCATTGGATACCCTATAACAGTAGTAGTTTAGTTGTTTTGGTAAATTTTAGAGGAAATACAACAGTTGTAAATTTTTAGAACATATTATTGGAAATTTTGCAAGTTTGCTAAATTTTTCAAGTTTCTATTTTAATAGTCCAGACTCCAGAGACAAAGCAAGATTTTTATTATTTTTTACTAATTAATTCAGATTAATTATATTCCAATTGCCAAATTTCCCAATGTGCCACTGCAATCTTCCATATCGATGTGTAATAATGTAATTTCTATTATAATACAAATAGAAATAATTCAATTCAATTCAATGTTAAAGTATGAGTTAAAAATTACTTAATATATAACTAGCCTCAGGATTCAATGACTATGATTAATGGAAGGACCAAAAAATCCCTTTGGTAAAGTCTATCTTTGTAAAGCTCAGATAGTTCCTTGGATAATCTTATTGGATACCGTCAAAAAAATAAATATATTATTGATTATTTAGCAACTTTGTTCAATATTGACAATGAAGATTATTTCGGGTCTCAATTGACATTAGCCATGTTGCTCGCTGACTCAGTTGTAATTTAGTCTATGACCTCAACCGAACTGATAAGAACATGTTCTCTATTCCACTAAAGGGAATTCATAAATTATTTAAAAACTCATTTTATTTTAGAATATTAACAATCTTCTTATTTAAGTATGTTATATTCCTATTTGTGAAACACTTTAAATTTATATATTTAGGGTTTTCCAATTATAAGGTATGAGAATTATATGTGATTATAATTATCTTTATCCATCTTCTAAAAAAATACTTACACTTAGATGTTCTTTTTTAAATGTAAAAGTTATAATCAATAAAAATTATCATTTTAACTATACTATATACATCTTCAATAATATTACTATTCAATTAATTAACTTTAACTTTTATTATCCATTAATATATAAAAAGGAAAGAATAACAATGTCCGTTGCAAATAACTATGGCATACCCATTGCACACTAAGGGGTGATTGTTAGTATTTAAATTTCATGACAGTGAATGCAAACTATCATTGGATGAGCACAAATCGATGATGTACAGTGGATTTCAACATGAAAGGGAAAAGCAAACCCATTTTTTCAAAACCTTTTCAGAATCATGACACATGTCCACTTGCATGGTCAATGGATAATGTCATTCAATGATGATGTGTGACTTGTGAGGTGACTAGGTGACTACTAGTACTAACAAGGCAAAAGTTAATTGGACCCACGGGGCCACGAGACTAGATAGTGACTAAAATTGACCGTTGGATGATTATAGATCAATGACCAAAGTTGTATTTCACGCCAAAAGGGAAAAGAAAACACAATTTTGCAAATCCATTTTGGAATCATGACGTGTGTCCACTCACATGGTTAGTGATAAGTGTCATTTGATGATGATGTGTGACTCATGAGGTGACTAGGTGACTACTAGTACTAACAAGGGAAAAATTTAATGGGACCCACGGGGCCATGACACCAGATAGTGATTAACAATGACCATTGGATGATTATAGATCAACAATCGAAGTTGTATTTCAGGCCAAAAGGGAAAAGAAAACCCATTTTTGTGAACCCATTCCAGAATCATGACGCGTGTACTCGAATCACATGGTCAGTGACAAGTGTCATTCAATGATGATGTGTGACTCATGAGGTGACTAGGTGAGTACTACTACCAAGTAGCAACAAGGAAAAAGTTAATGGGACCTACGACACCTGATAGAGACTAATAATGATTGTTGAATGAGCATAGATCAATGACCGAAGGTGTATTTCAGGGAGATTTGGGGAATGATCACCTCTATTTGAAAATGTCCCAGGGAAACAAGGCACATGTCATGAATTAACCCTCAACTGAGTAAAATTAAAATCTAAATTGGAGTAAACTGCATAACGGATTATTTTAAAAATTTTGTAATTTCGGGTGTTTGACTAAAGTTGTAGTTTCAAATGATTACGTGACACGTGCCCTTTAGGTTGTCAATCTAATTTTTTCAGTTCTAACTAGTATTAGATATTTAGAATGGGGTTACGGGTTCTAAGTTGATGATTGAGGTTTGAGGAATGCAATAGTCACTCAACTCTCTTCCCACTCATATTCTGCACAAATTGAAATTATGGGTAACTACTAAAATCCTGAACACCTACATCCCGCATTTTAAATTTTTCAAATCTCACGGTTTACAACTTTACTATTTATATTGTAGAAAAAGAATTACCCTATTAGGGTTTAATTTTGAATCACCTCTGTAAATTATAGCTATGTATAAGTGTTTGAATTTTCCTATGAGTAAATAGTGATACCAGTTACCAACTTACCATGATGGGCAAAACAAATAACAAGATTATGAGTAAAAGGCCAAGTCAGATAATAGACTTCCATAATCTTCTTAAAACACTAGGTTTCACTGATGAATTCCATGTTATTTATGATCCTTTTATCCATGGAAATAAGGGAATAATGGAAATTAGATTTGCACTTGTATTCCCTTTCCCATAAATTGTCATGGTCTGCTCCAAAAATTATGATGAAAATAGAAAACCAATTGTGAATAAAAATAATCAGGAGGAATTTTTTCCATAATCGACAGTGAATTTGCTAGTCTTTTGAGCCTAGGGTTTGAACAACAAAACTCAAACATGCACATTGCCCTGGGAAAGCTGGTAGAGGATAATGAAGAAATAGATGCAACACAGAGATATATGTATATCAGAGGAATAACAAGTGGTTCTAGTCTAAATCCATATCATAAGTCTCCTTATCATTATGATATTTTTGTGCAATGGGTTCAGGATAGTATTTCCTTGCTAGCATTTTTTTGGGGATTGGATAGTAACAAAGAAGTGGGTGCCAAAATTCTTGAAATGCTTTTTCATATTTATTTTGAAAATGAACTTGTAAAATATTATTTTATTGAGCACAATATTCGTTGCATGCAAGAACAATTACTAATGATTAAAAGAGGTTCATAGAAGAAATTTAGATTCACAACCTACTTCTGCTATCTTCTCTTAGCAAAGCATCGTGCAATATTTCAAATAAACAAGCTTTGCAGTTAGGGCCAAAATCCAATATATGAATGGACATCTCAGATAAGGATGATTGATAACATAAGGAACTACAACAATTTTGTAGACTTATTTTTGACACCAATGTACCATAAAATTATAGGCACTCCAATGCCTAGATTTCTTATTTCTTGTAGAGATTGCATTCAACTTGGAAGTCAAATACAATTGGCTAACTGGTACTTCATGGAAGAGTACTATGTTAAGGTTTTACAGTTTAGTGGTAGAACCCTATAAAGGACAAAATAGTTTGTGTGCCAAAATGAATAGTGTGATATGAAAAGGGGGAATATGAGATCTACTTCTAAATCCAAATTCCCAAAGGAGAGATCCAAATTGATCAACCAAAAGGTCAATACATAAAAGAATCAATTTATGGAGAATATGAATGAAGAAGTGATGAAGGGTTCTCCCCTTAATACCACAAACACATAATAGAAATAGAGAACAAACAACAACAATTTGCAAGAACAAAAAATGGGCTTCTTATTATCTCCACAAATGTGGAATTACAAATTTCAGAATTACAATATGCAAAACCACATGGGCATTTTCCCTTACAATATTATGTAGGACAAAGCCTCGAATTATTACCCAGATCTACCCAGAACTACTTCAAACTACCTAAGACAACACTACAACCTTCCTTATATAGGCAATTTTCCACTGCCTGCGAAGGTTCCATAATTTTAGCCAATGAGGCCGACCAAACTTAGAATTATTTTATTTTACAATTTAGTACATTCGAGTTGGCTCAAAACAATTTTTGAAACCCAAACAAAAATTTTGAAGGAAAATCAGTTTCCGCCATTTCAGGTGACCCAACTTCTGAAGACCATAAGTCATCACTCGTTGACCCAAATGACTATTATAACCCCATTTTGAAAAGGGCACGAAGTGCTCTACAACACCTAAATTAGTAAGCTTCATTTAGATGAAGTTTTGACCTCATCCAAGGCCTCTAAAGCCTTCAAAACTGAGTTCAAAGTTTTTGTACCCTGCTGCCAATACCGAAAATCTTCAATATCTACAAAGCTAGACTTGATCTATCAATGAAACTTTACTGGTAGGCTGATATGACAAAAATGAACCTCCAGAGAAGAAAATAGACCATTCTGAGCCTAAACAAAAAACTTACTAAAAATAGTAACTTTCCAAAAATAGCAGCTTTGCATAAGATAGCCCTTATTGAAAAGAAACCATAAATATTTTAGGGTGATTCAAGATTGCTCTTACACCCAGGATGCTCCTGCATCAAGAAGAAAACCTTATATTCTACTATGAAAAGTATATGCTTGAAATCTAAAATAAATGAAAGGCAAATACTAACCTCAAAATAGGGTAGATCTGGAAAATACTGATTTCTGATGTCTATGTGCAATTTTGGGCAATTCTGCAACCTGTTCTGGACTGGAAATGTCGAGACAGAGAAAACCCAGAAAAATTTTATCTTTCTGGAAGCAAGTAGTCTTTGACCTAGATAAAAGGTCAAGGACTACCTCAGAATTTTGAAGGTCATCTTTGACTTTGTTTGTGGATCTTAGAAGTTCTCCGAAAAGGGTATCCAAATCCAAGCTTCGATTCACAGTCCTGTACTTGCACTTGCGAGAAAAATGGTTTTTGTTGTTTGGATGGGGGGTTTTCCTTGGTCAAACCTTGGTTTGGAATCAACCTTAATAATGAAATTGAAATAGAGAATTCTAGCAAGTAGTAGAAGTATATCTAACAACGAAGCTATGATATTCAATAGATATGCAAATTGTCTTTGAAATGTAATCAAATATATTGATATGAAAGCTTGAACATAACATTAAAAAATGTAAATCAAAACCTCCATGATTGTATGCTTGGAATCCACCTTGAAGGAAGAATGAATGGATCTTGAAGATGAACAAAGGATCTTGAAGGAAGATCACACCACCATGATGACTAGATCTAGAGTTTTGAATGATGAATCTTGAATGTTTGAACCAAATCCCTTCAATGGCTTGAATGCTTGAAGAGGAATTGAATGGGTGATTGCTTGAATGGATGTTTTCTTGATCTTGCTTTGAGAAAACCTTGAGCACTTGATTTCAAAACTTGATGCCTTGATCATGAAATTGCAAAACTTGATCTCAAAACTTGATGGAGAAAATGAGAGAGGAAGGCTTCCTTTTATAGTGATCCAGGGAACAATCCTCTAGAGGGGTCACCTTGGGGAATTAAATTCCAATTAGGCCTCAAACCTTTAGGAATGGACCTAAATTAAATATAATTTAAGAGTTTACCATTTTGGAGACCAAAACAGCCGACCCAGAAGTGGGAAAACAATTCTTTTCAAAACCCAACATCTAGGAATCATGGGACCTTGAAATTTGGACCCAGGGTCAAGGATGAGGTCAAACCTGACCTAGATCAAGGATGAGGTCATCCTTGACTCTCAAGGTCATCCTTGACCTTGAGGTCATAGATCTCAAGGTCTCAGTCTAGAGTGCTAGGAAAATGAAGAAAGAAAGTGGAAAAGGGGGCAGAACCAGGGGAAAATGCTAGATCAAAGCCAAGGACCCATTCAAGGTGCTTGACATGATCCCAAATCACTTACTCAGAGGGCTAAAAATTCTTAACATGGAAGTGCTTCCATTTTAAGATGATACATTAAGCACCCACTTTAGCAAGAGTATGGACTTGATGCAAACTCTTGGTAAAGGAGAAGAAAGAAGAGATCCAAGTGGATTCACAACGAGATGAAATAACACTTAGCTAAGGACACAAGCCCCCAAGCTAAGGATTCTAACTCAACATACATGCACAAGGGTGAGAAAAGAGAAAACCAAAAGAACAGGGGTTAGTACTAAAACAAACCCAAATCAACTAGTAGAGGAAACCTTGCTAAGAAATATTTCCTATACTAATATCACATTTGGAAAGTTATCATAAAAGCATAAATGATTACATAAGAAAGATAAAAGAAACACTATAAATAACATAGCTTCATGATCCAGTCCTACTAGCATGAAAGTGAAAAGAGAGAAGGGAGAAAGTGATTACCTTGCCCAATAAGATGCCCATCTTACCATGAATCACCCTGGAGGGAGAGCCCAATAGGTAGCAAGACCCGTTAGTTCACCCAAAAATTGTTCTTTGTAATTGTAATGCATCTTCTGATGGCTTCTGGAATACCCTTAGATCCACCTTCTTGTATCACTATGAATATGGAATACGTGGCTCCTTAGGATTTAGCAACTTATGTGTGTTACCTTCAGAGGATTTAGCATATTGGAAATGCGTGTCTCTTCAAGATTTAGCAACTTATGTGCATTACCTTTTTAGATTTAGCATGCTGCAAAATAAAAGGTTAGAAAAAAAATACATAATATAGAACAAGGGAGGCCGTATATATGCCCCCCTCCTTAAGATGGCAAAAATATACTATTTTGACATGTTAAGGAAAGAAAAGAACAAGGATAGAGCCTTCTTCAACATCAAGACAATATCCACAGACAACACCCATTTCAAGCCAAGAATGTCATAGCTCCTATGAGGCCATGGAAGGGATGAATGCAAAGAGATATCATGAAAGAAGTCAAAAAGTAACCCTTGTGAGGGATAGCACACTATTCAGCTTCCAAGGTGAGAGATTTATCAACCATGGAAATCCAATGTCAAATAATAAAATAGGTTATGATCAAGGACAAAGATCCTCAATTCAAACCAAAATTTTCATGTATGATTGGATATCAGATAATAGATAGATACTACTTAACCAAGGAAAGAGGTGAATCCTGGAAAGATAGAAAATAAAGTGATGGCATCCTTGCCCCCTAAGCATAGGAACGAGGATGGAAGGGGACCTATTATATCACTCATAACACTATACAATAAAACGAGCCCCCAAGGATTAGGCTAACATTGTTTACATAATGTGGAGCTCTATAATAGGAACATAAATATTATTTAGAGAAAATGGGATTGAAATACAACTCATTGGCACATGATATATAAATAACATTACCATCAATGAGCTGCCTAATATTATAATGTAAAGCTTGAAATTTATTAGTAGAGTAATCATGAAATCTATGATACAAATAAAAAGGAAGAGTCTTCATGTGTGGACTATGTTTCTTTTTGTGTTTAGGTCTAGTAATCATCTTAGCATGAAAAAGTTTATGCAAAAGATCTTCTTGGTCAAATTCCTTCATAGACTCATCATGTTTTGAAGTATTATTCAAGATGTTGTTAACATTGATTTTTTATTGAGGATTAAATCCCAAGCCATAAGAATACTCATGCCCCCCTAGTATGTAAGGGCATTTGAATTCCATTTTTATGCTTGCCACATCCTTGACCATTAAATCCTTGTTTAACTAGGAAATGATAACCAAGACCATAACACGAGGACATATCAGAAGGAGTCAATGGAACTTCAGTAGTCACTATATCATCATTAGTAGGTTTAACATATTCATTGTGGGTAGAAGCAATGAAAAATTTATTATGAAGGGCGTTAGAAGTAGAAGTAAAAACTTGTTGTTCAAACTCACTTTGTTGCTTCATAAAATCAAGATCATTAATCTTATATTATCTAATAAAGGTAGGAGTAAAATCAAAGGTTCCCCATTCATCATCAGGAAGAGCATTAGATGAAGAAGGATTACTATTAGGAGTAGGAGTAGTGTGATTTTGAATATTCAAACAATGATTAGGTGCATCATCCACATGAAGTGTATACATCCCATTGTTATATATAAACTTGACTTTACGATGAAGGGTGGAAGGAACAACATGCATCTCATGCAACCAAAGTCTACCCAAAAGAAGGTTATAATTGAGAGGTCTAGGCATAACATGAATAGGTGTATTCAGGATGACTAGACCTACATTGATAGGTAAGGTAATGATTCCTAAAGTGTTCTTAGCAATGTTATCAAAGCCACGTATAGGAACATTGTCAGTTGAATTTTTGAAAGATCAGCGTTAATTTCCTTGAGCATGTCCATGCTACAAACATTAAGCCCAGACCCATTATCAATCAAGGTCCTACAAATGATACTTTTATTGATACTAATAGCAACCATAAGAGCATCATATTGATTCTAAACTTCTTTAGAAGGTAAATAGTTTTGAGTAAATATAATGTCAGGAGGACTCGAGGTAGCATGCATGCATTGTAAGAAGTTATTGATGTTCTCTTGATTAGGAGGTGGAGTGGGAAGAGTTGGTAGAGATTTTTGCAAGGCTTTATAGTAGATCGGTGAAGTTTGAAGAAGCTCCCATAAAGAAATCTTGGTAGGAGTATTTTGCAATTGGTTTATTGAATCATACTCCTTGCTAGGGAGACGGGGTGGAGGAGGAAGAATAGGTTGAGAAGGTGGCAAAGAAGTAGAAACCACTAGATTAGGTTGAGGGTTATTCCTTGTATGATATGTTTGAGCTATTGAATCTTGACTATTGAAAGATTGTAAAGACTCCATAGGTTTACCTTTGATAGTAATGCAAGGACAACCTTTGATAGTCAACAAGCATTTGGGATAAACCATGTTAGTTGTCTCAACACTACAAATAGATTCACAAGAAGGAAGCAAATAAGACATCCTAGGAGGAGATGAGGTATAATCTTGATTCTCCATAAGATCATCACTAATAGGGAGATCATTAAGGGAATTCATATCATTCTCCGCTAATGCCTCATCACTAGAAGGAATCTCAAATGGAGGTAAAACATCTATAATATCATCTTTTTTCACTAAAATGTCTGCACAAGGCGAGTATGTTTTAGAAAAAGAGTTATCATCATGTATGAATATGTCATCCATTAATAAATCACCCTCCTCTATCAAAGATTCTTCACGAGGAGGGGATAAATCAATGTCCTTATCCAAGGGATCATCCACAATGGTTTCATGAGGAAAAGAGTAATCAACATCCAAATTCAAAGGTTCATCCCAAATAGGAGGATTATCATCCCTACCAATAAAGCACATTGTAGGATCTCCATAAAGCACTAAATATTGATCCCTAGAGGGGAGAGAAGGTAAATTACATTCTAAAGTAGGCTCATTAGGAGAAGAATTAACATCAATCCTCAACTCATCTCCATAAAGAGAAATATGATGGAGATATAGATTAGGGTCATCTTCTTGCTCTAATATATCCTTATAAGGTAATTCAAAAGAGGAAAAAGCAACATCACATGCACTAAATGAAGTCTTTCTAGGTGTAACATCATGCAATGGTAAGATAAGAGGAGGATGTTGTGAAACCCCAAAAGTTTTGGAAAACATTTGGAACAACTTGTGCAACATGATGACAAATAAAGAAATGCATAGAAAATAGATCTAGATATATCTAAATGCATTCAAATGAAAATCAAACACAATAGGACATCTAATTCCACCAAAGATAATAAATTTATATGCATGTAAGATATAACATAAAATGTAAATCTAACACCACAAAAGAAAGAGTTGTCTATCGCGGGTTCACCAAAATGTAAAGGATAAAATATGGATGGGGTCCTAGAACAATGGTTTGCACATAAAAGACACCCCAAAGCCAATATTTTACACATACATGAAATTATAATGATATGGGATGTAAATATAGAAAACTAATATTGAAATGAAGAAATAAAGGTACTTACCTCCAAAAAAGAATTGGCTAAAAACCCTGTTAAACGGTCGCAAAAATTGTTGATTTTTGCACTCTTGAATTGAAACTGTGAGATCTACAAAACCCAGAAATCTTTTTCTAATCTGATGAGAGCTCGACCTTGACCCAAAAAGTTGAGCTTGACCTAAGAGGTCAACCTTGACCTGCATAGCTCCGATAGAAAGTTTGACGAAAAGGGTATCCAGATCTACACTTTAATTCACATTCATGTACCTGTACCTGCAAGAAAAATGTTTTTTGTTGTTTGGATGGGGGGGTTTGCCTTGTTCAAACCCCAGTTTGGAATCAACCTTAATAATGAAATTGAAATAGAGAATTCTAGTAAGTAGTAGAAGTAGATCTAACAATGAAGCTATGATATTCAATAGATATGCAAATTGTATTTGAAATGTAATCAGATATATTGATATGAAAGCTTGCACATAACATTAACAAATGTAAATCAAAACCTCCATGATTGTATGCTTGGAATCCACCTTGAGGGAAGAATGAATGGATCTTGAAGATGAACAAAGGATCTTGAAGGAAGATCACACCACCATGATGGCTAGATCTATGGTTTTGAATGATGAATCTTGAATGTTTGAACCAAATCCCTTCAATGGCTTGAATGCTTGAATCCTTGATCTTCAATGGAGAACTTAAATTCTTGAAGAGGAGTTGAATGGATGATTGCTTTAATGGATGCTTGCTTGATCTTGCTTTGAGAAAACCTTGAGCACTTGATTTCAAAACTTGATGCCTTGATCATGAAATTGCAAAACTTGATGGAGAAAATGAGAGAGGAAGGCTTCCTTTTATAGTGATCTAGGGCACAATCCTCTAGAGGGGCCACCTTGGGGAATTAAATTCTAATTAGGCCTCAAACCTTTAGGAATTGACCTAAATTAAATATAATTTGAGAGTTTATCATTTTAAAGACCAAAACAGCCGACCCAGAAGTGGGAAAACAATTCTTTCCAAAACCCAACATCTGGGAATCATGGGACCTTGAAATTTGGACCTGAGGTCAAGGATGAGGTCTTTCTTGACCCTCAAGGTTTTCCTTGACCTTGAGGTCATAGATCTCAAGGTCTCAGTCCAAAGTGCTAGGAAAATGCAGAAAGAAAGTGGAAAAGGGGGCAGAATTAGGAGAAAATGCCAAATCAAAGCTGTGGACCCATTCAACATGCTTGACATGATCCCAAATCAATTAATCAGAGGGCTAAACATTCTTAACATGGAAGTGCTTCCATTTTAAGATGATACAAACCCTATAAACTTCCAATAAATGTGACAGAGAGGGTATTTGAATTGGAATGTGTATGATAGATGAGAGCACATATATATTCATTAATGGTCTTCAAAAGAAAAATGTGTTTCCTTCCTTGCCTTTCTCATTTGGAGGGTTCACATTTGAGAGAAGAGGATTCAAAGTGGCACAAGCCTTTTTTTCAATTTTTTACTTTGATGTTGTCAGTCACTGGAAGTATGATCCACTCAACATAATTGGAAAAAAGCTTAGAGAGAATGGGAACTCTATAAGAAAATGTCAACATGAGAGTATGCCATTGATAGAAAAATTTAAAAACATGGAGTCCTGGGATGAGGTAAAAAAAGAGATGGAGAAATATGCTGCTGAAAATAATATTTCAATACAGGAATTGTCATCACAAATTATGGCATTATACAAATAGAAAGGAAAAGTGTAGCCCACGACATCGTATAATTTCTCCTAGAAAGTTGCTCAACCATCTAGAAAATCTATTCCAAAAGACCTAGTGGATGAATGTACAGATGGTAATTGGACTCGAACCAAAATTTTTGATTTTTGGGAAATGAGGAAGAATCTCGATGAGCCAAAGACCTCTGCAGATCTTTATGACATGGAAGAGGATAAAATATTTAGCAAATTGTGGAATAAGGAGCATCCAACTGAAGCATATCATAGTGATGATGATCATGTAGATAATGAGTATGTGTAGGATTCTATGAATCCCACATCCACTAATGTACATTCAATTAGTAGTGGAGTTGATTTGTCTAAAAAATAAAAATATACCAAAGGGGTAGATATTGTAGAAAAAATGTGCTACCCAGTTTGGGGTGGTCTAGGTCCCAGAGGACAAGGGCCTTGGTCTCCACCTGACCCACCAGTTCCACCAAAATATGGTGAGAAACCAGGCCTTGGAGTTGAAACATCAGATTCATCAAAAAAAATATGACTCGGTCTCATACCCTTGCAATTTCATTTGTTTTGGCTTCAAATCCAGTTCCACCTGTTCCAAGCACTTAGATTCAATTTGAATCAAGTGCCACTCCCATAGGTGTGGATATCATGGGTAGAACTAGTGGTCCAAAAAGGACATTACAGGTGGACATGGGATCAATGGATCCCAGAGATCAAGGAAGTGTAAAGAAGCAAAAGGTTATGACAAGTACAACAATGGAAATGGTGTCTGTGATTCCAACAATTGCCACATCTTTAGGAAAAAACCCTCATAACAGTCCAAAAACTCCACTTGCAATGGGTCATGGTATTTCTAATCCTCATGGTGGAATTAGGAGAACCACATGCAACATAGGTGGAAGCTCGTACATCACTGCAAGTGCTATTTTACCTTTCAAACATTCAATTGTGTAAAAAAACTTTGATTTTTGTTACAATGATTTTGTAACTAACTTTGAACAATCAAAAAATAGGAATAGACAAAATACTAAGACACTGAAGATGGATGCATTTGTTGTAGTTCGTGATGCAGAACTTGCATCCAATAGGTTATTTCCCACATATGACCCAAATAGAGAAATGATGGAGTTCATGGTTGTTATGCCCCCAACTAGAGATAACAATCCACTAGAGAGTCAGTTAGATCCATCTGAATTTCAAGTTATCACCCTCCAAATGGATTTATCCAAAATTAAAAATGTGGATAAGATAAATGTGTCGAAAATGACCAACCAAGTGGTCTATAGTTCAGTGATGAAGTTGGAGAGAGAGAAAGGAAAGATTTAGGGGAAAATAGATAAGTTAAAGGCAGACCTAGCAAATTAAAAGGCAAAGGAGAAAGCAACAAACAATAGGTGCAAAGAATTAGAGAAAAGGATAAAAAATTCATCCTCTAAAAAATCAATTGGACAACAAGAACATATGGATGCAAAACTGAAAATTCTGAGGGAAAAATTGGAAGAGAGCAATATAAAACTTGAGGATGAAAAATTCTCTTCATTAAGTTTATACAAAATCATTGAGAATGCAGCATAGGAAAACAATAACTTAAATAAAGAATTGGAGAATGAGAGGGTAAAAACAAAACACTGGGAAGAGAAAGCAAAATAGTGGGAAGACAAAGAAGAGAAAATAAAAAAACATAGTGCACACTAGTTCTCAGAAATGAGAGAAGACCTAAAGATGGAAAATAATGCAATTAAAACTTATGAAAACATCTTGAATGACTGAGTAAATAATAAAATAAGACTTTTGGGAGAAAATAAAGGTGTTTGCTGATAGGTTGTGTGATTGGTTTGAATTGAATGAAAGTCTTAGAGATTTTTTTGGGAAGTCGAAAGAGCACATGAGAAGAACAAAAAGTTTTGTTAGAGACAAAATACAACAAAGTACATTTTGCAACAAATCAACACAACCAGTGACAGGCATTTGGTAGGCAAGGGAATTCATGACCGCATTGGTGCATCAATAAAGATGAACTCTGTATTTCAAAAATGTTAGAAACTAATAGAAGGAGAGGAAACTCTGGCCTTATTTGGGACAAAGCTCGCCAAGATGAATAAAAAAAACCAAAATGATAACTCTTGGTTTGCCGAGTCCTAGTCCTGATTACTCATCAACGAATTTCGTTGGAAGAGAAGCTTACAAAAAAAAGTTGGAGGACACAATGACATCTAATTAAGGCAAGTTTCCTCAGGACACAATTGATGAAGGCATTACAAAGTGCATCAAAACATTAACAAATTTGAATGCAGTATTGGAAGGATTATTGATTTCAAGTCACTCTTCCAAGTATGGATTGTTGATGAGGTTTCAGGTCATTTACTATAACATGACAAATATTGACCTTCCAAATAATGCAAAATGGAGCATACTAAAGAAATTGACAAAATCATCTTGATCTCATCAATCATAGTATATGAAAGTACTTTCAATTTCAATCATCTTTATATTTTTATCATATTGCTCGAATTGAGTTTAAAGTAACAAGTTTGAACTTTGTTTTTTGAATAGGATCAATGTTGCAGATGCTATTGCTGTTAGAGTAATAGTATATTTACCTTTATAATTAAGTCTATCTGATTTAATTATTAAAGGTCACTATTATTCTTTTTTCACTTAAGCTTGTCATTTAGGTGCATAATAATTAATATGTTTATTAATTATTAAATGCACAAACCTAGCTTTCTCCGGCTTTAGGGTTTCTCACCTTATAAGCCGCTTTTTGTAATTATTGTTCATACTTTTGAGAAATACAATTTTGCTCTCACTCCGCTGAGATTCTCAAAACCCTTGCTCTCTCTCTCTCTCAGGTTTTCGCTCCAGCTTCTGGTATTTTGCTTGCAGGTGATCTTGGTTTTTTGTGGATTTGCACATTTGTGAAATCTTACATGGTATCAGAGCCACCCTGCTGCTGCCGAGGTTGAAGTTCTTGAAGCTTGGATTCGAAGACGACAGCCACAGCTTGTTTCTGAGGTTTTCTATCACTTTGAAGGAGGCACGAGCGTCTGGAGCAGATTGAGCAGAAACGGATGCCGCCATTGTGTTCAGAAGGCCTGGGAGAGTCGAAATCATATAAAACTCGCCCACGTTTGGTCTCTGTGACCCCAGGGCAAATTTTTTGAGCCTACGAAGGCCGTACGGCTCGAAAACCGAGGTGAAATCTTAAAAAAAATTAAAAAAAGGGCACTTTCTTTGTAAAATTCGGCAGGCCGCCACCGCGCCGCCCGCGCTCAGCTAGCGCGCCGCCCGCGCGCAGCCGTTGGGCAGCGCGCCACCCGCGCGCCCCCGCTGCGCCGCCGGGCTCCGCCTCTGAGCCACCGCGCTCGGCCGCCGCCTCCTCTCAGCCAGGGCGCCACCCGCGCCCGGCTCACCCGCCGCCCGCGCTCCGCCTCCTCCGGTGCCGCCACCCCCCTGCCGCCGCCGCTGCTCCGTCGGCCACTACAGCAGGTGACGTCACAAGCTGACGTCACCTCGTTTTTTCCGGCGCCGTGAAAAATTTCCGGCGGTTTTTAAAAAATTTTTCCAACCGTACGGTTCTGACGTCATGCTGACATCAGCGACGGCCCAGTGACGGTCATACGGCCGTCAAATTTTTTGCCGTCCCTGGTTTTTTCCAGAGAGCTTACATTTGGGGGTACTTGGGCGTTTTTACTCCTACAGGGTTCATACGGACTCGAAAATCGACATATGATATATCGCCGGAAAGGTCTTTCTGAGACGGATGCAATGATGTTGGTTTGGTTTGCTGATTCAGCCATTTGAGTTCTCTTTTTTAGTGTCAAAATCAAGGCTTCTCCTTTCCTCCTTCTCTACATCTGGAGTCCAGGTTTTCTCCTCATTTTTTTTGTGCTTTCAGTTCTTTGCTGTACGGGGGTTTGATTTATACATTGTGGGGGGGTGTTTTTCCTTTCTGTAATTTACTTCAGAAAAGACCTTTCTACTTCTGTCTTCTTCTTCTCTCAATGTCGGATCCCTCTGTGGCCCAGCTGACACCGCATAATTATCATACCTGGAAAGCACACATGACCAGACTTCTTATGTCACGTGGCTTATGGTCATGTCTGGATGAGAACCAACCTATCCTGCAACGTCCCTTTGAGATTCTTCAGCACAGAAATAAGATGGATGAAGCCATGGGCTTGATTGCACTGAACATCTCCGACAGTCTCCTCTTTCACTTGGAAGGTTTGACCACTCCTAGGGCCATTTGGGGCAAGTTTTTAGATTTGTTTGGCACAGTTAATGAGTTCAGGGCACTTCAGCTTGATGCAGAGTTGACTACTTTGACTCCTACTAGCTTTCCCACCATTGAGGACTTCTTGATGAAGTTCAAGTCTCTGCGTTCAGTTTTGCAGGGATGTGGGAAAACAAAGACAGATGATGAGTGTATCTTCTTGATACTCTCAAAGTTGTGAGGACAGTATCAGATCTTTTCTTCCACTTTCTACTCCACCATGGATGCTTTGGGTGCTAGGCACACCATGCCTTCTTTTGAGACATTCTGTGATCAGTTGACACAGGAACAGGCAAAGATCCAACAGATGGATGCTTCTGGCTCTTCTAGCCAAGCGTTGGTTGCTCAGTCTTCATAGGGGAAACCAAAACAGAAAGGCAAACCGAAGAAAGATTCCGCAGGCAATGAGTCTTCCTCCAAACCTGCACAGAAAAATGATTCCAAACCTCCAGCAAACCCTTCTAAGGGTAAATCTTCTTCGAAGTCTACTGAGTCTACCTCCAAGACTAAGAAGAAATCAGTTGAGACCTGTAGCTTTTGTGGCAAGGATGGACATCCCGTTTCCAGGTGTTGGAAACGTTTGGAGGCTTTAGAGGAAGCCATGCAGGAGCATCACATTTCAGCTCCCCAGTCCACCTCCTCCCCTGCAGGGAAAGGTCATGCTCTTACTGCACGAGCTATGACTTCTGGGCCCACCTGGATTCTTGATTCCGGTGCTTCTCACCACATGACACACACTCAGCAGTTGGTCACCTCAATTGCTCCTTGCGCTACTTCGCAGATTGCTGTTGGGAACTCATCTCATCTTTCTGTTTTGGGTTCTGGTTCAGTTACATTAGCTGGGGGTTCTCTTCAAGATGTTTTTTTTGTCCCCGACATTTCGACGAACCTTCTATCTATCTACCAGATTTGCCATTCTGGCTCTGGTAAGACAGTTGAGTTCTCACCACATGATGTGGTTATTCGGGACTTACATGATACTGAGATGATTGTGGCTACTGGGAGTGTTGACACTGCATCCCGCCTATACAGATTTGATGGATTTGAGTCTTCTGCTGGCACAGGTTCCTGTCTTATAGCACATGCAGATTCAGTGAGTAGACTTTGGCATGAGCGTTTGGGCCATGTCAATTACAGATATCTTCAGCAGATGAGCACATAGGCACTTGTTCTTGGGCTTCCACAGATTACTTGCACTGATGGGGTTTGTCAGGGTTGTGTTCTTGGCAAACAACATAGGGATCCTTTTCCTCAGGGACGAGCTACTCGTGCTTTGGCACCATTGGAGTTGATTCACAGTGACCTCATGTCCTTTCCTACTCCTTTTTTTGGTGCCCGATATGTGCTCACATTTATTGATGACTTCTCCAGGCGCACATGGGTGTACTTTTTGAAGTACAAGTCTGATGTCTTTGATTCATTTCGAGTCTTTAAGACATTTGTGGAGAAGCAATCTGGTCTTTCTATTCACCGGATACGCACAGATAATGGGGGGGAGTATGTGAACCAGGCTTTCAGGGATTTTTGCTCTGAACATGGTCTTCAGCATCAGTTTTCAGTGCCCTACACCCCTCAGCAGAATGGTGTGGCAGAGAGAAAGAACATAACACTTCGGGAGATGGCTAATTGTATGATTCAGTCCAGGTCCATGGATTCATCTTTTTGGGCAGAGGCTATCAATTGTGCCAACTATATTCAGAATCGGATGCCTCACAAGGCAGTTCGACATATGACTCCTGAAGAGGCTTGGTCTCATGTCAAGCCTGATGTATCTTCATTTCGAGTTTTTGGTAGTGAAGCATGGGCATTTGTACCTGACGCTCAGAGGAAAGCGATGGAGCGGAAGAGCTGACACCTCATTTTTGTTGGTTACTGCGAGGATGTTAAGGCATATAGGTTGTTTGATCCTGATTCCAGAGAGGTCCTGTTTCGACGGGATGTCCAGTTTGATGAGCGCCTTCCTGCAGTAGATACCCCGCTTCCAGAGTCTACTTCACTTACCCCTACTCCCTCATCTCTTCCAGTTGTGTTTCAGGATGATGAGGATGATGATCTTGGTGATCCCCATTTACCTCCGCCACCGGATCCTTCACAGATGCCTAGATGGGCCCGTGTTACAGTTGATGCTGCAGGCTCTCTGGCTGGTGACCCTTCCACCTCTCGTCGCACCCGGTCTCATATTGCAGGTTCCAGTCTTCTGAGTCATGCTATTTGTGGTGATCCTCAGACATTTGGGGTAGTGACAGGACATACTGAGTGGGACAGTGCTATGGAGGAGGAGTATTCTTCTTTGATGAAGAATCATACTTGGGATCTTTGTTCGCTTCCTAAGGGAAGAAAGTTAGTGCGATGCAAGTGGTTGTATCGTACTAAGTTTGCTGCTGATGGTTCTATTGATAAGTACAAGGCACGTCTTGTTGTGAAGGGTTTTTCACAGGTTGAGGGTATTGATTACACTGAGACATTTGCCCCTGTCGCCAAGATGAACTCTATTCGCCTTGTCTTATCCCTCGCAGCTTCTCAGGGATGGCCCATTTTTCAGATGGATGTGAAGAGTGCTTTCTTGCATGGTGATCTTAGTGAGGAGATTTACATGGAGCAACCTCAAGGATTTGTGTAGGATTCCTCCTTGGTTTGCAGACTTCGGCGTTCTTTATATGGTCTCAAACAGGCCCCTCGGGCTTGGTATGAGAAGATGGACTCTTTTCTGCTTTCTACAGGATTCACACGCTGTCATTCTGATCCTACAGTCTACATTCAGCGTCTTGAGGATGAGATTTTGATACTTGTGCTATATGTTGATGATCTTCTCATCATAGGTAGCTCATCTTCTATGATTCAGGATGTTCAGTGCGCATTGATGGAGCAGTTTGAGATGACAGACCTTGGTCTTTTACACTTCTTTCTGGGTCTACAGATTGTGCAGTCACCTACTGGGATCTTTGTTTACCAGCAGAAGTATGCTCTTGACATGCTTCAGCGCTTTGATATGCTTGATTGCAAGCCTGCTCCCACACCTTTTCAGTCGGGTGTTACTTTGTCTACCTCTTGCACTACGCCTTCAGTGGATGCTACTTTGTATCGGCAGTTGGTTGGCAGTTTGTTATACCTGACACACACTCGTCCTGATCTCTCCTTTGCAGTTGGTCTCATCTCTCGGTTCTCACATGAGCCTCATGAGAGTCATTGGCAAGCTGCCAAGCGTATTTTGAGATACATTCAGGGCACACTTATGTATGGCATTCACTACACATCAGGGGCTCCTCACATTGTTGGCTACACTGACTCAGATTGGGCTGGTGATGTTGATGATCGGAAGTCTACTTCTGGCTTTTTTTTTTGTCTTGGCTCTGGTCCTATCACATGGTCGTGCAAGAAGTAGAACGCTTGAGCACTTTCATCTACAGAGGCTGAGTACAGAGAGACAGTTCATGCTAGTCAGGAGATTTTATGGCTTCGGCAGTTGATGACTGAGTTTGGTTTTCCTCCTGATCGTCCCACTGTTCTGTGGTGCGATAATCAGAGTGCTATTCACATTTCCCACAACCCGGTGGAGCATCAGCGCACTAAACACATTGAGCTTCATATGCATTTCATCCGTCAGTAGATTCAGGATGGTGTTCTCACTTTGGAGTACATTCCCACTGACGCACAGGTTGCTGACATCTTCACCAAACCCTTTGCATCTCCGCGCTATCTTCAGTTGCGTTCTATGCTTGGGGTGACAGAAGTTGTCCTTGGGGGGTCTTGTTGAGTCCTTCCTTCCTTCATGTTTTTTTTAGCATGTTGTTGTATCTCTTTTTGGGGTAGGGTTTTTCCCACTGGGTTTTCTCTATTTCCCCAGTTCACAGAGATTTCTTTGTTGTTGGGTACCTGATCAGGCCTTGTTGCCGGGACCCATTTTCCTGCTTTCTTAGCTGTGCTAGGTTAGCTTCCTGCTGAGCTTCGCTTAAGGGGGGGTGTTAGAGTAATAGTATATTTACCTTTATAATTAAGTCTATCTGATTTAATTATTAAAGGTCACTATTATTCTTTTTTCACTTAAGCTTGTCATTTAGGTGCATAATAATTAATATGTTTATTAATTATTAAATGCACAAACCTAGCTTTCTCCGGCTTTAGGGTTTCTCACCTTATAAGCCGCTTTTTGTAATTATTGTTCATACTTTTGAGAAATATAATTTTGCTCTCACTCCGCTGAGATTCTCAAAACCCTTGCTCTCTCTCTCTCTCAGGTTTTCGCTCCAGCTTCTGGTATTTTGCTTGCAGGTGATCTTGGTTTTTTGTGGATTTGCACATTTGTGAAATCTTACAATTGCCAATGCTAATTTACTAAACTGGCATGTCAAATGTAGAAATGTACAATTGTAGAGATGTTGTAGATGTCTTACTGATTTTGATTTTGAGACTTCATATTAGGCAAATCAACCTAAAGCTATTGTTTCTCCCTTGTTTCTATAAAAGGGAATTTCGGGTCATTGGCATAGGGTAATGATATTGAAATTGGGCAATGTGCCAATGGGTATTAAGTCATTAAATTTTGTAAATAGAATCATAGATTTGTGTTTTTACTAATATTAATGAATGAATTTTTACATTGTATCATATTTTTAATTAAATGAATGAGAATTAGTATTTCTAAGAATTCTAACATATGAATTGCTATGTTGTCAAAAAAAAAATGAAAAATCTACAAGAATTGTACCATATGAGTTGAATAATGAAAATTAAAACCATTATTAATTGTAGAATTGAATCTTAATAACATTATTAACCACATTCATGTTTTTGACATTGGAATATGCTATTATGCATGACTGATGATGAGATACAAAAACTGACAGTAAACTATAGGAAAAAGTTTAATAAATACCTAAGACCTACTTCTACAACGGTTCAAGCTACCACATCATATAATTATCGAGATCCTTGGATTCATCCCCATCAACTTCATATCTTCCTTGGTTCTTTGATATTTTTTCTTCACTCTGCATACCTCTTCTTAACTGATGTTCACCACTAGCAGTACTAGTACTAGTACATGAGTCAATGACATCATTGTCTCTAGAACTCCCACTTTGGTTTGAAATGTTGCCCAACCTTCTTCTCTAACATTTCTTCCTCCACAATTTTAGTGTACTTTCATAAGGAAAATTATTGACTTCATACCTGAATGTACAGAGTCTTGAGCAATTTTCCAAATTCTTGTCTAGTTGTTTCTTATCTTTGACTTTAGGAATCCTAAAGCACTGAAAACTCTCTCACCCTCCACCGACCCCAATATCATGGTCAGATATAAATTAGAAAGCTTGAAAAATTCTGATATTGAATCAATCAACATTTCACTCTCAACTAGATTTTTCCAAAGCCTTGTTACTGATCCATCTTCGTGGGGGTTCTACATAATATTATATTGTTCCCTCATTGTCAGTGAAAAATGACCTGATTTCTCTCTCAAATGAGATTCATCTAAAATTCCATTTAGAGTTACTCCATTTAACTCTTTCTCTAATATGTGAGGAAAGATCATAGGAAATGTGCTTCACATAAGCTATTAAAGACTCAATGATCTTGGTAAAGTCTTCCCTTTTAACACTTGATACTCACTTCTTGGGGTTCTTTCCTGGTTCCTTGGACTCGATCCTGGAAAATTAGTGCATTGGTATCTCAACTTCACAAAATTCTGCACATAACTCCCCATTTGCACCAATTTTTAAAAAGTTATCAGGATGTCCAAATCCATGATTTTCAGCCAGCTAGCAAATTTTACATCATCACATGATTTATAGAGATTATCTAGTGTCATGCATGTCAATTTATCCAGTGTAGAATATTCTGCAATATACATAGCTCTTTGTTGGGCCTTTTTCATTATATTTCTCATTTCCTCAAGCATGGGGATAATACCTTCTAATGTTAAGAGTGTCTCTACATTACTTAGCATTCGTAGTAGTGCAAGAAATTTTGGTAGCCCTGCTTCATCATGACTTGAGTTTATTAGACCAAGCAACGATTGATATTCTGAAAAATCTCTATGCACTGGTCCATCCAAAGAGATCCATCTTGTATCATTATCCTTAATAAGATTTTTCTCGTCAGTTATTCCTTATGTAAAGTGTTGAAATTCCCTCAAACATTTTATACTTTGACATAAGTATTGGTAGAGCTCTTTGATTAAAAGTTTAATTTTTTGTACTGGAGCATGCTTGCTGACAACTCCAAAAGCTAGATTCATTCTACGGGCCATGTAGTGAATGGAAGTAATGTAGGGTGCACAAGAAGATTGTATCTTTGTGCAAATACCACCCCTGTGGCCTTGCATTACTGAAGCTCCATCCGCTACAACACACACCAACTTTTTGGCAATCGTCATGTCATTTATACCTCCATATTCAATTATAGAACTCTTTACTAGTTCAAATAAATTTTTCATTGTCACATTATCCTTCCTTTTAGCAACAGTTAGTAGATGAGGTTTCCAAAAAAAATTGTGTACAGTAAATGCATGCATACCCAGGAAGTATTATCTACTATTGTAACCTCCTCTAAAGACAATGCAATAAAATTTGACTCTTTAATTTTTTCCTTTAGATCCTCTTTTTCAACCTCGGCAACACAACTTGCCCATTCCCAACCACTGTTTACTGACTAGTGATTGTTAGGATAGTTAAGAACTTTTAGAAAGTGTAATAAAGCACTCAATGATGGGTAGTCTATCATAGGATTCCCTCTGCTCAAAATATTAAAGACAACACTTAACTGAACAACTTTTCCCATTAGTTCTACTTCCAATGCTTTTCCAAAACAAGCTTCAATAGAGCCTTTAACTTCACTAGGCTTCACCTTTATATTCTGTTGAAATTCAAATATTTATGCATTCCTAACATGTTGAGATTCCTCCTTTTTTTTCCATCTTATCACTAATTTTTGAACTCTATCTATAGTTTTCTTTCCATAAACTTTATCCATATGCTTCTCTATGGTGTCAATTTTTAGCTGCAGCCTCTTTTCCTTCTTATTTATCTTGGTGCAAATGTTACATCTCCATTCTACTAGAGGCTCACCTTCAATTGGATTGTCCATTGGTTCAATGAATGGATACTTTGACACTCATTCTACTTGAAAATTCCTTGACAAATCCCACATCCAATCTTTTTTCGATTCTCTATCATTCTTTTAATTGTATTTTATTTTCTTCTTCCCTGCACCATCATCTCCTCTAAAATTCTCAGTCTCATCCAAGTTGATTATATCATTATGGCTACTCTGGGTATTTAACTAAAAATCTTCTTTAAGTTCATCATGATTTGAGATATCAGGTTCACTGACTTCTTCAATATGTCATGTAGGTTTAGGTTGTGAATCTTGAAAATATTCTTGTGATGAAGTAGCTTCCCAATTTTGGCCAGAAACATTTCCAACACCATGACCAAAGTACGATGATAAGGTTTTGCATTTTTCTCACCTCTTGGATTTCCCCATATGCAGGAGCCTTACCCTTATTCTTGTTCAACATCATGATTCTTTAATGAAATAAAGGCTACCATCCTACCAGTGCAAAAAAAAATATTTACTTGTCAAAGAAGTGACAATAGAACTATAATATATATAAATATGATTCATTGACCCTTAAATAATGTCTGAGGTCTCCCTGCTCACCACTGTTCACTAACTAGTCCCCACTAAATAAGAATGAACTCAAAATTACATAGTCATAGAATAATAATCACTTACCTTTGCCTCAAATTCAATTGCAGTTGTGACTCACCAATGCAGTCAAGATTCAACAGTCTGAACTTCGCTATTGATCAAATTCAACCAAATGAAATTATGTACAATAACACTGATCTATGAATGTATTTATACTAATTTTTTTTTGGAAAATTCGGTGGGAGGTATTAGGTCTACAAATATTTGGCAAAGCCTGCATAATTATAATACATCTTGTGTTATTTCCGAGGTGATTATGGGTCGTCTGATACCTTGGTATGATTAATAAAGTTGGTGAAAATACACTGGTTTGAGACACAGGTCCATAAAATGCCAAGAAAATTTGGGGCCGCCCATAAATATATATGTATAAAAATATTGACGAATATAGGCCATTCATTTGGGGCTACTTTGAAATTATAAGCGAATATTAAAAATTTAGCATGCCAAAAAATTATATTCTATTGGTGATAATGTGAAAGAAATGGAGAAAATTAAATAAACTGATGGGCGATGGGTGATGGGCGCTGGGCATTGGACCCAATTTTAAAAAATTCTAGGCAATAGGGTCAATCCAATTTGTGTATTATATTCACCAAATCATGGGTTGTTGACATGTGACATTCACCAAATGGCAAATAATTGCCACTAAAGTTTTCACTGGTGTTCAAGATTTTACCCAGAATTTTCATTTGAGTAGACTATGAGTGGGAAGAGATATGAGAGACTCTGTCGCATTCCTCAACCTAGAAGTCGTAACTCATTTTTAAATCTCCAATGTTAGTTAGACCTGAAAAACTTAGATTGAAAACCTTAAGGAAAAAAGTTGTACAATCATGACTCGTTTCAACTTTTATTGCTTCTTTTTGAAGACTGATATCTGATGTCACTATGACAGATGCCACTTAATTGTTTGACATTACAACTTCAGCAAAAGACCCAAAATTGAGCTTATTAGTTATTACATTTATTAAATTAAAATGTTTAGTTTTACTTTTACTCCAATTTATATTTTAATTATACTTAGTTGAGTGCTAAATCATGACACGTGCCTTGTTTCCAGGTGACATTTATGAAAAGAGGTGACCATCCCCCAAATCGGCCTGAAATAAACCTTGGTCTATTGATCTATGCTCATCCAACGATTGTTGGTAGTCATTGTTAGGTGTCACGGGTCCCATTCACTTTTGGCTTATCAGTAGTCACCTAGTCACCTCACACATCATCATTGAATGACATTGACCATGCGAGTGGACAAGTGTCATGATTCTAGATTAGATTTGCAAAAATGGGTTTTCATTTCCCTTTCGGCCCAAAATACATCATATGTCATTGATCTGCGCTCATCCAACGGTCGTTGGTAGTCATTGTCAAGTGTCACAGGTCCCATTCACTTATGCCTTTTCAATAGTCACATGTGATCATCAAATGACACTAACCTGAGTGGACACACACCATGATTATGGAAGAGTTTTACAAAAATTGGGTTTTATTTCCCCTTTGGCCCAAAATACACCATATGTCATAAATTTATTAAATTTTAAATTAAATTATTTTTCATTTACACTAAATTGTAAATTTCTAAAACAGTGGACACTGAATAATTTATAATTTTACATTGAGTTTGTAATTTATTATTTTAAATTTCAATTTTTAAATAGTCCTATCTTTTTTATTTAAATAAATTAAGTATATCAATTAAGTATTATATATGATCAATAATTAAACTTTATAATAATAAAAATAATAACTTTATAACTTGATAAATTATAACTTTATAATTCCCATATTGATAATAGATATTTAATTTAAATCAATTTTAATAATTTATTTAAATCAACTTTAATTTATAAAATAGCATTACAAAATATGATATTATAAAAATAGTATTGAAGCAATTTCATAACCTAAAATTAAATTGTTTAATTTAATAGGCTGGAAAAATTATTTGTTTCATTTTTTAGTGAAAATTGAAATTTCATTGTTTAATTACTCAAAATTGTATAAATATTTAACAATTTTAATTTAATAGGCCAAAAATTAATTTGTTTCAGTTTTTCAGTTAAAATTTAAATTATTATTTAATTACTCAAAAGTGTACAAATATTTAACAATTAATTATATACTGAGTAATGTTTAACTCTGACTTTTATCACTGAATTCAATTATCAATATTAATTTAATTATTTATATTGGTATTATAATCAAAATTACACATCGATATGGCACATCGGCATATAATTTATCAATTTAGACCACATACTTTTTATAATTATTTTTTAATTTGATGACATTGATCTGAATTAATTACTAAACAATAATAAAACTATTTTGAATGTTAAAAATAACAACTTGCTTTGTCTCTGGATGGATAAAGAAACCTAATCACTTCAAATACTTGAAAAATGTACATTCATATGGAAAGCATATTAAAAATTATTTTTTAAATAATAAACTATTTCAAAGTTAATAAAAAATCCATTATATCCTCTTTATTTCAATAAAAAATTAATCACTATATAGGTTAATTGCATAAGTCTATGCAATGTGGTGGATAGAGTAACAATTTATAGAAAATTTATATTTAATTTCCTCAATTCAATACATGACACCTTTATATTTATATAGATAATTAATTGGGTAAAATTTTAAAAGTTCAAACAACTTTGATTAATGGTTATCTTAATTTAGAAATTCTGGCAGCAATCGAGAAGGCAATGACATAGACAATATTTAGATTTAAAAATGGAAACAACATCGCTTCCTTATTTCTACTGAAAGTTGAAACGTACTTAAATGTCTAATACACAGATAAAGAAATTAATTAAAACATTACAATCACAAAGAAGTCTAAGAGAGATGCAAAAAATTAAGACGTAATGTCCCTGTAGACATGGTATCTTTCAACATTATTAAGGAACTCTTGGACCAATACCATCAACACAACAACATTTGTGAAAGTGCCAACTTCCCTACAAACTGAAGTGAGGGTTACTTTTGAGATGATGTCCAAAAAGGACTTCTGCTCCTCTGGGGATGTGCATCTCAAACATTGTTAGGAATGGGAACACTAAGAGGGGGGGGGGGGTGAATCAGTGCTCACTGTATTTTAACTTTTTACTTTAATCTAAATACTGAATTATAAATGCTTAAGTACTGAATTAAACATTCACATAAACATGAAACATGAAATCAACATATGACACCAATATGGCTACAGGGAAACCCAAATAGGTAAAAACCCCGGTCAAACTTGATACCCACTAATAATCTGCACTAGTGTTTTGTGATCCTTGTTAGGAGATCCTTTACCCTATTATGAGTAGCTTTACAATGCTTTTAGTATAGTAGACCTTGTTAAGGGTCGGACCCTGTTAGGAGTCTTTTATAATGATCCCTGTTAGGGGAGTGGACTCACTGTCCTAGAGCTCACTGCTCAAATGATGAAGGCTACAACCTTCTGAATCAGATACACATTATATTTGCAGGTGAACTGTTACTGTGACATTGCTTGTCAGATCAGTTCCTTTGGTGTGCTGATGCTTTGACCTCTTGCAAAGCTCTAATACATCATATGCTCCCTTTGCATACCTCTGCTCTGCTTCTCACAACTCTATTTTCACTTCCATGCTGAATACAATGGGTGCACCTTATATTTATGCACTCATACCAATTATACAATTAGGTCAGCCCTATAACTAATTACAAATAACGCTTCCAAATGAATTGGCTTAAGCGTGCTTACAATTATACATGTACATATGTCGGCAACCTAAATACAATGGACACATAGCCTCTACAACATTAATTTACAATTGCAAACCAAAATAGTCACTGTCAGCTCTATGCTCTATTCTCTACTGGCAAACACTAGCTGTGCAACTTCAACTGACTATAACTTTCACATCTTTGCATATCTACTTATGCACTCTTAGACTAAGCATAAGTATATTCTAAAAATTTTAACTTCTAGGGTGCATACAATAATTCATCCATACGCATAGGCATAGGTGCTCTGAGTTGCAGGAACTCTGTATGATGTCCAGTCTTCAACACTTAATTGATTTTTGATCTTTACACTTAGTGCGCTGACTCCAAACTGCTATATGACTTTGTTGCCATAATGAAAACACTATATCTAGTCATATACTTCAGTATAGACAACTTGCCAACACATCTCAAACAAACTAGAGTGTTAATCTCCAATTCTCAACAACCTAAAGACCTAAAAACCTAAACCTTAAAACCAGAGGAAGAATTTTAACCACCGACATCTCTAACTCTTAATCTACCAAAAGAAAATTGAAGAAGAAAGAAGCTAGATCATCTATAAATAGCCCTTGATTGATACTTAGCAATTAACTATACTTTATGTAATCGTATTAAATCCATTTTCCATTTTTCCTTAGGATTTCATGTAAATATTTCCCATAAATGCATGTGTGTGGGAAATTTAAATCCATTGTCCTTAATCTTTCATATCTCCATGTAAATATTTCCCATAAATGTATGCGTGTTAGAAATTAGTAATATTGTCTCTACAAATTTGGAGGTCATGTGTGTTGAGTAGATGATAGTTAAATAATGTCACATGTCACTGAGACTGTATTTATTTCTTACTAAGTTATGAGTTACAAGTTGCACTATAGACTATGCAACATCATCCACCACCCACATAAATAACTAACCAGTTGTAATCAATGATCATGGTTATGGTGCAAGTTAAGCTTTGAGATGTGTCATCATTCTAGTGAATTCCTAGAGAAATCTATTTCCTTTAAGAAATTGGGGCCAAAATTAGACTTTAGCCATTGATTTAGGATCATCAAACAGTCTCAAATAATATATTCAACATTATAAAATGATGGATGTTAGGTTACATGTCGATGTGACTAGCTGATGCAAGGGAGGATGGGAAGAGGGGCCAAAGGCACACCCTAACCAGATCCACCTTGCAGAACAACACGTGAAAGAAACAACATACAACAGTGAGAGAGAGATTGCAGATGCTAACACATATTATCTTTAAATTGATTCATACATGCCGAGTTGTAAGGCATTCCTGGTTTAGGCCAAATATTACAATCAAGTACATGAGTCCTCCAGCATGCGATGATCTACCAATAATCTCTAATTTCTTATCTTCTATCTTCTATAAAAACTACCCTCTCTAAACTCTAACCAAACAACTACATTTATACAAGAGGCTACCAAGCCAAGTCGGCCTTCAAATCCACAATCAATAGAAGGAATGACTAGATCAAGGTCCACACACTTCCCAATGATGGATACTAGGATTGAATCCATGACCCACAATTAAATACACAAGTTGGCCTCAAAATAAATCCAAAATAAATAACTCGGCAAGCAAGGAGAACCGAGCGCTAGATAAGCATCACCGAGCACCAGGGAATTAACCGAGTGTCAAGGAATTAACCAAGCACCAGAGAGATAATCAACCAACTCAGTCAACAAAGGAAATCAATCAATACTGAACCAACTTGGTCAAAGGAGGAACTGAGCAACACAGACAAGCTTCAAATATATTTTTGGTGACACGGGATTGCCAAGGACCCGAGATGCTCTTGCATCAGACACCTGGGGTTATTTGAAAATGATTCTCTGAATCATGAAACATGTATGATCTGAGTTGCATCCAACTTAGACTGTGAAATCCATGAACTATCTTCAATCGGTCTATTCTTCCACTTTACCAAATATTCCATATACTATTTTCCTCTTGTCTTCTACCAATTCTTTGCTCCAAAATCTACTCAACTTCTTCATTCTGCTTCTTAGGATAATCCATTGATATTGTCATGTCTTCATCAAGTTCATGATACTCATACAAATTAGCAATGTTTAATATAGGTGATATATCCATGTCATTAGGTAAATCAATCTCATATGCATTTCCACTGTCAAATTTTCTCAAAATCTTGCAAGGTCCAAACTTCTTCATTTTCAGCTTCTCATATGTTCCAACAGGGAATCAGCCTTTCTTCAAATGAACAATCACTTCATTACCAACATCAAAAATCTTATGTCTTCTTGCTCTATAAGCTTTGTCTTTGTATTTCTGATTACTTCTTTCCAGCTTATGCTTCACATCTTCATGCAATGTCTTCTTGTGCGAACACAGAATCCCAATTACTTGGTGTGTCTCCAACTAAACATCTCAAAAGATTTCCCAAGCTTCTATTCACAACTTCTATCTATCCATCAGTTTGTGGGTGAAATTTAGAACTATATTTTAACTCAGTGCCCAACTTCCTCCAAAGAGTCTTCCAAAATTATCCAACAAATTTATTGTTTCGGTTAGAGATAATACTCCTCGGTAATCCATGCAATCTGACAATTTCCTTAAAGAAAAGATATGCTATATGTACTGCATCTGATGTCTTTCTACAAGGTATAAAATGTGCCATCTTAGAAAATCTATCGACAACAACAAATATAGAATCATTACCTCTTACTGTCTTTGGTAAGCCAAGAACAAAATCCATACTGATGTCAATCCAAGGTTTCTCAAGAACTGAAATCAGTGTATACAATCTAGTATTCTGGCTTACTCCTTTTGCAACTTGACAAATTCCATAACTTTTCACAAATTTCTACAAATATTTGTACAACTGTGGCCAAAAGTATTTCTCCTTAAGCAAATTCAATGTCTTATCAACACCAAAATGTCCAGCCAAATGACTACTATGTTTCTCCTTTATTATATTAGTTCTCATTGCTCCTCTCAGTATACACAATTGAATACCTTTAAACAACATACCTTCTTGAATAAAATATTCATCCCATTTAGTACTCGATTGATCTTGAATAAGTGCTCTACACTTTCTCCATGGCTCAAAAAAATTAGGATCAGTTTCATACAAATCTCTCATGTCATCAAATCCAAGAACTTCAATTTTCATCTCAGTCATCAAAGATCTTCTTCTACTCAATGCATCAACAATTCGGTTAGTGATTCCACTCTTATTCTTTATCACAAATATATAACTCTACAAATACTCGACCCATTTCATATGTATGTGATTCAACTTATTCTGACTACCCAAATACTGTAAAGCCTTATGATCAGTATACAACACAAATTCACTCAACATCAAATAATGTCTCCATTTCTTTAGGGCTTGAACAATATCATAGAATTATTGATCATACACAGAATATTTCCTTTTAGCATCATTGAAATTTTCACTAAAGAAAGCAACATGTTTACTTTCTTGACTCAACACAGCTCCAATTGCACTTCCACTTGCATCACATTCCACTTGAAATACCTTATTGAAATCAAGCAATGCCAAAATAGGTAATTCAATAACCTTCTGCTTCAGAGTCTCAAAACTTTTATCATCTCCATGTGTCCACTTGAATTCTCTTTTATATCCTCTCATAGTCTCAGTCATAGCATTACAAATTGAACTAAAATTCCTAATGAATTTTTGGTAAAAACTTGCCAAACCATGAAATGATCTTACCTCACTATCATTATTAGGTGTAGGCGAATTCAAAATAGCTTCAACCTTTACAGGATCCATTTTCAAACCATCAGCTGAAATCACAAATCCCAAATACACAATCTCCTCTTTCATGAATGAACACTTTTTCAGATTTACCAGCAACTTTTCCTCTTTCAACCTCTACAAAACTTGTCTAACATGCAACAAATGTTCTTCTCTAGTCTTACTGAATATCAGAATATCATCAAGATATACAATCACAAACTTACCCAAGAATTTCTTCAAAACTTCATTCATCAATCTCATAAAAGTACTCGGTGCATTAGTTAAACCAAAAGGCATAACCAACCACTCATATAAACTTTCTTTTGTCTTAAAATAAGTCTTCCATTCATCACCTTATCTAATTATACCCAATTTTCAAATCAATTTTGGTAAAATACTTTGCTCTGGTCAAACTATCCATTATGTCATCCATTCTCGGTATAGGAAACCTATACATCACTGTTATCTTATTGATTTCTCTGGAATCAATACACATTCATCATTCTCCATTCTTTTTAGGTGCCAATACAATAGGTATTGCACAAGGACTCAAGCTTTCTCTAATCAAAGCTTTCTGCAATAATTCTTGAATCTATCGATTCAATTCCCGATTCTCGGTAGGTGCCAACCGATGAGGTGCCTTATTTGGTAAACTAGCTCCAGGGATTAGATCCATGCAATGATCAATGCTTCTCTTCGGTGGAAAACCATTAGGTAAATTATCGAAAATGATTTCACTGTACTCACTGAGTAACTTATCAATCTCCTAAGGGACACTATCCTTTGTTTTCTTACTTGGTTTGTTAGGAATCATAGCAAAACATACATCATTCTTCTTCAAATCCTTAACAAAATTTATTCCTTCCATCAAGCAAACTTTCACAGATGTGCAAACATTACTACCAGGTTCTTCCATCAAAGGTAACAAGATTTATCTTCTTCCATCAGCCCAAATAGTATATTTATGCAATCTCCCATCATATATAGCATGTCTATCATATTGCCAAGGTCTACCCAAAAAAATATGACAATAATCCATAGGCATGATATCACATAACACCTTATCATAGTACTTTCCAATTTTCAAATTCACATAACATTGTTCACTTACCAAGAGTGTATGCTCATCTTTGATCCATGAAATCTGATAGGGCTTCGAATGTTCCAACCTTTTCAACTGCAACTTTGTGACCATTTCCTCAGATGCCAGATTCTCCGAGCTCCCACTGTCAATGATTACCTTCCAAACTTTGTCAGAAACTCTACATCTAGTCTTGAACAAACTTTTCCTTACCGTATCTTCCTTTTTTGTTTCATTCCAAATTGTTCTTCTTACCATCAAGTTATTTTCCTTCTCGGGTTCATTCGGTGACTCTTCTTGCACCAAAGCATCTCTACTACTACCAGCCTTCTTACTTGCATGTGTACATTCAAATGATCTATGTCCTTCTCCACAATTGTAACAAGTTCCTCGAAAACCACCTCTATTATAACCACCTCGGTAGTTACTGCCTCTACCTCTAGATGAACTTTCACCTTTCCACTCACAGTCTTGCCTTATTCTAGAGTTGTCTTTTTCAGGTTCAGATCTACTATTTTCACCATGAGATCTACCTCTTCCTCTAGGGAATCTACCACCTCTACCTCTTTGTCTTTGCTCATGTATCTTGTTCAATTTATCCTCAGCTTTTAATGCAAATTGATAAGCCTCTTCAATGTTCTCCAATTTGACCAAACTAATTTCTTCTTGGATGGAAACTCTCAAACCATTTAGGTATCTAGCAATTCTTTCCACATCATCTTCATCATGTCCAGATCTGATATCTAATCTATAGAATTCCTCTGTATATTCTTTTACTGAGCTATCTTTCTGCCTCAAACTTTGCATTTGCCTAACTAGGTTAATCTGATAATCACAAGGTAAGAAATTTCCTTTCAACTTATTCACCATTTTATTCCATGCCTTGATTTTGTCTTTGCCTGTCCTCTTTCAGTCCAACTTCAGATGTTCCCACCACATGGATGGATGAATCTTCAACTTTGTGCTTGAAATTTTCAGCTTCTTTTCCTTAGGTACATTTTCATATTCAAAGTACTTTTCCATCTCAGTGATCCAATCTACCAATTCATCAGAATCCAATTTCCCACTATACTTAGGAGGATTAAAGTGTGGTGTAGACTTTAGACTTTTCAAAGCCTTCAAGAATCTTTCCTCACCCTGATCCATCACAAGTGTAGGTTCTACATCACCTTGTTCTACCTCAATTTCATCATCACTAACATCTTCAAGATGTCTTCCTCTTCTCTGGGCTATTTCAATAGCTTCTAATCTAGTAGAAAGTTGTCTCAACATGTCTGCCAATCTTAGATCCGCATCTCACCTCCCACGAACCATCTTGAAAACCCTCGCAATTGCAGGTCAGATCACAATCTTCTACCCCACAATAGTTCAACTAGAGCTTCACAAGAAGGAACCTTCAAACCTAGATTTGTAAACCTAGATCCAAATCTCACCTCACTTTGATACCACCTAACGCAAGGGAGGATGGGGAGAGGGGCAAAAGGCACACCCTAACTAGATCCACCTTACAGAACAACACATAGAAGCAACAACACACAATAGTGAAAGAGAGAATGTAGATATCTTTCATATATTATCTTCAAATTGAGTCATACATGCCAGGCTATAAGGCCTTCTTGATTTAGGCCATATATTAAAATCAAGTACATGAGTCCTCCAAAATGCTAGGATCTACCAACAATCTCTAATTTCCTATCTTCTATCTTCTATAAAAACTACCCTCTCTAAACTCTAACCAAACAATTACATTTATACAAGAGGCTACTGAGCCAAGTCGGCCTTCAGATCCACAATCAACAAAAGGAATTACCAGATCTAGGTCCACACGCTTCCCAATGATGGATACCATCATTGAATCCATGACCCATAATTAAATGCACAAGGCGGCCTCAAAAGAAATCCAAAATAAACAACTCGGCAAGCAAGGAGAATTGAGCACCAGATAAGCATCACTGAGCACTAGAGAGATAACCAACCAACTCAATCAACAAAGGAAACTAAGCAACACCAAACCAACTCGGTCAAAGAAGGAATTGAGCAACATAGACAAACTTCAAATATATTTTTGGTGACACAGGATTGCCAAGGACCCAAGATGCTTCCGCATCACTAGCTATGCTTATCGATACCAATGTGTTGAATCTGGCATCTGAAAACAAGTTGGCAACAAATAGAGGTGATATTTGTTGGACGTGATATTGCATTAATTACATCTTTGATAAATTCTCATTTGGAATTGGCCCACATGACGAGTCCCAACTCTTGAAAATTAAAAATAAAATATTCATCTTTCCTATAATTAATGAAAGATTAGCCAATAAAATAAATAAATTTTCAAATGGTAGATAAAACTTTCCAGTACAATTATTTTTTTCCCTTCAAAAGAAAATCATTCACCTCATATATCATAATCTTTTCGATTCAAAAGAAAAAAATTTGCCTCATACAATATATATTTTACCCCACATTACTATATTATTTGCCAGGATTTTATGGAATTTTCATAGGACAGAGAAAAAATGCCAATACAAACTATTTTATTTTTCTAATTTGGAAAAACATTTTCCTTCATTAAGAAAAATTTCCCCCTAAAATAATGTAGGATTCACCAGGATTTTACACCTTTTCTTGGGAGGGGGTTTCTTAAAGTTATTCCTGCATATAAACTATATTTCATGATATAAAATTATGTCACATCATCATAGAGTCATCATACATAGATGATGATCATGGAAATACAAGTATAAACTACCATCTATATCAACAATGATATCAATATGAACAAAAAGAATAATAACTATAATTGGGTGCATCACACAAATTCCAATACCAAATTAATAATAATATATGAAAAATCACATAATTAAGAAATAAAGTCTAGCTCAAATCAAAATAAATAAAAACATAATGTATCCACGGGAGGCAATATAAAGTTACCCTTTAAATGTTTCAATTGTGGAATAATTAGTCATTACATGCATCTAGATGTACTTTTAGAGAAGATAACTATACAAGGGAAAATGATATAAAAAAATGATAACTATAGAAGAGAAGATGATAGACTCAAACCTAAGAAAATATTTTATTCAAAAGAAATTAATCACTCATATGAAGATGAAGAACTTGATTATTCAAATGATGAAACATTGTTTATAACTATAAAAGTGGATGACATTGAGAAGATTGGTTCTCCACATTTTGATGAAAATGGTGAAAAATAATTGATTGTGTGGACTTCTATTCATACAAAATAACTTCCAAAAGCTTGGGTGATTGAGAGTGGATGCTCAAATCATATGATTGGTTTTTTTTTTTAAAAGTTTTTTAATCTTGAAAATGAAATGGTGGATCTATTAAGTTTGGTGAGGAGGCTGCTCCAATTTGTGGCAAAGGAACTATATCCATTGATGGTAAAAACAATATAGAAGATGTTTAGTATGTTAAGTGATTAAAGCATAATCTTCCCAACATCAATTAGATGTGTATAAAATGAGACAAACTTAATTTTCATGATTCTGGATGTGAATTTAGAAAAGGTGACTTTGGAAAATTAGTTATAGAAGGAATAAGGACAAATAAAAATGTGTGTTACCTAAAGAAAAAAAGGAAGAAGTTTTCTAATGGCCCAGAGAAGTGAATGTTGGTTATGCACAAAAGGATGGCACATATTAAATTTGACTACATGGTAAAAATAAGTTCCAGACATGTGGTAACTGATTTTCTAAAGATCATTAAACCTACTAATGTTACGTGTAAAGAATGTCAAAATGGGAAGCATGAAAGGCCTGGATTAAAAAATAGGGAGTATTCAATTACAAAACCTCTAGAGCTAATACACACTGACCTATGTGAGCCTACTAGAAGAAGGGGACAAAATGGTAAAAGGTATTTCATAGGTGATCCCACAATAATGGGTTACACTTTTTGGCCAACTTTGACAATGAAATCAACATTTTTCACTGAATCTTCACTTTCCACACACACACACACACACACAGATAGATAGAGAGAGGTGTATATACATGTATCTATTTCTATGTATATAAAATTAAAAACAAACAAAAATAAAAAAAACATACATACATATAAATAGAATAGGGAAAAACAAGGTGATAATATATAGAGAAGGGAAAAAATGGCCCAATTAAAAAGGAGAGACAAAACCAAAAAGATAAAAAGAGGGAAAAGGGAGGGGATAAATGTTGGCAAATTAGCCTTTCTTAGTTGGCTATACTTTCCTCTTTCCATACCACTCGACATTAGTCTTGATCCCTCCTAGTCTTCTTTACATGCATGTCTTTGCTTACCTTTCTTTCTTGCATTCAGTGGTGGGTGTTCCTTCCCCTCCCTATGCCCTCTTTTTATATTTCTATTTTTCTCTCTCCCTTTTTACCCTATATTTTCCCTTCTTTCTATAATTATCGTACCCTTTTTTCCTATCCTATTGATATGTATTTTTTTTAATTTGTCTTTGTTTGAAGGTTTATATACATACTTATAGATACATGTTTATACACTTTTGTGTATGTGTGTAAATATAAATGTACACTTATATATCGGTATACTTTTAGACATTTATATTTCTTTATATAAATATAATTTTTACTCATGTGTTTCTATCAAACACACACACACATATATATATGTATTTGTGCACACAAATGTATATCTATGTGAATAGAGGTGAAATGGAATCACCTCTATTGAATGTATGTATGGGGGAAATATGAGATCCACTTCTAAATCCAAATTCCCAAAGGAGAGATCCAAATTGATCAACCAAAAGGTTAATGCACAATTGAATCAATCTATGGAGAATATGAAAGAGGAAGAAAACCTTATATTTCCCTATAATGGAATTGTGCTTGAAATTTGAAATAATTGAAATACAAATACTAACCTCAAAATAGGGAAAATTTGGAAAATGCCAATTTCTGATGTTTGTGTGTACTTTTGAGAAATTCTGCAACCTGTTTCAGACTAGAAATGTCGAGATGAAGAAAACCTTGAAATATTTTATCTTTCGAATAGCAGGTAGTCTTTGACCCTCATAAAAGGTCAAAGGCTACATTCTTATTCTGAAGGTTGATTTTGACTTTGTTTGCAGATATCAGAAGTTCGTCGAAAAGGGTATCCAAATCCGATCTCAGATCTAAAATTCTGCACCCGTAGCTACAATAAAAAGGGGGTTTTGTTGTTTGTATGGTGGGTTTTCCTTGGTCAAACCCCAATTTAGGAATTAACCTTGAAATTGAATTGAAATGTAATGTGCATAAACAAAGCAAATGAAACAATTAACCTTGCTTATGTTGAAGTCCTTGTAGAGGATTTAAATCCTCAAATCCACAAGCAGGTATGATCCAATGGATGTAGAATGAATGTAGGATGTCTCAAATAAATGGCATTTGATCTTTAACTCCAATCTTGAATTGATCTTTGCATATGAGGAGGCTAGGATGAATGTAGAAGGATGGATCTTCAAGGGGGCTCCAAAGAGATTGAATCTTTCAATGGCTAACAATGGATCTCCTTGATGGATGAATGCTTGAACACTTGAATTCTTGAAGGCTTGCTTGAATTCTTGAATTCACTTTCTTGCACTTGAAAACTTGATTGAGAGATGTGATATGTTTTCACAAAACTTGATGATCAAAATGAGAGAGGAAGGCCTCCTTTTATAGTGAACTAGGGCACAAACCTCTAGAGAAGGCCAACATTGGGGAATTAAATCCCAATTAACCTTAAACCTTAGAAATGGACCCATATTAAATGAAATTTAAGGATTTACCATTCTGAAACCCGAAATGGCCAACCCGGAGGTGGGAAAAAGAATCTTTTCGAAACCCGATGCTCGGAATCAAAAAAATTTGAAATTTGAACTGGGGGTCAGGGACGAGGTTGACTCTGCCCTAGTTTAGGGTCGAGGTCAACCCTAACCTAGGTTAGGGTCAGGGTGGACTTTGACCTTGAGGTCAAAAACCTCATGACCCCAGCCTAGAATGCCAGGAAATGCAGATATGAAGTGGAAAATGGGTGCAGAAGGAAGCATAACAGGGGGAAAAGCTAGATACATGCAAAGACCTGATCAAGGCACTTAACATGACCCTAGACCATTTACTTAGAGGGATAAACACTCTTATCATGAAAGTGCTTCCATTTTAAGATGATACATTAAGCCCCCACTTTAGCAAGAGTATGGACTCGATGCAAACTCTTGGTAAAGGAGATCAGAATGAAAAGATAATCTTTTCGTAATCCAAGGGATAAAGAGAAACCTCAAGCTTCCAGGGACTCAAGTCTTCATCAACTCCCAAATCAAAATAAGAGAGACATCTCTAGAGAGAGAAAGAGGGCGTGATTACCTCACCCAATGAGAACTTATGTCCCATTGTGAACCACACAAGGAAATGACACAACTAGAAAGATGGAATTGAATCGCCTAGTGAATGTGGCTACTCACTACTCAACCCATCAAAGATTCACCCTTAGAAATATTATATTCCATAAGAATAAAACCAAAAACAAAAAAGATCCAGTCTTAAGGACACCTCTGACCTTAAGGGATCAAAATATATGTATATTTGAAACTAGAGGGATCAAGAGATCCTAAAATATAAATCCATGCTTTTAAGGATTAGTATCTTGAAAAATATGTGCGTATCAAAAAGTGCATGTGTGCAATAGGTGAGAAGAGCGTATGCCCCCACATTAAAGTCATTGCTAACACTTTAACAGGAGAAATGGCTTTAACGAAAACAAAAAAAACTCCACTGATTACGTTTCCACATCAAGATACCCCCAGACAAAGACAAATCAAGGGAAATATCATAGAAACATATAGAGAACACAGAAGGGATCTACCTACCCTAGGGTCAGTATGATCATAAGATAATATATATATGATATTATTGCAAATGAATTGACATCATTCCCTAAAGAAAGTATAACTACGATCACAAAGGAGGAAAGATCACATAAGATATACGAAGGAGAATCTTTTCGAACCATGACATGGAGACCAAAAAGAATTAGTGCTACCATATCTCGAATCCAAGCAGATTACACAAGGAAACATTTACAAACAATAGCACAATTACAACATAACGTTGAACAACACATAAAAGAATAGAGATACATATAGAGGAATTTGAAAAATAGTTTCGATTCCTGTATCACCTTGTACCAACTGAGTAACAAGGATCGTATAAAAGAATCTAACAACATTTAGCAAACACATTACGGGAGAAGCACAATACAACAGGAAAACACACAACACAGCTACCATGAAGGACAAGTCAATCAAACATTATGCCTACTCTCCCCATCTCATTGTATATCATTTAGGGAAGGTGGCTAACTTGCAAGAGGGACTATATCTAGCAGATTAGGAATGATAGCCAGTTCCAAACAAGGATCCTCTTGAGAATCACAATGTTTGACACTAGGTGTAAGAATTAATTGTGATGAAAGCATATTATGTAGATCAATGTCAATATCAATAGTCTCATATTTATCATTAACATCATCAGTATCATCAAGAGTATCTTCATCATCAAAATTAATCAAAATAGGATCTAATATATGAATAGAATCATCATAATCATGCATCTTAACATCATTATTAGTAACAACTTCTTCTGACACATCATGCATAGATTTATCCGAAGAAGGTAGAGATCTTTGAAGAACAAAATTACAAGATTTATCATGAGCACAACTCTTTTTAAGATTTTCATTAGCAGATCAATTACGTTTTGATTTATTTGAAATAGGTTGAGAACTAGGAGGAACAATCATAGGATCCTTCACAAGTTCTTTAGGAAGATTGATATAAGGAACTTGATTAACATAACTAGAAGCCATAGTTAAAGGAGGTATAGAAGGTGCAGGCAAAAGACCATGATTAAGATCCATGGGAGGTATGCTTAATTCAAGAATCTTATGATGTTTATAGCCTTGATATGAACAAAAAATATTATCAAGTCGAGGAGGACATGAATTAGGTAATGAAGGCCAAAAGAAATCAAGAGCAACAAAATCTCGAGGCCTAGAAGGTTGATATAAACTATGATTAACCATCTTCACTTCTTCATCATGAATGAACTTAAGACACTTATGGATAGGTGAAGAAAAAGCATGCATGGAATTTAACCAAGGCAAACCTAGCTTAACTTGAAATTGATCAGAAGTAGGAACAACAACAAAGGTAGTGTTCACAATTTTTCCACCAAGTTCAACAGGTAAAGTAATAGAACCAAATGATGGATAAAGAAAACAATTACAAGTTTGAATCCACACATCCAATGTATCATAAGAATCACATTGTAAGATTTTCATAAAAATATTTTCTTTAGTAATAACATTGACTAAGGATGTAGGATCAACAAGACAACCATGCGTAGGTTTTTGAGAAATCCTAGCATAAATGTAAAGGGGACCATCAGGAGCTTTAGTAGTCTCAAAGTCATCAAAGATAATCAAAATTTCCTAAGGTCTTTTATTCTTAGGTTGTTGTTGAGGTTTAGGTCGAGTTTTCAATTTAGGCTTAGGTTTTGGTCAAGGTTGAGAATGAACTTGAGGTTGAATCTAAGGTTGAGGTTGAGGTTGAGCTGGAGATAAAGATTGACCAACATGCTCCACTTGATTAACAACATGATTGAGATCATCCATCTTTGAATCATACACAATTTCCATAGAAGATGGTTGAGCAATGGTATTAGTATCATGCGTAGGTAAAGGATTTGTATAGATTTGAAGGTTTTGATTAGGAGGAGAAATAGATTTGTTACCACTACCATCAAGATTATCAACAGATAAGACATTAGAGTCAATTAAGTCTTGAATCTTATGTTTTAAAGAATAACACTTCTTAGTATCATGACCATTCTGATGATGATATTGACAAAAAGCTTTAGGATCAAAAGATTTAGATGCAATCGTAGCAGGTAAAAGTGGTCGAATAGGAGGTAAAGTAATCATATTAGCAATTAACAACCTATTCATAATAGCATGTAAAGATTCAAAAAGAGGAGTAAACGTACGATTTAATTGAAAAGTAGTGGATGCAGAAGTGGCATTGTGAGATGCAACAACAACTTGATCAGCAACTGCATTCTCTTGTTTGTTTATCTTGACATAGTTGTTGAATTTTTTAAATTTGTTTGGATTAGGAGTAGTATCACTCTTATCAACTAGAGCAAGAGCCATTGGACTGTTTCTCTCAAATTGACTCACTTGTAATTGATAATGATGAAGCACTGCACAAAGTTGTTGAAAAGAGGTAAATTCAATAAGCATAATCTTATCTCTAATATCCTTTTGCAAATTTTAAATAAACATACGTTGAATATCAATATTAGGAATAGGATAGGAAATTTGAGCATGCAAATGCTTAAATCTACCAATAAATTTAGTTAATTTTTCCTTCGCACTTTGTTTACAATGCATCAAATCAGTCAAAGACACTTGCAGGCCAATGTTGTTTTGGAATTATTGAATAAAGGCATTAGCAAGTTTTGGAAAGGAATCAATAGAATAAGGAGGCAAGGACCAATACCATTGTAAGGCCTTGACATGGAAGGTTCTAGCAAATAGTTTGGTTAAAATCCTATGCTCATGAGCATAATCACTACAAAGGATTTCGAATGTTTTAACATGATGAACAAGATCTCCTTTTCCATAATAATTCTCAAGACAAGGCATATCGACCTGCTAAGGAACAGGAGTATGAATAATATTCAAGGACAAAGGACTTCCCATGTCACATGTAGGAATACTAAACTTGTTTTGAGTTAAGGAAACAAGTTGTTGTTGTAAGGATGACACAGTTTGAGCCAAACTGATGATTTTTGAATCATTAGAGGAAATGGGAGGAATAGAAACATTAGACACACTAGGTAAAGTATAAGAAGTTGCAAGAATAGAAGACACAACTAGAGGAACACTAGGAACTATAGTTGGAAGAGGATTGGAATAAGTAAAAGGAACATTATGATATGAAGGTTGTGATGTAGGAAGGGACATAGGAGGAACACTTATAGGAATAGAGGGAACAGGCACAGTCACCAAAGAAGGAGTATAGGTAGGAATACTAGGTAAAGGATTAGAAGGAGGGTCTACACTAGTGATAGGAGGAATCAACCCTAAATCTTGAGCTAAAGGTTTAACATTTGAATGCATGAGGTGAGTAATACTATGCAAGAGGTTAACACCTCTCACCATCATGAAGAACTTTCTTAAGAGCCTCTATAGCTTGAATAGAATCTTGATTATGGTTCTCTTGAATAATCCAATTACCCATTTTATCAAGTTTAGTTGAAAGTTTTTGGACTTGTTCAGGAGGAACTCTTAAAGTGTCATCCTCATCATGAGATGATTGAGAAGAGTTTTTCTCCATCGTAGGATTGGAATCATAAAGAATCAAATTGTCATTTGGGACCCTAAGGCAAGGAGAGGAAGATTCAGGATCAAAGGCACCCATGAGTCTAAGACTTCTTCTAATCGGAATGTTATAAGTAGGACTAGTAGTAGTAAAGCTCATAAACCAATGCAATGCAAATGAACTAAACTTAAAACATATAAAGCATGAATATTTTTGTATTTTTGAAATCTAATTAGCATGCAAGATCTAAGACAAAAGAGAAATCTAATACTAACAAGATAAAATAAAATCTAACACCACAAAACACAATAGGGCATCCAATTCCACAAAAGAAAGGAAAGGAAGTATGTCAGGTTCACCAAAATGAATAAGTGAAGGTGAACACACACACAATAAGACAAAGGGATATCTAACACCAAAAAGAAAGAGAGTAAGCTTGTCAGGTTCACCAAAATGAATAGATGAAGGTGAAAACACACACAATAAGACAAAGGGATAGCTAACCCAAAAAGAAAGAGAGTAAGCTTGTCAGGTTCACCAAAATGAATAAGGGGTAAAATGGAATCACCTCTATTGAATGTATGTATGGGGGAAATATGAGATTCACTTCGAAATCCAAATTCCCAAAGGAGAGATCCAAATTGATCAACCAAAAGGTTAATGCACAATTGAATCAATCTATGGAGAATATGAAAGAGGAAGAAAACCTTATATTTCCCTATAATAGAATTGTGCTTGAAATTTGAAATAATTGAAATAAAAATACTAACCTCGAAATAGGGAAAATTTTTAAAATGCCAATTTCTGATGTTTGTGTGTACTTTCAAGAAATTCCGCAACCTGTTTCAGACTGTAAATGCTGAGATGAAGAAAACCTAGAAATATTTTATCTTTCAAACAGCAGGTAGTCTTTGACCCTCATAAAAGGTCAAAGGCTACATTCTTATTCTGAAGGTTGATTTTGACTTTGTTTGTAGATCTCAGAAGTTCGTCGAAAAGGGTATCCAAATCCGATCTCAGATCTGAAATTTTGCACCTGTAGCTACAATAAAAAGGGGGTTTTGTTGTTTGTATGGGGGTTTTCCTTGGTCAAACCCAATTTAGGAATTAACCTTGAAATTGAATTGAAATGTAATGTGCATAAACAAAGCAAATGAAACAATTAACCTTGCTTATGTTGAAGTCCTTGTAGAGGATTCAAATCCTCAAATCCACAAGCAAGTATGATCCAATGGATGTAGAATGAATGTAGGATGTCTCAAATAAATGGAATTTGATCTTCAACTCCAATCTTGAATTTATCTTTGCATATGAGGAGGCTAGGATGAATGTAGAAGGATGGATCTTCAAGGGGGCTCCAAAGAGATTGAATCTTTCAATGGCTAACAATGGATCTCCTTGATGGATGAATGCTTGAACACTTGAATTCTTGAAGGCTTGCTTGAATTCTTGAATTCAATTTCTTTCACTTGAAAACTTGATTGAGAGATGTGATATGTTTTCACAAAACTTGATGATCAAAATGAGAGAGGAAGGCCTCCTTTTATAGTGAACTAGGGCACAAACCTCTAGAGAAGGCCGACATTGGAGAATTAATCCCAATTAACCTTAAACCTTAGAAATGGACCCATATTAAATGAAATTTAAGGATTTACCATTCCAAAACCCAAAATGGCCGACCCCGAGGTGGGAAAAAGAATCTTTTCGAAACCCGATGCTTGAAATCAAAAAAATTTGAAATTTGAATTGGGGGTCAGGGATGAGGTTGACTCTGCCCTAGGTTAGGGTCAAGGTCAACCCTAACCTAGGTTAGGGTCAAGGTGGACTTTGACCTTGAGGTCAAAAACCTCATGACCCCAGCCTAGAATGCCAGGAAATGCAGATATGAAGTGGAAAATGGGTGCAGAAGGAAGCATAACAGGGGGAAAAGCCAGATACATGCAAAGACCTGATCAAGGCACTTAACATGACCCTAGACCATTTACTTAGAGGGATAAACACTCTTATCATGAAAGTGCTTCCATTTTAAGATGATACATTAAGCCCCCACTTTAGCAAGAGTATGGACTCGATGCAAACTCTTGGTAAAGGAGATTAGAATGAAAAGATAATCTTATCATAATCCAAGGGATAAAGAGAAACCTCAAGCCCCCAGGGACTCAAGTCTTCATTGACTCCCAAATCAAAATAAGAGAGACATCTCTAGAGAGAGAAAGAGGGCGTGATTACCTCACCCAATGAGAACTTATGTCCCATTGTGAACCACACAAGGAAATGACACAACTAGAAAGATGGAATTGAATCGCCTAGTGAATGTGGCTACTCACTAGTCAACCCATCAAAGATTCATCCTTAGAAATATTCTATTCCATAAGAATAAAACCAAAAGCAAAAGAGATACAGTCTTAAGGACACCTCTGACCTTAAGGGATCAAAATATATGTATATTTGAAACTAGAGGGATCAAGAGATCCTAAAATATAAATCCATGCTTTTAAGGATTAGTATCTTGAAAAATATGTGCGTATCAAAAAGTGCGTGTGTGCAATAGGTGAGAAGAGCGTATGCCCCCACATTAAAGTCATTGCTAACACTTTAACAAGAGCAATGGCTTTAATGAAAACTTAAAAAACTCCACTGATTACGTTTCCACATCACGATGCCTCCAGACAAAGACAAATCAAGGGAAATATCATAGAAACATACAGAGAACACAGAAGGGATCTACCTACCCTAGGGTCAGTATGATCATAAGATAATATATATATGATATTATTGCAAATGAATTGACATCATTCCCCAAAGAAAGTATAACTACGATCACAAAGGAGCAAAGATCACATAAGATATACGAAGGAGAATCTTTTCGGACCATGACATGGAGACCAAAAAGAATTAGTGCTACCATATCTCGAATCCAAGTAGATTACACAAGGAAACATTTACAAACAATAGCACAATTACAACATAACATTGAACAACACATAAAATAATAGAGATACATATAGAGGAATTTGAAAAATAGTTTCGATTCCTGTATCACCTTGTACCAACTGAGTAACAAGGATCGTATAAAAGAATCTAACAACATTTAGCAAACACATTACGGGAGAAGCACAATACAACAGGAAAACACACAACAGAGCTACCACAAAGGACAAGTCGATCAAAAATTATGCCTACTCTCCCCATCTCATTGTATATCATTTAGGGAAGGTGGCTAACTCGCAAGAGGGACTATATCTAGCACATTAGGAATGATAGCCAGTTCCAAACAAGGATCCTCTTGAGAATCACAATGTTCGACACTAGGTGTAAGAATTAATTGTGATGAAAGCATATTATGTAGATCAATGTCAATATCAATAGTCTCATATTCATCATTAACATCATCAGTATCATCAAGAGTATCTTCTTCATCAAAATTAATCAAAATAGGATCTAATATATGAATAGAATCATCATAATCATGCATCTTAACATCATTATTAGTAACAACTTCTTCTGACACATCATGCATAGATTTATCCGAAGAAGGTAGAGATCTTTGAAGAACAAAATTACAAGATTTATCATGAGCACAACTCTTTTTAAGATTTTCATTAGCAGATCAATTACATTTTGATTTATTTGAAATAGGTTGAGAACTAGGAGGAACAATCATAGGATCCTTCACAAGTTCTTTAGGAAGATTGATATAAGGAACTTGATTAACAGAACTAGAAGCCATAGTTAAAGGAGGTATAGAAGGTGTAGGCAAAAGACCATGATTAAGATCCATGGGAGGTATGCTTAATTCAAGAATTTTATGATGTTTATAGCCTTGATATGAACAAAAAATATTATCAAGTCGAGGAGGACATGAATTAGGTAATGAAGGGCAAAACAAATCAAGAGCAACAAAATCTCTAGGCCTAGAAGGTTGATATAAACTATGATTAACCATCTTCACTTCTTCATCATGAATGAACTTAAGACACTTATGGATAGGTGAAGAAAAAGCATGCATGGAATTTAACCAAGGCAAACCTAGCTTAACTTGAAATTGATCAGAAGTAGGAACAACAACAAAGGTAGTGTTCACAATTTTTCCACCAAGTTCAATAGGTAAAGTAATAGAACCAAATGATGGATAAAGAAAACAATTACAAGTCTGAATCCACACATCCAATGTATCATAAGAATCGCATTGTAAGATTTTCATAAAAATATTTTCTTTAGTAATAACATTGACTAAGGATGTAGGATCAACAAGACAACCACGCGTAGGTTTTTTAGAAATCCTAGCATAAATGTAAAGGGGACCATCAGGAGCTTTAATAGTCTCAAAGTCATCAAAGATAATCAAAATTTCCTAAGGTCTTTTATTCTTAGGTTGTTGTTGAGGTTTAGGTCGAGTTTTCAATTTAGGCTTAGGTTTTGGTCAAGGTTAAGAATGAACTTGAGGTTGAATCTAAGGTTGAGGTTGAGGTTGAGCTGGAGATAAAGATTGACCAACATGCTCCACTTGATTAACAACATGATTGAGATCATCCATCTTTGAATCATACACAATTTCCATAGAAGATGGTTGAGCAATGGTATTAGTATCATGTGTAGGTAAAGGATTTGTATAGATTTGAAGGTTTTGATTAGGAGGAGAAATAGATTTGTTACCACTACCATCAAGATTATCAACAGATAAGGCATTAGAGTCAATTAAGTCTTGAATCTTATGTTTTAAAGAATAACACTTCTCAGTATCATGACCATTCTGATGATGATATTGACAAAAAGTTTTAGGATCAAAAGATTTAGATGCAATCATAGTAGGTAAAAGCAGTCGAATAGGAGGTAAAGTAATCATATTAGCAGTTAACAACCTATTCATAATAGCATGTAAAGATTCAAAAAGAGGAGTAAATGTACAATTTAATTGAAAAGTAGTGGATGTAGAAGTGGCATTGTGAGATGCAACAACAACTTGATCAGCAACTGCATTCTCTTGTTTGTTTATCTTGACATAATTGTTGAATTTTTGAAACTTGTTTGGATTAGTAGTATCACTCTTATCAACTAGAACAAGAGCCATTGGACTGTTGCTCTCAAATTGACTCACTTGTAATTGATAATGATGAAGCACTGCACAAAGTTGTTGAAAAGAGGTAAATTTAGTAAGCAGAATCTTATCTCTAATATCCTTTTGCAAATTTAAAATAAACATACGTTGAATATCAATATCAGGAATAGGATAGGAAATTTGAGCATGCAAATGCTTAAATCTACCAATAAATTTAGTTAATTTTTCCTTCGCACTTTGTTTACAATGCATCAAATCAGTCAAAGACACTTGCGGGCCAATGTTGTTTTGAAATTATTGAATAAAGTCATTAGCAAGTTTTGGAAAGGAATCAATAGAATAAGGAGGCAAGGAACAATACCATTGTAAGGCCTTGTCATGGAAGGTTCTAGCAAACAGTTTGGTTAAAATCCTATGCTCATGAGCATAATCACTACAAAGGATTTCAAATGTTTTAACATGATGAACAAGATCTCCTTTTCCATTATAATTCTCAAGACAAGGCATATTGACTTGCTGAGGAACAGGAGTATGAATAATATCCAAGGACAAAGGACTTCCCATGTCACATGTAGGAATACTAAACTTGTTTTGAGTTAAGGAAACAAGTTGTTGTTGTAAGGATGACACAGTTTGAGCCAAACTGATGATTTTTGAATCATTAGAGGAAATGGGAGGAATAGAAACATTAGACACACTAGGTAAAGTATAAGAAGTTGCAGGAATAGAAGACACAACTGGAGGAACACTAGGAACTACAGTTGGAAAAGGATTGGAATAAGTAAAAGGAACATTATGATATGAAGGTTGTGATGTAGGAAGGGACATAGGAGGAACACTTATAGGAATAGAGGGAACAGGCACTGTCACCAAAGAAGGAGTATAGGTAGGAATACTAGGTAAAGGATTAGAAGGAGGTTCTACACTAGTGATAGGAGGAATCAACCCTAAATCTTGAGCTAAAGGTTTAACATTTGAATGCATGAGGTGAGTAATACTATGCAAGAGGTTAACACCTTTCACCATCATGAAGAACTTTCTTAAGAGCCTCTATAGCTTGAATAGAATCTTGATTATGGTTCTCTTGAATAATCCAATTACCCATTTTATCAAGTTTAGTTGAAAGTTTTTGGACTTGTTCAGGAGGAACTCTTAAAGCGTCATCCTCATCATGAGATGAATGAGAAGAGTTTTTCTCCATCGTAGGATTGGAATCATAAAGAATCAAATTGTCATTTGGGACCCTAAGGCAAGGAGAGGAAGATTCAGGATCAAAGGCACCCATGAGTCTAAGACTTCTTCTAATCAGAATGTTATAAGTAGGACTAGTAGTAGTAAAGCTCATAAACCAATGCAATGCAAATGAACTAAACTAAGAACATATAAAGCATGAATATTTTTGTATTTTTGAAATCTAATTAGTAGGCAAGATCTAAGACAAAAGAGAAATCTAATACTAACAAGATAAAATGAAATCTAACACCACAAAACACAATAGGGCATCCAATTCCACAAAAGAAAGGAGAGGAAGTATGTCAGGTTCACCAAAATGAATAAGTGAAGGTGAACACACACACAATAAGACAAAGGGATATCTAACACCAAAAAGAAAGAGAGTAAGCTTGTCGGGTTCACCAAAATGAATAGATGAAGGTGAAAACACACACAATAAGACAAAGGGATAGCTAACCCAAAAAGAAAGAGAGTAAGCTTGTCGGGTTCACCAAAATGAATAAGGGGTAAAATGGAATCACCTCTATTGAATGTATGTATGGGGGAAATATGAGATTCACTTCTAAATCCAAATTCCCAAAGGAGAGATCCAAATTGATCAACCAAAAGGTTAATGCACAATTGAATCAATCTATGGAGAATATGAAAGAGGAAGAAAACCTTATATTTCCCTATAATGGAATTGTGCTTGAAATTTGAAATAATTGAAATAAAAATACTAACCTCAAAATAGGGAAAATCTAAAAAATGCCAATTTCTGATGTCTGTGTGTACTTTCAAGTAATTTTGCAACCTGTTTCAGATTGGAAATGCCGAGATGAAGAAAACCCAAAAATATTTTATCTTTCAAACAGCAGGTAGTCTTTGACCCTCATAAAAGGTCAAAGGCTACATTCTTATTCTGAAGGTCAATTTTGACTTTGTTCATAGATCTCAGAAGTTCACCGAAAAGGGTATCCAAATCTGATCTCAGATCTAAAACTCTGCACCTATACCTGCAAGAAAAAGGGGGTTTTGTTGTTTGTATGGGGGGTTTTCCTTGGTCAAACCCCAATTTAGGAATTAACCTTGAAATTGAATTGAAATGTAATGTGCATAAACAAAGAAAATGAAACAATTCACCTCGCTTATGTTGAAGTCCTTGTAGAGGATTTGAATCCTCAAATCCATAAGCAAGTATTCTCCAATGGATGTAGAATGAATGTAGGATGTCTCAAATAAATGGAATTTGATCTTCAACACCAATCTTGAATTGATCTTTGCATATGAGGAGGCTAGGATGAATGTAAAAGGATGGATCTTCAAGGGGGCTCCAAAGAGATTGAATCCTTCAATGGCTAACAATGGATCTCCTTGATGGATGAATGCTTGAACACTTGAATGCTTGAAGGCTTGCTTGAATTCTTGAATTCACTTTCTTGCACTTGAAAGCTTGCAACTTGATTGAGAGATGTGATATGTTTTCACAAAACTTGATGATCAAAATGAGAGAGGAAGGCCTCCTTTTATAGTGAACTAGGGCACAAACCTCTAGAGAAGGCCGACATTGGGGAATAAATTCCTAATTAACCTTAACCCTTAGAAATGGACCCATATTAAATGCAATTTAAGTATTTACCATTCTAAAACCCAAAATGGCCGATTCAGAGGCGGGAAAAAGAATCTTTCTGAAACCCAATGCCTGAAAATCAGAAAAACTTGAAATTTGAATTGGGGGTCAGGGACAAGGTCAACTCTACCCTAGGTCAAGGTCAAGGTTGACCCTGACCTAGGTCAAGCTTGAGGTCAACTTTGACCCTCAAGGTCGACTTCGACCTTGAGGTCAAAAACCTCTGGACCCCAGCCTAGAATGCCAGGAAATGCAGATATGAAGTGGAAAATGGGTGCAGAAGGAAGCATAAGAGGGGGAAAATCCAAATACATGAAAAGACCCATTCAAGGTGCTTAACATGACCCCAAACCACTTACTCGGAGGGCTAAATGCTCTTATCATGGAAGTGCTTCCATTTTAAGATGATACACAATGTATAAATGTACATTTATATCTTTGTTTCATATTTCTTTAACTTTTTTGCAATGTATATGTGTATGTATCTACACACACATATAACTCATATATATATATATATATATATATATATATATATATATATATATATATATATATATATATATATATATATATATATATATGTATGTATGTATATGTATGTATGTATGTATATATAGATAACTCATATATATATATATATATATATATATATATATCTTTTTTATTTTATTTATTTCTTATTATTTCTTATTATTTCTTATTATTTTCTCTTTTGTATTTTATTACTTTTATTATTTGTGCACTTCTTTTTTTCTTGTTTCTTTTTAGTTTATTTTTTCCTCTTCCTTCCACTTCATACGCATTCCTTGTGTTTTGTGTCTAACGCTCTTTCTCTTCTTATAGGTCTTTTTATGCAATCCACTTCTTCACTTTTCCTCTTCGTGATGATGGTTTACTAAATGCAACATGAAATGTTAATTTTAAGAATATACATAGTTGATTCTAGAAACTCTCGCACATTCTTATGGACTATGAAAATCTCATGACTACTATAGATTTTAGATTTTTTTAGGCTCCTTTCTTGGAAGATGTGTAAATTAGAGGATATTTTTGAGATCCAACTAAATTTTTTTGGAATTAAGAGAAAAGATACTATTGTATAAGTCAACATTTTAAATTCATTTTTCATGGATCCATACAATGTTACTTCACTCACTCCATTCAACTACTATATTTGAAAACATGATAGTGTTATTAGTCTTAATAAATAGGGTCATATAAAGTGACCATGGATACAAAAATTGAGCATGCATGTGTTCCTCAGAAGAGAAAGTGGTTTAATGGGCATGATGAAACTTTGGGGACATTATGAATACATCTCTCTCCCAATCTTGTTTTTTATTTTGATTCTTGTAATCCCAAGGAAATATAAACTACATAGGAGTCCTTGTTTTAGAAGTAGTATGAACATTAAGGGGATTTTAGCTAGCTAATGAGCTTATTGTCTTGAATCCTACATGTTTTGATAGAATACAAGACTTCTTCACCAAACTTCAGTCTCTTCGATTGTAGTTACAACATAGTTCTCTCCATCCTTTCCAAACGTGTTCCATTTTTTTGGTTTTTATTTCTATCTTTTGTGTTACCAAAGATGCACTTCAATTGATGTTTTTTCTTCACACCTCACTCAAGAGGAAACAAACTACTTTAAATGGGTTGATTTAAGTCCACCAAATCACAAGTTCTTCTTACATCCTAGGTCACTAGAGATCAGAAAGGTTCCAATAGAAAAGTAAAGATACAAAACATAAGGACTCCAAGTCATATGAGCAGTCTAAGGATACAATTACATGATTTTTAATATTTTTATTCCTCTTCAAAGAATTTTTCATTGAGTAAGTATAAAATAAATTGAGTATGGAACTAAGATATTTGCGTTATACAAAGAAGATTAATTATTTGTAGAACCTTTTCTTGAAGCATAATATTAAGCCACCTTTATCTTATTCATCTTCTTCTACCACTTCAAAACTTGCACATTCCAAGTCAATTTCTTTGTCATATGGTGAAGATGAGATGAAGATCCATGTTCACTTTTCATCCTCACATCTTTAGTCTAGTCATTGAATTATTGATTTAGGATCCTCTCATCATATGGATCATACATGGGTATTATTCACTTTATATGAGCCCTACAATTTACCACATGATTTTATGGATAACAAGCCTTATATGAGTGTTATTAGTAGGGGTTCTCTAAAGGATGGTGATGACATGTTCAATGGTGTCCTTTGTATTTTTTAATTACCATTCAATCTCCTTTCCTTATTTTAGATTAATCTTAGTGGTTAGGGTAAGACAATAGAGTTCATATTAGATTTAGTGCTTGTTAAAGAAATGCATAGTAGAGAGATTATTACACTAGGTAGTGTTGAGAATGCATCTTGATCATATGATTTTTCTCATTTTTTCTACGATCGAGTATAAAATTCCATTCACTATTTCTCATTCTCATGCATTGAGAATGGATTAAAAATATTAGGAGAGATTTGGTCACTTGAACCTATGTATGCTTCGATCATCTACCATTTTTCTCAAGTCCTATTTTGTACCATTTTTCCATGTCCTACTTCATCAAATATCAATTTAGATCAATAGATTCATTATTCCTAGTTTTAGCATTATGGTAAGAGTACTTTCAAAACATTGTATGGTTATTGATGCATCACACTTTTTAAACATTTAGGATATTTTTTGTTTTTTTCTCTTTTGTATTTTATTACTTTTATTATTTGTGCACTTCTTTTTTACTTGTTTCTTTTTAGTTTTTTTTCCCTCTTCCTTCCACATCATACCCACTCTATTTGTTTCATGTCCAACACTCTTTCTCTTCTTATAGGTCTTTTATGCAATCCATTTCTTCACTTTTCCTCTTTGTGATGATGGTTTACTAAATGCAACTTGAAATGTTGATTTTAAGATTATACATAGTTGATTCTAGAAACTCTAGCACATTCTTATGGAGTGTGAAAATCTCGTGACTAGTATAGATTTCAGATTTTTTTAGGCACCTTTCTTGGAAGATGTGTAAATTAGAGGATATTTTTGAGATCCAACTAAATTTTTTTTGAATTAAGAGAAAAGATACTATTGTATAATTCCACATTTTAAATTCATTTGTCATGGATCCATATCATGTTACTTCACTCACTCCATTGTACTGCTATAGTTGAAAACATGATAGTGTTATTAGTCTTAATAAATAGGGTTATATAAAGTTTCCATGGATACAAAAATTGAGCATGCATGTGTTTCTCCAAAGAGAAAGTGGTTTAATGGGCACAATGACACTTTGGGGACATTATGAATACATATATATCCCAATATTGTTTTTTATTTTGATTCTTGTAGTCCCAAGGAAATCTAAACTATATAGGAGTCCTTGTTTTAGAAGTAGTATGAACATTAAGGGGATTTTAGCTAGAGAATGAGCTTATTGTCTTGAATCATACATGTTTTGATAGAATCCAAGACTTCTTCACCAAACTCCAGTCTCTTAGATTGTAGTTACAACATAATTCTCTCCATCCTTTCCAAATGTGTTCCATTTTATTCAATTTTTATTTCTATCTTTTGTGTCACCAAAGATGCACTTCAATAGATGTTTTTTCTTCATACCTCACTCAAGAGAAAACAAAGTACTTTAAATGGGTTGATTTAAGTCCACCAAATCACAAGTTCTTACATCATAGGTCACTAGAGATCAAAAATCTTCCAATAGAAAAGGAAAGATACAAAACATAAGGACTCCAAGTCATATGAGCAATCTGTAATGCCCCGCCAAGGAACCTAGGAGAACTTAACCTAAACATGCAACTAAGTTTATAGAATACTTTTTTTTCTAAAGTGTTAACAAACAATAACAATAATATTTTACAATGCAAATGCAATACAATGAAATATAAAACTCACATAGATTACAACTCTCCAGGATTCCTTGACAAAGATTATGTAAATATTAATTAATTAATTTAGATTAGATATAATTACAAAACTCATATAAATAAATGAACGATAAAAGCAACATCACATATAAGATAAGATAGATACAACTGGTACCATAAGGTATCCATAATAACCTACATCCATTGCACATGTCGTAGGGTATGTAATACAATAACCAAAATGAAGTACAACATGATATCACCTAAAAAATTGATACAATGATACAAGGTCACATAGAATAAGAATATAAGAACACATCTCCACCAAAGAAGAACATGAAGAGTCAACTGCTATAGGGATCATCCAACACTGGTACATGAACGTCAAAATCTCAAATGGTAAAAGAATCACTACCACTTGACCTCGTGAACCTAAATGGTCCACTCCCACCATGTCAAGGAGATAAAAATAGATCCCACTCGGATAACAAACATCCATAGAACAAGCTAAGGAAAAGGTCTTGAAAGCTCTCTAACATCAGGTCTACAAAAGATAACAAGGTAAGAATCACTAATCCAGAGGCAACCAACACATGTAGGATAACTAGAATATGCATAGGAACGTGTCATCATGTATGTCTAACCCTTGAGTCTCATCCTAGTAATCACTCTAGATCTCGGCACTCAAGTGACCATACACCGTATCAATGACTTCTCATATAGACAAAGCTAGTAACTATGCCAGACACACACCTCTCAAAGGTAGAAAGCATCATCTCATCCTCCATCTTAGTCTATACTAGCACTCAAGCATGGATGAGGAACCACATCTTATTAAGTTCATTTTAATAGCCCCCAATTATATATTACATTTTCACTTGATTAAGAATACTTACAATAAGTGATCCTGGCAGCCACTTTTGGGCCCCAACACTTATTAAAAGCCACTCCCTACTACACATCTAGGTAACCTACCCTAGGCTCAAAGATGCCACTTAACATCACAAGATAATAATAATGTCCCTCAGGACTGTTCCACAAAGCAACAGGAACATGCAACAGGTCTCTAACCATAACATCACAAAACACTCTCCAAGTGCTCACAAAAGAATATACTCCTGATCCCATGGATAGGACATAAAAAGTCAACACCATATTCCCCTATATAGAATATGAAGCAAAACTCAATTATACAAAAACATCACAGAAAGAAGTCATAGAACAAACTTCACATAAGGTTGGGTTGAATCAATTGATTACAACAAACTATACAAGGAAAACAATCATGATAAATAAAACATCCAACTACCGCCTCTAGAATCACATAAGTATAAAATCGGGTAGTCCCAAATCCAGAACCAAACACAAGAATCTAGAAATCATTACAAAATACCCATAACAGAATACAATACAACATGAGCCTATACGGTCAAATCAGGGTAATAATCAGAACACATACACACACCAAAACATAAAACTGAAATCATGTCCAATTGACACTTACCCTGGCCTCAATATTTCCCCCTAGGTCATCTAGTGCCCATTAACACAATAAGAAAGAGAAAAAAACACTCAGGGATGAAGATAAAAACACTCACACCATAGTAAACTGGAAAATAACCATTACACAATTAGGTTGAATATTGAATCATATCCAAAACCATGTACAGAGTTGATATAAAACACTAATAGAAAACATAACCATAAACATCAGATACAATGTCATAACCAAAATATTTCCTAAAGCCTCCTAATAGTTCTAACTGAATAAAATGCCCAATTGCAGTTAAAACATAACCACCTAATATATCCAATATGCACACAATTAAAACCTATTTTGTTAAGTTTAGATATAAACCCAAATTAAGATACATAAAAATTGCATTTAAATAGAGAAATATGTTGAGTCTAATCAAATTCCATTTGATCAAACGCAAACAATTTATGTAATTAAAAAAAATATTATTAAAATAAATTTAATAGATAATAATATAATTAACCCATAATTCTTAGAAGAAAAATAATACAAGAGTATTCATTTAAATAACATTAAAATTTTGTTCAATAAATAAATAAACTTAGATTAACTATTATCTAATTTAAATTATATTTAATTAAATTAGAAAACAAATTTTATTTATTTTAAATAACATATTAATAAACTAACACATAAAAAAAACATTTATTAAACAACTTTTATAATAAATAAATAAATAAAAACAAAAAAAAAAAAAAAAAAAGTTAAAAAGAGGGTGGGTCCCACCGCTCCTCCCCTTCCCATGCCCATACGCACAATACTCTACACAGGATAGGTATTGCACATGGTGCCACCGCTTGTGCATGTGGTACTGTGCCCATGCGCACGGGCCCCTGTGCATCGCAGGGTACTGCGCAGGTGGTACTGTGCCATGGGGGGTGGGGATTTGGTGGCCCCCACCTCCAAATGACTTTTCCAATCAATTTTTTTTAATAACTTTTTTTAAAAAATACAAAACTTCCAAAGTATTTTTTTTTAAAGTCTTTATTATTATTTTTATATCCAAAAATGACATATTATAATGCTTTTTCTAACTCTTGACTTTTCCCATGTTTTGGCCTTTTCAGGGTAAATTTCTTTTTACTCTATATATTTTTAAAGATGACTGTATTTTTCTCTAGGGAGTAGATTTTTTTCCAGAATGGACTTTTTCTATCCAAATTGATTTTTCTTTCACAATACAATTTATTTCTTCTAGCATAATAGTTATACTATAGTCTAGGGTCAATTTTTCATTTTCTAGGAGATTTATACAGAATTTTCTAATAAATTTTTGCCAGCAATACCTTGTTGTGCCAAGTTTTCATAAAAACTAAAAAGTCAACATAACTAGGATTTTCTAAATACCCAAAATCAAAGAAATCATAGATCTATCTATTGAGATATATTAAAATTGCGCAAACAAGGAAAGTCAAATAAATGCAAAACAAAAATTAACAGGTAGGAGTTTCAAACCCTACCTTAGATCCAATGCAAAAATTGAAATTGAAACCATTGAAGATCTGTAGGCACCAGAATTTCTCCAAGTATGGATTCAAACTGCAGATCTGACTCCATGTAGAAAGCAAGCACAAGATCCAGACGCACAATCAAGCTTTCAACAAATATCAAGCGAACCCAAATCACCCAAAAATCTCAAGATGCCAAAATCCAAGCTCTCTCCAAAATTGCTCCAAAACCTGTCTAATCTCTCAAAAATAAAATGCAATTTTCCTAATAGAGATTCAATTCCCCCTTTCATGCAACCCTAAAGATAACTCACCAATTAACTCCTAAATCAACTCCAATCATAAATTAAAAGTAATTCACAATAAAATAAAATAAAATAACTTTATATGCACAACTCAACTTTGAATTTTTGAGATAGGTTGTTATCTTTTTAAAAACAATTTATTTTTTTCAACATTACTAATGCACATGTAATTGGTTAAAATTTATATTAAATAGAATAAATATTTAAAGCACAATTGACCATGCAATTAAATATTTAATCATTTAATAAAGCATAAAAGCACATTTAACTCTAATTTCAATTTAAATTATTAATTAAATCCAAATATTTAAATATTTGACTTTTAATTAATTTTCTCAAATAAACATAGGAACACAATTAATATTAAATTTCAAGTATAATCATTAAATCAATAAATCACAGAAAATCACTCATTCATGAAATCAATCAACTGAGACCAAACAACATAAAACCAAGAAAACTCAAGAAAGGGATCCACAAATCCATGTCAACTAGATGAATCCAGGTAGGGTAGTCAAACTGATACTTGTCCAATCCTAGGACAAATGGGCTTAGGTTAGGGTTTTGGACCTGTGTTATCTCCCCTCTCTTATCACTTGAGATATTGCGATAGGGCACACTCATCCTGACAATTCAAGGAAGTCGATGCCCAGTACCTACAAACCTGCATACAACTCCCGCATGTACATACATATATAAATATATAATAGACAATGGCGGGGATCAACCGATCGTGTGGATCTCACAAGAAAGTAAATACGACTTCGTCCCTCAACCACATCAGGCACGTCAAATAGAAATATAAAACAAACACATCAACCATACACATCCAAGTATGGGGTCTATTAGTGCTTTTCCTGTATCTTCAAGGGATTGAAAATTTGCATGTGTTTAGGAGAGGCTACATCTTAATTTACCCTAGGGTTTCAAAAATTGTCAAGTTTATGTCTTAAACCCTACCTCTAGCCTATTTTCCTGTTACTTTTTCATGCCAGTTAAGTCTTTTCTTGCACATGGTCTTTTTCCTTTGTTCACTAAATCACCTAATGTTCAAGTGTTAATAAGCGATACCTAGTGATCTAGCGATTAAAGAATGTTACATGGTATTCATTGATTCTCCAAGTTTTGAGTAGTTAAGTCTAAACATCTAGCAACCCACTGAATGTGGTTGTTGCTTATTCTCATGACCCTGGCGGTTAGTGGCTTGACATCTAGTGACCTAGTGAACAAGCATTTAATCGAACAAGTTATTATTGTCGCCTATTCTCTTGTTGTAACGGTCAAGTCCCAAATGATCTAGCGACTTAGCGATCACCGTAGATTATGAACAGGATCAATGGTTGGCAGTTCACCTCATGTTTTAGCTAGAGTTAAGAAAGCAGATCTAGAAACATGGCAAATAAGGACTGTTGATACTTCTCATAATCTAACTTGGGTTAAGAAAAGTGTTCTGAGATCAAGTGAATGTCTTTGTTCGCGTGATCTCCTGATGAAACATGGGTTAAGGCCAAGGATTTTGAGATTCAATATAGACCAATGATAAGCTTAAGATCAGATGGTGGTCATTGACTCTCTTGATGAGACCTTAGTTAATGAAAAGGCTTGGCAATTCAGCAAATTCTTTGATCACCTATTCTCATGATTAAACCAAGGTTGCATAAAGTATCAAGAGATTACAAGAATGTCCCCAGTCACTGAATCGCTAAGTATATGGAATTAAGTTCTCTGAGTTGTAAGGCATTAAAGCATTTCTCATGTGGAAAGGCCATGTGACAAGCTGGAAAAAGTATTCAGTCATCTAATCACATCACTAATGAGGGTTTTATCCATTATCAAGGGTGTTTCTTTTTAAGGCAATAAAATAGTGATTATTGCTCGTCACCTTTTCTAAGAATTCATTGAAATATGTCAACTTCCCACATTTTGACTAGCCTCTATTTGAGCTTGGTTTCACATAGGAGTGAATTCTGAGATGACTGAGAAGGGATTTTCTTAGATTTTGATCATTTTCATGCATTTATTTCTCAATGATATATTGGCATGACGCTTGCATTCTTACACTCATCAGTTTCCAAAGGAGATAATTTGCGAAGCTGAGTTGTTGCAAAGAGCTATTCACAAGGAAAATAATTTGCAGGAGGATATACTTACAGATCAGGAAATCATGAGTCCACTTGAGGCAAGTCATGCATCATCTAGTGAGGGGGTATGAGAGTAGGATGGTGACCAAAAGGGGAAGCCGAACTATTCAGAGGATTTTATCCAGTTGCTTCAAGGGTCAACACGGAATAGAAAGATTAGTGATCAAACTTTTGTTGACTCCTTAGCCAATTGTAGGGATCCCATTACCCCAGATGTTTCAAGTTATCTCCTTTTCAATTATTGTTATAGTAACAGGGAAAAACCTATCCCAGGGTGCAATGCCTAGAAGTTAGGACTAGGAAAATTGGTAGTTCCTAATGTTTTCCTTGATGTGGATTTGTTAATTGAGCTGGCTAGAACTTATGATCCTATCTCCAAAACAATTTAGAGAAGTGATAGGTTGTCTTTGGTTACCCTAGATAGAGGATCTTTCATGAAATCTTTTAATTTTTACTCCTCTTCAACTGAGATTGACCTAGGAAAAGAGAAAGAAAAGTATAGCAAGCAACTTCAGCTTGTGAGGTCCCAAATTGTTCATCACATGCCCAAAACAAGAAGATACACACTCCCACTCCCTGCTCATATGAAGGCCCTATTTGAATTTAAGTCTCTAAATTTTTATATCAAAATACATTGCCTATGGGTTGTGTTGGGTCTTAGGAGTTGATGGAGATAAAGAAAAATTGCTAGCAAATTTGATGATGAACATACTGGATATGTAGAGTCATCATTCTAATGCTGATTATGACTATGTTCAGTATGTTATTGATAGAATACATAACGGCCTAGTTTCAATTATGGATAAGAGAAAGCCTTCAAAGTTCATGCATTATTCTTTGTTAATGCATTTGATTATTTTTTTTAATATTGACTATTTGGATTTAAATATGTTGATGCTAAGGAAGGTTGGCAAGTTTGGAACAAACCCAGTACAATTTTGGCTGAGGTTTTAGAATTGTACTTCAAATGAATGTGATTTTAATGGTTTCCAAAATTGGATAGCTTATCCACTTCTAAGCATGATGGGGACAAATGTCACAAGGATATCAATGAAGGTGCTTAGGCTTCTAAGGCCTAAATAGTATGTGGACAAGTGTCCAATTGATCATAATTGGGGAGATTTTTACTTGTGTGACAATTTCACCATTATCTGGGTTTATGGCTATCCCCTGGCCCCTCATGTCCTTCCCAGATATGTACCACTGAGGATTGCTCTAATTGAATTTATCTAGTAGCTGATGTGGACAGATAAGGAGATTTTATCTCCACATAGAAAGGGGATTTTCACCCCTAGGGTTTTCAAGATAACAAATTTCACAATTGGAAAGAGAGCCCTACCTCAGTTGTCTGGGTGGCTGAATTATTTCATGATGCCTACTAGATTGTTTAGGTATGTTGACCATAAGGGATTTATTAGGAGTGCTAGATAGATTCTCATCCATGGCATTAGAACTATCAAGGAACATGAGGGCTGTGATGCAGAGGATATCATCAGAAACATCCTGGATGAGAATGAGATTAGACTAAGATTGGATAAGATCCAAGATTTTTTGGAACTGGAGGCCATATTGAAGAAGGAAAAGATTCCATTCAATGGTTTCTTCCTTGAATTGTCATATATTGCAATAATTGATAGGATGATCCAACATTTTGATACCTTGAACAGTCAATTGGACTCTCAGTTGGATGCCAAAGAAAAGGCTGATAAAGGACACTCATCTTTTGAGTATGAATCTGATGGCTACATCTCTTATGAGGAAGACAAGCCACCTCAAAATTTGATGGAGCTACCACAAGAGTAGGGGATTGACATATTAGAGATAGAGGATATACCTGAGCCCCCACAAAAGAAACAAAGGATTAAGGAGGGTGAATCCTCAAAGGCTCTGGCTACGAGGAAAAAGAGGGACATGACCTCTGCTTTGGTCCCAGGTGGTATGTCTTATCACCATCAATTAAGGAAGAAGATAAGAGAAGAAAAGAAGGTGCATACACAAAATAGGTTGATCTACCCCTATTGATGTGCTAGGATGAAAGGGAGCTACTTAGGGAGGAGCTCGTAAAGGATGATGAATTCATTAAGAGTGATGAATTAAAAAATTTCTTGATTTGGAAGAAGCAGCTGGCGCTTGCTAAACAAGGAGATGAAGATGCAAAGCCAGATAATGAATCCCTACAGGCCTTAGCCACATATGATCCAACATTAGAGAAGATAACAGTGGAGGAGGATAGACAACTAGTGAGGTCAAGTAGAATGCTCCTAGTTCTAGGATGGGATCTGACCTCAGCTTTTATAATTGATCAAATAAGAAGACAACTACAATGTGGCTTGTCTTGTGAAGCTCAAATTGGAGAGATGATCAGAGGTTGTGGTTATGATCCTAGGTCTCAAAGATTAGCAATGTGGTCTCTGGCTCCAAGAACACAAAATCCCTCCCTAGTTAGTATTGAGGATAAAATGGAGGGAGACAAGATATCTGGACTATTCAAAACACCAGTGATCTTGAGATCTCAAAAGTAGTGACTCATTTTGTTCATTTGAATGAGACCAAGACTGCTCAATTATCAAATAGGTATGGGAGGCTAGATGAGGACTCTGTTAAGTTGGATAGGGATAGGGAGGAAAAGCTTGTGAGAATAAAAGAACTAGAAGATGAGTTAGAGATTATGAAAGGCAAGCTTGAAGAAGCATCAAGGGTTGTCCTTCCTCCTATTGTAGTTGCTAAATTTTTTGAGGTCATAGTAGCAGGGGTACCTAAGGTGGCAAAAAGGGAGTCAAAAAATGAAAAAATAAAGGTTGCCCTAGATGCCCTGGTAGAGATATTGCAACATCAGTTTGGGGTAATCAGAGGAAAGATGGACCTAGTCCATAATTCATTTTCCATGTTGCAAAAGATTAATAGTAAAGTAAATAATTATATGGCTACTTTGGAGCCATTATTTAATGTATGGTTTGGCAGAGGTACACTTTTTGAAAAGTTGGAAATGTTGCAGCCACATAGGACTGACATCCCTGAGTCTATTGGTGAAGTTGGTGAAAAAATTGAACTCTTTGGGGCAACATAGGCATTCTTTATGGGGAAAGCTAGCCAAGTCAGAGATAGGTTAGCAATGTTTGGACTTGATTTTAGTAGGAACTTTCCTCCCATTCACAAGGGTGATGGTGACATTATAAGGGTAGAGGAATGGAAATCAAGAATTGATCGGTGGTTGACACATCAGGATGCTTTCCTAAACGGTGGTGGTACTTTGGACATCACTAGGTTCAATAACATCCTTGATGATGGTTTTAAAGTGGAGAATGATTGCTCCAAGTTTTTTGTAGAGGTACAAGCTATAAATTATGCCAGGAGGTACAAGCTATAAATTATCCCAGGTGGAACAAGCAGATTAAGGTTGTGTGGGATTTGAAAGGTTACACATGGCCTATTGAGGAGGCAGTTGCTACATGGGATAAAAGCACAAAGGTCAAGAAGAAGAAGCCTGCACCTATTGATGTAGACATATTGGAGGAAGATTAGGAAACATCTAGCACCTGATCATTGAGCATAGGGAGAATAGTCATCATGAAAAGGACAGTGTAAGTTAGCCGATTGAGGCGGTCAGTTTCCATATAACAACTAAGAGACTATTTTGAATATTTTTAGACAAAGGTGTCATTTGCTAAAGATATCAAATGAAGAAAATAATATTTCCCTAATCCCTATCAAATTGATATAATCATATGTAACTATTTTTGTCTTTTTGTGCTTTCCTTTTCCTAGCCATCTGAAGCTTGTTGCAACCTGATTCTTCTAGGATTCCGGGATGGTTAGTGAAGTGCTATAAATAATCAAGGGTTTCTTTTTGTAAAGGGTTGATGTTAGAAATATAGAAATCAATCTTTAAGTAGAATACAAGTTTTTGGCTTTTTAAGTTTTGTTCAGGCATCTTCACCATTATCAATGTACTGATACAGAAAAATCAATGAGAATATGATTGGAATTCCTTTTGCAAATGGTGTATGTCTTCCTGTTTTAAATCTTGAGTTCTTGTGTATTAATTTTACAAAGTGAAATTAATGTATCACTTGTAAAGTTAGTTGTGAATCTATTAGTTCTCTTTCAAGCAAAGGGGTAAATCCTTTAAGGTAATTTCAAAAGAATTTATAGTTTTAGTAGGAATTTGATGTCCAGATGTGTAGATGAGAGGAGCAATTTGTAATGCATTTTTTCTAGATCCCAAGAGTATTCGAGTTATTTTTCTCTTGATGTGTATTGATTGATGATTCTATGTCCAATGAATAAGACAATGGTCTATTCTTGTAGGTATCTATTCAACATCAAACAATCTAAATTCATAAAATATTATAATAAAAATAAAAGTTATCAGTGCCAAATGATTTAAAATAGTTTCTAATTCCTTTCAAGAAGTGAATCCAAGGTATACCCACCTGAGAATTCTAGGCTCAAAGTGTAGGAGGATCATTAACTTAATCCTTGTTAATTGGTCCTTTTCCTTGCAGATCTGTATTGGGTTTTAAGAGTTAGTAACATTAAGTTGTCAAACAAATGAACTATCTGCAAGTGGAAAGAAAAGGTGCCAACAAAATGGTGACTCTATTGGGGACCGAGGCAATTCAATAGGGTTTGAGCTTACTTCAAACAAATGAACTATCTGCAAGTGGAAAGAAAAGGTGCCAAAAAAATGGTGACTCTATTGGGGACCGAGGCAATTCAATAGGGTTTGAGCTTACTACAAGTCATTAGGTTAATACTCTCTAAAGGGTCTCTGATTAATTTTTAGAAGTTCTTGTCCAGTGCATATCTTCTTCCTGAAGCCCCGTGTTCTCCTTGTTCTATCATTTTTCTTTTATATTCTCAAGGTTTGTCTGCAAAATTGTCCCATTAAACATGGGTGGTGACTCAAAGGTTTGGAACCCGTGTATTAACAATCTTGAAATATGATTTATCATAAGAATACTAGAGCTTTTGTAAAGAAAAAAGAAGAGATTAATCTAGAAGAATTACCCAGGTCAGGAAAGAAAAGTTGGCTTAGAAAAGATGGAGAATCCATCAGTGCACCTGTGAGAGAACAAGGTAATGTTGAAGATGGAGTGACATACTTCTGCAAATAAAGAAGGATCACATTACAAAATTTCAAAGTCTGACAGTGGTCTTTCTGGAGACAATTTATTTGATACTCCAAAGTGTTGTATCAAGATAAATTTGAACTCCCTGCAAATCAAAACACAAAGTTAGAAAGTAAGAATTATATGCCTAATACACATTGTAATTGAGTTCATTTAGAAAGGCAACCGGTGGAACCAAGAAGGGTCCATTTTCCATATCAAAAAATCACTGATATGGAGGTATCATCAAGCTCTGATGATATTGTAGTAAACCCTACTGATTGGGGTTCCTTGAGATTACAATTAGCAAAGAAGGATGCAATTTACAAGAGGTTACAAAATGATAGAGAAGCTGAGACTGTCAATGCCTTAATGGAGAGAGAATCTTTGCTTAGAAAAATTAATGAATTAAAAGAAAGAAACAAGATATTTTCTTCTGCTCCTAAATCTTTGCAACCTGATATCTTTGGTGACCTTGATGCACTAAGGGTTGAGAGAGATAATTTGTTGAAGGATCATGAGTTTGATCAAGAAGGGCCTGTGATTAGTTAGGTTCAAAGTTATTCTCCTTAGCCTAAGGAGAAAAGAACAACAACAAATATTAAACTCGTTACTATAACAAATGAAAAGGGAAAGAAAAAGATGGGTGGCATCAAGATAAATGAACCTGTGGGCATACAAAAGATCCCACCTCCTACTTCTAGTTTTGACATAGAGATGGAAAAGAGAAGGAAAGAAAGAGATGACTAGCAAAAGAATTGGAGAAAGCTGAGGTTGAGGCATCTATTGAAGAAACAAAGAGGAAGATCCAATTCTTGAAGGCATCCTCTGCAAATACTGAAGGACCATCTACAATTGAAATAAGTATGTCATCTACAACTTCCAATACTATACCACTTAGTAATGTATGTACTTAGAATCAACTTTCAGCTTCATCTACTAAGTTGAATACTGACCCTAAGAAATAGTCCATTAATGCTCAGATAGGATGTAGTACACTAGCAAATGTTGGATCTAGTGGAAACACTGGAGTAATAGGATGTCAAAGGAGATCTATGCAATTGGAAGGGTATAGGAAGATTAGCTTTGATGGGATACCTGGTTATCCTAATGTTATTATTACTGAGATTAGGGATAAGGTGCCTAAGTTTGCTAGAAATAATGCCATTAGTTGTGAAGAGAATCTTAAATTGTTTGTAGATATGTTGAATGATTATGAGATTGAGCATGAAGATGTGGTCATAAAATTATTTCTCCAATATTTAGCGGAGGATGCTAGAGATTGGTTTAAAAGGCTCCCAGATAGATGTATTGATACTTGGGATTCTTTTGAGAAATGTTTCAAGGAGCAATTTGGTGATAAGCCAAATGCTAGCTTCATGTTGAACAAGTTCAACAGTATAAAGAAAAATCAGAATGAGTCAGCAACTAAGTTTAACATGAGATTCTAAAAGGGTATGCATAAACTTTTCCAAGTCATGAGGTTAGATGATAATGTCTATCTAACCACATACCTCAATGCTTTTGATGGTAAAAATGGGTATTAAATGAGAGATACAGAACCAAGGACTCTCAGAGATGCATTTAAGATTGTAATAAACATTGAAAATAACTAGAAGATTGGGTGGGAAAAGAGATGACCCAAAGTTATTTGGGAGCAAGAATTATAAAAAGGATAATGAAAGGACTGTTGGAAATAAGAGGCAAGAAGAGGATAAACTAGACAAGGTGTCGAATGCATTGAAAGACCTGAAAACACCTAGCGGCATAAATGATAAGATCCCCATTGTTGAAAAGCCTCATTTCAACAATAATTTCAATAGACAAAATAGGTTGCAAAACTATCCCTACAACACCCAATGGAAAGATGGAAAACCTATTATCCCAAATGCCAGGGGAAATAATAACAAGACTATTCTTGATCCTTTGCATAAGGCTACTATGAATGTTTTAGAAGACACACCATGGTGTGTGGCTTACCAATCTCCTCATTCTACAGAGCATTGTGTTGTTACACAATCTATAACTGCATACCAGGATGATGAATTTGATGTATGTGATCAAGAAGAAACAAATGATGACATTGGTTGTAATATGATAAATTCATTCTTAGAACATGAAGATGTCTCTAATGCTGATGAAGAGACTGATGTATGCTCAAAAATACACAACAAGGCATTCTTTCACCGTGAGTTCTTTTCTGATGATGAAGACATTGATGAACAGACATGTAACATGTACTTCTCTTCGGAGAAAACAAACTTGAGAAGACCTTCGAAGGAGGAGATTGCAAGGATCACAGTAGAGATGGTTTCCCAAGTACAAACTAGAAGCATGACAACAAATGATGGAATTGGTAGAGCTATGGGTATGTTCATAAAAGATACTCCTAAAGAGCTCACTGGTAATAAATCAAGAAATGATTATACAATCAAAGTAAAGACTGCCAAAGGTAAGAAGTGGGAACCAAAGAGAGCAGGAGCTATTAAGGTGTCTAGAGTTCATGAAAAAGACACCCAAAAGAAAAATGAGAGACCAAATGATGCAAAAGTTAATGTTGAAAAGATGAAGATGGCCACAACAATAAATACATCTAATAAGAAAAATGACTCTAGGGGAATGCAGGTTGAAGTCCTTTCTTCCACCCCTGTTGATATGTTATCAGTCCTGTCTCAAATTATTGTTAAGGTTCCCTTGTCTGAGCTACTGAGGATTCCTAAACACAAGGACAAAGCTCTGGCATGGGTTGATAGTGCTCATGACACTAATGTTGCTTATATCACAAATGAGCCAAAGCCAAAAGTTGCTAAAGAAGTTCAAGTTCAAGGGGTGACATCTCAGATACAACCCATGTATTTGGATAATTCTATCAATGCTACTCTTGAAAATATTGATCCTTTCTTCTTAAGCATCATAGTGAATGGAATGACAATGAAAAATTGCATGATTGATTCAGGTGCATCAAACACTATCATGCCTAAGAAAATTATGGAGAGATTGGGTCTTAAGGTTGAAACTATTCAGCGCATATGTTGTGCAATGGACTAAAGAGAGGTGTCTGTTATTGGAACTATTAATGAAATTCCCTATAAGCTAGCAACATATCCAGAGAAAGAGTTAACTATGAGTGTTTTGGTTGTTGATATTCCTCCTCATTATGGAATTTTATTATCTAGGAAGTGGAGTGCTGCCATGGGAGGAAGTTTACAATGTGACCTCTCATTTGCAACTTTCAACATTGATGGTAAATCAATTAATATAGATAGAGAATCAAGGGTAACCCATATGATTGAGAGGGATCTTGATGATGAGGCTACTTTATTTATAGATATTGATATCAATGCTTTTAGAGTGGAGGTTATTGTTCTCAAAAAAGAAGTTGCTTTTCCCCCTATTACTGTGTCGATAAATACTAGGTCCGATAGGGGTGATCTATGGGTGATGTACTTTGATGGTTCCAATTTCAAGGAGGGTTCAGGTGCATATATTTTTCTCATTTATCCTAAGGGAAATACTTATAAGTTTTCTTTTACATTGAAATTCTCATGCACAAACAACATAGTAGAGTATGAAGCACTATTAATAGGTTTGAAGTTAGCATATAAACATGGAATTAAATTTCTGCATGTTGTTGGTGATTCAGATTTAGTTGTATCTCAAGTAAGGTCAGTATATGATTCCAAGAATAAAAGATTGAAATAGTATAGGAATGTAGTATGGGATATGATTGAATTCTTTGAGGCCTTTAACATTGTGTGGAAGGATAGAAGCAACAATAATATGTCTAATCTATTATCCAACATAGAAATCAACCTCACTGATATCACTTTTGTGGGCCTTTCAAAGGTTGAGACTCAAATTAGGCCAAGTATACCGAATAACATAAAAACTAGTAGGTTTTTTAGGATGACCAAGATATCTTGAGTTTTTTAAGTTGTGAAGACAAGTATCATGGTCAGGAGTTGGATTTCTCTGCATTGGTTGAGACTACATAAGGAAAATAAGTTATCTTTGGAAATGAAGTTAGACAACTTAAGACCAACAAGGTTCCCAAGGGACTTGTTGTTCTGGAGACTGTATTTGATAATCAGGACAAAGTCCAAATGGACACTAAGAAAAGGGACCAAATGGACTTAGAGGAAATTAATATAGGTACTAAGGAGACACCAAAGAATGTGTACATTGGAAAACAAATGTCCCAGCATGTAAGGAAGTCTTTGATTGAATTGCCAAGGAATTTTAGGCATGTTTTTGCATGGTCATATGATGACCTAAAGGTTTATAGAGAAGATTTATTTCAGCATGTCATCCCCTTAAACAAAGATGCTAAACCTTTTAAGCTGAAGCAAAGACCAATCAATCCTACCTTGGCTCCCAAGATGCAGGAAGAATTAATGAAGCTAAGAGATGCTGGGATTATAAAGCCTATTTGACATCCTTCCTAGGTTTCAAAATTAGTCCCTATAAGGAAGGAAAATAGATATATCAGACTATGTGTGGACTTCAAGACCTTGAATATTTCTTCCTTGAAGGATAATTATTGCTTGCCCAATATGGAAGCAATGTTGCAGAGAGTAACTGGATCGAACCTAATGTCCATGATGGATGGTTTTTTTGGTTACAACCAAGTGATTGTGAAATAATCAGAGCAATTTAAGACAACTTTCACAACACCTTGGGGAACCTATGGCTATGTAAGAATTCCTTTTGGTCTAACCAATGCTGGTGCCACTTTTCAAAGAGCAATGGATGTTTCTTTTGCAGAATTTATTGATGCCTTCCTAGTAGTATACCAAGATGACTTAACTACATACTCTAAGAGAGAATAAGATCATTGTTCTCATTTGGAAAAAATATTTGTGAGGGCTCTATAATATGACATTTCTTTGAACCCAAGGAAATGTGCATTTGGTGTGATAGAAGGAAAGTTGCTTGGCCATTTGGTAGGGAAGAAGGGAGTGAGAATTGACCCAGAGAGAGTTATGGCAATTGAAAAGATCTAGAAACCAAAAAATGTGAAAGGAATTTAGTCATTCTTTGTCTAGGTAAATTTTTTAAGGAGATTTGTTACTAATTTTGCTGAGACCACTAGACCAATATCCAAAATGTTAAAAAAGGGATCTAAGATAAAATGGGATGGTGAACCTGATGAGGCTTTCAAGAACATCAAGAAAGCAATCAAGGATGCACCTGTATTAAAGGCACCTGATTATGATGTCCCAATGCATATCTTTTCTTTTGCTTCATTCCATACTATTTTTGCAATGTCACTATAGAAAAATGATGAGGGTTTTGAACAACCTATTGTATTTTTTAGAAAATCCTTACAAGCTACAAAATTAAAATATGATATCAATGAAAAACAAGCATATGCACTTGTCAAGGCTATGAAGGCTTTCAGATGTTATTTAATAGGAGCAAGTGTGGTGGCCTTTGTACCAAGTGCTGCAGTGAAGGACATTTTCTCATAGCAAGAGGTGTCTAGAAGAAGATGTAGATGGATAAACAGAATCCAAGAATTCAACATTGATATCCAGATTACCAAACGGGTTAGGGGTCAAGGATTGGCTAAGCTTATGGCATAATCTAATCTTGATGCAAACTAGATAAATCAAGCTAAAATTGATGATACATGTTATATGGATAATTATGCATGGTATCAGGATATAATTTATTACTTGAAGAATATGAAATGTCCATCAGGCATGGATGATAATAAGAAAAGAGCATTTAAATTGTAAGAAATCAAGTATATAGTCATAAGGTGCAAATTATATAAAAATAATTTGGATTACATATTCTTGAAATGTGTTGATGAAAATCAAGCTAATAAGTTATTGAATGAAATGCATGATGGTATTTATGGCGGACATTAGATGGGAAAAACCACTGCTCAAAAAATTTTGAGGGCAATTTTTTGGTGTCCTACCATTTTTAAGGATGTAGAGAAATTGGTAAGGAAATGTGATGCATGTCAGAGATTCTATGGTAAATTGATATTTTTAGGAAACGTGCCATTAAAACCAGTAGAAGTACAGGCCCCTTTCCAGTAATGGGGAATTGATTTCATTGGAGAAATACTGAATAAGTCTAGTGGAGGACATTCTTGGATCTTAGTTGCTATAGACTACTTTACAAAATGGGTAGAGGTTATCCCCACAAGAAATGCAACAAGTAAAGTAGTGATTGATTTCTTGATGCAAAATATTGTCACTAGATTTGGTTGCCCAGAAATAATTGTTTGTGATAATGCAATGTGTTTTAGGTCTAATGAATATAATGAATTCTGCAAGAGTTTAGGGATATAGTGTCATACTCCTCACCCTATCATTTGCAAGGGAATGGGCAGGCTGAATCATCTAATAAAATCCCGATGAAGGTTCTTAAAAGGATTCTTGAAAAGAACAAAAAGGCATGGATTTCAAAATTGCCATTAGCTTTATGGGATGATAGAGTAACAATAAAAAGGGCAATTGGATGTGCACCTTTTGACCTTGTCCATGGAATACATGTAAGAATGCCACAAAACAGCTTACTAGAAATGTACATGTTTGTTCAATTATATGATGATGGTTTAGAGGATGAGATGCAATTGAGAATTGAAGATTTGATCCAATTGGATGAAACCAGGAGGGAATCAGCCTCAAAAAATGCAAAAATGTAATTGCAAGTTAAGAACCTGTATGATAAGAAATCCATATAAAGAAAGGTTGAACCAGATGACTTGGTATAACTCTGGAATGCCAGATTGGAAGAAAAAGGGAAACATGGAAATTTTGATCCAATCTGGCCAGGACCATATTTGATACATGAGAAATGGGGACCAGATTCATATCTTGTTAAAGATCTCACTGGTGTTATTCAAGAATTGCCTGTTCATGGATGGTTCTTGAAGAGATACTTTTGTAAAGAGGTATTTTTCTTTCCATGAGTAGTAGTAAGGGTTTTGAATATATTGTAGTTTTTGTACAGGTCTATTTTGTCTCTTTCCTACTTGGTTTGGCTATTGTGTATAAGTTTTTTCTAGTGCTCTCTGCATGTTGTCATTATGTCAAGTTTGTGATCTACTAACCCATAAATTCTAAGTTCTTGCATGGGCACAAGTTACCCATCATCCCCAGACAGAGCCACTATTAGTCTTTTTTCCTATATCTTTAAGGGATTGAAAATTTGCATGTGTTTAGGAGAGGCTACGTCTTAATTTACCCTAGGGTTTTGAAAATTGTCAATTTTATGTCTTAAACCCTACCTCTGGCCTATTTTCCTGTTACTTTTTCATGCCACTTAAGTCTTTTCTTGCACATGGTCTTTTTCCTTTGTTCACTAAATCGCCTAATGTTCAAGTTTTAATAAGTGATACCTAGCGATCTAGCGATTAAAGAATGTTACATGGTATTCGCTAATTCTCCAAGTTTTGAGTAGTTAAGTCTAAACATCTAGCGACCCAGCAAATCTAGTTGTCACTTATTCTCACGACCCTAGCGGTTAGTGGCTTGACATCTAGCGACCCATCAAACAAGCATTTAATTGAACAAGTTATTATTGTCGCTTATTCTCTTGATGTAACGGTCAAGTCCCAAATGATCTAGCGACTTAGCGATCACCATAGATTATGAATAGGATCAATGGTTGGCGGTTCACCTCATGTTTTGGCTGAAGTTAAGAAAGTGGATCTGGTGACTTGGTGAATAAGGCTTGTCACATCTTCTCATAATCTAACTTTGGTTAAGAAAAGTGTTTCGAGATCAAGCAAATGTCTTTGTTCGCGTGATCTCCTAATGAAACATGGGTTAAGGCCAAGGATTTTGAGATTCAATATAGATCGATGATAAGCTTAAGATCAGATGGTGGTCACTCACTCTCTTGATGAGACCTCAGTTAATGAAAAGGCTTGGCGATTCAGTGAATGCTTTGATTTCCTATTCTTGTGATCGAACCAAGGTTGGATAAAGTATCAAGAGATTATGAGAATGTCCTCAGTCACTGAATCGCTAAGTATATGGAATTATGTCTTCTGAGTTGTAAGGAATTAAAGCATTTCTCACGTGGAAAGGCCATGTGACAAGCTGGAAAAAATATTCAGTCATCTAATCACAACACTAATGAGGGTTTTATCCGTTATCAAGAGTTTTTCTTTTTGAGGCAATAAGATAGTGATTATTGCTCGTCACCTTTTCTGAGAATCCATTGCAATCTATCAACTTCCCACATTTCAGTTGGCCTCATTTTGAGCTTGGTTTCACATAGGAGTGAATGCTGAGATGACTTAGAAGGGATTTTCTTAGATTATAATCATTTCCATGCATTTATTTCTCAACAATATATTGGCATGACGCTTGCATTCTTACACTCATTAGTTTGCATAGGAGATTATTTGTGAAGCTGAGTTGTTGCAGAGAGCTATTCACAAGGAAAATAATTTGCAGGAGGTTATACTTACAGGGAAAGAAATAGTGAGTCAACCTGAGGCCATTCATGCATCATCTAGTGAGGGGGTGCGAGAGCAGGGTGGTGACCAAAAGGAGAAGCCAAACTATTCATAGGAGTTTATCCAGTTGCTTTAAGGGTCAACATAGAACAGAAAGGTTAGTGATGAAACTTTCATTGACTCCTTAGCAAATTGTAGGGATCCCATTACCCCAGATGTTTTAGGTTACTATGTGTGTGAATTTTGTACCTAGCTATAGATACAACACTTCAATAAAACATTAGAGGTTAGCCAAAAACCAAAATTGTGCAATGAAATGGAAACTAAACTAACTAGGCAATTTATTGCCTTCTAGTAGGTGCGAGTATGATACTCTCAAATTAGATTGAGACCAGTGACAATGCAACACCTAAATGAAGGATTTAAATGCAAAGAATGAAAACTATATGAATGTAGATTTAATCTATATTTTTGTATTTTCTGTGCAATAATATGAAAAACTGTATGAAATTGATCTAGAATGAATGACAATGGAATGCAGATTTGATCTAAAGATGCTATGAATGAGTATGAAACTATAAATGAGAAACTATGTAAAAAGCTAAATGATTAACTATGAAAGATCTCACAAATGGCTTGTCGCAAATGCTCAATCCTTCAATCGCCAATTCGCTAGAGTAATTGTGCAAATTCGAGTGTTCTAATTATGAAGAGCTGAGCCTTGTTTTTATAGAAATCCATGGCTTTGAGGATGCAAGAGAAAAGCCATAAATCACTCTTGATAAACTCAGGTTGATTTTTGAGTTATCAAGAAATAAGAAATAATTAACTCACAAAATCATGCAAAAGCATGCAAGAATAGCTTTTTAACTCAAATCAGAAGTTTAGATCAGCTTCAAACTCAAAATAGAGTGTTGAGTTTCCAAAAGTTAACAACTTGCATTGATTTCCTGATTTTGAGTTTAACTGCTCTTTGAATGTGCACAATTAATTATGTATTATTTAAATAAATAAAGTGGTTTATCCTCAACTTAACTAATTTTTGAATTAAAACAATTGATTTATGGGTTAATCAATTATTAAATCAAACTTTTATTCAAAAACTATATTATTAAATTTGACAAATGACTTTAATTAACTAAATAGGAATTTAATCAATTAGTCATAAGATTTTAGATTTATTGTCAAAATTAAATAATACAATTTAGGAATAATTTAATTAAATTTAATTAAATAATTAAGTAGCAGTATTGAATCTAATTAATTAAGTATTCAAAATATTCAATTAATCAAACTTTAGGATAAATAAGATTTATCGCCAAATAATCATTAAATTAAAGATAATTAGGATAAATAGGAATGCTGTTAGGAATATTCCTCGATGCAGAATTTAGGATAATCAATTAGGATTCGATAATGTGCAGATGTGCCTTAGGTTAGGACTTTGATGTCGATTTCATTCAATTTGAAGATGTAGGAGGTTAATGAACCTATAGCCCATTTTTGGGGTATTACATTTTGCCCCTCTTTGAATCACTATGCAAAGCATAGTGGTTCAAAGAATAGTCTGTGTATGATATACGTATGAAATTGATTTGAAAGATGAAAGATTAACTGATTCTGAGATAGAAACTGATTGAAAGATTGGAAAAAAAAAGATACCAACCCAGGCCCAGAATGACCAGGAATCGAGATGATGCTAGCTATATCAACAATGAACCGGTGATTATGAAAAAGTGTCAAAACACCTGATCCTAAACCTTATGATTGCGAAGAAGTGAGTGACCGATTCCAGACCTCAATGTCCTTGTATGAATCATATTGGTATCACATCCTAAACCCATCAGTTACGGAGAACCAAGGAAATAACACTAATGAACCAATGGTTATGAAAGAAGATACAGTTTACAAGATAGATTTAGGATACCAGATGAATCTGATATGCCCCAAGAGATGATAGATTTTCCCCAAGCGATGAAGACTTTAGATGAATCATTAACTAGACGTGGTTGTTGTCTTGATTACTGAGGAAAGATTAATTAACAGAATTGAGTTATAGACTTTGAATGATGTGCAATACCACACCCCCTTCAGGATGAAAATTGAAATCTGACAATAAAAGACAGTGATTATAGTTTAGAAGCATGTTAATTGATTTGAGAAGTGGTTATACACATTCGAGAATGCATTCTGCATCATTTGGAGGTCCAAAGGGCCAAGTTTGACTAGGTTTGACCATGAGTTGACCATGGTGGACCAAGTTGAAATTTTGATAGTTTGATGTAAGATAATCAGTTAAGTTGAATTCTAGATTTCTGTGATGATTGAAGGTTGATTATGCAAGCAGTTGGACATCCTAGGTCCAAAAATTTTAAATCATGATTTTGACATAGTAAATGATCTCAAATTTCAATTTTGATCCCGAAAATGGGTTCAGAACATCGAAATTAGCCAGGGGTGCAATTTTTGTGAAAAATGGAGCACTTTCAAAAATTAGGTCAAAAGCTATATAAAGGCCAGAAGGGTCATTTTCAAATCATTTTCACCGTTGACTTTTGAAAACCTTGTGGAGTCCTCTGAGTGAGAAAATGGTAGAAATGAAGGTACCTATGTCTTCTCACCATTTTGAGTGCAGCCAGAGGCATCAAAGACCTCGACGATATGGACATCCGGTAGGTGGACCTCTTTGCTTCTCTGAAAAGTTAATTTTTCTTTGTTTATAGAATTTTTAGCATTTGTTTTGTACGTTTTCAATTTTTAATTTTTGCATGCATATAAACTCATACGACTATCCTTTTGGGCTCGTATGACTTTTCAACTCTAGGTAGATTGTCATTTCATTAACCCCCAAGATTTGTATGAGAGGGACCCAAGATTCGTATGAGAGGGACCCAAGATTTGTATGACATTTCATCGGGTCCCTCCTAACTCGTACGAGGAGGTATACAGTATCGTATCATCATGATTTGTCATATGGTAACCAATGAAAACTCGTATGAGTTTTTCTGCCAGTCTGCTTTTTCGTTTGAAAAAAAGTGAGCCCAAAACTTATTTCTAGGGAAAAATTTTGAATTTTCTAAACTTTGAGCTTGATTACTGAGTCTTTGATCTACCTTCTGAAATAGAAAACTATTCCACTCCTGTATGTGTAGCCTATTTTTCAACCAAAATACTGATAGGGTTCCTTGTTTCTATGCTGTGTAGGTTATATATCCTAATGTTCACGTACATATCTCACATCCAGCCACTCAAAGACTCATTGTTTCCTTGCTTGATCTGATGAGAGTACATCTTGCTCCATGCATTTTTGAGTATCTGATTGGTTTACCCAAGATTAGGGTAAACCACAATCTTTTGACGACATTGATAGAGAGATTCCATTTAGAGACATAGACATTTCATCTTCCCACTAGAGAGCTTAATGTGACTCCAGAGGATGTTTACAGGATTTTACATATTCCCTTCCATAGTAGTCAATGTCCAGCTTATGTGAGTTTGGGGAACTCTAGATTATTATCTTTCAGATGTCTCTTTGGAGATGATACTCAGTTGACCGGTTCTATTTCATGGGAGACCTTGGTACAACATTATGGACAGTCTCATAGACCGGAGTTTATTATATTCGGGATGATCGGTGGTATCATCATGTCTGACTGTCAACAAAATGGTCTTCTGATGGGCTGGGCCCTGATGATTGTACGTCTGATGGAAACTCCTTCCAAGTTAGCCTAGGGTCAGTGTCTTTTGGCCCACATGTTCTTTGAGATGCATGAGGTAGTGTATTAGGAGAGCAAGACATTTTCTGTTGGAGCTCTTATTTTATAGATCTGGGCATGGGAGCATATCCCAGTTTTGAGACCAGTGTGTCAGTCACAAAGGTAGCCACAGGAGCCTATGATATATATTTATGCTAGATATGTCATACAGGGGCGCATGGGCCATGTAGAGTATTGGAGATGATGTCTTGATGACATGACCTTTGTACAATGGAGGCCCTATTTAGAGATTGAGCCTTGGCCTACTGCATGAGAGCAGTTCAATTTCTTCTTTCAGAGTCAGGTGCTGATAGGATGATTGTCCTCTATTCTGGAGAGATTCCTTATCACCAGGGTGTGGCGATAGTATGGACAAGTGCAGGATGCACCGCAGGATTATGCCACATATGCTTGTATAGCTTATGATCTTGGACTTGGATGGACCCCAAGGATTTCGTATGCCTTGTGTTCATAGGAGTACAGTGCTATCATTGGGAGAGATTGGGAGTATAGACCACAGATTGCAGATGTCAGAGTTACAGATGGTTTTATTGCATGGCTTGCTGATCATCTTGTACATAGATTCTCTAACCCTACAAATTTGATACCCTCCATGGAGGAGATGATGGATGTCACATGTGCTCCAATGAGACAGGGTCCTAGACCCACACAGGTTCTGATTGTACACCCCACACCTTTGAGAACAAGAGCGATGGTTCCTCCACAGAGACCATTAGGATAGATGAGGCCCACTTGTCCCACTAGTTCCACAGTAGGTAGATCTATAGGTGCATATAGATGGACTAGGGGAGAGGGTGGTACTTTAGGGAGTGTTGGTACTACTAAGGAGGTACTTGTAGTGGAGCAGGTTGTAGGTGGTGATACTGATCCCATACAGGAGGATACCAATTTTGATATGGGTGCAGAGGTTAGATGTCATAAGGTGCAGAGTGCAAAGACCACAAAGCAGCCTGCTGAGGATACTAACATGCCTATGGTAGATGCCGAACCCAGTGTTCCATTTTCTACATAGGAGATCATGAGGAGGCTCAGATTATAGGTCTGGGACTTGAAGGTGCATAGTGCTCACTGGGAGGAGAGATATCTAGAGGCAGAGAGACAACACACTGAGCTTCTTGGTGAGGTTCAGAGATTACAGGCAGAGGTTATCCATCAGACCTCCAGATCTACTTACTATGTTTCTACATACTACACAATGGTTCCACTTGCTCAGAGAGTTCCTTTGTACTCTCAGTAAATGATAGCATCAGAGGGAGTGAGAGCACCTAGGGCCAAGGTAGTACTAGATGCACCACCACCACCTCCACCAGACAAAGAGGATCAGACCGACAGCTGATCTGTCATGATATTCTGATATTTTTGTTTCTCTTTTGATATTGATACTATTATGATAGCTCACATGAGCTCATTATTTTGTACATTGTGCCAATAGTGCACCCCTAACTATTTTGAGTTTTATGATATATATATGAGATTGAGACTTTTGGTTGTGACTTCATTTGTACTTGTCATGTTTTTTATGTATGATGATATCATGTGATGTAAATGCTATGATTAGAGTAGAATGAATGTATGGATTTATGTAATGCAATGATTTTCTTTCATATGTATGAATGTTATGCAAATGTACTTGATTATGTAATGCAATAGATGGAATGAATGTAATGAAAATGCAATGATACACATGATATGTTTTGCAGGTATTGATGAAGACAAGTACTCAGTCTTATGTCAAAAAGGATGTGTAACCCAGGATTGTGACTACTTGCGTTTCTATGAGAAAACCTTCATATGAGATTTAGCTCTTCATTTGTAGTTTAAGTATAGTTTTAGAAGGATTGTTTAAAGATTTTCAAGCAATTTGTGAGATCATGCAATCATGCAAAGTGTAAAATGTCATGCAAAATGAAATGCAACCTAAGACCTAGGACCTAGTCACTGATCATGTGTTGGTCATTTGTCATCATTGAGTGTTTTTTTTAGGTAACCGGATAAATCAATACAATGTCCACTAGTTAGGAAACTATGAACATATGAATGCTGATTTTGTATGCACAGGAATCAATACAATGCCCACTGGTGAGACAACCATGGACATATGAATATTGATTTTGTTTTTGGAATGTCAGATTAGATATAAGCACCAAGGCATAAAGGCTAGGATGACTTGAATATCATGTCCATTTTAATATAGCAATTTGTATAAGCATCAAAACATAAACATCATGATGACCAGAATACGCCTTGCTGAAACAAACACATCAAGCAGTCAAGAGATCATCCAAAGTCTAGTGTGAATTACCCATAGTGACCCTTTATCATTCACATCCTTAGGTAAGATCGCATTTCACAGTAGGAGAGAGAATTCACTCAAAAAAACAATAGTTTAGATCAAACTTCCTTGAATTTTTTGGGTATCAATGGTCGAGGTACTCATGGCCATCCAATTCAAGATGGAGGCTCTTACAGACGGACACCATTTCAATCCATAATTTCCAAATTTGTTAGATTTTCACATACAAGAAGAAAACAAAGAAAAGATTATGCCCCCGATCATCACTCTCTAAATCCTATAAAGGACATCATCGAAGAGCTTGAAAGGACACAATATAAAAAAATCTCAATGTGAATTAGTAAGCATACAAGGAGATAAAAGCATGTAAAAGCATAGATTATTTTCAGTTTGATATTTGATTGTGTTGTTGTAGATGCAAAATCCTTTCTGGAGAGGAGATAGAAAGACCGACTCGAATGAAGCTTCAAAGGACTCTGACTGGATATGACACGTCTAAGGTACATTGGAGGCCATAGGATATGACTTTGATTGCCCCCAAGTTTGAACATTGATAGGATATAGACACTTGAGCCGATTAGTGTACAGACCGACTTATTGAAAATAGGAATGTGGAAAAAAATTGAGAAATATATACAAACTAAAGCAAGACTAAAAGCTGGGAAAGACCAAGATTGCACTGATAGATGGAGCATTTTAAACAAGTGGCACCCATTTGCTTGGTTTTCACCAATTTGGCAGAGATTCTATTTTTGCTACCAAGGTACCTATTTCCAGGTTTTCACCAAGGTACTTTTTCTTTTTCTCATTTTTTTGTATTCTTCATTTTTTCATTTTTTTTGTACTTTTGAATCTTTTTTTATTTTTTTGTGAATCATCAAGGTGCCCATTGCTAGGTTTTCACCAAGATGTTTATTTTTTTAAAGACTTTTTTAGATTTTAAAGATTTTTTTAGGACATTTTACCATAGACTGAATGCCTTAGGCGTAGAATTTCTTCAGATGGAGAACATTGATTGGTTCTCAAAGCTATTCTCCTTCAGTCATTGAGAGTTGATAGGCACCAGAGCCAAAAGTAGCAGTGATTACAAAGGGACCCAGCCAATTGGGTTCAAACTTCCCCTTGCGCTCTCTATGTGATTGATTTTTAGGATTCTCTCTCAAGACTAGATCACCAATCTAAAATTCTCTGTGTCTGACTTTCTTGTTGTAGCCTCTAGACATTCTCTTCTGATATACTCTGAGATGATCATACACTACTTGTCTGCACTCATCTAGTAGTTCAAGTTCTTGCAACCTAGACAATCTATAATCATCATCAGTTACTAGACCATGTATTCTGATTCTTAGTGATGGGATTTCAATCTCAATAGGTAGTACCGCTTCAGACCCATAAACTAAAGTGAAAGGTGTAGCCCTAGTAGGTGTTCTGATACTTGTTTTGTAGGCCCAAAGAGCTAGATTGATCATGAGATGCCAGTCTCTTCCTATTTTATTAACTATACGGTGCAATATTTTCAATAGATTCTTGTTTGAAGCCTCTGCTTGTCCATTTCCTTGAGGATGGTAGATAGATGACTAATGTTGTGTAATCTTGAATTTGGCACATAAATCATCCAAGTCTTTGTTCTTGAATTGTCCACCATTATCTGTGACTATAGAATGTGGAATACCATACCGGCATATGATGTAGTTCAAGATGAACATAGATATTTTTTTTCCAGTTGCTTGTGTCAAAGGGACTGCTTCTACTCATTTTGTAAAATAATCTATAGTTGTGATTATATGGGTATGTCCATTAGAAGAATGAGGATGTATGGCTCCTATAAGATCAAATGCCCATTGATGAAAAGGCCATTGAGTAGTGAAGGGAATGAGATCTCTCCCTAGAGCATGAATTAAGTTTCCATGCACTTGGCACTTTTGACAGTTCTTAGCAAATTTCATAGACTCTTTCTCCATTTTAGGCCAATAGTATGCAACCCTAATAAGTTTTCAAGCTAGTGTTAAACCATTTGAGTGTGACCCACAAATACCATCATGGAATTCCTCTAACGCACGTTGAGACTCTTCTTGTTCTAAACATCTAAGTAGCATACCATATAGATCTCATTTGTACAGATCATGACCAATGATGACATATTAGGAGGCATTATGGATAAGGTATCTCTTTTCATGATGGTTAAAGGTATCGGGAATGATTTGGTCTTTGAGATAGGAGAATAGGTTTTTATATCTGGATGAATCATGACCTACAATAGTGCAGATCATACGGGTATCGGGGGAGTCATATACAGGATAAGATAGTGCTTCCACCAGGAACTCGTAGTGTAGCTCGTGTTCAGGCTGTTGTAATAAAGTAGATAATGTTTCCATTTCATCAGCAACCTTATTCTCTATTCTAGGTATTTGCTCAAACGTGATAGATATGAAATATTTCTTTAGATCATCTACCATTCTCTTGTATGGAATGAGCTTTTCATCCTTTGTTTGGTACACATCATTGACTTGATGTATTACAAGTTGTGAGTCTCCATGAGTATGCAATTCTGTTACTCTCCACTCAATTGCTATTTTCATACCATTCAAAAGGGCTTCATATTCAGCAATATTGTTTGTACAAGGAAATTTAATTCTGAATACCTTAGGGATGGAGTATCTGTAACGCCCCACTAGGGAACCCAAAAGAAACTAACCTAGAACATGATGCTAAGTTTGGTGAATAATTTTTTTTTCTAAAGATTACAATTAAGATATACAATCACATGAATACATTAACCATTATCTCACATAACACACATTGCATACATAGGTTACAAAACTAATGGGTCCCATGACGTAGTATTACTTTCTAACATAACTCATTAAATAACATCAACAAATGATTCCATAAATTAAATACAACAATTACATCTCATGAATAATCATAAATCCTAATAAACATACATCCACTGCACATGTCGCAGGGTATGCAGTAATCACTATAACAACTAAATTACAATATCCAGATTAGGTATCACATGCGATACTCTAATACAATATTTACAATAAAGAATACATAAATAAAGAACACCAAAGATGAAGTAACATAAGGAATCCAACTGTAAGACACCATCAAGCACCGGCACCAGGACGTCGAATCTTGAATGGTAAAGAATCACTACCACCCGTCCATGTAGATCCACAAAGGTCTACCCCACCGTGCTAAGGAGATAACATCAGACCCCAAATGGATAATCCAGTCAAATAAGGAAATACCACTAGGAAAGGAATCCTGATAGCTTACTAACTCAAGGTCAACCAAAGTAGTGAAAGGTATGACTCACTAATCCAAAGGCAATTGACTCATGTAGAATAACTAGACTATGTGTAGAAAGGTGTCATCATGTACGTCTAACCCTTGAGTCTCATCCTGGTAATCTCTTTGGATCCCAGCACTCAAGTGACCATACACAGAATCAATGACTTCTCGTACTAACAAAGCCACTAACTATGCCAGAACACACACCTCAATAGGTGGCAAGCATCATCTCATCCTCATCTCAGTCTGTAATAGCACTCAAGCATGGGAGAGGAAACTATCTTATTAGGTTCATTTTAATATCTCTCAATGTTATATTAGGTTTTCACTTGTTTAGAATAACTTACAATAAGTGATCCTGGCAGCCACTTGTGGGCCCCGATGCTTATTGCAAGCCACCTCCTAACACATATCTAGGTAAACTAACCTAGGCTCATAGATCTCTCCTAGATCTAAACTCAAATAAAATAGGTAGTCACACATCCAAAATCAACACAGAAACCAGGATTGACTACATAAACATATCCATTGAATCACATAAAACAACAAGAGTCTATAAGGTCAACTGGAACATAAACAATTCACACTCATGCCAAACATAATAAACAGCATGAATAATAGATAATTCCCAAGCCTCTGTCTTTCCCAGGTCATCTAGTTCCCATAACACTAACAAACCCAACATCTAGGATAGATAAAAACCATATTACAGAAAATAGCTAATTTTAGTATAAAATAATGCATGTACAGATGAAAAAGATAATACACACGTTTTTGTTTTTTTGGCTTTAAGTAAAAGTCAAGTTTGGCCATAAAAATGCAACACATATTATACTTCATACTTAAACCAAATTAAATAAATGACCCAAATTTATTCTATTGATTAAATCTAATTAAATATGCAAAAGTCATAAAAAAATTAACAAAGTTGACTCATTCCAATAAACCAATTATTATTTCCAATAATAATTAATATCATTTTATATTCATATTACTAAAATTACCACTAAAATTTATTATTACCCATTAATAATAAATTACTTATAAAATTTATTAATAAAATTAAACATAAAACAAATAAAACTCGTTAATAATTTTATTAAAACTAATTAACAAATTTATTGAAAAACAAATTTAATAACAACAAATTAAATATACTAACAAAGTTTAATAAAACAAAATTTAATATTTAACAATTAAAAATTTTATTAACAAATATTAATAAAATTAAAACAATGAAATCACATTATATAAAAAAACAACTTGCAAAGTGGGGGGGCCCACGGCCACCCACCACCCCTGCTCACACGGCAGGCCTAGCTCTGTCGGTGGCAGCTCTAGACTACCGTGCGCGGCAGGTTACACCGCACGGGGGGGCGCGAGGAAGGGGATAGGGGACAGGTGGTCCCCACCCCAAAGTCATCAAATATTTTAAAAAAAAACCTTTGTTTTATTAATATTTTTTTAAAAAAAACAATTTTATATAATAAAAAACATTTTTTTTAGAAATATGCAGCGCGGTTGCCGAGATGATAGGGAGGGTACGGGGTCGAAACCTGTGCCCTTCTTCAATCATTTTTTTTTATAAGTACATAAAGCAAATTTTATTCAAAAGTTTTTTTTCTTACTATAGTATATATATATATATATATATATATATATATATATATATATATATATATACATATATATATATATATATATATATACATATATATATATATATATACATATATATATATATATACATATATATATATATATATATACATATATATACATATATACATATATATATATATATATATGTATATAGATATATATATGTACATATATATATATGTATATATATATGTACATATATATATATGTATATATATATGTACATATATATATATCTGTATATATGTACATATATATATATATGTATATATGTACATATATATATATATGTATATATGTATATATATATATATGTATATATGTACATATATATATATATATATACATATACATATATATATATACATATATATATATATATATATGTATATATATATATATATATAATATATCCAAACTAATATTTTTTATACAAAAATTAACTCTTCTAATTTTTGTTTGTTTTTTTTTGATAGGGATGGGCTTATTTCTGAAAATGGAAATAAAGACCTATAACCTCTTTTTTCAGAAATGGAAATTTGGCAAATCACAAATTTTAATAGCATATTTTATTCTTTCTTCTAATCAGTCTTTTCTCTTCACATTATTGAATAGACATTCAACCAATTAAAAATAAGGAAAGCTAATTTTGTCTTTTACCAGTAATTTTTTTTACTGTATATTTTTGACAGAGATGAATGTTTTTACCCAGAATGACCATTTTTCATCCAAAAATCATTTTTGAAGACAACCCATTAATTTTATTCATTCCTACTATAGGACCAACTATAGAGATTTTAATTTTTGTTTTCTAAGAGCCCTAGGGTGAAATTTCTCTTGAAATTTCAGCAGCATAACATTACTATGCCAAATCACAAAATAGTATCAAAGACATAACTCAATGGGTTTCCTAATACCCACAATGAAGCATAACAGAAACACAGAATTACATCCATAAATAAAATCAAGCACATCTCAACAAAGATAATTTATAAGTGAAATTGCAGTAAGATCAATTCAAACCCTACCTCAATCCAATGCTAGATACTGAAATTGTATGCCTGTGAGATGAACACAATCCCAGATCTGTCAATAGAAAAGCTCAACCTGCAAACTCTGAGTCACAGTGCAAGAAATCCCCAAATCCAAAGCAAGCAATCTTCACGCAGAACTCATGCACAATCTCCAAAAGCTCAAGAACACAAGGAAAACATGAAACTCCCAAATGCTCTCTCCAAAATTGCTCTCCAAAAACTCATTCCCCAAAATGAATGCCAAATTCTCCTATTAGGAGTTCAACTCCACTAAACAAGAAAAACCCTAGATGACTCACACAAGGAATCCTATTCAAACTCCCCCACTTTGTTGAGAGAAATTCCTATTTATTAATTAAAAATAAATATTTTTATGCACAACTCATAATAAACTCCAAAAGACAATTTGACTCCTTTTTGAAAAGTGACATATTCAAACTTAATATAACACATGCTAATATTAAAATCCATTACTAAATAATTTATTATTCTAACATCATTAAATCATGCAATATGTTAATTAAATAACTATAGGACAATTCCATATAAATTTCACAAAATTAATTAATTAATATCAAATATCCTAATATTTGATTTTTAATTAATTAACGATCATAAAATAACATAGGAAATAAACTTAATATTATTTTCCAATATAATATTAAATTTATAACTATAGAAAATCACACATACAAACAGCAATAAAACATGACCATCAAATAAACATACCAACACAGAGATGGAATCCACGAACTTTGTCACCTAACAAATTCGGGTAAGGTGGTCAATGGATACTTATCCAATAATTAGGATAATTGGGTTTAGGATTGGGTTTTGGGTCCATTTGTCATCTCCCCTCTTTACCATTGAGACGAGTATATTTTTGGGCATGCTCACTCCTGCCAATTCAGGGAAGACAATGCCCTGTACCTGCAAACCTGTCATCACAAATCAAAGCATGTACATACAACATATAACAAACAATGGTAGGGTACAGTCAGTCATGTGGATCTCAACAAAGTGAGTAACTACGCCTTCGTCCTCTACCATACAGACACATAAAACAAATACATACATATGAGCACCATACACATGCTAGTATGGGGTAAGTATATCATAAACCAACTGAAATATGAAACATCTCAACATAATATATCAATATCCAAACATGACATAATCAAAGCATAATCTAGATCATCAATAGTCACTGACATAATAAAATCTGCACACAACAATGTGGCCTAAAAGAGTATGGCATCTGAAAAATTGAAAGCAAAATATGGAGGTACTACAGTATCCTTGAGGAGTGATAAACAAGATACCTGCTCCAGATCCATTCTGTGTATAGGAGCCATCAAAGAACAGTTGCCATTCTCTAGAAGAAAGATTCATGATAGAGGAATTTGGAAATTCCATTTGCAGTGGTGTGTCGTCAAACAAAGTTGCATCTGCCAATTGATCAACAATAACTTGGCCTTTAATAGCTTTTCTTTCAACATATTCAATGTCAAATTCACTTAAGAGCATGACCCATTTGGCTAATCTACCCGTGAGGGCAGCTTTGCTTAATAAGTACTTTAGTGGATCAATCTTAGCTACTAAATGTGTGGTATGAGCCAACATATAATGTCTCAGTTTTTGTGATGCAAAGATCATAGCTAGACAAGCCTTTTCAATCATAGAATAGTTCTTTTCGTATGCCACCAATGTTCGACTGATATAGTATATAGCTCTTTTCTTTTTGTTCTCATCATGTTGTGCAAGCAATGCCCCCAATGATGTATCTATTGCAGAGACATATAGGATCAATGGCTTCCCTTGAATAGGAGGCATCAAGATAGGAGGATTTGATAGATACTTCTTGATATGATCAAAATTCTTTTCACATTCCTCGCTCCATGCAAATGTCAAACCTTTATGTAATGTCTTTGTAAAAGGTTGTGATATGTCTGCTAGCTGAGATATGAAGTGTCTGATAGACTGAAATCTCCCTTGTAATGTTCTCATTTGGTTGATGTTCTTGGGAGGTTGCATCTCCATGATAGATTTAACTTTAGTTGGATCTACTTCAATTCCTTTCTTTGAAACTATGTATCCTAAGAGCTTTCCAGAAGTGACACCAAAAGCACACTTCTTAGGATTTAGTCTAAGACTAAATTTTTCCATTCTATCTAGTATCTTGCTCAAGCCATTTAGATGTTTAGCTCTAATCATAGATTTTGCTAAAGTATCATCAACATAATCTTTCATAGTCCTATGCATTATGTCATAAAAAATAGATGTCATAGCTCTCTGATATGTAGCACCAGCATTCTTAAGCCCAAATGGCATGACATTCCAATAGAAGGTACCCCACACACATGTGAAAGCAGTTTTCTCTTAATCTTCTAGAGCAATTTTTATTTGATTATATCCAGAAAAACCATCCATTAAAGAATACATCTCAAAACCTGCAGTCATGTCCACTATCATATCAATGTTAGGTAATGGAAAATCATCCTTAGGGCATGCTTTGTTTACATCTCTAAAATCTATGCATACTCTTATTGATTTGTCTGGTTTTGAAATAGGTAAAATATTAGAGATCCATTCTGCATAATCAATAACTCAGATAAATCTGACTTTTAGGAGCTTGTCTAATTCAGCTTTTACCAAGAGTGCAACATGTGGATGCATCTTTCTCAATTTTTTCTTAATAGGTTTAAGGTTTGGAGCTATAGATAAATGGTGCATTATAAGATCAGGATCCAATCCTAGCATATCTAAATATTTCCATGCAAAGTTGATCTTTTTCTCTGTTAAGAATGTTGTAAATTTTTTTTTTCTTCTTCTGATAAGGATTGTGCTACATGGATCAACTGTGGTTCTTCTGTTGTTCCCTAGTTGATGAATTGAGTGGGCTCAATTAGAACTAGAGATCTATCTTGTAAATGACTCAGAAAGACATCAAATATCTCATCCTTAGGTGCCTTAGAGAGGTTTTCACCTTCGGATACATCTTTTATTTTTACTTTTGTAGGTTCTAAGACTACCACAAAGTGGTTTTCATCCTCATAACTCATTTTCTTTTGATTCTTATTCTTATTTTTCTGACTAAGATACTTGATGTCTGACTCTGTCATGCTAATGCTCGGTTCACTCATGGAAGTCCTCATAGACTCAACTACGTTTAGGTAGCAAGTAAGGGCATAGTCATTGGGAAAGGTATAAATACCTTGGTTCAAGTTGGTAGACGTTATGTTAAGAAGGTTAGGGCATTGGATAGTCAAAGTAGTGAAAGATTTGGAAAGGGCATTCATGGATATGGATATGTCATCATTGGTCCTAACCTGATGCTTGATTTCAAAGGTGATATTACAACTTAAGACATTCAATTCGTGAATAGGCTCAATGTCATTGTGGATCAAATCGATAAGTTCATTATTTTTCTCTAGACTTATGTTAGGTTGAGGTGCATATTGGTGAATAACATCAACATGCTTTTCTGTAATAAGTTCATCTAGTTCTGGAATGACTCGCCATTCATAGTCATTTGATTCATCTTCTGTTTCTTCATCTAGACCTCTAGGAAATCTGAGAACATGAGTAAAGTCAGGATGAATACCCCAAGAAGGGTTTCCCTCAGATTTTGATTTGAATTCATACTCATGGGAATCTATTTTAGAATAACTACCACCTTCCTCTTTGTCTATTTGATTGCCTTTGAGATTAGCTAGTTCTTGTGTTGCAACTATCTCTTGCTCTATAGTAGGTTCTTGTGTTTCTACTACATTAATTCTTTTTATTGGATCATCTTCAACTTCAAGGAGGTCTTTTATTTCTTTATGAAAATGCTCATAAGGAATGAGTTTATTAGTAGTGTCTGAATCATCACTATTAGATTGTTTACTTATTTCTCCCTTTAGTTGATTTGCTACAGAAGGCTCAATTTGTTCTAGTACATGTGGGGAGTTCTTGCTGAGATAGAAAGGTTTCTTTGTGTATCCTAGACCTATTGTATTCTTTTTTTCTTGGCCATGATGATCAAGAGGTGACAGAAGACCTTTACCTTGTAGTCCTAGAGGTCCTTTTCCTTTATATCCCATTTTTGTGATCAATTTGTCCCCTGGGCCATATGACTTAGAAGGGATATTCGGTATTTTAGCATCACATTTTTTAACAGCTTGAGATTTAGATTCATCTTTGTATATCCATGCGAGCATAGCTTCATCCTCTTCAAACTCCTGTTTAGATACTTTTTTTGCAACAAAATTTCCTTTATATGCCTCAAGCAGTTCTTTAGACTTTGTTTTAGAGTTTGCCCATAAGACTTAGGAGAGATAGGGAGAGATGTCAAAGATAAGACTGGCTCTATAGTATATTCTCCCATACCATTTTCTTTGATCTTAACCTCTTTAGCAATGTCTTCCATCTTAGATGTTGAAGCAACGTCTAGCTGCTTAGTGGAAGATTCTCTATTATTTGGAACAAGTTTATCAACACTCTCTTTCAAGGTATTGCAAGTTGTATACAGATCAGCTAGAATTGTCACCTCAACTCCTTCATAAGGAAATTTCAAACACTAATGGAATGTAGAGGGAATGGCTTTCATGTCATGTATCCAAGGTCTTCCTAGGAGGATATTGTAAGCCAAAGGTAGATCAAGAACTTGACATATAGTATCTCTGATGATAGGACCTGCTCTAATAGGTAGGACAATAGTTCCCTTAGATGATCTTTCTTGCTCATCATATGCTTTGATAATTATCTTCTTCCTGGGATCAATGGCCATTTTTTAAAATCCCAATTGTGTAATCAAGCTGAAAGAACAAATGTTTAGGCCAGCACCTCCATCTATCAACACATGTTTGACATGACAGTTTTGGATCAAGACTTCAATATGCAAGGGCTGGTTATGCGGATGACTCAAGGATTTATCATCTTCCTCTAAAAAGGAAATGTACTATGGAGATGTAAGATGACCAACCATAGTCTGGAATCTATCTAAATCAAGGTCATCAGGAACATTGGATCTGAGTAGAGCTTTGTCTAGAATGGCTCTATGAGCTGGAGATATCTGAAGCAACTCAAACATGGAGATTTAGCATTTGTGTGCTAGAGTTGTTGGACAATACTATATGAAGTAGGCCTCATGTCTTTAGGATTTGAAGATTTAGATGTAGCCTTCTATTTAGAAGTAGATGAAAGATTGAAAGGAACCTTAGGGACACTTGATGAATCTGGTATTTGTCCTTGTAGGTGTGCCTGAGCTTATGATCAAGTAACTGCATTAGCTGATTGATTATCTCTATCTCTTCTTACAATTATGATGACATTGCAATGCTCAAATAGGCATGGTTCAACCATATTGATAATAGCATTGTTTCTTGAGTAGGCATAATTGACTTTAGCACCCATATTAGGTGGAGAAGAAGAATCTTCTTTACCATGTTTAGGAAATGGTTCTATGAATGTTGTATGATCATTATTACTCTTATGATTGTCAATCGTGATGTTACCATTATCAATTTTGTCTTGTATAATGTGCTTCAAGTGAATACAATTATTAGTCTTATGACCTTTATTGTGATGGAATTCATAGAAATTATTCTCTCTCCACCATTTCGGTTTAGGTTCTAGAACAAAGACTTTCATCTCAGGCAAGTAGATGATTTTTTTTGCCAATAAAGTTTTCATGGAAGATTCTAAGGATTCCCCAAGAGGCGTGAATTTTTTATTAGGATCTGTAGCCCAAGGTTTGTAATCAGATGACTTTTTTTTGGAATCTGTGGGTTTAGCTTCGGAAGCTTTGATGACTTGGGTACCAACAACAAGATTGAAAGCAAATTCCTTAGATGGGGCACAGATATTATCAACAATGTCATCCATGAAAATACCTTTATTCTTGTTCTAGTTTTTGTTCTTGTCCTTAGAACTAGATCCAGATTCATACTTGTCCTTTTGAAGTGTTGTCTCCTTTTTTCACAAGTACTTTCTCAATTTTGATCGCATTATCTACCATCTTGTCAAAAGATGTATGATTTTTCATTTCTAAAGTGTAGTTGATTTTTGGAACAAGATTGTTGATGAAGATTTCCAACTTCTTAGTTTCTAGAATGGGTCTAGCATATAGAGAAAAAAATTTCCTCCACCTCTTGAGAAATGTCAGGAATGGTTCTCCTGGATATTGTTTCAGATTGCAGATGTCGATCATAGTGACCGAATGTTGAATATTGTAGGAGTATTGTTGATAGAATAGTTTGATTAACTCCTCAAAATTTTTGATAGTAGGAGGCATTCTAGAGAACCAATGAATGGCTGCTCCTCGCAGAGATCAAGGGAAAAGACACATTAAGTAGGTTGGTTCATGCATAAACTCCATAGATTGAGTACAAAATTCTCTAACATGATCTTGAGGGTCAGATTTTCCATCATACTTATCATATTTAGGCATCTCTACTCTTTTAGGAAATGGTAGTATGTACAAGTCTTTATCAAATGGAAAAGGGCATAGAGCTTCCATGGAGAACTCCTTAGGTTCCTTTTCTTTTTCAAGTTTGTTAAGTCTGACTTGCATCGCATGCATCTTTTTCATCATAGTCATGATAGGAGTTTCTTCCTCATGTGTAATGATATCTTCCACATTAAAGTTGGGAGGAATTTTGGCTCCTTGATGAGCTAACTCTAGAAAATATGTCTCTCTATCTTCCTTCAAGAAATGTTTCATCATTCTTTTGAAATCATCATCATTTTGATATCGAACAATTTTAGAAGGTGTGGGTTCTTGATCCACAACATGTTGAGAATGGTGTCCTTGAGACCCATGTTGTGTCCCTCCATGAGACATGTTAGGAGTTTTAGGACTCCTTGGATTAGATTGAGGAGGGGTTTGTTGATTACCTCCGTGAGTTGATGGAGGGGGGATGTAACCAGTTTTCAATCAAAAATATCCAAGACCGTCATCTTTGTAAAGACTAGAATTATAGAGTTGTTCAAGAGTGGGACCCTTTTGAATAGTCAAAGGTGTAGTGTCAAGTGCTTCTCCAAATTTCTTGTGTGATGAAGCTCTAGTTTCCACCATTAACCTTGGGTGAAGCAAAAGAATAAGATGAAGACAACTGAAGAATGAATTGATTCCAAAAGATCGAATGACGCAACCTTGTCAAGATTGAAGTGATTAAGGATTAGATCAGACGTAAATGAAGGATATTGTTCCATAGTAGTGTGGTTAGATGCCCAACATATGGTGAGCATGAGCTCACAACACTTAGCCATTTTAGTAACAAGACTGAATTTGAAGATAATTTTGACAAGGTTTTGACACAAGATGAAAAAGACTCAAATCGATAACCCAGAAGGCAAGATCAGACTCAAAGGATCACTTGAGGAAAATGAATGGATTCATTCTAGTTTTTTCTCTATTCCTAACACAGTGATTGGTTCAATAGATTCTGGAAATAGGCTGCAAAAACTGAGTTTCTGACAATTTTGACCACTTTCTGACAATTTTTCTCAAATGAATTTTTGCAAGATCGTACGACAGTGGGTATGTTGTGAAATGAAAATTGACAAACTCATACGATAGTTGCAAAACTTGCATGACAATTGATAGTATATTTTTTACTTTTGTTTTTGACTAGTGGAAAAACTTGTACGACACTATACAAGCTACCATACGACAATATAGGGGTTCTAAAATGACACTTGCCAAAACTCGTATGACTTTCTGACCTGATGGGATGATTTTTGACTCTAGAAAGGATTTTTACTTCAGATTTTGCAAATTTTTGGTTTTTAATTTCAGATTGTTCACAAATTTCTCTATCCAGGTTTGAAGATTATTCTAAGATCATTCATTTCGGTAGTCAGATAGATAAACAAGCACACAAAATAACAAGCAAGTGATTCCAAGCATGTCTAAAAATAATGAACAGGGGACAAAGCAACCCTGTGCATGAACAATCAAGTGACTAAATGTGCTAATCCCTAGGACTGCTAATTGTGTATGTTCCAAAAAGTTTTTCAACAATGCACATATTCCTAAAAAAATGAAAATTTGGCCTCACTATGGTTTGTAGTAATGGTTTGACTCTACAAATTTTATGATCTAAAGAGGGTGAACTCCAATCCAAGCACACTGGGGTTTTGACATAGTCCAAGAAATTAATCAATCAGGAGCTTCTAGGGAGATCTGACAGCCCAACAAGTGATCACACCTGTGAAGATTTCCTCCACAAGGACATTTATATAGCAGCTGCTACTACCACGATGAAAATGGCTATTACCTCTTGAGGTTCCATCCACGTGGTTGACCCAATTAAGGGAGTGTCCACTTCGGTTAACCCTCTCTAAAGGTGACTCACAAAAGATACCACATGGATACTGGTTCCAAATTCAAGGATCTGAGTTTTTGATACTACCCAAAAAGGGAGTAGAGCATAGTCCTCTAGCCTTTTCACTTTTAACCAAAACAAAGTAGACAGATTAATCTGACACACTAAGACCAAGATTATCTCACAAAGATCTATGACGTTAACCGCTTATGATCTATCAACCTCTTCAGAGAGAGAATGTATCAATCAAAAGTTGAAGACACGTGAATCTAGTAGAATGTGAGACTCTCTAAGTACCTTCCCTACCTACAAGGGGATCCTTCATCAAGAGGATCTTCGCATGAGTAAACAAGCAGAAGAAGCTCAATCTCTCAAGATCATCCACAAATAGTGTTCATAGGGCCTATTTACTATGTGTAATAGATATGCAGAATGCAAATCTATGTTCATTTTATAGCCCAAAATGAAGTCTGTGATATGAAAGAAAGAAAATCACACAAGCTTGACATGTTAGAGTTCATTTTAATCCAAATCAAAATGTTATCAGCTTGAGAAGAATACCTGAATTCCTCACAACAAGCTTAGTAGATTTTTACCTGTTTTAGCAATTTAGTTGCACTTTTTCCAATTAGATTCAACAAGTATCAGTCAAAAATAGTAGATTTAAATTGTTAAGGTTAGCTATTAGTCCAAATCTAAAAATCAAATCTAGAAAACTACCAAAAATTTTGAAACAACAATTGAATTCTAGAGTCAAAACTCATACGATAGTGGGTTACCTCCCAGACAATAGTCTGGAAACTCGTACGACTATGGGTGTTTGTTCATATGACAATTGGGCTTCTAAATGATAGTGTGTACTCTCTGATATGAGCCTTGAAATCTAAACCTATTGTACGATAGTGGGTACCTCTCGAAATAACTTTTTGACAAAAGTCGTAGGAAAAATGTACGAACAAAAAATAAAAATCATAGTTTTAACTAGAAAATGACAAGAAAGTGATAGAAATTGATAGAAAGATGATGAAAACCCATTTTAGGGCCCCACGGTGGGCACCAGAAATGTGGGTGTGAATTTTGTACCTAGTTGTAGACACAACACTTTAGTAAAACATTAGAGGTTAGCCAAAAACCAAAATCGTACAATGAAATGGAAACTAAACTAACCAGGTGATTTACTACCTTCTAGTAGGTGTGAGTATGATACTCTCATATCAGATCGAGACTAGTGACAATGCAACACCTAAATGAAGGATTTGAATGCAAAGAATGAAAACTATATGAATGCAGATTTAATCTATATTTTTGTATTTTCTGTGCAATAATATGAAAAACTGTATGAAATTGATCTAGAATAAATGAAAATGGAATTCAAATTTGATCTAAAGATGCTATGAATGAGTATGAAACTATAAATGAGAAACTATGTAAAAAGCTAAATGATTACCTATGAAAGATCTCACAAATCGCCTGTCGTAAATGCTCAATCCTTCAATCGCCAATTCACTAGAGTAATTGTGCAAATTCGAGTGTTCTAATTATGAAGAGCTGAGCCTTGTTTTTATAGAAATCCAGGGCTTTGAGGATGCAAGAGAAAAGCCATAAATCACTCTTGATAAACTCAGGTTGATTTTTGAGTTATCAGGAAATTAGAAATAATTAACTCACAAAATCATGCAAAAGCATGCAAGAACAACTTTTTAACTCAAATCAGAAGTTTAGATCAGCTTCGAACTCAAAATAGAGTGTTGAGTTTCCAAAAGTTAACAACTTGCATTGATTTTTTGATTTTGAGTTTAACTGCTCTTTGAATGTGCACAATTAATTATGAATTATTTAAATAAATAAAGTGATTTATCCTCAACTTAACTAATTTTTGAATTAAAATAATTGATTTATGGGTTAATCAATTATTAAATCAAACTTTTATTCAAAAACTATATTATTAAATTTGACAACTGACTTTAATTAATTAAATAGGAATTTAATCAATTAGTCATAAGATTTTAGATTTATTGTCAAAATTAAATAATACAATTTAAGAATAATTTAATTAAATTTAATTAAATAATTAAGTGGCAATATTAAATCTAATTAATTAAACATTTAGAATATTCAATTAATCAAACTTTGGGATAAATAAGATTTATCACCAAATAATCATTAAATTAAAGATAATTAGGATAAATAGGAATATTGCTAGGAATATTCCCCGATGCAAAATTTAGGATAATCAATTAGGATTCGATAATGTGCAGATGTGCCTTAGGTTAGGACTTTGATGTTGATTTTGTTCGATTTGAAGATGGAGGAGGTTAATGAACCTATAGCCCATTTTTGGGGTATTACAATTACCACCATTTTAATTATTTTTAGAGTAAGAGGGAAAAACCTATCCCAGTTTGCAATGTTTTGAAGTTAGGACTAGGAAAATTGGTAGTTCCTGATGTTTTCCTTGATGTGGATTTGTTAATTGAGCTGGCTAGAAGTTATGATCCTATCTCCAAAATAATTTAGAGAAGTGATAGGTCGGCTTTGGTTACCCTAGACAGACGATCTTTCATGAAATCTTTTAATTTGTACTCCTCCATTTCAATTGAGATTGACCTAGGAAAAGAGAAAGAAAAGTATAGCAAGCAACTGCAGCTTGTGAGGTCCCAAATTGTTCATCACATGCCCAAAATAGGAAGATACACAACCCCACTCCTTGCTCATATGAAGGCCCCATTTGAATTTCAGTCACTAAATTTTTATATGAAATACATTACCTATGGGTTGTGTCAAGTCTTAGGAGTTGATGGAGATAAAGAAAAATTGCCAGCAGATTTGATGATGATCATACTAGATATGCAGAGTCATCCTTCTAATATTGATTATGACTATGTTCAGTATGTTATTGATAGAATGCATGAGGTTCTAGTTTCAATTATAGATAAAAGAAAGCCATCAAAGTTCATGCATTATTCTTTGTTAATGCATTTGATTATGTTCTTTAATATTGACTATTTGTATTTGAATATGTTGAAGCCAAGGAAGGTTGGCAAGTTTGGACCAAACCTAGTACAATTTTGGCTGAGGGTTTGGAATTGTACTTCAAATGAATGCAATTTTAATGGTTTCTAGAATTGGATAGCTTATCCACTTCTGAGCATGATCGGGACAAATGTCACAAGGCTATTAGTGAAGGTTCTTATGCTTCTAAGGCCTAAACAGTATGTGGACAAGTGGCTAATTGATCACAACTGGGGAGATTTTGCTTGTGTGACAATTTCACCATTATCATAGTTTATGGATATCCCTTGGCCCCTCATGTCCTTCTCAGATATGTACCACCGAGTATTGCTCTGATGGAATTTATCTGGAAGCTGATGTGGATAGATAAGGAGATTTTATCTCCACATAGAAAGGGGACTTTCACCCCTAGGGTTTTCAAGATCACAGATTTCACAATTGGAAAGAGAGCCCTGCCTTAGGTGTCTGGGTGGCTTAATTATTTCATGATGCCTACTAGATTTTTAAGGTATGTTGACCCTAAGGGATTTAGTAGGAGTGTCAGACAGATTCTCATCCCTAGCATTAGAACTATCAAGGAACATGAGGGCTGTGATGCAGAGGATATCATCCTAAACATCCTGGATGAGAATGAGATTAGACTAAGATTGGATAAGATCCAAGATTTGTTGGAACTAGAGGCCATATTGAAGAAGGAAAAGATTCCATTAAGTGGTTTCTTCCCTAAATTGTCATATATTGCAATAATTGATAGGATGATCCAACATTTTGATACTTGAATAGTCAATTGGACTCTCAGTTGGATGCCAAAGAAAAGGCTGATAAGGGACACTCATCTTCTGAGTATGAATCTGATGGCTACATCTCTTATGAGGAAGACATCCCACCTCAAAATGTGATGGAGCTACCAAAAGAGTAGGGGATTGACATATTAGAGACAGGGGATATACCTAAGCCCCCACAAAAGAAACAAAGGATTGAGGAGGGTGAATCCTCAAAGGCTCTGGCTACAAGGAAAAAGAGGGACATGACCTCTACTTTGGTCCCAGGTGGTATGTCTTATCACCATCAATTAAGGAAGAAGGTAAGGGAAGAAAAGAATGTGCATATACAAAAAGAGGTTGAGTTGCCCCTACTGATGTGCTAGGATTGAAGGGAGCTACTCCAAGAGGAGATCATAAAGGATGATAAATTTATTAACACTGATGAATTCAAAAATTTCCTAATTTAGAAGAAGTAGTTGGCTCTTGCTAAATAAGGAGATGAGGTTGCAGAGCTAGATAATGAAGCCCTATAGGCCTTAGCCACATATGATTGAGCATCAGAGAAAATAATAGTGGAGGAGGCTAGACAACTGGTGAGGTCAAGTGGAATGCTCCTATTTCCAAGATGGGATCTAACCTTAGCTTTTATAATTGATCAAATAAGAAGACAGCCACAAGGTGGCTTGTCTTATGAAGCTCAAATTGGAGAGATGATCAGAGGTTGTGGTTATGATCCTTGGTCTCAAACATTAGCAATGTGGTCTCTAGCTCCAAGAACACAAAATCCCTCCCTAGTTAGTATTGAGGATAAAATGGAGGGAGACAAGATTATCTAGATTGTTCAGAACACCAGTGATCTTGAGATCTTGAAAGCAGTGACTCATTTTTCTCATTTGAATGAGGCCAAGACTGCTCAATTATCTGACAAGTATGGGAGGTTATATGAGGACTCTATTAAGCTGGCCAGGGATAGGGAGGAAAATCTTGTGAGAATAAAAGAACTAGAAAATGAGTTGGAGATTATTAAAGACAAGCTTGAAGAAGCATCAAGGGTGTCCTTCCTCCTATTGTAGTTGTTGAAGTTGTTGAGGTCACAGTAGTAGGGGTACCTAAGGTGGCAGCAGGGGAGTCAGAAAAGGAAAAAATAAAGGTTTCCCTAGATACCCTGAAAGAGATATTGCAACATCGGTTTGAGGTATTCAAAGGAAAGATGGACCTAGTCCATTATTCATTTGCCATGTTGCAAAAGATTAACAGTGATGGTACTTTGGACATCACTAGGTTCAATAACATCCTTGATGATGTTTTTAAAGTGGAGAATGATTTCTCCAAGTTTGTTGCAGAGGTAAAAGCTATAACTTATGCTAGGTGGAACAAGCAGATTAAGGTTGTGTAGGATTTGAAAGGGTACACCTAGCCTACTGAGGAGGTAGTTTATGAATGGGATAAAATCACAAAGATCAAGAAGAAGAATCCTGCACCTATTGATGTGGACACATTGGAGGAAGATTAGGCAACATCTGGCACCTGATCATTGAGCACAGGGAGAATAGTCATCATGAAAAGGACAGTGTAAGTTAGCCGATTGAGGCAATCACTTTCCATATAATAGCCTAAGAGACTATTTTAATATTTTTAGACAGAGGTGCCATTTGCTAAAGATATCAAATGAAGAAAAGAATATTTCCCCAGTTCCTATCAAATTGATATAATCATATGTAACTATTTTTTTCTTTTTGTGCTTTCCTTTTCCTATCCATCTGAAGCTTGTTGCATCCCGATTCTTCCAGGATTCTAGGATGGTTAGTGAAGTGTTATAAATTCTCGAGGGTTTCTTTTTGTAAAAGGTTGATGTTAGAAATATAGAAATCATTCTTTAAGTAGAATATAAGTTTTTGGCTTTTTAAGTTTTGTTCAAGCATCTTTGCCATTATCAATGTTCTGATACAAAAAAATTAATGATAATATGATTGGAATTCCTTCTACAAATGGTGTATGTCTTCCTGTTTTAAATCTTGAGTTCTTGTGTATTAATTTTACAAAGTGAAATTAATGTATGGCTTTCAAAGTTAGTTGTGAATCTACCTTTTAGTTCTCTTTCAAGAAAAGGGGTAAATCCTTTAAGGTAATTTCAGAAGAATTTATAGTTTTAGCATGAATTTGATGTCCAAATGTGTAGATGAGAGGAGCAATTTGTAATGTATTTGTTTTGGATCCCAAGAGTATTTGAGCTATTTTTCTCTTGATTTGTATTGATTGATGATTATATGTCCAATGAATAAGACACTGGTCTGTTATTGTAGGTATCTATTCAAACATCAAACAATCTAAATTGATAAAATCTTATAATAAAAATAAAAGTTATCTATGCCAAATGATTTAAACTAGTTTCTGATTCCTTTCAAGAAGTGAATCCAAGGTATACCTATCTGAGCATTCTAGGCTCAAAGTGTAGGAGGATCATTAACCTAATCCTTGTTAATTGGTCCTTTTCCTTGAAGATCTGTATTGGGTTTTAAGAGTCATTAACATTAAGTTGTCAAACAAATGAACTATCTGCAAGTGGAAAGAAAAGGAGCCAACAGGGTCAGTAAAACCATAAGCATCAATGATTTCCTAACACATAATTCATCATCCTAAAATAACCATAATATATAGAAAATCAGACTATGGGAGGGGTACTACACAATATAAGGATACAATTACATGATTTTTTATATTTTTATTCCTCTTCAAATAATTTTTCATTAATTATAAACTAAAGTGTGAGTATGGAACTAAGATATTTGTGTTATACAAAGAAGATTAATTAGTTGTAGAACCTTATCCTAAAGCATAATATTAATCCACCTTTATCTTATTCATCTTCTTCTACCACTTCAAAACTTTCACATTCCAAGTCCATTTCTTTGTCGTATGGTGAAGACGAGATGAAGATCCATGTTCAATTTGCATCCTCATATCTTTAGTCTAGTCATTGGATTCTTGATTTAGGATCCTCTCATCATATGGATCATATATGGGTATTATTCACTTCATATGAGTCCTACACTTTACCACATGATTTTATGGATAACAAGCATTATATAAGTGTTATTGGTAGGGGTTCTATAAAGGGTGGTGATGACATCTTCAAAGGTGTCCTTTGTATTTTTTCATTACCATTCAATATCATGTCCATATTTTAGATTACTCATAGTGGTTAGGTTAAGACAATAGATTTCATATTAGATTTAGCACTTGTTAGAGAAATGCATAGTAGAGAGATTATTACACTTGGTAGTGTTGAGAATGGGGCATCTTGATTGTGTGATTTTTCTCATTTTTTTCTACCATCGAGTAAACAATTCCATTCACTATTTCTCACTCTCATGCATTGAGAATGGATTAAAAATATTAGGAGAGATTTTTTGACTTGAACCTATGTATGCTTCGATCATCTACCATTTTTCTCAAGCCCTATTTTGTACCTTTTTTCCACATCCTACTTCATCAAATATCAATCTAGCTCAATAGATTCATTATTCCTAGTTTTGGCATTATGGAAAGAGTACTTTCAAAACATTGTATGTTTATTTATTACATCACACTTTTCAAACATTTAGGATATTTTTTGTTGCTTTTTCTTTTGCATTTTATAAATTTTATTATTTGTGTACTTTTTTTCTTGTTTCTTTTTTCCTCTTCCTTCCACCTCATACCCACTCCCTATGTTTCGTGTCCAACGCTCTTGCTTTTCTTATAGGTCTTTTTATGTAATCCATTTGTTCACTTTTCCTCTTTGTGATGATGGTTTACTAAATGCAACCTGAAATGTTGATTTTAAGAATATACATAGTTGATTCTAGAAACTCTAGCACATTCTTATGGAGTGTGAAAAGCTCATGACTACTATAGATTTTAGATATTTTTAGGCTCCTTTCTTGGAAGATGTGTAAATTAGAGGATATTTTTGAGATCCATCTAAAAAAAGATTGGAATTAAGAGAAAAGATACTATTGTATAAGTCCATGTTTTAAATTTATTTGTCATGGATCCATATCATGTTACCTCACTCACTCCATTCAACTGCTATAGTTGAAAACATGATAGTGTTATTAGTCTTAATAAATAGGGTTATATAAAGTGACCATGGATACAAAAATTGAGCATGCATGTGTTTCTTAGAAGATAAAGTGATTTAATAGGCATGGTGACACTTTGGGGACATTATGAATACATATCTCTCCCAATCTTATTTTTTATTTTGATTCTTGTACTCCCAAGGAAATCTAAACTACATAGGAGTCCTTATTTTAGAAGTAGTATGAACATTAAGGGGGTTTTAGCTAGAGAATGAGCTTATTGTCTTGAATCCTACATGTTTTGATAGAATCCAAGACTGCTTCACCAAAATTCACTCTCGTAGATTGTAGCTACAACATAATTCTCTCCATCCTTTCTAAACTTGTTCCATTTTATTCAATTTTTATTTCTATATTTTGTGTCACCAAAGATGCACTTCAATTGACATTTTTTCTCCATACCTCACTCAAGAGAGAAAAAAAAAGTAGTTTAAAAGGGTTGATTTAAGTCCACCAAATCACAAGTTATTCTTACATCCTAGGTCATTAGGGATCAGAAAGGTTCCAATAGAAAAGGAAAGATACAAAACATAAGGACTCCAAGTCATATGAGCAGTCTAAGGATGCAATTTCATGATTTTTTATATTTTTATTCCTCTTCAAAGAATTTTTCATTAAGTATAAACTAAAGTGTGAGTATGGAACTAAGATATTTGTGTTATACAAAGAAGATTAATTAGTTGTAGAACCTTGTCCTGAAGCATAATATTAATCCTCCTGTATCTTATTCATCTTCTTCTACCACTTCAAAACTTTCACATTCCAGGTCAATTTCTTTTTCGTATGGTGAAGATGAGATGAAGATACATGTTCAATTTGCATCCTCACATCTTTATTCTAGTCATTGGCTTCTTTATTTAGGATCATCTCATCATATGAATCATAAATGGGTATTATTCACTTAATATGAGCCCTACACTTTACCACACAATTTTATGGATAACAAGCCTTATATGAGTGTTATTGGTAGGGGTTCTATAAAGGATAGTGATGACATGTTCAATGGTGTCCTTTTTTTTTTTCATTACCATTCAATCTCCTTTCCTTATTTCAGATTACTCATAGTGGTTACTGTGTGTGTGAAAATTGTACCTGATCTGTAGACACAACACTTTAGTAAAACATTAGAGGTTAGCTATAATCAAAATCATGCAAAATTGAAATCTGACTCTAACCAAGTGATTTACTGCCTTCTAGTAGGTGCGAGATTAATGTTCTCAGATTGCTATCGAGATCAGTGACCTAGATGACACCTAAATGAAGGATTTGAATGCAAAACTTATATGAAATATGAATTGAATGCAATTAATCTATTTTTTTGGTATTTTCTATGCAATAAGAATGAAAAACTAATATGAATCTATGCTAATATGAAAATTGATATGCAATGCTAATCTAGAAATGATATGATATGTGAATGAAAATTCTAACAATAATATGAAAGCTATGAATTTGAAATTGATCTCACAAAGGTGTCGATTCGCAAGAGCTTTGATTTTCCCAATTCTAATTCTCCAGTGTGATTGTGCAAATTTGTGGATAACTTTGGCAAAGTAAGCTTGCAAAATTATGAGATGAATTATGAAGAGCTAAAGCCTTGGTTTTATAGAAATCCAAGGCTTTGGAGGTGCATGAGAAAAAGCCATAAATCACTCAAATAACTCAGGTTGATTTTTGAGTTATTTTTAAATAACAGATAATTAAGTCACAAAAATCATGCAAAAGCACAGTTCAACTCGAATTAGAAGTTTAGATCAACTTTAAAACTCAAAAAGATGTTGAGTTTCAAAAAGCTAACAACTTGCATTGATTTTCCAATTTGAGTTTAACTGGTCCTTGAATGTGCACATGGATAATTATGATTTAATAAATAAATAAAGTGATTTATTCTCCACTTAACTGATTTTTGAAATAAAATAATTAATTTATGGGTTAATTAACTATTTTATAACTTTTATTAAAAACTATATTATTAAATAATGACAACTTGCTTTAATTAATTAAATAAAAATTTAATCAATTATTCATAGGATATTAGATTTATTGTCAAAATTAAATAATACAATTAATAATAGATAGAATTAAATTTAATTACATAATTAAGTGGCAAGATATTAAATCTAATTAATTAAATATGAAAATATTCAATTAATCAAACTTAGGATAAATGTGATTTATCGCCAAATAATCATTAAATTAAAGATAATTAAGATAATTAGGAATATTGCTAGGAATATTCCCTGATGCAGAATTTAAGATCATCAATTATGATTCGATGATATTTAAATGTGCCTTAGATTAGGACTGTGATGTTGATTTCATTCAAATTTTTGATATAGGAGATTAATGAATTTATAGCCCATTTTTGGGGTATTACATTTTACCCCTCTTTGAATTACTGGGCGAAGCGCAGTGGTTCAAAGAAAGTCTGTGTTTGATAGAGATATGAAACTGATTCGAAATTGATAATTGATATGAGACAGAAGCTGATTGATATTGATTTGATATGGAGATAATAGGTCCTGAATGACCAAAGATAATGTTCACTATAGCATCGATGAACCTATGATTGTGAAAAAGTGTCAAAACGCCTGATTCCAAACTTTAGGATTGCTAAGAAGTGAGTGACCGGTTCTAGACTCGATTGTCTTAGCAGAACTAGCAGGTATCACATTTGAATCCTTCAGCTACCAAAGAACCAAGGAAAGAACACTATGATCCGATGGTTGCAAAAACTGATATAGTTTACAAGATTAGGAGAATACCAGATTGATATGGATCTTGATGAATCTGATATGCCCCAAGTGATGATAGATTTGCCCCGAGTGATGAGGTTTTTTAATGAATCAATAACTAGACGTGGTTGTTGTCTTGATTACTGAGGAAAGATTGATAGAATTTTTACAGACTTGAATGATGTGCAATACCATGCCCCCTTCAGGATTAAAATTGAAATCTGACAAAAAAAAGTCAGTGTTAATAGCTTAGAAGCATGCTAATTGATTTGAAAAGTGGTTATACACATCCAGGAACACATTTTGCATCGTTTGGAGGTCCTGGAGACCAAGTTGGACTAGGTTAAACCATGAGTTGACCATAGTTGACCAAGTTAAAATTTTGATAGTTTGATGTAAGATAATCGGTTAAGTTGAATTATAGATTTCTGTGATGATCGAAGGTCGAATATGCAAGTAGTTAATAATATAAACAATCTTAGATTTTGATTTTGATCCCGAAAAAGGATTCTACTTGCTATTTCGTTGGAGGAACCTTCATGTGAGATTCAGCTCTTTTTAGATTTGAAGATGCGAGTGGAGAATCTTTTAGGTATTGAAGTTCATTTAGCCATTGTGAGATCATGCAACATGCAAAATGCAAAGAGACATGCAGTATGAAATGCAACCTAAGACCTAGGACCTAGTCACTGATCATATGTCAATTTGTTATCATCATTGAACTTTTAGGTAACCGGATAAATCAATACAATGCCCACTAGCTATGAAACCATAGACATATGAATATCGATTTCTATGTGCAAGAATCAATACAACACCCACTGGTCAATAACCATGGATATATGAATATTGATTTTATTTTCAGAATGTTGGATTAGATATAAGCACCAAGGCACAAACACTAGGATGACCTGAATATCATGTCCATTTTGATATAGCAATTTGTATAAGCATCAAAACATAAATGTCATGATGACCTAAATATGCCTTGCATTCAAACACATCAAACAGTCAAGAGATCATTCTAAATCCAGTGTGAATTACCCGTAGTGACCCTTTATCGTTCACATCCTTAGGTAAGATTGCCTTTCACAGTAGGAGAAAGAACTCACTCAAAAAAACCATAGTTAGATCAAACTTCCTTTAATTTTCTAGGTATCAATGGTTGAGGTACACATGGCCATCCAATTCGAGATAGAGGCTCTTACACTCAGACACCATTTCAATCCAGAGTTTCCAAAGTTGTTAGAATTTCACATACAAGAAGAAGACTAAGAAAAGAGTATGCCCCCAGTCATCACTCTCTAAATCCAATAAAGGACATCATCGAAGGGCTTGAAGGGACACAATATGAAAAAATCTCAATGTGAATCAGTAAGCATACAAGGAGATAAAAGCATGTAAAAAAGCATAGATTGTTTTCAGTTTGATGTTTGATTGCGTTGTTGTAGATGCATAATCCTTTCTGGAGACAAGACTGACTCATTGACTCACATGAAGCTTCAAAGGACTCTGACTCAATATGACACATCTCAGATACATGGGAGACCATAGGATATGACATTGATTGCCCCCAGGTTTTAAGCATTGATAGGATATAGATGCTTGAGCAAATTGGTGGACAAACTGACTTATTGAAAACTGGAAATGCAAAAACAAACCGGGAGATATGTACAAACTAAAGAAAGACTAAAAGCTGGGAAAGACCAAGATTGCACTGATAGATGGAGCATTTTGAAACAAGTGGTGCTCGTTTGTCAGGTTTTCACCATCTTGGCAAAGATTCTATTTTTGCTACCAAGGTGCCTGTTTCCAGGTTTTCACCAAGGCACTTTTCTTTTTTTTTCATTTTTTTGTATTTTTTATTTTTCAATTTTTTTTGTACTTTTGATATTTTTTTATTTTTTTGCGAATCATCAAGGCGCCTATTGCTAGGTTTTCACCAAGATGTTCATTTTTTCAGGACTTTTTCTAATTTTTAAGATTTTTTAAGGACATTTTACCATAGACTGAATGCCTTAGGCATAGAATTTCTTTAGATGGAGAACGTTGATTGGTTCTTGGAGCTGTTCTCCTTTAGTCATTGAGAGTTGATAGGCACCAGAGCCAAAAGTAGCAGTGATTACAAAGGGACCCAGCTAGTTGGGTTTGAACTTCCCCTTGCGTTCTTGATGGGATTGATTTTTAGGATTTTCTCTCAAGATTAGATCACCAACCTGAAATTCTGTGTCTGACTTTCTTGTTGTAGCCTCTAGACATTCTCTTCTGATATACTCTGAGATGATCATATGTTTCTTGTCTGTGCTCATCTAGTAGTCCAAGTTCTTGCAAACTAAACACTCTGTAGTCATCATCAGTTACTAGACCATGCATTTTGATTCTTAGTGATGGGATTTCAACCTCAATAGGCAGTACCGCTTCGGACCCATAAACTAAAGTGAAAGGTGTAGCCTCAGTAGGTGTTCTGATACTTGTTCTAATACTGGTTCTAATACTTGTTCTGATACTGGTTCTGATACTGGTTTTGACACTTGTTATGATACTAGTTCTGATACTTGTTCTGATACTTGGTATATTTGATAGCATCTTTTTCCATTTGCAAACTCCCAAGCAAGATCATATCGTGCAATCCCAATGTCTAGCAAGGTGGAGAACAAGAGGGAATGGCAAGTTGGTCGATGAGATGGAAGACAAGAGAATGAAGGAGAATGAAGAGAAAAAATCTTCAAGGGCAAACTCCTCAAGAATACTCAAGCTAGGGAAAAATTATCATGTAAAGCGCATTCAGACAAGCAATGAAAGGCCAACATAGGATAAGTCACAAAAGCGTAATGCCAAAGAAGGATAGGATGCAATCCAAAGGAGTAGACATGTCAAGAGGCTTCATAGCACCGTGTTTTACTCTTTTTTTCTTTTTAGATCGAGACCAAAGGGCAAAAAGATAGGGATAGGCAAAAATGAATAGAGGAAGATGGATATGAAGGCTAAACATGGAAGAAATGAAAGCAAGATCACTGTAAAATAGCTCACAAGATAGCCAAATGTTCATGTATAGATCAACATTGTTAAGATCAAAGAGAGAAGATGGAATGGATGAAATATGTAGAAAAACTACGCATGATGCCTGATTGCCAGGTTTTCATCATGGTACTTATCCAAGGTGCCACAAGGGAGTGGTTTTCACCATAGGATGAATTTATTTCTCTTTACTTTTGCTACCAAGGCACCTGTTTCCAGGTTTTCACCAAGGTACATTTTCAATTTTTTTTCATTTTTATTTCTTTTTGAATTTTTGGAAGAAGGCAAGCTTTTTAGATAGTGCTCCTTGAAAGGATAAACCATGATATGCCAAGGAATCAAAATGATATGCTCAAAGATGCTGATAGGGAAAGGGAGATGGAAGAGAAAAATGGAGAATAAGGTTTTATGTAAAGCGAGTGAGGTTGGAAGATAGGAGGAATAGGCAAATGAGGAAAAATGATAGAAGGTAGAAGGATAATGCATGGAAGGATTGTGAAAGGGTAGATGGAAAGGAAGGAAAGCTCAACATCAACACATACCTTGAAGGGTGGCGAGAAGGTGGAGGAAATGTGAATGAAGGAATATGTGAAGGAATATGGTGAATGGATAGTAGAGGTTGTGGTTTAGGCACATGGAATGGAAGAATATTTTTGGAGGGAGATGAAGTGGAAGTCTTTGAAAGCTTGAATGTCAACTTCACTTTTTGCTCAACACCAGACTCTTTCAAGAGAGATTTTGGAATCCATATAGCCATAGGCTTTTTATTTCCTTTTGATGATCTAGAGAGAATATCTTTAATGATGGATTTTGGAACCCATACTTGTCTTGTAGTTTTTTTCTTAGATATCTCTTTGGACTTTATGCTTCCATGTCTATTAGAGGAGACATGGTGATCTTCTTTTTTTGATGGATTCTTGTATTGCTTCTTTTTCTTGTATTGAACATTCAAGTTACTTTCAAGGGACTTGGGATTTGTGGAAGAGGGAGGATATGACTGGTTTAGATGGGTGGATGGATGAAAAGGATTCAAGGGTATGCATCTATGTTGATCTTGAGGAAAGATGGGAGATGGAGGGATGTAAGGACCCAAGATGGATGGTGAATTAGGAGAGTTAGGAGGGGAAAGTGAAGGGACATAAGGACCCAAGATGGAAGGCAGACATGAATCCCTTAGTAGTGGTGGAAGAGTTCCAAAGATGGAAGTGGAAGACACAAAAGGATAATCAATAAGTTCATCAACATCTATAAGACAACCAAGGATATCAGCATTTTTAGAGTGAGCATTAGAATTTTCAATAGAATCATGGACATCTTGAATATGAGCACCTTCTTTGATAGGATTGTTCAAAGCTTGCAAAGACTTAGGAAGAGTAGAAAGTGGAAGCAAACATGGAGTGGTAGAATAAGAAGATGGAAGACTTTGATCTTGACAAGGATCTTTGGATAGCATAAGCGCATAATTTTTCTCTTGATTTTCAATAGGCTTAACATTCGAAGGAACAACACTATTTTTAACAACCTTAATGGAAGTATCATCTTTGGAAAGCGCAAGTGTAGTAAGGTCATTTTGATTGTCAATAAGCTCAATAGTGTAAGTAGCATCATGATCTTGCTTAGGAGAAGACTTAAGACATGGTGGAATGCATGAAAAAGGGTGTGCAGGATCAAAAGAATCCTGAGGTGGATAAGAGACATCGTGAAAAGGAGTGGATGACATGGAGGGTTCTTGATCTTAATCTTTCTTTATGTTCTTTTCTTTATCATTTCTAGAGTCCTCTTGATATGGAGCCACTTCTAAGGACAAGGAAGCATGTTGGGATTGTATGGATGACTTTGGAAGAGATGGTGGAGGACTAGCTAAAGTAGGGATTATAGCATATGAAGGCTTAGGCTCTTTAGGTTTATCATTATTGAAAGTATTTGTAGCCAAGTGAAGGTTAGCTTGAGTATCTTTAAGAGGTAGGCTTGGAGGATAACTATAGGGAACCACATGAAAAGTATCAAGGCTTGTGTCGGATGAAGGTTCTGTGAAAGATTTGAAAGACTCGGAAGCTTTAGGAAATGTATGGGTATTGGAGGAAGTAGGGGATGGAAGGGAACCATCACCAGACAAAGGTTCAGCATTAACATGATCTTGCTTGAGAGTGTAATCTTTATTTTCAGCTGGAGAGTTCTTAGAGGAGAGATCCTTATAGGATTGACGTTTCAAGCTAGCACGATGCATTTTATAGTCCTCAACAGTAGTAGATGGATCATAATCAAGGTATTGTCCACAAAAGCCATCAAAGTCTCTTTCAAAATCAAAATCATATGGATCACCATCATGATCTATCCAATGTGACGGCCCATTTGTAGTAAGTAGGAACACATGATGAGGACTCTTAGAAATAGAGGTGTCATAGGTATCATTACATTGTCTATCGTCATAGTCATCATAGTCTCCAAAGCTTGATGTGTCACTCTCCATGGAAGAGGTATCATAAGGGTTGTCACATTGCTCACATTTTGTCTAAGGGCATGGTGACATGTACAAGTCTTTATCAAATGGAAAAGAGCATAGAGTTTCCATGAACTCTTTAGGTTCCTTTTCTTTCTCAAGTTTGTCAAGCTGGACTTGCATAGCTTGCAGCTGCTTCATCATAGCAGTGATTAGAGCTTCTTCCTCTTGTGTACTGATTCTTTGAGACATGTGTACTGATTCTCAATGGCTATTGCTATGTTCTTGACACAATGATTTGTATGACAGATTTTGAAATTAGGCTGAAAAAGCTAAATGTCTGGCAATTCTGACAATTTTTTGACAACTTTCAAAAATTTCTCAAATGACACTCTACAAACTCATACGATAGTGGGTATGCTGTGAAACGACAGTTGCAAAACTCGCACAACAGTTGCAAGATTTTGACTTTGAGAATTTGCTGGCATGGAAACTCGTACGACACTGGGTACTCAATCATACGATAGATGGGTTGTAATGAAATGACACTTGATGGAAACTCGTATGACTTTCTAACCTCCTGAGATGAATTTTGACTCCAAAAAAGGATTTTACTTCAGATTTTGCAAATTTTGAGTTTTTAGATTTGAATTGTTTGCAAATTTCAATGTCTAGATTTGAGGATTGTAACAGATTTGTCCATTTTCAATAACTAGATAGATAAACAAGCACGCAAAATAGCAAGCAAGTGATTTCAAGCATGTCTGAAAACAATGAATAAGGGCAAAAGCAACCTTGCGCATGAACAATCAAGTGACTTATTTGTTCTAATCCTCAGAAGTGCTAATTGTGTATGTTCCAAAAATGTTTTGCAATAATGCACATATACCCTATAAAATAAAACTTTTGCCTTGCTAGGGTTTTTAGTAATGGTTTGACTCTGCAACTTTTATGATCCAAAGGGGTGAACTCCAATCCCAGCACACCAGGGTTTTGACATAGTCTGAGAACTTAATCTTCAAGAGCTGCTAGGGAGATCTGACAACCCAACAATGAACCATACCCGTGGAGATTTCTTCCACAAGGACATTTATATAGCGGCTATCACTACCACAGCAAAAATGGCTATTACCACTTGAGGTTCCGTCAACGCAATTTTCCCTATGAAGGGATTGTCCGCTATGATTAACCCTCTCTAAAGGTGACTCACAATATGATACCACAAGGGGACTTGGCTCCAGATCCAAGGTTTTGATACCTCTTCACTTTTAACCCAAACAAAGCAAGCAGATTAATCTGACATGCTAAGACAAAGTTTGTCTCACCAAGGTCTATGATATCAACCCCACATGATCTATCAACCTCTCCAGAGAGAGAATGTATCAATCAATAAGGGAAGACACACTAACCAATTTTGATTCACCAAAGCTCATGATGTCAACCCCACGTGATCTATCAACCTCTCCTGGGAGAGAATGTATCGATCAATAAGAGAAGATGCACTAACCGAGTTGAATGTGAAATGCACTAAGTATCCTCCCTACCTACAAGGATTCTATAATCAAGAAGGATTTCACTAAGAATCCAATCTCTCAAGAATCATGAATAGTGTTCATAGGGCCTAATTACTATGTGAGCATAGGTGTATGTTTCCAAAAGCAAATCTACCAAAAGTACCCAAAAAGCAGAAAGAGGAACACTTAACGCTTAAAGCAAATATGAGATGAGTCCACAAGGTGGAACACTTAACACCTCACACAAGCTGAAAATGAGTCCCCAACTTAGAAAACAAGTGAGTTCTAAAAAGCACAAAAGGGTTGCCTAGTGGAACAATTAACGCTTCTCTCCTGTAGACCCCTCCCCTTTATGGCACTGAAATAGCAACCACGGGGCGGAATGAGGGGCCAATGGATTTAGCGAGTCCAATAACCCAAGATAGAAATCTAGATCAATCACAAGTATCTAAGACTGCTAAATAAATACCTAAGGTGTCACAACCTAGTATCAATTATGCAAGTGTGTAGAAATAGACAAAAGCATGAAAAGATGCACACAAGCCAGACACATAAGAGATTTATTTTAAGTCCAAATTGAAATGTTATTAGATGAAGGAGAATACCTGGGATCCTCACAACATGCTTAGTAGATTTTACCTAAGTTGTAGCAATTCTTATTGAGCTTTTCCATGCAAGCAAGTGACGAACTCTCCAACAAGCAAACAAGCAAACAAGATATGCAACATATATTCAACTTATGAAAACCATAGGGTTAGCTCTAAAAATAAATTATTATCAGAAATAATAACCAACAATTAACCCAAATGACTTCCATATCATTCATTGAATCATGTAAAAAAAATAAGTGCATACCCATCACAAAACTTTTTTTTTTTGCTGCATTTGACCTAGTCAACAAGATCTGATTTTTCTTTTATGATTTTGGCCACAAAAATAGAAATTCAAAACAAAGACCCCTACTAAAAAATAGAGAGATTTCCAAAAATGTAAAAAATTTAGAAAAATCTATTCATTTGTGCCCTAGAGACCCGTTTTATCAAAATAGACTAGTTTTTGTAAATTGACTATTTGAGCTATTATATTGCATCCAAATTTAAAATACAAAGAATGGACCCCCTGTATAATTTAAGGAGATTTTTGAAAATATAAAAATTTCCAAAAAATCTGCTGATTTGTGTCAGATATTAATTTTTTCCATAATTTCAAGAAAAAATTATAAAAAATTCAAAACATCTCAAAAAATTCTAAATTTTTTACTGTAGCTTCTCTGATATATGTCCAACCTGAAAAAATAATTTCAAAGCAAAAATCCAAGCCATTTGAGAGATAAAATTAAATATTTGAAACTTTAGGGCTTTAGCTCCCCCAAAAAATCAAAACTAGCATGTAAAGGTGGGTTGCCCCATGGTGGGCGCCATAAATGTGTGTGTGAGAATTGTACTTGATCTGTAGACACAACACTTCAGTAAAACATTAGAGGTTAACTATAATCAAAATCGTGCAAAATTGAAATCTGACTCTAACCAAGCGATTTACTGCCTTCTAGTAGGTGTGAGATTAATGTTCTCAGATTGCTATCAAGATCAGTGACCTAGACGACACCTAAATGAAAGATTTGAATGCAAAAATGATATGAAATATGAATTGAATGCAATTAATCTATTTTTTTGGTATTTTCTATGCAATAAGAATGAAAAACTGATATGAATCTATGCTAATATGGTAATTGATATGCAATGCTAATCTAGAAATGATATGATATGAGAATGAAAATTCTAACAATAATATGAAAACTATGAATTTGAAATTGATCTCCCAAAGGTGTCGATTCACAAGAGCTTTGATTTTCCTAATTCCAATTCTCTAGCATGATTGTGCAAATTTGTGGATGACTTTGGCAAAGTAAGCTTGCAAAATTATGAGATGAATTATGAAGAGCTAAAGCCTTGGTTTTATAGAAATCCAGGGCTTTGGAAGTGCATGAGAAAAAGCCATAAATCACTCAAATAACTCAGGTTGATTTTTGAGTTATTTTTAAATAACAGATAATTAAGTCACAAAAATCATGCAAAAGCACAGTTCAACTCGAATTAGAAGTTTAGATCAACTTTAAAACTCAAAAAGATGTTGAGTTTCAAAAAGCTAACAACTTGCATTGATTTTCCAATTTGAGTTTAACTGGTCCTTGAATGTGCACATGGATAATTATGATTTAATAAATAAATAAAGTGATTTATTCTCCACTTAACTGATTTTTGAAATAAAATAATTAATTTATGGGTTAATTAACTATTTTATCAAACTTTTATTAAAAACTATATTATTAAATAATGACAACTTGCTTTAATTAATTAAATAAAAATTTAATCAATTATTCATAGGATATTAGATTTATTGTCAAAATTAAATAATACAATTAATAATAGATAGAATTAAATTTAATTACATAATTAAGTGGCAAGATATTAAATCTAATTAATTAAATATGAAAATATTCAATTAATCAAACTTAGGATAAATGTGATTTATCGCCAAATAATCATTAAATTAAAGATAATTAAGATAATTAGGAATATTGCTAGGAATATTCCCTGATGCAGAATTTAAGATAATCAATTATGATTCGATGATGTTTAAATGTGTCTTAGATTACGACTTTGATGTCGATTTCGTTCGAATTGTTGATATAGGAGATTAATGAACTTATAGCCCATTTTGGAGGTATTACAGTTATGGTAAGACAATAGAATTCATATTAGATTTAGCACTTGTTAGAGAAATGCATAGTAGAGAGATTATTACACTTGGTAGTGTTGAGAATGCATCTTGATTGTATGATTTTTCTCATTTTTTCTACTATCGAGTATAAAATTCCATTCACTATTTCTCACTCTCATGCATTGAGAATGGATTAAAAATATTAGGAGAGATTCGGTCACTTGAACCTATGTATGCTTTGATCATCTACCATTTTTCTCAAGCCCTATTTTGTACTTTTTTTCCACATCCTACTTCATCAAATATCAATTTAGCTCAATAGATTCATTATTCCTAGTTTTATTATTACGGGAAGAGTACTTTACAAACATTGTATGGTTATTTGATGCATCACACTTTTCAAACATTTAGGATATTTTTGTTGTTTTCTCTTTTGTATTTTATTACTTTTATTATATGTGCACTTCTTTTTTTCTTGTTTATTTTTAGTTTCTTTTTTCCTCTTCCTTCCACCTCATACCCACTCCTTGTGTTTTGTGTCCAATTCTCTTACTCTTCTTATAGGTCTTTTTATGCAATCCATTTCTTCACTTTTCCTCTTCATGATGATGGTTTACTAAATGCAACCTGAAATGTTGATTTTAAGAATATACATAGTTGATTCTAGAAACTCTAGCACATTCTTATGGACTATGAAAAGCTCATGACTACTATAGATTTTAGATATTTTTGGCTCCTTTCTTGGAAAATGTGTAAATTAGAGGATATTTTTGAGATCCAACTAAATTTTTTTGGAATTAAGAGAAAAGATACTATTGTATAAGTCCACATTTTAAATTTATTTGTCATGGATCCGTATCATGTTACTTCACTCACTCCATTGAACTGGTATAGTTGAAAACATGATAGTGTTATTAGTCTTAATAAATAGGGTTATATATAGCGACCATGGATACAAAAATTGAGCACGCATGTGTTTCTCGAAAGAGAAAGTGGTTTAATAGGCACAATGACACTTTGGGGACATTATGAGTAATATCTCTCCCAATATTGTTTTTTATTTTGATTCTTGTACTCCCAAGGAAATCTAAACTACATAAGAGTTATTGTTTTAGAAGTAGTATGAACATTAAGGGGATTTTAGCTAGATAATGAGATTATTTTCTTGAATCCTACATGTTTTGATAGAATCCAAGGCTTCTTCACCAAACTCTAGTCTCTTAGATTGTAGTTACAACATAATTATCACCATCCTTTCCAAACATGTTCCATTTTATTTGGTTTTTAATTCTATCTTTTGTGTCACCAAAGATGCACTTCAATTGATGTTTTTTATTCATACCTCACTAAAGAGAAAATAAAGTAGTTTAAATGGGTTGATTTAAGTCCACCAAATCACAAGTTCTTCTTACATCCCAGGTCACTAGAGATCATAAATGTTCCAATAGAAAAGGAAAGATATGAAACATAAGGACTCCAAGTCATATGGTTGATTATTGTCAAATGGTTGATGTTTTAATTTAGATATGTGGAAAGTTGAGAAATCTTCCACATCACACATCTTGAGACAATTCCTTCCATATCCTTTTATTGAGTTTCATCTACCTTGGTAATTGTATCTATTTCTTCTAAAGGGAAAAACAAAGTTTCCACTCTTGGATCATCATCATCATCATCATTCATCTTCAAGCATTCTTGATCAACATTAGAGCTTCTTCATTATGAGGGGAGATAATATATTTATTTCTCTCCTATGGGGGCTATTGATTATACTTATGTGACTAATTTATTACTTAGGGGGGTATCTTGAGTCATTTATTCTTGTCATGTGTACTCTTTTCTATTTATTTTCTCTCTATTGGAGAAGGGTTTTCTCCTACTTTTTTTTCTCCTTTTCTCTTTTTTTGAGAGTTTGTATTGGTTTGTACATGAGTACCTAATAAAGCCTTGTTTTTAGAGCTCATTAATCCAATCATTATATTACCCCTAAGTTAATATTAAGGGGTGTATTGGATTAATTGGGATATTATCTAATTAAATTTATAATTAGGTACTTTATTACTCTATTCACTTAAGCTAAATTTAGGTGTTTTCCCTTATATTAGATTGGGATAATAAAAAATCATGTTATATAATTCATTATTATTGTGACACTTGGCACTAGTTGATTTAATATTATTCTAGGGTTTTCATATAGGATTTCATTCATTCATTTTAATAAAAACCATTTTTGTATCAATATAATTCTTAAATCATTGAGCAGATATATTTTTCTTGATATCCATTTGTGATATGTTTTTCTTGTAGGGGATTCATGGCATTGTGAGGTTGAACAAATAAATTAAAAAATTGTAAAATTTATAACATATCTCATATATATTTATATCATTCAAGCATCCATGATCAAGAAAGTTATTCTTGTCATTTTTTCTCTTGTGGAAGGTTATTTTTTTATAGGTGATCCTAGGGTGTGGGAAATTCAAATTTAACTCCTACATTATCAATATATACTTCCTAAAGAACATATGCTTAATGAAAATAATACAAGTAAATATCATCTTGTTGAGAAACTTCATGTTACTCTTGTACAATATGTATTTGAGATTTGCTTCAAACTTCCTTGATTTACCATGTTATGCTTCAACAATCTTTAAAGAAAATTATTTTTCTATAATGTATTACATAAAAATATGTGAACATGATGATAGAACATATTTGATAGAATATGTTTATTTTGATATAATGAATATTGCATTCTATTCACATGAACTTCCAACTTAGTTAGTGTGAAACCAAGAAAATCCATCAATGATATCAGTTAAACATTGAATGTTTGTAGTATCAATATTCTAACTAAAATTGATATCAATCCTAGTTCTCTTACTAATACATATTTATTCACCATGGGCCAACAATATCTAGGTACAATAATATTACCTTTTTGGCTAGGACTTATTACCGTACATCCCCTAGTATATGTGATTTTGGGTGCTCTACTGTATAATATTCTTCTATGAAGTTTTAGATTCACACCATGAGTTTAGGATCATATAATTTACATCAATATATTAATTTTGTTAGTGATAATGAAGGAATTATTTTCAATGTTGACCTTTTTTCTATTTATTACTGTCAAATGGTTGAATCCAATCGATCTTCAATTCCTCCTACATATAAAAGTTTAATTCTCTCATTTTCTCCTAACTATCTAATATCACCCTTTGATAATCCTTTTGACGATGATGTTTCTAATGTTATTACTCAAAAAATTAATGAACATTCCTCTATTATAGATTCTTCATTTTCTTCTTCTTCTTAGGATAATGCATGTCTTAATGATGATTGGGGTTAGAATTTATAGAATATTTAATTAGAGAATATAATGCCAATTTTTCTTTCCTCAATAGTGTTGATGATAGAAAGAGTATGATTTTAGGAGCATTATTTCTTGGAAAGAGTCTAGTATATGATGAGCCCAGTTTATGGCTATTTAGTTTATGGTTTTCAGGTTAAGACTTGAGTATTTCATGATTTTTTGATAGACAATGTTTAGACTTTTTATGCTTTAATGTTATGCTTATGTGTGTATTTTGATACTCTTAAGATTGCAAGAATATGCTGAATACATGTATTGCATGGTTATGTAGAATGAAATCTGGTATTCTTTCCATTCTGAATTAATGGGGTAATGTCTCATGTAGCCGTGTGATGAGGATAATGCTAAAGTGGAAAAAATTATTGAGAATCTTTATCCTGGATATGTGTTGCGATTTTTGTGTGTGCTAATCTCTTGCAAGAAAGGATAAGTCAGCGGGCAAGGAAGACTTAGCATCAACAAATGAAGTGGCATCATCAAGACAAATAACTATTTTCAAGGTTCATAACGATTCCACCATTTCCAGTCAGTAGTGATTACTATTGCGAACTGGGTCAATTCAACTTGCGACCATTTTGGAGGAAATCCAGCAGTCATGCATTCCTATATTCTTGCGTAGTTGAATGCAATTTACTCCTACATTAATTGATGTTGTTTCTCTTGTATCTGAAAAGTTTTCATATCCATGTATTCAAGAATCCTACTCTTTAGGAGTTCTATTTTCAAGTTGTTGATAAATAAGTTGGAGTTTGTGATTCCTGGTTAGCTAGTATTTTTCAGGAAATCCTTTTTGTAATCCAGCAAGTAGTGAATACAAATTTGTTACTACATTTTGTACTTATGTTTTTATGAATGAATGAATGACATTTCCAAATCTTAACCTTTGATTTTTTAGTCCATTCACTCTTCTATGGGGGCCCACATGGAAGGTGAATTCAGTTCATGATTAAGTAGGAATTAGACTTAAGTTTTCTTGAAGTATTTAATAATTTTTTGCTCCTACAACCACTTGGTAATAGAACCATTGGTTGTTCCCTACAACATAGATGCATAGTTAGTTTACTCTTGAAGAATTCCTTTAAGCTCTAGGTTAAACTGTTGTTCTAATTCTTAGTATAGATTTCCTGCAGTATTTCCTTTTCTTTAGTTGTGATGACTTTGAAGATGGACTAGAGCATATACTTTGCAGTCACCATTTCAAGTTTACGCTCCCGGATTGATAAATCTAATGAGTTTAGTATGCTATTTTACGAATGATACTTGATGCTATTTAACAATAGAATCACTATGAAAGGATGTCCAATCCTTAGTTACTAAGGTATTATACTGACCAACCATTTTTGGTGCCATTGCCGGGGACGGTGTCAATCTAGTTCAACCCTGAAGTCATTGTGTTAGTTTAAATTCTGCATTATTTTTCATGCATAGAAGAAGAAGAGACCATCTTGGGAGATTCCTTCCTCACATTATTTAGGATGAACCATTTGATATTTTTCATCCAGAGCCTAAGGAAACCCAAGTTGAGAACATACAAGAAGACCACCCATTTGAGAATCCATTTGCTGATGCATATGAACAATTGCCTTTGCCATCATCCTCTAAAGAATCATTGCATCTGAATGACCTTTTCGATGACCCTGAGTATCAAGATAATCCACTTGCCCTTATTGTTTATCAACCACAATAGCCAAGACCTCCTCCAAGGATGGATCAACCCACCTTTCCTTTCCACATCCCTCCTCAGCAAGGTAATCAAAATTTGAAGAACATACATGCCACTGCACTTCCCAAATTCTACGGCCTTATCAAAGAAGACCTTGAAACCTTCCTCTTTGAGTTTGACATCCTTTGCAGGAGTTATGAATACACAATTGATGCCCACAAGCTGAAGTTGTTTCCATCCACTCTAAAAGATGCTTCCTTAAGATGGTTCATGGGGTTGGGTGCCAACACTGTAGCAGATTGGCCTGCAATGAGAAATTTGTTCCTTTCAAAGTATAAAGAGTACTGCAGGGGTCAAGGTTTGAAAGGAGATGACATTTTCAAAATGTCCCAAAATGAAGATGAAACCTTGGAGGATTATGTCTCAAGGTTCATGTTCAACCTGCAGTGTAATGTGTAGCACCAACTAAATGAGGAATCACAAAAGCATCTTTTCCTAAAAGGTGTACATGATGGCAGCATTGAAGCCTTAGATCTTATGTCAGGTGGCAACATCACTTAGAAGAGTTGGGTTGACATAAATAATATATGTTTGAACTATTACTGAGCTACCGTGAAGAAAGGAAGAGGACTAAGAGACTTACCTCCTAAGTCTAATGGTTCAAGGGTGTCTAAGGTGGATTTGTCAAACTTGTTGTCAAATTTTAAGCAAGACATCATTAATAATGTTGCTACTCAGTTGGACACCATGCAGACAAGAAGGAAGGAGGAAGTTGATGCTATGCTAACTGAATACTATCCGCACTATAGAGAAAAGAAACAAAATTGTAGATGTAAGACTGTTGCAAGCTTGGAGTCACAACCAATGCCTATCTATCGAGTTTAAAGCCATTGATGAAAATGGGGAAGTGCTCTACATTTCTCAACATAGGCCATGAGATCAAAGACCAGGTATGCCACAAGACCCTCTCTAAAGCTATAATAATAATAGTCAATGGAAAACTCATCAAAATATGGGTTTTAGTGGGCATAATAATTGGCAACAACCTCAACTGGGTTGGCAGCAACCTCAGCAAGGTTGGCAACAACCTCAACAAGGTTGGCAGCAACCCTAGCAAAGATGGCAATAGCCTCATAATTGGATAAACCAATCCAGTTAGCAAGCCTTAATGCCACCACCTCAACAACAGGCTCTAGTGCCTCCTCCTATAGCCACTAATACTCCTCTGAAGAAGACTCAACTTCCCACTCAGCCTACCCCTAATCCCAACAATACCAAGCCACCAGCACAATAGTATAGTCATGCTATCTCCTTAAATGATATTCATTTAAGGTCATTAACAACTTTCACTTCTCCTCAATAGCCTATCATAATAGAAGTTGAGGACTCCTCAGCTGAACAAGTGGATGTTCCAACTCATCCTACCTCTCCTATAGTTAAAGAGCCCCCATTTCCTCTTAGGTTGGTAGAACAAGCTCAGCCTGTAGAAAACCAAGCAGTGATAGATTTTCTTAATCAACTGAAGTAGATGATAGTAAAAATATCATTACTTGATTCTATTAAGGAAGTTCTTGCTTATACTAAAGCCATTAAGGAAGCCTATATAAAACAACCTGGGAGGAAGAAGAAGGATGCTAAAACTATTCATGTCTTAGGATAGTTGTCTGACTTGATGTTGGAGAAGCTGACTGTACCCAAATATTCTAGTCTTGGGAGTCCTGTGGTTACTATAACCATTCATGGAATGTAAGTCCAAAATTCTCTAGTTGATTTAGGTGCATCAATAAATGTCATGAAAAAGAGGTATTTTCTCAACTACATATCATTGGCCTCAGAGAGACACCAACAATACTTTAGCTTGTTGATAGTTCTACTATCAAACCAGACGGGATGGTAGAGGATGTCATTGTCACATTAAACTCTTGGGAGTATCCAATAGACTTTATTATCCTTTCCCCAAAAGCTAACATGGGTGTGTATCCTTTAATTCTAGGGCAGCCATGGATGGCTACTGTAGATGCCTATATAGCTTGTCAGTCAGGGAAAATAAAAATATCTAATGGTGTTCATACCAAGAACCTGACTTTATACTCCCCTGCCCAGCCTCTATTGCAAGATGATCAAATTGTCTGGCTAGATTTGGGTGATGCTGAGCTAGAAGTCAATTCCATCTGCCAGTTGATGATGATAGGTCAGGAGCCATTTGTAGCCTCTAGGGGAGAAGATGATATAATTTCATCCATTATCATGAATGAATATGGGGTAGGATCTCAGTTGTGTTCCCAAACAAACTGTATCCTCGAAACTATGTTACCACCTCTGAATGCACCTTAGTATTCAGAAACCTCCCAATTCCTCCACTCATTATTACCTCATGAGGTGGATTCTTTTCCATTTGCTCAGATATCAATGGTAGATAAGGTAATCAAGCTGGAAGTTAGTCCAGGAAGAGAATTGAATGTCAGCAGTACTTTATCACTATCACATCAGAAAATTGTGCTGAAGTTACTACAGGAAAATCAACAGGCATTTTCTTGGGATTATAAAAACATGAAAGGACTAGATCCTAAAATTTTCATTCACAATATCTACATTAGTCCTAAATATAAACCTATCCATCAGCCTCAAAGGAGAATCAATCCAGTTCTGAGGGATATAGTTAAGAATGAACTGCAAAAGTTGTTAAATGTTGGTTTCATCTACCCCATCTTTGATATCCAATGTGTCTCACCATTAGTTATAGTACCAAAGAAGGGAGGTAAATGGAGAGTTTACATAGACTACAGGGAGCTCAATTCAGCCACTAAGAAAGACCACTTTCCATTGCCATTCATAGACCAAGTTCTTGATAATCTAGCTGGCAAGAAATATTTCTCTTTTCTGGATGGTTTTAGTGGTTACAATTAGATACAAATAGCTCCTGAGGACTAGGAGAAAACAAATTTCACATGCCCATGGGGGAGATTTACCTATTTAGTCTTACCTTTTGGCTTGTGCAATGCTCTAGCCACATTCCAATGAGCTGTCATAAGTATTTTTTCTAATATATCTATTGACTGCATGGAGATTTATATGGATGATTTTATTGTTTATGGGAACACTTTTGATGAAGCTAAGACAAACTTGGAAAAGGTTCTCAAGCGATGCTAGGACTACATCCTTTCTCTAAATAGTGAGAAATGCTTCATGATGATGGAGGATGGTGTTGTATTAGGCCATTTCATTTCATCAAAAGGCATTCAAGTGGACCCAACAAAGATTGAGGTAATCAGTACCTTACCCGCACCAGCCAAGAAGAAGGATGTGCAAAGTTTTCTTGGGCATGTCAGGTATTACAGAAGATTTATAAAGGATTTCAATCAGCTTGCAATCCCTCTTTATAACTTGTTAAAAAATGATGTCGAATTTGCTTGGGACTCTGAGTGTAACAAGTCTTTCCTACAGCTTAAGGGGTTCTCACCACAGCACCAGTCTTGAGGGGACCTAATTGGGGATTTCCTTTCCACATTCATATAGATGCCTCAAACTATGCTATAGGTGTAATACTTGGACAGAAGGTAGACTTAGTTGAGCATGCTATTTATTTCATCAGTAAAAATCTACAAGGTGTGGAGTTCAACTACACAGTAGCTGAAAAGGAACTACTTGCAGTTATCTATGCACTGAATAAATTCATTCGGGAACTATATTACTAGGTATGAGATATTTGTTCATACTGATCACTCCTCCATTAATTACTTAATGAACAAATTGGCCATATCTAGAAGATTGGATCATTGGTTGTTACTTATGAAGGAATTTGATATCACTATAGTGGACAAGCCCGGAAAGGCCAATGTAGTAGCTGACTTTCTCTCTTGGTTGCATGTCCCTAATGATCCTACAGCCATTGATGATAGTTTTTTTGATGAACATCTCTTTCTATTGTCAGCATAAAATCCATGGTATACCGACATTGCTAATTACCTAACCACCAGTAAGACTCTAGCTCACTTCTCTGCTAAAGAAAGGAAGCTATTAGCTGAAAAGAGCTTTAACTATTCTTGGATTTTTGGATTTATATTTTATACTGGTCCTGATCAAGTAATTTGTAGATGCATAAGGGAAGATGAAACATATGATATCTTAAGGGCATGTCATGATGAGCCCTGTGGAGGTCATTTTTCCGCAAAGAGAACAACATTCAAGATCTTGACTACTAGATATTACTGGCCCAGTTTACACAAAGATGCAGCTCAGTACACAAAGAAATGTGATAAGTGTCAATGCATGGAGTGACCCACTAAGTTAGATGAGATTCCCCTGCAGCCTCAAGTAGTTATAGCACCCTTTGATAAATGGGGGATTGACTTTTTAGGTCCTATTGAACCATCTTCACAAGGTAAATCCTATATTCTAGTATGCACTGAGTATGCTACAAAGTGGGTTGAGGCCAAACCTATGAAACATCCTAGGGATAACAATGTTGCCAAGTTCCTATATGAATTTATTTTCACAATATTTGGTGTGCCTATGGCATTAACATCTGATCATGGAGCTTAATTTACTTCAAATCTGATAGCTACTTTGATGGAAGAATATAAAATTCGGCATGGTAAATCATCACCTTATCACCCCCAAGCCAATGGCCAAGTAGAGGTTACTAACAGAGAGCTGGAATCCATTATTACCAAGACAGTAGTACTCCATAAGAAAGATTGGGCCACATGACTTCCTGAAGCTCTCTGGGCATATAGAACCACCTGGAAATCTACAATGGGCTTCACTCCTTTCGAGCTAGTCTATGGTAGGTCAGCTATCATGCCTATGGAGTTTGAACATAAAACATTAAGGACAGCTTTAAAACTTGGTCTGGATCTTACTTCTGCATAATAGGAACGTATTCCGAGTTTGAATGGACTTGATGAATGGTGCAAATCTACATTGAATAATACCGAATTGGTCCAGAAGCAATGGAAGCAGTGGCATGATAATTTTATCAAGGATAAAATGTTTTTTGTTGGTGATTGGGCACTTCTTTATGATTCTAGGTATCAACACAATCCAAAGAATTTTCAAACTTGATGGTTGGGACCATACGAGATCGTTATGTTTCCAAATGGAGCGGTTCAATTATCTACATTTGATCATGTTCGATTCAAGTTGTTGGTTAATGGGAAAAGGTTGAAATTGTACCACAAACCATAGAGAAAAGTAGAGTTCCTGCAGCAGTTTTCCTCCGTCGTCAGTGACATCTCTCCTGCAGCCTTTGGAAATGAGACTTCTTCTCATTTCAGTTCTTCTCTCTAAAAATTTCTTGTCGCCTCATAATAAAAACTTTCTTCCTGAAATTACTTTCCATCTCATCACTTCTCATCTTCTCACCCATCCATCTCATCATTCTCCTCCAATGGATGATGATAGGCACTGCCCTCAGCAATTTCTTAGGTTTGTACACTATCTGAGGTATTTATTTTCTAAATTATTTTTCAAACTTTTAGCTATGCCTCATCACATGCGCAATTGTGGGACCAATTTCCAAATTAAGCTGGGGGGGAAAGATATATCATTTTTTTTATGTGTTCATAAAATCATTATATTCAGTTCTTTTAAACCTTACCTGTACTTTTACACACTTCTTGCCATCTTTCTCTTTGAGTGATGTGACAACCTTGAATGAGCTATTATTTCATACATAACAAGCAAAGGTGGATAGTACGAAGTCTGCAGAGTGATTATGAATAGTTAATGCATGGTATACTTTAGATTTGCACTCATATTTCCTTATGAGCTTGCATTTATAAAATTCTAGAACATTTTGTATTTGAATTTTCTTCTGGCTTACCACTTCAAGCACTCCTTTCCCAATATTTGTTTTAGTGTGTTTGGATTTTCTACAACATTGTTTTGAGTAGTCTAATAATCTAAAGATGGGAGGAGATCTCATCCAGTGTGAACCCACAGTGCATGATATTTTGTTAAATGATCAAGCATGTTCATCATATTTCCAAACTAGAGGATGGCTTGATTATATTCAAAGACTTACCAGTTGGTATGGTGAGGTAGAATTGTAGTTTTTAAGCACGCTAAAGGAACGAGTGGCCATGGTTAAAGGACTAAGGGTACAGTTTTCATAAGAAATTGTGGCCGACATTATGGGTCTGCCGCAGGAAGGAGAAGATTTCTTAGAAAACCTTGATCCAACAACATCTAAGGCACAGTTTACTCTGCATTTAGATCCACCACTAGAAGTTGACAGGAAGCAAGGTACACACAGGATATCTTTTTAAAACCCTTTAGGTAGTGTGCAGTCCACATTATCAAATAATTTACTTGTGAGGGATGGCATACATTATTACATTATGTTCACTTTAAGTTCTTGAACTATCTGTGGCATGATAATCGACCTATTAATGTACCCAATTTCATGTTCAATATTTTGAAGAAGAGGGCTTCTCTAGTGCAAGAAGGTAAGCTTAATACTATCTCACATCACTTCTTAATTAAGTTAATTATTGAGAAAGCTTTGAGAGAATAGTCAGGGATGTCATGGGAATTTTTCTCTTAGAAGGATTTAAGGAGAAAACCCTAGAGCCTATAGGGAAAAGAGTTGGAAAGAGAATTCAAACTAAACATGGGGTCAAAAAATCATTGTGGAACTTGAGCCAGAATCTTCTTCAAAGAGAAGGTCCAGGATTAAGACTCCTAAAAATTCCCCTCAGTTCTCTACTTCAAGGTTAGCTCAAAATGAGGAAAAGGAGAAAACCTCCATAGGAAAGACTACTCCTTCATCAAGTAGGGTTTCCTAGAGGAAGGTAAATAAAAGAAGTAAAACTGTCCCCATTAATAGTCAGGAGACAAAAGAGAAATCTCCTGTAGCTTCAATCACTCCTAGAAAGCATACAATTCCTGAACATGAAGCATAAACCCCATTGAGAAGGAGTGGTAGAAGGAGGAAAAATTTGTCCATAGATATACCACCAGCAAGGAAAATTGTTGAACCTGAAGTCTCCGAGTCAAGGAAAGAGGAACCTAAAAATAGTCAGCAAGACTTGCTTAAGAAGTTTCCTGAGGCTGAAAAAGAATAGGTTCCTAAGGGTCAAATGAATAAAGAATGCATAATAATTGGAGATGACTCTAGTTCTGAAGAGAAAGATTTTAGGTTCCAAAGAAGAGGTTCATCTTCCAGAAGTCCTCAGATATTTGATAATTTCAATGATGAGATGTTGGAGGAATGTTTTGCAAAGGAAGAAGATAAATCGGAATCACCTCCTGTAGTGTCAGGAGAGAATTTGTTTGGAGAGAACTCAGATGTTAACATGAATTTTGTTAATGAAGTAGTGGAGGAGATATTAAGCGAGGTTTTGGACGCATTGGCTTTTGTTGCGCAACAGTGTAGTAACGTAGAGAGATCTATGGTGGTATGGACGGATCCCACCAAGGAATGAGTTTGAATGATGATAAGTTCCTTGTTTCACATTCACAGAAAACCCTTATGTCAATACTATGTCAGATGCCTCTTGCTCTGTGTCCTTGTTGTCTATTATTTTCTAGTTGTCTAAACAATTAGTTACTGAGAGAGAATAATGGAAGCAACAAAATAAAGAATTAAATAGAGTCATTGACCAACATTATCAAGAAGCCCTTGAAAAAGAAGTGGAGAAACATCATGAAAAGCTTAATAAGGTAACATCCCTTATACTTGAGTTAATGAGTTGTAGGTCTCCATCCCCTGTGTATGCCATATTTCTTAAGGAGAAGCTTCTAAATTACCAAATGAATTGCATAATGCAAGATAGGTATCCATTGTTACAAGAACCCCTTGAGTTTTCCCAAGCTTTTCATAATTCTCCTACATCCATTAAAAATTTGTTGTGATATTTTTCTCCACAACCTAGCAGTCCCTAATGATAGAGTTTGGAATCCCTTGTTGTATGTTTGTGATATCCAACTAAGAGCACTCATGTCATGGATTCAAAATGAAATCAGTCGAGAATCCAAAGCCAAAGTATATAGAGAGTTGGAGGAAGAAATCCCTCTCTATCTAAGACCAGAGGCCAAGGACCCTAAAACCTATTACTATGACCGGTTAAGGATTGCTCCTTCTGATTTAGGGAGTAAACTAATTTACCCTCTTTGGAATGCATCTTTTGATGAATATGTTAAGATAGATGGCATTGAATTGCTAGAAGCTATGAACTCTATTCAGTGGTGATGGATCAGTTTGACTAAGGAATTAAGGAATAAGGAGCCACATTCAACTCTTAACTTCAGTATGGCAAACAAGCGTGCTCCATGGTACATTTCCTTGGAAAGAGTAAGGAAGAGTGTTTGGATTCCTCTCACATTTCAGCCACCCTTACTCATTTCCCATTTGTTGGAAAATTTAGAGAGCTTAAAAAATTATGATATGGAGGGGGAAGTGAATAGGTGGGAGAAGCAGAGAGAGACCAAGGGATTTTACTGGAGCTATGCAAAGGGAGGCAGTGGACAAAAATCAGCTGCAGATTATAGGATGACTACAAGACTCAAAAAATTTATGTTTGTTGTGGGACCAACAAAAGGTCAAGCTGGGGGAAAATGATGAGCCCATTTTATGGCTATTTAGTTTATGGTTTTCTGGTTAAGACTTGAGTATTTCATGAGTTTTTGATAGACATTGTTCAAACTTTTTATGCTTTAATGTTATGCTTATGTGTGTATTTTGATACTCTTAAGATTGGAAGAATATGTTGAATATATATGTATTACATGGTTATGTAGAATGAAAATTGGTATTCTTTCCATTCCGAATTAATGGGGTAGTGTCTCCTGTAGCAGTATGATGAGGATAATGCTAAAGTGGAAAAACTTATTGAGAATCTTTATCCTAGATATGTATTGTGGTTTTTGTGTGCGCTAATCTCTTGTAGGAAAGGATAAGTCAGTGGGAAAGGAAGACTCAGCATCAATAAATGAAGTGGCATCATCAAGACAAATAACTATTTTCAAGGTTCATAATGATTCCACCATTTCTAGTCAGTAGCGGTTACTGCTACGGACTGGGTCAATTCAACTTGCAGTCATTTTGGGGGAAATCTAGCAGTCATGCATTTATATATTCCTACATAGTTGAATGCATTTTAATCCTACATTAATTGATGTTGTTTCTCTTGTATCCAAAAAATTTTCATATCCATGTATTGGAGAATCCTATTCTTTAGGAGTTCTATTTACAAGTTGATAAATAAGTTGGAGTTTGTGGTTCCTAGTTAGCTAGTGTTTTTCAGGAAATCCTTTTTGTAATCCAGTAAATAGTGAATACAACTTTGTTACTACATCTTGTACTTATGTTTTTATGAATGAATGAATGAAATTTCCAGATCTTAACCTTTGATTTTTCAGTCCATTCACTCTTCCATGGGGGCCCACACAGAAGGTGAATTCAGTTCATGATTAAGTAGGAATTAGACTTAAATTTTCTTGAAGTATTTAATACTTTATTGCTCCTTCATCCACTTGGTAACAGAACCATTGGTTGTTCCCTGCAACATAGATGCATAGTTAGTTTACTCTTGAAGCATTCCTTTAAGCTCTAGGTTAAACTGTTGTTCTAATTCTTAGTATAGATTTCCTACAGTATTTCCTTTGCTTTAGTTGTGATGACTTTGAAGATGGACTAGAGCATATACTTTTCAATCACTATTTCAAGTTTACGCTCCTGGATTGATAAATCTAATGAGTTCAGTATACTATTTTATGAATGATACTTGATGCTATTTAACCATAGAATCACTGTGAAAGGATGTCCAATCCTTAGTTACTAAGGTATTATACTGACCAACTAGTATATAGGTTAAGAAAGAAGTAGGATTTTATTTATTTATCCATAACAAAGGTAGAATAAATAACCAAAGTGTCAAATTGCAAATAATTTCTTTGGATGAAACTGACATTGAGAGACACCGAGGTATAATATGTACATAATACATTCATACTTTGCAACAAGAATAGTGCAATAAATATTTCAAATAATCCTTTTATGAACTATAAAATAAAGCATATTCCTATCAAGTATAATTTCTTAAAAGATAATGTAGCAAAATAACATGTCAAGTTGCACTATGTTGCCACAAAAGAATAGATCACCAATGTTTTCATGATGCCCCTTCCAAAAGAAAATTTTAAGTATCTCAATAATAAATTCAAAGTGATATATTTTTCATATACTCACTAAGTTCTTAAGGAGAAGAAAAAATTTAGGGGGACTAATTATTGTATTATCTTTTAGCTCTATAGATTATTTGGTAATATGAATTCTGAAGACAACTCAAATAAATATCAAGTGATGATAGTATTTGTGAGAGTATTGAACATCTCTTTTCCATTGATATTAAAGGGGATATTTCATGCCCAAAAACTAGGACAAAACACACACAACAATTTTTTTTCCAAAGCACAAAAGATCAACTAAGCTAACAAACTAAGGAACACTCAACAAGAATGGACGTAGAACCCAACACAAGTTAACTCACAAGAGGTATCATGGCATGCGCTAGCTTTCCATCATCCCTTGATTGTTAACTACATTAGTTAACTCGAAACCCTAACTCGGTCTCTAAGAAACCCTAACAAGGTTCAAACCAAGAGGTTAGCAAAAGAGATAAACCAAAGGGAGATTATAATTTGGATAATAATATAAATTCAAAGGTTGGGTCAACACACCCAAAAAGGGTTTAAATAAAATAGTGATTAATTCAAATGCATTAGTAACCCTAATGGTTTCTATCATGAACCAGGCTACTAGCTAGGATAGAAAACATAAATAATCATCAAACAAATAAAATGATAAAATAAGGCTAAGATAATAACCCTGCGCAATACCTAGGGTTATAAAATATTACCCATTAAAATATTAATGTTGAAATACTTTATTACAAAATACTATATTTTTACTTAAAACATATAGGTGTCAAGGTTTATTAATTAATTTAAATGAAACATCTAAAAGATTATATTAACCATAATTAAACATTAAATTCACCATAATAATGCATTAATATTAAATTCAACATTAATGCTAAGGAAAAATAATTTATCCAAGTCCCATCCTAGGACATTCAATATTTTCCCTTAGAATAACCCATTAACACATTAAAATGTTATATAAATAATTATTCAATTTTCATCACCAACATTATATTAAAAATAAAATCATATACAAATAGATATTGTCTTTAAAAGTTTAAATTGGAAAAACAACAAATCTCAAAAATAATATTGAAAAAATAAAAGTCCATTAATTTATATTTCAACAATATTAAATTTAAAATAAATTAATTTTTTTGAAGGCATCCAATAACATAATATAAAAATCTCATTAAATAATAAACAAAATCTTTTTAAAATCTCAAGAAAATAGAAAATAATAGTAAAACAGAATTCAATAAAGAGACTCTGTAAAGTCAACAATCATTAAATATAATAATCAGAGATTAAAATCTAAACATAATTAAATGAAAAATATAATTAATAAATTCAAAATTGAAAATGGCTCCAAAAGCCAGCCCTAACCCCAATTTTGAAATTAGGGTTAGACCTAAAAATAAAACATAATCCAAACCCTAATTTCTTCATTTGACATTGCAAGTTTGGGCATGGAGCAAAGGTGAAGAAAAATCAAGTTTTGTATACACACAAGTATACATGTGTGTATATGCATACATATATACTTGTGTATATATACTATCAGGAATCAACAAAGAAGTGATTCAGAAATATACAAAGAGATCTACAATAAGTTTCAACAACAAAATCTAGCAAGGTATAAAGATAGGCTTTTAATCCTCAATATTTATGTTTGTTTAGGTTTAGAATTACCACCCCAACTTAGGCATTAGGGCTACATAGTATTTCTATCCTAACAATGGAAACCTCCTCTAGTTGTGGGTGGACTTTGATTAAGGAGGAGTCTCTGGATTCTAGGCTAGTTCCTATTTGATATAGAATATTACCTCCTGATTGGTAACTTAGTGGAAAAAGGGAAGAAGGAAACTTTAAAACTGAAAGTAAATAGGGGTGATACACCAAAAATGGATTCAAATTTTTCTTGAGAAAGTAAGACTACAATTCAAACTCATATATCAAAGGTTTGACACTTTAAATCTTTGTTCAACATATAGGCTAAAAGATCTCACTACTAGGGTTGAACCACAAATAGCTTAGCCAGTCAACAAACATATGTTTTCCAAACAAGGTTCGAATTATTGCTCACCTTGAGAAGGAAAGTTGATTTATTCACTTCTCTTAGATAACAACAAAATAGACACTTGCAAAGAAAGATGAAATCAGGACTTTCAAATCAAAACTCAAAATGTATGGGCCAACGAATCATATACTTTATTCTCCTCAAAATATGACAAAGTGGTTACAAAAATTATCTCCAAGACATCAAGGAAAAATAAGTTCACTTTTAGCCCTCTCTCCAAAACTTGCAACCCCCTAAAATGATAATGAAAATTAGTTTTATACAATCCTAAAGCCCCAAATTCAAAAATCTAAGCCTTTAAAATCTGCCCTAATTCAGCCAAAGATTGTGCCAAAAACTTAGCCTAAAAAGACTACCACTACAAATACCCTAAATATTGGCTTATAAAGGATATAAATCCTTTTTACATTGTATTACCAACATTTATTTTATATAAATTTTGAATAAAATTCAAAATTAACTAAACCTACACACCAAACAATAGTTTCAAAAATGGTTGTTGGGGTGATGCTGGTAGATTCGGCTAGGGTTTCACCTCCCACTGGAGGCATTCTTGGGAAGTTGCAGGCTTCAAAGGGAGTTGGAGGTTCTAGGGTTTCACCAATAGTTGGGGCTTCTCTGGGTGCTGGGGTGACGTTGGTAGATTTGGCTAGGGGTTCGCCTCTTGCTGGTGGCATTCCTGGGAAGGTGTTGGCTTCAAAGGATGCTGGGGGTTCTAGGGTTTCACCAGTGGCTGGGGCATCTTTGGTCACTAGGGGTTTGTCAGCCACTGGTGCAATTATTGGGGGTTTGCAGGTCGCTAGAGTTTTTCGGCAGCTAGTGTGTTGTTGGTTGTTTTTGCTGGGAGATCAAGGGCCTCTAGTGCTTCTATTGGGGGTTCATTGGTCACTGGTGCTTCTACTAGGGGTTTGAAGGTTTCTGGGGGTTCGTCGGTAGTCTCTTCTAGGGTTTCTGGAGGTGTTCTTGGGAAGTTGCAGGCTAATGGAGATTCGCAGTTTGTTGGTGTTGCTGGGGGGTCACTGGCTATTCTAGCTAGGGCTACTATGAATCCTGCTTGTGCTGCTATTAAAGGCACTCCTCATAGGGCCTTTCTAGTCAGCCAACATATTTCCATTGTGCTAGATGTGGATACTCTTTCTGAGATTGATGCGGCAGCCTCTATTTTTTTTTAGCATGGGTTGATTTACAGATTCAAGGGTTTTGGGCCCTCTCTGCCTGATCTTCATTCCTGGATTTCCAATCATTGGGAACCTCTAATCTTTGGTATAGTCCATATCTTCCCTATGGCTAAAGGATTTTTTGTGGCAAAATTTGATGATGCTAAGGATAGAAATGTTAGTTTGTGTGAAAACTTCTTTAGCTAGGAGGATCGTTTTATGCTATTGTTGAAACCATGGCATTCTAAATTTTCTCCATCTTCTGAATCATTTGATGTGCAACCTATCTAGGTTAGGCTTCCTAATCTTCCCCTCCATATTTGGATTGACTCCATTCTGGAGACTGTGGGGGAAGCTTTAGGGGATATGTTAATGGTGGATGAGAAATCCTCTAATTTATTTCATTCTACTTACGCTTGCATCCTGGTGGATATTGATACCTCAAAAGGCATGCCTTCAAAGATTAAACTTGAATCCCCTATGGGTAGAAGTTGGGTTCAGCAATTGGACTATGAAAGCATCCCCTTTCGATGTAGAAGATGCTTTAAGACTGGTCATATTGCCTCGCAATGTGATCTTTAGAGACATAATAAGACTACTTCATGGTGGAAGGGGGCCTCTTCTCAACACTATACTATGGAGAAGGTTCGAAGCTTCAAAAATGTGGTAGAGAAAGTTTTTGGCCCTATCTCTAGTCCTACGATTGTTTCTATTCCTTCTTCTTCTTTGGTTGTTGGTATTACTTCTACTAGTTCTGCTAGTTTGTCTGCCAGCATTTCTACTGGTGGTTTTTCTCTTGTTGGAAGTATTCCTTCTGTTGCTAGTGACCCTCTTGTTTCTCTTGGTTATACTGGGTGTTCTATTCCTACTATTGGTAGTATTGGTGTTGGATTGTCTACTGAGGTTTCTGGGACTACTGGCCTCTTTCCAGCCAGTTCTATTTCAAAAATTCCTTTTGGTGCTGGGAAGCCTAGTATTAGCTATGTGGCCACTGGAGGTTCTATCTAGACTTCTCATACTGGTTCTATTGTGGTTGGATCTTCTCCTGCCTCTGATAGGCAGGAAAAAGCTTCTTTGGTGGAGGAGGGATGGACTGCTGTAATAGGGAAACATAATAAAAAGTCCCCTCTACATTTTGATATGACTCTTTGCTCCCAGAAGAAGGGAGGAAAAGGAAAATCTTAGGTTGGGTGTTGTGGTAAAGTGTTGGCTTTACATATTTGGCTTTAGCAGCTTGAGCATTTATGATTATCTTTTGTTTGGCTGCTGTTGTTTTGCTGGATTTGTATTGCTGGTAGTTCTACTAGTATTATGTGCTAGGGGGGCGTTGTAAGATTTTTTCTTTTTCCCCCAGTTGTTTCATTTAGATCTAAGCTAATTCTTCCTATCATTCCTAGGGTTATAGTTCCCTTCAAAAAATGAATGTATATGGTTTAGAGGCCCATTCAAAACCTATTTTTACCTTAATCAAAAACTAAACCTACACTACCCTAACTTAAGAAATAAATCCCTGAGTCTAAAAAATATTAAGTGGAAGAGGGTCGACATGACCACTCTTCCCACTTGCATACTATGTGAAATAAAGGAAGTGAGGTGGCACTGTTTCTCTTTCCAAGGTCTGCAAGATGTTGACATATGCCTTAATGACATTCAATTTTTCTTGTTGCGGACTCCAAAATAGCCAAAATCAGCTTCATTCTTGAACTCAACATCTTTATCTTCTTTGAGAAGAAACAAGCAAAAAACCCTAATCAATGGGAAAGCTCTGGCAAAAAAAATGCTTAGAACTTGGCATGAATAACAGGGAGCTCTTTGTTTTGAAAAATTTACTCCTTGGCATTGAATCTAGACTGAGAGTTTGATTTCATGAAGGCTCAGGTTCTTATTGTTGATCTAGAAATCTGCTTTGTGATCTTGCTTGTGACTATACCTCCATCATTGAGCTTTGAAGCTCAGCCTATGGTCTTGGAAGAACTGTGGAACAAGACTCACAGTCCGTGAGTAATAAACTCGATCTTCAACTCTTTTCTTGGCCTCAAACCAGTATGTGATTGTGTGTTTCTCATTTGAAAAGTGACTGATGCTTTAAGCCTATTTTTGACTATCCTATGGTTGATATTTTATCTATGGCTCCCTTCTTGGCTTGTTGTTTGAATAAATAGCTCCCAGACTATTAGTCTTGTTTGAATCATAAATTCATAGTCTAGCTGTAACTTGGCTTCGAGCTTAGGTTCTCTTCAGTTACGGCTAGATTGGTTAACATCCTAGCCTTCGTTGTGAACTCCCTTCTTGGCTTGAAGCTGTGAATAGGTAACTCACGGGATGTGAGTATCAGTGAAACATGAAGTTACAACCTGGCTGTAACTCAGCCTCAAGCTCGAGTTCCTTCCTATCATAGCTTGAACTTCTAGCATCTTGGTCTTGGCTGTAGATATCCGAGCTTGAACTCACTATGTCTTCTCTTGGCTTGACTGGTAAGCTTCAACCTTTGGTGTTGACTTCATCATAACATATGGGTTTTATTTGTTTTCCACATTTTGATGTGAGTTATTTTGTATCCTAACAGCTCCATGAATTGTGGGTTCTCTTCAGTGAGCTCCGCATAGCCTAAGCTATGACTGAAGGATGAGAAAAATTATCAACTCGGCATAGCTATGACATCTTTCAGTCATAGCTTTGGACTCAGCCGAGCTGACTAAAAATTAATGTCGAGCATAGACTTTATTACATAAAATACATGGAAAAATGAAGATAAGTCATTCAAAACCCTTCACCCATTTTGTATTTTATAACTAAATTTGATCATTCTATCTTGCATTGTTGTCTGTAGCTCAAAAACATTCTTTTGTATCTGTGTCTTCATTATTTCTTAAAGCTTATAAAAATGATGTTTCGATGGCACATAATAAGAACCCATTTTGTTATTTAGCCCATACATGAAACTTGTGCTCTGTTAGATGGTAGAAACTTAAAATGAATCATTGAGTTTGAAAGTTCTTACTTTGATGCTTACAGCCTTTTCTTTGTTCCTTAATGAATGTTGTTGTCCTCATGGCTCGGTTGTAGATATCCTGTAGACTTTTGAAAATTTATAAAAATACCAGTCATACTCACAACTTGTTTAGATGAATACAAGGACACACAGCTTGAGTACATTGCATATATGTGCTTACTGTTGAACCCTATTGGAATCACAATATAAAGCTCTTTCTTCCCTAGTCTGTTGTATTTTGATCATTGAGTTCACCAGTTATTCATTTTTCTTACTGCTAAGAACCACAAAGTCTCATTGTTTTCAAAAATTTTATGAATACAACCACTGTTATTTTCTCTTTTGTTGACATAGTCACCATTATTGTATTCTTCCATAAATGAATAATAAGCTTTGAAAAGATTACTAGCATATATCCTTCGATAGCATAGTCATTTCAGTCATTCCTGCTTCTTCAAATAAGACAATGTCTTAATGTACCCTTATGTATCAATCATATGTGAAAGTTCCTACAACTCCAACAATCATTCCAAGTTTTGAAACCCACTGTTTTGATACTCTTTTAGCATAGTGACTGTTATTTGATTTTTTATTTCATTTGAGGACAGTCATCTTGAATTTTGAATTCAATATTAAAAATAGTGAATAATTTTCAAAATTGATTGGTACATATCACCATGCTTGAACAATTTATCCTCTGTTTTGATGTTGAATATGAACTTTTGAAATAAGAAATGCAAAAGATTAAAATTGTTTGTTCACTATCAATGAAGTTCGAGCACAGGCTCATGGCATTCAAAGACATCAAAATGCAATTTAATGAAGTTCGAGCATGGGCTCATGACATCCACTAAATACAAACTGAAAACATTTGTGTAACTTTAAAGCTTCAATTCTATAGCATTTCTCTTTTTAACCAACAATAACAATGATTTATTGGATTTGTACTTTGAATTCAGCAATACTATTTGAACATGATAGTTCAAATAAGCCATACCAGTAATTATGTAGCTGTATCCTAGCATCTAAACATAACTGTTTATAAAACTTTGGCACTTTGTTGTAACATCTTGAAAGGCAGCTTGCTCTACATCTTTTCCTGTATGACTGTGATGTGAAAACTAGTCAGCTTGAAACACTACAAACTATTTTGTTAAGCTCTTCAAACAACAACATTATAAACTTGTTAGATTAGTGAACATAATGAATAATTCAGTTTTTGAAAATGCCAAAAGGAATGACACTTGTGATTCAACATTTAGACCATTATGTTCACTAATCTACCAAGAACCTCCAACTTCTGAAAAAGGTTTCTTAGTTGGAAACACTAAGTCCCTTTCATTCAAATATCTAGTTAATAAAAGGACAACATGCATCAGAATGACCATTAATAGTAAAAGGTTTCATGTTTAGAAAACAAGTCCCTTTAATACTACCTTTCAGTTAGTGTGGATGCACATTTCCTTATTGCATTAAATTTACCAGATAGATATGCAGCATTGAAAATTTTATTGTCACTGTATGTTGTTTGTGTTTCATGCATTGCTTAGATCCAACTAGATCTAACACCATTTTCTTTCTCTCATGCAGGTGAAAACCCTAAAAAACCAAATGTAGATGAAGACTTGGACTTGAACACCTAGGACCTGACAGACAACCAGCAAAAAACAAACAAAGAGGCAATGCATGAGACCCCTACTCCATACTTCTATCAATTTCTCTATTCTGCAAATGTACTCTATTATTGACATGAAATATGAAATATGAAAAGATACTTGTATACTACATTCAGTTTGAATGCACAATGTAATGCTCAGTTATGAATTTTGAAATTTGAAATGTGATCAATACTTAGAGTACAATATTAAAATATGATAATGAATGCAATAATGAAATGTTAATTAATAAATGCCTGAAAGGTAGTATTAATTGGACCCCTAAAGATGTAATCTTTTCCTATTTATGTTTATTCTACTGTATGTTGTAATTTTGGACAACACTGTTATAGATTTATTATTTAAAATAGTGAGAATACCATTCTATTTATTTACTTTATACATTTTGACTGTATATTTCTCAAATATAACAGTTTGGTTATACTAATTTCTTTTTAACTTAATATTGCAAGTGATTTTTTTGTTTTTAAAGAATGTAAAAATTTGTTTAAATAAACATTATATAAAAAAAATATAAAATATTTTTTTTTTAAACTTCATTCCCCGTAGGGATTTTCTTTTTCTTTCCCCTGCCCTTGGCTTGGCTTTCATAGGGCCTACAATGGCTGGAAGCCTTCCACACTCAAGAGGGCTATAGAGGCCTCAGCCTACCATCCCCTAAGGGTAGCAGAGGCCTTAGCCATCCACACCCTAGAGTAGCGGTGGCCTCAGCCTATCGCCCCCCATGTGGGTAGAAGTGGCCTTAGCCATCCGTACCCACATGGGTGGCGGGGTCCAAGCCACCCGCTTCCCCATGGGATGTGGTGACTTGGGGTTGTCTCCACCCAGCTCAAAGGGTTCAAATTTTATTTTATTTTTTAAATTTTTTTTTTTTTAAATTTCGTTCTTTTTTTATTTTATTATATAGTTTTATTAAAGTGTATCATATATATATATATATATATATATATATATATATATATATATATATATATATATATATATATATATATATATATATATATATATATATATATATATATATAATAAATATATTAATATATATGTAAATATATGTGTGTGTGTGTGTGTGTACATTCAACATGAAGAAGGCAATGATATGTTAGTGTATATCTAACATAAGCATATACACATTTTGTATGTATATTTGTGTATATATTTTAAATATATATGTGTATTCACTCATATATATACACATATATATAATGATGTATATACTTCCAAGTTGCTAACCAAGGAAAAGATGCATTAAATAAGTCTTTTCTTTTTTTATAAGCATCAACATAGAAATGTATTCAAATAGGATATATACATCTATGTATATATACAAGTATATATATATCTATATATCTACAAGTATATATACATAGGTGTATATACAAGACTTTTTTAAAAAACTAACATGGTATCAAAATGAAATATCTTCCAACATAGGTAAATAGGAAAGAAAATCTACATAAACTATTCTCTTTCTAATAAATACATGAAGTAACTTTTATCTACATAGGAAAGAGACTTTCAATATGAAAGAAAGCTAATTTTCTTTACAAATGAGAAACAAAACCAGCAAGTTAATTTACATTCAAAAGCATAAGAAATCATTTTTTTACGTTGTCTTTTCTTTTGAAAAACATAGACAAATGGAGAAACTTTAACCATTCAAATACAAACATTTTACAAGCATAATGCATGCATTTAGGCATTTACATGGCCTTTTATCTACTACTCTTTTACAAATGACTTTTGAGCCCTTTTTCAAAATAAAAATCTGCAACTAGAAAAATGACATAAATCCTTTTCTCTTCATCAAAATCATCAACTTCTTCCTTTATAAATCTACAAATAAAAACCACTTGACCATGGAGGCTCACCTCCCAACCTAGGCCATTACATGGCCACCCCTGAGCTTGGGGAAATAAAGATGGATGGGGTGCAAACATGCTCAAGCTCACATACACATACAAAAACCAGTGAGAAAAAATCATACATAAAATTTCCTTCCCATGAATTTTCACATTGGATCACCTTGGACCCATAAGAGGGGTGAAGGAGGAAATGTACCCAAGTAGGAGAAGCCATAAAAAAAAAATACCATGTCTTCAACAAGGCTCAAAACCATACACTATTGCCTTCACAAGACCATCACAAAAATCACCATTCCTTCCATTTTCCATACACAAGTAAGATCCCTTATCGCCCCCAAATAAGTAGATACAAAAAGATGGCAACATGGAGCCCATACATCCATGCCATATCCACTTCCTCCATGAGGAAGGACTCTACACTATTAGGTCATTCCCAACTAAAAACCCTTCACCCTCAAGGCTCTCTTCCCTCCCAAGGGCGAGTTTAGCTTTGCACACCCCAACAAAACAAGAAAATAAAAAATAAACTAGAAAAATAAACCATACAAGAGCCATGAAAGACAAACTTGAAGCTCCACAAAACCACTTACAAACACCACACAAAAATCTTCATAAACATACATGTAAAGAAAACAAGCCTTCCATGAAAGGAGCACCAACCTTGCTCCAAACTATGACAAATGATATTTTAGTAGAGCTCCCTTCCTACAAGCCTCCCTTTGCTAAGTCCACCCAAAACCTGCTAAGTCCACTAGAAGTCTCCAAAATTGAAGAGTGAGCAATCAATCTACCAAATTCCTCTCCATCCCACTAAAAGGAAAACCCTACCTAACATCCTACCTAACCTCAAAGGTTATTGGACACACTATCCAAGGGTTCTCTCTCCAACAAGAGGGAAATTCAAATTTGCAAGACATGAAGACATGACACACTTCCCAATTTTGTCACATTTTAAAAAGATATTTTTAGAAAAGGAAAAAATGGAACAAAATCATCCTATTGGTCAAAATTTGATCTCCAACCCAAAGTGCACCTATGGGGTTATCTTATTTTAACCCTAACCAACCTCTAGGGTTACATTTAACCCCTCAAAAGTCCACTAAGAGTTGACCCACAAAAATTTGAAATAAGATTCTCTCCCAAGGCTCAACAACCAAGATACCTAACCTAGGGATACTACAAGGTGACTCAAAGGTGGAAGACAACCAATAAAAAATTTACTTGGCCATGCCAAATCACATACACATATGTCAATGGACACCACATAAAGTCACAACACATCACTACACACATGGCATGCCAAGTAGACATAAACATAAATTAAAATAAACACAACCTTATTTTACATTCAAACATTACTTTTACAACATTAGTACATAACAACGAGGTTATTTCTCCCTTTGGAGTTAACCTTGGCTTTACAAGATTTTCACATGCATCCATCTTTGATTCCCCCTCATTTTAATTCCATGGTCAATTTCCTGCACACTAGATCAAAATATCAGTAGCTCATGAAAGACCATAAACATATATATAAAAACACAAAATTAATGATCACATAAAATACATCATATAATCAACTTGTAATTTTCACAATATTCTATAATTTTGACTTATCCATTGTTAATTTCCTTCACCACAAAATATTTAGGAATACAATATTCACAAGCATATCAAATACCCTTTCATAATCAAGATAATATTAACATTTCAATTGATTTCATAATCACTTCAAATTACATTTCCTGAATCAATAACCAAAGCATATTACCTGGAATATCTTTCTTAACATTAAGACATAAAATCAATTTTCTATTAATTCACATTTCAACATAATATAAATTTAAATTTTCATTTATGTAAACATTCACATCTAATATTAACATTTCAATATTCATAAAGGTTACATTCTTCCTACTCAATTCATGACTCTACACATGCCTTTCCTACTACATTTCTACTAGAAATTATATACACAAGGAAATCATCATATATTTCATTAGAATTTACATCCCATCACATTATAATTTAAATTGTGTGATTCCCATTCAAATCCCTAAAAACATGCACTCTATTTCTCTATTAAGAAAATTAGTTGAATTCATTTATCCTTCAAGAAAACATAGTGCATCCTAGAAACATTGACATGAGTACATAAGAAACATGAGCAAAAATACATCACAAAATAGTGGTCAAGCCTCTATCCATCAAAATATAAATCCATAATGCATCAACATAGCTTATCTAATTACCGAGTCTATAATGTAGAAAGAAGAAATACAATGACAAGACCAGGGTAGGGTCCCTCAATACATCCATCATGACCCCAATGATAACCTCTTGATTAACACAAGACAAAGTTGAACTAGGTGCATCTCATGATGCCATCATAAAACATAATACGGGGAAGAGTCACTAAAACTCAAGATCGACTCATCCCTATCTCAAAGAATCACCAGAATACCATCCTAAACCACACCTAATTTCTCCACGTTAATGTAGGGCATAAAAAATGTGCTCTAAAATCAGATCTCCCTAGCGGTTTACCCCCACATGGGACCAACATGATCATACTCAATGAGTGTGAAGGTTGAAACCACACCATTAGGACATTTGTGCTAAGAGGCAAATGAGGGAGGCACTACATGATAATTATGTTCTTTTCATATTCATGGACTTTATTTACAAGGTCGCTATGAATGACAAGGGAGAGATTGTTGAAAATAATGTAATTGATTTCAAAGGACAATTAATGTCAAGACAATATATTTTTTAAGTTAATTGGTGATTGATGTAGAGAATAAAAGCTAAGGATAAATATATCAAAAATAAAATATTTGTTGTAAATATTTGAATAAAGGGGTTGGTTGACCCCATTTGAGTTGGTGTTCAAGTGTGGGATGAATCCTTTCCATTTTTTATAAATAAAAAGGGATGCCTCATTTAGACAAGGATGAATCCCTTTGTAAGATCATCCATGTTCATGAAGATGCATAAAGGAGATATAAAATGGAAAAGAGAATTTGAGGAAAAAACATTAGATCATTTAAATACAAAGAAGATTCTATGAAACAAATTCAAATGATCATCATCCATTGAAGAAGCAATATTCAGGAAGGAAAAAACTTCTTTTATTTTGAGGTAGGCGTCTCTCAATAGAAGGGATTGGAGTGTCTTTCTATTTTGGTTCCTAGTAGTGTGGGTTGATGTCTCTAATCATTTTTTCCTACAAATATGTGTAAGACAAATTCCTTTTATAGCTAGATTTGGGCAAAAGATCTAGCCAGTCTTTCTTTGTGGTTTTTTCTTGAAAGATTTCTAGGTTAATCTTGTATTTCTTAATTATTAGATCTTGTGTGATTACTATTATTCTATTGGTTAAATTTTTATCTAGTAAAATATTATCTTAGACTAATTCATCCCCCTCTTAGTATATAAATGTGTTCTCATCACACTATTCTTTTGAATTTTAAAGAAAAAAACTTTTCAATCAAATAGTATAACTTGTTTGTTTCTGACTAGGTTTTCAAAATTTTGTATATGTTGAAGATTTAAATCAAATTGTTACATAGTGGAGTAGGTAACATTATTTATTTATTTATTTATTTTAAAATTGATAATAATCCTTTAAAGTCACCCTTTTAGTTTAAAAATTTAAACATTTATAACTTTTACATGTCATATTATTTTTTGGTATTTTTTAAATAAAAAAAAATATGACCAATCTATTTTTTGCAAGATCCTTTGGAAAGAGAGAGATATTAGGGTCTCCATAGATCTCCCAAAGATGATTCCAAAGTGTGTGGGGATAAATAGACTACACATTGTGTCAAAATCAAAACTAGAATCAATCGCTCCTAAAATATGGTCATTAATAATCCTCCAAGTGTACTCACCCCTCTTTGAGTTTGGTTGAGGGATGAGTCCATGCAAATAAGGAAAAAAAACATGCCACCTAATATGTGTTACGTTTCCATGTTGCCAAGACTCATAATTTCCCTTTTCTAGGCTAATAGTAGAAGGATCCACAAAAAAATCTATGATACCTCCTCAAATGAAACAATTAGACTCCCAAAACATAAATATTGATAAATTAGATCAAATGGGGCATTTTCAAAAAAATACATCCAATTCAAATGCAAAAACATCCAATTAATTGACCAAGTAGTGAAAACACAAAAATATAAATAAAACTAGGTGCAATTCTTAGATTAGAATTGTGAAATCTTTTAACAGAGTAGACTTAGCAGTCTTTAGACTCTTAACCAGGTTAATAATCTTAACAATGTAACCTATCATAAATAGCTAAGCATTATAGCTCTAATCAAGCAAACTTTATTCTGCAGTAGTGAAGTCTTTTGGGTGTCATCCCCATCGTAGTTTTTATCGTCTAACAAGGATTTTTGTGATACCAAATATTTATGTTATGTGTTGATTATTTTATGTTTTATATATTTCATGTGATGCATGCAAATGATAAGGAATCGGTAAATGATTGTGAAGAAAGATCAAATAAGTTTAAAAGTGTTTTACAGTACTGATTCACCCCTCCCCTCTCAGTAATTACCTTTCCACACCTAATACAACAATTGGTATCAGAGCTCAGTCTCTTATTAAGGAGTTTAGTCACTTGAGAGGAAAGATCTAGAAATATGGAAAGATGCAAGTACAAAAGGATAATTGAAAATATGTGAATGGAACTGAAGATGACCAATGAGAAAATTGAAGAGTTGACAGGAAATTGAAATATTCAATTAGCAAAAGGAAAGAACTAGCACATCAATTGAAAGATACTCAAGATCAAGTTGAGGAACTTGAAGAACTATCAGAGGGAAGCGTGTCTGATGAATCTAATGCTATTATATCAGAACTGTCTGAAAAGAACAAGAACCTTGCTAATCAGGTTAAAACACTGAAAAGAGAACACGAAGCACAATCGATAAGAATGTGTGAAATCATGGAACAAAAAGGAAAAGATGAGGATGAAAAAAGAAATGTTGAAGAAGAGATAAGACAAATGAATACAAGACTAGATGAGAAATACAAAGAAATAATGAGGCTAACACAAACTCATTACAACTTGACAGATCAACTTGTTATTTCAAATCAAGATATTGCAAGGAAAGTTTGAGAAATTTTTGATCTAAGATATGAGGGTGAACACTTGAAGAATGATCTAAAATTTGAGAGAGATGCTAATGAAGTCCTAAAAATAAATGAAGAAGCATTGAAGATTCTAGATGAGAAACTAAGAAATAAAAGGAAATCAAATGACACTTCTAGAATTGGTTACAATGCAAACAAATCTTTCGAGAAGGGTGGGTCCTCCAAACATGCAGCCAATCAAGATAAAGCTACCAATCCACCAAATTATATGAAGCCTACATGTTATCATTGTGGGAAACCAGGGTAGACAAAAAATATCTGCATAAGAGAGTTAATCCACTGAATTCTCCTAAGTTCAAAGGTCATTATTATAACTGCAATAAGTATGAACATAAGGCATATGAATGTATATCAAGAGTTGTGAACACTCCAAGGAAACCAATATTTGAAGGTTATTGTAACAACTACAAGAGATATGGTCACAAATCTGGAGAATACAGGTCACTAAGGAAAAATTAAAAGTGGGTCCCTAACCGATAGAATGTTGAAAACAATCGACAAGGTCCTACTATACCATGGGATTATAATACAAGGATTACTTGTACTACATGTGGAAGATTAGGTCACATTGTAGAAAAATGATTTAGGATGCATGGAATGAACAACATTAAGTCATGGACAAACACTGGAATTACTTATTTCCATTGTCACAGAGTCGGTCACCTAGCTAAGTACTGCAGGTACCAAAATAAGGATTCAACTGAGGAACAACCAAATGAAAAGACTAGTAAACATTGATGAAATTAGATAGCATATCATGAATAAGACTTGGAGAAGGAAGTCACAAGATGATGGAATGGAATTGGGAACTAGTGATGGCACCACATCCTCTAGATCGGGTGTACCTATCTTCACTTAATCGGTAAAAGGTATGTATAGGAGCTGATAACTTAAAGTTTATCTTAAATCAGTTCCTAGATTTAGTGCAAAGATCCATATCTCCATACTAAGATGCATTTGGATATAAGTTGTGAAGTTATGTTGATTGGTAAAGTGTTTAAGCTATTTTGTTGCATTCCATGAAGCAAAGTGTATTTCAATTAACGATAAAATAAAGTTGGGTAAAGAGCACTAAATACATTTATAGTCATTGGAAGCACTAACCTAAAGGAAAAACTATAAATAGAGGGTGTGATACTTCATTTTTACTTTACACTTTTGTGAGAACCTTTGGGAATTGATAGAAATGAGATCACAGAGTGATCCCAAGCATTTAGTTGAGCATTCCAAACATCTACAAAATCATTTGAGGTATTTCTAGTATTCACTGAGCTGAAATTATAGATTCTATTACTATTAAAATAGAACCCTAACTTATCTGTTGAAGTATTTTGAGATCACAATGGCACCAGAGTTGCAGAAACCAATCATAGTAGAAAAGATTGAACCTATAAATATGAAGTATAAGCTTACACCCATCATTGCTACTGAATTTGATAAAACTAGAGCCCTATCTTTGATCTTTCCAAGAGTCATATTGATTGAATATGTTCACACCTTTATTCATTGTAAGATTGAAGATATATGTCAAGGAGAGATTGATGCATCTTACCTGAACTTGTGTGTTAATGGAAATTTGAAGAGTGATCAAACACACTTGCAGACTAAGGGTTTGGTTCATGAAATTCATGTACCGATAGTCTTTAAGCATGAATGGATGAGAATTGTGTTGAGTACAGTACATGATCAGTTTATGTGGCTTGATGTGCTGGTAAAAATTAAAAAAGGATGTTTTACATATAGTAACAGGATTTCTAGTTGATGATAGACTGAGAGATTACAAGAAGATAGATAAGATCAAACTATGTGAGCTTACCAAAGCTAAATGGGATGGCAGGGGCCTAATTAAAATTATCTATAGTTGAAGACCCTAAATTGAAGTTTGCATCAAATATCATATCATACAGGACATTCCAATAATCTCGAGTAGACAGTGTACCCTGTGGAGCTGTAGACATTGCAAATAAAATTGTTGAGAAGGATATGAAGATTGACTTGTGTGAGATTCTATTGAAATAGTTAGATGACAACATGAATACCATTCGGAAAGCAAAGACAAATACATTAAAGTTTGGACCACTATTGGTATGTATATTATTTTTAATTCCAAACCTCATTTCCTATAGTCGGTGAAGTTACATGGAATGCAAATAAACCCATTATTTATCAAATTAGTGAATTTATTCAAGGCATGTGTGATAATTTCAATATGATTATGGATGATTAATTTAGCAAATTTCAATCTAGAATGAACAAGAGGTACAAAATTTCACCTTAGTTAGTGGAGGAATATAAGGATGAACATTGTTTTGAAGTTGATACTGGCGTTTGTATCATAAGGGATGTGGAACCTAGAATTGATTGGTTACCACCAATGGGCTATGAGATGAACATAGATGCAACCACTGTTCAAATTAAAGGATTATTGGAGAAACCGATTGATAGAATTGTAACTCAGTATGGAACCTATGAAGAGATGAAGGATAAAATAAGATCAAGTATATTGATACCAAAAGCAATAAGGAAAACAAGTAAAATGATAAGTGCATTATCTGAGAGTTTAGGAATTATTGATGTTGAAGATGAAGAAGTAGTTGAGCCTTCAGAGATAAAGGGGAAGAAAATAAAAAGTTAAAAAAGGAACCCCTAGCCCAGCCAGTGTAAGACCATCTACAAGGTCTATCTCTACACCGAGAGGAAAGAAGAAAGAAGTAGAAGAGCCTATAAAAACAAAAACCTATGTAAGAGATAATAAGGCTACTAGAAGACCAAGAAGAAAATTGAAGTTTCTAAAAGAGAGTGATACTGAGTTGGACGACTTATCACAATTTAAGGTTTCCTTGAGAAAGAAGATAAAAAGTCTTGATGAGTTACTCAAGATACTTGAAAGATATGGTGGACTTAAAGTCATGTAACAATTAGAGTATGACACAAGGACTGATGAAGAAAAGGATAAAATTGGAGAAACAGTCATTACCACACTGCATAAGTTTAGAATGATACCAGTTGAAGTGGCACAATATCTTGAAGGGGAGTTGTATTAGAAAATAGATGCCAAATGAAAATATGTACTTGTTGCAGAGAAAGAAATAAGAGAAAGGTCACTTGCAATCATTGTACTAGACCTGACAAAAAGAGGAATAAGAGATACATGGAGTGAATATTTGAAAATATTTGTGGTAAAGGGCAGAGCTTTGAGTATTATGGTCGGTCAACTAGAAGAAGTGTAGAAAGACATCGATGATCTTTGGAGAAAGATCTTTTCTATAGAGAAATGGAAAATTGAAGGAGTTAAAATACAAGAGGATAAATTCAAACTAGTTGGATTAATAAAAAATCAGAAAGAAGTCATTATAGAAGACATTACCGAACAAGATCCTGATGAATCAATTAAAGAAGATAAAAATTTCATGGCAACCGAGGCCATAGAGACAAAAGCTATGGATATAGATGATTTTTCCACAACAAGATTATTGAAAAAAGAGCTTGTAATTTTTCAAGTCATGAATTTTATAGAGATGGAGGTGATAGGTGATGCACCTACTAAAGATGAGACTCCCACCGAGCCACCTAAAGATATTGATAATAAAGAGACTAGGGAGAAAACAACTGAGACCGAATCACTCAAGGTCAGAATATAGAGTCAGTGACCCCCACCCAGACTATAGGACAAACACAAGAACCAAAAAAAGAGAAGAAAAAGGTAGAAGAAAAGAAAGAGAAAACACAAGAAAAGAAAGAAGAAACTCAAGAGAAGAAAGAAGAGAAGAAACTAGAAGAGAAAAAGAAGGAGAAAGAAGATAAAACCGAAGAGACATCAACTCAATCAGATGCAAAGAAGGCATCAAGTTCAAAGGGAAAGTCAAAGAAGAGGAAAGAAGAAAAAGAGGTTTATATCAATGAAGTTATAGTTATACCAAAGGTTTATTACACAACCATGAGCCCTAAGGAACTCTTCGAGTTCGGTGATTTATTGAAAATGAAATTTGCTCAAGATAAGCTTATAGCTAAGAAGCAAAAAAATATTTTGGAGTAGATTAAAAGTATTTTGAATGAGATTGTACCTGAGGCTACAATAAATGAGAAAGAAGATATATACAGTTAGTTGAGAGGACTTTTTAGTCAAATTAACCAGTCTGAAACTAACACTACCGAGTATATGATGAAAGTTCATAAGAAAGATATGGAGACAAAGGTGATTGAATAAGTTCTTCAATCAATTGCATTAGACAAGGTAACTCTTTTAGAGTTAATCAATGAATTGGAACAAGAAATGCAATCCATTCTTTCATTATTTCAAAAGATTTTCTTAATATCTAATTTTACAAAGGAGATAAAGGAAAAAGACAATAATGTGGAAAAAGAGCTCACCGAGCCATTATCTAAGATTTCCACTGAGCCTAAGACAATAACAGATTATTATGAGAGGATAAAACACTTGATGGGAGTGCAATTTGAATTGAGAAAGGAGGAGAACCAGATCAGGATGGATCTATTAGAACTCCAAATAGTTTTTCTATCGAACATAAAATCACCACATAAGCAAATTCAAAAGGCTAAAGACGTAGTTAGCACACCAGATGTGAGTGTTATAGATAGTATGGTCAGTCTAACATCATATATCAGTGAGGAGATAATAGTGTTTTAGACACTGAAGGATACCTGGAAGGAATCACTCAAGGATGCATAGGAGAAGTACACAACCATTTTTTATAAGATCCCCACACCGGATAAGCAATAAGTAAGTATTTTGGCATTTTTGTTAAAAAAGGGAGAATATATATAAGATTTTTTTTGCCAAAAAGGGGGAATAGATATACAAGGGGAAATATATAGAAGATTATGTATATAGTATGGATATGTACAAGAGTTATTACTTCAGGGGGAGTAGTAAGTTTTACCAAGGAAGAAGAAATGGACAAAGACAAATTTTTGAATTTTGATTAATGACTTTGAAGTTTTTGAAGGTTTTTAACAAACATACCAAACTAATGCCAAATGGGGAGATTGATACTCCTAAGAGTTGATTTTGTTGTCATTAGTTATAAGGAAGTCATAATGTTTGTCAAATTCATTCAATTATGAAGAAAAGACAAGTCAGTAGGGTAGAGAAAATCATTTGGTAAAGGAATTAGAAGACAAGAAATTTCAGTAAAGAAGAAGTAAGCATAGGCACCGAGAGAGGCAAAACTGAGCATCGAGAACCAAGTTATACCGAGAACCAGACTGAGAAGAGAAGACATTTACTGAGTTAAAGAAAATGTGTTACCAAGCAGAACATGCCAACATCAAAAGAATTCTAAGTACATTGAACCTAGACACCGAGCAGAAAATGGTTTACTAATCTTGAGGAGATCGAATAATAGAACATTAGAGATTAAAACATAATGATTACACATGATTACAAGGTGAGATTAGCCAATGATAATTAAGGATAAAACATGCATTGGAGGAGTACCTAATGCTAGCGCCGCTTGATGGGAAGATTCTAGAACTCCTAGCACCACTTCAAAATTGTATATAAGAAGATCAAAGTATGAAGAACATTATAGTGACATATGCATGCACAAAGAGAAATCAAAGATTGTATGTATGAAGTAGATTACTGAGAAGGTGATGAGTAGTGAAGCCACCGAGTAACAAAGCAGTGAAGAACATATATATTGTGATTTAGAATTGAGTTACTGAGTACTGAATTGATAGTGTGAAGGATACACAGTATGAGGTAATAAGTTAATGAGCACATAGAGTTTGAATAGCATATGTTGATGCAATTTTGACAGACATTTTAATATTATTGATTAAAGATTAATCATATTTTGTAAAGTCTCTTAACTGAGAAGATCCTAGCCGATCTTAATTGTAAATCCTTTAACTAGGTGCAATTCTTAGATTAGAATTGTGAAATCTCTTAACAGAGTAGACTTAGCAGTCTTTAGACTCTTAATCGAGTTAATACTCTTAACAAGGAAACCTATCAGAAATAGCTAAGCATTGTCTCTCTAACCGAGAAAACCTTATTCTCTAATAGTGAAGTCTTGTGGGTGTCATCCTCACCACAGTTTATCCTCTAACAAGGATTTCTGCGATACCAAATATTTGTGTTATGTGTTGATTATTTTATGTTTTATATATTTCATGTGATGCATGCAAATGATAAGGAATGAGTAAATGATTGTGAAGAAAGTTCAAATAAGCTTAAAAATGTTTTACAATACTGATTCACCCCTTCCCTCTTAGTACTTACCTTTCCACACCTAATCCAACAAAATAATGCTCCCAAAATATTCTGATCATTGGGAAAAATATCACTCACTAGCATATGCTAATTCCCTTTTATAATATAGTTTGTACCTGTTGAAAATGTCCTTGCAATTAAAAATCCCCCCAAAATGGGGTGCATGTACATGAATCTAAAATATTCCTTAAGGCATGATACCAAAAAGAAAGGTCAAAGGTCAAATTGGAGTTGGGTGCCCAAAAAGAACTCTGCACTTACATCGTACATAACACATGTTGCATGGAGGTACATGAAGAAAGGTGGGAGAAGGAGGCACATGGGGAGTGCCCCACTTTCTTTTTAAGGAAAAAAAAACTAAAAACTAGAAAAAAAAAAAAATTGAGGAAAAAAATTAGAAGCTAGTAATAAAAGTTGATGTACTTGCATGTAGATCAAGAAAGTTTAGCCACAATGGCATGGATCCCTATACAAGAACCTTGTTACCAAAAAAAATCTTTTTCTCAACATCTTAGATTTTGGTAAATAAAAAATCAATATTTATGTTCGTGGTCATTCTGAACACAATAGTGAGGTCAATTAAGCCCAAAGTTCACCCAAAATTCTCTTCAAGACTAGATCTCTTTAAATAATAGATAGGAACTTAACATATCTGCTTTGATACCATGTAAGAACAAAGTTTGAGCTCTAATACCATGTAGAAGATGATGATTTTAACCCACAAGCCAAGAATCATCTACAAGCCACCACCTATCACAAAGAGAAATCAAGCAAGATTATTTTTTCAACACACCATGATTGCACAATAAGAAATTGGGTTACAAGGGGGTTAATTACAATGCACAAATGAATTGATTTTATAGAAATAAATAGCTCTAATAATAGAGAAAAACTAAAAATCAAACTAAAGCTCAATTAGAGCACAAATAGACTCAACTATGCTATATTAGGCTAAACTAAAACTCCACTAATTGAACTTAAGATAAGCGTGTGTGTGTGTGTGTTCTCAATTATGCATGTAAATATGTGCGAGCGTGTGCACACTTATCTAATGAAACAATATGCAAATGAGCATGTGCAACAAACATATGTATGAGATGCAACAAATATGCATGCTCTAACATATTGTTCCTTATCATGTTCACTCTGCATTTATTAAATTAATATACTTGACAAATTTATTCTTTATTTTTATATGATAATTTTCACATCCATTATAAAAAAGTTATGTCATTAATTTTTATTAGACAATTCATTTATTCCTTCTTCCATAATATTAATGTAAACCACACCATATCTTTCTATTTACTTCGCTTATTCACTTTATTCATTTTTTAAAAAATCCCACACTTCTTTATTAATTTTTTCTCTTCAATTTCTCTTTTTATATGGACACACTTCATTCTCTTCCCTATTATTCCATACTAAGGAGACTATTTTTTTCATTAACATTCCTTAAAATCCATGTGAGCACAAAAAAATAATAATTCATTTTCTAATGTTATTTTATTTTCTAGATTTTGTCTATTTGCATGGTCATTTTTTGGGGAAGAATATTAAGTTTTAACAATGAAGAAAAATAGCCAATCAATCTAAAAGAGGGTAAAGTGAAAATTAAATTGGATATCTAGTGTTTGTAGTCACTATTTGTTATATTATCTTATAGGGTATGTATCTATGTAACTAAATATTGTTTAATTTTGTTGGGAAATGTGTGGTAGACATTTTTCTTACAATGAATTTGGAAGAAAGTTTGTTCATTCATCAACATATAAATAATATCTAATTTTATTTTATATTTTAGTTGTAAATGCCTTAGTAAACAAGTATGCAGAATGTAGAAGTATGGATAGGTAAAAAAATGTATAAACATATACATTGAAGAGATAGGGTGCTTCCATGATACATCTAATTTGATGTTTTTTAAAGATTTTAATCTTATGAGATTTTATTAAAGCTCTACAAGAGTTATTCTTTTTAACTACTTTTTTAATTTACAATGTCTACTTTTGGTAAGTCCTTCAAAGCAACAAATATAAGCTTAACTATGCAATACAAAGTTTTTTCATCTTCACATTCTTAGATTTGTTTCAAATTTTATTGTATTTTATGTTGAAATCAATTAGAATCATTTCTCATTATTTTGGAGATACACAACTTGACTAAGGGAAACCCATTTCATCTCTCTTCACTTTTGGTAAAAGAGACTATTCTCCTTAATAATATTTTTATATAATCAACATCTATAATTAAATGTATATACTAGAATAGATCAACATGTTACATAGTAATAATGTATATAAAAATTAGAGTTATGAATGCATCTCTACATATTCATCATTATTTTGTATTCATTGAAGAAATTTTAAAACATAACTAATATAGATTAGTAGATTTCATGAAATAGTTAGAAATGGTCTAATAGACATGTATGCAAAATGTGAAAGCATAAACAAGAAAATGAAGTATTTGTAAGAATACATCAAAGAAAAATGATTTCATAGAATGACATGGTATGAACAAAATAGACATTTTAAAAGAATTTATTGAATTTCAAGTAAATGCAATTGATAGGTTTAAAGCTCATTTTCACATGTTTTGCTCGAATTATGCCTACTTATGTCAAAATTGGTGCTTTAGGACATGGTACAAATATCCGACAAAAGGTTAAGGGAGGGGGATTTTGTCAATTTTGTTTCTTCCATGCTAGATGCGTATAAAAAATATAGAGTCATAGACAAGGTATGATGTCATTTTCAAGTCAAACGAATCCTTCATATGATTTAGTTAATACATTGTCTTTTTGTGGATAACTCCATTCTCTTGTCCATTATTTTATTAAATTATGTATATTACTATTGTAAAGCTACGTTGATTCAATTTATAAAAAAAATACTATTTTTTCATAAAATATGTTTTTTTTACAAGTATTCCATATACAAATATTTGTGTGTTCTTTATGCAATCACATTTACAAAATAAAGATAAATGTTTGGGATTTATTTTCTTTATAAACATACAATATCTATTTAGATAAAAGATTTTATAAATTGCTAAAAAAAAGGATTAGTCAAGAAAATTGAAGCTTTAGAACTCCACATAGCCTTAAACACTAGTAGTCATCATGTTTACTATGTTTCTCCTTATCTTTCTTCCTTTATTAGTAGTTGAGTTTGAATTGGGAGACACCAAAGTGCTTCTTGGAAATCTTTACTCTAAATGACTAATAAGGATCTTATTTTCCATTTTTCATTGCTCCATATTTAGAGATGGTGAATAGAGAGAATTGAGGCCATCATTACATGGAAAACAACACTAACTTTTGTCTCTACACCCACCTCTATCATAGAGTTACAATCAAAGGAGCCAAGTTTTCAATATAGCGAATCCTACTCACTGAAGGACAACCAAGCATTTTTTTTGTACTAACCTTTCCCATATCATTCTTCTTTCAAAGAAACCACTTATAATAAACCTATAGAGGATTAAGACCATTTCCCCATCTTGTAGAAAATTGTGGTCTCCTATTGGCTTGACAATTAACAATAGTGACCAAACTTGTGTCACTTTAGGAAAACATTCAATGTAGATTCATACTTAATTTACTATACCCAATCTCCATACTTTGAGAACAAAATGACTAAAAAGGTGAGCTCTTTGTCCACAGTTGCATTCAAATAGAATCTAGCAAATAGTTATTCTTGTTTTGTATTTGATCACTAGAAAGTAATAGATTGAAATGATTATGGTACCTATCATAACTTCATCCTTTATAAATTCTATGAAGGCTCAAAAGTGTAAAATAATGGCTTTGTTGATACACTCATTTCCCACATCAAAATCAGTTTCCATTTTCTAAGATAAACTAAAATATTGACCAAACTTTTGGCACTTTAGACAAACATTCAATGTAGATTCATACTTTATTTACTACATCAAAGCTCCATACTTTGAGGAAAAATTTACTAAAAAGGGAAGCTCCTTGTCCACATTTGCATTCAAACAGAATATAATAAATAATAATTGTTGTTTAATATTCAATCACTAGAAAGTGATAAATTGAAAGAATTATGGTACATATCAACTCCATCATCTCAAAATTTTATGAAGACTAAAAATGTAGCTCAAATGAAGGCTTTTTTGATGCACTCATTTCCCACATCAAAACTCAATTTTCAATGTCTAAAAAAATAGAAGTGGCTAAACTTGTGATACTTTAGGCAAACATTCAATGTAGATTTATTCTTAATTTAGTACACACAAGCTTTATACTTTGAGGACAAAATGATTAAAAAGGGAAGCTCCTTCTCCACATTTTCATTCAAATAAAATCTAGCAAATAGTAATTTTCATTTTGTATTTGATAACTATAGTGGAGGAGTCAATAGTTGAGCATGTTCTAATAGTTGTGATAGCACTTGTTGATTTAATGCCCAATAATTTTTATGGTTGTGACTTTAAAGTTGTTATTGTTGATAATAATTATCACAGTTGAATGAAATGTATTCCTTATATCTAAAAAGAAACAAATCATGTGATGCCATATTAGTGCACCAATAAAAAAATGACTTAGTGCACAAGAATTGGTCTCAATTTAATTTGAGCCTTTTTGGACAGCTTGAAAAAAAAAGCATGTTGATGCGGCATCATATTTGATGATGTGGCATGTACCATAGTTATAAGTAGGGGACTTTCTAAAATATAAAAAACTGGGAGTGATTTGAAGTTTGTATGTAGGATTTTGAGAAGTGCATAGTTAGGGCGCTCAACTGCTAGGTCCTCTCCCCTAGAAAGTGAACTACTTTTTGGATCTTTAAGAATTGGTGCAAAGAGGAAAAAATGATTTTATCCATAATTTGTTAGTCTCGAATATATTGAGGCATGGATTAAGCTCTTGATCAATTATTAGGATTGAATTTGATTTGGCCATGGATAATTAGATAAAAATGGTATGAGGGATGGAGATGATTAAATATTGGATTTAGAAATGGTTAGAAGTATTTGGTTCAGGAATAACTTAAAAGAACCCCCCCCCTCCTGAAAAGTATAAAATTGTGGCGAATCACATGTGTTTTGGGGGGAAAAATTTTAATAGTGATGGCGAATTATGTGTCAAAATATGGATATTTGGTGGCTAATTTTTTAATAGTGTATACAATTTTTATAAAAAAATGGTGACTATAATTTTTTTTTTAATAAAATTATTAATATTAATGGCGAATTATGTTTTAAAATATGGATGTTGGTTGGCGAATATTTTAATAATGGATACCATTTTTATAAAAATATGGCGAAACTATTTTCCAAATATTTGAATTAATCTATTTGTCATGGCAAATGGTTTTCAAAAATTTATAGTTGATATGGCGATTGAATAATTGGAAATTTGAAGAATGATGTGTGATGATTCTGGAGAGAGTTTTCACTAAAGTAGTTATCGCACCACATTCCCTCTGAAATGCACCTTCCATCGTTCATCTCTATTAATCCAATGGTTGTGATTTGATGTTGAAGTTGCTCAGGTCCCACTCCCATCACTATGATGTCATAGACTCACACGAAACACATCCGTTAGATTTACAACATATCAATGGCCAAAGGTGAATTTTGGGCCTATTGTTGGTCTTCATAATATATACAGAAAACTCTCGGCGGAATCATGACACATGGTATGACATGTGTCATACCATGTGTCATGACTCCGCCGAGAGTTTTTTGTATATATTATGAAGACCAACAATACGTGTCATACCATGTGTCATGATTTCACCGAGACTTTTTCGTAAATATTATGAAGACCAACAATAGGCTCGAAATTCAACTTTGGTCGTTGATATATTATAATCGAACGAACATGTGACATTGTAATATTAGATAAAAATATTAGAATTCTTTTGGCAAATTCTATAATATTAGATAGAAATATTAATTAATGGCGATGAGTAGATGAGTCATGACATCAATTAAAGTAATGTGCATTGTGAATTAATGGTTTCTTTGATGGCACCTTTCAATTTTCATTGACAGATATGTGTGACAGTGACATCATATACCTCAATAGATTAATGCCTTAAAGTTAAGGCTTGAATGAAAATGTCATATCATATAAGGACATTATTTTCTGACCATTCGATGATCTTAAATCAATGGTAAAGCTTCATTTCCTGCCGCCATTTCGTAGCTAACTTACTTTTCTTATTGTTTCTGTGGAGTGGGCATAGGTTTTAAGGTTTTTTTATAATAAAGAATTGTTATGTCCACCTGTGTGGCATGATCCTTTTGGCCTTCATTATTCCCAAGATAGAAAATGTCTTATCATAAGTGTTGTTTCCAATTTCACCCAGTGTTGCATTAAATATGAAAGCTTTAAAGATTTTTGGATAGTTACCATTTATCTTACAATTTAATTAGATCTTTAGGGGAATGATTTTCAATCAGGACTTATAAATAGATCGATCCATGCTCATTAATTTACGATTATGAAAGCATATTTGTGAGAATAGTCTGTGAGTGCTAGGTTCTCTGTGAAAGCATATTTGTGAGAATAGTCTGCGTTGTGCGAATGGACACTCCAGTTCATTTGAGATGCACTAACTTGGAGGACCAGAAGGCCTTTTTGGGCCTGGTCATAGACCCAATCTTGGCGTCTATTTCTACGGAGTTGGGAGCCTTCACCAAGGAGGCTATAAGGATGGTGCTCGAATGTGAATTTATGGAGAGTGAAAATAGGTATAGAGTCGCCACTGATATTTTGTCTCAATTCTTGGCATCTCTATTGGACCTGGGGGGGAAAAGGTGGATATGATCATGCTTCTGAGGAAAGTTTTCAAAGAAGAGTACCTCAGCGATGATGTGCACGTTGTCGTATTTTCAGAAATTGGGGTTGGAATTCCTTGGGAAAATGATTTGCCTAAGATTCTACAACTAGGAGTAGTTGTTCCCAGGCAACCATTCCTACTGAACCTTGATTCTGAGCAGCTCATGCATCATCGAAAGTGGGCATAGATTGGGAGGGATTTCCTCCGGAAGTGGCACCTACTAGATGAACCTGGGGACTATCTATGGCTAGAAGAATTCATCGACATTATCCTCTCTTTAGACTTCCACACAGAAGGAAGGGAGCCTCAGCTGAATAGTCCATGATTCTACATAATCTCTACTCTCTAGTCCCTCTATTGTGTCTCCCTATGGTGGTAGTAGCTTACCAAGTTTTTTGAAATGATATAAATTGTAATCACATATGTTAAAAAATATAATATAAAAATATTTTAAGAATTTCGAAGTGCTACTGCTTTTCTTTTTTGTTTTGATTATAAGAATTGTTAATAGATATGGTCTATGGGCATATTTGAATTGTAATGAAATTTTGCCTTATATAATATAAAAAAATTGCGTTGCACTTTTGTTTCATGTAATAATTAAATGTTTCCAAACTTTATCATTTCTAGTTCAAATTTCATGGATAAGCTATTCTAAGTGAATATAGTTAATAATTAATATTCATTAGTGTGTGTTAAATTATTAATATTTTAAAATCGTGACAATCATTGGATTACGAGAGATGAACAGTTGAAGTTGTATTTCAGAAGAACTATGGGTTTCAAAAAGCTTTTCTGAAAACTCACTCCAGAAATGTGACACGTTAACGTGTAATTCGTCAAAAAGATTAACGGTTACGCGTAGTATGTTTTAGAAAGATTACGTTACACGTAGTATGTTTTAGAAAGATTGCATTACAACTTACACGTGTTTTAGAAAGATTACTTTACCATTATAGTATAATTATATACCATTGCATTTAACGAAAGGTTTTTAACCTTTTCTTTTTAAAAACCTATCGACTCATAGCAGCAGAGCTAAAAATAACTATTGAACTGTCACTGAAGATTTTGAGACTGTAATTTGTGAGAGCCTTAGCCATTATAACTTATATCTATCCTGATTTCAAAGTTTAATTTCAGGTAAGTTTAACTTGATTTTGAAATTTTAATTCTTGCATGTACAATTGGGGTTTTCTTAAATTGGGGTTTTATTAATTAGTTAGTTATTATCTATGATTTTGTTAGTAAATATTTGTGAATCTGTGTTTTTTCATTCTTCCAAAGAACAATGGGGAAAGTGAAAACTCAACGCCAAGGGTGAGCAAATGGGAAAAATTTAATAGACTGCAAAAAACTAGTAAAAATCCCTGGTTTCACTGATGAGTATCACGATGTTTATGATCCTGTTATCGAAGGTGAAAGGAGAGTTATAGTAGCAATTAAACATTCATTGTGCAGTAAGGCAATTGGGCCAAAGAGGTCTGATTTTATAAAATTTAACCCAGCATAGGTGCAGAAATAAATAAAGTTGCTTCGTGGGATGTTGGTTTGGGTCACATGCTATTACCTGAAGTTTTCCCTTGCCCAGAAATTGTCTTCATTTGTGTAGAAAATTATGATGACGAAAGAACAACAATTGTGAATTAAAAAAATTAGGAAGAAATTTTATCAATAACCCAGGAAGAATTTCATAGTTTGCTAGACCTGGGGTTTGACCGACAAAACTTTAATGTCCGCATTGACCTGGGAAAACTCACAGAGCAATATGAGGAAGTCTCTCCAAGCGCAAACGATTCATTTATAAGGGGTCTAATAGTTCCAGAGGCAAAGGCTTCATTGGGTGAGAACCATAAGCCTCCTTATGATTTTAACATTTTTGTGCCATGGGTTCAGGATTCTATATCCTCGCTAGCATTTTGCCTGGGACTGGAAAATAATAGGGAAGTGGGTGCCAGCATTCTTCAATTCATTTGGGATATCCATTGTGTCAATGAACCAGTAAGATATAATTTTGTTGGACACGTGGTTCAATCGATGCAAGAACAATTAGCATTAATTAAAAGAGGCAATTCTAAGACATTTAGGTTCACAATCTACTTGTGATATCTTCTACTAGCCAAGCATGCGGTAATATTAATGAGCAATGACAACAAGCTTAAAATTAACAGGGGGATATGTACTCCAATATATAACTGGATACCTCAAATAAGAATGTATGATAACAGAAGGAATTACAGTAATTTTGTAGACTTCTTTTTGGCACAATTGTACAAAAAAAATAACAAGCACTCTAATGCCCAGATTGTCTGCTTCATGTAGGGATTGCATCCAACTTGGAAGCACAATTCAATTGGCTGACTAGTACTTAATGGAAGATTACACTGTGCTAAGGTTTTACAGATCATAACTGCAACCCCACAAACTTCCAATGCATGTGACAGATAGGGTGTTTGCAGTAGAATATGTAGTACAACTAGAGAGCACAGATAGACTCTTTGCTGGCCAATTGAAGAAGAGCATATTCCCTTCCTTACCTTTCTCAATTGGAGGGTTAACATTAGAGAGAAAGGCATTCAAAGTGGCAAAATTTTTTTTAGATATTTTTCAATTTGATTTAGAGTGGTACTGGATGTATGATCCACTCAACATCATTCAAACAATGCTTGTTTCTAATAAGAACTCTACAAACTTATTTCAACATGAAAGTAAACCATTGCTAGAGAGGTTAAAAAACAAGGATAGCTGGGATGACGTTACAAAAGAGATGGAGAAAGTTTCCGGTGAGGAAAAAAATTTAGCTCAACAATTGTCATCACAAATTATGACAACAATAAACCAGGGCATTGTACAACCTAGGATGTCCTACAATTTCTACGAAAAAGCTGCTAATCCATCAAACATAAAAATACAAAAGAGAATAGCAGAAGCTTGTAAGGATAGAAAATGGACTAGAATGAAAATGGATGATTTTTGGAGTATGAGAAAGGATCTTGGTGAACCAAAGACCAGTGAAGATCTGGATGAAATAGACAAGGATATAGAGTTTAGCAAATTGTGGAATTTGGAGCATCCTAACATGGCATACGAAAATGAGGATGATAATCCAGACACTAAGGATGATAATCCACCAATTGCATTTACTCCAGGCCAGAGTGGAACCAGCCAGGACCGGAAAAAAGTATATAGCAAAGGGGTGGACATTGTGGAAAAAATGGGTTATAAAGGTGGTGGTTTGGGTCCCACAGGAGAAGGCATATGGAATACAATTGAGATAGAAAAAATTGCTTATGATTATGGTGCAGGCATTGGGTTTCAATATACTAGTATTACTACTGGGTCTGGTAGTGGCACTAGTGCTAGTGGGACTGGGAAACTTATACAACAAGTTCCCTCTCTAAAGAGGCCAGTAGAATCTACACAGAATTCCATAGTAGAAGATAGTATCAAGAAGCAAAAGCTTTCCCCTTCCAAAAGAACACCGACAACAATGTCATATGATCGTAAACAATTGTTTTCCATTTCAGGTTCAGGAAAACCCTCTAGAAGTTTAAATCCTCAAAGAGAATTAGTTAGATCAACAGGCATTGCAAGCTCTACCTCTGGTTCACCTTTCAAACATTCAAATCCTTCTACAACACCAAATTTTCATTTCAATGATTTCTATAATAAATTTGCAAAAACAAGAACCAAGAATAAGGAAATACAGAAGACATTGCAAACTGGTGCCCTTAATGCAGCTGTACAGGAACAGCCTGCATCCAATAGGGTTTTACCAACATATGACCCAAAAAGAGACATGATGGAGTTCATGGTTGTTATTCCACCAAATAAAGATGGAAACCCACCAGAGAGTCAAATAGATCCATCTGAATTTCAAGTTACCACTCTCCAAATGGATGTTTCCAAAGTTAAAAATGTGGACAAAATCAGTGTGTCAAAGTCTACAAACCAAGTGGTCTACAGTGCACTGCTAAAGCTGGAAAGAGAGAAAAGCAAGCTCGAGAAAAATATAGAAAAGTTACAGGCAGACATTGGCAATGAAAAAGAAAAGAGGAAAGCTTCAGAGAACAATTTGAAAGAATTACAGAAAAAGATTAAAAAATCAACCTCTACATCAACAGATACAGAGTAGGAACATGCAGAGATAGTAGTGAAGGAACAGGAGTAGGCAGAGCTGAAGGCACTGAGGGGAAAATTGATAGAAATTAGGAAAAAACTAGAGGAAGAAAGAGTCAGTTCAGAAAAGTTATTTAAAACCATGGAGAGTAATGTTGCCTCCAACTAGGAATTGCAAAAGAAATTGGACTCTCAAGCGGATAAAGCCAATCATTGGGAACACAAATCAGTGAAAGAGAAAAAGAATTGTGAAGAAATGGTAGAAGAACTAAAGAAGGCCAATAATACAATTCAAACTTTAACAAATACTAATAATAATTTAGTGAAGATTGCAAAAAGAACACATTTGGGGCCAAATATTGGTGATGTGTAATAGCTTGTATGAGTGGTTTGAAATGATTCAAAGTATGAGAGTATGTTATTTGAAGCTCCATAAGAACATTGAACAGAACATGGATGTTGTCAAGAAAGAAAAGAAAGCAAAAGATATTATGCAACAACTCTACAGTAAGAGTGATAGTTATCTATCAAACAAGGGAATTAGCAACCGCCTTGATACCTCAGTAAAGGTATCAAGTATCATTTGAAAATGTGAGAAGCTATGGGAAGCACAGGAATTGGATGACAAGGCTCAGCAGAAGATCACAAAGATGGAACAAAGGAAAGTGAATATGGAAAGCCTTGGTTTGCCTAAGGGATTTGACGCAAATAACTTCATTGGAAGAGAAAATTACAAAATAAGGTTGCATGACAAAATAAATATTGATTTACGCTTTCTTCCTATAGACATATCTCCTGATACATTCATGGATTTCATCAAACCAGTGAGAACTTTGAATGGAGTTTTAGAAGCAACAATGCTGTCAAGTCACACTTCCAAATATGAATTGCTAATGAAGTTGTAGGAGTGTGACTATACTATGAACCAAATTGTTCTGCCATCAGAGGATGTTTGGACTGGCCTACAAAGATTGCTCCGAATTTGGAACTACTGCAAATTGTAATATAGTGCAAATGAATACAAAACAAATTGAACTACTGTATATTGTAATATATTACAAATGAATACAAAACAAATTGTGCTCTTTCTAATTTTCATGTTTTCCAATTCAATGTATGTTCAGTTACTCTATTTTATTCAGTTATTCTTAGTTCATTTACTCTGTTATATGCTATTGGAATACAAAATTTTATTTAGGAATTTCAAATACAAATATGAATGATCATTGGTGATACGATACAAAGTTACAAACTACACTCTACAGTAATAATACTCTTTTTTTCTCAAATTTTAATGATGAAACATAATACATTCTTGCTTTTCTAAAATGAACATTGAATGATAGGATATAGTAGTTAATAAGTTCAAAAAATACCTATTGATTGCTACTGCTAATTTAGCAGAAATTTCCTAAATTTGCCAATTCATCTTTGTGTCGTTGTCATCATCCAATTTTGGTATTCTAGTTTCTTCATTTTTCTCTTCATTTTTGTTTGTGTCTTCTTCACTTTGAGTTTGACCTCCGCTTCTATGACTCCCATCGCCACTTGTACTTGTCCCACTTGGAGTCGTTGTCAGAGATTGGTTAATGGTGTTGCCCAACCCTCTTCTTTTGCATCTTTTCTTCCATATTTCCATTGCTTTTTGATAAGGAAAAGTATTGACATCATACCTAGATGTGTAGACCCTCAAGCATGTTTCCAAATTCTTGTCTAGTTTGTTTCTTAGCTTTGATTTTAGGAATCCCAAAGCACTGAAAAATCTCTCATCCTCCACTAAACCCAATATCATGGTTTGACATAGATCAACAAGCTTGAAGAACTCTGAAATTTCCTCATGCAACATTGTGCTATGTTTTAGTTCTGTCCAAAGCCTTGTTACCGAGCTCTCTTCATGTGGGTTATGCATTAATTGATATTGATGCTTCATAGTCCTTGCAAAAGTGCCTGATTGTTGTCTAAGAAGACCCCCATCTAAAATTCCATTGATAGTCACTCCATTGAATTCTACAGATTTGCAAAATTCCTTTATCAAAGTCAACAGCCTATTACGGTAATCTTCCTTAGAGTTTAAGGACCAATATTGAGGAAACACAATTGCCATGGCCTCAAGCAGTTGTTCATATGGGAATCGGGATCTTATTTTAGAGGAAACTTTATAGGCTATGTCCCTTGCATTACTTGCTATAGACTCGATGATCTTGGTAAACTCTTCCCTTGTAACTCTTGTAGCTCACTTCTTTGGGGCACTGTAGTACATTGGTATTTGAAATCCCCTTACACAAACACATAAATCCCCATTTTCAACGATCTTTAAATAATTATCAGGATTGTCCAAATCTGTTAGTTTCCGCCAGTGATTAAATCTTTCATCGGATAAATTTAGGTCATTTCAATAGAGACTATCAAGGCCTCGACATGACATTTTATGCAAGTAAGCATATTCTACAATATACATGGCTCTTTGCTGGGATTTTTTCATAATGAACGTCATTTCTTCTAGCATGGGAAGAAGAGATGCTAAAGTCAAAAGTGTCTCTATATTGCTTAACCTCCGAAGCAGGTCGCCACATCTTTGATTTTTTGCATTGTCCCAATTTTCATACATCAGTCCAATCAAAGATTGATATTCATAAAAAACTTGATGCGCTGGTCTATCCAAAGAGATCCATCTGGTATCAACATCTTTAAGAAGCTTGTTTCCATTGGTAATTCCATTAGCAAAGTGTTGAAATTCCCTAAAATGTTTGGGACTTCAATAAAAATATGAGTACAACTCTCTTACTAAATCTTCAACCTTGTTTACTAAAGGGAACTTCTTCACAACTCTAAAAGCAAGATTCATCATGTGGGCCATATAGTGAATGCCAACAACATATGGTGAACAAGAAGCTTGCATCTTTGTGCAAAGACCATTCCTTTGACCTTGCATTACTAAAGCTCCATCCGCTCCAACATAGATCAACTTCTTTGCTATTGTCAATTCATCCATACCTCCATATTCAATTAAATGGCTCTTTACTAATTGAAATAAAGTTTCCGATGCCGCATTGTTCCTCGATTTTGCAAAAGTTAGTAGATGTGGTTGGCGGACATTATTCTATACAGTATAAACATGCATGCCCACGATATATTATCTATTGTTGTAACTTCATCTAAGGACAATGCAATAAAGGTTGACTCTTTTATTTTTCTCTGTACATCCTCTATTTCAACCTGGGCAATACAAATTGACAATTCCATCCACTATTTATTGACCAATGAGTGACAGGATAGTTAGGAACTTTCAAAAAGTGTAACAAACCACTCATTTCTGGATAGTCTGTCATTGGATGCCCTCTACTCAAAATATGGAAAACATTACTTAATTGAACAACTTTTCCACGTTCTTTTACTTCACTTGCTTTTGAAAAAATAGCATTAATAGAACCTTGAACTTCACCAGGCTTCATCTTAAATTTATGAAACAAATAATATTCCTTAGCATTCCTTTTATGTTGACATTGCTCCTTTGTTTTATATCTTACCACTTTTATTTCCTTTCCATCAACAGTTGAGGTTTCATAAACCTTACCAACATGTTTCTCTATGGTGTCTAGTTTAAGTTGCAACCACTTTTCCTTTTTATACTTCCAACTAAAAATCATACATCTGCATTCTATTGGTGGCTCACCTACAATTAGATTGTCCACAGGTTCAATGAATGGATACTTTGCCGCCCAATCAAATTTAAATCTCCTCGACATCTCCCATTGACAATCAATTTTTTCTTTTGATTTTCCTCTCCCTTTAGTGTTACTGTTAATTGAACCATCATCATCATCGAAGTCGATCGATTTATCCTGGTACTAGTTATTTACTTGAAATTCTTCTTCAAGGTCATCTTCATCAGAGATATTAGGTTCCGCAACTTCGTCACCAGATTGATTAGGTTCCCCAATTTGTTCATTAGACTCCTGTGTAGGTTGAGAACCTTGAAATTGTACAGGTTCCTCTGATGTACCTTCCTCACTTTGACCAACACTATTGCATCTTCCCACACCAAAGTATGAAGATATATTTCTGCATTTCGTTGGCCTCTCTTGGACATCTTCGCCTTCAATAGTCCTCTTCCTATTTAACTTTGATTGTGACATCTCCAACAAACTATGGCTGCAATAAAATTTTACTTAAATAAGATACTACGGACTGGTAGTTGTTTGCTACCGATTGCAATTGTGAGTTCAGAATCAACTAAATCTCTTGAAGTCTCCTTCTCTCCGGCATGTTTCAATAATGAAACTCATATCTCTTAAATAGACAACTACAAGTAAACCGTTTTCATATCAGCCATCAAATTTTGCCTCATAATCTCCATCGTCCAGTTTGGCGAAGGGGCCGACAGTTGCTTATGATAACAACTAATATTTGGCAAACCCCGCGTAATTTCAAATAATTGACTAGGCAAATAGGGCGGGAATTTGGGACACAATTATGTATGATGCATGGCGAATTGGGTCCTAGTGCAAATAAAAATTTCACTTGGGACAATGGGCCTTTGGCGAATGTTGATCCTCAATAAATAAGCCAAATTTAATCCGCAGCGAATAAGAGTGAAATAGTAAATAGAAATATGGGCGAAGAACCCGACTACCTTACTGAAATTACATAAAAAAGAACCCGACTACCTTATTGAAATTACATAAAAACAGTGGCGAACAATCCGACCATTGTATGAGCATTTTATAAAATCTAGGTGAACCAGTCAACCATGATATGAGCATTTTTTTCGTCAATTTCTATCTGCCGATCGGGACATATTTGCCAATTGGCGAATAATCACCACTAAAAAAATCCCTGATTTGGTTAAATGAGGGTGGAGAAGGAAAACAAAATGTGGATTAGATTAGGTGAGATCGGATTTTTGAAAAAGGGATAAATAATTAGATTTGATTAAGAATGAAGTAGAAATAATTGAAAGAAGATTAGATTTGATTACGATGGGGGTGATTATGGATTTGATGTGGAAATGGTTAAAAGTATTTAATTAAATGAGGGTGGAAAAGAAAAATGAGATGTTTTTTTATATTGATCATCAACAAAACAAGGGTGTTAACCCTTACAAAACCACAACCCAAGCCTGTAAGAACAAACAACACACTAATAGTAGAAGAACATCAAAAAATACCTAGAGAAACAACCACATACAAACAACTACTAATAGCGTGGTTGAACAACCTATGCACAACCATATTATCAACACATTACATATAAATATAGAGTTCATGTAAAGTCTAAAACTAACACAAGTAAAACATTGAAGTCATCTATCAACAAAGATAAAGTTCCTTCTGGAATCAAAGTCTATATTAAAATAATGCTTCAAAAAAGCATTTTTCCAAGGAACCCCACAAGGGCAAAAAGTGGTAAGAAACATAACTAGCCAGAGATCAAGCATGGCGAGGAGATTTAATATCACAACCCGACTGGTAAAGCACATGGCTCTAGTCATCTGTAAGGAACTTGAATAGGTCCTTATAATTGCCTTTATCTTCTCCATCCTCGTCGAGAATCTTTCACTGCATCAAGTACAAAGAGGTTGGAAAATTGTGCATAATGTAGGCTGAACCTAGAGATACTCCCCATCTTCCTTTCCATCTCGAGCATTTTGGTTTTCAAGTCTCATACCTCGATCTTCATATTAGCCAGCTCCAAGGCGATTTTTTGATAGTCGGTACAGATGGAATTACCAGAAGTACAGTTAACCATTCACTTCTTCAGGCATCATATCCCAAGTTAGATCTATTGACTACTCTTTTGCACTATCAAAGATATGAATAGAACTATTAGTTGTTGATTTGTTAAAACTATCAGTTTTAGTGCCTTCACCCTCAACCATCTTTCCCTTCTTATCTTGTTACTTAATCTTCCGATTAGCCTCCTCCCCAGAATCATAATCAACAACCCTTATTTGCAAATCAAGTAACCAACCTATTAGACCTATGAGGATTACCATGATCATTTCACCATACCATCTTCCTCGCTAATCACATCATGAAGAGAGAAGAAAAATGAGATGTTGTTTAAACTAGCTGAGATTGATTACGATGGAAATAGAAATATAATTAAAACATCCTCCCAAAATTCTACCCAACACCTTACTCAAAAAAAACCTTTGAACATAAAAGAGAACGTAACATGACCCATTCAGTCTTCAAACTATCTCATAGCGCATTTTCTTAGTGTTCTCTAAGAACCCCGTGTTAACATTTTCCAACCCAGGTGATCTTTCGACAAACGATTGATCACTGGAACTTATCAAAAAGATACGTTTTCTGAGGGATGATACGTAAGATAAAATTCAAGTTTCGAATTTCAGATTTTCTTTTCAGCTCTTCAATAGCTAAGAACTGCAAACGGATTGGGACTATCTCTGGCTCCAACAATCAGCTGGACTAAGTGAATTTCTTGTTTGATAACCTCAGGAATCAGTGAAAATGGCATACTTCTTACACCACAGCAGGTTGCCAACCTTACTACTGATAAGACAATTCATTTATCATACTCCAAGGAATAGCATTGTTAGTGTTTCCGCCATGGAAAAAGGACGAATCCGAAAGAAACCCAAATCACACTCCAAAGCCTCTGGTGCAGCGTCCGTTCTGTCCAGAGAAAGTCGGCTAAGGGAAGCCATTGACGTTCTGAATGTCATGGACAAGCAAGGTATAATGACTAATATCGAAACTTATGCTTCGCTTATCAAGCTTTGTACAGACATGAAAGCACTCACCGAAGGCAAGCAAGTCCACATGCACATGGAAAACAGCGGAATTAAAATACCCCACTCTTTAGAAACCAAACTTTTTAGCATGTACCTAAAATGTGCTAGTTTAGAGGATGCGCGTCAGGTGTTTGACAGAATGCGCAAACGAACTCTGTACTTGTGGAGTTCGATGATCGGAGGATATTCTAGGCAGGGAAAGTGTGAAGAAGTTCTTAACTTATACAAGGGAATGCTAGCAAAGAGATTGGAGCCTGACAGATCCGTGTTTGTTGGGGTTCTTAAGGCGTGTTCCCAACAAGTGGGGTTTTTGGAACAGGGGAAGAAAGTTTACGATGATGCTATTAGATTCGGGCTTGAAACAGATGTTCTGGTTTGCAATGAAGTTATTGACATGTATGGGAAATATGGGAATTTAAAGAACGCACACCGGGTGTTTGACAGAATGTCACAGAGAGATGCAATGTCTTGGGCGAAAATAATTGCAGCTTGTGTTCGGAAGGGCTGTGCTGGAGAAAGTTTTGAGCTTTTGAGAAGAATGCAAGCAGAAGGTTTGAAGGCCAGTTTGGACTGTTTGTCGACAATTCTCCCATTGTGCGCCAACTCGGGAGCTCTAAGTCAAGGAAAGGAGATTCATGGTTATATAATTAGAGGTGAGTTTGAGGAAAACTTTTCTGTGGGGAGGGCTCTAGTAGACATGTATGCTAAATGTGGGAATATAAGGATTGCTTGTAGATTGTTTGACAAAATGCCTAAAAGAGATGCAGTTTTGTGGAACTCTATGGTTGCGACCTGTGCTGAGAATCGACATTACAAGGAGGCGAAGGAACTCTTTCATCGAATGCAAGCTGAGGGAATTGAGCAGAATTTGATTTCCTGGAACTCGATAATTGCAGTATGTGTGCAAAATGGACAGGGAGATGATGCTCTCAAACTGTTTCGTCAATTGCAGCAGGTAAGTGTGAGGCCAAACTCGATCACTGTTGCTAGTATCCTGCCCGCATGTGCTTTGCGACAGGGAAAGGAAATTCATGGTTACATTTCCAGAAGTGGGGTTAAGTCCGATGAGGCCGGAACAACTGCTCTTGTAGATATGTATGCAAAATGTGGGCATCTTGAGTATGTTCGCAGGGTGTTTGAGAAAGCATTGGAAAGAGATACAATAGCATGGAATTCAATGATAAGGGCATATGGTATGCATGGACATGGAGATAAAGCCTTTGAACTCTTTTATGAAATGCAACTTGCAGGAGTAAAACCAAACAATGCCACATTTGGTGGTGTTCTCTCTGCTTGCAATCATGCAGACATGGTCGATGAAGCCTGGTATTTGTTCAACTCCATGGATCAAGAATATCAAATTAAGCCTGATGCCGATCATTATGCAAGCGTGGTTGACCTGCTTAGCCGTGCAGGTCGCTTCAATGAGGTGAATGATTTGATGAAGAAGAAACCAATAGAACTTGATGCAAGTGCATAGGGAGCATTCCTCGCTACCTGTAGAGTCTATTGAAACATGGAGTTTGGAAGATTGGTTGCAGTAGGAATCTTTACTATGTTGCCTGAAATGGAGCAAATTATTTATAACTTTCCAACATTTATGCTGTGGTGTGGAGGTGGGATGAGGCGTTAAATGTGAGAAAGACTATGGGAGAAAAAGGGTTAGTCAAGAGACCAGGATGCAGCTCGATTGAGATGAATGGTGTCCACACATCTAAGCAGAAGATAGATCACATCAACAATCAGAGAGAATCCTTTATTGTCCAATGGAGGAAGCGGGTTATAAATCCAATATAAACTTTGGCCGGACATAGTGAGAGCTCTTTATCAGGTAGTTAAAATGATTCCGTGGATTAAAAATCAGCGAGAGCTCTTTATCGGGTAGCTAAAATAGCCTGAACGATTTTGTAGATTAAAAATCTTTTATAAAAAACTGATTATTTGTTTTGAACTTGTCAATGTATATGTGAAGAAATCCATCCAGAACATCAAAATCATTTGTGTTTGTGGCAAAAGCTCCAATCTGATTCCTAACACTGATGTGTTAGTGTCGGGATTGTTGGTAATTCAATATGAAAGTAACACTAATAAAATACATAAATGATGTTTTTGAGTTCAATATTTAATAATTATTAGTTATGCTTTTATTGTCATTTGCATGTTTGATTATGTAGTTTGGATACATATGTTATATCTTTGAATCTATAAGAATGTTTCAATATTTCTATTTTCATTTATGATATGTTGATAGCATTTATGTTGTGATTGAGTTCAGCAATTTAGTAAGGGGGTTGACTCTTATACAATCATAGTCAAAAGGTGTCAATAAATCAACAATACATTAACAAAGGTGCTAACAATAACAAGTGGATGATTTACAACATGGTCAAGAACAGACTATTAACAGCATACTAGCAGCACAGCTGATAACCCACAGCATTAAGAGTAAGATGCCAACTCACTCACAAGTAGGAGAAGAGAAGGAGAGATTGAAGAGTGATTCTTCCTTTGCCAACGGACAACCACCCAAGCAATATTGTGAGTAGGGTCCCTGCCACATGATAATGGAGCCCCTATTGTGGACAGTCAACATCAGGAGTGGATTTCTAGCAAAGTTGTACATAGGTTGTCAAAGGCTGGAGCAAATCAGGAGTAGTAGTCAGAGAAGGGTCTGTGTGGCCAGAGGGGACCGCATCAATAGTGAGAGGTGGAGTCAGATCTACCAGATTAGAGGAGGCCAGTTTAGTAGGAGTATCATCCTGGGGGAGGTCCTCATTAGCCTATGAAGAGTCCTTAGAGGTAGAATAAAAGGGAGAATCAGAGGCTCAAAAGATCAAATGATCATCATTTGCATCCTTCCACCAAGTAGCAACACCTTTATGACACAAAAGAGAACAATTTGTAGCCAAATGACTAGTAGAGAAGTTGGCACATCCCTTATGTTACTGAAACTTTATTATGTTTTGGTTTGTTACCATAGATGTTTATATTTCATGTATTTCAATAGAACGGTGGTTCATATTGTATAAGTGAAATAGTAATATGTTATGCTCATTATCTTGAGTTGTAATTTGATTTATTACACATGCATTATGATCAAGGTGATGATTTCAGACTAACTATATTTCTTGACTAAGTGGTTGCAGAAGATGATCATCCTCCAAGGAGGGAAAGTATCACTAGGTATGGGATGCAAACATGGTCATGAACTTTGAGTTATATGTGTCTCTAAACTAGTAAGTATTGGCTAGGTAAAGGTTGATACTAAGCCTAGATAGTGAGGTTTTGAACTAGGTTCCTAGTTTGGTCTAACTTCGTCAGCTGGTTGAGTTAATAGTATTTCTTTTGTTTTGTAACATACGTCTTGGACCTGAACCATTGCTTGATCAATTTCCTTGTTAGGATTTAAGGTAATAAACTTTTTGAAAATGTTGTTTTAATAATTATAAATACATATATATTCTTACTTATTATATATACGAGTGTAGTATATATAGTACATATATACACATGTATATAGGTGTGAACCATGATAATATGACACAACTATATATATATATATATATATGTATATATATCTATGTATATATATATATATAACTATATATATGTATATATGTATATGTATATATATGTGTGTGTATATGTATATGTATATATATAATTGGTAATTTATATCATTATTTTAAGTAAATATAAACAACTCTAATATAAATTTATGAAAATACACTTTCTAATGTCTTAATGGTATTCGTACCATTTGGAATACTATGAAACTATGCTAAATCCTTTCTTATGAATTTGGTGAGACAGCTATTTATGTATCTCATGATTATCTGACTATCCGTCTCTTTAGAATGTGTGTACTAAGGAAGGAAATGGACGTGAAATGAATTTAGAATTTCATGAAATGAAACTGGAAGGAAGAACCGCCTTGGCAAATGAAATGAAAAGAAACAAAATCACATGGAATGTAATTTGAAAGCCAGTTTGGTAAAATGGTTTATATTTATAAATTTCATTCAAAAAATAGGGGGCACACATAAGAAAAGACTTATTTATCTTTGGAGAGGAATTATGGCAAAGAGGGATTTTACGACAAGAAGAGAGGACAGAGTTTCTAGCTGAGTAGATATCAACCTTTAACACATTCTTCGAGGCGTGTTTGTCTCAGTTTTATACTTCTAATTTCCTTCTTAAGTAAGCTTTAGTGGAAAGAATTATTATGATTTAAAAAAGGGAAAACTTTCATTTGTTTCACTCTTCATTTATCTCTTTCAATAGTTGTTGTGATATTCATACGTATTGTATGTTTCCTATCTCCTAGTTAATTTATAAGTCTATGAGTTCATAAACATGTAATTAGAGCAAACCAAAGAACACAAATGGTCTGAGATAGTTGTCAAGAGGGTGCTACAATATTGTATCAAATGAAGAGGTGTTGCTATTGGAATTTTGTAGAAGTGCAAGGTAGCATATGCACGTACGCATGAAGAGGTGTCCATATAGCACATTCATGAGGATTTAAGGGAAGGAAATGTCTACAGAACCCTATACACACCAGTGTTGATATCAACCAAGGAAACTTTTTATGGATAGCAAGCATGAATTCCAAGCTAACTCATTTAGAAGTTGTAAACAACAACTTAGTTCGTTAAGCAACCAAGAACATTTGGTTAATACTGTTGATTACTAATGACAAGCATGTCAAAAACTAATTGTGAAAATAATTAAGAACTTCACTGTTGTTATGTACATCAAGACATGAAAGATTATGACTAATTAAATCAAGAATCTTGTGTGAACATGAACTAGTTGAATTGAATTCCACATAGATGCATAACCCAAGTTGAATAGGGTGACGAACTTGACTGCATGTCTTAAATGTGCTTGCAAATGGAAATCTTGGCCAAGGTACACTAAGTATGTTAGTGTTAGTCAGTTCGATTGCTCCATATACATTACCTAGTCAGAGGTCATACTAGATAGAAGTAGCTATAGTGTATGACCGGTTAGAGTTGTAGGAAGATCCACCAGTCTCAAACGACTTATCTTATCACAATGTTTACATCCTTGTGAAGGGTCAGGCCACTTTGAGTAGGAAGTTGTGCAAGGGGGGTCAATAGATCCATAGTTGGGTGGTAAAAACGCCCTCATGGTGATACTTTCCCTCAATGTTATACTAGATCTTAAAGAAAAAAACAAAATGGAATCCAAACGCTTGTACACTCACAGTAATCTTTTGAACTTACTTTGTTTTTCCTTGTTGAAGTTAATTTGATAAAGATGATGTATGGTCAATTATCTATTTTAAATTAGCAACTTTCTATTTTGTTTTAAGATGCAATTTGAATTACAGTTATTCTAAAAAATATATTATTAGTTTTGTAAATTTGTACTTGATTTCAATTCAGTAGTTTTAGCCTGATGCATAATTATTTTCAGTTAGTAGTTATAACTTGTTACATATGCTATCAGAGCCATCAGGTTCTCCACTGGACCTAGGGGTCACCACCCACAAAATCTAGTGAGAAAACTAAATCAAAGCATTTTGGTTTTTGTCAGGATGTAGATTTATACAACTAAACAAAAGAGAGCTCGAGGCCCAGCTGATGTCAAACTTGGGAGGGTAATGAATCGCTCGAGTATGACTACTCTCAATGCTCTCCACTTTCTGATACAAAAACTTTTGTAGAAGCCGTAAAAAAGGTTTAGGATGCAAAGTTGGAAGTGGACGCCTACAAGAAGAGCAGTGATTAGGGAAACTATATTTGTCCGACCTGAAACCAAAACCCAAACTCTTTTTTGAAAAATTGATATGTAGGTCACATTGAGTCTGTAAAGCCAGTAGATCACCGCATACCTTCCTCGAGTTACTCGTTAATTCATACTCAAAATTAGAGGGACAGGTAGAGCCCATTACGGGCAATAAATGTAGCTCTTAGATAGAGCTCATGAATGTTTATTGCAATGTAAATGTAATAATGTTTTTTTCTATGAATATAAATATATCAGATTTTGTTGTGTACCTAAAACTTTAATTTTATTGAAATGCATTAGTTAGTCTTTAATTTGTAATGTAATTCATTATTTAGTTAAAAGAATGAAATAAAATCTTTCATTATAAGTAATTTGAAATAAAACCTTAGCATGAAAAACACAAGGGACATTAATAGAAGGTCTGGAACCCCAGACATGCCAACTGGGAAACTGGATAGACTTTTACAAATAATGCAGAAGACTCAAACCCGACTCAGGTATTTAGAGAAGTGCATAAAAAACTTAGATGAAAATAGGGATGGGGAAACCGAGTCTCAATCCATGGGTAAGGATGATAGGAACGAATATACCAGTGAATATAGGTGGGGACAATCCTAAACCCAAACCCAAATTAGCAAAAGAAACCCTCAGGTCAAAATTATATCATAAGATATGAAGAAAATCAAACCACCCCAATATGATGGATGGTCCCAGGGGATGTTGTGGAAGTATGGATGACTGGAATGGAAAAGTACTTTGATATCTGTGACTGTATTGAGACGTAGAAAGCGGTTTGGGGAGCCTACCAATTGACAAGAGAAGTTGTGAGTTGGTGGGAAAACAATAGAGTCAAGTTATGTCTTAAGTCTGTAGAGGTAACCTGGGATAAGTTTGCAAAATTGTTTAGGAAAATATGGTTGTCTCAACTCTTCTACGAACATAAATTATCAGAATTTGAAGACCTCAAGAAGGGAGAACTCTTTGTTGGTGAGTACTTAGAGAAATTTAACCGACTACTTAATTATGTACCTCAACTCCAAGTAAATAAGAAATTCCAAATGAGGAAGTACATTATGGGTCTTAATAACTGAATTGGTGATCTTGTGGACATTCTTGCACCAACCACCACAACCAAAGCCTATGAAAATGTCATTTAGTAGAAGTGAAAACTCAGAAAGGATGACACCATCAGGGATAAAAGTTGAAAGAAGGTGAAATGGTCACAACCCTCCCAACCCTTCAATAAAAAAAGAGACAAATATGACTCAAACAAAAAGAGTCGAAAGGGATTTAAAGGGAATTGATAAGATTCTTGAGGGGATAGAAAGGGGTTCTCTAATGTTAGAAGGAAAAATGAAGCAACAAACAAGGTAACTGAGAAGAAGGGTCCTCTAGGCGAGTGTTACACCTGTGGAGGTGAGCACTATGTCAACCAGTACTTGACAAGAACTCAAGGTGGGCAATCACAGAGGGTTCCACTACCCAATCAACAAACAACATTTCAATAGAGAATCCATGCGATAGTAGATTGTAGGAAAGAGGAGTACCAAATCACTCTGATTGAGACCATGGGTTTTCTTTATGGTAATCCCATAATAGTATTAATCGATACTGGAGAAACAAAAAGCTTTATTTCACCTCGAATGCTTAGTAAATTTTGTAAAAGAGTTGGTTTTAAGGCTAATGCATGGTGAGTAGAATATGCAAACAGTTAAGAGCTCAAGTAGAGCAATGTTTGTTTGAGGCCAATGTTGAACTTTCAGGTTTCACAACAGAATTAAACCTTTATGTGGCACCCTTAGGATCGTATGACATTATTCTAGCAATGAATTGGTTATGGAAGCACCAAGTGAGAGTTGATTGTTTTCCCAAAATAATAGAATGTTTAGACGACCTAGGGAATAAATTATATTTACAAGGCATTCGACATGAGGTCAACTTGAGACAACTTTCTACCATTCAACTAAGACTAAGTGAGAAGAAAGGGTGCCAATTGTTTTCTATCAAAATGGAAGAGTTGAATGAGTCTAAATAAATCAACTACCATGATGACATGTTTATATATGAGACAAGGTACCAAGGTGATATGGAATTAGAGAGGATAATTTATCAAGAAGAATTCCTTGAAGATAAATATCCTTATCTTTGAGATTATCGAGATGTGTTTCCTGAGGAGCTAGCAGGACTACCTCCCAAAAATATTTTTGATTTCTCCATAGAACTAGTACTAAGAGCTAAGCCTTTATCAAAAGCTCCTTATAGAATGACAATTGTGGAACTCGTGGAATTGAAAGCATAGTTGCAAGAGTTGTTAAGTAAAGGATTGATACAACCTAGTGTCTCACCATTGGGGCACTTGTAATATTTGTCAAGAAGGATGGTATCCTTTGCTTTTGTATTGACTACAGAATGTTGAACAAAGTAACGATAAGAAAAGTATTACTTTCCATGAATTGATGATCTATTTGATCAAATGAGAGTGGCTGCAACATTTTCCAAAATAGATTTGTAGTCAAGGTACCGTCAATTGAGACTTAGAGATGAGGATATTCATAAGACAACATTCAAAACTTGTTATGGGCATTACAAGTTCACTATACTACCTTTTGGGCTTACCAATTCCCCATCTACATTCATGAATTTAATGAACAGTGTGTTCCATGATTGTCTAGACAAATTTATTCTAGTCTTCTTAGATGATATCTTAATATATTCTAGGAATGGGGAAGAGCATATGCAATATTTGCAAATAGTCTTGCAATAACTATGAGAACATCATTTATATGAAAAATGATCTAAATGCTCGTTCTTCCAAAAAGAAGTGTAGTACTTGGGGCACATTATATCTGCAAAAGGCATAGTTGTGGATCCAACCAAGGTTAAGGCTATTTCAAAATGGCCAACTCCTAAAAATGTACAGGAAATAAGAAGCTTTATGGGTCTGGCAGGATATTACACGAAGTTCATAATGAAATTTTCTCAAATAGCATATCTCATTACTTCTCTTCAAAGAAAAGTGAAGCGATTCGAATGGTCAAAAAAGTGTTAGAAGACCTTTGAACTTCTTAAAGAAAAGTTAACATTGACATTAATACTAAAGGTCCAAGATCCAGAAGGACAACTTATGGTAGTAATCGATGCCTTCGAGGAAGGCTTGGGTGGGGTGTTAATGCAAGATGGGTGAGTAATTGCCTATGAATCATGAAAGCTTAAGAACTATGAGTTAAACTACACACTTCATGATTTAGAACTAGCTACAATTGGTCATGCTTTGCAGCTTGGGAGGATAATTTTACTTGGGAGGATTACAATGGAATCCATCAACAGTTTCCTTATTTGTTTAATGCTTTCAACAGTTACATTATTTCTGCACATTGGATAAACACTACTTTTATTGATGCAAATATTATGAAACTCCAATCATCGAGGATGATGATTCACAAGGGAAAGGATATGTAACATCCCTCCTATTATTGAAACTTTATTATGTTTTGGTTTGTTACTATAGAGGTATATATTTCATGTATTTCAATGGAACAATGGTTCATATTGTCTAAGTGAAATGGTAATATGTTATGTTCGTAATCTTAAATTGTAATTTGATTTATTGCACAGGTATTATGATTGAGATGATGATTTCAGACTAACTATATTTCTTGACTCAATGGTTGCAGGAGACGATCATTCTCCAAGGAGGGAGGGAAAGTATCACCGAGTATGAGATACAAACACGACCATGACCTTTGAGCTATCTGAGTCTCTAAACTGGTAAGTATTGGCTAGGTTGAGGTTGATACTAAGCCTAGATAGTGAGGTTTAGAGCTAGGTTCCTAGATTGGTCTCACTTCTTCAACTAGTTGACTTGATAGTGTTTCTTTTGTTTTGGAACATACGTCTTGGATCTAGACCATTGTTTGATCTATTTCTTTATTAGGATTTAAGGTAATAATGCTTTCAGAAATATTGTTTTAATGATTATAAATACATATGTATTCTTATTATATATACGAGTGTAGTATACATGGAATGTATATACATGTATGTATGGAATAGTATGGAACTAAACTAAATTATTTCTTATGAATTTAGTGAGGCTAATATTTATGTATTGCTTGTTTATCTATGTAACCACCTCTTTAGAACATGTGTGCTATGGAAGGAAATGGACTTTAAATGAATTCAAAATTTCATGAAATGAATTTGGAAGGAAAACCCGCCTTGGCAAATGAAGTGAAACACAATAGAATTACATGAAATGTAATTTGAAAGGATTTTTGGTAAAATTGTTTATATTTATAAAGTTCATTCAAAAAATGAGGGGTGTGTATAGGAAAAGATGTATTTATCTTTGGTGAGGAATTACAACAAAGAGGTGTTTTATGGCAAGAAGAGAGAAGGGAGTTACCAACTGAGTAGATATCACAACCTTTAACACGTTCTTCTAGGCATGTTTGTCTCAGTTTTATACTTGTAGTTTCCTTCTTAAGAAATCTTTAGTGGAAAGAGTTCTTGTGATTTTAAAAAGGGGAAACTTTCTTGTGTTTCACTCATCATTTAACTACTACTATAGTTATTCATATGCTATTCATACATATTGTATGTTTCTTATCTCCTAGTTAATTGATAAGTCTATGAGTTCATAAGACTTATAATTAGAGAAAACCAAAGAATTCAAATGTTGAGGTAGCTTCCACGAGGGCGCTGCAATATTGTATCAAATCTTGTATAAAATACTAGTCAAATTTATTAGCTTCAAGCTTGAAGAAATTAAGTTAAAATTAAAACAAGTATGAAAATCATAATTAGAGCTTGATAGTAGAACCAAGAATGTCATTCATAGAACTTCTAGGGGATTTTGTACAATGTTTGAGAATGAAAAATTCAGCATAAGGAGTTTATTGTAGATCAGTAACTGACAAGAAAAACTTATAATAAATATACCATGGATTTCTTATTTCCTTTACAACAGTAAGAACACCTCTATGAAAATGCAATTTCCACTTCCAAGGGTTTGAACTAGTCAATTGATTGATTGTCATTAGAATAATTTTTTTTTGCTTTGTAACATTATTGGTTAATTGCCAAGAAGTTGAAAACCATTTTATAAGAGAAGCTTATCTATGAATACATCTCTATTTCTGCTAATAAAACTTTAGTGGCTCAAATTGGGTGTATAGAGGGTTATGTGATAGAAATAAGATGAAATATTTTGTAAAAGTACAAGGTAGCATATGCACGTATGCATGAAGAGATGTGTATTTATGATAATTTAAGTGAACAAATTATCTAAAAAACCCTATACACACTAGTAATTATATCAACCAAGGAAATGTTTTATGGATAGCAAGCCCGAGTTCCAAGTTAACTCATTTATAAGTTGTAAATAGCAGCTTGGTTCATTAAATAAGAACCATTAAATAACTAAGAACATTTGGTTTAATACTATTGATTACTAACACTAGTAAATTTTGGCCTAATTTTCGATGCACATTAGTCTATTTTTCGACACAATTTGGTCGACTAAACGACCCTTTTTGTTGTTGAACTTTCTTTGTCGATTTTTCCACTAGTTTGTTAATTGTCAAACATTCGACGGACACAGTGGTCTAAATTTTGACCATATTAACGTCGAAATAGCCTAGTAGGTGGTCACGCCTGGCCGACATATCAATGTGGAATTTTGACCAAGCTTGGTCGAATGGTCAACTAGTATTTACGTCGTGAGTATAGCATGGACGTCGATTTAAACAGTCATTTTGGTAAAAAAATCAATGGTGTCATGAGTTTTAAAAAATAATAATATATTAGTGGGTAGTCTTGTATTGACCAATACGAAGTTAACTGCAGTCTTGTATTTGAATGTACCATTGAATGTCTCGTGACTCTTCAAATTCTCTTGTTTTCCAGTTCATATGATCTTAGATGACATATAAAGATGGAGTGGGCTTTGCACTCAAACTATTGCTTAAGTAAGCCTTTGATGAGAAGAAGAGTAGGATGATAGAGCTGTTTGTTGATGCCTTGTCACTAGTTGCATCCTTCTCTTCATTAAATAGGCCCTTTAGGGATAAGACAAACTTTGATTACCTTCTCATAATTGACCAAATAATTGATTCCTTCAAACCTCTAGTGTTGATGAGTTGCAAAAGCGAATAAACAGGTTTGGGCAGTTTCATGAACTAAAGACTACAAACCATTTTTGTTTGTCCTTGGGACTTTGAAATATTGAGCTTCTCTTTGTTTCGAGAATAGTGGAACAAAAAAGGTTAATTACATAAACAAATGATACTTTTTATTTCTAATCCTTTTGGTGCATGCTGGCAAGAATGTTCTATGGATGATCCTCTAGATGACCAAGAGGAAGGCATTGGTATAAATGGTGAAAGAAGGAGTACTTGGTACAATAAGGGGGAAGTGGACAATAAGAGGGAAGTGAATAGAGAATGTTGTGAACAATGAAAACAATCAAGGTTGCAAATTTTGGATAGACAAGCTAAGATTAAAGCTATCCACTGTTTGTGAAGTAAGCAAAATCAAAGATAAACTATGAGATCAAAAAATAGTGATCTAGAATGATAGCAAAGAGCAATTGACAATAACCCATTAGTTAATGATGACAAGTCAAGCATCAAAATGATACTATCCTATTGAAGGAATGATAAGAATTGTATGCAAAGAGAATGAGACTTGAGTGTACCTAGGGAGGGGTACTTTTCCTTGAGGAATAGGACTTATGAGAGTGTCTGGCCATTGGATTTGCATTGAAGGTAAGAGAATTTAGTGAAGACCTTGAGAAAAGAACTAGTGAAGACATTCATTCATTCACTCATCCATTTTTAAAATATATTATTCAATCATTATAATCACATAACATTCATTAACACATAAAATTCATTAACACACAACATTCATGAATAATTCATCAACACATCATTCATCAACATTTATTAGTACAAAATTACATTCATTAAGACAACTTTCTTTCATTAGCAAAAAAGGTTAATTACAATCATTTATTTTTTTTGTTTCTTGTTCATTTTTTAAGGTAACAACTAAGCGGGCCATCAATATCTACGTCATTCCCCTCAGCTATTGCTTCTGATCTCAACACATGTCTCCTCCTCATGTGTTGAGGAACACAAGGCTGTTGCGCCAAAGGGAGGTCTGCTGCAATAACAAAGTTACATGGGTTAAATTCACAATATTTTATATTAGTGTTACAAGTATTTCATTAATTAAAAGAACTCTAAATAAATAAAAAAATTAAAAGAACAAAACAAAGATTTTCTTTACCTGACAATGCCACATCATCTACAATAACATTTTCATCATCCTCAAAGTTAACATGGTGATCACTCTGAACATCCTCCTCTTGTTTAACATGATGTTTTGTATGTTCTAAAATATACACCAATTTCAATTTAAGATGTTAAATTGTATTAATAATTACGTAATTAATTTTCAATAGAAAATGAACACCTCCATCGACACTACGATGCACATCAGGGCCTTCGTCATGCGTCACAGGTTCTGTGTTAGGTTTAGGAGGCTACATTGCAATGTCATGCACATTCTTATCATTGTTTTCTTTTTAAAAACAAAAATAGTCAATTTGTGTTCGAAATTAACATCAAATAGATTGTTGCTTAAGTATTCAATTTCAAATATTTTTCATTTGGCCTATTTACCTATTGAACCGATGCAGGAGACCCTTGGGTTGGGCCACTGGAAGCTTGGTGTAGGCGTTCAACCACAACTTCATAGCCTTCCTTGAAGGCAATTTTTTTGTGTTCTTCCATGGCCTCTAAATTAAATTCCAAGCCCTGCATTTTTGGATTAATATTGTGAATTCTCTATGTATTGTTTGATTAAACAAAATTATTTTCAATTTATAAAAATTTTGATCTGGAATTTCATTTACTACTACTTACAATTCATTCTTGAACTTTAGAATAACCACCAGAGCCAAGTTTGTGCTGCCCAATCTTTTGTAGCCTGGCCTTTATTGCCTTTGATGTGTCCTGCAACCTATGAAAAGTTTGAAATATGTTAGATTATATAGATATAAAGATCACTAATTAGTGCATAATTACATTCTACTAGTTAATACTATAGCATACCTTCTTTTCTCATTTGGTGGTGTAATTCCTCTTTGAGTATCCCCTTTCTCCTTTGCATCCAAAATGAATTCATTCCAATGCCTCACTGAAATAAAGGGAGGATGCTCGTACTTTGGGTTTTGGACTAGACTCCTTCTATATGAGTCCCTCACAGTCTTAAAATATTTGACAACTTTTTCTAAAACTTTCTTCTCCTAAAAAATGTCACTACCAAATTCATTCTCTAAATCTTTTATGAGTTGTTCTTTTAATTTTTTATCTTGTAAGTTCCACCTTTTAAGAAAAAACACAAATTGTTAGATAGAAAAATTAACTAAAATTGTGTACCTTGAATATAGTAAAAGAAATGGAATGAAAGGAAAAATATTGTACCAATTAATGATATGAAATAAAAATAGTGGGATAGGGTTAGTTCACTTATGATGTTCCACCTTGTACGTATGGTGGGCCCCGAATATCTTTAATGTCAAGTCATAAAGCATTTTATAAAAACAATCGTTCCCTACAAAAATGTCATGGGTTCATCACTCCAAAACTTCTTATGAATAAGTAAATTACAATTACAATATAAATAATAATAATTTTAAAGTACCTGGAAGCTTAAGACATTTTAAAGGCATCAATTCTTTATTAGCCATCAACAATGACGTCTACATAACTCTCGTGCTAGCAACACGGGTAGATCCAGGAAACGATGTTGAATTATCACCAATACAGGTAGTCTGATTTGTATCTGATGTAGCAACTGGTGTATCTCCTATTGCACAAAATTAATCCACTATGAAATGCACCCAAGATTAAAGTACAAATTATCAAATTATAATTAACACAAAACCAAATATAGCAAAGCAGGGATTTACCAGGCGTAGATTGTGAAGATGTCGGTGTTTGCACCCTCCTTGTTGCCGACAATCTCGAAGGGGCGGTCCTCATAGGAGTCCCATGCACTTGATGACCTGAACAATATATTGTTAGCAAAGACATTCTGAAATAATAAAAGTAAGAATAGCTTTCAAAAAAATTTGAGTTAAGATTTTCTTAAATTTTTTGAATTAGTTGTAACTGTACCTTTTCCTCTAGCTGTATCTATGGTATCGGTAAGTCCAATGAAAAATGTACATTTCTAATCAGTAAGTCCAATGAAGTTTGTGAATGTTCCAAAGAAAAAATTCCTTGTAACTTGTTAACTTAAGGATTATTTTACTTGGGGTGTGAGTTGTACTAGTACTGACCTCACCGCGATGTCCATGAGTAGTTGCTTGAGTACACAAAAAATATGTAAGAAGAACACATACATATTTTAGTTCATGACATAAAAGAGTATACAATATAAACCTTTATTGAACTTTTGTTATAACTAAAGATTCATTACTGCTTACTTCAAAACAACGTGCTTGTTGCATCAATTCCCCTTTCCTCGCTAGTATCTCCTCAGTTGGATTTGGAACAACCAAAATGGCAAGAATTTTTGCACTGACTTTTTTTAATTTTTTCTTGACCATATTTACTGGGTTAGGGATATCTGCGATATCCTCATCCATATTTGCATCTATTGCCTCTATTATTGCAGGCGCTTTTCCCCTATCCTGAATATCAATTTGTGACAGGAATATCAGTAAAATTATCAGAATAACTCCAAAACCCTAAAGTAAAAAACATAATAATATAACATTTTTCAACTATCTAATTTGTACAATTACAATAAGGTTTACCTTTGCTGAAGACTGGGTGGGAGGAGTATCCCCACGCCCACTGTCGTGTGTTGGATCCATGTCGTCCTATAACAAAGATTAAATATAAAATCTTCAGAGAAGTGAAAGCAATAGAATTAGCAAAATAAACTTATTAATAAAATGGTATATTGGAGTCATAAACTAGAGGTTAGTATAAATGGTATATAGTACTTACCACTCCCATGATAGTAACTTTGTTTGTATCTATGCGATTCAAATGGTAATCTATTAGTAGTTCTTCCCCTGCACTTATTGATTTTATCGCACATACAAAAACACGATTCCTCTCACGCACCTCGAATATGCAATTGGGTTTCTTATTCATTGACCTAGGTCATGTACTATTTATAAAACCCACAATATTCCCTGTTGCTTTTGGTCTCCCATCAATGTACATAGAAAATATTTTACTTTGATCATTTCCTTTCCATTGTATATAATTTGCTGATAGTGCATACCTACACATACTTTTTTATATTGAACAATCCGCATTCAATCATTGTAATTTTAACAAGGTTTGACATACTCTATCAATTCAACAACTTTGTTGTAACATACCTTTATGCCATCCATGGAAAATAGACCCAAACCATGTAACAAGGATGAAGCTATGTGATATATCCTCTCGTTAACACAAAAATCAGTGTTAATTGGAGGTAGCTCCTTGGGTACCCATTCTTTCTCAAGATGTGTGTACCGAAAGGGCACCTTGATGTCGCCTTTGGTCTCATCATCATAAGAACATGACCCCCCTTCAACAAGGAAAAATTGCATGCATTTATTGAATATTTTTTCTAATATTTTGACCTCTAGTTGATCTCCCTATTTTAGCCGTACTACATGTCGAACTTTCCTCTACCATTCCCGCATTTCCGTCATTCAAGGAAGATAGATTTGACAAGTACCTATTTGGTGGTTCCTACAATCCATCAAATGAGATATATATAAGTTGGTAAGGAGCGAGGTGTTTTGCTAAATGAGGGTAATGTTGATGAGGTCGGCCATAAAATTGATGTTGAGTGTAGTACTATTAAATCATGAGCAAGTTAATACCTTATTATTAAACCACTCAATGAAGATGGGTGTAAAGAGAAAGAAAGCAATTAATAAACTATTTGTATAGGGTGTATTGACTTATACCTGCTGATCCATGTCACTATGCAGGATCCTCGTCAAAGGGGTTAAATTTTCTGTCACCAAGCATAGACTTAGGAAATAAAAAAGGGACAAAAGAAAAGAAATTAAAAAAATCATTAGGGCTATAAAAAAAACATTAAGACTATAGAAAATTAAGTTCTAGAAATGGACAGTTCTGATGCTTTTCCATTACAACAATTGAGCATTCATCATTTGGTACTTCTTGGTGTATTACATTTAAGTATGTCAGGCACAAAGTATTCTATTTAGATATGTTCAAAATTTTCCTAGTAATGATTTGGGGAATGCAATAATGTAAAACACAAACATAGCCAACTTGGGTCACTGGAAGACCTTGGAAGGAATGGAAAGACAAACATAGCCAACTTGGGTCATTTGATTGTAACTAGATCATATTTGGTCATTTGATGACATTTCCATGTTATTTGTAATGATTGAGAATCCTTTGTAAAGGATCAAACATGTAAGCCATTAATGGCATTTGTAAGGGCTAAGTGTACCTAGGGGTCACTAGGGGTGATTAGGTTGATCCTAGGTTAGTTGCATTGGGATAATGACCTATAAAGGTCCAAATGAATGTAAAATGGCCATTAGAGCCACCAAAATAATGTAAATGCACATGAAGTGCAAAAATGTGAAATTTGCCTATATTGGCAAAATAAGGCCTAAAAGGCTAAATGAGGGTTTAAGAGTAGTTTGAGGGTTTAAGGGTAGGATGAAGTCCTAAAAACCTTTAAAAAGGTTATGGAAATAATATAAATGCCTAAGGGGTAAGAGGTTGTCGAAGTTGATAAATAGTTGTCAACTAGACAACAAAGGTTAACAAAAAATTGTTTGCAAATAGTCAATAACTGATTGTTACCGGTCTAAGGAAGTTTGTAACTAGTTTGTAAGAGGCTTATTTTCCTTGAGGATGTGTGAGTTTGAACAGAGGAGTAGGGGGATTTTGGTAGATGATTGAAGATCAGAAGAAGCAATGTAAACATACTTTTGATCAATAAAATGTAATTTTAATGTACTCTGCATGTCTCTGTCTGTGTAGGCACAGTCCTCACTTTGGGTGTCTAAATCTGTTCTCTCAATGCAAATGTGGATAGAAAAGGAATAGGAAATGGTGGTTAATCATTCCTTTGTAGTTTTGAATGGTTCTTGTGAAGTTTAAAAGTGATTAGGTCCCTATTTCAATTGACTGTTCCTGTATAGTCAGGGTGTGCAACAATCAAATAAACTTAATACAATGGTGTATTGATGTGATTCACTACCATGGATGGTAGGGGATGTAGAGAGGGATGTTTTTATGTATTGAATATAGTTTGTTGTCAAGTTGACAACCATGTTGTCAAATCGACAACTTTGAACTTGTGTTCCCCTATTACATCATAGAGATGGTCCTTTATAAACTCAAACATAACCAAATCCCTTATCCTACCCTTAAGCTATTGAACTCATCAATTGCCTATGATATCCCATTAATACATGTATTAACCTTTATAGGCTTTTCTGATCCAATTTGAATTCATGACCTTTTGAAGTGGCTCTAATGGCCCAAGGACATCCATATAGGGTATTACATAAACTTTTAATGCATTTCCACCTTATGAACCTACAGAATGATCAATTAAGCCTTAGGTGCTAAAATGGATTACATACCAACAAGTTGCATGGCTGTTATAATGACTACTACAACCTCATTAAATAATTCCCAGTAGAAATGATCATTGCAGTCAATATGAAGGGTGCAGCCAAGCTTGAGGAAATATTATATCATGGAAAGCCACATTGACCTCCATTATGGATAGTCCATATATGTCTTCATCAAAGTGCAAAAAGATGTAAATTTGCATTTGTATGCAAATATGGCCTAGAAGGATCATGAAGGGGCTATGGGGCTAAGAGTAAGTTAAGAGGTTGTTTATAAACCTTTGAAATGTCCAAAAATGGGCATTGGTTGTCATGTTGTTGAGTTGACAACTTGGTTGTCAACTTGACAACAACAAATTAATATTTTGCTATGTTTGCATTAGAGGAATAGTCAGTTTTCATTGTTGTAAGAGTTAGAATTCAGTTATTGGAGTTGGTTGTTGAGTGTTTGAGGGTTTTTTTATAGGAGATCCATGTGAGTGGATAATGTATGTAGAGGTTGGTGTGTTTAGAGACCATTGAAGATGCCCTTGAATAAATAAACAACAAAGCTTTCTTTGCAATCATTGTTCAGCCCGTGGGTACAGTCATCAAACCAATGAATATAAATGCTTTGATTGGAAAATGGAGTGGAAACATTTTATTGTGATTTTCTTATACTTCCATGATATTTTTGTATCATTTCATTTGCATTTGAAGGTAGAGGAATCAACTTTGTGTTGACTGTTCCTGGGTTTTTTTTGCAATCAACAATTTGGGATTGAAGTCTCCTTAAATGGATTGACTGTTCCACCCCTGTGACTAAGGTGATTGGTGGGAGGGGTCAATTAATGTATAATATCCTCGTAAGGTATTGTTTGAATGCAGGAATACGGTGTATGGAGTTGAAGAGACCACACAAGGGTGGTGAAATGTTGATTGAAGGGTGCCTAGTTTTGTACCAGTCATTATTGTGAGTGAACACCCTTAAGAATGGGTGTATTTTGTGATGGATCATTGTTATTAGATTCCATATAGGTGTGTTAGATCCAATGGGGGGGGATCTAGAGATATTTTCTAAGGTCCTTTTGAACAAGCCCTAGCCTAATGACCCTAGGAATGAGGGTTTGGTGTCTAGAAGAAGAGGTAAGTGGTAAGGCCCTAAAAACTTGAAAATCTATTATTTCTAACCCTGATGCAAGATTGTTCATTGGTTGGGAGTAAAGGGAGTGATTTCTATGATGAGTTTATTTGTAAATGGGGGTTTATTAGGCCTATTTAGTTGCTCAAGAAATATATCACACCCCTCTACATTAGGCACCTTTATCTTGTTAGGAAATCCTAACATCAATCGTTTTGATCTGCTTACTAGATGCTCCCATGTTCTTTTCAATGTTGATAGTTATGGTATAGGTATTTCTTAGAGTTTTAGGATTCTCATGTCCAAGGTGATACCCCAAATTTGCATCAAAAGCACAACAATGCAACACTAGGCACATAGATTTTTTGGGCCCTAAATTAAATCACACCTTCCTCATATTCTTAATAAACCTATTGTCCAAATCCAGAACTATCTCATTAGTCCCTTTTCTTATGATTGTGAACTCAAGTATGGAAATTTTGGATCTATCCTATCTCTAATTGCAACCCAAAGACCCTCATATATTCTTTCCATGAGTCAATGATTCAAAAAAACCTTGTATAATTAAGCAAAGCAACACAATTCCAAAAATTTCTTGATAGGTAAAGTTGCAGAATCTTTCAAAGGAACTCTAGGCTAGTGTCTCCTTGACAATGGACATTTGTTGGCATAATTTGACAAAGTACCAAGTACACTCGAGACAAGAACCAAAATTAATACATCCTCAACAACAATGCCATTTTTTATCTCTCAAAGTAGTGGAACCCCAAACCCCTCATGACAAACTGCACCTTAAGTACTTGGGATGCCAACTATGGTGGATAGCTTGAGCATTATGATTGGGAAACGAGAACAATAGACCAATTAATAAGTATTAGTAATTCCTTCTGCTTTAGGTTCTACTTGGACAAAGTGTGTTCCCTGAGTCTTTAAGACATGACAATTTATGACAAATGAAACATTACATTCAAAGTCTTAACAACCATGTCCAATGCACTATAAACTCTAAAATATGCCAATATATGTCATTGTTGGCTGCAACTAAACCACTAAGACCTCCAAATGACCCAATGAGAACCTTCTCGCATATGCACCCAAAGATTATTTTTGTCTTTTTTTTATTAACCGGGTATATTTAAATATCTTGTAATGGTTCCTCGTCGTGTGTCTAGAATGTTGTTTTCGAGAAGGGCATTGAAACTAAATCTTTATGAACAAATATTGACCAAGGTGATATCAAATTTTATCCCCAAAGAGAAGAAATAAGATACTATAAATGGATTGCACCAGGCATATAAATTTTCTTAACACTTCATACAAGATCATAGATGTGGGTGTGGAACAAAACTAAATGAAAATCCTTACAATACAGATAATGCGGTCCAAATGAAAATGTAGATAATATTCCTTTGCATGTTGCCCTTCTTCGCCATGGGGAATAATGGAGAGATAATGCGGTCCAAATGAAAATGCAAATAATCCTCCTTTGCGCGCTGCCCTTCTTCGCCGTGGGGAATAATGAAGTGACAAATGAAACCTTTTTTTTTAAAGTTATGCCCGTATTGGTCCCACCCCCATTTTGGTCTCTTGTTGAATGCAAGTAGTTCTTTTTATATAATTTTATAATGACTGTGTTTTTTTTAAAGTGTGTATGGAGAATTTATTTTTTTCCCCATACATTTTCCAGAGACCTGTAGGTCTCCTTTTTGAGAATTTTTGTCTTTCAACATGCTTTTTTTTGGTGCAATATGAGGGTTTTAATTTTTATTAAATTGCTCAAGTTCACATAGTGTAAATTCTACTATAGTCTACAATGACCATTATGAAATTCATAAATCTAATATTTACTTAACAATGAAACCAAACTAGATCAAATTATCCTTCTACTCTATTTTTTTTTCTATCAACAAACACATGATACTTTGTGCATATTTTCAAATCAACCTCTTTCTTTGATATCAAATACCACTATTATCCATTCTTGGAGATTCAATACAAATAAGGTAATAAGAAAATTAAGCATTCCCCCTTTTTTTACATTGATTTCAACATGGATCTCTTACACTTCTTTTGAGTAAATATACATCTTTTAACAATAATTTCATTCTACGATGAACAAAGTTACTTCTTTCTACAACATAATATACATCAAATTTTCAACTTGCAACAAAAAGATTGGAATGTTTTTCCTTTTCAAAATGACAATAATCAACACCAACATGAGGACTTTTTCAAGATTTTTCCAACATATATTTGATCTCCAAAACCTGCAGCAAAAAGGTATAACCATGGAGTGCTCACCTCCCATCTTATGTCTCTAAGAGACCACCTCCGAGCTTGGATAACCAAGGCTAAACATGAATACATACACACACATAATCACAAATGCATTTACACAACAAGACAACAATTAAACTCCCTCAAACTTGGTTTCACAAATGAGTCACCTATAGATCCATAAAAGAGGGCGAAGGTGAGATTTTCAAAGAGGACATTTTCATACCAAAACAATAACAAGCATGAGATTTCCAATCCTTCTCAAAGATTCCATAACATATTTTCCTTCCAACAAACTTCCCTCCTTATTGCCCCAATGCAAAAAAAATATGTATGGCTTCATGGATCCCATACTCCATGAAATTCCTCTCTTCTCCAAGAGAAGAGGCTCTCAACTTCTATGGAAAGCCCAACTAACCCCTTCATCCAAGACCACTACTTACCTCCCAAGAATGAGTTATGCCTTGAACACCCATGAACAACATACTATTCAAGGAAATAACAACAATAAAATAATGAAAAATCCTCCTACCCAACACATACAACATCAACAACAATTCACATAACAAGAACTACAAACATTTCTACATATTAATTTTACATAAAAATAACTAATCTAAAAATTTCAAAAACTTCTCCTTCATGGAAAGAGCATCAACCTTGCTCCAATGCTAATGGAAAATGAGGTTTGAGAAGAGCCCTTTTCCTTTTTCTTTGTCTTATTTTTCCAACTCCAAAACCCTAAGTGTATCTAAAGTTAGAGAGTGGGTGAACACCCACTAAGTCTCATAAAGCCCTCTAACAAGGCCTCCAAAATCCTACTCACCCTCTAGAAATTAATGTGAGTTGACTACTAGTCCTTGGCCTTACTTCTTGTCCTCTCTCATTAAGGTGAGTTTAACTATGAGTGTGGAACAAGTCAACTGCATGTGGCCTTCTTTATTTTTCACCATTTTTGAAGAGTAGCCTTTTTGGAGTGCCATAAATGTGATCTAGACCTTCCTATATGAAAAATATAGCCCCTAACTCAAGGTACCCCTACATGGTTAGCTTATTTTGACTAAAAAGGCACCCTAGGGTCACTTTTATGCCTTCTAAAGTTCAACTAGGATTTGAATTCAAAATTCAACTTGATGGGGTCCCTACATAACATCTATAAGCAATTGGTTAAGCTTAGGTATCTTACTAGGTTGGGTAACTCTTGCCAAACCCTAATTGACATGTCACTATTCATATAGACATCACAAGTGTCAAGTAATACCATAAAATACACTTCACATTACAAGTGACATGTCTAAATAACAAAAATGAATTTAATCTAATTGCACACATACAAATTACGTTTACAAATAAAAATACATTACAACAAGGTTTCAATCTCTTCAATAGATTAAACCTTGGCTTTCACTATTGTACATGTATGCACCCTAAAATGGTCGCCTAGACTTTGGGCCCCATTTATTCAATTTGTCAAATATCAATTTTCTGAATCAATGCTTTATAATATATTCAAATCAATTTCCTTGATCAAATCATAACTATTTCAATCATTTCAATAATCTCCTAAGGTTTAATCATGTCATCAATAATTTTATTTAATTAAAAGAAATACTCCCTTTTAAATAATTAAAATAACTTTATTTAATTGAAAGTAATCTCTTAAGTAAAATAAATTTATTTAATTAAAACCCTTTTTAATTAAATGATTTTATTTTATTTAATTAATATTCATCTTTTAATTAAATAACCTTATTTTATTTAATTAAAAGAGAATTATTCTTTTAAAATAAATAAAATCCTCTCAAAAGATCTTTTGTGATGGAAAAAGGAAATAAGTGAAATAAAAATAAATAAAATAAACAGATTTCCTTTTCTCTCCACACTTTCTAAAAATGAGATTTCTTTCCTCCTTTTGCATTAATCCCACATTGATCTTGGAGATGCATTCTTTTCATCAGTTTCTTATATAAGGAGCCCTCTCCTTCTCAATTAAAAAATCTAGAATTTTCATATTATCATTATGCTGAAGATTTTTTTGACAACATTAGAGCTTTAGAAATCATCATTTTAGATTGCACATTTAGTTTAATTTTCATATAGATTAATTAATGAAGTAGTTTATTTCTTGTATTGCTTATAGATTAATTTCAATAAAATAGTTTATTTCTTGCAATCATATAGTTTAATCTTCATTTCAATAAATTAATTTGTTTTCTTGCATTTGCAATCATATAGATTAGTTTTATTTGCATGCAAGAACTTGATTCAATGGAGATTAGCATTCTTGCTTCTCCTCCTTGAATCTCTCGTTCTGCGGTGTACTTGCATGGGTTCAATCTGAGGGCCCCTCATAATAATTCATGCAGTCCACAGATAGAGAGCTGTGAATCGATATTTGAGAGCTCATTATTGGGTATTCTTGAATGCAAGGATTCACATAGGTGTGACCATTTTCAGTTCACACAGTATATAGGTTTAGCCCTGATTCTCCGAATAGTTTCATGATTTTCTTTCCCGCACACTAAACTCGAGCATCAATAATCCAAGGAAAAATCACATATATGTATATAACAAATCAATATTACATAATTGCATACATTATTTGACATGCATAATTCAAATTCTAGTTACACCTTCCATTTCTAAAAAAGATTCATACATAGTACTTGCATAATTCTAACATCATGATATATTCATCAATACTATTTCTTAATCTTAAAGAAAAATTCATGTAACTTTCAAATCTAACCATGATCAAGTCTTCCTCATCAGAATACATGTCTAAACATGTATAACATAAATCAACAAGTAAACTATGGATCCTAATCAGCATCACAAGTAAAATCCACATAATATAAATCATCATAAGGCATAAATAACATAAGTCACTATCCAATGGATCAAGAGTGTATCAAAATCTCAAATCATAAAGTATCAAAATATGAATGTCTCAACAGTTCTATGATGGGTCGAGGTGGGACCTCACAAGCTCTATACACCAAAAATAGTAGATTTTTTAGGGAACCTCATCCCTAACAGTCCTAGAAGTAGAAATCTCTCCACCTCCAACACAAAGAATGACAGTATCGGCCTCCAACCCAAGAAAATAAGAGGTGGAGGGATCATGGAGAGAAGAAACCCATTGCCCCCAAAGCCAATAAGAAGACACTCCCCCAGTGGTGGTCCCATTTGTGGCAATAGCTACAACAGATGATTTAGGAGTCGTAAGACCATTGCAATGAGCAGACATTTCAAACACAGAATAGATGGGCATTTCAAATGTGGATGAGAGGTATTATTTAGCCTACCTTGATAGAGTTTATGTTATTTGGACAAATATTAGTAATTTATTAAAGATTATTCGATTCCCATCTTTTATTATTCAGATCATGTTAATATTTGATGATCTTCAAGAAAAATGATTAAAGATTTTATTACTTGTTTAGGTTATTTTATTTTCAATTTTTTTACACATTAATGATATATGGTAATAGAAAGTTAGTTGATAAGTTTAATATTATTAGATGGTTAATGATTAGATATGATTTGATTTTGTGATATTTTGATATCATATTGATTTATATTGAATTTAATTAAAAATAATTGTAAGTTGTTATGTCTATCTTGCTAATTTAGTTTTGTCACTAGTACATTTGAGGCCATATTCCGATGGCTATCTGTCAAATTTGCAACGCCTATTTGTCAACACTTCGACAGATGTGTTCATTGGCATTTTTGCATTGCAAATTGCTACGGAAGTGATAACCGTCGGTATTCTGATATCATTTTCCATCGGAACTTGCCACATTAATAGAAACTTTACTATGAGATTTCATATGGTATATCTATCGAAACTTCGACAAACCATGTGGAAGTCCCATTGAAAACCTCTATCGAAAACCCTGTCAGAATGGCAATGCATATGCAATGATTGTCCAATAGGAAAATCCATCGGAGATATAGCATGCCTGTCATGAATATCTATCAAAAAGGGACTCTCACCGACATTATAAGTGTTGGTATGGTGACAGTTACATGATGACTATCCAACAGGACAACTCGTTAGATGTATAGCAGTCCCATCACACATATCTGTCGAAAATGAGTTCTCTCCGACATTAGACCTGTTGGGAGGGCGATGGATATGCAGTGAATGTTCGACAGGAAAACCCGTTGGATGTATATCACCACTGTCAAAATAATTTTAATTCTCATCGAAAAAGTGAAGGATATGCACATTAAAGATAACAAAGCTCAAGAGACCATTATAGTTGGTCTCCATCTTTGGTCCATATTATTGCAAAATGGTTTACCTTCCATTAGCTCATCAAATACGGGGATTTGAAAGAATTTAATGGAATATTTTCATGATAAAGTATATTATTTAAGTTGATGTTGCACGAATTTATCTACTTCGCACACTTGTAGACTACGAGGACAATGATAAAGAAGCATCTCCTCCCATTGTCTACATTATTCAAGCCACGAAAGGGGATGCTTATTTATGGTTGTCCTCATAATTTACAAGTGCGTGAAGTAGATAAATTTGTTCAGCATCAAACTAAAATAATGTACATTATGCATAAAAATATCATCTATTAAATTCTTTCTAATCACTGCATTTCATGAGCTAATGAAAGGTAAAACATTTTGTCAGTAATATGGACCAAAGATGGAGACCAAATCTAATGGTCTCTTGAGCTCTGCTATCTTTAGTCCTAGCTACTGGGTAAGGCCTGGAAGACTTATACTTGTCAATCATCAAGAATAATCACCGCCTTGCCTTTATGTACACTGCAAAGTATCCAATATAAGAGAAGAGTGAAAATATGAATGGATAAAATAAATGAAAGATACAATAATATTATCTTGTTTTTTACCTTCTCATAATTGATCCCAGTCCCGTAAAAGTAATTTTATACGATCACTAGCACATTTTGTGCATGGATGAGAAAAAATATCCAAAGTTTCTAGATTCTGAGAAGAAGTATGAGTGGAGGCCAAAGAAGGGATATTTGTGAAGGTTTTATAGACATAGGTTACTGAATCATCATCTCTACACTGGTACTCAATCTGGAAACCCCCTTCCTCACTTTTGTCCCACCTCAGCTCAGTAAAGAAGATATTCTCTAGAATTTTAGACATCTAGAAAATCTCCACAAAAATCCCTTCTGACGTCCACTAAATATATGTCTTCTCAGAATCTAAAAACTCTCCATCATTGATTCTCATCAATGTACGAATAAAATTGTGAGAAAATGCTTAATCCCTAATTCAATCTTTGACAAATAAAATTATGATAGAACACTTAAAGAATATGAAAAGCTCACAATGTTTAGAGACATACTTGACTCCAAGTGCCATGTACAACAAAAATAATTTGTCCAATTTGGATAGTAAGTCTAATTTAACTAAAATGACAACCATAGATAACATAAGAGGCTAACCTATTTTAAATATTCTTCACTTTCTCAAACCATAGTTTATGATACTTAGTTGCTCCTCCATAAGAATATCTGCACTCAATGGTTCTTACATGAGCCCACACGAATAGCTTAGTAGCACAACACTTATAAAATAAACATGTCCAATATTATAAATAGCATTTTCTTTCATTGAAAATCACTCAAAATCGTTTCTCAAACTCACCCATTTGTAGGAAAAGGGAAGTGGTTGAGTTATTTTCTCTTGCTATATTCAAAGACCTCCTGCCCCACAACAAAGACCATTGTAATAAGACATTTTAATCCCAGTGACAAGAACATAGAAGCATTCTAACTCATTTGTAAAGAAAATAATCTTTCTATAAAATGAAAGGTTCAACCTAATTAATACTAGCACTTGCACTCAAGGGAGGTGCAAGAGATGCGCCAATGGGCATTTAATTGGAAAGCATAATTGAAGCGTTACATAATAAAAATGAGTTTGTTAAAGTGTAAATGAGAAGCCAACATAATCAAAGCACATCAATTGAGAAGACATTTATATAATGTAACGAAATGGAGAATAACAAGTGTATGAACACCAAATAGGTAAAAGGTAATGATTTACCTTCAACAGAAGTAGGGAAAATTTATACAAAATAATTGTTGTTGAAGTGAGATAGACTAAAATGTTATACCATCCCATGCATCCAAAATCCCATGTTGAAGTGAGACAAACTAAAATGTTATAATTAGAGGCCAACCTTGATAGTGATCTAGCTAAAAGACTTAAGAGAGACTTTGACCCAAGAGCTTCATCATCAAGCTCTACAACCGGCTCTTGTAGCTATCTTCACAGCAACAAGAGGCATTGGATACGTCAAATTTCTCAGAAGTTTGTACTTAGTTTGTAGGTTGACTTTGTACAAAGTAGATTGTAATTGAAAATTTAAAAACTATTTGCATCTAGTCATTATTCATGCACTATGCAATATGCATTGTGCAACACAATGAAATCAACAATGTGTACAAAAATGACAAAAACTATATTCCACAATTCTTGGGCTAAACTCTAAATTTATTTTCTTTTTATATCTCTATGCTATTGAGACTACTTCCATTTTATTAAACACAATTTTCCCCAATTAAAAATCTCATTTTTTTGCAAAAAAACATGATCATTTGGTTTCCCGGATTTTCCAATGGTCTTTGCTGTTATGATCATGCTCACAATAAGCATACTTAATTCATCATCACAATTTTTGTTGATTAAATTACATCAATGGTATTTCTCTCTCTCACTGCACTTGTCAAGAACAATCAATTAATTTGGTGACTAAACCTTTTGGTGCTATTCATAGTTTGGGGAAAAATTAGAGTTAAATGTAATCAGGTTTCCACAATCCATTTGAATATAAATGTAAGATTCTAGTTTATAAATTAGAGTTGTTTCTGGTTTATTTATTAAGGGGGAATAAGATATAATATAATGTTAGAATAAACATTGTATAGGAATTGAAAAAGAAGATAGTGCCAAGAAACATTTTCACAAATATGAAACTCAAGGAAAAGTAATAACATTAACAATGCCAAGATTCATAGCATTAAATTTCACCCGCGGATGAGTTTCTACAGTGGGTTTCCCAACATCAAAAATATGTTGAGTTGCATTTGAGCTGTAACTAAGAGTATCATGTAGAACAAACCCTAAACTTTGAAAGCGTTCTCTAGCCTAGCAATTCAAAATTCAATCTAGGCAAGCATCAGTAAGTGAAATAAATTATAGACATCAACATCAACATCAACATCAACCTTTTCCAATCAAATGATACTTTTTCACTACTTGTCCCCTCTAGAAGGCATGAAAAGCCTACAAATAACCTGAAGAAGTGGTATAAGCAGCACCATAATCATTAGAAGCATGGTAAAGCACCAACAAGAGAAGGCCAATTCCAAACTAAGCCAAACAGTTAATAACTAACTGTTACCAGTTACATGGAGGTTGTAAATTGGTTGGAGAGGCTTATTAGAGCATGGATGCATATGTTTGAGACACAGGGGAGTAAGGGAAGATAGAAGAATCAATAAATGCCAAAGAAACAATGTAACATACTCGGGTTTTTAATGAAATGTAAATTATTCTCCAACAAACCCTGTCATTGCCTGCAAGGGTACAGTCAAAATCCTTATTGATTTATTTTTTCTTTCATGAATGGTATGAATAGAGATGGATTGATGTAGTATGGTTATGTATTTACCATGAGTTTTGGATAATTTTTATGAAAGTTGAAAGTGTTTTGAATCCTCTAGACATGACTGTTGCTATACAGTCAAGGTATGTAATGATTAAAATGATTTGATGCAAGGTTGAATAGATTTAATCCTCTAACTTTGGTGTAAAGAAGTGGTATGGTTAGTCTTGATGCTATGTTTCATTACTTAATGTTTTGAAGGGTCTTTGAGATGAATGGAGGGAGCCCTATTTATGGATGATTGTTCCTAACCAGCCAGTACAGGCAACAATGAAATGTTGTGAAAGAGTGATGGTCAAGAGTGTTCCTTGAAGGGAATGGAATGGAAAAGGCTTATTATCATATATTCTGAGGTTTCAATTGTGTTGAATGTAGGGAAGATAGGAGATGTGCACGTTAGTTCACTGATTGCTTGGATAGCCCGATTGGGGGGTCACTTGTAGAGGGGACAATCAAGGTATGGACGATTGGTCCATTGGAGGACCTTATTTCCTTACATAGATGATCATTATATGGTCATAGTATGGTTTTTGATCTATTGAAGGGATCTAGAAAGGTGTGGAAGTGTTTGTTTGGGAAAGCCCTAGGGTATTAGGCCTCAAAGGGAGGGTTTGATAAATGAAACCTTAAAACTTGTTGGTGGTCCTTGAAAATTTAAGAATCCTTAGTTTTGGAGGGTTCCTAGACTCTGTGTATGGTAGAGAAGTCCTGGTCAGTTGAGGAGATTGTAGTTGCTTTGGAAAAGGAGGCCTAATGGAGGGTTAGCCACAGTGCATCAGTCTGGTTTTGGGTAGTTGGTCCAAAGGAGTAACATTTAGTTTTCAAATATGTTGTACAAACTTGAAAAGGGTATCTAGATATGTGATTTGTTTCTTGATTCCTTTGGGAAAGTTTGGCAAAAATCTTGGAAAAGTAGTCTGGCAGGGCTACTAGGAAACTAGGCCTAGTGAGCACTAGGTTGTGGGATGTTGGATTGATGGGGTGGTTGAGATGAAATTTTTAGAACTAAATTTTCAATTAATATATGCATTTGTGCCTCCCCCCACCACCATCCCCAAACTTAGGACCTTGGTCCCCCTTAGAAAAATCTATAAAACTATGCCTTTCTTTCAAGAAATTGGGGTTGATCAGGTCAAAGAAAAAACTAGAATGCTAGCTTGAGATGGAATGCCCTAAACACCAAGTGTCATTTAATCACAATTACTCATGTGTTATCGATGTTTTATGCTTATGTGGATAGTATAACATAAATTTTCACTCCTATGCCACCGGATATAGATAGAAAGAATTGATAATCTAGATCCAAACTACAAATCAATGATATCTTCATGGAACCTACCTGGTGGCAGCTTACAAATTATATCCTAAAACATAGATGGAAATCAATAGATCAATTGTTGCACTTAATTATTGCAAGATTCTCCGTAATTACTAGGTATCATACAATGCAAAGCCTATATGGAATTATAGTAAATAATGAAACATATCACACCCTTGCCAAATAGTGAATAATGAAACCATAAGTCCAATTACATTCAACTCTTGATCTTTCAAGATCATTTGACCTTCATGAGTCTAAATGACTCTCTTTACATGCCTTTGCCAAGGTGTCCTACACCATAGATCAATGCTCAATTTTGCATAGCCTCTTGTGTTTTACCAATAGTTGTTGTACCCAAGTAGGTTCATTGGGAGTGATTGTCCAAATCAACCCAAAATAGGAACTTGAATCATCAAGTTTGGATGCTATATTGAAGTTAGAAGTTGTTTTCAAAGGTGTATTTCATATATATATATATATATATATATATATATATATATATATATATATATATATATATATATATATATATATATATATATATATATATATATATATATATATATTGTTAAATAAATATAATGAAAAACTTACCAATTGATGATAATCAAACCCCCCTTCAATGTGACCATTATCCCTAAAATGTCTCTTAGCTATTTTGATTAGCAATCTTCTAGTGTTTAAGCCCTTACAAATATTGTAGGGACAATAACATTTTCCATCACCTTTTCTTTTCAAGTTAGACCACAATCTATTGATTGTATCCCCATTATGTGCTTTACTTGGATTGTCTGACATGATCCTTCTTCACTTAGATTATCTATAACCTAATTATATATAGAAATTGAAAAGTTAGTTATGAAATGATGTTTTAGTATAGTATACCAAATTGAAACACTTATGTTATTGTAGTCTTCCACCTCAAACTCTTTTCTATTGTGGCAAGAAAGAAAGATATTCAAATAATATAGTAGTTTGTAAATCAAAATAAAATATCATATATATTATACACAAAATATATTAGAAGTGCATCAAATTTGACCAAGCACTACTGGGAGCTAGACCTAACAACAAATGGACTTGTGATGATTTTCACAATAATACATTTGTTGCAGGGTAAGGTCTCAGTAGTGCTTAGGAAAATCTACATGGTGAAGGTTGTATATGTTGTGTGTGTGTGTGCGCACGTGCATAAAAAGGGGGGCCTTTATCTTTGATCTTAAAATGACAAATATGCCTATCTAACACTTTTTGAGGGTGCAGGGAACAACAAATGGAGGCAACTTGAGACCACAAATGGAGGCAAGTTGTTGATTGAGGGTGTAGGGAACAACACCCGTCAGTACTTTTATCAAATTATAAATTTCAATTTTCAACCATTCTGTGAATATGGAACATGGATGTAATCTTAGAAAATAACAAAATGTAGGCACAACATATTACTTATTTTGTTATTCTACATTACTTACTATTTGAGTGCACATTCCACCTACAACTTGATCAAGTCTTGTTTGATGCTTCAATTTTGTGTTGACTGTCCTGTAGAAGTACACAATTTTGTATTTATCCAATATGTTATTCAAAAAACAACAATAGAATAAAATACTTGTTGAGAAAGATCATCATAGGAGTATCAAAAACTCAAGATCCAAAGGTAACTCAACATTATAAGACTCTTACATTCAACCTTCATCTCATGCACCTAATAAATAGGAGATAAAATAAATGAAATTAAAAAATTACATTACAAAACAATGAGCTAAAGCTACCTACAAAAGTAGTACCCAATTTACATACAAAACATTTAACTAATGAATTGTGTTTTTCTTCTCATCTTCACTACCAAAATAATCACCCCTTTAATCTAACTGCACTATGCAAGTCCAGTTTAGTGACCATGTGCTTGTTATCCTCAATCAAGACTAAGGAACACTATAGGCAAATATAGTCGCACATATATACATATAAATTCAAATTGAAAGTGATATACATATATATATATATACACACTCATTATGTCATCCTTACCTTTTTAAATTTCAAATTTTCCCCTTCGGCCTAGCTTTCAATTTGAATTATTACTTAAAGTTTCTTATATACAATTATATCTCTCTTCAATATAAACAGTTTATAAGTCATATTCACAAATTCAGGTGCTTCAATGTATCATATAAGGTAGCAATTAAGGCTTCATTTGGAATTAGACTTTCTCTTTTTTCAGATTTGGAATTCGACTGTTGAGTAATGTCAATTATATTATTTCTAAAATAATTTTAGAGGGCTATTGAAGTCAACCAAGATAGCGATATGACCAATAAATTAAGAAAATAATAAACAATATTAGATAAAGATTAAGAACTATTGATATGCTTTAAAAAAATTGAGATAGATGAGTGTGGGGTGAGAGATAACTATCCTTTGAAGAAAAGAAGCCAAGGCCTACTAGAATGAAGCTGAGAGCATGGTAGTGTGCAACCAAGGTGATGAGGCATCAAAGCCAAGTGATAAAATTGCTATGAAAATTTTGAAAAATGATGGAGAAATTGAAAAGATAGCTCAAGAATTGATTTGAATGAGCGAGAAGTTAGAAAAAAGGAAAATGAAGATTTTAAGAAACCTAATGGATTCCCATTGTTGGTTTCCTATCAAAGGAGGTGTTACACCATAAGGGACAAAACATAGTTTCAAATTTTTATAAATAAAGATATATAAAACAAAGGAAAACGTAAATAATAATTCTTACCATAACTGATTCTTACCATCACTGATAATAATTTGATATATTTAGAGATCTAGTCCTGAGAACAATATCATGTAGACCAATCCCTTTCCTTGGGAAATTTAGACTAAACTGTCCAATTTAGCATTGATAAATAATCACACCATCAAAACAAAGATTTCCATTCATGAGGGAAATCACATCTAAACTACAGACATGTATCCTAAACAATTTCATTATTATCATTAAATACATATATGTCTATAAAGACCTTAAGTGGAGGTCAACATCCACAAAAGGAGTGGACTTTTATCCCTAAAGATATTATCATAAAAGCATCACTACAATTGAGGAAGATAGGGAGAGTATTGCATGCAACATAAAAATATTAGAATTTGAGAAGTTATAAAGGGAGAAAGGAGGAGTCAAAGAATCAAAAGTATATCAAATTTATATTGAGGAATATATGCGATATACAAAGAACATATAACATAGGTTTGAAGGAAGACAATAGGGGATTTATGATCTTATAAAAAGAATATTATGACAATAGGGCATTGCTGAAATCTAACCCTCGCCCTTTATTCGTGAAGGTATTATCATTATTATTATGAATTCTTAAGTAGAATAAACCACCTCATGTTTGATTATAATCTGTAATTTATGAAATCAAGTATGATGGAAGCTATTTAAACAAAAATCTTTCATTCTTTTAATGAAATAAATGTTGGAAGTGAATGAACTCTGAGAGGGGGTGAATCAGAGTTCCTAAAAACTTTTTAACAAGTTGACAAATATTGAACCTCTTTCTGAAGACAAAGAATTAATCTCCACATAAACAAATATCTTTATTGTATTGGGTATTGGCCATGGTCAAATGATATATCTTGAGTATGAGGGACAACAATTTGTCACTGGCCCCTAGATAAAAATAAGTCTCGCTATGAGCTTTGGTAAAAATATGACCATTGATGATCTGATTGAGAAGCAAATGAGAGTTGAGTGACAAGAGAAGGCCCATTCCCAAATCATTTCATTTGATAGTGTAATACCCCAAAAATGGGCTATAGGTTCATTAACCTCTTACATCCTCAAATCGAATGAAATCGACATCAAAGTCCTAACCTAAGGCACATCTGCACATAAGTTTATCAAAAATTGAATTTATCCTAATTCTGCATGGGGGAATATTCTTATTTATCTTAATTATTTCTAATTAAATATTATTTGATGATAAATCCTATTTATCCTAAAATTTGATTAATTGAATATTTTGAATATTTAATCAATTAAGTTTAATTCTGCCACTTAATTATTTAATTGGATTTAATTATATTTTTTCCTAATTATATTATTTAATTTTGACAATAAATAAAAAATCCTATGAATAATTGATTAAATTCCTATTTAATTGATTAAAGCAAGTTGTCAATATTTAATGATATAGTTTTGAATAAAAGTTTGATTAAATAATCGATTAACCCATAAATCAGTTATTTTAATTCAAAAATCAGTTAAGTTCAGAATAAATCACTTTATTTTTAAATTAATTGATAATTAAATCATGCACAATCAGAAAAGCAGTCAACTAGAAATCAAAAACCAATTTTAAATTTAAACTCAACATATGATTGTGAGTTGAAAATTGATTTAAAACTCTATTTTGAGTTAAACACTGCTTTTGCATGATTTTGTGAATTAATTATTCCTGATTTCTTGTTAACTCAAAAATCAACCCGAGTTTATCAAGAGCAATTTATGGCTTTTCTCAATGCATCCTCAAGCCCTAGATTTCTATAAAATCAAGGCTCAACTCTTCACAAAACATCTCTCGAATTTGCACAAATACTCTGGCGAAATTTCATCTGAAGAATCAAGCTCTTGCGACAGGTGATTTTGTGAGATCTTTCATTGTTTTTCATAGCTTTTGATGCAGGAGCATCCTGGGTGTAAGAGCAATCTTGCATCACCCAAAAATATTTTTGTTTTTGAATTCAATAAGGGCTATCCTGTGCAGAGCTGCTATTTATGGAAAGTTACTATTTTTTGGTAATTTTCGTCTGTGCTCAGAATGATCTAATTTCTTTCTTGGAGGTTCATTTTGGTCATATAAGTCTGCCAGTAAAGTTTCATTTCCAGATCAAGTGCATGTTGGAAGATATTGAAGATTTTCGGTATTGGTAGTAGGGTACAGAAACTTTGAACTCAGTTTTGAAGGCTTTAGAGGCCCCGGATGAGGTTGAAAATTTTGGTGACAGGCGCTTGCGCGAGTCAAGCCTGTAGAGCGCTTCGTGGCATTTTTGAAATGGGGTTATAATAGCCGATCGGGTCAACTGGTGATGACTTATGGTCTTCGGAAGTTGGGCCACCTGAAATGGCGAAAAATAATTTTCTTCAAAATTTCTGTTCGGGTTTCAAAGGTTATCTTGAGCCGACTATGATGTAATAAAATGTAAAATAAAATAATTCTAAGTTTGGTCGGCCTTATTGGCTAAAATTCTGGAACCTTCCAGGCGGTGGAAAATTACCTATATAAGGAAGGCTGCATTATTGTCTTAGGCAGTTCAGAATAGTCTGGGTAATAGATTTGGGTAATAGTTCGAGGCTTTGTCCTACAGAATATTGTAAGGGAATGCCCATGTGGCTTTGCATATTGTAATTCTGAAAGTTTGTAATTCCATATTTGTGGAGATAATAAGAAGCCAATTTTCTGTTCTTGCATATTGTTGTTGTTTCTCTATTTCTGTTATGTGTTTGTGGTATTAAGGGGGAGCACCCTTCATCAGCTTTACACCCATTTTCATATCATAGCATATCATTGTTAGACTAATCTACATATCAATTTCATACATTCTAGATTAGATTCATACAGTTTTCATCCTAATTGCATCAAAAATCCAAAAAGATAGATTAATCTGCATTCATTCCCCATTCATCTCTTAGCATTAAATCCTTCGTTTAGGTGTTGCATTGTCACTAATCTCAGTCTCATCTGAGAATACCATACTCACACCTACTAGAAGGCAGTAAATCGCCTGGTTAGCTTAGTTTCATTTATATTGCAGATTTCAATTTTGCTAACCTCTAATGTTTTACTGAAGTGTTGTGTCCACAGCTAAGTACAATTTTCACACACACATTTCTGGTGCCCATCGTGGGGCCCTGAAATGGGTTTCCATTTCATTTTTAACAATTGCTGTCAATTTTCTATCATTTTTTGGCCAAAACTATGATTTTTATTCTCTTTCCATACATTTTTCGTACAAGTTTTACCAGAAAGTCGTGCCAGGACCCCCTGATTGTCGTACGACAATCGGTGTTTTTGAGACTGGTGCCTATTCTTAAACATTGTCATTTGGAGGTTACTTTGTTGTGTGCACATAGACCCATTGTCGTACCAGGCTTGGATTGTCGTATAGGAGGTAACTGATTGTCGTACAAGTTTTGGCATCAAAACTTCAATTGTTGTTTCAAATTTTCAAGTAGTTTTCCAATTTTGATTTTTGGATTTGGACTAACAGCTAACCCTAACAATTGAGGTATTCTGTTTCTGAATGGTATTTGCTGATTTTGATTGGAAAAGTGCAACAAAAATTGCAAAAATAGGTAAAATCTACTAAGTGCATTGCGAGGAACTCAAGTTTTCTGTTGCATCTAATAACACTTCATTTTTGGGACATAAAATGAACTCTCATGTGTCAAGCTTGTGTTCCTTTTCCTGCTTTCATAAAACAGACTTTAGTTTTGGGCTATAAAATGAACATAGATTTGCTTTTTGCATATCTGTTACACATAGTAAATTTTAGAATAACTGAGAGGGGGGTGAATCAGTTATCCATAGTCCCAAATCAAAATGTATAATCCAAAACAATTTCCTTAAACTTCTGCAACTTGGTAACATAAAATACTTTACTGTCTATGCTTTTACCAATTACCAGTCAATTAACAACTAATGATTACCGACCAAATATAACATGTAATATGTAAAGTCTAATAAACAATCACCACAATGAACACATAACACAAAAGATTTAACGTGGAAACCCTGTGAAGGGAAAAACCACTTGGGATCGGCAACCCAAAAATGTTCACTCTTCTAAAGTGAGATCGGTGAAGACCCAACCTGGTTAAAGGTTACAAACACACTGTTAGGTGTGACCTTGTTAGAGGATTTTAGAGCAACCGTTACCATCCAACCAGCAGTCATTCTGGGGTTGATAGGATAAAAATGATCATTCTATGAATGAAACATATAAGACTTTCAAGTCCACTTTGTTAAGAGATTTCTCTATTTACAATGGTTAAAATGTAACAACAGTTTGATCTGATTACAATACAACTTCAATTGCAGATGTTTAGATCTATATTATGCTCAATCAAATCCTCTGATCAGTATTACAATTTTGTATCACAATAATCAATGACTTACTGTCGCTCGGTAATATCTTTCTGATGCTTGGTAAACTCTGCAATTCGGTTCTTCTTAACCAGTTTGATCAGGCATAGATGAAGCTTGTTCAAGTGATAATTCTACAGTCCTTCTTCCGGCATTAGTTTCACAATGAAACTCTGATCTCTTAAATAGACAAGTAAACCATTTTCTTTTCCTCCATTAGATTTTGTCGCTTATTCTCCTTCATCCATTTTGTTGCTTAAACCTTCCTCGATAGTTGTGCCAATAACACATTTTGATTTCATCCTTAAGATCTTCCTTGAATTATGCTAGCCATAGATCTTCATAACAAACATTATGTCCATCACTGATTTTGATGTACTTTCCATCTCATCAATCCTTAACGGCTAAACTAATCATTTAGTTCCTTTTCTCCTACTCGGTTAACAAAGAAATGTGTCGATGAACACAAGCTCAGTTTATACTATGCTCGGTATACACTACACTACTCGGTGTATATTGTAATGCTGCATCAACTAACCACACTGCCTTGTGTCTTTCAGCTCCTTTCCTCATCATAGATGAATGAAACATAATCAAGTCAATAACATAAGGTCATAGATTCATCAGCAAGTTACTCAATATATTCCTTATCCTCATCTATCATATACATCTTCCTCATGTAGATATTTTTATTCTTCATCTCTTTTACTCCTTTTCTACAAATGTTTAGTTATAGTAACTTACAAAATAAGTGTTGTCAAACTAGTTGACATCAATGACAACATATTACTAATTTAATCATATTACATATCTAACCAGCAACTCGGTGATCTCTAATCACAGATCTTCAATTAGGTTCTAAATCAGTTGTAGTTCATCAATCTCTCCTTTTGGCATTGATGGAAACTGAAGTAATATAAAATGTACCATACATATACCAAACATGTATTCTACAACTCTATGAACAAATGTTGTACAAGCTCTCCCTTAGCTTAATATGTTTAATCACTATGTTACTCAACAACATTATCAAATGCAGCTTTGATATTCTGTAGTTATGATCTTTTCAGCTTTCAGATTCCTTCTTTTGTTCTTAGTAACTAATCTTTAGGGCTCTCCCTTTCTTCAAATTTTCTCTCCCTTAGATAGTTCTCATCGGTGCATATTGTTTCATATTGTTTATCTCTCCCTTTGACAACAATGCAAAAGAAACAAATTAACATATAGCTCTAGAGTAGCCAAGTAACTCTCTGTTGTCTGGTGCATACTCTGTATCTCTGTATACTGATATGCCAATTTGTTCCAGTTCTCCAAAATTTTCACAACCTTAGACATGATCCAAAGTGTGAACTATGTTGCATCAACATGAATGATCTTTTGATAAGATTAGGCTGATGCAACATCCAGATCACATTAGTGACCGGTAGATGGGGACGGACCCCAAGTATTTTTCTCAAGTATTCAAATGTATCCTTTGGTAGAGGCTTTGTAAATATGTCCGCAAGTTGTTCTTTTGATGTAACAAACTCTAGCTTTACTTGCTTCTCCTGCACTTGTTCTCTCAAGTAGTGATACTTAATTGATATATTCTTTTCTTTAGAGTTCATCATTGGATTCTTTGAAATTTTTATTGCACTGGTGTTATCACAATATATAATCACCGGCTCAGTGATTATCTCATTCATACCTTCCAGAACTTGTTTAATATATGCCATATTTGAACAGTTTGTAGCAGCAACAACATACTCTACTTCGGCTGTAGACTGAGAAATGCAAGCTTGCTTCTTACTTGTCCATGTAACAAGTCTTTCACCAAAGAAAAATGCTCCTTTGGTGGTACTTTTTCTGTCATCCACATTTTCAGCCCAATCAGCGTTAGTATAGACTCTGAGTTCAAACTTGCCTTCTTTAGGATACCATAATCCATAATCTTCTATTTTCTTCAGGTATCTTAAGATTCTCTTTGTAGCAATCATGTGTGACTCTCTAGGGTTTGCAAAAAATATTGCAACAATTCCCACAACATGTGCTATGTCTAGTCTACTATGCACTACATATATTAACTTACCAATCATTGATCGGTATAGTGTTTGGTTCACTTCTGTAGTTTCATCTTCCTTAGTCAGTTTACATCTAGTAGCCATCGATGTCCTCATAGGTTTAGCATCTTCCATGCCAAATGTCTTCAATACTTACATGATATATTTGGATTGTGTAATGAATATAACATCATTCTGCTAAATCACTTGTAGTCCTAGAAAGAACTTAATCTCTCTAAACATAGACATTTCAAATTCACTTTTCATTTCATTAGAAAATGACTTACAAATTTGATCTTGTCCTCCAAAAATAATGTCATCCATAAATATTTTAGCAATAAGAGTTGTATCATCAGTATATCCTTTCACGTACAAATTGTTGTTCTCACTTGTCCTAACAAATCCTATACTTAACAAATAAGTATGCAGCCTCTCATACCAGGCTCTTGGTGCTTGCTTCAGACCATATAAATCTTTATGTAATCTACATACCATATCTTTCTTTTCTGGATCAACGAACCCTTCAGGTTGTTCTATGTAGACTTCTTCTTCAAGTATTCCATTCAGAAATGCTGACTTGACATCCATTTGGTAAACTTTGAACTTTTTATGTGCAGCATATGCAAGTAACATTCTGACTCCTTCCAATCTAGCAACAACTGCAAATGTTTCACCATAATCAATTCCTTCCTCCTGTGCATATCCTTTGCATACCAATCTAGCTTTATTCCTTGTTACTTCTCCATTCTCATTCTGCTTATTCCTGAATATCCACTTAGTAATGATAACATTCTTATCTTTAGGTCGGGGTACTAAGGTCCAAGTTTTGTTCTTCTCTATTTGTTCTATTTCCTCTTTCATTGCATTAACCCATTCATCATTTTCTAATGCAACTTTTACATTCTTCGGTTCATATTCACAAACTAGACATGTACGTACCTTGTCTTGCTTTACTCCTTGTTTGCATGCCACCTTGTCTGTCTCCAATGATTTGTGTCTCAGGATGGTGTCTTCTGACAAAACTCGCCAGTATCCAATTTCTTCTTTCTTGTTCATCATGTGTAGGTTCATTTGCTTGCTTGGTAGGGCCTTCCTGCTTGTCGGTTTCTTTTTCTTATTCCTCAGTATTATTCACCTGCTGACTGATTGTCACTATCTGTGTCATCGATAGGTACTCAGGTTGTGCAATGTAAGTGAATCTACTATAGTCCTCAGGTTCCTTTCTTCTTTCCTCTGCATTCTTATCATCAAACTCATCAACTCAAACATTAGTACTCTCAATCATTTTATTTGTAACTCTGTTCAGACAATTGTATGCTTTAGTTTTACTGGAATATCCTAGAAATATCCCTTTATCACCTTTTGAGTCAAACTTTCCATTTCTTTCATCTTTCAGAATCAAACATTTGCTTCCAAAAATTTTGAAATAACTTACAGTGGGTTTATGTCCAAACCATAACTCATAGGGTGTCCTATTAGTGTCCTTCTTTAGTTGTACTCAGTTTAGCACATAGACAACAGTGCTAACAGCTTCTCTCCAGTATGTTTGAACAACATTCTTTTATATCATTAATGTCCTTGCATAGTCAACAATTGACCTATTCCTCCTTTCAGCAATGCCATTCTGTTGGGGTGTCCTCAGTGCAGAGACTTGTCTTTTAATACGATGCTCATTACAAAAATTAGTAAATTCATCAGAGATAAATTCACCTCCTCTATCAAATCTTAAGTATTTCAAATCTTTACCAGTCTCTTTTTCTACTTTTTCTTTATACCACTTGAACATCTTGAATGCCTTAGATTTTTCTTTAAAGAACATGACAGTCATTAACCTTGTATAATCATCAACAAAAAGATTAAAATATGTCTCCATAATAACTCCGAGTTCTCATAGGACCACATAGGTCGGTATGAACCAACTCAAGTATCTTCTTTGTTGAATAGTCTTTGCTTTTGAAACTAGAATTAGTCATCTTACCTTTCTGACATTCATGACACATAACATGATCCAAATTTGACAAGTTAGGCAGACCTCTAACTCTTTTCTTTTTACTGATCTTAATCATGTTATCAAAATTCACATGACATAACCTCTTATGCCACAACCATGCATCTTCATATTTTATCAATAAACAAGAAGACTAATCATTATCAAGATAAAATAGATTACCTCTAGATTGTGTACCAGTTCCAACAAGTTTTCTTCCATCATCAAATATTTTCACCTTTTTGCTCTCAAAAGCAACTCGGTGGCCTAAATTATTCAGTTGTGCCAGACTTAGCAAGTTATAGTTTAATCCTCTTACCCAATAAGCATTTTCACATTTTAATCTATCATTTATCATCAGGGATCCTTTACCTCTTACCATATAGGGTGCATCATTTCCCATTCTTACAGATCATCCATTGTATTCTTCAAGATAATCAAATTTTTCTTCATCACCAGTCATGTGATGTGTACAACCACTATCTATAATCCATGTATCATTCTTATTAACTTTAGAGATAAGTGTTGTCTCTACATACCTTTCATCTTCTTAAAAATCATCCTTCATTGCCACAAATACTACCTCCACATCATCATCAGTGTCGGTATTGGTGATATCTTCTTCCTCAGCAATGTAGCAAACCTTCTTGTCTTTGTCATTATTATCTTGGTTATCTCTTTTGTAGTGTTGGTAGGCTCTGTTGTATCTTCTCCCATAGCTTCCTTCAGATCGGTCTTTGGTTCTATCATCATCTTTCTTGTGTGGACATCTAGTAGCGATGTGGCCAACTTCTTTATAGTTAAAGTATGCTAAAGGTAACTTTCCTCTATACCTTCCTTTTCTTTTAGGTAACCTTCTGGCCATAAGAGCTTCAAGTTCATCAAGATCATCATCAGTATTATGATCACTATCATCATTATTATTTCTGCTACTAGACTTACCAATCTTCAAAGAAGTCGTGAAAGTGGATTCAACATTGGGTAAAACACTATTATCATAATTATTCAGTTCAAATGTTGTAAGCTTTCCAGTCAGATTATCAAGAGTGAGTGTGCTGTTAGGTGCTGACCTATTTTCATGAATTGCAGATATTCTGATGGCATAGATAGGCAATAGGGTTCTCAGAATTTTTCTTACCATTGTATCTTCATCAATAACTCCATCTGATGCTCTAATAGTGTGATCTACCTCTTTTATTTTGTTTGTGTACTGCACAATGTTTTCACCTTCTTTCATCTTCATGTCATCGAATCTTCCTCTCAAGATTTTGACTCTTGCTCTCTTGACATTCACATCACCACTATAAATTAGAGCTAGTTTATCCCACATCTTCTTAGTAGTAGTACAATTCTTGATATGTTCAAATTCGACATCTAAACAAGAAGCAACAATCTCCATCATAGTAACATTGTGTTCATGCATGTCCCTTAATTGATCAAGGGTCAAGGGACCAGTGGGTGGTGCAAGGTATCCATTCTCCATCATATCTAGGGAAGAATTCCCAATCCCAGATACATGAAACTTCATTCGACTTTGTCATATTGTGAAGTTATCCTTGTTAAGCTTTGGCACTTCCCTCTTAAACATTTTGAGACCTTTGTGCTGAAGTCCTTAAAACTTTGTTCCAAGCAACCATAGCTCTGATACCAATTGTTAGAATAACTGAGAGGGGGGTGAATCAGTTATCCACAGTCCCAAATCAAAATGTATAATCTAAAACAATTTCCTTAAACTTTTGTAGCTCAGTAACATAAAATACTTTACTATCTATGCTTTTACCGATTACCAGTCAATTAACAACTAATGATTACCAACCTAATCTAACATGTAATATGTAAAGTATGATAACAAACAATCACCACAATGAACACATAACACAAAAGATTTAAAGTGGAAAACCTGTGAAGGGAAAAACCACCTACGACCGGCAACCCAAAAATGTTCACTCTTCTGAAGTGAGGTCAGTGAAGACCCAACCTTGTTAAAGGTTACAAACACACTGTTAGGTGTGACCTTGTTAGAGGATTTTAGACCAATTGTTATCATCCAACCAGTAGTCACTTTGGGGTTGATAGGATAGCAGTGCTCATTCTATGAATGAAACATATAAGACTTTCAAGTCCACTTTGTTAAGAGATTTCTCTATTTACAATGGTTAGAATGTAACAGCCATTTGATCTGATTATAATACAACTTCAATAGCAGATGTTCATATCTATATTATGCTCAATCAAATCCTCTGATCAGTATTAAAATTCTATATCACAATAATCAATGACTTACTGTCTCTCGATAATAGCTTTCTGATGCTCGGTAAACTCTGCAGTTCAATTCTTCTTAACTAGTTTGATCAGGCATACATGAAGCTTGTTCATGTGATAATTATGCAGTCCTTCTTCTTTCAGCATTAGTTTCACAATGAAACTTTGATCTCTTAAATAGACAAGTAAACCATTTTCTTTTTCTCCATTAGATTTTTTCGCTTATTCTCCTTTGTCCATTTTGCCGCTTAAAAATTCCTCAGTAGTTGTGCCAATAACTCATTTTTATTTCATCCTTTAGATCTTCCTTAAATTATGCTAGCCATAGATCTTCATAACAAACATCATCTCCATCACTGATTTTGATGTACTTTTCAACTCATCGATCCTTAATGGCTAAACTAATCATTTAGTTCCTTTTCTCTTGCTCAGTTAACAAATAAATGCATCGGTGAACACAAGCTCAGTTTATACTATGCTCGGTATACACTACACTACTCCGTGTATACTGTAATGCTTCTTCAACCAACCACACTGCCTTGTGTCTTTCATCTCTTTTCCTCATCATAGATAAATGAAACATAATCAAGTCAATAACATAAGGTCATAGACTCATCAGCAAGTTACTCAATGTATTCCTTATCCTCATCTATCATATACATCTTCCTCATGTAGATATTTCTGTTCTTCATATCTTTTACTCCTTTTCTATAGATGTTTAGTTATAGTAACTTTTAAAATAAGTGTTGTCAAACTAGTTGACATCAATGTCAACATATTACTGATTTAATCATATTACATATCTAATCAGCAACTCGGTGATCTCTAAACACAAATCTTCAATTAGGTTCTAAATTAGTTGTAGTTCATCAGTAAATAGGCCCTATGAACAGTATTTGCAGATGATCTTGAGAGAGTGGGATTCATTCGCTTGTTTTGCATGTGAAGCTCTTCTTGACGACAGATCCCCTTGTAGGTAGGGAGGTTACTGTGATTATATCATGTTCACTTGGTTTGGTCCCCAACTTTGATCGGTACGTTCTCTCTTGGTCCCACTTAGAGAGCTTGGTAGATATCGTTGTTGACATCACAAGCCTTGGTGAGGTAATTATAGTCTTAGCATGTCAAAGAATCTATTTGGTATGTTTGGGTAAAAGTGATAAGGCTAGAGGATTATACTCTCCTCCCTTTTTGGGTAGTATCAAAAACTCAAATCCTTGGATCTGGACCAAGTCCCCATGTGGTATCTTTTGTGAGTCACCTTTAGAGAGGGTTAACTATAGTGGACATTCCCTTTATTGGGTCAACCGTGTGGACAAAACCTGAAGTGGTAATAGCCATTTTCATTGTGGTAGCATCAACCGCTATATAAATGTCTCTGTGGAAGAAATCTCTACAAGTGTGGTCTCTTGTTGGGTTGTTAGATCTCCCTAGAAGCTCTTGATTGATTAAATTCTCAGACTGTGTCAAAACCCCAATGCACCTAGATTGGAGTTCTCCCTCTTGAGATCACAAAATTTGTAGAGTCAGACCATTACTAAAAACCCTAGTGCTACCAAATTTTTCATTTTTTAGGTCTCTGTGCGTGATTGAAATTTTTTTTGAGAACATACACAAGTAGCATTTCTAGGGTTGGAACAATAAGTCACTTGATTGTTTATGTGCAAGGTTTCTTTTTCCCTTGCTCATTATTTTTAGACGTTCTTGAAATCACTTTCTTGTTGTTCTATGTGCTTGTTATCTTATTTGGCTATTGAAAACAAACAATCCTAAACTGTTACATGAATCTGCAAACCTAGACAAAGAAAATCTTACAAACAAACAGATTCTAAAAACTAAAAAATTGTAAAATCTGAAACAAAATTCATTTTTGGAGTCCAAAAGTCATCCCACAGTCTCAGAAAGTCATACGAGTTTTGCCCAAGAGTCATATCAGAACCCCTAAATTGTCGTATAGGAGCTTGTATATTGTCATACTAATTTTTTTAGGAAAAATCAAAGAAGATCAAACCTTGGTGTCAACTATCATACGAGTCTTTTCAATTGTCATGCCAGAGCCTACCCAGACTCGTACAAGCCTGGAGAAACTCGTATCAAAATTTTCAAAAGTTGCTAGAAACTTGTCAAATTTGTCAGAAATCCAGTTTTTATAGCCTACTTCCAGATTCTGTCAGAGAATTCACTGTGTCAGGAATAGAGTAGAAACTAGAAAGAATCCAATCATTTTCCAAAAGTGGTCTATTGAGTTTGATCCAACCTTCTGATCTATCGATTTGAATCTCGTTCATCTTGTTTCAAAACCTTGTCAAAATCATCTTCAATTCAATCTTCAATCAAAAAAGGCTAAGTGTTGCGAACTTGTGTCTGCCATCTTTTGGGTGTCTACCCATATCTCTAGGGCACAATATCCTTCATTTATGTCCAAATCTATCTTCAATCAATCCAATCTTGACAAAGTTGCATTGTTCAATCTTCTTGAATCAAGTCACTCTTCAGTTATCTTAATCTTGCTCTTTTGCTTCACTCAAAGTTAATGGTGAAAACTAGAGCTTCCTCACAATGAAAACAAGGAGAACAACCCAAATTCTCTTCAGCAACATCTTATGTAATTTCTCAAACATTTCATCCACCCTACGACACTACTAAATTTGGTGAAGATGCTCTTGGTAATCTCTTTTTGAAAGTCAGTTACGTTACCCTTCCTGCATCAATTCACATAGGTGCTCAACAAACTCCACATCAATCAATCCTTGGTAGTCCTCATAACAACATGATGTCTCAAGTAGGAGCAAACCAAGGCTCCCAAGGACACCAATCTCAACATGGTTTGGATCAAGAACCCACACCTTCTGAAATTTCCCAATATCAGAATGATGATAACTTCAAGAAAATGATGAGGCATTTCTTGTGTGAAGAGAAAGAGGCATATTTCCTAGAATTAGCCCAACAAGGGGCTAAACTTCCTCCAAACTATAATGTTGAAGATATCATCACACATGAGGAAGAAACTCCAATCACATCTATGATGAAACAGATGCATGCCATGCAAGTCAAGCTCGACAAAATAGAAAAGAGAAGGAACCTAAGGAGTTCTCCATGGAGGCTCTATGCCCTTTTCCATTTGATAAAGACTTGTACATGACACCATTCTCAAAAAGAGTGGAGATGCCTAAATATGATAAGTACAATGGAAACTCTGATCCTCAAGAGCATGTCAGAGAATTCTGCACTTAATCCATGGAGTTCATGCATGAACCAACCTACTTAATGCATCTTTTTCCATGATCTCTGGGAGGAGAAGCCATTCATTGGTTCTCGAAAATGCCTCCAACAATCAAAACCTTCAAGTAGTTAATCAAGATATTATATCAAAAATACTCCTACAACATCTAGCATCCAGTCACTATGATCGACATTTGCAATTTGAAATAGAACTCAAGAGAGCCATTCTTGACTTTCCTCAAAAGATGGAGGAAAAAGTTTTCTCTATATGCTAGACCTATTCCAGAAACCAAGAAACTGGAAATCTTCATCAACAATCTTGTACCAGAAATCAACTACCATTGCAAATGCAAAGTCATACATCCTTTGATAAGATGGTAGAAAATGCAATCAAAATTGAGAAAGTACTTGTGCAAAAAGGAGAAATATCACTTCAAAAGGACAAGTATGAATCTAGATCTAGTTCCAAAGACAAAGGCAAAAATTGGAACAAGAATAAAGGCATTGTCACTGATGGTGTTGTTGATACCCTCTCTACCCCATCAAAGGCACCCGCTTTTAATCTTATTGTTGGCACCCAAGATATCAAAGCCTCAGAGGTCAAAGCGACATAATTAAACAAGACATCATCTGAAAATAAAACTTGGGCTACGGATCCTAAACACAAGTTTACTCCTCTTGGAGAGTCCTTGGAATCCGCCATGAAAACTCCATTAGCTAACAAAATCATCACTTTGCCTGAGATTCGACAATTTGATCCTAAACCTAAACTGAAATGGTGGAAAGAGAATGATGTATGTGACTTCCATCGCAATAAGGGTCATAAAACCAATAATTGCATATGCTTGAAGCATCTCATACAAGACAAAATTGATAATGGAGAAATTATGATTGACAGTCACAAAACCAACAATGATCATACAGAAATCACCTAACCATTTCCAAAACATGGTCAAGGAGATTCAGCTTCTTAGCCTAACATGGGTGCTAAAGTCAATTAAGCCTACTCTGGAAATAATAATGTCATAAATATGGTGGAACCATGCATATCTGAATTTTGCAATGTCATCACAATTGTAAGAAAAGATAGAGATAATCAATTAGCAAATGTAGTTACTCGATCACAAGCTCAGGCACATCTACAAGGACAAAAGTTAGATTCATCAAATGTCCCTAAGGTGCCTTTTAATCTTTCACCTACTTCTAAACAATAGGCTTCCTCTAAATCATCAAATCCTAAAGACACAAGGCCAACATCATACAGTATTCTCCAACAACTCCAACATATCAATGCAAAAATATCAATGTTTGAGTTGCGTTGGATATCTCCTGCTCATAGAGCTATTCTGGATAAAGCTCTGCTCTATTCCAATGTTCCTGACAATCTTGATCTAGATAGATTCCAAACTCTGGTTGGTCATCTGACATCACCCCAGTATATCTCCTTTTCAAAGGAAGATGACAATTCCTTGAGTCATTCACATAACTAGCCCTTGCACATTGAATTCTTAATCCAAAACCATCAAGTCAAATGTGTGTTGATAGATGGAGGCGCTGGTCTAAACATTTGTTCTTATAGCTTGATCACATAACTGGGATTATCAGAGGCTTCAATTGATCCTAAAAAGAAGATAATTATAAAGGCATATGATGAGAAAGAAAGATATTCCAAAGGAACAATTGTATTATCTATCAAAACAAGACTAGTTATTAGAGATATCACATGTCAAGTTCTTGATCTTCCTTCAGCCTAAAACATTCTTCTAGGGAGACCCTGGATACATGAAATATAAGATATTCCTTCCACATACCATCAATGTGTGAAATTTCCTTATGAAGGAGTAGAGGTAACAATTCTAGTTGACATATCTACAACTTGCAATGCATTGAAAGAAAGTGCTGACAAACTTGTTCCTAATAACAGAGAATCTTCCACTAAGCAAATAGACATGGCATCTACATCCAAGCTAGAAGACATTGTGAAAGAGGTCAAAATAAAAGATAATGGCATTGAAGAATATACTATGGAACTAGTCCTATCTCGATCATCTCTCCCTATCTTGCCCAAATCTTATTGACAGTCTTTAAAATAGTCTCAACCAAAATCCAAAGAACCTCTTGCTACCTATAAGGGAAATTTTGTTGTAGAAGAAGTATCCAAACAATAATTTGAACATGATGAAGCTGTACTTGCATGGCTATACAAAGATGAGTCTCCTACCCAAACTGTTCAAGCATGTGACTCTAAAACACCAAAAATTCCTTCAAAGTCATATGGAACATGGGATAAATTGATAGATAAAATGGGATATCCTGGAAAAGGACCTCTAGGAGTGAGGGGAAAAGGTCTCATGGCACCTATTTCACATACTGGTCATCTTAACAAAGACACTACAGGTCTAGGCTACAAAAAGAAACCCTTCTGTCTTAAGGGTAATTCTTCTCATGTGATAGAATAGATTGAACCAGAGGAAACTAACAATGAGGGAGAAGATAACAAACAATTAGACAGTGATGATTTAGACAGGTCTGAACTTATTCCTTATGAACACTTATCTCAAGAAATACTAGAGCTTCTAAAAGTTGAAGATGAATTGATCAAAAGAATCAATGTAGTAGAAACACAAGAACCTACTGTTGCACAAATGAAAGTCGCCAAACAAGATCCGACTGATCTTGAATCTAAACAAGAAGCAAACACCAGTGATTTTGAAATAGATTCCCATGAGTATGAATTCAAATCAAACTCAGAAGGAAATCCTGCTTGGGGGATTCATCCTGACTTTACACATGTTCTTAGATTTCCTAGAGGTCCAGAATCAGAAGATGAATCCAATGATTATGAATGGGGAGTCATTCCAGAAGAAGATGAACTCATCATAGAAAAACATGTAGATGTCATTCACCAATATGCTTCTACACCCGACGTAAGTCTAGGGAAAAGTAACAAACTTAACGAGTCTGATCCACCTATTCTCGAAGTAGAATCCAATAATGATGTTGAAACTCTTAATGAACTGACCATCTCAAGAAGTATTATCACCTTTGATTTCATGAGTCAAATCATTTCTAATGATGCCAATACCTTGTGCATTAATATGATTACCCAATCTCTTCCCAAGCTTACTATCCAACATCTAGAGCTTATGGACCAAACATCTACCAATCCAAACCAAGATATCTATACCTTTCAAACTAACTATGCCTTGGCCTATTACCTCAATGCAGTGGAACCTATGACAACTTCCATCGATGAACCTAGCATTAGTATGATAGAGTCGGATATCAAATATCTCAGTTAGAAAAACACAAGCAAAAAGAAAAAGAGTTCTGAGGGTGAAAACCATTTTGTGGTAGTCTCTGAACCTAAAATAGTAAAAATAAAAGACATATTCAAAGGTGAAAACCTCTTTGAGGCACCTAAGGATGAGATATTTGATGTCCTTCTGAGTCATTTACAGGACATATCTCCCATACTAATAGAACCAACTCAATCTATTAACTTGGGTACAACAGAGGAACCACAATTGATTCATGTAGCACAATCCCTATTAGAGGAAGAGAGACAAGCATATACTACTTTCTTAACAAAGAAAAAGATCAACTTTGCATGGAGGTATTCAGATATGCTAGGGTTAGATCCAAATTTGATAATGCACCATCTCTCTATCACCCTAGGAGTGAAACCTATTAAATAGAAATTATGAAAGATGCATCCACATGTTGCACTCCTAGTCAAAGTTGAGCTAGAAAAGTTACTAAAAGCCGGATTTATTTGAGTTATTGATTATGCTAAGTGGATCTCCAACATTGTTCCAGTTTCAAAACTAGACAAATCTATCAAAGTATGCACAAAATTCAGAGATGTAAACAAAGCATGCCCTAAGGATGATTTTCCATTACCAAACATTGATATGATAGTGGACATGACTGCGGGTTTCGAGATATATTCCTTAATGGATGGTTTCTCTAGATATAACCAAATCAAAATTTCTCTAGAGGATCAAAAGAAAACTACTTTCACATGTGCATGGGGTACCTTTTGTTGGAATGTCATGCCATTTGGCCTTAAAAATGCTGGTGCTACTTATCAAAGAGCTATGACATCTATCTTTCATGACATGATGCATCAAACTATGGAAGACTATGTTGATGACACCTTAGCTAAATCAATGATAAGATCTAACATCTGAATGAATTGAGAAAAATATTGGATATAATGGAGAAGTTTAGTCTCAGACTGAACCCTAAAAAGTGTGCTTTCGGTGTCACTTCTGGAAAGCTCTTAGGCTACATTGTTTCAAAGAAGGGAATTGAAGTAGATCTAGCTAAGGTCAAAGCTATTATGGAGATGCAACCTCCTAAAAATATCAGTCAAATGAGAAATCTACAAGGAAGAGTGAAATCAATTAGACGTTTCATATCTCAGCTAGCTGACATATCACAACCTTTTACAAAGACATTACATAAAGGTGTGACTTTTACATGGAATGAAGAATGTGAGAATAATTTCAAGCACATCAAGAAATATCTATCAAATCTGCCTATCTTGATGCCTCCTATTCAAGGGAAGCCATTGATTCTATATGTCTCCACCATAGATACATCACTGGGGGCATTGCTAGTACAACATGATGAAAATAAGAAAGAGAGCTATTTACTACATTAGTCAAACATTGGTAGCTTATGAGAAGAACTATTCTATGATTGAGAAAGCTTGTCTAGCTGTGATTTTTGCATCACAGAAACTAAGACATTACATGTTGGCTCATACCACACAATTGGTAGCTAAGATAGATCCATTGAAATACTTATTGAGCAAAGCCACCCTGATAGGTAGATTAGCTAAATGGGTGATGTTATTAAGTGAATTTGACATTGAATATGTTGAAAGGAAAGCTATCAAGGGACAAGTGATTGCCGATTAGTTGGCTGACACACCTATGTTTGATGATACACCAATGCAAATGGAATTCCCAGATTCCTCTATCATGAATCTCTCTTCTAGAACATGGTGGTTATTATTTTATGGCTCCTATACATAGAATGGATCTGGAGCAGACATATTGTTCATAACACCACAAGGTTACTCAATACCTAAAACATTCAGAATAAAGTTTCCTTGCACAAACAATATTGCTAAATATGAAGCTCTCCTTAACGGTATGAAGATAGCAATTGAGTGGCGAGTGATAGAATAACATGTTCACAGAGACTCATAGCTAGTCATCCATCAAGTCAATGATGTCTACCAAACAAAATATGAAAAGCTAGTTCCATACAATTGTATGGTAGATGATCTCAAGAAATACTTCATATCTATCACTTTTGAGCAGATTCCTAGATTGGAGAATAAGGTTGCTGATGCTATGGAAATGCTATCATCTCTACTACATCAGCCCAAACATGAGCTATGTAATGAGTTCCTGGTGGGAGCACTGTCATTCCCAGCCTATGATTGCCCCAAAACTTGAATGATTTGCACTATTGTAGGTCATGATTCTTCCAAATAAAAAAACCTTTTTTCCTACCTTCAAGACCAAATCATTCCCACATCCTTTAACCAGTATGAGAAATGAAACCTTATCCAAAATGCATCTCGATATGTTATCATTGGCAATGATCTATACAAATGGAGTCTAGATGGTACTCTTCTTAGGTGTTTAGAACATGATGAGTCTGAATGCACATTAGAAGAAGTCCACGACGGAATATGTGGATCACATTCAAATGGTTTAACACTAGCTTGAAAACTTATTAGGGCTGGGTACTATTGGCCTGAAATGGAAAAAGAGGCTATCAAATACGCAAAGAATTGTCAAAAGTGTCAAGTACATGGAAACTTGATTCATGCACCAGGGAGAAATCTTATTCCCTTTACTACACAATGGCCTTTTCAACAATGGGCATTTGATCTCATAGGAGCCATGCATCCTCATTCTTTTAATGGACATACCCATATCATTACAGCTATAGACTATTTTACAAAATGGGTAGAAGCAGCTCCTTTGACTCAATCAATCAGCAAAAAAATCTCTATGTTCATTCTGAACTACATCATATGTCGGTATGGTATTCCACACTCTATAGTCACAGATAATGGTGGCCCATTCAAGAACAGAGACTTAGATGATCTATGTGCCAAATTCAAGATTACACAACATTGGTCATCAATCTACTATCCTCAAGGGAACGGACAAGCATAGGCATCTAACAAGAATCTATTGAAAATATTGCACCGTACAGTTAATAAAATAGGAAGAGACTGGCATCTCATGATCAATTCAACTCTCTGGGCCTACAAAAAAGTATCATAACACCCACTAGGGCTACACCATTTGCTTTAGTTTATGGGTCTGAAGTGGTACTACCTATTGAGGTTGAAATCCCATCACTAAGAATGAGAATCCATGGTCTAGTAATTGATGATGACTACAAAGTGTCTAGGTTGCAAGAACTTGAACTACTAGATGAGCACAGATAAGAAGTGTATGATCATCTCAGAGTATATCAGAAAATAATGTCTAAATGTTACAACAAGAAAGTCAGACACAAAGAATTTCAGGTTGGAGATCTAGTCTTGCGAGAGAGTCTTAAAAATCAATCACATAGAGAGCGCAAGGGGAAGTTTGAACCCAACTGGCCAGGTCTCTTTGTAAATACTATTAATTTTGGCTTTGGAGCCTATCAACTCTCAACGATTGAAGGAGAATAGCTCTGAGAACCAATCGACGTTCTCCATCTAAAGAAATTCTATGCCTAAGATATTCATTCTATGGTAAAATGTCCTTCAAAAATTATAAAAATAAAAAAAAGTCCTGAAAAAATGAACATCCTGGTGAAAACCTAGAATTAGGCGCCTTGATGTATTGCAAAAAAAATAAAAAAGTAAAAAAAATTGAAAATATGAAAAAATATAAAAAAAAAAGAAAAAGAAAAAGTGCCTTGGTGAAAACTTGGAAACAGGCGTCTTGGTAGCAAAAATAGAATCTCTGCCAAGATGGTGAAAACCTGGCAAATAGGCACCACTTGTTTCAAAATGCTCCATCTATCAGCGCAATTTGGATCTTTCCCAACTTTCAGTCTTGCTTTAGTTTGCACATACTTCTTGGTTTATTTTCGCATTCTTATTTTCAATAAAGTCAGTCTATACACCAATCTGCAAAAGCATATGTATCCTATCAATGTTTCAAACTTGGGGGAAATCAATGTCATATCCTATGGTCTCTAGTATACCTCAGATGAGTCATATCTAGTCAGAGTCCTTTGAAGCTATATCTGAGTCAGTCAGTCAGTCTCCTTACCAGAAAGGATTTTGCAATCAAACACAAATAGACATCAACAAAAAAATTGAAAACCATCTATGTTTCACATGCTTTTATCTCCTTGTATGCTTACTGATTCACATTGAGATTTTTGCATATTGTGTCCTTTCGAGCTCTTCGATGATGTCCTATACAAGATTTAGAGAGTGATGACTGGGGGTATAATATTTTCTTTATTTTCTGCTTTGAGTAAAATTCTAACAACTTTATAAATTTTGGATTGAAATGGTGTCCATTTGTAAGAGCCTCTATCTCGTATTGGATGGCCATGAGTACCTCGAACATTGATACCCAAAAACTTCAAGGGAGTTTGATATAACTTTTGAGTGAGTTATTACTCCTACTATGAAACATGATCTTACCTAAGGATGTGAATGATAAAGGGTCACTACGGGTAATTCACATTGGATTTGGAATGATATCCTAATTGCTTCATGTGTTTGCAATGGCAAGGCATATTCAGGTCATCACGAAGTTCATGTTTTGATGCTTATACAAATTTCTATATCAAAATGGACATGATATTTAGGTCATCCTAGCATTTGTGCCTTGGTGCTTATATCTAATTTGACATTCTAAAAACAAAATCAATATTCATATGTCCACAGTTGCCTAGCCACTGGGCGTTGTATTGATTTTTGCGCATACAAATCAATATTCATATGTCTATAGTTTCCTAACTAGTGGATGTTGTATTGATTTATCTGGTTACCTAAAAATTCAATGATGAAAATGACCGACACATGATCAGTGACTAAGGCCTAGGTCCTAGGTTTGCATTTCATTTTGCATATCACTTTGCACTTTTCATGATTGCATGATCTCACAATTACTGAATGAACTTGAAAGCTTAAACAGTTCTTCAACAATGCTTAACATCACACGAAGAGATGAATCTCACATGAAGGTTTCTTCACAGAACCACAAGCAGTCACCATCCTGGGTTAGACATCCTTTTTGACAAATGACTGAGTACTTGTCTTCATAAATACCTGCAAAACATATCATGTGTATCATTGCATTCACATTTCATAAATCATTCCATTTATTGCATTACATACATGTGCATCCATAAGGCATAAACAAATCATACATTTTCATAATATATAATCAATTGCATTGCATTATCCATACATTTGAAAGAAACCATTGCATTGCATATTCCATACATTCTATACTACTCAAAGCATTTACATCACATGATATAATCATAAATAAAAAATGACAAGTACAAATGAAGTCATAACCAAAAACTCAATCTCATATATATCATAAAACCTTAGAATAGTCAAGGGTGCACTAATGGAATAGTATACAAAAGAATGAGCTCATGTGAGCTATCTGATCAGATCAGTATCTATGGAAAAAAATGACAAAAATGATCAAAAAACTAAGATAGATTAGTTGTTTGCTTGATCCTCTACATCTGGAGGAGCTGGTGGCGGTGCATCTGGTACTACCTCGGCCTGTGGTGCTCTTGCTCCCTCTGAAGAAATCATGTACTGAGAGTATGAAGGTACTCTCTATGCAGTAGGAACTACAACATAGTATGTAGAGACATAATAGGCACTTCGTGTAGTCTGATGAGTAACCTCTACCTGTAATCGTCTGTTCTCCTCCCGCAACTCTAAACACTACCTCTGAGAATCCTTGAGCTGTGTCTTAAGTCTAGCAACCTACAATCTCGAGTCTTTGATCTATAGCCTAAGTCTCCTAATAACCTCCTGAGGAGTCTGAGCTAATCCAATATCTACATCCGTAGTGGGCATATCTGTGTCCTCAGTAGGCTGATCAACAACCTCTGCCCTATGCACCTTGCAACATCTAACCTCAGAACCTGGATCAAAATCAATATCAACTTGTGTAGCAACAATATCATCACCTACATCTTGTTGAGCACCCAATACCTCATCTGCACTACTAATACTACCAAGTGTACCATGCTCTCCTCTGCAAAATTGTAGGCCTGCCTGCTATAGAAATAGAAGGGTGAGGTGGTCTCATTTGACCAGCTGGTCTCTATGGTGGGGAAAATGCCCTAGGCCTCAAAGGTGTAGGCTGTGGAATAAGAATCTGAACATCTCGACGCCTCTGGCCTCAACCCATCGGTGCACCTGTAACATCCACTACCTCCTCCATACTAGGAATCAGCTCTATGGGATTAGAAAATTGACACATAGGATGCTCCACCAACCAAGCAAGGAAAGCATCTGTTAACTCTAGCATCTACAACCTGTGGCCTATAATCCCACTCTCTTGCCAAATATCCACTATACTCCTATGTACAAAGAGCATAAGACAAACATGTTGTCCATCCCAATCCAATCTCTCAGACTAATTGTGCATAAATAGCATGCTCCTATGGTACATCTTGGATAAGACCATACTATCTCCAAACCTGTGTGATTAGGAAATGCTCAAGGATAGTGGTGGACCTACCAATCAATACCCTACTATGGAAAAAGAAACTGAACTGAGCACACGCAGCAGGCCAATGCTCAACCTGTAAGTAAGGTCTCCATATGAAATAGGTCATGTAATCAAGGACATGCCTCCAATACTCTATGATGCCTATCTGGACCTGGGTCACATATCCATAATATACATAGATAATAGGCTCTTGCGGCTGACGCTGAGTCTAACATACTGGATGACATATCAGGATGTGCTCCCATGCCCAAATCTGAAGAACTAAAGCACCAGAAGCAAATGATTTTCTCTCCTAATACACTATCTCATGCATCTCAAAGAACATATGGGCGAGCATACACTATCCCCAACCCAACTCAGAAGGAGTAGACATCAATCGTGCTACCATAGGGGCCCAACCCCCATCAATAGACTGTTCTACTGATGGTCGGACATGATGATCCTGCCAATCATCCCTGCTATAATACACTCAAGTCTATGGGTGTGCCCATATCTCTGAACTAACATCTCCCATGAAATAGATTGAGTCAGTTGTGTGTCATCACCAAATAATCTCCTAAAGGCATGAAGGCCAGATTTCCCCAAACTAACATAATCAGGACAAGGACCATGGAATGGTATCCACAATATCTGGTAGACATCCTCAGGAGTAACTGTGAGCTCTCTAGTAGGTAGGTGGAAGGTTCGTGTCTCAAAATGGAATCTCTCTATTAGTACAATCAATACATTGTGGTTCACCTTCATCTAAGGCAACTGTATCAGATACTTGAATCCACATGAAGCTAAATGTACCCTCATTGGGTCAGGCAGTGAAACACACAATCTCTAGGTCGTCAGGTGTGAAATCCAGACATGAACATCAGGGTAGATGACCTACACAACATAGAAATAGGTTACCCTATTAGTAATGTGGTCAAGATTCAGGCTCTAAAGTACAAGAAATGAAAAGCGGAATACTTCAAAAGGTACATTAAATGCTAAGGAAGCAGCCTATGAAATCAAAAAAATAAAAATTTGGCCTAAGGGTGTGAAAAATGCTCTTTGTTTTCCATACAACTTTTCAGACTGGTATCAAAACTCATACGAGTTTCTACAGGTTGCCATATGACAATTCATGAGTACACGACAAAGCATAGGCTCCCATACGACAACTCAGGCACCCGACAAAATGTCATACAACACATGGGTCCCTCTCATACGAGTTTCAAGTAGTTTCAAGATGACAATTGAAATGAAATTGAAAACTTGTATGAGTCCCAATGGACTGTCGTGTGACTTTTCATAGTGCAAAAATTAAAAAATATAAAAATGTACTAAAAAAAATTACAAATGTTAAAAATATGCCAAATTTGAATTCACAGAGAGGCACAAAGGTCCACTTACCGGGTTCTTGTACTGGGGAGGTCGCTGGTATCGCCGGCTATGCTTGAACCGATGTGAGGAGACTGGAACTACCTAGTTTACCATTTTTCTCTTAGAGGGCTCCACAAGGCTCACAAAAGTCAAAAGTGAATAATGAAATGAAAATGACCCTTTTGGGCCTTATATAGGTTTTGACCTAATTTTTCAAAGGTGCTCTGTTTTCCATGAAAATTGCACCCTTGGCTAATTTCAGCATTCTAAACCCATTTTTGGGATCAAAATTGAAATCTGAGATTGTTTACTCTGTCAAAATCATGATTTAAAATTTTTGGACCTAGGACGATCGACTGCTTGCATACTCAACCTTTAGACATCAAACGAATCTAGGGTTCAACTTAACTGATTATCTAACATCAAACTATCAAAATTTCAACTTGGTCAACCATGGTCAACTCATGGTCAAACCTAGTCAAACTTGGTCTCCAGGACCTCTAAACGATGCAGAATGCGTTCCCAAATGTGTGCAACCAATTCTACAATCAATTAACATGCTTCTAAACCATTTAACACTGAATTTTCTTGTCAGATTTTGATTTTAATCCTGAAGGGGGCATGGTATTGCATATCAATCAAATCTATAAATCAAATCTTTCTCTCAGTAATTAAGACAACAACCACATCTAGTTGTTGATTCATCAAAAGACCTCGTCACTTGGGGCATATGAGGTTCATCAAGATCCATATCAATCTGGTATCCTAATCAACTTGAAAATTGTATTAGCTTTTCATAACCATCGGTTCAGTTGTGCTATTTTCTTGGTTCTTCGTAACTAAAGGGTTCAGATGTGATACTGTTTCAATTCCTTTGGACAATCAGGTCTAGAATCAGGTCACTCACTTCTTCGTAATCATAGGTTCGTAATCAGGCATTTTGACACTTCTTCGTAATCACTGATTCATTGTTGATATAGTTAGCATCATCTTGATTCTTTGGTCGATAAGGATCTGAATCTAAATCTTCAAATCTATCAATCGGTTTCTATCTCAGAATCGGTTAATCTTTCAGGATCAGTTCCTCCACCACATAACTAAGTCCTTCTCATCATCAGACACAGATTAATCTTTGAGAATAAATCACTTAATTATGAATTAATTAATTGGATTTAATTATATTTATTCCTAATTATATTATTTAATTTTGACAATAAATCAAAAATCCTATGAATAATTGATTAAATTCCTATTTAATTGATTAAAGAAAGTTGTCAATATTTAATGATATAGTTTTGAATAAAAGTTTGATTAAATAATTGATTAACCCATAAATTAGTTATTTTAATTCAAAAATCAATTAAGTTGAGAATAAATCACTTTATTTTTAAATTAAATCATAATTAAATCATGCACAATCAGAAAAGCAGTCAACTAAAAATCAACAACCAATTTTAAATTTAAACTCAACATATGATTGCGAGTTGAAAACTGATTTAAAACTCTATTTTGAGTTAAACACTTCTTTTGCATGATTTTGTGAATTAATTATTCTTGATTTCTTGTTAACTCAAAATTCAACATGAGTTTATCAAGAGTGATTTATGGCTTTTCTCAATGCATCCTCAAGCCCTGGATTTCTATAAAATCAAGGCTCGGCTCTTCACAAAACATCTCTCGAATTTGCACAAATACTCTGACAAAATTGCATCTAAAGAGTCAAGCTCTTGCGATAGGCGATTTTGTGAGATCTTTCATTGTTTATCATAGCTTTGCATCCATTTTCATATCATAGCATATCATTGTTAGAATAATCTGCATATCAATTCCATACATTCTAGATTAGATTCATACAGTTTTCATCCTAATTGCATCAAAAATCCAAAAAGATAGATTAATCTGCATTCATTCTCCATTCATCTCTTAGCATTAAATCCTTCGTTTAGGTGTTGCATTGTCACTGATCTCAGTCTAATCTGAGAATACCATACTCGCACCTACTAGAAGGTAGTAAATCATTTGGTTAGCTTAGTTTCATTTATATTGCAAATTTTGATTTTGCTAACCTCTAATGTTTTACTGAAGTGTTGTGTCCATAGCTAGGTACGATTTTCACACACACAGATAGAGATGCAACCAATTTATTTCAACAATATGTGAATCAGAATTTAGCTTTTGATGTTAAAAGAGGCAGATTTATGTATGGGAGTATAAATTAAGAAGGGAGGGGTGGGTTAACGTGGATTTTATTTATGAACCCCCTCAACAAGGGACTGAGGACAATTTGTTTATGTTGAGGGCTCTCGAGGAGGAAAAGAAAGTTGAGGCTATTGCTATTGGGTTAGGGTTGAGTAGGGTAGGGTTTATTTTTAATCAAACTATCAGTAAGGGAAAGAAATATTATAATATTCCAATTTAGAGATTTGACATGTTGTGTATCTACATGCCAAGAGTGGGTTGAAGAAGCAGATGACATTTCTGGTGAAATTGGAGGTGAATGAGGGAGGCAGTGTTGATGTCTACTAGTTTGAGACATTCCAATTGAGCGATCAGTGTATTAGACTTTTTAAGGATAGATGGTTTGTAGAGAATTGATAGGATTTGTATCCTAAGATTACCCAAATGATGAGAGATGTGATGAATTTGCAGAAGGATACCAAAGATGTTGACAAATGATTTATTTTTTTATGTTGGTGAAGATCCTCAATCATTAGGTACGCCTCTACTTTTCTCTTTTCTTGTGTGTGAATAGGTTCTTCTATATGATTTGATGCTTCTGGACATGCAGGTCCTCATAGTTTTCTTTTTATTAATTCATCAAAATAAAATGAATCAGGGAATCTGATAATATAGTTTTGATTCTAGAAAATGATAGGATCATTAAATCTCCTTCTAGTGTTGGAATTTTTTTCTTTGGAAAACTTCAAAGATCATTTTTCTCTCAGGACTGATTACTTTTCCACACCCTATCAATTTATACATCCCTAGAGTTTGGAATTGATGCTTGGGCCTCTTTGTGGTGAGTTTATGGGCTTCCTTATTATGGAGTGAGTGAGGCTCACTCACTTCCAAATATGTCATATTTTTATGTTATTTACTTGATTCTGATTAATTGATGATGATATGTAATCCTATTTTATATTTGGGGATTATATTAACATATAATTTCCCTTTTTCCAAACCAATTGATAAACAAGAAAGAAGTAGCAGTGAGGAGGGGTCTTCTTCTAAGGAGATTGATGAAGATCATGCACCTCAAAAACCAATTCATAAGGTACCAATCATGTTTTCTATTTTCTTATATTTTTGGATTGGTAAACCTCCTTAATTTCATGTCCTTTCTTTTGATTACTATGGATGAGATATATATCTTACATTTAACATTCAACTTCTTTACATTTTAGAACATGTAGTGTGTTTTTTGAGGATTTTACCAAATCAAATTTTAACATAAACCGAAAACACCAAATTGATTTCTTTCCCTTTCAATTTGACAAAATATTTGCATTTGACCGTTAACTGCAAGAAACTGAATGATAAATCCACATACCTGTATCTTTGTAAAATACTCAGAACATCAAAAAGATGGCTAAGTGCCTGCCACCATGATTTTTATCTACTGAATATGGGAAAAAAAAGAACCAAAAAGAATCGTGTTTTGTTTTAGCTCAATATACTGAAAACCCTAGTGACAACCCAACTAAAATTCTATCAAAGTTTCACTCAAAATAAAAATTATTGCAGCAACCACTTAGGGATCAAAATAGAGAAAATAAATCAAAATCGTTCTTTGTCCTATTTCCTTTTAACAAAGTCTCAACTACTAATGATATAATACATTTGATGCCCTAAGCTATCAATACAAATGGCACCTAGCTAGAAGCTCACAGGCTGTCCATTTGATAACCACAGTCAACATTTTAAAACAGTGAATCGATGTCCTTGAGCACAAGCACCAATAACATCAAATAATGGAGATAAAGCATGGGCTAGGGCACAACACAAGTAGAATGCAGTCATTTCAATGAGAATATCATCAATATACAATGACGTCAGTAAACATGCCAGTAATATCAACAAACATGAATCCAATTTCATGATTCATGATCAAATAAACACATGCTGTAAAATCATAATAGAGAATTCAAACAGCAAAGGAATGATGCCCTAGCTCACAGGCTGTACATGAAAAAACAAAGTCTCAAAATAAATCAAATAAAATTTTGATGTCCATAATTAAAATGCAATGCATTTGAAATTTGCGGTCGAATATGATGCCAGAGGCTCAAAAGTTTCCTATCAAAGATACCAGATCAAAGATGAAGAAATCACATACCTTTGGATATGTCTTCGTGCTCATATTTGACCCGCTCCTTTCCTCTACAATAGAAATAAAAATGATTTGGTCGTTTCACTTTTTGTTTTCATGTACACCCCGAAACTGTCATAATTCCGATGGTCTATTTAAAACCCATCGGAATCTCGACACCATCGGGGACTATTACAAAAAAAAAAAATGACAAATTCATAAAAAAAAATTATCCATCGGAAGTTTCTGTCAAAATTTGGCCCCAAATGTAGTAGTGTGTTTTGGTTATATTATATAGCTTTGGCTATTATATTATGTATATATACCTTATATTTGTATTGAATGAGCAAGTATAAGTTCCCCAATGATGATTAATCTAAAGATAGTCAATTTTTATAAATGAGATGAGATTCCTTGTGGGTAACCATATAAACCTTGTTCTAAATCATTGTTGTTTATAGATTTTTGTGTCATGAGTAAACCAATAGTGTGTTAATGCTCTATGTAGTTTACAAATCTCTTCTTGTACTCTCTTTCTATAGTCTTTGAAATGTGTATATTGTTTGCAAAATGATTAACATATTGTGGATTCAAAAAGATTTGTTTTTAAATTAATGCTTTAGTGAAATTAGTATTGTGCATGTAGATTATTTGGATTGTTGAGAGGAAATTGAAAGGCTACTCGTAGATTTGTTGAAATAAATGGCATGTCTTTCGAAAAGACATTTTTAATGAATTTAAAATATAAGATACTACTAATTTTGGTAAAATATTAATCATTTGAAATGACAATATCTATTTTTCATATTATTTGGATTAAGTGAGAATTTGGGTAAAAAGACATTTTATATTAAGGGTTTTAAAAAAATAGTGTTATTGGCATATCACTCCTTCACTCTTCATTCTTGTTGTGCTCTTCCCTTCTAGGGAAAAGAATGCTTAGAGATTGATTTAGACTTTTATATTGGTTTTGAAGAAATCTACTAAATTGGAAGGAGCTTGTTTTCTTTTCCATGGAAAAGGATTTAAGGACAATATCCATTATTGAGTTTGTATTATAGAAAAGTTTTTTTTCTTTTTTAATATATATGCATTTACTTAAATGGATTTTTTGTTTGGTCATGCTCTATCTTGTGTGGATTTGTATATGATTTTGATGAGTGGGTTTATTTTGAACTTAAAATTGAATTCTAATTTGTTCTACAAATTTGTCTTGTAGGTTTTCATGTTTTATTGAGAATTACAAAATTGTATTAGAATTATGCTAAAATTTTACCAAAATGTAAATGATTGAAAAGGTGTAATTTTTTTTTCTCATGTTCTCTAAAAATTTTAATTTCAATATTTGAAGAAAATCTAAGTTGTATGGTAGAATTGAATTGCTCAAACTAAAATCTATTTTCTTAAACTGATTTCAGGCTCGAAAGAAAATATTTAGAGTATGTTTTTACCAAACTATATTAGGGTGCTAGATGCCTTTGAACAAAATATTTTGACCAACCTATCTTTTCCCACCACAAAGGGATGGACAATGTGTTTAATTTTTCCTTTACTCTTTTTAATCATTATTGATGTCTATCTCTTACTATTTATATACGATGAGGTTGCAACCCTCACAAGCTATGGCTTGCATTCCTAGAAGAAGAAAGTAAAGCATTTTCCCTATTGCATGGTTCTTGATGTGTTTTATGAGAAATGTTATTTTTAAAATTTAGACAATGTGTAATATTTATATTTTGCAAGACAATGTCTCCTTGTGGAAAAGAGTTTTCTTGCCCTTTTGTATTTTTTTCATAGATTAATTTATTTTTATTTTTTTGTGTCATGGCCATTTTGAGTGGTTTGTTATGTTTGGTTTTTAGAAATAAAATCTAAACCACGAGTGGGGAATAGACCAAAATATTTTGAAGTTGAATATGGGACTAATAATGTGGTAGGATAGAGATACTTGTTGGGGAGGTGCTTCCCAAAGGGGTATTAATTATTTTTTATGGTGTAGTTGTATGCCTAGGAAGTTTCTATGTAATCATATTGATTACATTAATCTCAAAACATGCCTCAAAATAATGAAATGGCATTACACAATTAACATGACCAATGACATTTGCATTTATCATTACCCCTTATGTAATGAAAGGTACACTATATGCAATGTATTGAAAAGACTCTCGCTTGTGAGAAACTGCAGCTCCCATGAGTCTTTTTTTTGGAGGATGGTTAAGTTATTTCACCCAAAACTGGATAGACAAGTATTTTTCTTTCCTTTAAATGATTTAGTGTTAACAACAACTTTCCTTTGTTGTATCAAGGGTTGCAGTTCTCATTTTAGAGTTGACTACCCTCTCTATTTTGTTAATGTTATGGGGGGTGACCGCAACTGCACGAAGCTAGGGAAACCAAATGAATTCAAGAATCACCCCACAATGTGGCACACCTACAAGGAGAGTAAGGTTACCAATTTTATTCATTTTATTAATAGGTTCCATGAGGGAATATTTGAATAGTTTTCTAGCTCATGGGATAACATGAGGGTTTTGGTTGGGGTCATTTATTTTGAGATCAATGAAGAGGTCATTACCAAGGCCATAGGGCTTTCCACTGAGGGTAGGAAATGGAATAATACTAGACAAATAGTAGACAATGATAGTGTTAGGAATAGTCCCAAGAGATAACTGAGAGGGGGGGAGGGGGTGAATCAATTATCTACAAGTTTCAATTCTTTATCCAATTATGTATACTTAAACATAAGCATAAACACAATGAAAGAACATGTTACTAAAAAATACAACATGCAATACAATAAGCATAAGTAGGAAAAGGTTGCATTTGTTTGTCTAATTAACACTACCTTGCAGGTTTTGTTAGTTTACATGTCCTTATTGCATTCATTCTAGATGTCATTATTGTACTCTAAGTATTGATTATTATTCCAAAAATTCCAAAATTCATAAGTAATCATTACATTGTGGTTTCAAACTGAATGTGATATACATATGTCCTTTCTTGTTTCATGTTTCATCAATAAGTAGAGTACATTGCAGAATTGAAAGAAAGATTGAAGTATGGAATAGGGGTCCCATGCATTGCCTTTTATATTGGTTTGCGTCAGTTGGTTCTCTTCTAGGTATTTGCATTTAGGTCTTCATAGTCTGAGTCTCCATCTACATCTAGGTCTTTAGGGTTTCATATCTTCATAAGAAAGGAAAATATGGTTAGATCCTGTTGGATCTAAGCAATACATGAGAAATGAATAACATACTGTAGCAATCAAGTTTTCAATACTACATATCAATCTAGAAAATTAAATGAAATAAGGAAATGTACACTGACACTCACTGCAAGGTAGTGTTAAAGGGACTTGTTTCTGATATGAAACCTTTTACTACTAATGATCATCGTGGTGTATGTTGTCCTTTTTATTAACCAGGTGTCTAAATTAAAGGGACTTAGTATGTTTCAAACTGAGAAACCTTTTTCAGATAATTTATTTTATAATGATGTTGTTTGAGAGCTTAACAGATTATCTCGTAGATAACTATTGACTAGTTTTCATATTCAGTCATTGTCAAACATGCAGATCAAGCTGGTTTCCCATGATAAGAGTGCTACAGGAAGTGCCAATGATTGCCAACTTTCCAGTTCAAGATACAAATGGTGCTGCATAAATACTAGTACAAATATGTCCTTACTATTTCAAAAGTACATTTTCAAGCCATAAACATATTTGTTGCTGAATACAAAAGAGTGCTTCACGATTGAGCCATAAAATGATAAAATGTTTACAGTTTGTTTTTATTGAGTGTCACAAACCCATGTTCGAACCTCATTAGTTAACCATTTGGTGTTTTTGAATGTCACGAGCCCGTACTCAAACTTCATTAATAGTGAACAAACATTTTCATCTTGTTGTTTTTATAATATTAAGTGTAGATTCAACATCAATGAGAATTGTATACAGTGGACAAAGCATAATTATGCAAGTTGAACAAAAAGTATAAAATATGTATAAACTGGAATAGAGTATGTACAGATAACAATGGAATATCATAAAGGAGAAAGCTACTTATCTGCTATGGAAATAATAATAGTTATATGTTGAGCATCTCTCAGTCATAATCACCTTCTAAGGTTTGCGAAGGTTATGAGTGAAAGATGTGATAATTTTATTTATAACTGATTATATCTTTAACATTTTTCACTCATAACCTTACAACTTTAGTAAGTCATTGGAGGTGTTTCATGGTTTCCTGGAGCAACTGTTCATCATTGCCGAGCTCATAATATATGGTTTGCAAAGGAATGAGTTCACCAGTTCATCAAATTTATAGTTGTTGATTACACAGGTTCTTTTCATGTCAGCAGAATGAAACAATTTGGATGCTATATGCTATAATCACAGTTATGTACAAACTATGGAAAATATTTTAAATCAAGTTCTAGTAGCTATCTATTATGCATAGTGTTTTTTTACAAGCTAATTAGAAAAGAGCAGTTATTTGATATTTCCAAATTCCCAGTCAAAATTCAGGTTTCATTTTTATGTTGTCACAGTCATGTGCTGAAAAGAGACCAAATTTAACATCACTATGCACAGTGAATTCAAATGTCCACACAAGTGTGGAATGTGTGAACTTAATATGCAAAGAGCTTCATGTTATAGCAGAAAATTTAAATATCTACCAATCAAAGAGCTTGAGCAAGGTCGAAACAGGCAAATGTTTAAAACAATCATTTGTTGATATATTAGTGAGCTCACTCTTAGATAAATCAAGTTCATTCTCATTCAGTGAAGTCGAGCTTCAGTTTAGCTTACAAGGAAAAAGAGTAATAGTCAAACTTCACTTAAACCCGCAAGCTATATACTAGACTCCTAGTTATCAAAAGGTATGAAGGTTATTTTCTTTGATAAATTTAAGAGCCCTGTAACTATATCAGTCCCCGTGACTGTTACTAGTTCACAATATGAAGCTCACAGTTCTATGCCAGTCACAAGTGGTTGTACATCATAAAGATGTATTCATAGTTGTAAATGAAAAGTGTTTTGAATAGTTTTAGGCTCATAAGCTTCAAACCCATAGCAATAGAAAAATAATGAACTAACAGTGGAGACCAGGTGTGAAATGTGTGGAGCTCGGGGAAACAAAGGATAGTTCAATAGTATAAACAATGAATCAAAGACATGAAGCCATGAAAAAGTCACAGTTCAAGAAATACAATTGCAAACAAATAAAAAAGCTCTCAGGAAGGCATGTACGAGTTTTGCAAGATAAAGCAAGATACATATCAGTCATGACTATGACTTATTCGTGGCTTCATGTTATTAAACAACAGTCATCTCTTGAAAGCAACAGTGAAGAGATATATATAACAGGAAAAGTGGTCATGACTTATGCTGAAGAAGTTAGAATTTCATGATATTCATGCCAGGAAATGAGCTTCATAAGATAAATAGAGAGTTTTAAAATAAACTTACAGTTCAGTGAACTTGAGTTTGTATTCAATGCCAAGTTCCTTGTTTGGGATGCACATCAATAAAAATAGCAGTGATCTTCAGTATAACAAAAGGCTCAAGTTCAATAGTGGAGCTCTTTTACAGTCAAACTAAGCTTCATCAAAAGTTTTCCAAGTCTTTTCTACATGTTAGGGTTTCAATTTACCTTAAAATTCTTTGTGAAGAATGAAATGAACACAAGTGCTAAGATCAAAATGAGTATAACTATTTGGAGTCCACCAAGCAATTCAATGCCTTTAATGCATGTCTGATTCTTGTAGAGCCCTGAAAACTACTCATAGTGCCACCTTGCATACTTATCTCCTTGATTTTTGCATTGCATTACAAGTGGATGAAAAGTCATGTCGACTTTCCCCACATTGCATATAGTTTACACTTAGAATCATTTATCTAAGTTAGGAGATGTGGTTAGGTTATTTAATATTAGATTTTTATCTAATGTTAATTCTTTTTTATAATTTTGGCAATTATTCTTTGTAAAAGGATTTAATTCCTTGTTATAAGCCAAAAATTTAGGGGGGCATTTGGAGGAAGTTTTTTAAAAGGCTTAGTTATTGGCATGTTTTTTGGCACATTTGTGGGCTAAGATCAGGCATTTTGAAAGACTTAGATTTTCAGATTTGAGGCATAGGCAGGATATAAAATTGATTTTTGATGATAAATTAAGGGTTGCAGATTTTGGAGAGAGGGCATATAGTGAACACATTGTTCCTAAGTGCTTTGAAGGCCATTTTGTAATCATTTTTTTTGTCAGATTTTGGAGGGAATAAACCATATATTTTGACTCATATTTGTGAAATTGTTTTGATATTGGATCCTATTTCATCTTTTCTAACAAGTGTTAAATTATTTATTATCTAAAGGAAGTGAGTAGATTTATGTTCCTTCTCAAGATAAACAATTGTTCCAAGACCTTGTATGAGAAATGTATGTTTGTTGATTATCCAAGCTATTCATGGTAAAACCCTGAGAGCATGTTTTGTCAACTTATATGTTGAACAAAGATTCAAAGTATCGAGATCTTCATTTTTGAGTTAGGATTGATGTTTCATCGTTTCTACAAAGTCTGAAATATTTATCAGTGTATCACCCTAATCTTTGAGTTATAGTATTGTTTTCCCTTTACCCAACAAATTGCAGATTAGGAGAGTAATATTCCATATTTTATAGGAACCGGCCTAGAATCTGGAGATTCCTCTTCATTCATAGTCTACCCATAGCTAGGAGAGGTTTCCATTATCAGGATAGAATTGTTGTTTTTCCTTAATGCCTGATTTATGGTAACAATTCTAAGCCTAAACAGAACACTTGAACACAACACCAATATTTTGGTTACGAGGAAACCAAAATAGGTAAAAACCCCAGTGGGAATTGACACCCACTAATATTCTGCACTAGTGTATTATGATCCTTGTTAGAAGATCCTTAACCCTGTTAGGAGTTGCTTTACAATATATTTAGTACAATAGACCTGGTCAAGGGTCAGACCCTGTTAGGATTCTTTTAAAATAGTCCCTATTAGGGGAGAGGACGCACTGTCCGAGAGCACTCTACTCAAAGGGGCAAAGGCTATAACCTTTTGAATAACAGATACACACTATATATGGATCTTGATGAACTACGCTTAGACCTTATGTTTGGATTATTTCCAATGTATAACACAAACACTTTACTTGGTCACATAGACCTTCTTCTGATGGCTCAACACTTTGCACACTCTGCTCTACTCTTCACAATCAACCATGAACCACAATCAAGCAATCACAAATGACTGCCTATAAATATCTTTCCTCTAAATGATATAATCAAGTTGCCTATTAGAAAATCCTTTAAATCATATTAGAGAAGCCATAAAAAACTCCAATAATAATTCAGTCAGCTCTACTAAGCACACAACACATTCTAGGACCTGTCCAATAAGATAATTGTAGACGCAAGCTACATATTGTCAGCTCTACCAAAATGACTGTATCTTTCTCCTCAAGCTGAATTACTTCATGTGCTCTTAACTAAACATCACTAACTCTTCTCCAAGCTTAAATCCAAGGGCACATACTGAAAGGATAGGTGCAACTCCAGAACCAATATAATCTCTGTCGGCTCTTTTGAACAAACATAGGAAACTACTACTGGCTAATAGAGACTACATAACTTCACTTCTATAGATCATCAAACTTTGCATCCATGAATGTAACATCACTAATATGTCTTCATCATATATCCAAGCGCACAAGGATCCATGATAACTGTACATACAACCATACACATAACACCACCTGTTACTCTGTTAGGAACATTGTTGACACAAGCAACTATATAACTATGTATCATCTTAAAATGGAATCACTTCCATCTTGATAGGTTTAGCACCCTCTTTTAATACATTTATCATGATAGACATGCATTTAGGATGCATTCTGCACTTGATTTCTTCATTCTAGGTGAAATTAGGGTTAGGATCTTAAGGATTCTCTTGAATTTCCCTCTTCCATGACTCTATTTTCTAGGTAGGATTTAGAAATGGATCCTCCTGGCATTCATTTTAGTAATCATAGGATTTTATGTCTATTCCTGACATTCTATCCTATTCTAGCATCAATTTTAGGTTTCTGGGCATCCCTGGGACCTCTGCACTTGATTTTGAGTCAACCTGGGAAAAAGGTCAATGTCTTAGGTCGACCCTGACTAGGTCAAGGTCAATGTCAACTTTGACCCCTTTCTCTAAATTTTTCAGATCCTTAATTTCTAGGCTGCGGGCTTTCGAGAAATTTATTCTCCTGCCTCTAGGTCGGCCATTTCTGGTTTCAGGATGGTAAATCCTTTAATTGCATTTAATCTAGGTATATTTTCTAAAGGTGAGGACCTAATTGGGATTTAATTCTCCAAGGTGGCCCATCTAGAGGAGTGTGCCCTAGATCACTATAAAAGGATGCCTTCCTCTCTCATTTTTCACGTCAAGTTTTCATATCTCATCTCAAGCAATTGCAAGCTCTCAAGTGCAAGCAAGAATTCAAGCAAGGGAAGAATAGTGAAGGTGCAAGTTAGCAAGAGGAAGATATAGAAGATCAAGCCATTTTTGACATCAAGCATCTTTGTAGACTCATATTTGGAGCAAGAGAGATCCCTTCTTCCTTGATCCACCATTATCAACTTTCAAGCATTCAAGGATTCAATCATGGGTTAGCAATTACGGATTGTGAGTTTGGTAGAAGTACTTTAGCCTTGGGGGCTTGGTATTTTTTTTTATCTTATTCAAATCTATGCATTGTTATTTCATACACATTCATGCTAGGGTTTTGATCTAGAGGATTAGATCTTGGCATTACACTTTCAATACATACACACACACATTCTATTTCAATCGGCTATTTGTGGAGGTGGAGACCACCAAAATGGGAGTTTGACTAAGGCAAAACCCTATATAGCCACCCCAAAACTCCCCTTTTCAAATATCTATAGTTGTTGTTTTGAGGATCAGAGGACAGATCTGTGTACCCTTTTTGCCAAACTTCCAGGATCTGCGAATAGAATTTGAATCAGACTTCAAATAAAGAATGTGGTATTTGACCTTTTATGAGGGTCAAACCTGAGTTGAGCCATCTCCATGAAAGATTTTTGGGTTTTCTTCATCTCAGCATTTCCAGTCCAGAACAGGTTTCAGATGTTTTTGAAAGTGTACACATACTTTAGAATATAGGTTTTTATGAATCAATTTCATGATGAGGTATTTATCTTGACCTAATTGATTTTCAAGTATTTTCAGATTTACTTATGCTATTCCAATTCAAATCCAATTTCAAATGAATATGTGTTGAATGTTAGGTATATTACTATGTTTCCATTTTAACCATATTAATTTTGGTGAACCTGTTTACGACAACTCTTTCTTTTCTGGTGTTAGATTTAAATCTTGTAGATTTCTTTCTTGCATTTATATTTCAAAAATACAAAAAGAATTGCAAAATTCCTTTAAAATACAAAAATATTTCTATTGTTCATGCTTTTAGTACTTTCTTTGTATTCAACATGTATGATTCTTGTTTTGAGTACTTTGATGATGCTTTTATTATACAAGAGGATAGAATCCCTAATGAGGTACATGGTAGTGAGGATGAAAATTGTTTGAATATGGTCTCCATGGATCCTATTCCTATTTCACTCTCCTCCACAACCTCTCCAATTGACCTTTACCATAGGGTGTGTGCATGGTTACCTTCATGTCCCACTATTTGCAACATTGATAAACCTAAAATGATCTATCCTACACCTTTGATGACGGTAAAAGGATGTCCTCGTATAACAATTAAGGGTAAACCTAGAGATCCTTTGGATTTCTTTGAAAACACTAATTCTGTTTCATGTGCTTATCGCACATGGAATAACCCTCAACCTACTATTCCAGTTTCTTTACCTCCTTCTCAACCTATGCTTCCTCAAGCACCTAGGTATCCATCTACCTTTAAGGAGTATAACTTAGTTGACCAATTACATGCTACTCTTGCTAAGATATCTTTATGGGAATTACTTCAAACATCCCAGACATATCATGAGGCATTGCAAAAATCTCTATCTACTCTTCCTGCTTCACCTCCTAATCAAGAAAACATTCATTCTATTTTGGATTGTATGCATACTATGCCTTCTGTACCTCCTATTGTGTTTTCTGATAATGATTTACCTTCCTTAGAGGTGCAGAATCAATATGATGCTCTTATGGTGGCTATTTCTATTAATCAGAGTATCATTCGTAGAACCTTAATTGATAATGGATTTGGACTTAATGTTTGTAGCATGGATATGCTTAAGGCAATTAAGGATGATTTATCTACTATTCAACTTGATAATGTTCCTATACGTGGATTTGATAATATTTCGAAAAGAACTTTGGGTATTATTACCTTACCTATTAAAGTAGGTCCAGTTATTCTAAATAATCCTATCCATGTTATGCCTAGACCTCTCAACTATAATCTTCTTTTAGGAAGACCTTGGTTACATACTATGCATGCAGTTCCTTCTACTCTTCATCGCAAGGTTAGGTTCATCTATAATAATCTAATGTATACATTACATGCAGACGATGCCCCGAACACTTGCTTAAATGCTGAATATGCTAAGAACTCTGAACCTATTCAACCTAATAAGGAGATTTAGAAACAAGCGGAGATACAACAATCTGAGATAAAACAACATGAGAATCAACAACAAGAAGCTCCATCTTCTTCTTCTTCATTGACTGAGGATGATTGGGGGACATTGGATTTTAATCCTACCTTTATTGGAGAATACAAGGTCTCTGATTTAGAATTCATGAAGCAATAGAGTGAATTTGAGAAAAAGGTTTTTATTTCTTCCCCGTTGTCTAAAGAATTAAAAAATAATTTTGTTGCCGCTTTGATTAATGAAATGCTTGACACTATAAAGCCTGATTGTTATGACATTGTGACATATGCCACTCCTTGGACTCCTTCTGATATGACTGATTGATATGGACCTGGTTATCATTTTCTTAAGAAATCAGGGTTTAATGGGAAAGGATGTGGTAAATATGAACAACGTATACAAGTACTTCTGGATAATGACGTCTATGATCATATGTATGGATTAGGATTTAATCCTTATAGACAACCATCAACTTTTCCTCTTAATGTTAATCATATTTGCAGTGGACAGTTGAAATTGGTTAATCCATTGCTTATTGACCTTAATCAACAATCCTCTTTGGATATTTTTCCTAAAGATGAAGCCTTAATGGAATTTTTAGGGGTTTATGAGGATCTTCCTAAGTTTCATCACAAACGAGGAAAGCCTTATTTCTTAAAAATAGATGCTTATTTTGGAGAACATGAAGAACATGATATTCTCCCTTTACCAATGGATTCTCCAATAAGAAGTGATTTGTTAATAACTGAGACTATTGATATTGAAGTGGATGAAAATGATTTTGAAAGGATGATACAAATTGGGAAATGTTTGAATCGGGATGAACGTGATCAGTTGGCTTCCCTTTTGCTCAAATTTAAGGATATCTTTGCTTGGACATATTCTGATATGCCAGGTATCGATTCTAAAATTGTTACTCATAACATTTTTCTAAAACCAAATATGAAACCTGTGAAAAAAAAAATTCAAAAGATGAATCCATGAATTGCTTTACTAGTCAAAGGTGAAATTGAAAAACTATTGGATTCTAGATTTATCCATTCTATTGATTATTCCAATTGGATTTCAAACATTGTGCCTGTGTCAAAAGGAGAAAATAAGATAAGGATGTGCACTGATTTTAGAGATTTAAATAAGGCATCCTTGAAAGATGATTTCCCGCTACCTAATATTGATATGATTGTGGATTCAACAACGGGTCATGCTTTGTTATCTTTTATGGATGGTTTTTCAGGATATAATCAAATCTTTATCCCCCCTAAAGATCAATTTAAGACTGCATTTATAATACCTTGGGGAACCTTTTGTTGGGTCATGATGCCTTTTGGATTAAAAAATGCGGGAGCAACTTATCAACGGGCTATGACTCTGATTTTTCATGATTACATTCATAAGATTCTTGAAGATTATGTGGATGACATCTTGACAAAATCTATACATAGAACAGGTCATGTTACTATTTTATGATAGATATTTGAAAGAATTTGAAGTTATAATATGAGATTGAATCCTAAGAAGTGTGTCTTTGGAGTTGACTTTGGTAAATTATTAGGATTTATAATCTCTAAGCGAGGCATCGAAATAGATACTGAAAACATTGACACTATTGTTAATATGCCTCCTCCTAAGAATATTTCTTAGTTATGAAGTTTACAAGGAAAAATAAAAGCTATTTGTCACTTTATTTCTAATTTAGCCGATAGAACTATTCCTTTTACTTCCTTGCTTAGAAAGAATACCACTTTCTCTTGGAATGAGGAGTGTAAACAAAATTTTGAGCAATTTAAGGAGTATCTTGCGAATCCTCCTATCTTGCAACGTACAAATTGTAATAAACCCTTTCAATTATACACTTCAGTGACTCCACGGGCTATGAGTGTGTTATTAGCTCAAATATATGATACTGGTAAAGAAAAACCTGTGTATTACATTAGTCAGACTTTAATTGATTATGAAACATGATATACAAATTTAGAAAGACAATGTCTAGCTGTAGTTTATGCATGTCAGAAACTCAGGCATTATCTTATAAATGCTGAAGTTAATGTAATTATCAAGTTTGATCCTTTGAAACATCTTTTCTCACAAACTGATCTTTCTGGTTGGTTAGAAAAATGGGTTATGTTGCTCACCGAATTTGAACTTAATTTTATTTCTCAAAAATCTATTAAGGGACAGGTGTTGATAGATTACTTAGCTGAGGCTCCTAGTCCTTGTCTAGATGAAAAGTCTACTTCTATGGAATTTCTTGAGGATAATATTCTAGCTATTCAACAAGATGATATTTGGGAATTATATTTTGATGGGTCTAAGTGTAAAATAGGTTCTGGTGTGGGTATCATCTTGATTCCCCCTAAAAAAAACCCATCCCTTTATCATATAAATTAACTTTTCCTTGTACTAATAATATTGCGGAGTATGAAGCCCTTATAGCTGGACTACGAGTAGCTTCATCCCTCAATATCCAACATTTACAAATATATGGTGATTCACAACTGATAGTTGAACAGATTAAAGGAGGATATCAAACTAAAAATGCTAAAATGACACAATATAGAGATTTAGCTCTTGATGTGCTTTCACAATTCCCATCTTATACGATTCAGACTTTACCTAGGAAGGATAATCGACATGCTGATGCTATGGCTAGTGTAACTTCCTTGGTTTGTCTTGAGGATAATGTGGAAAACTTTCAATTTACTATACAAACTCTTCAATGCCTTACAATTTCTGATAAGATCACCTCTGACTATTTCAATTTGCATTCAGATGAATGGTATTCACATATTTTTCATTTTTTGAAGGATGGTACTTTTCCTAAATCAGCAACAAGGAACATGCGTAATCATATTCAGAAACTTGCAGCTCAGTACATCATTTTAGGAGATACACTTTACAAACACTCTTACGAAGGATTATTATTAAGATGTCTTAATAGAACTAAAATTCTTGTAGCTTTAGCAGAGGCTCAATCTGGATCTCGTGGACGACATTTTGGTGGAAAATCCCTGGTTAATAAATTGCTTCGAATGGGATATTATTGGCAAACCATGGGACAGGATTCTTTCATGTTTGTTAAGAAATGTCCTCAATGTCAACAACATAGTAATTTGATTCATGCTCCTGCTCATGAGCTTTGTAATCAAGTTTCTCCATGGCCTTTCAGTGTTTGGGGTTTTGACCTTATTGGAAAAATCTCACCAACTTCTTCTCAAGGACATACTTACATTCTCACCACTACAGATTACTTCACAAAGTGGGTTGAAGCTATCCCTTTTTGATCAACAACGACAGATGTTATTTGTGATTTTATCCTTAATAATATCATAACAAGATTTGGTATCCCTTTGATGATAATTTCAGATAATGGAACATCTTTTAAAAATAAAGAAGTTGCGAAATTCTTGGAGAAATATAGGATTCAACATAGATTTTCAACCCCTTATTATCCTTAATCTAATGGACAAGTTGAAGCATCAAATAAAATTATTGAACAAATCTTGAGAAAAATAGTTAATAAGCATGCCAAAGATTGGCATACTCAATTGACTTATGCTTTATGGGCCTATAGGACTAGTGTTCATACTGCCACAGGTACTTCTTATAATCTTTTCTATGGTACTGATGCTATTATGCCTTTGGAACTAGAAATACCTTCTTTACGTATTTTGTTTCATGGGATAATTGATAAAGATACTTTTCATGAATAATGCTTACAAGAATTAGAAATGTTAGATGAACAATGAATACATGCATTAGAACATATCAAAGCTTATCATAAATCTCTTCAAAAACAATACAATCATAAGGTAATTGAATGAAAATTTGCGGTTGGTGATTTAGTTCTTTATGAGAATCAATGAAATGTGAATGCTTTATCGGGCGAAAAAGGAAAATTTAGCCCTAATTGGTTTGGACCTTTTGTTGTTATTCAAAACTTTGGTTCAGGTGCTTACAAATTTGCTGATATGGATGGTGTTGCTTTTAAGGAACCCATTAATATTATGCATCTTAAATGTTATTACCCTTAATCTTGTTACTCCATGTGCATTCATGTATTCCTTATAAAAATTTCTTTTATAGGTTATGTAGTTTTAGTAAAAATTACATATTGAATATGTTTATGCACTTTCTTTTTATCTTTCTTTCTTTCTATTAAGTTTTATATTGGTGAAAGCATAGTAATCAAACATAGAACTAATTAGTAGAGAAATTTTTTCATTTATCACAAATTTAGTTTTTCAAGATTTGATACATATGAGGCCAATGGCCCTATCTATCACTATATCTATCACTGTGACGCTCTGCTAGTCGGTGACTCCTAGATCTCTCTGCTCTGTGATGGGAAGATGAAGATTTTTGTGTCTGTGTATGGCTCCTAGATATGCTCATACCCTATACACCCTCATGAAGACTCTATATCTCTACCATCATCTTCTCCTCTCTTTCTCTGCACATCCTCAGCTCTTGCTGGATACATACAAAGATGTCGGCATGTCTGTCGGGATCCCTGTGACCAATGGAAGACTCTCGCTCATCAGTTGGTAGTCCATAGGATATAATGTTATCCTTGAGAACCTCAGATACAAAGCTCCTCCACTCCGCTATGCTAGCTGTAGACAGACAAACTTCTATCAGTCTAGTATCCTAGCTATGTCAAATCAAATCATATATTCAAGCAATTTTCAATCAAATTTATACCTGGGTCTCCCTCCTAGATGTCACTAAAGTGCCTAGATGGTGGGGGCATGGAGTGACTACTCTCTCCATGCTCGCTATGTCTAGGCCTTGATGGTGGTGTCTCTATGTGGGGCTGTGGGGGCCATCGTGATCTCCTCTACTCTCTCCTCTACTCTCTCCTCTGATTCCTCCTCTGCTCTCTCATATGCTCTCTCCTCCATGGGTTCTCCCTCAAAGATGTGCTCCTCCTCACCTCTGATATCCTCATCCTCCTCGATGGATCCACTATCCCGGTGTATCCCCTATGTCAAGCCTGGATCACCTATAGGATAATCCTTGAGAAAGATAGGATGGGTCCCCTCCAAACTCTAGTACCTGATGTAATCCCAGCTCACACCTGCATAGGCTACATCTGATGGTACCTCTCTATCCTCTATCTCCTTTGTATCACTATCCTCAATGTCTGCTATCGATGGTCGGTGAATGGCGCCAGGTCTCTGATAGTATCTCATCTGATGCATATAGTGAGGTACTACCTTAGGGACTCCCTGTAGGAGGTTGAACTACCTCTTCACCCGATCATAATAGTAGGGCATCACTATATGATTCTAATGACCCTCTAACAGCTTTCACTACTATGAATGTCTCATGTGGAATCATGTATCAGGCCACTCTATCATCTAGTAGTAGGGTCTCCATATCACCTCAGTACTGGCAATGTGGTTTAGACGTACTCTCCAATAGAGCATATCCCCAAACTGCCAGATATCCCTCAAAGGATATGCAAAAGCTCTCACTTTCCTTGCATCTATCATCACTGATACTCCCTATGGATGTGTACATGCAAAATGCTCAAAGATCCATATCTGTAGAACTATGCATATCAATAAACTCTCTCGCTGATACCTCACTAACTAACTCAGCTCCTGGTATAACTGTGCTAGCATGCTACGACCCAATGAGAAGATGGTCCTCTCTCTCTCCATCTTCTATATAAGATGTGTCAGAGGTGAAAAAAATATGGTACCCTTTGAGTTGGGTAACACAACCAAGGATACTATGCACACCAACACCTTCTGTACTAAAGGTGTAGGGCTTGATAGTATGACAGATAGTGGGATTTGATTTGATTGGCTCTGCATCAGTGGATGCCCACTTGTACAGTACTCTGAGTCTGCATGGATCTCCTCACAACCATGCTAGGCTCTAGGTCTGATAGTCTCCCCTCGGACTAGAAGCCGCATAATCCTATATACATCCTCTAAAGTCACTGTGATCTCCCCACATGGAAGATGGAAGGAGCATGTATCCTCATCCCATCTCTCCATCAGAGCCAACAACATGGCTTGGTGTAGTCTAATCTATGGAAGGAATGATACCTAGTACAGTCCCACATCCCTCAGTAACTACATCCCCTCATCATCCAGCTCAGACAGTCTCTCCTTGACATTCACTAGCAATTCCCCAAAGGGATGTTCTCGGAAGAAGACTAGGTCCTCTTAGCACAAAAAAACATCATATCAGTAATCTACATCATCAAATATGAAAATCTAACTAAACTAGGCCAAAGTCGACCTTAGTTAGGTCAATGTCGACCTTATTGGGTCAATGTCGACTTTACTAGGTCAAGGTTGACCTTTTTGGGTCAAGGTCAACCTCATCTCAAAACATGACAAAAACCCCCTAGGCAATGTCAACTTTTATGGATCAAAGTCAACCTAGGTGGGTTAATGTCGACCTAACTGGGTCAGGGTCGACCTAAAGGGGGCAAAATTGACCTGACCTCTCAAAATAGGAAATTGAAAAACACAAACGTGGATAAAGGCATAACTCACCTTGGGTAGTGGTCGTCCAGTAGCTAAGCTGTGTCTCAAAGACTCCAGGTGTGTCGCTCACAGTTCTTCTCTTCTTGGCATCTTGCTTTCTCATTTCGAATCTTCAAATGGTAAGAATGAGTAAGTATTACTATTCATCTATTTTATAAGTTCAAATTAGGGTTTTCTTAGGGTAAAAACTCAAAATTTCTTTCTTATGCATTTAGACAGACATCCACTCTTTTTATCATAACTTGAGTTTGGTAACTCCGTTTTCAGTGCCATCAGTGGAGTTGGAATCATGATTCAGATACTTAACTCCTTGAACTAGTTTATGAAGGTTAGGAATCCTCTTAATTGGTTTAGGAAAGGACTTTTCACCACTTTGCATAGCTCGTATATAGAGTTTTTCTTATCACCATGTTTCACCCTTCCGAAGTAGAAAGCCGAAATAGGGGGGGGCATAAGGGGCTCTATACACTTCTCAAATTATCATATAGTAAGATTTAGGTGATTTATAGATTTTCATTAACCTTGTGTGTTGCAGGTTCTAACAGTTTTCTACAAGATCTTTACATCGAGGACTTGGCTATATCCTTTTTATTTACTATGATGTTTTCTTACTTTAGCTTGCATATTCACGTAGTGTCATAACTAAGCTAAAGTGGGTGCTAAATGTATCATCTTAAAATGGAAGCACTTCCATCTTGATAGGTTTAGCACCCTCTTTTAATACATTTATCATGATAGACATGCATTTAGGATGCATTCTTCACTTGATTTCTTCATTCTAGGTGAAATTAGGGTTAGGATCTTAAGGATTCTCCTAAATTTCCTTCTTCCATGACTCTATTTTCTAGGTAGGATTTAGAAATGAATCTTCCTAGCCTTCATTTTAGTAATCATAGGATTTTATGTCTATTCCTGACATTCTATCTTGTTCTGGCATCAATTTTAGGTTTCTGGGCATCCCTGGGACCTCTGCACTTGATTTTGAGTCAACTTGGGAAAAAGGTCAATGTCTTAGGTTGACCCTGACTAGGTCAGGGTCAATGTCAACCTTGATCCCTTTCTCTAAATTTTCTAGACCCTTAATTTTCAAGCTTTGGGCTTTCAAGAAATTTATTCTCCTGCCTCTAGGTCGGCCATTTCGAGTTTCGAGATGGTAAATCTTTTAATTGCATTTAATCTAGGTATATTTTCTAAAGGTGAGGACCTATTTGGGATTTAATTCTCCAAGGTGGCCCATCTAGAGGAGTGTTCCCTAGATCACTATAAAAGGAGACCTTCCTCTCTCATTTTTCACATCAAGTTTTCATATCTCATCTCAAGCAATTGCAAGCTCTCAAGTGCAAGCAAGAATTCAAGCAAGGGAAGAATAGTGAAGGTGCAAGTTAGCAAGAGGAAGATATAGAAGATCAAGCCATTTTTGACATCAAGAATCTTTGTAGACTCATATTTGGAGCAAGAGAGATCCCTTCTTCCTTGATCCACCATTATCAACTTTCAAGCATTCAAGGATTCAATCATGGGGTAGTACTATTCCAGAAGTAGAGTATTCAACCATCCATCAGTCCTTGAGGACTGATGCTTTTCCTTCTTTCTTCTAAGTAGAGTTAGGGAAGGGAATTACTCCCAACTTCTCCCTAAGATACTCAAAAGTATCCTTTGGCAAGGGATTTGTGAATATGTCTACCAATTGATCTTTAGTACTTACATAGTCCAACTTTACTTCTTTCTCTGCCATTTTCTCTCTTAGGAAGTGATACTTGATCTCATTGTGCTTTGTCTTTGCATGCATCATAGTGTTCTTCAACATATTGATAGTGCTAGTGTTATCATAGTGAGTAACAATAGGATAATCAATCTGAATTCCAAATTCCTTTATCATCTGCTTGATCCAAATAATTTTAGAACAATTCAAGGATGCTACAACATACTTCACTTCTGTTGTTGATTGAGAAATACAATTATGTTTCTTTCTTGTCCAAGTGACAATTCTATCACCAAGAAACACTGCTCCACCTGATGTACTCTTTCTATCATAAACGCATCATGCCTGATCTGCATCAGTGTACACATGAAGCTCAACATTTTCTGAATTGGGATACAATAGACCATAGTCTATAGTGCCTTGTAAAAATATAAATATCCTTTTTAATGCCATGAGCTGACTTTGTTTAGGCTCTGCTACAAATCTTCCAACTATGCCAACTGCATTAGAAATTTTTGGTCTGGTCTGAGTAAGATAAATAAGTTTTCCAATCATAGACTTATACAATGTTATATCTACTACTGGTGAGTCATCTTCTTTTGTAATCTTGCATCCAGTTATCATAGGTGTCCCTACTAGCTTGCAATCATCCATCTTGAATTTATTTAATATTTCTTTCACATACTTGGACTGATTAATAAAAATACCTTTCTCTGTCTATTGCACATTCAATCCCAAAAAGTATTTGACAGGTCCAATCATACTCATCTCAAATTCATTTTGCATCTCCTTAGAAAATTCAGCACTAAGTTTGTCATTACCTCCAAAGATAATATCATCAAAAAATATAGCTACAAGTAGTAAACCTTCAGATGTGTCTCTTATGAATTGATTATAGTCCGCTGCTCCTTTCTTGAATCCAATCTTTGTTATATATCCATCTAGTCTCTCATACCATGCTCTAGGGGCTTTCTTAAGTCCATAGAGGGCCTTCTTCAATCTACATACCATATCAAGTCTGTCTGATAAGGTGAATCCTTTTGGCTGCTCAATGCATACTTCTTCTTTCAAATCTCCATTCAAGAATGCTGACTTGACATCCATCTGATAAATTTTGAATTTTTTGATTGTAGCATAAGCTAGAAACAACTTAATAGCTTCTAATCTTCTCACCAGTGCAAATGTGTCTGAATAATCAATGCCTTCTCTTTGCGCATATCCCTTACATACTAACCTTGCTTTATTTATTACTATTGTACCACCTTCATTCATATTATTTTTGAATATCCACTTTGTTCCAATCACATTCTTATCACTAGGTCTTGGGACTAGTTCCCAAGTATCATTCTTAATAATGTGATCAAGTTCTTCTTTCATAGCATCATGCCAATCTGAATCATTACATGCATCTTCAAAACTTAAAGGTTCAATATGAGATAGTAAACATACCACTTCACTGCTGGATGAGTTCTTTTCTTGTAATCTTGTTAAGACTTTTCCACTCTGATCTCCAATGATGTCTTTCTTGGAATGGTTTCTAGACATAAATTTTGGAACTTTAGGTGATGCTGACTCATCAACCTTAGGAGTTTCTTCTTCACTTGTCTCAAGGTCATTGAATAACACATCAATACTGTCAAACATTTCTTCAATAACTATCTCACTAGTGGAGGGTCTAGGTTCTTCTTCAATCATGGGTGAGTAATCATGATATCTTTCTTGAACCATAAATTTTTTATTAATCTTAACATGAGAACTTTCAATGATCTTTTTCAATCTTAAATTGAAACATCTAAAAGCTTTAATTTTAGTAGAGTAACCAAAGAAAATACCTTCATCACTTCTTGCATCAAACTTGCCTACTGCTTCATTCCTCTTGATGTAGAACTTGCTTCCAAAGATTCTAAAGTATTTTACTATGGGAACATTACCAAACCATAGCTCATATGGTGTTTTTTCAGTGCTAGGCCTCAATTGAATTCTATTGATGGTGTAGACTATTGTATTGACCGCATCTCTCCAATAGGTGTGAGCAATGTTTCCTTCAATCATGATGGTGTACGTTGTATCAAGGATGATCCTATTCCTTCTCTCTATAATTCCATTTTGCTGAGGGGTTCTAGGTGCACTTAACTGCCTCTTTATGCCATGTTCTACGTAGTACTCATAGAAAATGTCAGAGGTGAATTCTCCTCCTCTATCCGATCTTAGATATTTTATCTTTAGTCCAGATTCATTCTCAACCTTAGCTTTGAATATCTTGAACTTTTCAAATGCTTCTGACTTATCTTTCAAGAATGCAACCCACATCATTCTAGTGTAATCATCAACAAACAAAATGAAATACCTTTCACAATAGTATGATCTTGTTTGAGTTGGACCACATAGGTCTGTATGAATCAGATCCAACTTGTTCTCTGTTGAATTGTGTTTGTGCCTAAATGTGTTTCTCACATGCTTTCCCATCACACATTCCCTGCATATAATATCAACTGGCTTTTCTATGCTAGGTAGATCTCTTACTGCCTTTAGTTTTCTTATCTTTACTATGTTATCAAAATTGATATGACATAGTCTTTTATGCGACAACCAACTGTCATCTACTTTAGTAACAAAACAACTTGCTTCTAGATTAAGCTAAAAAGCATTACCTTTAGTCTTTGATCTTGATGTAATTAATTATCCTTCTTTGTTGTTAATGGTGCACTTGTTTCCATTGAATTCCAATCTGTAACCTTTGTAAAGTAACTTCCCAACACTTAGTAGGTTATGTTTCAAATCATCAACATAAAGAACATCATCAGTACTATTCTTTCCATCCAAGGTGATGGCTCCTCTACCAACGATGGGTTTAGGAGTGTTATCTCCAAATCTAACCATGCCACCATTGTATTTGTCTAGATGAACAAATCTATCTTTTTCACCCATCATGTGATGTGAACAACCACTATCTATAATCCAGTCTGTCCTTATATCAGCTTGTGAAATCAATGCTAGCTCTTGTTTCTCTTTATCATCTTCATGATCTATCTTATTGTTCATTTTCTCTATGATAGCAATAAATCCAATTTCTTCTTCAACTGAATCATCATCTAAAACTCTATCTCCAGCATAGTAACATTCCTTAGAGTATTTAGGCTTGTAGTCATTTTTGAACTTTCTAGCTCTTAAGGGATATTTAGATGCAAAGTGGCTAGTCTTATTACATGAAAAGCATTTAAATGGAAATTGACCTTCATATTTTCCTTTTCCTTTCTTTTATCTTTTGGTAATCATAGCAATGAAATCATCTAGTGTTTTCTCTTCATCATCATCATCAAAATTACCAGAAGTGTTTGCAGATTTCTTACCATGAACTATTGCTTTGAAGGCTGTCTCACTTTTAGGTTATGTCTTCAATCTTGAAATCTCAAAAGATGAGATTTTTTTGATCAAGGTCTCTCTCTTGAAATTTGATGTAAGCTCCATGGTTTCATCAAGGATGTTGATCTTGTTTTCATATTTTGGAGTGAGAGTAGTCATCAATTTATCCATAATGTCTTCCTCTAAGATCTCTCCACCATTGTTCCTGATTCCAGCAACTGCTTCATTGATCCTTTGATTGTAAGCGTTGATGTTTTCTTTAGGTAGAATCTCTAATGAATTTTATCTTTTCTTCCATGTCTTTCTATGCGCATCCTTTGCTTTTTTTTCTCCTTCAAATATGTCTTCTAGGTACTTCCATATTTTGCGGGTTGTATCTACCTTCTTTATTTCTGAAAACTCACTATCAGATAAGGTGTTGATAAGGGATTCTTTGGCTATTTTATTCTGATGAAATAATTCCTTTTTCTTATCAGTAGCATCATCATTTGCAAGGTCTTCTAAAGTAGGGATCTTGACTTCTTTGATAGTTACATCAAAAACTTCAAAAACAATGCACTGCAAATGAGTCACTATCTTGTTCTTCCAATCAAGATAATTGTCTCCATCAAACTTAGGAATTTCTTTTCTGAAGAATGCCATCTAATCAACCTCAAGCTATTAAAATTTCTTTTTGAGGCACTTGGCTCTGATACCAATTGTTAGGAATAGTCCCAAGAGATATCAAAGGTTCTCATAGTGACCCTTATGTTCACTTCGCAAGACAAGTATCAGAAATTTCACTTGTAGCATAAAGAATTCACTCAAACAAATAAGGAGAAGAAACAACCTCACCAAAGTTCCATATAAAAGGAGTCGAGGCACACATGGCCATCCAATATGAGATGAAGGATCTTATGGTGGACACCCCTCTTATATGGATCCTTTGGATTATTGGAACTAAACCAGCAAATAGAAAGCAAAGAAAAGATCATGCCCCCAGTTTTCACATCTCTCGATCAAGAGAGACATCTTTGAGTTGCTCGAGGATGAATGATAAAGAGAAAGAACAAGAACACAAAAGGAAAACTCAGCATGATCTAGAAAGTTTTCAAATCTAGTTTCAGTTTCAACGGATTGATGTCAGATTAGAAGTATATAGCACTAGAAGTCTCAACAAGATGGTGACAGTAGGCAGATGCTATGAGAACCACTGGAGACTAACGTGAGAGACAGTCTCAAGGACAAATTAGAGTGCTAAATGAAGTATTAGTTAGATAGAAATAGTGAGAACCACTGGTGAATGATACAAGAAATCCTCAAGGAGAGAGATCTGAGAGAAAATGAAACATTAGCAGGTAGACATAGTGACAACCACTAGTGACTGATGTACAAGGGATCCTCAAGAAGAGAGATCCGAGTGATATCTAGGTATCAGTAGGAAAATAGAGTGAGAACCACTGGTGACTGATACATGAGAGATCCTCAAGGAGAAAATTTTTAATAATAGCTAAGCATCAATAGGCAGACACAGTGAGAACCACTAGTGACTGATGCATGAGAGATCCTTAAGGAGAGAAATCTCAATAATAGCTAGGCATCAGTAGGCAGACACAGTGAGAACCACTGGTGACTGATGCAAGGTAAATCCTCCAAAAATGATAGGACAATGCCCCCTAGGGTAGGAAGGTGCCCCCAAGTGTGACCAATTTCAATCCATGTAGAGTCAAGCATAATCTCGAAGATAACTAAGAGAAAGTGCAAACTAAAGCAGGAAATGAGAAAACAAACTAAAGCAATAGAAATGGGAAAGAAAACTAAAGCAGGAAGGCAAGGATCAGTCGTACAAAGCCAAGTGGTGCTGCGATAGGTATAGCTTTTTGGACCAAGAGGCACATGTTTACCAGGTTTTCACCATCTTGGTAGAGATTCTATTTTTGCTACCATGACACCTATTTGCCAGGTTTTCATTAATGGCACATTTTTTCCTTTTAAAAATTATTTTGTATTTTTGTATTTTTGTATTTTTGTATTTTTTTGGTATTATCAAGGCACCTATTTACCAAGTTTTCACCAGGATAATAGATGCATCAAAGTGCCTATTTACCAAGTTTTCACTAAGATGATCATTTTTTTCAGGACATTTTGCAATTTTTAGGATTCTTTCAAAATTGAGTATATACAAGGAGCATGCAGAAGATGTCTCAACTGTAGAATCACTTTAGGTGTAGAGCGTTGATCAGATCTTTGAGATGTTATCCTTCAGTAGTAGAGAGTTGATAGGCACTAGACACAAATGTTGCAGTGATAACATATAGACCAAGCCAATTTGGTTCAAACTTTCCCTTATGGACCCGTTGTTGATTCTTGGGGTTCTCTCTCAGGACAAGATCACCCACTTGGAATTCCCTTGGTCTGACTTTATTATTATAGCTCTTAGACATCCTCTTTTGATATACTCTAAGATGATTGAATGCCACTTGTCGGCATTCATCCTGTAGTTCTATCTCTTGTAGCTAAGATATTCTAATGTCATCATCAGTAATGAAGCCCTTAAGAGAGACTTGCAAAGTAGGAATCTCAACCTCAATTGGTAGCACAACATCCACTTCATAAACCAAAGCAAAGGGTGTGGCCCTTGTCAATATTCTTATACTTGTGTGGAAGCCCATAGAGCTGGATTAATCTAGAGGTGCCAGTCTCATCTAGATTTGTGAACTGTGTGATGCAGGATCTTAAGGATCATCTTGTTGGATGCTTCCACCTATCCATTACCCTGGAGATAATAGATGGAAGAACACTACTGAATGATTTTTAACTTAGTACATAACTCTTTTAGATCCTTATTCTTGAACTGCCCCCCATTGTTAGTGATTATTGAGGAGGGTACACCATACCTACAGATTATGTAATTCAGTATAAACCTGGCTATAGATTTTCCATCAGCTATGGTTAGAGGTATTGCCTCAACCCATTTAGTAAAGTAATCTATAGCAGTGATAATGAACTTATGTCCTTTCAAGGAAGAAGGATGAACCTGACCCTCCAAATCAAAGGCCCTTTACTGAAATGGCCAAAAATTGATGAAGGGAATGAGCTCCTTGGTAGGATCATGAATCAAATTTCTGTATATCTGACACTATTTGCAAGATTTGGCATATTGTGCAGCTTCTTTTTCCATATTTGGCCAATAGTAACCAGCTCTAATAAGCTTACGAGCCAATGTCAGGCCGCTCGAATGAGAACCAAAGATGCCTTCATGCACCTCAGCTAACATACGTTTAGATTCATCGAGTTCTAAACACCTAAGGAGGGTACCAACTAGACCTCACCTATAAAATTTGTTAGTTACAATGACATAGCATAAAGCACTATGGATTAGGTGACATTTCTCATTTTGGGTGTAAGTGTCTGGAATGATTTGGTCATAGAGGTAGGAGTAGATATGATGGTAGCAGGATGAATCATGTCCAATGATTAAATAGATCATCCTAGATTCAAGGGCATTGTAGGCTGGGTAGCATAATGTTTCCACCAGGAATTCATGTCGGAAGTCATTTTCTGGCATCTATAGCATAGAGGCAAGAGTAGCCATTGCATTAGTTGCTTTGTTATTTGCTCTCAAAATCTATTGGAAAGTGATATGTGCAAAGTACTTTCTTAGATCATCAACCATTCATTTATAAGGCACCAGATTTTCATTCTTTGTCTGATAGATGCCATTGACCTGATTGATGACCAATTGTGAGTCTCCAAAGACTTTAAGTTCATCTACTCTTCATTCTATGGCTATCTTCATGCCATTGAATAGGGCTTCATACTCAGCAATGTTATTTGTGCAAGGAAACAATATTTTGTATGCCTTTGGTAAAGAGTACCTCTGTGGAGTAATGAATAATATTCTGATACCTGACCCCTGCTTGGTGAAGGGTCCATCAAAGAACATATCCCATTTTTGATGTGTAAGAAGCATTATGGACTCATTTGGAAAATCAATGTTTAATGGTTGATGATCCTTGAGAGGAGCTTCTACCAACTGATCTGCAATTGCTTGTCCTTTGATATCTTTTCTCTCTACATAATCAATGTCAAACTCACTAAGTATGATGACCCATTTTTCCAATCTACCCGTGAAGGCAGCTTTGCTGAGCAAGTACTTTAATGGATCAATTTTAGCAATAAGTCTTGTAGTGTGAGAAAGCATGTAGTGCCGCAATTTTTGTGAAGCAAACACCACTACTAGGCAAGCCTTCTCTATGACAGAATAATTTGCTTCATATGAAACCAGTGTTTTGCTAATGTAATTGTTACTCAAAAATACAACATACAATACAATAGGCATAAGTAGGAAAAGGTTGCATTTTGTTTGTCTAATTAACACTACCTTGCAAGTTTTGTTAATTTACATGTCATTATTGCATTCATTCTAGATGTCATTATTGTACTCTAAGTATTGATCAAGTATTGCAAAATTCAAAATTTATCAATGATCATTACATTGTGCATTCATACTAAATGTAGTATACAAATGTCCTTTCTTGTTTCATATTTCGATTCAATATTTAGAGTACATTGCAGAATTGAAAAGAAAGATTGAAGTATGGAATAGGGGTCCCATGCATTGCCTTGTCTTGTCTTTGAGTCTGCTGGTTGTTGCTATGTATCTGCATTTAGGTCTTTATCTTTAGGTCCTCATTTGCATTTAGGTCTCCATCTTTTGAGTCTCCATCTGCATCTAAGTCTTTAAGGTCTCCATCTACATGAAAGAAAGAGAAAATAATTAGATCCTGATGGATCTAAGCAATACATGCGAATCAAATAGCATACTGTAGCAATCAAGTTTTCAATACTGCATCAATCTAGAAAATTAAATGAAATAAGGAAATGTACATTGACACTCACTACAAGGTAGTGTTAAAGGGACTTGTTTCATACATGAAACCTTTTACTACTAATGATCATTGTGGTGTATGATGTCCTTTTTATTAACCAGGTATCTGAATTAAAGGGACTTAGTATGTCTTCAAACTGAGAAACCTTTTTCAAATAATGTATTTCATAATGATTTTATTTGAGAACTTAATAGGTTATCTTGCAGATAACATCTAACTGGTGTTCATATTCAGTTATTGTCAAAGATGCAGATCAAGCTAGTTTGAGTACAAAAGAATGTTACAAGAAATGCCAACTATTGCCAACTTTCCAATTTAAGATACAAATGATGCTGCATAAATACTGGTACAAATATGTCCTTATTGTTCCTAAGTACATTTTCAAATCATAAACATATTTGTTGCTGAATACAGAAGAGTGCTTCAAGATTAAGCTATAAAATCATAAAGTGTTTACAATTTGTTCTGATTAAGTGTCACGAACCCATGTTCGAACCTCATTACTTAAACATTCTGATGTTTTTGGATGTCATGAGCCCATGCTTGAACTTCATTGACAGTAAATTAAAATTTTCATCTTGTTGTACTTATCATATTAAAGTGCAGATTCAATATCAATGTGAATTATTTACAGTGGACAAAGCTACAAAAAGCAAGCTGAACATAAATGAAAAATGTGTATAGACTGGAATAGAGTATGTGTAACCAGCAGAAGAATATCATAAAGGAAAGAGTACTTATTTGCTATGGAAATAAGAAAGTGTGTTGAGCATCTCTCATTCATAATCACCTTCTAAAGTTTGTGAAGGTTATGAGTGGGAGATGTAATGGTTTTATGTTTTAACAGATTATATCTTTAAACATCTTTCACTCATAACCTTGCAACTTTAGTAAGTCATTAAGAGGTGTTTTCATGGTTTCTTGGAGTAACTGTTCAGCATGGCCAAACTCATCATGTATGAATTACAAAGTAGAGAAATCATTAATTCATCATGTTTATAGCTGTTGATTACACAAGGTTTTATTCATATCAGCAAAAGGGAGTCAACAATTTGAGTGCTCTATATTATCACAAGATATGCTATAGTTGACAATAATTCAAGGTTTCATCAATATGAGAAGTAAGTTTCATGTCAATTTCAGAAAATGACTACAAATTGCTTATTGTTATTCCAGTTATTAAGATGTAAAGGGATTATTTTCCTTTAAAGTAACTGTTGAAATTGTTTATAAACCAAAAAAAGTCATGGTTTCAAAAGAATAATGAAACAATAATAGTAAAATAGTGACTATTACTATTTTATAAGAAAGTTTATGCCAGTCATAAACATCATAAAGTACTTCAAATATGTTACAGTTGTCACTGTGGTGAACGAGTTTGGGTTCATAAACTTTTGAACCCACATATAGCAAAAGGAGATCGAATGTTTGACTGTTACTAATAATGTAATTGACATTATTAGTAATAGTCAAAAAAAATAAAAATTGAGATTGACATCATTGATCAAATGCTAGCCATAGTTCATACTAACAGCGAGCTCAAAGAATGCTCAACAGATAATGGAAAACAACAAAGTAATAGTGAATATGGAGAATGATCAAAGTATGGTAAGTAAGCTTGTGGGTAGACACCAGTCATCATTACCAATAGTGACTATTGGGTGAATCATAGCCATGGTCTATATCAAATGCTAACAAGATAACAAAATAACAACATTGAGTTCAAAATAAAAGCATGGTAAACCCACAGCATGATAAGTCATAAACCCAACTCATAGCATCATAACTGGTAGTATGATAACAGTCATTGAATGGTAAGCTCACGGCAGGAGAATAGTCACCGCATGGTAAATGATCACAGTATGGTAAGATAACAATAGTAAAGTACCGCATATGGCATGCAAACTTTAGTAAAAGTTCAGGTTCATAGACTTTCAAACCCGCATGTACAACTTAACCAAAGTATCAACAGTGAGTCAAATGAAAGAGAACCTATAGTAATGCATGGAGTCGTATTAAATCAGACCCATATAAAAATGGGGAACAACAAATGCATGAAGCCATGAAGCCACGGTGACAACACAAAGAAGTAGCAGATGAAAGCTAAGGAACAAGTGAAAATAGAGATACAAATGAAGAATGATATGGGTTCGTGTTCAATAAAAAAGAACCTCCAGTAATGCAAAGCAAAGAGATGAAACATCAAGTTTGACTATTGAAAGCAGAGATACAACTATAACTCATTAGCTGTGAGTATATCAAGAACAAACAGTTAAACAAGGAGAAGAAATGCATGCTTATTCTTCGTATTCCATTCCAAATGATCAACAGGGAGTTTGAAATAACTTATAGTTCACTGATGAAAAGATAGAGAACAAACACAAATTTTGAGTTCTTTCAAAGATGCAAGCCAAAGTAAGTAGTAGATGAAGTCTCAACCCCAATAGTAGTTGAAGATCATCATAGTAAAGCCGAGTTCCTTCATAGTTATAGGAGAGCTTAGGGTTTCATTTCACTGAGTTTTCTCTAAGAAGCTTCAGGAGAACAAACACAATTGCCAAGGAATGGAATAACTAATTTTGAAGTCTGCCAAGTAGAGAGTTCAGTCAATGCATGAATGTGCCAGCTCTAGCCTCGAAAACTAAACATGCCACCTTTCATGCTTATCCCATCGATTATTTTAAATGCATTGCAAGTGGATTGAGAGTCATGTCAACTTCTCCATTTTGAAATAGTTCACACTTAGATTTTTATCTAAGTTAGGAAATAAGAGTTAGAATATAGGGATAGTGCAATTAGTATTAAGTTTCTTTATTTAATATTAATCTCCTATTTAAATTTTGGCATTTTTTATTTGTAAAAGGATTAATTCCTTATATTTTTAGGCCAAAATTTAGGAAGAGAGGCATGTTTGAGGAACTCAATGTAATGACATATTTTTAGGCACACTTTTAGGCTAAGATTGAGGAGCTTAGATTTTCAAATTGGAGGCTAAAGCTGATTATAAAATTGATTTTTAAGAATCAATTAAGGGTTGCAGTTTTTGGAGAGAGGCATTTTAGTGAACATATTGTTCCTAGGTGCTTTGAAGGCCATTTTTGTAATCATCTTGTCAGATTTTTGAAGAAATGAACCAGATTCTTTGACTTCCATTTTGTGTACTTGTTTTCAATATCGAATCCTGTTTCATCTTTTCTAGCAAGTGTTAAATTGGTTATTATCTGAAAGAAGTGAATGAAATTCTATTCCTTCTTAAGAAAATTAGTTGTCCCTACGCCTTGCATGAGAAATGTATGTTGTTAATTCTCCAAGTTTTTTGTGGTAGAATCCTGATAGCATGAGTTTGTTAACCTATATGTTGAACATATAATCAAATTGTTAAAGTATTCGTTTGTGAGTCAGGATTCAGATTCATCCTTTTACGAAGTCTAAATTATTCATTTATGTTTCACCCTAATCTTTTTTTATTTTTAGTATTCTTTTCCCTTTTCCCAATAGTTACCAGATCAGGAAAGTGATATTCCATATTTTATAGGAACCAGCCTAGAATCCAAAGATTCCTCTTCATTCATAGTCTACCCACAGCTAGGAGAGGAATCCATTTTCAGGTTAGAATTATTGTTAGCCTTAATGCCTAATGTAAGGTAACAATTCTAAGCCTAAATAGTTTTTGGCATGCCCAGTGGGACCATGAATTGCTTCTCAATTCTGAGCTGTTAGATTTATGATTGTTTCAAGTTTTAGTTGCAGCTCTAAGTGTGGTTTTTAATGAGTAGAACTCCAATGAGATCAAATAAGGAAGGTTTTTGTATCAAGAGTTACAGCCAAATAGAAGGGGAGGAAGATCATCTAGAGGTGGAAGAACATTGCATGATCCAAGAGGTACTTCTTTGAATTCAGATTTCTCATCATTTGATAATCCTATTTTCGAAAGAAAAGTTGTAAATTTAGAAGAATTAGAGGTTATCATTGAGGAGCTTAATCTTCTTGACGATCTAGAGGTTCCTAATCATTCTGGATCAGAATTCCCAAGCATTGAAAATTTATCTATAGATAATTCTATTCTCGGAGCTTCTGTGAGTGGTACTACAGGAACTCCTCAGAATTTAAAGACTTATCAAAGAATGGTAGCTCAATCTTCTCAACCATTTGTTACACCATCTATTCAGTAGCATGCTCCTCCACATCAAGTAATGGCTAGAAATTTTCCATTTGTCACATTCAATCAAGGCAATCCTTTGAGAATTGCAAATCACAATAATGTTCCATTAGCTACTCTTAAAGGCTTACCATCATTCACTAGAGAAGGATCAGTGATAGTCATTGAGCACATTAGAGATGTTGCAACTCTTTGCAATGTTCATCATGTTACAAAGGAAGACGTAGCTTTGAAGCTGTTGGCTACATCTCTCAAGGGTAAAGCCCTTGATTGGTTCAGAACCCTTCTGGTAGATTCTATTGCTACTTGGGATGCTCTAGGTGAAAGGCTATCAAATTTTTTTGAAGACAAATCTGATAACTTATCTCTTGTGGAACAATTAACTACAATCAAGAGAGCCCCACAGGAGGAGATGAGTGATTTTAATCTTCATTTTTAGAAGACTTGGAATTGGATCCCTATTACGGTAAGACGTTTAGCTGAATATGCATTCTTATATTATTTGAAGAGTCTGAATAGAAATATTTTTGTAATGATTCAATCTATGGGAGGTAATACATTACCTCAAGCTTTTGATACTGCTATTAGGGCAGAGAATAGTCTTATCTAGGCATGAAAAATAGCTCCTAGGCCTCCTATGCCTTTCTTTCCTAATATACAGTCTAATATGCCATTGGTAGTTCCACCATTATCTGTTGTTCCATCTTATAAACCTTCAGAAATAGCTCCGACAGCCCCCCTAAATGAATTACAGACTATTAAGGATAGTCAACAAAAAATTGAAAATATGATGCAATCTTTTGGTAATGATTTAGTGGCCCTAAAGAGGAATCAAGCTCATGTAAACCCTGCTATTCAAAATTAGTTTGCTGGTTCTTCTACATAGTATCCTAGTCAACCTAATTTTTGGGCTAATAGGTAACAATTTCAAGGAAATACTAATGCAAATATGCAGAATTGGAATATGAGACCAAATAGACAATATAATCCAACATCTCTTAATACTGCTAGGGATATTGTGCCTACTCAGAATAATATTGCTACTAATTGGTGTTTTTCGTGTAATGAGCCACATGATCAATCTACATGTTCTAATGGAATTCTTAATCAAGCTCTTATGGTATAGAATTCAATGAATTCACAGTAGAATGTTTCTATTGAAGAGGTTCAAAATCAATCAGATCAAAGTGCTCCAGATACTAGATTTTTAAATTGGCAAGAGGAAGAATTTTGTGGACTTAATGAAGATTCATCAATTGCAGCGAATACGAGAGAAAAAAAGAGAGCTCTTGAAGCTGATCAATCAGCTGGAAATGTTTCTTCTCCACCAGTTTCTATTTTGAAGAGTCCTTTAGTTTCCACTAACAAAGATCAAACTCAAAGGAATGCTGATCAAAGTTCTCCTACATCATCACATAAGGTACAATTTACTGTTCCATTCAATATTGTTGATACAATGAAAAAAACAAATGTTACTTTGTCCGCATGGGAAACTCTGTCAATTCCAGGACAAATTGAAATTTTGAAAGAGGAGTTGTCCAAGTTGGCAACTAATTCTCAACAAATAGTACATCAGTTACCAAGTGTGGTAATGACTAATTCTGAGCCTTCTAATGTTCAGGAAAAGCCACTAAAAGAAGATAAAAAGCTTGCTAAAGTTCAGCAGCTAGTAATACCAGAATTTAAGAAGGCTGCAAATAGTGAGAAAACAACAGTAACTACTAACAAGAAATTGTCAAGTGTACAGAAAACATCAGAAAAGGAAGGTAAGAAATCTGCAAATGAAAAACCTCCTCCTTTTTATGTGTCTTTGATCATTGGAAATAAATTAGTTCATAATTGCATGGTGGATAGTGGTGCAACCAGTACTGTTATGCCTAAAAAGGTGGCAGATTCACTGAATTTAAAATATGAGCCACTTGAGAAGGGTGTAGTCCAGTTGGACGGAACTTCTATTAAAATTTTAGGAGTTATTAAAAATGCAAGTTTGACCCTGCACTCTTGCCCAAATTTTTCAATTCCACAGGACATATATGTTATTGATTTACCAACATATTTTGCTGTGTCTGTCTAGAGATTTCACAGCCAAGATAGATGGCTATTTTTCATCAGATTGGTCACATTTGTACTTCAGAACTAGATATGGTACTAAGGTAACCATAAAATCAAAATTATTGGCCAAAAATCACATAGAGCCTTATAATCCAAGTCCTATCAATGCAAGTTATGTGATCATGGATCAAGATGAAATTCCAAATTATTCAATGTATAATACTCAAACTGGAGCATATCTAGATATTGTTCTAGATGAATGGGCTACTAGGAATGAACAGAATGATGATATGTTTGATGCTGGTTTTGGAAACTACATGATTTTAGAATCTGATTCAGTAGTTCCTAATTTGATTAAAGACCCAAAATTTGAATCTGATATATCTAACCAGCTTTGGGATTTGTATTTTGATGGGTCAAGGAATAAGGATGGATTTGGTGCAAGGGTTATTCTAGTTTCACCTAATGGTGATAAGTTTTATGCTACATTTAAGTTATCTTTTCCTTGTTCTAACAATGTGGCTGAATATGAAAGTTTAATCTAGGGATTAGAATGGGCAAGATTGAGGGGTATCAAATGTTTGAGAGCATTTGGTGATAGTGAGCTTATTGTTAAGTAGGTGAGAGGCATCAATACTATTAAAAATGATCTGCTTAAGATGTATAAATCTATATTTTTTTATATTCTAGATGAATTTGATGCTTTCAACCTAATTTCAATTCCTAGAAGGGAAAATATACATGTTGATAGGCTAGCTGGTATTGGTGCTCATATTGCAATAACAGAAAATAAAGGAATAATTTCAGACCAGTCACATATTAAAATAATTGTCAGGCCGTCCATTCCAGATAATGACACTTATTGGCAAGTTTTCAATACTGATGAACATATCCTAAGTTTTTTGACAGAAATAGATAGTTTTTCAGCTTCAAGAGATAACATAAACATTCAACAAATGGAAGACCAGATTATTCAATTGAAAACCAATAAATTGCCAAAGGGATTAGTAAGCTTGGAATCAGCTTTTAATTCTGATGACCAATTTAGAAAGGGTAAAACCAGCCTACTGATTGAAGAAGATCATTATGAAGAAGTGGAAATTTTTAAAGATAAGCAGTTGAAGGTTGGTAAAATTAATTCTCCTAAAGAAAAAGAACTGTTTATTGATATTTTTAGAGAATATAATGATGTTTTTGCATGGGATTACTCTGATCTAAAAGGTTTTGATCCCCAATTAATTCAGCATACTATAGAATTGGAACCTAATGCTAAGCCAATTAGACAAAAGCAAAGACCTATAAACCCCAAATTAGAGCCATTAATGTTAAAAGAGCTAAGAAAACTCCTAGATGGTGGCATTATATTTCCTATTAAGCACACATCTTGGGTTTCTAATTTAGTACCAGTAAGGAAGAAGAACAGAGAGATAAGACTTTGTGTAGATTTTAGAGACCTTAATAGGACATCTCTAAAAGATAGACACCCTCTTCCTTCCATGGAGAAAATTTTACAATATGTTTCAAGTTCTGAGAGATTCTCACTCTTAGGTGGATATTCTAGTTATAATCAAATTTTAGTCAAAGAATCTGATCAGTTTAAAATAGCCTTTACAACTAAATGGGGTACTATGGCCTATAGAAGAATGCCATTTGGGTTATCAAATGCTGGAGCTACCTTTTAGAAAGCAATGGACATGGCTTTTAAGAATCTAATGTGTAAGTTTGTTTTAGTATACCTAGATGATGTGACAATTTATAGCAAGGTTGCAAATCAACATATTGATCATTTAAGACAGATATTGCAAAGATGTAGAGAATTTGGGATATCTTTAAATCCTAAGAAATCTATGTTTGTAGTTCATGAGGGAAAACTCTTAGGATACCAAGTATCTAAGGAGGGAAAAATAATTGATCCTGAAAGAATTCATGCAATTCTTGATCTTTCATTGCCTAAACATAAGAAAGGATTGCAGAGTTTTATTGGGAGAATTAACTTCGCAAGGAGGTTTATCCCTGATATTGCAAATTTACTAAAACCCTTGACCACAATGCTTAAAAAGGATATTCCTTTTAGCTAGACTGATGAAGGAAAGAAGAATTTTGAATTGATAAAACAGGCTTTGTCTTCAACCCCTACTCTTGTTAATCCTGATTTTACTAAAGGCTTCATTTTGTATGCCTATGGTGGTTTTGACATAATTTTTGCTATGCTGGTTCAAAAGAATGATAAAAAACAAGAGCAGCTAGTTGCATTTTTCAGCAAAGGTATGGATGATTATGAGAAAAGGTACACTTTTATTGAAAAACATGTACTTGCTATTATTAAAGCTTTGAAGAAGTTTAAGCATTTAATTGCTAGAAATAAGGTGCACCTAATGGTTGCTCATCCTAGCATCAAGGATTTTTTGTTGAACAAGGATGTTAATGAGAAAAGAGCTGGTTGGATAACAAGGGTTATGGAGTATGATGTGCAAATTCATGTAACTAAGCTAGTTAGAGGCAAAGGCCTTTGTGCACAAATGGCAGAAGAAGAAGAAAAAATTGAAGCATCTAAGGAATCTAAAAACTTACAAGATCATATTGTATTGTTTAATGATCCTATGACTTGGTTGTCAGATATGACTAGATTCTTGCAAACTGGACAATGCCCAAATAATCTTGATAAGGCAAAAAGGAGGCACTACACGTTACAATCTATTCCCTATGTTCTTATTGATGGTGTTCTATATAGAAAAGATTATTCTAGGATGTTTCTTAAATGTATTGATTCACTAGATCAAGGAAGAATATTATCTAAGTTTCATGATGGATCTTATGGAGGACATTTCAATCCTAAAACTATAGCTTGGAAAATACTAAGGGCAGGTTATTATTGGCCTGATTTATTTAAGGATCATTGTGGTGTATGTTATCCTTTGTATTAACCAGGTATCTGAATTAAAGGGACTTAGTATATCTTCAAACTGAGAAACCTTTTTCAAATAATGTATTTCATAATGATGTTATTTGAGAACTTAACAGATTATCTTGTAGATAACAACTAACTGGTGTTCATATTCAGTTATTGTCAAAGATGTAGATCAAGCTAGTTTGAGTACAAAAGAATGCTACAAGAAATGTCAACTATTGCCAACTTTCCAGTTTAAGATACAAATGATGCTACATAAATACTGGTACAAATATGTCCTTACTGGTCCTAAGTACATTTTCAAATCATAAACATATTTGTTGCTGAATATAGAAGAGTGCTTCAAGATTAAGCTACAAAATCATAAAGTGTTTACAGTTTGTTTTTATTGAGTGTCATGAACCTGTATTCAAACCTCATTAGTTAAACATTCTAATGTTTTTGGATGTCATGAGCCTGTGCTCAAACTTCATTAACAGTAAATAAACATTTTCATCTTGTTGTACTTATCATATTAAAGTGTAGATTCAGTATCAATGTGAATTATTTATAGTGGACAAAGCTACAGAAAGCAAGCTGAACATAAATGAAAAACATGTATAGACTGGAATAAAGTATGTGTAACAAGCAGAAGAATATCATAAAGGAAAGAGTACTTATCTGTTGTGGAAATAAGAAAGTGTGTTGAGCATCTCTCATTCATAATCACCTTATAAAGTTTGTGAAGGTTATGAGTGGGAGATGTAATGGTTTTATGTTTTAACAGATTATATCTTTAAACATCTTTCACTCATAACCTTGCAACTTTAGTAAGTCATTAAGAGGTGTTTTCATGGTTTCCTGGAGCAACTGTTCAGCATGGTCAAACTCATCATGTATGAATTGCAAAGTAGAGAGTTCATCAATTCATCATGTTTATAGCTATTGATTACATAAGGTTTTATTCATATCAGCAAAATGGAGTCAACAATTTGAGTGCTCTATGTTATCACAAGATATGCTACAGTTGACAATAATTCAAGGTTTCATCAATATGAGAAGTAAGTTTCATGTCAATTTCAAAAAATGACTACAAATTGCTTACTGTTATTCCAGTTATTAAGATGTAAAGGGATTATTTTCCTTTAAAGTAACTGTTGAACTTGTTTATAAACCAGAAACAGTCATGGTTTCAAAAGAATAATGAAATGATAATAGTAAAATAGTGACTGTTACTATTTTATAAGCAAGTTTATGCCAGTCATAAACATCATAAAGTACTTCAAATATGTTACAGTTGTCAATGTGGTGAATGAGTTTGGGTTCATAAAGTTTTGAACCCACATATAGAAAAAGGAGATCGAATGTTTGACTATTACTAATAATGTAATTGACATTATTAGTAATAGTCAAAAAAAAATAAAAATCGAGATTGACATCATTGATCAAATGCTAGCCACAGTTCATACTAACAGCGAGCTCAAAGAATGCTCAATAGAGAATGGAAAACAACAAAGTAACGGTGAATATGGAGAATGATCAAAGTATGGTAAGTAATCTTGCGGGTAGACACCAGTCATCATTACGAATAGTGACTATTCGGTGAATCGTAGCCGTGGTCTATATCAAATGCTAACAAGATAACAAAATAACAATAGTGAGTTCAAAATAAAAGCATGGTAAACCTGCAGCATGATAAGTCATAAACCCAACTCACAGCATGATAACCAACAGTATGATAACAGTCACTGAATGGTGAGCTAACAATAGTAAAGTACCGCATTTGGCATGCAAACTTTAGTAAAAGTTTGGGTTCATAGACTTTCGAACCCGCATGTACAAGATAACCAAAGTATCAATAGTGAGTCAAATGAAAGAGAACCTATAGTAATGCATGGAGTCGTATTAAATTAGACCCATATAAAAATGGGGAACAAAAAATGCATGAAGCCATGAAGCTGCGGTGACAACACAAAGAAGTAGCAGATGAAAGCTAAGGAACAAGTGAAAATAGAGATACAAATGAAGCATGATATGGGTTCGTGTTCAATAAAAGAGAACCTTGAGTAATGCAAAGCAAAGAGATGAAACATCAAGTTTGACTATTGAAAGCAGAGATACAACTATAACTCATTAACTGTCAGTATATCAAGAACAAATAGTTAAACAAGGAGAAGAAATGCATGCTTATTCTTCATATTCCATTCCAAATGATCAACAGGGAGTTTGAAATAACTTATAGTTCACTGATGAAAAGATAGAGAACAAACACAAATTTTGAGTTCTTTCAAAGATGCAAGCCAAAGTAAGTAGTAGATGAAGTCTCAACTCCAACAGCAGTCGAAGATCATCATAGTAAAGCTGAGTTCCTTCATAGTTATAAGAGAGCTTAGGGTTTCATTTCACTGAGTTTTCTCTGAGAAGCTTCAGGAGAACAAACAAAAATACCAAGGAATGGAATAACTGATTTTGGAGTCCTCCAAGTAGAGAGTGCATTCAATGCATGACTGTGCCAGCTCTAGCCTCGAAAACTGAACATGCCACCTTTCATGCTTATCCCATCGGTTATTTTAAATGCATTGCAAGTGGATTGAGGGTCATGTCAACTTCTCCATTTTGAAATAGTTCACACTTAGATTTTTATCTAAGTTAGGAAATAAGAGTTAGAATATAGGGATAGTGCAATTAGTATTAAGTTTCTTTATTTAATATTAATCTCCTATTTAAATTTTGGCATTTTTTATTTGTAAAAGGATTAATTCCTTATATTTTTAGGCCAAAATTTAGGAAGAGAGGCATGTTTGAGGAACTCAATGTAATGACATATTTTTAGGCACACTTTTAGGCTAAGATTGAGGAGCTTAGATTTTCAAATTGGAGGCTAAAGCTGATTATAAAATTGATTTTTGAGAATCAATTAAGGGTTGCAGTTTTTGGAGAGAGGGCATTTTAGTGAACATATTGTTCCTAGGTGCTTTGAAGGCCATTTTTGTAATCATCTTGTCAGATTTTTGAAGAAATGAACCAGATTCTTTGACTTCCATTTTGTGTACTTGTTTTCAATATCGAATCTTGTTTCATATTTTCTAGCAAGTGTTAAATTGGTTATTATCTGAAAGAAGTGAATGAAATTTTGTTCCTTCTAAAGAAAATTAGCTATCCCTAGGCCTTGCATGAGAAATGTATGTTGTTAATTCTCCAAGCTATTTGTGGTAGAACCCTGATAGCATGAGTTTGTTAACCTATATGTTGAACAGAGAATCAGATTGTTAAAGTATTCATTTGTGAGTCAAGATTCAAATTCATCTTTTTAAGAAGTCTAAACTATTCATTGGTGTATCACCCTAATCTTTTTTTAGTTTTAGTATTCTTTTCTCTTTTCCCAACAGTTACCAGATCAGGATAGTGATATTCCATATTTTATAGGAACCGGCCTAGAATCCGAAGATTCCTCTTCATTCATAGTCTACCCACAACTAGGAGAGGTTTCCATTCTTGGGATAGAATTATTGTTAGCCTTAATGCCTAATGTAAGGTAACAATTCTAAGCCTGAACAATAATAAATGGCTCATTCCTTGTTACTCTGATCTTCTTGAGCCAACAAGGCACCTAGAGATGTATCTATAACTGAGATATAAATGATGAGTGGCTTCCCATGAATAGGAGGTATCAATATTGGTGGATTTGCAAGATATTGTTTGATTTGTGTGATCCCTTTGTGACAGTCTTTGTTCCACTCATAAGTCACACCTTTATGTAAAGTCTTGGTGAATGGACGTGACTTGTCTGCTAGTTGTGCAATGAAATGCCGGATAGACTATAACTGACCTTGAAGACCTCTCATCTGACTGATGTTGTGCGGTAGAGGAATTTCCATGATAGTTTGAAATTTCTAAGGATCTACCTCTATGCCATTAGCAAATATGATGTAACCCAACAGCTTTCCAGAAGTAACACCTAATGCACACTTTTTTGGGTTGAGCCTTAACTAAATTGTTCCATTCGATCTAGTATAGGACCTAGATCTACAAGATGTGCTTTTTGTTGCATGCTCTTAGCCAAAGTGTCATCTACATATTCTTCCATCATTTTGTGCATCATGTCATGAAAAATAGTGGTTATAGCCCTTTGATATGTAGCTCCAACATATTTAAGTCTAAAGGGCATGACATTCCAACAAAAAGTTCCACGGGCATATGTGAAGGTTGTCTTCTCTTGATCTTTTGGCATGATCTTTATCTTATTGTAACCAGAGAAATGATCCATTAGAGAGTACATTTCATAGCCATTAGTCATGTCCACTATTATATCGATGTTGGGTAATGGGAAGTCATCTTTAGGAAATGATTTATTTAGGTCCCAGAAATCTATGTAGACTCGAATGGATTTATCATGCTTAGAAACTAGAACAATATTGGAAATTGATTCTGTGTAGTTAATGGCTCTGATGAAACCAGCTTTGAGAAGTTTTTCTAACTCTACCTTGACTAAGAGTGTCACATGTGGATGCATCTTACGAACCTTTTTTTTGACAGGCTTAACACCTAGTGCAATAGATAGGTGATGCATGATTATATTGGGATCCAAGCCAGGTATATCAGAGTAAGACCATGCAAAATTAGCTTTCTCGCTTTGAAAGAAATTGGTGAATTCTTCTTTCTCTTATGTAGATAGTGACTGTGCCAAATGAATGATCTGAGGTGTAGATTTCATGCCCAAGTTCACTGGTTGGGTTGGTTCAATTAGCACTGATGATCATTCTTGAAAATGACTTGGAAGTGTATCAAGTATCTCATCCTTGGGTACCTTAGAGAGGTTTTCACCCTTGGATACGTCTTTTATTTTTACTTTTTTCAGCTCTAACACTACCACAATGTGGTTTCACCATTAGAGAGCCTATTCTTTTTTCTTTTAATTTTGTGACTGAGATACTTGATATCAGCTTCAGTCATGTTGACACTATCTTCACAGGTGGAGAACATTACAGGTTTGACAATGTTGAGGTAACAAGCAAGGGTATAGTCATTTTGGAATATAAGGACTTCACTAGATGGAGAGGGAGAGTTCCAATTGATGAGCTTGAGATGGAGGAGTGAAAGAGAAGTGGTGGGTTCAAGTGCGTTCACAGTATAGTCATCAAAAGTGTGGACACGCAAGTTGAGACCTAAAGAAATCTCATCCAGAGGTGTGTTCGAGTCCCTTCGAGACCTCACGTCAGAATTAGAGGGTATGTTAACATTAGTGGAATCACACTTAGTCATCCTAACACTAGACCCTTCACCTACTTCAAGAAGGTTTTCATACACATGAAAAACATCTATATCTTTATCAAAAGTTCCGTCAGACAAGGAATCAAACTCATACTCATGCAAGTCAGTGATGCTTGATATAGGAATTCTATCAACACTGGTTGTACCATCTGACTCATTTTCATCTCTTGTAGTATTAATGGTTTTCTGGTTTTGTTCTTTCTTGAACTACTCTTGGAAGGATGGTGGCAAGTACAACTCACCTACATAATTAGGATCAGTAGTTTGGATTTCTATCAACCGCTCATATGTTAATGGGGTGGACAAGGTGGTGTCATCAGGATCACTGTCAGTCTCTTTCATACTAACACATGGTACAAAATCATCTAGTTTTGCAAGGAATGCAACAAGATCTAGAGGAATAGGATAGGGAAAGATATCCTTGTCAGAGCTATCCTTTAGATTTGCCACTATGGTAGTGTCTTTAGGTTTCAGCTAGAATTCTAGTTTTGGTACAAATTTGTTAATCCCTAAATGAAACGGGATTTTCTTGAAGCCTAGACCTATGGTGTCTTTGGTTTGATGACCTATGGCTTCAATTGGTTCAAGTAAGCCATTGTCATTCACCCCTATAGGGCTAGTCCCTTTGTAACCAAAGCACTTCATGATTTTGAAGGCTTCATTGTATGGTTCTTGTTCTAAGTCACGAGCTGGAGCGGTTGTTTTAGATGTGTCCTTTCCTTTATAAATCCAATCTGTAATAGCCCTGTCCTCATCCTCATCTTCTAGTGGTGTTGTGGCTCATACAAAGGCACCATCATAGACTATTTAAGGATGAGAAATATAAGGTTTATTTCTCTCAGAAGGTCTCCTATAGGATTATGGAGATGGAGGCAGATCTACTAATGACAACATAGGTTCAATCTGATATCCCCCCATGCCTGTATCTTTAAGTTTCAGAGTCTATTCCATTTCTTTGAGTTTGGCATCGAAGAATTCAGTAGACTCTCTATTAGTTGGGACAAAGCTATCACTAGATTGTGTGAGTGTATTGCAAGAATAGTCCATATTGGTAGGTATCGTTACTTCTGCTCTATGAAACAGGAACTTGATACATTGATGATATGTGGATGGAATTTCCTGCATTTCATGAATCCATGATCTACCCAATAGTATATTGTATGCAAGAGGAATATCTAGAACTTGATAGATTTCATCCCTCTCAATAGGTCCAACTTAGATTGGCAGCACAACCAAACCTTTGGATTTTCATTCCTCTTCATCATATGCCTTGATGGTGATTTTCTTGTGGGCATCTATGCAATCTTCATCATAGCCTAATTGGGTGAGCAGCTTAGCAGAGAAAATATTAAGGCCAACACCATTATTAATGAGGACACAGTGGATGCGCTTTGGGCCTATCATGACTTCAATATGCAAAGGGGCATTGTGCGGATGGTTTAGCGAATGGTCATCTTCCTTAGAGAAAGAAAGATAATGGATTGAGGTCAAGTGACCCACCATGGATTGAAACTGGTCAAGATCTAAATCTTTTGGGACATTTTCCTTAGTGAGAGCTTTATCAAGAATCTTCCTATGAACAAGCGAGATCTTCTATAGCTCAAAGATAGTGATCTAAGTGTTGGTACGTTGCAAATGGTCTAGGATGTTGTAATGAGCAAAGCTAGGCATGGGGACCAATTTTGAGTTCTTGTTGATAGGGTTAACATCAGCTTTATCCACAAGTTGTTTTGGTGCAGATGTGGAAGCCTTGGGGCCTTTAAGAAAAATCTTCACACAATATTGGGTAACAACATTCACACAATCTTGAGATTGTTCTGGTTTGCAAGAGGGAGACATAGGGCCTCATAGGAAAAATGGAGTCTTAGGCTTAGGAGCATCCTCACTCCCTTTGATGGTGATCACATCACAGTATTCAACCTCAATAGGTTCAACCATATTAATGACATTGTAATTGGTACTGTATGTGTAGTTGACCTTAGTATTGGCATTCTTGGTTTGAGAAGATTCACCCTTCTCATGAGGAGGAAAGGGGTCCTTAAATGCCTGATGATCTGAGTTCTAGTTATGACCGCTCACAACAATATCACCATTATCGATAAAATCTTGGATCTTATGTCGAAGTTGAATGTAGCTGAAAGTTTTATGACCCTTTTTTTTATGGTAATCATAGTATGTGGTTCCATTCCACCATGCAGGTCATGGTTGTGGATCATAAGGACAAAAAATTTCTAGAGGAGCAAGTATTTGGTTTTGCACAAGAGTCTTGTAAACCACATCAAGGGGTTCTCCTAGGGAAGTGAACTCACGTTTGGGTCGAGAGATCCAAGGTTTGTTTCTAGAAAATCTAGAAGGTTGCTGAGTATCTCTAGTAGCCTTCTCAATGGCTTTGGCCACCTACATACTAGAGGTAAGGTTAAAAATAGCCTTCGAAGGTTTTGGGGTCACATTGTCAACAACTCCATCATTCACAACATCTCTATTTTTCTTGACAAAATTAACTTTGTCCTTGTTTGAGGAGGAAGACCCCTATTTTTTATCCTTGTGCAAAGTCAACTCTCCTTTCTTGACCATGAAAGCTTCTATCCTCACATCTTGTTTAATCATATTATCAAAAGTTAGGGGTCCTTACAACTGTACTTAATATCCAAAATCAAGGACAATATTGTCTAAAATGATATCAAGCTTTTTGCACTCAAGTAGTTTGCGAGGATGTTTGTACAGAGTTGTCTCCATCTCTGAAGAAATGCCAAGAAAGGTTCTCCTTGTCGTTGTTTTAGATTACAAAGTTTTTAGATATTAACTAGATGTTGGATATTGTGTGAATAGTGCTGGAGGAATAAATTGGGAATCTCATCAAAAGACTTGATGCCATGGGGTAGTCGAGAGAACCACTCCATAGTTGATCCTCCCAAGCTATGTAGAAAAAGATGTATGAGGTAAGTCTAGTCATGTATAAACTCCATAGATAGAGCACCAAACTCTCTTAAGTGATCTTGGGGATTAGTAGTACCTAGATATTTGTCATACTTGGGAAGTTCTACACCTTTGGAAAAAGGTGGCATGCAAAGAATTTTATCGAAGGGGAAAGGAAAAATGTTTTCCAATGTGAACTTTTGTGCTGGTTTATCCTTATCCTTCACAAGTTGACTGATTTGGTCTTTCATGTCTTGAACCAACTTTTGTAGCTTAGCAGTCTTAGATTCCTCTTCTTTGACCACAAGTGTCTCTACTTTGAAATGTGGGGGTAACTTGGCCCCTTGTTTGGCCAGTTCAAGAAAGTATTTCTCCTTCTCTTCTATAAGGAGAATTTCCATCATCTTGAGAAGACTTTTATTGGCTTTCACAACATCTATGTCATTTTGGGTTATCTCCTCATCATCATTACCAATAATTTCAAAAATGCTCAAGGATTGATATAGATGATGTTCATTTTGAGATTGATCATGACATTGGTCATTTCGAGATTGATCATGACATTGGTCATTTCAAGATTGATCTTGATGTTGGTCATTTCAAGATTGATCATGACATTGGTCATTTCGAGATTGATCATGACTTTTGGTGTATTCACCCTCTTGGAATTGGAATGGGTCTCCCATCTTGTCAGTGTGTGAGTGTGAAATGTGCACAGACTTAGTACAAGTGTGTGTAGTATGCCAGGAGGTCATGGAAATAGGGTCGACAGGGTCAATAGGGTCAAAAGGGTTGATAGGATTGATAGGGTCATTAGGATTAATAGGGCTGATTTTAGATGGTGACCTTTTAGAGTTTTGCTGGTCTTGAAACAATGGGTTATGATGTTCTTGAAATAATAAGTTAGGTTGTTTTTGAAACAATGAATTATAACGCTCCTGGAACATTGGATTCCGATTTGGACTGATGTTTATATGAAACAAACATCTAACACTAGGTCAACTGATAGGAGATGAGGATTGAGATGGACTCTCTTTTGTGGCAACTAGCAAGGTGGAATGTGAGGATCCCTTACAATACTCAGATTGTGTGACAGGTTCAGAACAACCTCTTCCTTGATTGCGAGATCTACCTGCACCTTGTCCAATACCATGTAAGGGGAATGTGTTGCCACTTCTAGTCATAAAAGTCATAGAAAAATATTAAGTAATGAGGGAGGACTTAAGATTATGCTCAGAAAACTATCTTTGGAATAGCGAAAAAGTGATAAAAGTGAGATGCACCCGGTATGAATCATCAAGATTAAGGCTAGAATGACCAAGATGTGACTATCATGTCATAAGGTACAAGAGCACAGTAGGAAAAAGACATACAATAGAAAGACAACATGAGTTTAAGTAGTAATCATTCGGTTCTCAACTTGAGACACCTATTTTTAGGTGGTGGATAATAGGAGAATAGGTAGATAGATCCCAAACAAGAACCAGATTAGGTAGAAATTTGACTTGACAATGGGAATTAGCTCGCTATTTTGAAAATTAGGAGACAGTATCGCAAGAAGAAGTGTTGTCTCACATGAGAAAGTGCTAAACTATGTGCAAAGATGTGTTTCCTCATGCAAGGAAATGCACAAGAACTGAAATCTCACATGGGAAAAGACCAGAGTTTGACAGATTGACACAATTTTTGAGACATAATCAGATTTTGAGACACAACATGAACTATTCTCAGGCAGAATTTCCAATTTTTGGACTGATTTATGACAGGTTTCAATTAGAAAATCTCAGTTTGAATGTTCGAAATCAATCATTTACAAGCATAAATTTTGGACCAAGAAAGCAATAGTGAAGCAATCAATAGTCTAAAATAGTTCTACCGAGGACAAAGAAACTCAGAAGAATCATGGGAGTCTTGAAAATTTTGATCATGTTGGACAGTTTAAGACTCAAAAAAAACACTCAGTTATCTCTACAAAGAAAATGGTAGAGAAGATAAAATATGTCCACAAATTAAGTGCATGCGTTCACCTCACATAGCCATGTCACCCCCTAGAGGGCGCCTATGTTTTTGGTTTTTCCAAGGACTTGATAATATATATATTCAAAGGTTACCCTTAAAGCAGGGGCCAGTAACATATACCACCTTCAAATGTCTAGGTGCATGCCTATGGTGAGAATCTAGGGGAAAGATTCTTCCCCCTCCCTGCGTAAATATTATGTCTCCTTTCGGAGGTGAACTGGGTAGGCAAATAACTAAGGGAATGTTTAATAGGCTTCCATTCACACTAACCCTTGATTCCCTTGATATAGGGCTAGGGCCTCGCAACCACACCAACACCTAAAAGTTATACACCCCGGCAAGCAGGGCTAGGAGCAGTGCTGCTCAGTACAACATTCAGAGCTTTCTCAAGATGACAGTCATGAATCAAGAGAAAGAAGTTAACATGGCTTTGGAGTCTTTAGACTCAACAAATCTACTTTATTATAGTGAGGTGGAATCACTAGAAATAGGTGTGTACTCACTTGGGTCATTCCAAGAGGTTCAACTTCTAGTAGGCCCTCTAAAGGTGACATAGACTTTAGCTTGGATCCAAGGGTCGGAGTTTCTGGTTCTGTCAAAGAGAGAAGAGCATAATCCTCTACCTCTTCACCTTACCCAAACACACAAGACATGTTTATCACCGAGCTAACTCTTCTTCAACCAATCCACAAGATTTTGGGTTTCTGGTTCTCTTAAAGAGAGAAGAGCATAATCCCCTAACAAATGGACATGCTAAAGATTTATTACCGTTCCTTGCTTCCCCAGGTATATATCATGCTAGCAAAATCTAGGTCTCAAATTCATCCATGGGCATCACTTCCATGTAATGAAGAGCCTATTACCCTATCCTACTATCAAGACCCTTAAGAAATCTTTACAAGGCCCTATTTAAACTATGTGAATAAAGCAGTAAACAAAAAGAATGTTTTTAAAATGGCTTCGACAAATGTCCTACAAGTAAACCATCAATAAGTATGCATAGTTATGTAGTCTTCATCAAACGTCTTGCAACCCACTGTTATGCCGTGTCAGAAAAATAGAGATATGAAAATCACACCAAGTAGAAAATGTTAGAAAATAGTAATAGAAAATTGCAGAAACTGAAATTTTTTTAATTTGTATATCAAGACTCACGCGAGGAAGTGCACAGTCCTACGTGAGAAAACATCTTTTTCATGCGAGGAAATGCCAGTGATAGAAAAAATTCATGTGACGCAGTGGGAATCTCCATGCAAGATTCCATACCCAAGGATGTACAGATGTATGGATAGAGTGCAGAATTTAAAAAAACTTTCAGAATTGATGAGGCCAGAAATCAATTTTCTGCCTCATGTTGGGTGCCAAAATATTTATAACTGAATGTGGACCTCTTATTCAGCCATAGACTTCAACATAGTCTTTACTCATCAGCCACATATGAAAATGAATATGAATTACTCATTTTGTATGCCCATATGAATCGACCTGTTGCCTCCTATTTAGGTGGGGTTTTGAGTAACTCTCAAAATTGAGAGTCCAACAACCATAGACCAAGCTCTAAAATGGAGGATTTAATGCTATAAAAATGAACTTAATAGAAAGAAAACTAGAATGATAATGCCATATTAATCTAAGAAACTTGTAACAAAATGAGAATTAATCTAAGAACATAGTAAGCAAACTAAATTAGACATGAGAATGCATCATTATTCTAAGAAATGAAATTGCTCTAATTATGCAATATAGAAATAGCTTAAAATGCAAGAGTGAGACAATAATTCGATAGAATTTTGATGCTCAAAAATTGCATCCTTTCAAAAGAGGAATGAGAGGGTTATAATATAGCATTGCCCAAGTAGAGATTGAAGAGTTTCTTGCAAAGAAACGGTCAATCCTTCATCTCCTTAGTGGGAGGTGAAACAATTTGGAGAGATTATTTAATTAAATAAATGAAACATGGCCACATGGGTGACTTTTCCAATTACTTGAATAATTAAATTCAAATGACGATATTTCATTTAAAGAACTAAATATTATTTAATTCCTCTTGATGTGTATTAGCTAAAAGGGGTGGAATTAATTTAATTAGAGTGCTAGGACTTTGTAATTAAATTAATGAATCATAGGGTTTCTTTACCCAATAAATGTCGATATTTAGGAATTAAATATAGCATGTGATTAATGTAAATTTAGGGTTTTCTACATTTGACACTAGGTCAACTAAAGTCAATTAGGGGACATAATTTCCTAGTACAATAGGACTTTGATGATGTAGAAATTTGAAGGAATGAGACTAAATGCACCAAAATTGGTTAGGATCGCAAGATGCCAATTTTGGGGTATTACAATGTGATGATAATGGTATAGGTTTATAATGGTTTCTAGTAGGTGGATGAGTTTATTATGGATTATGTGTAAGCATGCAATTATGATATGTAAAAAATTTCATCTCAATATGATAACAAGGATCTAATATAAGTACTAGGACAAAGGAGTTCACTAATTAGTGTGTTAGTTAAGTGGTGTTGTTGTTGTCCCCACCTAGATTGAAACCCTCGCTAGGCCATTGTGATTGTGGAATTATGCCTTCACTAATCCAATGTGCATGTGTGTTTGGGTATCAGATTTGTAATAAGGGGATGAGGTCCACCATTTATGGTCTCACTGGTTCATAGCTCCAAGTCGAAATCATTTCACTTGGAGCCATAGGGTGTGTTGTGTTAGCATCATTGGTCACATTAAAATGTTTACCAACTACTTTTTATTGAAGTACTAGGACATATAAAAGAATGTCCCCAATCAGGTATTGGACCATTTATTAAGGGATAGGTGAAATGAAGTTTAATATGGCATGAGATAGAATGGTAACTCTAAATACTAATAATTTTTGTTGATGTTTGTAGCATCAGTCAGATAAATAATACCGACTATATGATTATTATGAGAAATGATTTATTATATATACATATATATCAATATATATATATATATATATATATATATATATATATATATATATATTCTCATAATAACTAAATAGTTAAATTGATAAAATAAATTAATGACTAGACATGTCTCATGAAGGGAAAAGTCTCTTCTTGTCCTTGTCATGTATAAATACAAAGAGACCAATGCATTTGGAAAACACATACAATCATAAGGATTGCTATTACATTTACAATGATCCTAATAACCTTAACATGGTGTATGAAAATTAGATGTCTAACTACTTTAAATGATAAATTAACTATTCTAAGATTAACAAATCAAACTAATTAGCAAACAACAATGAAGAATACACCAAAAATGAAGCTAAAACAAGGTTTTACCTTCACCTACCATGTAGCTTGTCTCCATTTCCCTCCTAGCCTTGATTTCTTGAGGATGTTGAGCTCTCAAATTTCCAAATGAAGCCTCTTGCCCAAGATGATACCAAAGTGTGAAGATTGATGATGAATGTATGCAAAACTAAAGCTTAATTATGCAAATGTGGTGAATGAAGTGCAAGTGATATGAAAACGGCTTGATTATGCTTGAATGCTCTTGAAATTCTCTTAGAATGCTTGATTTCTTGATTGCTTGATTGCTTGAATGCTTGATTGCCTATTCACTATTAGCTATTAGCTCACAAAGGGGAAATGAGGCTCCTTTTATAGAGTTTTGGAGGGTCTAAGCCTAGGTGGCACAATCCTACAGTGGAGAATGAAAGGTGGAAGATCCTAAGGCTAGGATTGACTTGGTTGAAGGAGTTGAGAGAAAGGGGGATGTAGTTGGAATGTGAGAGGAAGAATAAGGATGATGTTCCTCTCACATTGACATGGAGGAGAACAAGGTGGAAGGGAAAGACACATGTCAGGTGTCTCACAAAGACCAAAGAGAGGAAGAGGGAAGGACTTTTTCTTCATGAGGACTCTTGGCACAAGTGTCCCATGAGTTACCTTTGACCCTTAGAGGTGGCTTGAGAAGCCCCTTAGGAATAGGGAATGTCTCTTGACTTGGTTTACGAGAGGACATGTGGTCATGAGACCAAGTCCTATGAGGCCACATAACCCTTAAGAATAGGACATGTGTGGGTGAGGATAATTACCAATAAATAATTAATAATTATTATTTATTTTAGCCAAAGTGATGTGTCAGGTGACTAGGTAAGTGAGGTGGAATAGGGGACTTAGTCATATTTAGGTGATTGTATATTTAATTAAATCACTTTAATAAGACTAATTAGAAGACTTAGGATAGATGAATAGACTATAATGAATTTACTAAATAAATTGAATAATCTATTTAATTAAATAGAGGAAATAATTATTAATTAAATAATAAATATTTAATTAATTTATCAAGTCAATATCAATTAAATAATAAATATTTAATTAATTAATGAAGCCATTTTTAAGTGTATACGTTTTGCCCCTCTTTGAAATAATGTGTGTGTCACATTGTTTCAAAGAAAATTTTAAGTATTTTTGCCCCTGCCCCAGACAATGTCCAGGCGACCTATGCATGCCCCCTTGAGAGATTGATTAACAAAAAAGATTATTTTAATTGATTTTGTTTTTTTGTTTTTTTATTTATTTTTTATTTTGTCAAGTTGGACAATCAATCTCACAAAAGAAATGGTAGAAAAGATGGATGAGAATGGGGTGAAATGAAAGAAAAATGGGAGTTAGGGTCCACACACCAAGCACATCGGGTCCACAGGCTATAAATAGGGCAAAGGGGTCCACAATAGGCTCATTGTGCACACTTGTCATTTGGAGATCAAGGCATGAGAGAGAGAAGAGCAGAGCTTCCAGGATGTCATTCCCACTATCAGATCATCACTTTGAGAGGGCCAAATGCTTCCAGCGACCACCTGATTCAAGAAAGCCGCTAGGTGACTCGATCCTCTTTGTGAATTCATGATTTCTAGCATGTTAGATTAGGATTTGTAGCATGTTTTAGGCTAGATTGAATCTTAGGAATGTTTGAAATTTTTATTTTTCATGGTCGAAAAACATATGCATAGTTGTGGTGCATGAATGCACAGTGATTCATGACATTTGCACAAAAAACTTGTGTTTCTATGCATACATGTCATAGAACTATGCATGTGTGTAGAAATGTATGCTAGGCTGTGAAAATATGCAATAAATGTGCGCATATATAGTTTCTGTGCCTTTGTCAAGAAAACCTATGCAACTGATAATGAAAACTATGCAAACGTCAAAAAATGCACAAATACCAAGGGATTCTATGCAAATGTTGGACAAAACTATGCAAGTGTTGAGACCTGTGCAAATATTTAGGGAAACGACGCATGCATTTTTCAGTGTTGCGCATTTGTTTAGTTGATATAATTTGGTCAAATTAGTAAGTCAATTAGGTCAAACTTGATGTCGATAGTCTGATTTAATCTGTCGGCTATTGATTTGGATCAATTGGATCAAGATAGGCAACATCGTAGTGTGGTCGCTACTTGACCAATCTTGGTTTTAGATAATTGATAGAATCATGTGTTGAAACATGAGATAAACATGTTTGTAATTGATATGATAGGATAAATAGGTTGATAGATCAGTTAATTGAAATCTGAGAGCTTGATTTTGTTGACTTTAATAGGAGGATATTACTGACATTCTGATGTCATGGGAGAGATATCCTATCACTCAGAACTTGAGACCGGCGCTGTCAGAGACTGACAGACTTTTTATTGGAGTGACTGGACTATATCATGTTATCTACACACCTAAGATTTGAGTGAAATTGAGAATGATGACTGCATTAGCAGAGTGATGGCACTTGGAGATGAGTACCTTTCATCTCTAGATAGGAGAGATGATAGTGACACTCGAGGATGTATATCACATCCTCCAGCTTCCTATCATAGGTGAGCTAGTTCATTATGATAGGCACAGTGGGGTGACAGAGTGCAGAGCCATCTTTGGAGATGATGAGATTGATGAGGGGGAGATTAGGTGGGAGGATATGGTTGATTTGTATGAGCCTCTACCAGTGGTTTTAGCAGGAGTGATTGGGGGATTTGTATGCCTTGATCGTAGGTCACATAGGTTTGCAGTTGATTGGGGATGCACATTGCAGTGGATGATGGATGATGGGACATGATTAGCTTGGGTTGTCTATATGTTAGCCCATTTATACCATGATCTTCATCAGGTGGTGTACCATAGGGGTGCTTCATTATCAATAGGTGTCACATTGCTCCATGTATGGGCATGGGAGCATATTGCAGTTACACGGCTAGTGGCTATCAGATTTCACAATGTAGGACAGTTGTATATTCATTTGTATTCATTATTTTTGTCTCTAGTAGAGAGATGTCATGGGAGACGTCGAGGCTGAGATAGGAGAGGTCAATTGAGAGGAGGCAGAGGTGATAGTGGAGATGGTGATGGAGGAGATGGAGGAGATGGAGGAGATGGTGTGAGAGGAGATAGATATGGACCTCATATGAGAGGTGGTGGTGTGAGACAGAGGGGTTTGATGCCCCCTTCAACTAGAAAAGGATAGAGATAGCCTCCAGTAGCAAGAGCTGCACCACAGATACGAGCTGCCCCAGTACAGGTACCAGTATTATAGGTATAGGTGTCGATACAGGAAGGACAAGGATAGGATGAGGTGGATATACTATTAGACCAAGTCAGAGTGGTACAGAGTGGATAGATCCATGATGATATATAGGATTAGAAAATGCTCAATATAGTAGGGTAGGACACACATATGCTGAATGTGGATGCTCAAGAGGAGCTAGCAGGGATGGATATTGGGGGACAGGATCCCTATTTACAGAGAGATGTTGTAGGAGAGGAGGATCCAAATATTGATGCATTTCTAGTCCAACTAGCCATGACATAGGTGCAAGTAGACCGTGTCCCTAGACTGGAGAGATGGATAGAGAGGATGGAGAGAGAGATGGGAGACCTTAGGAATGAGTGAAATGCTATGATAGAGAGACTCGGAGAGTTAGAGATGTTACTAGATGAGCTACAGTGGATAGAGGATTTGGGTCCTCATGGAGATAGTCTGTGAGCTATGATATGGACTAGGAAGGAGATATCCTACTGGCGAGAGGCTTATAGATAGGTAGTTCCAAGGGATCAGTGGATTGGGAGCTTTAGAGAGAGCTCAGTTGCTATTAGGATAGGTGTATTATAGATAGGTACCGGCTAGTAGTGGAGGTGTATCATCACACCCTCTGAGAGCACCCACAGGTTTAGGGGATCTGGTAGGAGCCTCAGGGTCAAGTGGTTCAGCAGCACGGGGTCTCATTGCATCTTGCAGGTAGTGATAGATAGAGTATAGAGGTAGTGGATCATAGATGTTGGATATCATTGTATACACTCTTCTTATATCAGTGCATCATTGTATCATTGTATTAGTATATTATTGACTTGATAGACATTACTTTGGATAAATTGTTATATATGATATATCAGCTGCCTCTTTGGATATTGTGCCCCCACTTATAAATGTGTCATAAACAAGTGTTGAAGGGGGTTCTGATTGTTGTTTAGTGATCAAAGATCTACCATATGATCTAGGAGATAAAGGGAACTCTATGATGTAAAGAGCTTGACCTAGAGTGTACTCCCCCATACTTCTTTCCTTTATGTCAATCTTGATCCCATTAGATTTAGAAGTTGATGTTATATTACTAGGATCAATGGGTGGAGTTGTTGAAGATCTAGTACAATTATAAAGTACTAAAGAATTAGATGTCTTCATAGTGTTACAATACTGGAAAGGATTAGTATCTCCTATGATAGTGATCTCCTAACCATTATGAGGGAATTTCAAGCGTTGATAATAAGTTGATGGCACAGCTTGCATGGAATGAATCCATGGTCTTCCCAAGAGAATGTTATAAGCAAGATCCATGTCAAGAACTTGGCAAGGTACATCTTTGATTATAAGACCTACTCTGATAGGAAGAACAAAAGATCCCTTGGATGACCTCTCTTCTTCATCATAATCTTTTATTGTGATTTTCTTCTTTGGATCTATAGCATTTTCAAAAAATCCCAATGCAAGGACTAATTTCAATGTGCATATATTCAAGCTAGCTCCTCCATCTATTAGTACTCTCTCAATTTTGTGACTCTGTACAAGGACATCGATATGTAGGGGAGCATTATGAGGTTGGGTAATAGCTAAATCATCATTTTCAATGAAGGATAGGTAATGTGGGGTTGTTAAATGTCCCACCATAGCTTGAGATTGATCATGATCTAGATTTGTGTGTTGTTGAGTATCCTAAGAAGCATTGGATTGCATATTATGTTGAGAGGCATTGTTTTGTTGGTTGTTTTGAGAAGTATTGTTATGTTGATCATTTTGAGAAGCATTGGATTGCTGATTGGTTTCCTTTGCTCCATGGGTATCTTGAGAACCACTAGGGATTTCTTGATTATTTGTATTAGGTGGTTCTCTAAGATGGGAAACATCAAAATCACTTGGTAGTTTGGCTCCTTGTTGAGAAAGCATGAGGAAATACATCTCTCTATCTAGGTCTAGGAGTCTTTTCATGACATGATAAAATTGAGGATCTTGCGTAGCATCCCTAAGTTCTTGATCTATGGGTTCCTCTTTTGATGTAAAAAGTGAAGTTTTCTTAGGAATTCCAAACCAAGGATTTTCTTCATTGCTTTTGTTTCCTTCCATCTTGTCTAGGGATTCCAAATCAATGGTTTGTTTAAGTTTCTGAGATCGAGTTTGAACCATAAAAATGTGAAAATTGATTTGTGGGATGAAAGATTTTTAATGAAAAGAGTGTTTGATAGAAAAGATATTGAAAAGTGTTGAAAAGTGATGAGACAACTTGATAAAATCTAAGTCAATAGGAGGTATAGATTTCCCTATGATATGACAAAGAAAAATCAAGCGATAGTAACCTAAGTAACTTTGATTGAGGATGATAGATCCTAATAGGATAAACTCACAAAGATCAAAATCTGATAGATAAGGTGATGTTTCAACACTAAATTTGAAATTTTAAAAGGTTGGAAGAAATGATTTGATGATGTTTGGTGAAGGAAGGATGATGAAAATTGATGGAAATGGTCAAATTAAAAATTAGAGACCTATGTAACTCAAATGTTTTTCTAGAATATTACTAAGGACGAAAATGGATATCTTAAAAAGTGATTGTGAAATTTTCAAAGCTTGTGGAAATGCTCACTCTTGTATATGTGCAGTGCCAAATGCGTAATATAGTTTGATGAATGCACAGCCAAATGAATCAAATGTGCAGCAATTATGAACCGATGCATGGTAACATTAACAGATGTGCATAATAGTTTAACAAATGCGCAAGAAAATTGTATGAATGTGCAGGTTTTTGTTTTTGATTGATTGCAACTGCAAGATTTGGAATTTTTATTTTATTTTCTGATGTTTTGGTTTTTGGAAAAGATAAAATGCATAAACACACACACACAAGATAGAAATGATTTTAATCTAATTGTTCTAGTATGAATGCACAAACACGCTTACAATCCTAAGGTTGGCAAGGACAGTATCTGCTGAATCCCCACTAGGATAATAAAATCCAGCCACGCAAATCCACAGCAGACAGCCTAGGAACTTGGAGGCACGGGCTCCTCCTTACAGTGCACTCACTTCTCAGGCACACCAAGTTCTAAATTCAATGGTTCATTACTTCCCAAAGAATTGCTATCTCTACTATGAACCGTGAGTAATGTGGAGTGTCTTCATGGGCTTGGGTGACCCCTTGAGCCAGCAAATAGAAGGTTTTTGGCCACTATACAAAAGTATTTAATAAGGACATCTGTTTAGGTGGTTGTGATCAAGTCATTTTCCCAATTAAGGAGGCTCTCCCAATCCTTTCAAAGCAAGGCTTTCACCTCTACTAACTAGGACTCTAACGTACCACTGGGGTACTGGAGGAGATTTTGGTTGCCACAATGAATTTTCCCTTGTCTAATGTGAGACTAATCACACTAGCATTTTTTATATACTAGTTTGGAAGGGCTTGACTTTAGCCTATTACCGGTTGGATCATTCCTTGGGGTGAGTACCTCTTTTCCCACCAAAGACTGCCCTCTAAAAATTATAACAGTTTCTCTCACACCCAAGGTCCATGAATGGCAAGGGGAGAGGATACGTTGTTATAATTTTGGGATTACAGATAGCTATTAATCAAGACACAATAGACACTTAATCTATTGTAAAGAAGACACACAAATAAAAAACATGTTGTATTTTAAAGCCCAAACAAGGTTATAGTTTATTTTGCAAAACCCCTTAAGAATCCTGCAAACAAACTTGCTAGAAATTTAGCAATGGGGTCTTCAAAATAACATCCTACAAAAATAGCCTAGAGACTACCAAAATGAAATAAACTTGTCAAAGGTTAGCTACAATAAAAACTAACAGAAAACTAAATTTTACTACAATAAGTAACAAATGTGTAGAACGGTGAGGTGAATGCGCAACAAGACTGGATATATGCACAGAATGTATGAATGCGCAGTGAAACAAAATATATGTGTAGTCTGATGGAACCAATGTGCAGAAAGAACTAATGCACAATAGAAAATGTTAAAAGCATAGAAACTTAAGGTAAATGCATAGGAAAATTAAAAAGACAAATTGCAAAAAATACCAGAATGCATGCGCAACAAAAATTGATTTATGCGCAGGAATCGGGTACAAATGCGCAGGAATCGGGTGTAGAAAAATTTGCATAGGGAAAACTAAAAATAGAATCTTAAAAACGTGGGTTGCCACATGGTGGGCGCTAAAAATGTATGTAAATTAGATGTCTAACTACTTTAAATGATAAATTAACTATTCTAAGATTAACAAATCAAACTAATTAGCAAACAACAATGAAGAATACACTAAAAATAAGGCTAAAATAAGGTTTTACCTTCACCTACCATGTAGCTTGTCTCCATTGCCCTCCTAGCTTTGATTTCTTGAGGATGTTGAGCTCTCAAATTTCCAAATGAAGCCTCTTCCCCAAGATGATACCAAAGTGTGGAGATTGATGATGAATGTATGCAACACTAAAGCTTAATTATGCAAATGTGGTGAATGAAGTTCAAGTGATATGAAAATGGCTTGATTATGCTTGAATGCTCTTGAAATGCTCTTAGAATGCTTGATTTCTTGATTTCTTGAATGCTTGATTTCCTATTCACTATTAGCTATTAGCTCACAAAGGGGAAATGAGGCTCCTTTTATAGAGTTTTGGAGGATCTAAGCCTAGGTGGCACAATCCTATGGTGGAGAATGAAAGGTGGAAGATCCTAGGGCTAGGATTGACTTGGTTGAAGGAGTTGAGAGAAAGGGGGATGTAGTTGGAATGTGAGAGGAAGAATAGGGATGATGTTACTCTCACATTGACATGGAGGAGAACAAGGTGGAAGGGAAAGACACATGTCAAGTGTCTCACAAAGACCAAAGAAAGGAAGAGGGAAGGACTTTTTCTTCATGAGGACTCTTGGCACAAGTGTCCCATGAGTTACCTTTGACCCTTAGAGGTGGCTTAAGAAGCCCCTTAGGAATAGGGAATGTCTATTGACTTGGTTTAAGAGAGGAAATGTGGTCATGAGACCAAGTCCTATGAGGCCACATAACCCTTAAGAATAGGACATGTGTCGGTGAGGATAATTACCAATAAATAATTAATAATTATTATTTATTTTAGCTAAAGAAATGTGTCAGGTGACTAGGTAAGTGAGGTGGACTAGGGGACTTAGTCATATTTAGGTGATTGTATATTTAATTAAATCACTTTAATAAGACTAATTAGAAGACTTAGGATAGAGGAATAGACTATAATGAATTTACTAAATAAATTGAATAATCTATTTAATAAAATAGAGGAAATAATTATTAATTAAATAATAAATATTTAATTAATTTATCAAGTGAATATCAATTAAATAATAAATATTTAATTAATTAATGAAGCCATTTTTAAGTGTATACACATGGTATCAGACCCAAGTTAGAAATGTAAGAGAGTAGTTTTGTTGATGGTGAATGTGTTACTGTCTCAGAAAATACAGTCTCAATATGAGGACCATATATCACAAATACAACATTAGATTTTTCTTAATTTTAGATATGTTTGTGATAAAAAAATTTAGAATAATCTCACTAGAGCAATTGGAGAGAAAATTTCAGGTTCAAAAGTTATGACCGACTGTGTATGGGTCTATGCAAAATCTATAAAAGAGTGAGGTTCCTTATTTAAAAGCCTAACCGCTTGAAGGGAGATCTGATCATATTGAAGGTTGTCATAGTGTATAGAACCTTTGGATATTCAAGATAGGTCATATGAATAATTATGGTAATGTTCAAGAATGGCGACATCATTTTGTGAATTTGCATGATATGTTCTATATGGGCTCACCTTATAGAATGAAATATTTGAAATTTATAAAAGATAAGTATTTCATGTTTTATTAATGTGCATAATTTTTGAGTTTTTAATTCATGCTATACTATTGGTTATTAAAATCTTGTATGCTTCTATCATTGGTATTTTTGGCCGAGATAGTGAGCTATTTGTAATCTCTCTTTGACATACCTTCATGATAGAAGCACAAGATAATTACATTCGAGAGAGAAAGAACTTGATGCTTGCAAACAAATTGATGATTGAGACTAGATGCAAATGGATTTTGACATTTCAAAAGAAGTCAAGAAGTTGATAAACTTGAGCTTCACAGGGAGCAGATGGTTCTATCAACTTGTGACAATCTTGATCATATTGATTGAGAGGGAGTTCACTATTGAAGGTGAAACACTTCTGAGGTAAACTTGGTATAATTGATTATTATACTAATGAATCATGAATATTTTTAATGGGTCTGCCCCTTGTGTAAATCATGAGGAAGTGATGACTCTTAAATGATTATCACTTGTATTTTCTAAAGTTATTGGAAGGTGACGATCTTTCAATAACTTGATCTTCTATTGTAATAGACATCTTGTGATGGATGAAACAGATCATGATAGATGACATCTTCTATTATGATAGACATCTTGTGATGGCTGAAACAGATCATAATAGATGACATCTTCTATTGTGATAGACATCTTTTGATGGTTAAAATAGATCATAATAGATGATGTGAATGTTCTTATGGTAAGTGCACATTATTGTTAAAATAATAACCAAAATACAAGAAACATGAAATTGTTTAGCACATTGAGTTAGGAATAAGGAGATTTACCATGAATAATCACAACTCTAGGAGCATTCACCAAAGAAAGAAGCAACAAGGAGACAATATTTTGAAGGGGAAAAAGCATTAAAAAAACCTTGTGATATAATGAAAGTGGCAAAAAATGCCTAAGAATGCGAGAGAGAGGTAGAGTGAGAGCTTAGCTCATACAATGTTCAAGAAGAAGAAGAAGCTCATGAGTTGAGAGAAGGAGAGCCATCTCTTAATAGAGATGTGAGAAAGGAGTTACATTGTAACTCCCATTTATATGTATGCCACATTTCACTAGTGTGTGAGACAAGTGTAGGATTCCTCATAAGGAGGAATATCTATTTTCCTTAATAAAGGAAATTACAAATATGACATGTCCTCCCACTTGGACTAGAGGATGAATACAATAGGATACCTTGGTTTATCTTTTAAATACATAATTAACCAAAGAAATATTAAATTCTAACACCCCCCTTTAATCTTTGCTTGGGGTAATTACATCAATAGGTATCAAACCCAAATGTTTACAGTGAATTTGAGATTTTTCTTTTGAAAGAGTCTTCACTAGGATGTCTTTGGCTTGATCATCTTGCATGTCTTCAACTTGTGCTTTGGAGCTTGAATGGTACATAGGACTTTTGGCAAAGTGAATAGCATGTTGAGGGGAGCCCAAATCTTTAAGAGACCATTGAAATTCTTGAGATGTATTTGTACATTCTAAATGTTCATTTCCCATAGAAAATAGAGATGAAGATGGATCAACACTTGAGCCTGCAATAAGGCAAAAAACACTAGTAGAGTGCCCATCATTGGGATCACCTAGTGCTAAATCAATAACACTTTGGAAAAAATCATATTATGAATCATGGGTCATAGAATCATAAATGCAATCTTCAGTTGAATAAATCAAATTTGTAACATGTTCATCAAAATGTGAATCATGAGTCATAGAATCAGAAATGAAATCATTAGTTGCATAAGACAAATTTGTAGTGTATTCATCATAATATGAAGCATTAACATGAGATTTAATATAAGCATCATTATCATTAACCTCCACAAAAATCATAGGATTAGTACTATCATCAAGAATTTCATCTTGAGTAATAAACATATCTTGTAAAGTAACATCAAGAAAGTTAGATATAATTTCCTCTTCTTGGTCAAACATATCATCAACATGAGAGCAAGGAGGAGTAAACAAATTATTACCATTATCATTATCATCACTGCTAGGAGGAACAAAATCATTAGGAGTATCATTACTATCTTCATGTTCATCATTATCCTTTTGAAGAGTATCAGTATTATCCTTAATGTTAAGAGTAGAAACAGAAATATGGTTATCTTTCAAATCAGAAACATAAAGCACATCATGTAATTTACCATTTGGAATAGAAACATTACCAGTTCCTTCATCTTGACAGCAATAATTATCAGCTAGAGAAATAGGAATATTCATAGAATCGGGTTGCAAAGAATCAAATACTTCCTTATGGGATTGAACATGTTGAGATGCATTATAATCAATAATCCATTTAGGTGCTTTAGAAGAATTAAAATAGATAGTAAAAGTAGAACGAGATTGATTTCCATTAGGTTTTCCATTTGAGTAATTTTGAGAATTACGTTGATCATCTTTTTGTTTCTTAAAATAGTTATGAATTAAGTGACCATCTTTACCGCAATAGGTGCAATGAGGCCTATTTGACTAATTATTACTATGATAGTTATTGGAAGGCCTAGAATTGTAATGATCATTAAATTGTTGGCCTGAGTTATTATTTGAATTATTTGTATTGTTAGATCATTGATAGTTTTGGTTATTTTGATTAGTGTTATAAGATCTATTGTTATTGTGACTTTGAGAGACATATGCATGTTCGTGAGATTTAAGTATGCCAAATTGAATTAATTTAGCTTCCTCTTGACACAACATATTTTGAAAGATAACATAAGTTAGTTGAGATGCTAAAGAAGGAATAGCTAATTGAGAGTAAATATTTGTAATAAACTATTGGAACTATCTAGGCAAACATTTATGAATAATTATGTAGATTATCCTTAAATTAGAAAGAGGGACTTGTAAACCAGTTAGTAAATTTTTAATTGAATCAAACTTGAGCAAGAAATCATCAGCAGAGTTGAAATTGGTATAACTGAGGTCTTCAAGTTGGTCTTAAAGCTGGATTTTTTGAGTCTCATCTGCACTGTCATAGATATTTTTTAGGATGTCCCAAGCCTGATGGGCTTTAGTACAAGTAGATATTAAGACATACAACTCAGGACTTAAGGAGATTCTGATTAAACCAAGTGCTTCCTTTGTTTAGAAGCCCGAACGAAAACAAAAGATTGTTCCTACAAAGAGCTAGTAAACAATGGTGAGATTTCAAAGGTGAAAAGGAATTCCAGGCATGCAAACAAAGCTCATTAACAAATTACAATAACTTAATGGGAATGAAAAAATGTCTAAAAGATAAGTGAAAAAACTCATAACAGGAACATATAATAGGAACGTATAAAGGTAAACATGAAGGAATGTATAACAGACAGAGAAAAACAAATCTGGTAACATTTTTTCTCAAAAAGAAATCAAACAAAACTGATGCTCACTGCCTTTGCGAATGTGTTAAAGTGATTAATTTTCCAATACCAATGTGCAGTGTGAAAATAGCAACTATAATGATTTTTGAGAAAAAAATGCATGCATAAATCAAAATGAGATTCTGACAATTATTGCGGAAGCAAGAATGAGCATGCAAGGAAAAAATTCAAGTACCCAATATTTAGAGATGATGATTACCAACTAACATATATGAGATAATAAAGAAACTTTAAGAAACTGAAATAGTAAAGCAATGATTAAAAAATTTAGAGACTAAGTTAGTAAAAAATAACATAATAAAGATATTTTATGATATTTTCACCACTAAATTAAGATTTTGATAAAGAAAATAATATAACCAAACCTACACAAGATAAATTAATAAATTATCTAATAAATAAATCAGGTTTGGTGGTAAACCAGCCAAACCCAAAAAAATTTCAATTTTTTCTCTCTTAATCAGATTAGTCAAAAAAAATATACTAGCAATAAAATCTCTCAAGAGTCTCCGATATTGGAGTGCTCCAAAATATGGTAGCTCCTTCACTTGTACACTCAATAATGGGTTAAACCAACCTACTCTGATACCATGTTAAAATAATAACCAAAATATGAGAAACAGAAAATTGTTTAACACATTGAGTTAGGAATAAGGAGATTTACCATGAATAATCACAACTCTAGGAGCATTCACCAAAAAAAGAAGCAACAAAGAGACAATATTTTGAAGGGGGAAAAGTATAAAAAAACCCCCGTGATATAATGAAAGTGGAAAAAAATACTTAAGAATGAGAGAGAGAGATAGAGTGAGAGCTTAGCTCATACAATGTTCAAGAAGAAGAAGAAGCTCATAAGTTGAGAGAAGGAGAGTCATCTCCTAATAGAGGTGTGAGAAAGGAGTTACATTGTAACTCCCATTTCTATGTATGCCACATTTCACTAGTGTGTGAGACAAGTGTAGGATTCCTCATAAGGAGGAATATCTATTTTCCTTAATAAAGGAAATTACAAATATGACATGTCCTCCCACTTGGACTAGAGGATGAATACAATAGGATACGTTGGTTTATCTTTTAAATACATAATTAACCAAGGAAAGATTAAATTCTAACAATTACCTATGAACATTTGTTGAGTACTTGGTCAATATCACGAGACTTGATATTCTGCAAGCCATTACTCTGAGCACTTGGTGAATATCATGAGACTTGATATTCTGCAAGCCAATGCTCTTGATACCATGAGATGATGTCTTTATGAACTCTTGATTACTTGGTGGAAATCATGAGAATTATTTTTGGTAGGACATTACTCTAAGCACTTGGTGAATATCTTGAGAGTTGATATTCTACAGGCTAATGCTCTTGATATCATGAGATGATATCTTTATGAACTCTTGAGTACTGAGGTGAATGTCATGCATTGACATTCTGATAGGAAAATACTCAATATATCAAATGGATAGAATCACCAATGGAGGAAATCCACCTAAGGACTTGTGAATAGAATCACCGATGGAGGAAATCCACTTGAGGACTTGTGGATAGAATCATCGATGGAGGCAATCCACTTGAGGACTTATGGATACAATCACTGATGAAGGCAATCCACACATTGAGACTATGTTTCTATTGATTACATCATGAGGATGATGTATTTATTGCTTACATCATATAGTTGATGTTGTTAAGTGTCTTAAGTGTTGACATTGGATTGATTTATCCTCCCTAGCTAAGAGGGAGTGTTGATGTTTGTAGCATCGGTCAAATAAATAATATTGACTATATGATTATTATGAGAAATGATATATATATATATATATATATATATATATATATATATAAAGTTAGATTATAATTATTCTCATAATAACTAAATAGTTAAATTGATAAAATATATTAATGAATAGACATGTCCCTGCATGAAGGGACATGTCTCTTCTTGTCCTTGTCATGTATAAATACAAAGAGATCGATGCATTTGGAAAACACATGCAATCATAAGGAGTGCTATTACATTTGCAATGATCCTAATAACCTTAACAATTTTCAAGCCATGATAGTTATGGTAGTTGAGATAGGATTATAATGTGTTCTTGTAGAGGGATTGATTTTAGTATGGATAAAAATCCAATAGATGGTGGTAATTTATTTTTAATTTGGTCATTTTAAAAATAAAAAAATTCATTTCACATAGAAAACCTATTTTCTAGTTTTTCATAAAGGTTACTACCCTAAGGTACCATTGAAATGGTTTTCACCAAAGGGTAACTTTTTTCTTTTTATGATTTTTTTGGATTGCTTATTTTTTCAATAGGGATACAATAAGGTTCATGAAAAGAATTTTTTAGGTCAATTTTGTTGATGGTTACATCTATCAAAACACCTCAAGTGTGGAAAGTTGGGATGCTCCAAATCTATAAGCTCTTCTAATGACAAATTGCCCCAACTAGCTAGATTCAAACTAAACTTTATTTTCTCAATCTTGCTGATTTTTTTAGTTCTTTGAGGCTATATGCCATATCTCAAATCTATGAATTTTTTCTTGTTGTAGCTATGAAGTGGTTATTTTTAATAATATTTAAGGGTGATTTAGTGAGTTATTATGCCTCTTATCTAGCAACTCTAGCTCATGTAGTCTAGAAGATTTATACTCATCACCAATGACACATTGTAAAGAGACCCTTTGGAATGAAATATTGACCTTGATATGAAAAATGGTTTTGTTTCAAAATATGAGTGAATGTTGGGCATCTCCTATGCTTAGATCCATCAGGATCTAATCATATTTTCCTTTCTCATGCAGATGGAAACCTTAAAGACCTAGATGCAAATGGAGACTCGAACTTATGAAGACCTAAATGCAGAGACCTAACAGACAACCAATTGACACAACCAATACAAAAGGCAATGCATGGGACCCCTATTCCATACTTTAGTCTTTCTTTTAATTCTACAATGTACTCTATTTATTGATGAAACATGGAACAAGAAAGGACATTTGTATACCACATTCAGTTTGAAAGTACAATGTAATGATTATTTATGAACTTTGGAAACTTTTGAAATGATAATCAATACTTAGAGTACAATAATGACATCTAGAATGAATGCAATAAGGACATGTAAACTAACAAAACCTGCAAGGTAGTGTTAATTAGACCAACAAAATGCAACCTTTTCCTACTAATGCTTATTGTATTGTATGCTGGATTTTTAAGTAACAGGTATCATTGAGGAACCAAGTGATTTTGGGGTTGAGAATTTTTTTGAAGTTCAAGAATTGCATGAAGATAAATCAGAAGGTTCTACTTCTTTTCAGCCATGTGATAATCTAGTAATGCATGACAACCATTGCATGTTATACCTTGATGCATTAATTAATTATAGTTGCAGTTCTTTCCTATCAGATGTTGAAATAAGTAATAACTTATACTGTTATGAGTATAATTTTTATGAGAAATGTGATTGGAAGAGCATGGGAAGTTTCAGATGTAAATTTAGTTTTTAGCTCATGAATATGTATGTGTGTGTGCAAAAAATTTGTCATGTTTTAAGGTGGCTGATCACATATGTGAATGATAATCTTTGGTGGCCTGGGGCCACCAAATGAGGGATTGATTTGATTTTCTACATTCTTGAATTGTAAGCTCATGGAAAATTTTGAAGTTTTACTTCTCTTTAAGTACTTTTATCATCCATGAATAATAGGTTAGGTTTCTTTTCAGTTGTGTGTTTCTTTCAGTCGTGTGTAGTTTGTGCCTTAAATAAGAAGCTATTTCTCGAAAAGGTTGGAGTAATACAAGAGTTTGTGGTTTTGAGTGGTCTACTCAACCCTGAGATCTGAAGTTCTTGATATGCCTCCTAGAGGCATACATCCCTAGTCAGAGCCACTATTGGCACCGCCAAAATTTTTGAGGATCCTTGTTGAAAATTTTTGCTAAGGCATGAAAGGATCCTTTTGTGCATTGATTGGAAGGCCTAGTTTTGAAGTTGAATATCTGATGACCTTGTGAGTTTCACAAATTATGCCTTCTAAGGTATGTTCATCTCATTACATTCATCCCAATTATCCATTTACAGATCCCTACATGCAGATTTGATCATTGTGTGAAGTGCATCTTTTAGGTGTTTTATGTAATCTACATTGTACCCTATTTAAGACAAGTTCAAGTAGCCTACTTTGAGGACTTAGTTCTCTTATCCCATTGGTCATATTTGTAACCTAGGTTTTCCCCTACATTATAATCATGGAAAATATCCATCTTGCCAAGTTTCAAACCTAAATGAAACTATTTGTCCAATTTGCTCAGCTGAATCCATACCCAATTTGTGTTTTTTCCCTGAGTATGCATTGCCAATAAATTTGAAAGGTCCTTTTGGAATCTTGATAATAATTTCCCAGTTGAATATCACATCTTTCCAATTTCTTCCCTATATTATGTGTATATCAAAGAGCCAATGCCCCATTTTTCAGATCATGAAGATTTCATTTGATGAAGTTTTTGCTACTCATTCCTGAGGCAATTTATTCAATTTCAGAGCATGATTAGTTTTCCATTGACAGAGTTGTTCTTTTGAGAAGATTTTATCTCATACCCTGTTCGATGTGAAGAGGTTCCAGTGATTGTTTGATGATGGTGATATCTCAATGTTTAAGTTTGCAATCTTTTAGCTCCCCAAGTCATGATTTGATATTTTTTAATGCATCTATTTGAGAGGGGATTCCCTGTCATTTCAACTTGCGTTTAATTAACAAAATTTAAACAGCTGACTTTGAGATTTAAAATCATTTACCCTAAGTGTTGTCATGGGTATCCGTCTGGCAGGGTGACTGCTTATACTACAAATTTTATAATCGCCAAGTGTCGATGTCAAGGGTTAAGTTTTGATCAGTTTTTCAATGGCATTCTTGGAGGTAGTTTATTCAGTTTGGCAAATTGGCAAAGTAGTTGAAAATCAGAGTTTTTAATGATCCGACGTTGCTTGAATCAGATCCATTTACAGAAGCCGGTCACCCAGATCATATTTTGAGGCTCAGTTGATTGAAATCAATTTTTTTTTTAGCTGGACCCACTTTGGGCCCAACTTGCCTCATTATTCTAAAGAGCCTTATAGTTGTCATTACGTGTGCGCACACCATCTCCCTTTTAAATAGTTATGCCATGCCTTCATTTAGTTTTGAAGGTCCTCTCATTTAGCTTCCAAGGATGTTTCTTTTTAACATTGTGCATCGATCCATTTTTTGCTAAGCATGCTTTTTCTTTTCGTCTGTCATGTGCTACAAACTTGTGGTTATGTTGTTAGCTTTCCGTTATGCTACCTATGTCTTTCTTCCCACCGTACACACCCAACATCTTTCCATATTTGTTGTGTGTGCCATTTGATGTGTGTGCAATTTTTGAACAAGGAGTGTGTTCACCTTTTAAACCAAACACCATGTGCACTCCATTCCCTCACCATTATTTACTGCTGGGGGCACCATTTGAAAGGGGTTGCATGCACCATTTGAGATAGTGTTGTGCACACCATTTGAGGTAATGCATGCACCATCTATAGTTCTGTGCGCACTAAAGGCAAGGGGCTGTGCGCACCAAAGGCAAGAATGTGCACACCATTTAGCAAGAGGAGTGCATACTATTTAACAAGGAGTGTGCAACATTTAACAAAGTACCATTCGCAGCAAAATAAGGACTGGGCACACCTTTTGTCTCTGTTCTGGGTGCAACATAAGAAGAGGTTTTGTGCACATCTTCTAAGATACTACACACACCAAGTAAGTAAGGTGCTGCACACACCATAGAAGTGTTGTGCACACATGCCCTTTGGGTGTTGTGCATACTTCCTTGGGGATAAAACACATAGGCCTAGAGGAAAGTATGGGCTACTGCGCGTGGGTCTTAAGGATAAACAATGAAAATAGTTGGGTGCCAAAAATAGTGTGCCAGTTGGGGGCTACTATGTGGAGATCTTTTTTCCCACATGCACCATGGTTTGGTGCCAAGAGTTATTTAATTGAAGCAATGCCCATCTAGGTTGTAAAGAGAAGAGAAAGGAAGGAAGGAAGAGGCTCCCAAATTTGTGTGGGGCCAGCCAACTAGGCGTGCACTAAGAGGATATTTTGGAAGGAAAGTATTATATTTCAAATGGGATTTATCCCACATTTCCGGTCTGAAGAGGAAACAAGCTATTTAAATGGAAAAATGGACAATATCATGGTGTCCAAGTGTGGACACCCAAATGGAACCTCCTTACACATGCATGTAGATCGAGGTGATGAGTTGGCAGATGAGCCGGAGATGATGTGGCAAAGTGGGTCGCATGAGAGGTAATACATTTTGATGCAACATAATAAAAATTGGCCAGATGCCTCGGGATGCGTGGCCAAGATCAATAGTGAGCGCAATCCCGCAATGAGGAAGATGCTCAAAAGTTACCATCGCAAGATCACGCCTGATCGACACATGTCCCACGATGAGGTGGCGAGGTAAGATGTAGTTGGGTGCCTAGTTGGAGAGGTAGACGAATCGATGAGTGACATGTGGCACAGATAGGTGTAGGGTAGTGACTGTGCAGTGGTGATGGTGCAGACAGTTCCAGCAGGGTAGTGAGGTGGTCAACAAGGCCAATCCAGAGGTGCCATGTGGCATGTGGGGCTCGCCCATTTATAAATAAAGATTTAGAAAGATTAAAAAAATTGTATAGTTGATACTATACATTCAAATTAAAAATTTTGAATAGTTTGGGGTGTGCACAAAAATTGATCTGGTGATTCAATTTTTATTAGAATATGCAAGTGTTATATATTGTCTAAAATGGCGCGAGATGAGGATTTCAATGGTGGTGGAAAAAATTAGTTTCTCACAAGTGGGAAGGAGCAGTAATGGCGTTTGCATTTTGAAATAAGATTTTGGTAAGAAAGAAGATATTTTGTAGAGATGTGTTTTCAAATGTAAATAATATCAGATTTATTTCTGATATTTTTGGATTGCCCTAATTATGCCCTAAATGATCCTAAGCTTGTTGCAATCCTCTATAAGGATTTCCAATATCATTTGGGAAGGTCACCTTTTGGCTGGGCAATAGGTCTAGGTTTAGTCTCTCCTTGGTTTTAGAATACCGGCTGATGATTTTCTCTCAGTCTAGGGTGTAATAGATTTTGGTATCAGGCAGTGTTATTAGATAAAAGAAAAAATTATGATCTTTTGCATATTATTGAAGTGGCTTTAAATATTGAAGCAAGATGTATACAAAGGCATGATCCTCATACATAATACAAATATCATTTCTCATTTCTTTCCATTTGTGTCAATCTTATGAGTTTTGAATTTTTTGATTCACTGCATAGATTTTATCTGTCATGCCCAAAAATTGAGCAAAACACAACTAAATTTTTTTTCTACAACCTTCTGTTAAACTATAAGAACAAATACAAACACAACTGAGTTTTCTAAAGTAAGAAAAAAACAATATGGCACAAGCGTTCTATGAATGATGCAGAAGGAAAAAGACTAATCAAATTACTCGTGTTTTAAAATGTCACCGGGGTCCAACCAGATGAAGGTTGACCAAGTTTGACTAAGTTTGACCCAAAGTCAAACTTCATAAAATTGCTTCCAAATAAACCTTAAGGATTCCCTAAGTCGCTAGCTTCGATCAACATGCAAAATGAGGTAGTTTGACTAAAGTCAACCAAAGTTGACCAAAAAGTCAACCATACATCGTTAAACATGAAACGGGGTTAAAACAATACTAAACTCAACATGGAAGCTCTAGGCACACAAATTGAGAAGAATTACCTAGGTTTGACTAATAGTTGACCAAAAGTCAACCGTGCATGAATTTGGTCAATGAGTCACTAAAAAAATAAAAATATAATACTCTATTCTTGACGACATGAAAGCTTCATTATGATCTTAATGATATATTTACGTTCACTTTATGATTATAATATTAATTTAATAATGTACAATATAGTTTCCAATTTAATTAAGTTTAATAAATTAGCCTCTAGCTAATTTTATCTAAAACCATTTAAATAAATTAAGTTTCACAAATTAATCCAATAAATTAATTTAATAATCTAAAACTAATACTAAATAATTATGTTACCCTAATGTAACCCATTTAATCTATAAGATATGACCTCAACTAAAAGAAACAAATCTTTTATATCTATTTATATAAATTATAACTTACTTTACAAATATAAAAATATCCTAAAGAAATATCTAATTTGTCTCTAGATGTTTTAAGACTAATAGTCAACAAATTCTATTTACGTTAATTTAAATAATAATTAACTAACATTCTAGAAGTTTCTTAATCAAAGTAAATATGACAACTAATTTCTAAATTTTATTTAAAACATAACAGATGAATTAAGTAATCAAGCCCGGAATCTTCTAGATAAATTCCTTGATTTAAACAACTACTCAATTAGCTAAAATCTATATAGTTTTGAATTCCATTATTTATAATAAACATTAACTTTTCATTTCATAAGATATTCTCTTCTATAATTTCCTAGAAGAATAATATCTTCCATATTTATCCTAAGATAATATTTGATTTTTAAATAACTTTTAAAGTGAAATTAGAAACTATAAATAATGCTGTGATAAAGTTCTAGATTTTTCTATCCACAAAGTCCACATAAGGCACTTTAATATCTACCTAATATCTATAAATCAAATATATTTCTAAAACTTCAAGATAAACTTGCTAAGATATTAATCCCATCTATGAGCCAAAATATATTTATTTTTTTGTAATCTATTTCTTATAATATTCATTTAATTTTAAAACTCAATCCTATAAATACTCCACTTATATGAGAAATAAAATTGGGTTAAAAACCCACAGGGTTTCATAGTTTAAATTATAGATTAAAATTATTTTCCATTTTTAAAATATTAACACTAATATTTAGTCTCTGTTCTAATAATAATTTTCGGATTATAATTCAGGGCCGAAGCTGAGCTGCATGCAAAGGGGGATGGAATGACGACATGAAAAGCAGAGAAGGGCCGAGCAAAATTTCTATTGTGAGGTTTGAACTCAGGACCACCATCTCAGTAGTCTCTGTTCATACCACTACACTACAAAGAGCACACTGTTACAATTGTGCTCACACAATCTAATAGTCACTGTGCGAGTGACCAGGGAGCAAAATCGGGTAGGCTTTCAGCCCACCCCCTTCCCCATATCACCGAACAAAATACAACGACCCCGTTAATTTAAATATATAGATATTTTATTTTGAAGAAATATCTACAATATATTTTTAATTAGAATATCTCTAAAACAATATAATGAAATATAATTTAATTTGGTAATTATATCTGTGTATATTTTTACATGAATACTTTTATTATCATATAACTATATATAGTTCTCAATACTAGGTATTTATGATTTCCTAAAATTAAATTTTCTAAAAGAACTAAAAGAAATGGATTAAATGAAGTATTAATCTATATATATAAACAATATATAAATATAAATTTCAATACCCATCTAACATCTATATTTTCTTTGTTTAATTTTATTTAAATGTTTCAAGTCTAACAACAATAGATAACTAGATTTTATGTCTTATTATTGCAAACATGAATATTACTAAAATGAAATTTTAAAGGTCGTAATATTACTCCACTAAACAATATAATTATAATTATAATTCCTTTGAGAAAATTCAATATAAAATTCTACAAATCCAAGTTTAAAATTTGATTCAATAATTTAATTACCAAAAGATTAATCAAATATCTTTTGAGAGATGACACTTTTAACTTACCATTTAAGAATTTAATTACTTTGCAAATGATCTTTACATACGAAAGGTAAATTATTGATTATCAATCTTGATAACTTAATTATGGCAAAGCTTAAATAAACGAACTGACTAATAAGAAAATATGTATTTAATTTCTTTCCCAAGCTTTACATAAAGTTCAAATTTGCAAGTTTTACAATTTGAATAAATTACAAATTTCTTCTTCCTCATCGTAGGAAGATAACATCATTAATACATCTAGAAAATTGGCATATTTTACTTGCACAATATACTGAGATTTCACAACTTTAAATGAAATACCATTTCTCCTTTCACATCACAAGAGAATTACAACATTAATGCAACTTTCATAAATCAAATTTTTCAAGGGGTTTCAACTTTCTCCTTATAGAAATTCCAAGATAAATCAATGAAACAACTTGTAGATACAAAACCTCCTAGACAAGCTTGTTCCTTCCAAATTATTCATAGAACCTACAAATAAAATTTGTAGGTGTCCCATGGAGGCTCACCTCCCAACCTAGGCCTTTTAGGCCACCCCAAGCTAGGGGTTACAAAACACTAACGGGTACGATCATTCAATCACAAAGCCAACAATGAACACATAACAATAAAATTCCCATCCAAGGCTTACTAGGTCACTAATATAAGGACCTGAACATTAGGGGTGATAATGAACCGAAATCCCAAGAGGAGCTAGCCAAGAGTATACTAAGATCACTTGCCACAAAACATTATTTTTATTTGAACAAGAATAGATTCCACAATTAGGATAAACGTGGCATCATGGAGCCCATAACATCCATGCTAGCCTCTCCCATTTGGACATCTATCTTTTCACAAGAACAATTGCCCCACATAGGATAATCAAGTCATATCTCTTTCATTTTTACAAGTACCGGTCCATATGTAGGATAAACTTAGCATTATGGAACCTATAACATCCATGCCAGTCTATCCTACTATGGACATCCTTCCTTTTACAAGAACAATTTCTCACGTAGACTACTCTTGGCATCACATGGGAAGTCATTAAACCTTCACCCCCTTCAAGGCTACTCATCCCTCCCAAGGGTGAGTATGCCTTGAAATAAACCCTAAAAAAAAAACATCACATAGTAAAAGCAAGATTTACACACCTCTATGGAAACCCATGGAGTTCAAATACAATAACATAAAACACCATGAATATGCCTTGAGATTTTACATGCATGGAAAAATAAGTAAGACTACAAATTTCTAAGGAAATCCAATCTTGAAGCCAAAGATGAAGAGATGAATTGTGGAGCTTTCTCCCCTTTAAGCTTTTCCTTCCTTCTCCAATTCTAGTGATCTCTAAGAGTAGAGAGTGGGTGAACAACCTTCTTTCCTCTCCTCTTCTCCCTAAATAGGCTCTAGCCAAGAAATATCAGGTCCAGACACTATTTGGAAACCTCTAGAGTCTTTCTCCTTTATCCTTCCAACTCATGTCCCTCATAATGGAGTCTGACTCACCAGATAAGATAAGATACCTATCCCATAATTCTCAAACTCTTCCATTTTCGCCACTTTGAAGATGAGATATTTTTGGAGTGTCATAATGAGTATTCTAGGCTCTTAGTGGGTTGAAAATTACCCCCAACCCTTAAGGTATCAAGTGGGGTGGTCAAAACTAGTCCTAAACACCTTCTAGAAGCCTATTAGGTCCTCCTAAACTCCACTAGAAGTTTGCATCCGAAAATCAACTAATGAATAGGTCTTCCTAGATACATTTACTAGTCATGCCAACACATAAGGACATAGGTGTCAAGTGACACACATAAATTACATTAGGCATGACTTATTTCACAAAACTTATTTAAATAAAACCATACAATTTTACTTTCATGAATTAAACACATTACAATGAGGTCTATGTCTCTTCATAGACATGACCTTAGCATCACGGAGGATATACATAGGTTAGTGTTTGAAACCCCAAATTTATTACCATGGTCAACTACCTGCACACTCAATGTACACATTAGTAGGTCTAATAAAATCCACATATAAACATAATATAGTATGTAATATAACACACACACCACTTACTACTGCATTCATTTACACATTGGTAAAACAATATCTACATTTTGATATATCCTAACTTGTATATCTCACACAATGCATCATCAACTAAACCATAAAGATTAATTGCATAATTATCCATAGGATATTACCTGAATAGGTTCACATCAATATAATGCTTAATAACATGGTACAAAATCTTACAGATCTACGAAAATAACTTAAGTTTCAAAGTATTTAAGAGACTCAAATAGTAACAACTGATAACATAAATAGTAAACAATTGTGCTAATCTATGACGGGCTGGGGTCAGCCCTACATTATCTATGTGTATGTTTTCAGTCTTTAGTTCTAATTTAAGATCAGATTAAAAGATGCTTTAGATGAAGCATAAATTCATTGGGTTTTCACAGGGATGTTTGTAAGCAGTGTGGGTTTGGGTATTTGTGTTTATGGCTTGGATTTGTGATGAAGAATAGTAATTGGAGTCTGTATTCTATAGTGCATTAGAGATTTGGCCCAATGGATAAGGCACTGGTCAAAAGTAAGTATACTCTGTAATAATGTGTCTGGTGTGGTCTACTATATCCCTCAAAACTTTAATCATAACCAATCCCAAGTCTTTCAAAATATTGAGGTTATAGGGCCATTTGTTTAATCATGGTGATTGAGAATCAATGAATGACTGGTTTCCACTTAATATTTTCTCACCATCCCATTTATTTGTTGTATAAATCTAGTCTGAGATTGTAGAAGTAAAGTTTATTTTTTTGGATTAGGTGTACCTACCTTGGTTTTGCAGAGCCAAAAGTGTAGAGGGAAGTTATAGTTTGTCAAGTTACCTAAAGATATCCCTACATTTGGAACTAACCCCTCCTCAAAATCTTTCCTAGGTATATCAGTGTCTCTCTAAGTGTAAAATCTTGTTCAAGAACCAACAATATGGTGACTCTACTGGGGAATAGAGATGAAATAGTCATGATGAATCTATAGTGAGATCTCTAGTGTTATAAATTATGTCACATAGCGTAGGTACAAGTTAAGATCGACTCCTAGCCTTCTTATTTGTATTATTCAGTAGTCGACCATTGAAGGTCATAGAGTCATGTGTTATAAGAAGTATTCCTTATCCATATAAAGTGAGTCAGGTTTGTCTTATCTGTCACTGAAATATTATTCCAAAAGTCCAAGGTTCCTAAAGATACATATAATATCTCACTAGTGGTGAGTGGCAACTCTGAGTTCTCTGATCGTATCAGTGTGCTTGGTTAAAGAAAGATAAGTCAGAAAGGTGGAATTGCAGTGGAGATGAAGAAGATATTAGGACTTCTATGATTGGAAGCATAGTTAAAGGATGGATCTATATGAGACTCTATTGTAGGGATGTGTTGTGAGTTTGCTGGTTTTAAAGAAGGCTTAGAGTTGGGAAGATTTCTTAGTTGATTCAAAATTTTCCTCTACAGAGAGGTGGTGACTCTACCAAAAAAATTTAAAGGTGATTTGGAGGAGACTTCTAATCAGTATTTTGTAGCTACAAAAAATACATCCAGGTATTCTATTTGTTAAGGTTATTACATGTTTCCTTATTAAGTGATCTGAGCACTAAAAGAAGGAACAAGGTGTGAATAGAGGTTTGCATGCTTCAAAGATTAGAATTGCATTTTGCAAAATTTAGTGGAAGTATGAAATAGTAAAACAAAACGAGGGAGATAGAGGTTAGAGGTTTAGCTATGTTCAATTCTGGAGGTTTTTTGTCAGAATATGAAGAAAGTTTTCTAAAACAAAGAATCCAAGAGGAAGCCATAGTATTTTTAAGAAGACATGTGAAAAGAGGGAAAGAAGAATCAACACATATGTTTTATAAGAGGTTTTTTAATAAATATAATGAGCCTCCAAAAGGTGTTGAACTTCTAGGGTCTACATATATTGGTTTGTTTCTAGAGCTTTGCATGCCTGAATCAGTCAAATGGTCTGCATCCCATAAAGAAGAAGGTATTAAACAAGCTAAAAGGTGGATGAATTTAATTGAAAATTATGAATCTAAAAATGATGATGGTGTTGGTTCTAATTGTGCTGAAGATGCTGATTATGATGCTAATAATGAAGTCAACAAATGTCAAGATATTGAAGATGAATTCATAGTTGACGATCTTCTTGTTAAGTTTGTAAAACTTTGTTGTCATCATGAAAGGACACTTTTCTTGTCTGAATTTAAGGAAGTTTTTTGTGAACAACATGAGGATGACTATGATGCACATGTATGTTGTTGTGGTGATTCATTAGCACAAGATGACATGAGTGAAGCCATTTATGTCCCTATTCCAAATGGGGAATATATTTGCAGCACTGAGAGTGAGGCCAAAGAAAATGAAAATGAAGTTCAATGTCCATTAAGCAGTGAGAAAATTTCAGCACTCTTGGCTGTTGATTTCAGAGGTATGCCCCTAATGTGGACTCTAGTTCATAGTATCCTATTAATATATGCTTTGACACTAAAAATGAGGCAGGTGTTCAAAGTGATGCTGATAATGATTCATGTTCACATGAAATCCTCTCATATAGTGACTTAGAAGAAATCAGTGAAGAGCATGACAATAATTTGTCAAGTTTTGAAAATTACAATTATGAACATGATTCATGTTCATGTTATTTTTCCTCTTCCTTTGGTGAAGAAGATTGTGATAGAGGTTTATACTTGGTTAAGGATCCATTACACAAAAGTATCATTGAGGAACCAAGTGATTTTGTGGTTGAGAATTTTTTTGAATATGAAGAATTGCATGAAGATAAATCATAAGGTTCAACTTATTTTTCAGCTAGGTGAGAATCTAGTAATGCATGACAACAATTGCATGTTATACCTTGATGCATTACTTAATGATAGTTGCAGTTCTTTCCTATATGATGTTGAAATAAGTAATAACTCATACTGTTATGAGTATAATTGTTATGAGAAATGTGACTGAGAGAGCATGGGAAGTTTCAGATGTAAAGTTACTTTTCAGCTCATGAATATGTATGCGTGTGGGCAGAAATTTTTTTGAAGATTTTTTTAGGTGGCTGATCGCATATGTGAATGAGAATCAAGTTTTTGACAAAGGAAAGTTCTGTAATTCCCTCTTTGGTGGCCTGAGGCTACCAAATGAGGGATTGATTTGATTTTCTACACTCTTGAATTGCTAGTTCATGTACAATTATGAAGTTTTACTTCTCTTGAAGTACTTTTATCATCCATAAATAGTAGGTTAGGTTTCTTTTCAGCTACGTGTTTCTTTCAATTGTGTGTGGTTTGTGCCTTAAATAAGTTGTTTCCCAGAAAGGTTGGAGTAATAAAGGAGGTTTGTTGTTTTGAGTGGTCTTCTCAAACCTGAGATATGAAGTTCTTGCTATGCCTGCAAGAGGCATACATCCCCAATTGGAGCCACTATTGGCACCCTCAAAAATTTTGAGGATCCTCGTTGAAAATTTTTGGTAAGGCATGAAAGGATCCTTTTGTGCACTAATTGGCAGGCCTAGTTTTAAAGTTGAATATCTGATTACCTGGTGAGTTTCATGAATCACACCTTCTGACTAATGTTCCCCTCATTAAATTCATCTCACTTATCCATTTGAAGCTCCCTACATGAAGATTTGATCATTGTGTGAAGTGCATCTTTTAGGTGTTTTATGTAATATGCTTTGTACCCTATTTAAGAGAATTTCAAGTAGCCTACTTTTAGGACTTAGTTCTCTTATCCCGTTAATCATATTTGTAATCTAGGTTTTCCACTACATTATAATCATGGAAAATATCCATCTTGCCAAGTTTAAGACCTAAATGAATCCATTTGTCCAATTTTCTCAGCTGATTCCATATCCAGTTTGTGTTGTTTCCCTGAGTATGCATTGCCAATAAATATGAAAGGTCCTTTTGAATCTTGATAATAATTGTCTAGTTGACTATCACACCTTTCCAATTGCTTCCATGTATTGTGTGTATATCAAAGAGCTAATGCCCCAATTTTTAGATCATGAAGATTTCATTTGATGAAGTTTTTGTTACTCATTCCTGAGGCAAAAGCAATTTATTCAATTTCTAAGCATGATTAGTTTTCCATTGGCAAAGTTGTTCTTTTGAGAAGATTTTATCTCACACCCTGTTCAATGTTAGGAGGTTCTAGTAATTGTTCCATGATGGTGATATCTCAATGTTTGAGTTTACAATCTCTCAGCTCCCTAGGTCATGATTTGATATTTTTTAATGCATCTATTTGAGAGGCGGTTCCCTATGATTTCAACTTGCATTTACAGAACCAAATTTAAACAAGTGAATTTGAGCTTTAAAATATTTTACCTTCAGTTTTGTCATGGGAATCCATTTGGCAGGGTGATTGCTTATAATGCAAAGTTTATAATCACCAAGTGTCAATGTTAGGGGTTAAGTTTTGATCAATTTTTTAATGGCGTTCTTGGAGGCAGTTTATTTAGTTTGGCAACTTGACAAAGCAATTGAAAATCATAGTTTTGAATGACCCAGTGTTGTTTGAATCAGATCTAGTTATAGAAGCCAGTCACTCAGATCATATTTTGAGGGTCAGTTGATTGAAATCAAATGTTTTTTTTAGCCAGACCCACTTTGGGCCTAGCTTGCCTCATTATTCTACAGAGCTTTGCAGTTGTCATTATGTGTGCGCACACCATCTCCCTTTTAAACAGTTATGCCATGCCTTCATTTAGCTCTGAAGGTCCTCTCATTTAGATTTTGAGGATGTTTCTTTTTAACATTGTGCACACATCCATTTTATGCTAAGCATGCTTTTTATTTTTGTCTGGCATGTGCTACAAACTTCTGGTTATGTTGTTGGCTTTCCATTATGCCGCATATGTCTTTCTTCCCATCGTACACAACCAACCTCTTTCCATATTTGATGTGCATGCCATTTGATGTGTGTGCACTATTTGAACAGGAAGTGTGTGCACCTTTTAAACCAAACACCATGCGCAGTCCATTCCCTCACCATTATTTGTTGCTGAGCGCACCATTTGAAAGGGGCTGCACACACCATTTGAGATAGTGTAGTGGACACCATTTGAGGTGCCGCACACACCATCTATAGTTCTATGTGCACTAAAGGGAAGGGGTTGTGCACACCAAAGGCAAGAATGTGTGCACCATTTAGCAAGAAGAGTGCGTACTATTTAGCAAGGAGTGTGCAACATATAACAAAGTACCATGGACACCAAGATAAGGACTGGACACACCTTTTCTCTTTGTTCTGGGCACACCATAAGAAGAGGTGTTGTGCACATCTTCTAAGATGCTGCACACACCAACCAAGTAAGGTGCTGCACACACCATAGCAGTGTTGTGCTCACACACCCTTTGGGTGTTGTTCCTACTTCCTTGGGGATAAAACACATAGGCCTCAAGGAAAGTATGGGCTACTGCACGTGGGTCTTACGGAGAAACAATGAAAATAGTTGCAGGCTAGAAATAGTGCACCAGTTGGGGGCTACTATGTGGAGATATTTTGTCCCACATGCACCATGGTTTGGTGCCAAGAGTTATTTAAAAGAAGCAGCGTCCAACTAGGTTGTAAAGAGAAGAGAAAGGAATGAAGAAAGAGCCTCCCAGATTTGTGTAGGGTTAGCCAACTAGGCGCTCACTAAGAGGATATTTTGGAAGGAAAGTATTATATTTCAAATGGGATTTATCACACATTGCTGGTGTGAAGAGGAAAAAAGCTATTTAAATGGAAAAATGAATAATATCATAGTGTCCAAGTATGGACACCTAGATGGAGCCTCCTCACATGTGTACATTGATCGAGGTGATGAGTTGGAAGATGAATTGGAGATGATGTGGTAGAGTGGGTCCCATGAGAGGTAAGAATTTTTTATGCAACACAATAAAAATTGGTCAGATGCCTCAAGATGTGTGCCCAAGATCAATGGTGGGCACAATCCTGTAATGAGGAAGATGCTCAAAAGTTACCATCGCGGGATCACACCTGATCGACATGTGTCCCTTGATGAGGTGGTGAGGTAAGATGTAGTTGGGTGCCCAGTTGGAGAGGTACATGAATCAATGAGTGACACGTGGCACATGCAGGTGTAGGGTAGTGACTGTGCAATGGTAATGGTGCAGACAGTTCTAGTAGGGCAATGAGGTGGTCAACCGGAACAATTTGGAGGTGCCACATGGCATGAGCCATTTGGATCGACAATTCATAACAAATTACGAGGGCCCGCCCATTTTAAAATAAAGATGCAAAAAGATTTTAAAAATTACATAGTTCATACTATACGTTAAAATTCAAAAATTTGAATAGTTTGGGGTGTGCACGAAAATTGATCTGGTGATTCAATTTTTATCAGAATATGCAAGTGTTATATATCATCGAAAATGGTGCAAGATGAGGATTTCAATGGTGGTGGAAAAAATCAGTTTCTCACAAGTGGGAAATAACAGTAATGGAATTTGCATTTCAAAATTAGATTTTGGAAAGAAAGAAGATATTTTGTAGAGATGTGTTTTCAAATGTAAATAATATCAAATTTATTTCTGATATTTTTGGATTTCCCTAATTGTGCCCTAAATGATCCTAAGCTTGTTGCGATCCTTTATAAGGATTTCCAAGATCATTTGGGAAGGTCATCTTTTGGGTGGGCAAGAGGTCTAGGTTTTGTTTCTCCTTGGTTTCAGAATATCGGCTGATGATTTACTCTCAATCTAGTGTATAACAGATTTTTGTATCAGACAGTGTTATTATATAAAAGGAAAACTTTTGATCTTTTGCATATTATTGAAGTGGCTTTAAATATTGAAGCAAGATGTATACAGAGGCATGATCCTCATAAATAATACAAATATCATTTCTCATTTCTCTCCATTTGTGTCAATCTTATGAGTTTTGAATTTTTTGATTCACTGCATAGAGTTTATCTATGTATATGTTGTCAGTCTTTAGTTCTGATTTAAGATTAGATTAAATGATGCTTTAGATGAAGTATAAATTCATTGGGTTTTCAAAATGATGTTTTTAAGTAGTGTGGGTCTGGGTATTTGTGTTTATGGCTTGGATCTGTGATGAAGAATAGTAGTTGGAGTCTATATTCTGTAGTGCATTAGAGATTTGGCCCAATGGATAAGGCATTGGTAAGAAGTAAGTATATTCTGCAATGATGTGTCTGGTATGGTCTTCTTTATCCCTCAAAACTTAAATCATAACCAATCCCAAGTATTTTATCACTATCCCATTTATCTGTTGTATAAATCCATTTTGAGATTGTAGAAGTAAAGTTTATTTTGCTGGATTAGGTGTACCCACCTTGGTTTTGCAGAGCCAAAAGTGCAGAGGGAAGTCTTATCCCTATAGTTGGTCCAGTTACCTATAGGTATCCCCACATTTGGAACTAATCCCTCCTCAAAATATTTCTTAGGTATACTGGTGTCTCTCCGAGTGTACAATCCTTTTCAAGAACCAACAAAATGGCAACTCTATTGGGGAATAGAGATGAAATAGTCATGATGAATCTATAGTGAGATATCTAGTGTTATAAATTATGTCAAATAACGTAGGTACAAGTTGAGCTGGACTCTTGGCCTTCTTATTTGTCATATCCAGTAGTCAACTATTGAAGGTCATAGAGTCATGTGTTACAAGAAGTATTCCTCATCCATATAAAGTGAGTCAAGTTTGTTTTGTCTATCACTGAAATATTATTCCAAAATTCCAAGGTTCCCAAAGATACATATAATATCTCACTAGTGGTGAGTGGCGACTCTGAGTTCTTTGATCATATCAGTGTGCTTGCTTAAAGAAAGATAAATCAGAAAGGTGGAATTACAGTGGAGATTAAGCATATATTTGGACTTCTATGATTGAAAGCATAGTCAAAGGATGGATCTATATGAGACTCTATTATAGGGACATGTTATGATTTTGTTGGTTTTAAAGAAGGCTTAGAGTTGGGAAGATTTCTTAGTTGATTCAAATTTTTCCTCTACAAAGAGGTGGCGACTCTACCAAATTTTTTGAAGGTGATTTGGAGGAGACTTCAAATCAGTTTTTTGTAGCTACTAAAAATACATCCAGGTATTCTATTTGTTAAGGTTATTACATGTTTCCTTATTAAGTGATCTAAGCACTAAGAGAAGGAACACAGTGTGAATAAAGGTTTGTATGCTTCAAAGATTAGAATTGTATTTTGCAAAAGTCAGTTGAATTATGAAATAGTAAAAAAAAATGAGGGACATAGAGGTGAGAGGTTCAGCTATGTTCAATTCTAGAGGTTTTTTGTCAGAATATGAAGAAAGTTTTCTAAAGAAAAGAATCCAAGAGGAAGCCATAGTATTTTTAAGAAGACATGTGAAAAGAGGGAAAGAAGAATCTATACATATGTTTTATAAGAGGTTTTTAAATAAATATAATGAGCCTCCAAAAGGTGTTGAAATACGAGGGTCTACATATATTGGTTTGTTTCTAGAGCTTTGCATGCTAGAATCAGTGAATTGGTCTACATCCCATAAAGAAGAAGGTATTAAACAAGCTGAAAGGTGGATGAATTTTAATGAAAATTCTAAATCTAAAAATGATGATGGTTCTGGCTCTAATTGTATTGAAGATGCTGATTATGATGCTGATAATGAAGTCAACAAATGTCAAGATATTGAAGATGAATTCATATTTGACGATCTAGTTTTTTGTGAATGGTACGAGGATGACTATGATGTAGATGTAAGTTGTTGTGGTGATTCATTAGAACAAGAAGACATGAGCCAAGATATTTCATTCCCTATTCCAAATGGGAATATATTTACAGTGAGAAAATTTTACCACTCTTGGCTGTTGATTTTCAGAGGTATGCCCCTAATGTGGACTCTAGTTCACTGTACCATATTGATATATGCTTTGACACTAATAATGAGGCAGGTGTTCAAAGTGATGTTGATAATGATTCATGTTCACATGAAATCCCCTCATATAGTGACTTAGAAGAAATCAGTGAAGAGCATGACAATTTTTCATGTTTTGAAAATTACAATGATGAACATGATTCATGTTCATGTTATTTTTCCTCTTCCTTTGGTGAATAGGATTGTGATAGAGGTTTACACTTGGTTAAGGATCCATTACACAAAGGTATCATTGAGGAACCATATGATTTTGTGGTTAATATATCCCCATATTTGGAACTAACCCCTCCTCAAAATCTACCCTAGGTATACTGGTGTCTCTCTAAGTGTAAAATACTTTTCAGGAACCAAAAAATTATTTGAAAGACCCTCTTATCAAAAAAGTATGCTAAAATAAGATTCTTATCAAACATGTATGTTAAATGAAGCCTCTAATCATACAACCAATGAACAAAATTTGAAATGCCAATTTATTTAACAATTCAAATCTCTCAAGTAGACAAGATTCTCAATGGAAGTACTTTGATAACATATAGATACAAATATGAGATTGGAGTTGATCAACCTTCACCTATGCATATACAAATTTCACCTATGCATATAAGAGTTGATCAGAGAAGGTATATGCACATGTGAAAAATATGCATATTTGACCAAGCATTACTGGGAGCTAGACCCTACAAAAAATGGTCTTGTGACAATTTTCACAATAGTACATTTGTTGTAGGGTAAGCTCCCAATAGTGCTTAGGAAAATCTACATGCTCATCACCTGTGCATATACCTTCTCTAGTCAACTCTTAGAGATAACTCTTCTTTAAAGATAACTCTTGAAAATAAAGACTGGGTCATATATGACTTGAGCCTTTCTCCAATAATTTATGCAACTTGAACATTCTATATTTTTTAGTAGAAATTTTTCTTTTTTGTTTGAAAATGCCTTTTATATATTTTTTATTTTCAAATAAATATATGACACATGTGCTTGGTCTAAAGCTTATTTGGTGTAGAACACCAAGGAAATGAAGGTACACTAGGGTCATTGATGGATCCTAGGGGAGATAGAGGCATGACCATAATGGGTCATTTGAAATGTAATGAGACTAGGATTGGTCACTTGATAATATTTTGATAGTATGGTGATCACTTTGTAATATGATCATGAATAAAGTTTTGTAAGCCATTATTGGCACCTTGAGGCTAGGAGAGAACTCCTTGGGGTCACTTGATGATCCAAGGATAAATAAAGTTGTTTAAGACCTATAAGGTCAATATTGACTGTAAGTTGGCCATCAGAGCCATTAAGAGTTGTGTAATGCACTAAAAGTGCTAATAGATGTAATGTTGCATTTATATGCAAAATAGGCCTAATAAAGGCTCATGTAAGGGTTTAAAGAAGGTTTAGGGTATAGATCTTATGAATTGGTCCTAAGAGGCCTTATAAGTTAATATACATGAAAATAAGATTGGGAGTTGTGGAGTTGACAATTATGTTGGCAACTCGACAACATTAAACAAATGTAACAATTAGTTTATAACTGATTACAGTCAATTTGGAGGGAAGTTACTTGGTTACTATCAATTTTTAGAGTGTATAGGATTTATTTAATAGATATCCATGTGTATTTGAGGGGGTAGAGGTGTGTGAAGGCAGATAATCATTGTAATGTGTTCTTGAAGTAATAAACAAACATTCTTTCACAAATAGTTATTCTGGTCTGTGGGTTCAGTCCCTGATCCAGGGTATTGTAATGCTTGAAGCCATGTATTATTGATTTGAGAATGGAGTAAAATGATTTCATTTTGATTTTTTATTGTCCCCATGTCATTATTGTATTATATTATTGACATTTAAGGTAGAGGAAGTCGGTTTAGTCTTGACTATTCCTAGATTGTGCAAGCAATCAACATTTTGTTATTTTGAAGTCTTCATGGATTCTTAGAATCTCCCACCTTCTATGGTTAATGTATCTAGTGGGAGGAGCCTAATGTTTTATGGTATGTCATTGTATATAATTTAATGCAGGGATATGCAAGGATGTGGTGGAAGAGACCACAAATAGAGGAAAGTTGCTGATTGAGGGTGTAGGGAATAACACCAGTCATTAATGTGGGCATATACTCTAAAGGAAGGGTATATTTAATGATGGATATTGGTTATTAGGATCCATGTGGAGGTGTAGGATCCCTTTGGAGGATCTAGAAGTGTGTGGAAGAGTCCTTGTGATAAAGCCCTAACATTTTAATGATTCTTGTTGATTTAAATTTTTAACATTTCTTGATTACTATTCACAATCCTAATGAGCTAAGATTTTCCTACAAAACACATGTCATTGATCACTCAACATAGGAATATTAGTGTGTAGATTGATTGAATGATGGTTATGATTGTAAAATGATGTCCTCAAGACATGAAATTTAAACTTTGAAATCGAAGAGGTAGGCTAAAAAATGCAATTTAGTTTAAAAATTCAATCATGCCATATGTCACAGTCCCAAGTTGGGGAATTTTTATCAATATCAATGAAGAGGTTAGTTGTATTAGCAAGGAAGAAGAGAAAAATGGAATAAGATTAGGGTACTAGGAAGGGTACTCTTAGAGAGGAAGTTGCACCTATGATGTGGGGTATAAGGATTTGCAATGAAGTATTGGTGGATGCTAGAGGAGACAGCATAGAGGAAGGCCTAGAAGGTCTTGAAGATGAGGTATACTTTTGGGATAAGTTTTCTGCTATAGTGGAAGAATGGAAGAGTTATGGAGGAGTTTTGGAGGTACACGAGGGAGAAACCTTCAATGAAGAGACTAAATTTTTAGAGATGGGCCATGAGTGTTAGATAACTAAGAGGGAGGGAGAATCAGTTAAGTATAGTTATCCTACAGTCCCAAAACTCTAGATGTATAAACACAAGCTTTTCAGTCAAATTATCAACTTGGTAAGATATCAACAATAACTTTCTCTTCATCTACCGATTAATAATCAATTCAATACTATATTTACCAATCTGACTAATTATGAAATTTGTAAAGTAAAATGAAAATCCAATCACATCAAATACACATAACACATAGATTTTAACGTGGAAACCCTGTTAAGGGAAAAACCACCTGGGACCAATAACCAAAAATAATTCAGTCTCCTGAAGTGAGCTTGGTTTGGAGCCAACCCTATCAAAGGTTACAAAACACACTGTAAGGTGTGACCTGGTTAAAGGATTTATCACTAACAGTTCTCCCTTGACCAACATTCACTATGGGGTCAACAACAAAACAATCAACATTCATTGAATGTCATATTGAAATACAAAAGAGTCATTTAAGTCCACTTAGTTAAGAGATTTTTTTGTAACAATGGTTAAACTGATACAATAATTATCTAATCAAAATACAACTAAGATTTGTAGATTTTTTGATCTATGCTAAGCTCAAAACATCTCCTCTGATCAATATTCAATTCAATCCTTCATTTCCTCCAACTTATTCCACTCGATGTATGCTTCTCTGATGCTCGGTAATGTCTCTAGTTTAGCTCAATTCTATCTGTAACCTATTTGATCAGAAGTGCATGAAAATAGTCCTTTCACATGAATTTTCCTGTAGTAGCAAAAAATCCCAGACTCAATAACAAATCCCATGTCTCTTTAAATAGAAAGCATAAACCATTTTCATTCCATCCATTAGATTTTACCTCTTAATCTCCATCGTTCATTTTGCCACTTCAAGCTTCCTCAACAGTTGTGTCTATAACACATTTCATTCTTCTTCATTTGATCAATCTTGAATTTTGTCAGTCATTAGATCATCATGAAAAACTTAACCTTCTACCTCAGAATCATAAGCAATTGTCCAACTCATCAATTCAGTCAGCTGTTGTAATCTTTATTAATTTCTGTCACTTGGTCAATACAAAATGTGTTGGTGAATACTAACTCGGTTATTACTGTTACTCGGTATACACTGTACTAGCTCAGTGTATACAAAAGTCTTCATTTACCGACCATATAAACTTTTTCAATTCTGATCTTCAATACATAACAAAATAGTGTAATACAATCAAGTCAACAACATGATGCCATAGACTCATCAATAAGTTACCCAATGCATAACATAGCCATATCTTTTATATTCATCTCATTCTTCATGTAGATTTCTCATTCCTTTACCATTTGTCCTCTTCAGATATTTTTAACCATTATGATAAGTACAATAAAAACTAGTTGACATCAATGACAATACATTGACTGATTTAATTGCCTTACATATCATTTTAGTAGCTCGGTGGTCTTCAATCACTGTCTTTCACTTGTCCATTCATTTCATCAAGATATTCAATCAGTTGTAGGTTATCAACGAGGAGGGTCAAAAGATGATAAAATTTTCTCCTATTGTGGAGATGGTACACGTGGAATTAGAAATGCAGGTTGAAATGACCGTGAGTGAGAAGATGAAGTAGCATGAGCAAGCGTTGTTCAAATTGGTGAAAGAAAAAAAGCCTAAACTCAAGACGAAGATGTATGGAGGGAGAGTAGCATGGTTCATAGAGGACATATATTTTCTAAAGGTCAAGATGAAGGCCTGCATTTTTTCTAACATGTTTTTGTTTGCAAGTTTCTAAGAGGACTTGGAAAGATTTTAAAGATGAGGAGTATGGTGTAGGAGCACCAAGGCCAAGCACAAGGGCCTAGAAGGTACACTAGGGCCACTAATATATTCGAGGGGGAGTGAAGAAAACCATGGCCATGATAGGCCATTTAGCATTGTAATAAGACCAATAATGGTCATTTGATTATGTTTTGATAGTATATTGATCATTTTGTAATGATATCAAGTATGTAAGCCATGATGGCATTTGGAGGCTAGAAGTGCACCTTGGAGTCACTTAGGGATCCTAAGAGTGAATAAGTGTTTAAAAATACCTATAAGGTCCAAATTTATTATAAGTTGGCCATTAGAGCCATGTAAATGGTGTAAAATGCACTAAAAGTGCCAAATATGTAAATTTGCCTAATTGGCAAAATATGGCCTAAAAGGCTCATATGAGGTTTAGTGAGGGTTTAAGGTCTTTAGTGTTAGAAATTAGTCCTAAAAGACATTTTAAAGGATGTTTGAAATGATATTAAGACAAAGGGATAAAGATTTTTTGAGTTGACAACTATGTTGTCAACTTGACAACAATAAACTAAATGTAACAGTCATATAACTGACTGACTGTCGATTGCAGAGACATTGCAAACTGTTAAACCAACTTGGGAAAATAATTTTGGGTTGTGTGAGCATGAATGAGAGTAAGGGAGGAGTTTAGGGAGTTTTATAGAGTGTTTGTGTATCTAAGGAATAAATTTAATGAAGTTTAAATCAATAAACTTTTAATTCCTTGCAAATTGTCTATTCTATGCCGTAACGACACAATCCTCATTTTGATGTTCTAAAACTCTTCATTCAATGCCTGGTTGAATAGGAAATTTAGTAGTTTGAAGGTGGATTAAGTTACTTTGTTTCCATGAAATTTTTGTATTTCTTTAGTACACTCTATCATATTCATTTAAATTATAAACATAAACTTTAGATCAAATTGGATTAAGTCTCCAAGTCACTATCTCATTGTGAAAATCTACACTGACCTCTGCAAATACATTGGCATAACCCTTAGATTATTTTCTTTGACTTAGAAAATCATTTAGACACCTTCATACCTTGTTAGTCTTTGCTAAGATTTGGAACCCTACTATTATATAAGGGAGAGGTTCTGTATTATATATGTAGTAGGATCACTCCCATCCTTCCAACTAGTATCAAGTTAGTTAGCCCCACCTATCCAATTAGTTAGTAGGAGCCCAACCGGGGGCTTTGGTTCTCATTGCCCATACAATTTATAAGGAAACTAGTCATGTTTTTATGCATGCAGAGGATTGATCTAAAGTCTCTATCCTATGGGAAGGTAGTTACCTCTTTCTTTCTATACACCATCTATTGCATCTATACAGGAACAAAATCACATACCATGCCGAATACACCATCTATTGCATCTATACAGGAATGAAATCACATACCATGCTGAATACACCATCTATTGCATCTATTTGAAAACTAATTGAAATCCACAACAATCATTTGAAATAAATGATTGTCTTTAGTTAGGGTGCACTTGCGGGTGGTTGATTCAACATGTTCATGGCCCTCCTTCAGCTCTTTTTTGGTGCATAATGGCGCTGCTCTTCTTTGCCGCACAACATAATGAATTGAAATGAAACCTCTTTTTTTAAGTTATGCCCATGTTTGTCTAAATTTTGACCAACCTATATACACCTAAAAATGGTCACCTAGACTATTAGCCCCTTTTGCTAAAAATCATCAATTTTTTATTCTTGATCAAATCCTAGTTTCATCATTTATTCGATTATTTTCTATGGGCTAACCATTTTATCCTAAAGTCCTTATTTATTTAAAAAGGAATTTCCTCCCCTTTTAATAAATAAAAAGCCCCCACTTTTCCTCTTATCCTAAGTTGCACAAATAAAGCATTATTCTTATTTTATAAAAAAGGAAAAAACACTTTTTGTCTCATATGGACAAAAAAGTCAACTCTTATTTTCTCACTGGAGGATACTTGTGCACATGGATTTCTCCTCTTTGATGCTCCACCATTGATTAAATATTTTGCCTCTTAATCTCCATGGTCCATTCCTTCTCATTTCTTATAAAAGGAGAGCTCTCTTCTTCATTCTAGATCCCCAATTTTTTATGCTAATGTTATGTTGCAGGTTTTCTAGGTCACTTTGGAGCTTTTGAAGATTTGGAGCATTTTTGGTTTTTGCATCTACATGTTATTCTAGTTTCATTTATCATGGCATTCATAGCTTCATATTTAGCTTAGTTTTCTTTGTGCTTTAGATTGATTCATCTAGCTTAATTAGGAGGCTTTGTAATACTTGCTTATTTCCTTTCATAGCATAGCTTGCATTTCCATTTCTAGCATAGTTGCATTTGCATTTGAATTTTCATTTGGTTCTTGGGGATATTGGCATTCTTGCCCTTGTCTTCATTTGAATCTCCCATTGCATGGTTTACTAGCAAGGTTATTGGCTTAATAGCTCTAGTTGAGAGCATTCTTAACACCCTTGCACTCCATGCCTAGGGGCTCTAAATCGATTTCTCAAGGTTTCCAATCCATGGATTCTCTTGGAAGCAATGATTTAGAGAAGTGCACATCTTAGTGTGTACATTTTTGGTGCCCACCGTGGGGCCTTGAGCCTCATTCTCTTCATTTTTATCAAGTTTTGTATATTTTCAGCGTCACTTTTTCATCAATTTTGCGCAAATAGGATAAACGCTACTTACGAAAAGTCTGACGATGCCTGTGAGCATTCTGTTTGCACCTATGAGCATTCTATTCATGCCTATGAGCATTTTGTTTGCACCTATGAGCATTATGTTCACACTTGTGAGCATTTTGTTTGTGCCTGTGAGCATTTTGTTTGCACCTATGCACATTCTGTTGTCACCTATGCACATTTTTCTTGCACCTATGCACATTTTGTTGTCACCTGTGCACATTCTTCTTATGCCTCTGCACATTTTATTGTCACTTGTGAGCATTCTGTTTGCACCTATGCACATTGTGTTGTCACTTATGCACATTCTGCTTGTGCCTATGCACATTCTGTTGTCACCTATGCACATTCTATTTCGCCTATGCACATTCTACTTGCACCTGTGCACATTCTGTTGTTGCCTGTGCACATTCTGCTTCTGCTTGTGCACATTCTGTTGTCGCCTATGCACATTTTATTGTTTCCTATGCACATTCTACTATCGCCTATGCCTAAAAGTGGTTGTTTTGAGCTCTTTTTTATTTTTTTGAAAATTTCAGCGTTTTCAGAGTCCGTGCCACTCTGGAAAATTGGCACCCATTTTGAGAAATTTTCACAAATGGTATCAAAAATTTAAGTGTGATATATCATTGGAATGGTCTTTCCAAGCTTGATCTAACCATGTTGGTTTCATTTTCAAATTTTTTCATTTGATCAGCTATTTCACATGCAGATTATCTAAATTTTGATGTGCTAACCTTTGTGGGGCTAACAAGTTATGCTTGTAGGTGCTCTCATTTCTTGGAATTTTCCAAAAGAACGCATGTCAAAGAGGGCTACTAATGGTTTTTGCAAGGCTTCCCTAAGCATAAAAACCAAATCAAGTGCTTGTTTAATTGCTTTCTTTATTGAGTGCGGCATATACTAGTTGTTTCTTTTAGTAGGCACATAATATCTTGTGGAAGAAATTTTGAGGTGGTAGGAGAAGTATGCTCTTCACCCTTGTGGTGAACCAGAAAATCTTGACCCATCTTAGGATTTTGGAAACAAGAGGGTAATTGAACTCTTTGCTTGGTGTGTTTGGGAGAAAACTTTGAGATAGGGGAGTATGCTCTTCACCCTTGTGGTGAAACAAAAACCTTGAACCTCATAAGTTGATCCACTCTTTGTTTATATCTTTAGAATCCTTTAGCGGGCCTACTCTTGAGCAATCAAGAGGAATGACCCAAGTGGGGACAAGCTAATACTGAGCTATTCCAACCCACTATAATCTCAAGGCTATCAAGGACAAAAAACCTTGGTAGACGTAGTGCTTATCTTCGCTTGATGTGAGTACTTGTGGGATTGTGACCATGAGGAAAGTATTGAGCAAGAATGCTTAAGGTACTCTTGAGGCGGTGAGGTCTGTTACTTGCCGCAAGGTAAGGAGTCCCTTTGGGGAGCAAGAGGGGTGCTACGAATGGAAGCCCTTACTAAGAACCATAGGTAGAGGCCACCCTATTTTTGCAGCTTTGCTTCTTGGTGCAAGGATTGATCCAAGTGGAATAACCTGGATCACCCCAAGATTACTCACCATTTGTGTTCCTTTGGTTGTGTCATTGACACCTCCATGACAAAGCCAACATCTATTGTGGGCAACCACTTTGTGTGAGGCAATGGGACATCAAGTGTGGGCCAAGTTTCTAAGTATTGAGCATTTTTCCTTCTAGGTAGTAAGTGCTTGAATTGTTCTCATTGTTATATACCCGTCCGAATGTTCTTGAACATACAAACATCATGGTAATGCTCATAGAATTTTTCATTTTGATATCCCAATTGCTTGTCTTGGCAAGGTTGATTTTGCTCTTGCACAAGTGTTTGATGACATGTTTGATCACCTACTATTTGCAAACTTGTCTACTTCGTGATATTATTGTGCTTGAAACTAGGAAATTGTACTTGCAACCTACAACATTGACCAAATTGCTTTCAAAACTGAATTTTTTCACATTCACTGGTCAAGAGTTGTACGATACTAAAACATCATTGCATACCTTCAACCAAGAATCCTAAGTTATTCTTCTGTCCTACTGTTGTTGCAATTCAAAGCTGCTAAACTTGCATTTTAACCTACTGGAGAGTGTCTTTTTCTATTCTTATCTAAAGCTAATTTGTTACCTACATGCTTAGGATTGTTCTAGACTGAAACAAATGAGCTAAAACTATTGGATTTGAGCCTATTGAATGTCACTTTTGATCACTTGTCAAAACACGGTTACCTATCTAGCTACTTGCTAATCGAGCTTCTTGCTCACATCTAGGCTTGTGTCAATTGACTACTGTAAGTTCTTGAGCACTTTGACCAACCATCTCTATTGTTCTATCTCGACAAGTGATCATCATTGGCTTTTTCTTATCTCAAATCTAAGAAAATTTGCCTCATTTTATTGGTTGAACAACTTTCTTTTTCATGCTGGTTACAACTCGGTCTCAATTTGAACAAGGGAGTCACCCTTCATTCAATTATACATAGTTACCTTCTCCCACTAGATGCTCATGAGCACCTGTTAGCAATGCTAGTCCTAGTTCTAAGGATTCTAAGGCTACCTCGTGGTATAAAGGAGCTTTCGTCTTTTCTGCATTTAAGTCTTCCAAAAACACAGACAATGTCTCACTCACTCTCACTGAACAAGAAAAATTTTGTCGTTTGCAAGATCACTTTGAGCATAAGGACAACCAAGTGTGCTTAGAAAAAGAACACAACCAAACCATAATGGATGCTGCTAGGTGCATGGCTATGAGAGGCATGTCTCATGAGCAACCTGAGATTAGTGGTTATGAGCATAGACCACTTTTTGGTACTAATGGCAACTATGGCAACAACACACCACCTAGATCTCCTCCAAGATAGACTTTTGATGTACCTTCTTCACCTCCTAGACCATCTCCCTCTCACCATGAGGAAGAGGCCATTGATGATATTTCTAGTGAGGATATTATTGCATTTGAACAAGATGAAGACTCCCAATGAAATATGCTTAAGCTTTTAGAGCGCAATGGAGACCAATATTTCCAATATATGACTTCTAGAGGATACAAGCTTCCTCCCAGCTATGATGTTAGACAAATTGTCCAACAAAGAGTACCAACTAAATTGGAAGTCCTTCAGGAAGAACTACGTCAGACAAATCAATGCCTCACCCAAATGGTAATAGAAAGAGAGCCTCCAAAGGTCTCTTTTGTAGAATCAATTTGTGCTCTTCCTTTTGATAAAAGTCTATACATGGTCCCATTTCCTAGGGATATTGAGGTTCCCAAATATGACAAGTATGATGGAAATGGTGATCCCCATGACCATGTGCATCATTTTTATGCTCTTAGCATGGACTTTCTTCATGAAGACACATTTTTGCTATGATTATTCCCTCAAAGCTTAAGAGGACAAGCTTTAGAATGGTTTGCAAAGATGACACCTCCTTTGAAGACTTTTGATGAGTTGGCTATGTGCTTCACACAACACTATTCATACAACATTCAACAACCTATCACTATGATAGATCTAAGTGCTCTAAGGCAAAATCAAGGTGAGCCATTTGCCACCTACTTGCAATGTTGGAGGTCATTGTATTCTAGATATTCTCATTTGCTACCTGAGAGTGAAAAGATTGACATTTTTGTCAACACTCTAGTGCCTGAGCTATATTATGATCTAAGGAAACAAATTTTCTCCTCTTTCAACGACATGGTTGAAAGTGCATATAGGATTGAGGATGTGGCCATAAGAAAAGATGGTATTGTTATCAATAAGGATACTAGAAACTATGGCAAAGACAAGAGCAAACCTTGGAATAGACATAAGCATGTTGTCAATGATGGGGTTGTAGATGTCCCAAAAGATAAAGAACCTACTTTCAACCTCTCTAATGCTATCTATGCAGAAAAACAACAAGAAGCGGCCAACACTCGAGATGCTCGTAAGCCTCAATATGCTAATAAGCCAAAGAAGCAATTCTGATGATGGGTCTATACCCCATTGGATGAACCATATGATGTGATCCTTGAGACTTTGGTTGCCAATAATTATCTTACGCTTTGTGAGAAAACTCATCCCTATGATCTGCCAATTAAGCCTAATTGGTGGAGAGAGGATCATTACTGCCACTATCATAGAAACAAGGGACACAAGACTGACAATTGCTTCACACTTAAAGATGCTATTCAAGATCTCATTGATGGGGGTATAATTCTCATAGATGGCTTAGTTAAGAACTCTGATCACCAGGCTTTCAAAGATCCTCTACCTAAGTATGACAAAGGTGAAACCTCTCAACCAAATAAGAATAATCATGATGCTAAGATAAACTATACATATACTTCTGATTCACCTGTGATCAACATGGTAGAGCCTATTGAGAGTGTTCTTATGTTGCGACCTCAAGATGATAATAAAGTAAGTCAGGATATGCCAAAGTTGGTCTTGCAAACATGTGGTAGTTCATCTTCCCAAAGTGAGGCACTGAATGCTATTACTAGGGGGCAAGCTCAACTAGTCCTTAAAACTATGCCTAATCCCAAGCCAGCCTCATCTTCCAAACTAGCAGCTCCTCTAGCTTTGTCTAGCTATGATCTTGTCCATTAGTTGCAATGGACACCAGCATAGATATCTATTTTTGAGTTTCTTGAGCTATCCCCTTTGCACAAGGAGATTCTTGAGAAGGCTCTACATACAGCTAATGTCCCTAATGACATTGACCTAGATAGGTTCCAGGCTGTGGTTAACCACATCTCATCACCTCACTACCTCTCCTTCTCTGAAGCAGATGACACATCTCTTAACCACCCTCACAACCTTTCCTTACACATTGAAGTTATGGTCTACCATACGCGAGTTTGGCAAGTCCTGATAGACAATGGTGTTGGGTTAAATATTGTTTCTTTTAATGTCATACAACAGTTGGGTTTGTCAAAATTTTCTATAGATCCTAAATGGAAAATTACTATAAAAGCATATGATGAAGTTGAAAGATCTTCCAAAGGTCTTGTCACACTGCCTGTTTGAGTGGGCCCTGTCACGAATGATATCATGTTCCAAGTATTGGACATCCCACTTGCTTATAACATCCTTTTGGGTCATCCTTGGATCCATGACATGCAAGCTATGCCTTCTACATACCATCAGCGTGTCAAATTCCCACATAACAGAGCTGAAATTGTTATTCCAGGGGATCATTCTATTGCTATTAATGCTCTTGCTACTGCTAAAATGTTTGTTCCTCACAAAAAACCTTCTAATGATCCTACTACATCCCTGGTTGCTGCTAAGAAAACATTTAAGATGATGAGCCTTGGTATGGGTGAATACACGCTAGATTCCCTTGCTGCTATGCCTATCTCTCCTAGATCATATGGGAGACCTTCTGATAAGATGAAGCCTTCTGCTTCTACCGTGATGATTTTTGGTAATTTTGTTCAAGCGTTCGTACCCCTAGAGGTAGAAAGAGAAGAACAAGCCATTAGAGAATGGATCTATAGAGATGAAGAAGATAGTACCACTATTGCTACTCCTATTTCTCCTAAGCGCTATGGTAAAGGCTATAAATTTTTGCAGCAAATGGGCTATCAAGGTCACAGACCTATAAATGATAATGGGAATGCCCTAGTCAAGCCTTTGAGTCATACTAATGGCCAACACTCTAAGATTACAATAGGTCTAGGATATGGTGCTGATGATGTCCTCCCTACATGTTCTAGAAATGCTCCCATGATTAGTGATTCAGACATAGATATAGATGAGTCACCACTACACACTATGGCTCAAATGGGAGACAATTTTCCTTCTACTTCACTCCTTTGGGAAGGAGAATCCATGTTTACTGATGATACAGATGAAGCCTCCACATCTAGAAATTTTATACCTAATGAGTCATTGAGCTTTGATAGACAATGTAGAAATATGGCACGCTTAATGAAAATAGGAGATTTCACAAATAATGACATTGAAGCCTCTACTTCTAAAGGTCCTAAACCTTCTTGGTGCAAGCATCCTAGTAGAAGTGTAACAATAGATTCAAATGAATATGAATGGGATACTCTCTATAACAGATCTTCCATAGTGGATATGGAAGTGGATGTGGTTCATACTTATGGTGACCAACCCAACGTAGTTGATGAGTCTCGCATAGGGTCTGATGAGTTTAATCCACGTATTACTTTAGTGGACCATGCTGGTCCTTTTATGAAAAGTCTAGATCTTAACACTTTCAAACCTTACCCTATAGGCTCGACCTCTCTTGTCACCAGAGATGGCATCCCTCACATAAATGCTATTGAACTAGTCACTTCATTTCATCTTGCAAAATCAGATCTCATAGCTTGGTCCACCCAAGATCAACATGCCATTGAACCTGTTACTTCTTCCACTAGTGAACCAACAACAAAAAGGATTGAATCAAAAATAAAGTATCTCAATCATCAAATCAAAAGAAAAGAGAAATGGTCAGATGGTGAAAACCACATTGTGGTGATATTCGAACCTAAAAAAATCAAAATAAAGACTTGCTAAAAAATGATGATTATCAAATAAAAGATGAAAAGCTGATTCTTTACAAGAACATGGTGAACTTATCTAAAAATAAAATTGCTAATGTCATGGTTACTTTGACATCCATTTTACCATTGCAAAAACATAAATCCCACTTCCAGTTCCTGGTGGAAGAATTACACTATCTTGCTCATAGTCCTTACACTGCCATCATATTTTTGTATCTCCAAGATCATTTTATTCCTAAAAGTCTAACATGCAATATGAAGTGCCATCTCATCCATCATGCCTCACACTTTACCCTCATCTTTGGTGACTTGTATAGGAAGGGTCTAGATGAAACTCTCCTTAAGTGTCTAGAAATAGAGGAGTCGGACAAAGTGCTAGCTGAAGTCCATGATGGTATATGTGGATCACACTTTAACGACCTTGCGTTAGCTTGGAAATTACTTAGGGCTAGCTACTATTGGTTAGGACCTTATCTTATCACTGGAGCAATTGGGTCTGAGGTCTATCAGCTATCTACACTAGAGGAAGAAGAACTTACCAAGCTTATCAATGTTCTACATCTAAAGAAGTGCTATGTTTGATGTTCTTGAGCTCTTTGTACATATTTTATTGATCCTGAAAAAATCCAAAAAAATTCATATATGATGCTGAAAAAATCCTAAAAAGCATAAAAAGTACTGAAAAAATGAGCATCCTAGTGAAAACCTAGCAATAGGTGCTTTGATGTCTCACCAAAAAAATCAAAAAATTCAAAAATTCAAAAAAATAGAAAAAGTGCCTTGGTGAAAACTTGGAAACAGGCGCCTTGGTAGCAAAAATACAAAAAAAATTGCAAAAAGTATTGAAAAAAATCTATCAAGTGGTGAAAACCTGGAAATAGGTGTTGCTTGAGACCCTTGCACCTATGTTTATCAGTCTTGCGTGGTGCTTCTTTGCTCCACTTTCCACTTTGCCTCTCCTAGCCTGGAATTGACTCTTGTCTTAGTCTAGGGGGCATACATTGTTCTAGCTTATCTTGGGTCTCTTTGTGCATTTGGGTTTCTTAAGCCTCTTGGTTCCAATGGTGTTTTTCAACACCACCCCAACTGTGTTTTTCAACACTACCCTAGTGTCAAGTGTTTCTCAACACTTATCAAATATCCTATCCTGCAGTCCAGAATGATGTGATATTTCCACTGGTAGTTGCGATACTCAAAGTTTGACTCTATGACTACACACACGCACTTAAACACTTGACTTGCTGAGATTTGTTTGACTTTATTTCTTTGTGTCTTGTCTATGATGATTTCTTTGCTGAGTGTTCTCTCTCTAATAGTTTTCAATGATGCTGAGCTAGAAGACTGGGGCATGAGGACATGTTTTATTTGCTTTCTACTTGTGGGTATATTTTGTTGATCCTAATTGTCATTAGCATTTATGCTTGTTCCACTTGAGATTGGGGTCTACAAGGTATTATCCTTGACTATTTCGCAAGTGCATGCTTATAGTCATCTTGACTTTCTTGTGTCTCGATGTGAGCATAATCCTGCTATATTAACCTTAGGAAATCTCACTGCACTAGTCATCTTGACTTATATGTCTTTGGTGCCTAGGTGGGATTTCCACATTCCTATCTGATATAGATCATATTCAGATCCACATAGTTATACTAGTGTGCATTGTAAGATCTTGCGATGTTACCAATAATGCTCAATGATGAATATTAGAGTCTAATGGTTTTGTAACCTTGCAAGTAAACCACTTTTCATAGTAGCTTGCATTTTTAGGTTCATGTTAGTTAGTTTTGCATCTTGCATATGGAGAGAACTCTCCTTTCATCTTTCACAGACTTATTAGTCAAACTGCGCTCACTTTTCACTTCTTCCCGATCATGTCTTTCGCTTCTTGTCTTTCATATCACATCATTTTCTCTTCATTTAAGGATCGAAACCAAAATTTGAGTTCACCTTGATCATCCAAATCTCTTTTCTCTTTCTTCTGTGTAGTTGGCTGACTATTTGAGGCCTAATCCTTTGATCTTCGCTGGGGCATCTTCACCTCTTCATCTCCATCTTTCTCATCCTTCTAGTCTTTCATTCATTTAATTCATCTCTCTCTAAGGTCTTGACTGGGGCATATCTTCACTACTTGATGGTTATTCTATCACTCTTTTTCTCTTCGATTATGATTTCTAGTGATTTGATCATGTTGTTCTTATTTCTGCCTTCCCTCTACCTAATTTCAATTTCGATCTCGAGGGGGTAGACACATCATATCCTATTGGCTATTCTCCAAAGCATGTGATTGAACATTTCATTTTCTCTGGTTGATCTATCTTTGTGCTTGACATGTTAGTTCTCATCTGGAGTTCCGATACTGTCCATCTCTTTCCTAAGTGTTCAGTACTGTTGCTACCAGGCTAACCATGTAGGATTTGCTATCTCTCTGCACTTCATTCTTTGGAGTTAAATCGCTATTGCTTTCCTTCTTGGCTGATCTATTCTTTGATGTAATGTGTTTCCAGATCGATCACACATTAGTCAAAGAGGGGCAAATGTATACACCTAAAAATGGTCACCTAGACTATTAGCCCCTTTTGCTAAAAATCATCAATTGCTTATTCTTGATCAAATCCTAGTTTCATCATTTATTCGATTATTTTCTATGGGCTAACCATTTTATCCTAAAGTCTTTATTTATTTAAAAAGGAATTTCCTCCCCTTTTAATAAATAAAAAGCCCCCACTTTTCCTCTTATCCTAAGTTGCACAAATAAAACATTATTCTTATTTTATAAAAAGGGAAAAAACACTTTTTGTCTCATATGGACACAAAAGTCAACTCTTATTTTCTCATTGGAGGATACTTGTGCACATGGATTGCTCCTCTTTGATGCTCCACCATTGATTAAATCTTTTTCCTCTTAATCTCCATGGTCCATTCCTTCTCATTTATTATAAAAGGAGAGCTCCTTTCTTCATTCTAGATCCCCAATTTTTTATGCTAATGTTATGCTGCAAGTTTTCTAGGTCACTTTGGAGCTTTTGAAGATTTGGAGCATTCTTGGTTTTTGTATCTACATGTTATTCTAGTTTCATTTATCATGGCATTCATAGCTTCATATTTAGCTTAGTTTCCTTTGTGCTTTAGATTGATTCATCTAGCTTAATTAGGAGGCTTTGTAATACTTTCTTATTTCCTTTCATAGAATAGCTTGCATTTCCATTTCTAGCATAGTTGCATTTGCATTTTCATTTTCATTTGATTCTTGGAGATATTGGCATTCTTGCCCTTGTCTTCATTTGAATCTCCCATTGCATGGTTTACTAGCAAGGTTATTGGCTTAATAGCTCTAGCTGAGAGCATTCTTAACACCCTTGCACTCCATGCCTAGGGAGCTCTAAATCGATTTCTCAAGGTTTCCAATCCATGGATTCTCTTGGAAGCAATGATTTAGAGAAGTGCACATCTTAGTGTGTACATAACCATCCTGGTTGTTAAAATTTAGAAGAACACAAGAATGGATTAAAAAAAAAAGTTTTAATTCTACATTTCGAGTAACCAAAACAATTTTACAAGCTCATCAAAAATGTTGGTAAAAAACTAGGGTCAAATGTACTAGTGTTGTCTCTTTTCCACAATTCTATTATGGCGACAATTGACAGGTTGACAAAAGTGGCTCACTTCTCACCTATTCATACCACATTTACAGCATTGACAGTGGCTAAAGTCTTCTTATGAGATGTTTTTAGACTTCATGGAATTCCTTGTAAGATCATATTTGATAGAGATTCTCTCTTTGCTTCCTCATTTTGGAGAGAGTTGTAGGAAACACTAGGCACTAGGCTCAATTTTAGTACAACCTATCACCCTGAGATAGATGGGAAGACAAAGAGGGTGAACCAGGTGTTAGAAGACATGATATGCATGTATGTGATGGAGGATCAGGGTAGGTAGGAGGAGTACCTACATTTAGTTGAGTTTGCCTATAATAATGGGCATCATACATCATTGGGCATGCCTCCTTATCAAGATTTGTATGGTAGGCCTTGCAAGACACCTTTGAGTTGGGATATGATTGAGGACATGGTAGGTATTGGACCACATTTAGTTAGAGAGATGGAGAAATATATATACTTGATCAGATATCATCTTAGAGACCCATGATAGACAAAAGAAGTATGCAGATGCAAAGAGGTATGATCATGAGTATATGGATGGAGAAATATTTTTCTTAAAAGTGCATCCACATAAGATCCCAATCTATTTTAGAAAGGGTTCTAAGCTTTCACATTAATTTTTTGGACCTTTTGAGATCTTAGAGAGGATAGGCCTAGTTGCATATCATATAGATTTTACACCTAGCCTGTCATGAATCAATGATGTGTTTCATGTTTCTATTTTGAGGAGATATATTTATGATGAGCCTCATATTATTAATTGGGATACCTTACAGGAGGATTCATATGGGAAACTATCTTTCAAGCTCACTTGTATATTGGCTCATCAGATGCTAGACCTTTGAGATCATGAGCTCGAATAGGTTAGAGTCCAGTGGGGTTGTTATGATGAGGTCACAACATCATGTGAAGACACAACACATATGAGAGCTCAATATCCCCACATTTTTTATGAGCTCCAGGAGGAATTTCATGCCTAGGGGGTGAGGTCCCTCCTATCCCATCATAGTGTAGACTAGGTTATTTGTATCTATTCAAAACAGGCATAAACAAGGAAAATGTTAGATTAATCAAGCATTTATATCAATTGAAAAATGGAAACATCTAACTAAGCCACCTCAAATTAAGCCTAAAATACGTGCACCCAAGCACTGTTTGATTTTCTCTGATAAGAGGGATGTGGGTGTGCTCTCAAAGACACATGGAGATGATCCTTAATGCATTTTGGGATAGATTGGGATGGATTAGGGACCATAAGAACCCCATATTGGCACACAATCAGGTATAGAGCACCTGATTTATCCCTAGGGCCTTAAGGATCCTAATGAAGATGAAATGCAAACTAGGCTACAAATGATTAATCTAGAGTTGATTTTAATCCAAATGAAACTTGATATGATGTTGAAATGATTAGAAAAGCTTAACAAAGAACTAGATTCAATCCATTAAGCTATTCTAAGATGATCTATAAAAGCATAAAATAGAGTTAATCTAACAAATATGATTAAAAGCTTGAGATCTAGGAGTAATCTATCATTATAACACTACTATAAAATGGTTATGTGAATTGGTCTATTTTATCTAATAAGTGAGGGTATTTATAGGATTTGAGTAAGGGCAGGGGTTAGAAAGAGGATTTATGGTCAGAGTCAGGGTTTCGGGTAGAGTTTGGGGTATAGTTAGGGGTAAGGTTAGATGGGAAAGGGTTAAGGTTACTCACACATGTGTGAGAAATACTAGGAGACATGGGCTTCATTAATGACTTGTAAGAGTCATTAATGATGATGTAAGAGACATTTATGAGGGGATTTGACCAATAGGTCAAAGTTTGAAGGTTAAGGCTAAAAAGGGTAGGAATCACCTTTTAAGTAGGTTTAGGATGGATTTAGGAAAGATTAGAAGAGGTTAGGGCTTTCTAGAACATTTCTAGGTTTTTGAGGGATTTAAATAAATATTTTATTTATTTAAAGGATTTGGTCAATTTATTAAATAATTAATAAATATTGTAGGGAATGATGCTTAAATTAGATTTAAACATTTCTAGAAGGAGTTCCTTAATTAAATGTTTTTAATTAAGATAGGAGGAATTAATGGCATAATAATTAATTAAATAATTAAATAATTAATTAACAAATGATGATGTCATCAAGGGTTTTTGGAAAAATAAAATACTTTTATTTACCAAAGGATTTTTAGGTGTCTACATTTTTCCCCTCTTTGATGCAATGCCGCAAGTGGTGTGGCATCAAAGACAAGAAAATAAGATGCCCTAGGCTAGAATAGAGGATAAGGGGTTGTGCCCCCTTGAGAAAATAATGCAAAGAGGAAACTTTGTGGAATTTTCTTGAAAAGGACACAAGTAGGAAGGAAGGGAAAGGAGGAGGAAGGAGGGGAGATAAATAGCCAAACTTCCAAGAGAAAAGATGGATGAATGAAATATGAGGCAAAATGTAGGATGCAGAATCCAACTATATGAAAGATGCAAGATGCAAGAGTAATCTATATGATGCAGGATGGGGGATTTGGGGATCTCCAAGTGTAAATGTGGAGAGCACAACCTAATTTGATATAGAAACATTAGAAACCAGTCAAGGATACTAGGATCACAAGGCCTTGTTGCCAGCGTTGTAGAGGAATGATGTGAAAAAGAAATGTAGGGTTGCCCCAACATCACGCATGAACCCAAGAGGAAGCATGGTAGAAATGATTCTGGAGAAACCAAAAACAAATGATATTTCCCAAGTGCACCAAGTAACCCAAAAGATCACTTGTGAACCGTGCAAGGGTCGTGTCTGACTGACTCAGAGGTAGAAGCAAAATATCAAAAGACATTTCCCTAGATTGGTCTCATATGCATCGAACCATGATATAAAGGATCATGGAGACATTGAGGAGAGGAACAAATGAGAAGCCGTAAAAGTTTAACAAGATCCAAAGGACAAAATCCAAGATCAAAGTGATAACTCCAAAAGACATCCTTTGCCAAGGAGAGAGATTGATTTGATTGATTGTGGGAAGATTGGTCTGAACGTGAAGAAGGATACATCGACACGGACTTGGTGTGTTTGGTGGAAGATTAGGTCTGATAAGAGGAAGGATACATCCTCAAGGACCCATTGATTGATGAGGAAAATATGTGTTGTTCGTTGGCAAGTGATGAATTAAAGAATAATGATTGTGATCAAGGATAATTGACAAAAGATGTTGCAGAAGTACAAGGATGGATGGGACAAGTTATATGATCAAATGCTATTGTAGGACAGATGAGGGTATTTATAACAAGACACGATGATATGTACAATAGACGGGGAGAGATTTACAAAGGATATGTACAGAAGCTCAGGGATTTGGAATAGGAAGATCTCTCTATACACAAAGCTTAGGATTGGGGATAGGTGTTAGGAATAGTCCCAAGAGATAACTGAGAGGGGGGGGGGGGGGTGAATCAGTTATCTACAAGTTTCAATTATTTATCCAATTAAGTATACTTAAACATAAAGTGTAAACACAATGAAAGATCACTTGAACACAACACAATATTTTGGTTACGGGGAAACCCAAATAGGTAAAAACCCTAGTGGGAATTGACACCCACTAATATTTTGTACTATCATATTATGATCCTTGTTAGAAGATCCTTAACCCTGTTAGGAGTTTCTTTACATTATATTTAGTATAGTAGACCTAGTTAAGGGTTGGACCCTATTAGGAGTCTTTTACAATTGTCCCTGTTAGGGGAGAGGATGCACTATCTGAGAGCACACTGCTCAAAGGGGTGAAGGCTAGAACCTTTTGTTTAACAGATACACACTATATCTGGATCTTAGTGAAATGTGCTTTGAACTGCTATCTGGATCAGTTCCAATGTATAGCACAAATACTTTACTTGGTCACATAGGCCTTCTTATGATGGCTCAACACTTTGCACACTCTGCTCTGCTCTGCTGAATCAACTATGAACCACACTCAAGCAATCACAAATGACTGCCTATAAATATCTTTCCTCTAAATGATATAATCAAGTTAGCCTATTAGAATCACCTTGAAATCATAGTAGAGAAACCATAAAAAACTCCAATAAACATTTTTTTGGGTCTGCTATGCATGCAACATATTCTGGGACCTATCCAATAAGATAATTGTAGACACACGCTACACATTGTCGGCTCTACCAAAACAACTAGATCTTTCTCCTCAAGCTAAATTACTTTATGCGCTCTTAACCAAACATCAATAAATATCCTCTTAGATCAAATCCAAGGGTGCATACCCACAGGATGGGTGCAACTCTAGAACCAATAAAATCTCTGTCGGCTCTTTTGAATAAACACAAGAAACTGCTACTGGTGAATAGCGATTGCATAACTTCACTTATACTGATTATCAAGTGATGCGTCCATAACTAAAACATCACTAACATGTCTTAAACATATATCCAAGTGTGCAAGGCTCCATGATAACTATATGGAAAACCATACACAGAACACTGTCTGTTACTCTGTTAGGAACACTAATGACATAAGCCGCTGTATAACTGTCTATACTAATAGTTAACCTCTGCGCCCATGATATCATGTCCATGCTTCATATACTAAAATATTACTACATAAGACTTCCAAGTATGCTACTTTCCATATGTTGTCATCAATGACAAACATATAGTCAGTACTGGCCTACTGGAAAATATTCAACAATATCCCCCTTTGGCATTGATGGAAACATGTGGACTGAAAAACCACCACCAACCCAAATGAACATTTCTTTTATAACATTCTCCATTTCCTCATCAAAAATCCCCCAAAGATGAATCCTCCAACTACTACAATATTTTCCAATATTATCCATTTCCTCAACTGAACTGCTATCATACCTGAATGTTGCTCCCCCTTAGTATATTACTCCTCCTTTTACTTCTATTTTTCATGACTCTATATATTACCCCCACTTTGACATCAATGGAAAAGGGTGCCATTCATTTTAAGCACTGGTACTACTCCTAAGGTAGAGTAGTCAACCTTCCATCAGTCCCTCAAGACTGATGCCTTCCTTCTTTCATCTAAGAAAAATCAATGAAGGGAATTACTCCCAACTTCTCCCTGAGATACTCAAAAGTATCCTTAGGTAAGGGATTTGTGAATATATCTGCCAACTGATCTTTAGTACTCACATAGTCTAACTTGACTTCTTTCTCTACCACTTTCTCTCTTAGGAAGTGATACTTGATCTCAATATGCTTTGTCTTTGCATGCATCACAAGGTTCTTCGACATATTGATAGTGCTAGTGTTATCATAGTGATTAATAATAGGATAATCAATCTAAATTCCAAAATCCTTTATCATCTACTTGATCCAAACAATTGTAGAACAATTTAGGGCTGCTACAACATACTCCACTTCTGCTATTGACTGAGAAATACAATTTTGTTTCTTGCTTGTCCAAGTGACAAGTATATCACCAAGAAAAACCGCTCCACCTGATGTACTCTTTCTGTCATCAAAACATCTTGCCCAATCTGCATCAGTGTACACATGAAGCTCAACATTTTTTTAATTAGGATACCATAGACCATAATCTATAGTGCCCTAAAAGTATCTAAATATTCTCTTTACTACCATGAGGTGACTTTGTTTAGGCTCTGCTGCAAATCTTCCAACTATGCCAACTGCATTGGAAATATCAAGTCTAGTCTGAGTAAGATATATAAGTTTACCAATCATAGACTTATATAATATTATATCTACTGCTAGTGAGTCATCTTCTTTTTTAAGCTTGCATCCAGTGATCATAGGGGTTCCTACTAGCTTGCAATCATCCATTTTGAATTTCTTTAGTGTCTCTTTCACATATTTGGACTAATTAATAAAAATTCTTTTTTCTGTCTGCTGCACATTTATCCCCAAAAAGTATTTGATAGGACCAATCATACTCATCTCAAACTCATTTTAAATTTCTTTGGAAAATTATGCACTTAGTTTGTCATTACCTCCAAAGATAATGTCATCAACAAATATAGCTACAAGTAGTAGACCTTCAGATGTCTCTCTAATGAATAGATTATAATCTGCTGCTCCTTTCTTGAATCTAATCTTTGTTAGATATCCATCTAGTCTCTCATACCATGCTCTAGGGGCTTTCTTAAGTTCATAGAGGCCCTTCTTCAATCTGCATACCATATCAAGTCTATCTGATAAGGTGAATCCTTCCAGCTGCTCAATGTATACTTCTTCTTTCAAATCTCCATTTAGGAATGCTGACTTGACATCCATCTGATAAACTTTGAAGTTTTTGACTGTAGCATAAGCTAGAAACATATTAATAGCTTCCAATCTTATCATAGGTGAAAATGTGTCTAAATAATGAATGCCTTCTCTTTGTGCATACCCTTTACATACTAACCTTACTTTGTTTCTTTCTACTGTACCATCTTCATTCATCTTGTTTCTAAATATCCACTTTGTTCCAATCACATTCTTATCACTAGGTCTTGGGACCAGTTCCCAAGTGTCATTCTTAACAATCTAATCAAGTTCTTCTTTTATAGAATCATGCCAATCTAAATCATTACATGCATCTTCAACACTTAAATGTTCAATCTGAGATAGTAAACATACCGCTTCACTACTAGCCGAGTTCTTTGCTTGTGACCTTGTTAAGACTTTGCCGCTCTGATCTCCAATGATGTCTGTCTTGGAATGATTTCTAGATGTAAACTTTGGAACTTTAGGTGATGCTGACTTATTAGCCTTAGGAGTTTCTTCTTCACTTGTCTCAGGGTCATTGAATAAAACATCAATACTGTCAAACATTTCTTCAATATTTGTCTCACTAGTGGAGGGTCTGGGTTCTTCTTCAATCATGGGTGAGTAATCATGATATGTTTCTTGAACCATAAACTTTTCATCAATCTTAACATGAGAACTTTCAATGATATTTTTCAATCTTAAATTGAAACATCTATAAGCTTTACCTTTAGTAGAGTAACCAAGGAAAATACCTTCATCACTTCTTGCATCAAACTTGCCTACTGCTTCATCCCTCTTGATGTAGCACTTACTTCCAAAGATTCTAAAGTATTTTACTGTGGGAACATTACCAAACCATAGCTCATATGGTGTTTTGTCAACACCTGGCCTTAATTGAATTCTATTGATGGTGTAGATTGTTGTATTAACCGCATCTCTCCAATATTTTCCTTCAATCATGATGGTGCACACTGTATCAAGGATGATCCTATTCCTTCTCTCTGCAATTCCATTCTATTGAGGGTTCTAGGCACACTTAACTATATCTTTATGCCATGTTCTTCATAGTACCCGTAGAATATGTCAAAGGTGAATTCTCCTCCTCTATCCGATCTCAAACATTTTATCCTTAGTCCAGATTCATTCTCAACATTAGCTTTGAATATTTTGAACTTCTCAAATGTTTTTGACTTATCTTTCAAGAATGCAACCCACATCATCCTAGTATAATCATCAACAAACAAAATGAAATACCTTTCACCATAGTATGATCTTGTTTGAGTTGGACCACATAGGTCTGTGTGAATCAGATCCAACTTGTTCTCTACTAAATTTTGCTTCCTCTTGAATGAATTTCTCACATGCTTTCCCATTACACATTCCTTGCATATAGTATCAACTAGATTTTCTATGCTAGGTAGATCTCTTATTGCCTTTACATTTCTTATCTTTACTATGTTATCAAAATTGATATGACATAGTCTTTTATGCCACATCCAACTATCATCAACTTTAGCAACAAAACAACTTGCTTCTGAATTGAATTGGAAAACATTACCTCTTGTATTTGAGCTTGATGTAATTATAACACCATCCTTGTTGTTAATGATGCATTTGTCATCTTTAAACTCCAACTGATAGCCTTTTCCAAGTAATTGTCCAACATTGAGAAGGTTGTGTTTCAAACCATCAACATAAAGAACATCATCAGTACTATTCTTTCCATCCAAGGTGACGGCTCCTCTACCAACTATTGGTTTAGGAGTGTTGTCTCCAAATCTGACCATACCACCACTGTATTTGTCCAGATGAAAAAATCTATCTTTATCACCTATGATGTGATGTGAAAAACCACTATCTATAATCTAGGCTTCTCTTATATCATCTTTTGAAATCAATGCTAGCTCTTATTCCTTTTTATCATCTTTATGATTTGTCTTATTATTCATTTTGTCTACAATAGCAATGAATCCAATTTCTTCTTCACCTAATTCATCATCTTAAAATCCATTTCTAGCATAGTAGCATTCCTTAGAATACTTGGTCTTGTAATCCTTTTTGAACTTTTTAACTCTAGTGGGACACTTAGATGCAAAGTGACGGATCTTATTACATGAAAAGCACTTAAATGGTAATTGACCTTCATATTTTGCTTTTCTTTTCTTTTCTCTTTTGGAAATAATAGCAATGAAATCATCTAGTGTTTTCTCTTCATCATCATCAAAATTACTAGAAGTGTTTGCAGATTTCTTACCATGAATTGTTGCTTTGAAGGCTATTTCACTCTTTGGTTCTATCTTCAATCTTGAAATCTCAAAAGATGAGATTTTTTTGATCAAGGTCTCTCTCTTGAAATTAGATGTAAGCTACATGATCTCATCAAGGATGTTGATCTTGCTTTCATATTTAGGAGTGAGAGTAGTCATTAACTTGTCCATAATGTCCTCCTTTGAAATCTCTCCACCATTGTTTCTGATTCCAACAACTGCTTCATTTATCCTTTGATTATAAGCTCTAATGTTTTCTTCATGCAACATCTCTAATGCATTGTATCTTTTCTTCCATGTCTTTTTGCGCACATCGTTTGCTTGTTTGTCTCCTTCAAATATGTCTTCTACGTGCTTCCATATTTTGTGGGCTGTATCTACCTTTTTTATTTCTGAAAATTCATCATCAGATAGGGCACTGATAAGGGCTTCTTTAGCAATAGCATTCTGATGAAACAATTCCTTTTTCCTATTAGTAGCATCATCCTGTGCAAGGTCTTCTAGGGTAGGTATCTTGGCTGCTTTGATAGTTACATCAAAAACTTCAAAACCAATGTACTACAAATGAGTCACCATCTTGTTCTTCCAATCAAGATAATTCTCTCCATCGAACTTAGGAATTTCTTTCCTAAAGTATGCCATTTGATCAACCTCAAGGTATTAAAATTTCTCTCTGAGGCACTTGGCTTTGATACCAATTGTTAGGAATAGTCCCAGGAGATAACTGAGAGGGGGGGGGGGTGAATCAGTTATCTACAAGTTTCAATTCTTTATCCAATTAAGTATACTTAAACATAAAGTGTAAACAAAATGAAAGATCACTTGAACAAAACACAATATTTTGGTTATGGGGAAACCCAAATATTTAAAAACCCTGGTGGGAATTGACACCCACTAATATTTTGCACTAGTGTATTATGATCCTTGTTAGAAGATCCTTAACCCTGTTAGGAGTTGATTTACAATATATTTAGTATAGTAGACCTGGTCAAGGGTTAGACCCTGTTAGGAGTCTTTTAAAATTTTCCCTGTTAGGGGAGAGGATGCACTATCCGAGAACACACTGCTCGAAGGGGTGAAGGTTAGAACCTTTTGTTTAACAGATACACACTATATCTAGATCTTGGTGAATTGCACTTTGACCTACTATCTGGATTAGTTCCAATGTATAGAAAAAATACTTTACTTGGTCACATAGACCTTCTTCTAATGGCTCAACACTTCGCACACTCTACTCTGCTCTGCTGAATCAACTATGAACCACACTCAAGCAATCACAAATGACTGCCTATAAATATCTTTCCTCTAAATGATATAATTAAGTCAGCCTATTAGAACCACCTTGAAATAATATTAGAGAAACCTTAACAAACTCCAATAAACATTCCGTCGGATCTACTATGCAGACAACATATTTTGGGACCTATCCATTAAGATAATTGTAGACACACGCTACACACTGTTGGCTCTACCAAAACAACTAGATCTTTCTCCTCAAGATGAATTAATTTATGTGCTCTTAACCAAACATCAATAAATCTCTTCTAAGCTTAAATCCAAGGGTGCATACCCATAGGATGGGTGCAACTCTACAACCAATAAAATCTCTATCAGCTCTTCTGAATACACATAAGAAACTGCTATTGGCAAATAATGACTGCATAACTTCACTTATACTGATTATCAGGCTATGCATCCATAACTAAAACATCACTAACATGTCTTAAACATATATCCAAGCACACAAGGCTCCATGATAACTATACAGACAACCATACACAAATCACTATCTATTACTTTGTCAGGAACACTCCTAACACAAGTTGCTGTATAACTGTCTATACTAATAGTTAACCTCTATGCCCATGATATCATGCTGATATCATGTCCATTCTTCATAAACTGGAAGATTACTACATAAGACTTCCATGCATGCTACTTTCCACATGTTTTCATCAATGACAAACATACAGTCAATACTGGCCTGTTGGCAAGTCTCCAACAATAGGATCTTAGTAATACATTGGATAGGCTGGAGGATAGAACACCATGGAATTCATGGGCTCATTACTACATTTGGGGTCAAATTCTAACGGCCATTTGTCAGATTTGCAATGCTAATTTGTCGACATTTCAACAGATGGGTTCGTCACCATTTTTGCGTAGGAAATTGTGACAGAAGACATATCCATCGGTTTACCAACACCATATCACGTCGAAAACTTGCATTTTAGCAACAACTTCATTATGGCATTTTCTACAGTTTATCCATCAAAATTTTGACACAATGACCTATTAACTATCGAAAAGATATCCTTTCTGACATTATAACTGTTGGAATAGCGACAGTTTCCACTTAATTCTGACAGATATACCTATTGGTGATATGGCATTAATGTTGAAGGTTTTGTCAAAAAATTTCTATTTACGACACTTAAAATGTCAAAAGAGCAATCGTCCTTCATTATTTCTCTGACAGGTTCCTTGTCGAATGTATAGCATTACTGTCAGAACTATTGTCATAAATTAGTTTTCTCTAACATTTTATTTGTCAAATACATAGAACTTTTGTTGGAATTAATGATTAAGTGTCAAAAAATTGATGGATATGCACATTAAAGATAAAACAGCTCAAGAGACCATCATAGGTTCTCTCTTTCTTCAGTCTATATTATTGATAGAATTTTTTACCTTTCATTAGCTCATCAAATCCCTTTACCTTTCATTAGCTCATCAAATCTAGGGATTTGATGAGCTAATGAAAGGTAAAAAATTCTATCAATAATATAGACTGAAGAAAGAGAGAACCTATGATGGTCTCTTGAGCTATTTTATCTTTAGTCCTAGCTACTACCCTGGCTACTTGTCAATCATCGAGAATAATCACCGCCTTGCATTTATGTACACTGCATAAATTGATCCCAGTCTCGCAAAAACATTTTACACTTGTACATCTCATCAATACTGGAGGCCTAAAGTAATTTTATATGATCACTAGCACATTTCGTGCATGGATGAAAAACAGTATCCAAAGTTTCTAGATAACCATTTTTGAGAAGAGGAATGAGTGCAGGCCAAAGAAGGGATAATTCCACAACAGAAAGGAAGACATCTTTTTACCCTGGGTTTGGATCCTACCCCAATTGTCAAAGGATCCAGGGCCAGTCTAGAAAGATGTCTTCCCATTCTATCTGCAACATCGTGTCCATCCATGATCTTAGGAATATCATTGTCTTTCTACTCTTCATTTGCCAAAATATATCACTTCTTCAAACTTGCAGAGTAATCTTATTAATAAAAGAAATCTTGCCTATATTAGGGTACTCACAGATCAAAATAGTTGATGTTATTGGTGCTTGTGCTCAAGGATATCGATTCACTATTTTGAAACAACCAAATCATTTTTATTTCATTTGTAGAGAAAAGGAGTGGGAGAAAATGAGCGGGTGAAAGTTGATCGAGTGTGAGAGAAGGCATTACATTTTATTTGATCATGAATGCTCTCTGAAATGACCAATCATGTTTTCTATTTGATTTTTTTTGGTGTTTTTTTTCCCCATATTCAGTAGATAAAAATCATGGTGGTAGCCACTTAGCCATCTTTTTGATGTTCCAGGTATTTTACAAAGATACAGGTATGTGGATTTATCATTCAGTTTCTTGCAGTTATTGGTCAAATGCAAATATTTTGTCAAGTTGAAAGGGCAAGATATCAGTTTGGTGTTTTCGGTTTATGTTAAAAGTTGATTTGGTAAAATCCTCAAAAAATACACTACATGTTCTAAAATGTAAAGAAGTTGAATGTTAAATGTAAGATATATATCTCATCCATAGTAATCAAAAGAAAAGACATGAAACTTATAAGGAAATTTACCAATCCAAAAATATAAGCGAATAGGAAACATGAATGGTACCTTATGAATTGGTTTTTGAGGTGCACAATCTTCGTCAATCTCTTGAGAAAAAGACCCCTCCTCATGAAAAATGCATTTAACGGATTAAACAAATCTAAAAAATTGAACCAATGGCATGTTTAGAACAAAGAAATAGATTGATAATAATATGCTAAAAATTCTATTATGTTTAATACACGCAAAAGGACCAGTCCCAACCATTCTTAAACATACTTTATCTGATATGATAATAACATGCTAATTAAATTGATAAAGGTGTTATATACATTTAATCTGCCAATTACTAATTACACAAAAAACAAATTACAAAACTGAACCAATGGCATGTTCTTCATGTGGTACAAGGACGATTTGGCTATGAAAAAAAAAAGTGAAACAACGTCATCATTTTTATTTTGATTGGATAGAGGAGTGAAAGCTGAGTGCGAGATAAGGTATGTGATTTCTTCATCTTTCAAGCCTCTGACATCATATTCGACTACAAATTTCAAATGCATTGCATTTTATTTGATCATGAATGCTCTCTAAAATGACCGCATTCTATTGGTGTCATGCCCTAGCCCGTGCTTTATCTCCATTATTTGATATTATTGGTGCTTGTTCTCAAGGATATCGATTCACTATTTTCAAATGTTTGGATTGTTTAGACAGTTACATTTCCTGACTGTTCCTCTAGTACACAGTCAGGAAATGTAACTATCTAATGATTATATGTAATGTTGAATGGATTAAATGCTTTATTCTTGGTAGAAGTGAATGGAAGGAATAATGTGTATTAAATACAATCTAGTCACTTATTGAATTCTTTGGAGACTACTTGTTTGACTATCCATGTGCTACCAGTGACTGAGATTCATTAAAGGATACAAAACCCTTCATTTTGGGGTTATTGTGTGTGGATTCAAATGTAGGTTTGATTTGGTTAATGTTTAGAAGAGATAAATAAAGTATTTAAAGACAATCTTACATGTTTGGAGAGGTTTGAGAGGCACTTATCATGAATTTACCCTCACAAACATTGGCATAGACTAGTATTACTAAGTTTCCTTTCTCTATTTTGAGGTTTCCTTTCTCTATCGCAAGGGTACAGTCGGAGGGTTCATTGAAAAAATGATCCTTTGAATGGTTACTATGAATATGAATGATTTGATATAGCATATTTCTCATTTTACTTGAATTTTGGAATAGCTTGTGCAAGGGTGAAAGTAGTTTTGATCATTTTGGTCGTGACTGTTCCTCTACACAGTCAGCAAATGTAACTATCTAATGATTATATGTATTGTTGAATGGATTAAATACTTTATTCTTGGTAGAAGTGAATGGAAGGAATAGTGTTGGTGTTAGGTTTCATTTATTATTGAATTCAATGGTTTCCAAGATGTGTTGAGGAGTTTTCTCCTTGTTTAATGTTAACTGTTCCTGCACAATCCACTCATAGAACAGTGAAGTTACGAAACTGGACTGATGGCATGTTTACAACAAAGAAATAGAATGATAATAATATGCTAAAAATTATATTCTATTTAATACATGCCAAAGGAACACATTCTAAATTTTTGTCACTAAAATGATGACATTCTACTAGTGTCGTGCCCTAGCCCATGCTTTAACTCCATTATTTGATGTTATTGGTGCTTGTGCTCAAGGATATCCATTTTTTTGAAATGTTGACTATGGTTATCAAATGGATAGCCCGTGAGCTTCTAGCTAGGTGCCATTTGTGTTGATAGCTTAGGGCATCAAATGTATAGCTCTTTACCTAATCTAGTCACATCATCAACATCGAGGTCAGTTTGTCAATCCATGAGACTGTGTGGGATGCTCATGAAAGGAGTCTGGATACCTACATATGTAATTCAATTATCTAATGTTAGCTAAAAAATTCATGATACATATACTAAAAACCACATAGTAAGTACATTAAAAACCATAAGCATCCAATAGTAAGTACATCATGAATTAATTAGATTAAGCATTGATTGCATAACTGCACATTTCTATCAAGAAATCAATATTAAATAGATTAAGCAATGATCATGTAACTATACATTTCATTCATGTCATTCATCTTCTTCTTCATCCAACTAATCACCATGATCATCATTGATGTCAACATCATCACCACCACCGTCATTGTCTTCATCTTCATCATTGTCGTCATCATCAACATCCACATCATCATCATCATCATCATCATCATCAACAACATCATCATCATCATCATCATCAGTAGCATCATTAGTAGCATTAGTAGTAGCATCATCATCATCATCTTCTTCTTCTTCTTGAAGAAAAGTTGCGTCAAGAACATCATCGACTAACTGTTGTTCATGATCATCATCTACATCATCTTCTAGTTGTTCTCAATCTTCTTCCATCGCATTATACCTCATCGGCCTTCCTCTTGGATCATGTCTAATAACAAATGACCAACCCAATTTATGTGGAACCTCTGAGTAAAATACTTGCTCACATTGGCTTGGAAGAACATAGGGTTCATCCCCAACTAGCTCAAACCACCTTGTATTAATCATTGGAAATCCATTGTCATGTTCAATAACAGTTCTATCAGGATCATTTTGATTAAGTCATAGCCTATACCATCTAACGACGAAGATAACTAATCTAAAGGAATTAAAGTCACACTCAAGTATATCATACAAAATGCCATAGTATCAATTTTTGGACTCTCAAGGATGTAAGTCATTTCTAGATGAAATATTAGTCACTTGAAAGACTGCACTTATCCTAGAATCACAAGTTTTCTTTGTGTCATCCAACTTTTTGATATGAAATTTATGACCATTACAAAACATAGCCTTGTGGTGTTTGACCTGCAAAAATATGTAAAACATGTATAAATTAATGCATCAAGAGTTCATAAACGTACGAGTGATTAACGAATTTATATGTACTTGGAAATCTTTTAAACCATGTGCTAAATCTATTTCCCTTTGGGTAACATTTGGATCTCCATTACAATGAGCTTCATTAACCAATGAAGACACAACTTCCCATGTTAATGTGTGAACTAAATGATGACATTGTTCAATCCATTTCATCATCCAATCTTGATTGTTTGCAATATACAAATGTATTGCATCCCACTCTTGAGCAGCTATACAAAAAATAAATAGAGGACTTACAACCGATTAATTTTGAAGATTAAGAATTAATTAACAGCTACAATAACATCTTATAATTTATTATCTCTCACTTTCCTCATTCTACCTTCCCCCACCAAGTACTCCCCTTCAAATTTTCTAATGGTGTCGAGATCCCAAATGCGATCTATATGGATCTTTGTTGCAAGCTTAGGAAGATATTTAGTAACATACACCATAGTCTGGTATACCATATATCCCTCCACCATAGAACCCTTAGGATGTGCTCTTTGCCGAACCAAAGCCTTAAAAAATTTCAAGTGCCTCTCAACCATCCACATTGACTGAGTGTGTATGGGTCCACACATTTCAATCTCCTCAACTTGGTGTATGAGGTAGTGTTCTATGGATTTCTTTAGATGACAACCACCTACAAGACATTCAAGACACAAAAATATATAAACATGAGACTTTACAATATATATAAACAACAAATTGAATAGATATCATTTCTTACCTCATGTATTTTCCAAGATCATATATCACTTGTTTGATGTTATTATTGAAGTTCTCTAGGAGAGATAGGGGTAGCACGTACTGCAACAATTATAAAAATAATTATGTCATTCTTTTCTCATATAATACAATGAGAAGTATGTTGGGAGTTCCCTTTGATCTTCAAATTGTAGATTGATACTTTGATGGATAACTTTAATATAACTTTGACTCTATCACCACTCCAAAGTCTACAAGGAAGAAGGCCAATTAACAAGGATCAAAGAGATCCTCCTACACTTTGAGCCAAGATGCTCAGGCAGGTGTACCCTTGACTCACTTCTTCAAAGGAGTCTTAAAACAATATACAACTATACCCTTTACTAACTAATTGAAAGATTTTATCATTTAATTTGGTTGTGTGTGATTGATGATGATGGATTGCCTCTAGAGAATGGACCAGTGCCTTAACCAGGGGATAGAGTCACTCAATGACACATATCAATAGAAAACCCTAACTCAAACACACCTAAATTTAGGATAAGTGCTTTGCCTATTATCCCTCTCACTCACATATCAGGACATCAAATCCTCATCTAGCCATGAACTCACTGAAACTACCTCAAAGACTTTAATCCTAACTTTGTTAGGAACTTAAAGATAATTTCAAAATACTCTTTGTTTACCATATGCCAACCCACTTTGTGAAATTAACATATATGAGCTCAAGAACAAAACAAGAACACATACACCACTATGAGATTGGAATTCAACTATATTTTCATTAAGACTTGCAGAATCAATACATTATCAAACAACAAAATGCCAAAGAAACAGACCCAAAATCCAGGCTCTCCTTCCTCAGTATAATACCATCAACAACAACCCTTACAAAATAAAAAATGCTACAATATGTACCACCACTAGTCATCTTGGAAACACAAAATAGGTTGCAATAAGCTATAGATGACTAGGGTTAGGGTTTCACCCACCAGATCAACTAGAAACAGTCAAAAATTAAATGCAGGGAATGAAAACCAGTCGGCCATGCCTAAGAAAGATTCGCACTCATGATAGATCTCTAGGAAAGTACTACAAATCATGGAATTTTGAATTTTTCAACCCTTTTGGCCACCTGCAACACACCTCGAGCAAAAAAAACACAATACAAACCCCTACAAATGATCATGGCACACCTTGGACCATACTACAACGGCAAACAAATCATCTCTTACCAACTCTAGTTGCTTCTACATTGAATTTTAGTCCTTCTAGTCATAGGAAACCCTTAGAAATTTGAATTTGAAATTAAATGGCTAGTTTATGGCGCCAGCAATGAATCAACGGTCAAAATTTGAATTTAGATCAACTTTAAGTCATGACCATCTGATCCCTCTTTTTCACGGTCTTTATGATTTAACACTTTAATATGACCTCAGTCACATTTGGTGAACTGGCGATTGAAGGGAATCAGCCATTTGTGGAATACTTTATACTACCACCAGATAGTTTAGCGACTATGCAAACACTTGTTCGCTGAACCACCAAAACATTTAGAGAACTACCATCTTTCCTCGTGAACGAGTGAACCTATTGAAAATTTATCGGTCCACCAAAACCTTGTCCAAACCGCCAAAAGACCGAGAAACTTTACTGGACCCACATCAAGAAAATCAATGCTTGTCTCATCTTTGCATAGACCTCCAAGATTCCTCCAAATCATAAGACAACTGTCGAATGAAGAATCTTACCCTACTCTGACAACCCTCTGGTAAGATATGAAATCAACAGTTGGCACATCTTTGCATGTGTCAGAGAAAACCCATCAGATTATACGTCGACCATCGATGCTTTGCAAGTGTCAGAACCCACTGAACCTTGAAAAACCTAGCCCCACTGACAACATGTCCAGTCACACAACATGGACCAATCAGATAAGGATAAATCATCACACCTGGTATGTGGACCCGCTCCACTTTATCTCCTTTGAAAAAGGTAGAATCGACGGTTGTCAAATGATCTTAAACCTCTGACACATCCCATAAGATCATGCACCCATCATTGATTTTCTGACAATGTTAGGACCCTCTAACAACTCAAAAACTAGGTCCCACTGACAACTACCACCGTATTATATCATGGACCAAATAGAGACTACCATTTGTACCTATGTGTCACCTTGGACCCGCAATTTGAAGTGCCATGTCAGAAAGAGAATCAACGATTGTTGTATGATCACAAGCCTCTGACACAACCCTCGCGAACTTATGACAATCATAGGATGAAGATGGTGTCAGAGCCGGGCCTAGGAAAATTAAGTTAAAATAATAGGAAATGTTAAGGCACTGACTTAGGAAAAATTAAAGCACTGCTAGGCTTGTAGACTTAGGAAAAATTAAGCTGGGAGACTTATGCAAATTGCTAATTATTAAAAGGGGCCCAAAAAACATTAGTCGCAAGATCACATAACATAAAAAAGGTTCACATGATCATGTGACAAAGGGGTTAACAATTAAGCACATGCATTTTAGAACTTTTAAGTGGCCTGAATAAAGTAACATTAAAATAGAATAGGGCCAGGGCATTACAAAGGGTTTTTCACACCAACGGATATATTTTTGAAAATTTGAACCAAGGGTTTATGCTAGAGACCTAAAAACAACTGCAGAAACTAGAAGAAAAGGGCTAGAGCCATGAAATTTTTTCAAGGTGCTAACAGTGGCTCTGTTTGGGGATGTATGCCTCTTGCAGGCATAGCAAGGACTTAGAATCATTGGTTAAAGAAGATCATCCCACTGGAAAACTGACAACAAAGAGAAACATGACCAAAACCCTATAGACCATGACAAAATAGGACAGGGGCAGGCAACTTATTTACAGAATTTACAACATATACAAACCTAACTACTATTCATGGAAAACAAGATACCTTCAATTGAAGTATTTCTTCAAGAATTGTCCATGAACTGGCAATTCTTGAATATCACCATTTAACTCTTTCACAATATATGAATCTTGGCCCCATTTCTCATGAATTAGATATGGCCCTATCCAGATTGGATCAAAATTTCCATGTTTTCCCTTATCCTCCAATCTGGCATTCCAAATTAACACTAGGTCATCAGGCTCAAACCTTCTTTCAACAATCTTCTTGTCATACAAATTCTTAACTTGCAACTGCAATTTGGCATTTCTTGCAATTGACTCCCTCCTGATTTCATCCAGCCTTATGAGGTCCTCAATTCTCAACTGCATCTCATCATCTATATCATCATCATATAATTGCACAAATTTGTACATTTCCAATAAACTATTTTGAGGTATTCTTGCATGTATTCCATACACTAGATCAAATAGTGCACAACCAATTGCCCTCTTCATAGTTACCCTATCAGCCCATACAACTAATGGTAGTTTTGAATTCTATGCCCTCTTATTCTTTTCAAGAATCCTCTTGAGGATCTTAATCAAACTCTTATTAGTAGATTCTTCCTGACCATTTCCTTGTGGATGATAAGGTGAGGAATAAGAAATCTGAATTCCTAAACCTTTGTAGAATTCCTTGTATTCAACAGACCTGAAGCACATTGTATTATCACTTACTATTCTCTCAGGGAAACCACACCTTGTAACAATATTGTTCAATAAGAAATCAATCACCACCTTGCTGGTTGCATTTCTTGTAGGTATAGCCTCTACCCACTTTGTAAAGTAATCAGTGGCAACTAAGATCCATGAGTGTCCTCCACTTGACTTGTTTGGTATATCCCCAATGAAATCAATTCCCCATTATTGGAAAGGAGCATGTACCTCTACTGGCCTCAAAGGCACATTGCCTAAAAATTTAAGCTTACCAGAGAACCTTTGACAAGCATCACACCTCCTCACCAATTGTTCTGCATCCTTGAAGACTGTGGGCCACTAGAATCCTGCTCTCAAGATTTTTTGAGTAGTTGTTTTACCCATATAATTCCCACCACAAACTCCCTCATGCATCTCTTTTAACAACTTGTTAGCCTAACTCTCGTCCACACATTTCAAAAGTATGCAATCTAAATTCTTTCTATACAATTTACATTTCACAATTGCATACTTGATGGCTTGCAATTTTAATGTCCTCTTCTTATTGTCATCCATGTCTACTGGACATTTCATGTTTCTCAAGTAATAGATGACATCTTGATACCAAATACAATCATCCATATCACATGTATAATCAATTTCAAAATGATTTATCTGATTTGCATCAAGATTGGATTGAGCCATCAGTTTTACCAATCCCTGTCCTCTAACCAATTTGGTAATTTGGACATCAATGTTGAATTCTTGGATCCTATTGATCCATTTGCATCTTCTCTCAGACACCTCTTGCTGCGAGAAAATATCCTTCATAGCTGCACTTGGCACAAAAGAAATCACAACTACCCCCATCAAGTAACACCTAAAAGCCTTGACTGCCTTCACAAGTGCATAACTTGTTTCTCATTTATGTCATATTTCAATTCAGCAGCCTGCAAAGATTTATTGAAGAATGCAATAGGCTACTCATGACCTTCCTTATTTTTCTGCAACAACACTGCAGCAATAGTGTGAAAAGATGCAAAGGAAAAGATGTGCATTGGGACACTATAATTAGGTGCCTTAAGCACTGGTGCATCTTTGATAGCCTGCTTGATATCTTTGAAAGCTTCATTAGGCTCACCCTCCCAATTGATTGCAGATCCCTTCTTCAACATCTTGGAAATAGGTCTAGTAATCTCCGCAAAATTTATCACAAACCTCCTTAAGAAATTGACTTGACCAAAGAAGGACTAAATTCCTTTAACATTCTTTGGTCTCTTAATTTTATCAATAGCTGCTACCCTCTCAGGGTCAATTCTAACTCCTTGCTTGCCAACTAAGTGGCCAAGCAACTTTCCCTTAGTGACACCAAATGCACATTTCCTTGGGTTTAATGAAATGCCCTATTCCAAGGCCTTCACAAATATTTTCTCTAAATGAGTACAATAGTCTTCTTCCTTCTTAGAATAGGTAGTTAAATCATCTTGATAGACAACAAGGAAATCATTTATAAAATCTACAAAAGCAACATCCATTGCTCTCTAAAAAGTTGCACCAGCATTTGTGAGACCAAAAGGCATTCTCACATAAACATATGTCCCCCAAGGTGTAGTGAAAGTTGTCTTAAACTATTCTAATTCTTTGACAATTACCTGATTGTAACTAGAGAAACCATCCATCATAAACATCAATTCTGATCCGATCACTCTCTGCAACATAGCTTCCATATTGGGCAGACAATAGTTATCCTTTAATGAGCCGATGTTCAAATTTCTGAAGTCCACACAAAGTTTGATATCACCATTCTTCTTTCTCATAGGAACAAGATTTGACACGCAAGAAGAATGCCTTATAGGCTTGATAATGCCAGCATCTCTTAACTTCATTAACTCTTCTTGTATCTTAGGTGCCAAAGTGGGATTTATAGGCCTTTGTTTTTGCCTAAAAGGTCTAGCATCTTCTTTCAATGGAATAATATGCTGAAACAAACCTTCTCTATAAACCTTTAGGTCATCATATGACCATGCAAAAACATGCCTAAATTTTCTCAATAATTCAATCAAAGATTTTCTTACATTATGAGAAATATCCCTACCAATGTATAACTTCTTAGGTGCCTCATGTGTTCCAAGATTTATCTCCTCTAGATCAGCATGATCTTCTCTTTTGATATTCTTAGATCAGCATGATTTATCTCCTCTAGATCAGCATGATCTTCTCTTTTGATCAGTATAATTTTCTCAATAATTCAATCAAAGATTTTCTTACATTATGAGAAATATCCCTACCAATGTATAACTTCTTAGGTGCCTCATGTGTTCCAAGATTTATCTCCTCTAGATCAGCATGATCTTCTCTTTTGATATTCTTTTGAACTCTATTCTGGTTATCAAAGAAAGTCTCCAAAACAACAAGCCCCTTGGGCACCTTGTTAGTTCTAAGCTAAATAACTTCATTGCTAAAGAAAACCTCCCTTCCTTCTACTGACTCAACCAAGGTTGAACAATCAAATTCCTGATCATGATATTGATCTTCACAACTCATAAACTTGCCAATTTTCAATATTGTCTGGTACACTAGGCCTAGCCTGAATTTCAACTTTAGAGATACCAGTAAATGTAATATCACTGGGATTGATTTCTATATTGGCTAACAAATCAACCATCTTATTGTTACTCCTATCCTTCCACTCAATATTGAAGGCATCAAAATGTTCAATCAAATCCCAAACTGCATTCCTATATTGTTTTAACCTTTTTTTCTTGGAAGCATATACTGACCTGACTTGGGACACCACCAACTCAGAATCACCAACAACACTTAAGCACTTAATACCATGTCTTTGTGCCAACCTTAGTCCTAACAACAATGCCTCATATTCTGCTATATTGTTGGTACAAAAGAAATTCAATGTAAAAGATAACTTGTAGGTGTTTCCATTAGGAGAAATAAGTAAAATACCTACTCCTGCTCCATCCTTGCAATTTGCACCATCAAAGTACATTACTCACAAATCACCCTTCATAGAATTAACACTTACATCAATAGAGATAGGTGACAAAATAGTTTCCTTCTCAAGTACAGGGATCTCTACCCTAAAAGCATTAATATCAGTATCCACAAAACATGTAGTTTCATTATCAATACTTCTCTCAATCATGTGGCATACTCTTGGTTCTCACTCAATCTTGACAAACTGATCATCAATCTTAAAAGTGGCATATGCCAAATCACACTATAAACTTCCACCCATGGCAGCACTCCACCTTCTAGATAGTAGGATCCCATAATGAGGAGGGATGTCCACCACCAAAACACTCATTGTTAACTCTTTCTTTGGATATGCTGCCAGCCTATATGCCATTGCATTGATAGTCCCAATGACTGGTACATCCCTTTGATTCATTACACAACATCTACCTTGAACTATATCAACTTTAAGGCCCAACTTTTCCATAATCTTAAAAGGCATAACAGTATTAGAGGCACCACTATCAATCATACAATTTCTTAATTTCATTCCATTCACAAGGACACTTAAAAAGAATGGATCAATGTTTTCAAGGCTAGCATTGATAGAATTATCAAAATATATAGGAGGAATTTGAGATACAATTCCCTGAGCAACAACACCTTTCAAAGCTTTATCCTGAGACCCATTGCATGCAACATCATTATTATGAACATTATCTACCCATGCAATAACTCTGTCTTTGTGTTCAGGGATCCTCAACAATTCTGACAATGGAACCTTAATTGTAATTTGAGACAATACAGATAACATATCAATAGCAGCAGAGTGAGGAATCTCAATCTGCAAAGCCTTAGTATCTCTTTGTTTGTCTAATACATTAGGTGTATTGGCCACCCTCATCTTTTCATTCTTAGCCATTGTGTTAATTGGCTTCTCAATCTCACTATAAAATATTTCAACTCCAACTCCCTTAGGCTCACAATTCTTACCCTTTACATTCTTGAATTTCACCATGTGATCACCTTTTGATTTGTTCTCATTAGGCTCTCCAGAGTTGGTACTCTTTATAAACATTCCTACAGCTTTTCCATTTGTATCCCTTGCCACCATGCCTCTAGTTTGCACTTGGGAAATCATTTCTATAGTAATCCTATCATCTCTTCTCTAGAAGGTCTTCTTAAATTTACTGGCTCAGAAGAAGAGTTCATGTTACATGTCTTCACTATCAGAAAAAACCTCTTGATAAAAAAGGGCCTGATTGTGTCTCTTCACATTTATATCTACTTCTTCATCCAAATTAGAATCATCTTCATATCCTAGATATGAAGTAGCCATGTTGCATCCAACATCATCTTGATCTTCTTCTTGATTTGTCTCGTCATTGCCACAATCTTGATTTGCAGCCATAGAATGTGCAACCACACAATGCTCTATAGAATGAGGGGATTGGCATGCAACACACCAAGGTATGTCCTCCATGACATTTATTGAAGCCTTTTGTAGAGGGTTAGGGACACCTCTATCATTGTTTCCTCTTGCAGCAGGGACAATAGGCTTGCCATCCTTCCATTGGGTGTTGTAGGGGTAGTTCTGCAATCTATTTTGCTTATTGAAATTGTTGTTGAACTGAGGCCTTTCATTGGTAGGAGCACTGATGTTCCTATTTGCAAGTGCCTTCAAATCCTTCAATTCATTGAGCACCTTATCCAATTTATCTTCTTCTTTCCTCCTAGTTCCAACATTCCTATCATTTTCTTTTTTGTATTTCTTGTCCCCAAACAACTTAGGGTCATCTCTCTTCCCACCCAACTTCCCTAATATCTTCATATTGTTCTCAATATTGACAGCAATCCTGAAAGCATCTCGAAGGGTTCTTGGTTCTTTGTCCCTCAACAAGTATCCCATCTTTCCATCAAATGCATTGAAGTATGTGGTCAGATAGACATTGTCATCTAACCGCATAACTTGGAATAACTTATGCATACCCTTCTGAAATCTCATGTTGAATTTAGTTGCAGACTCATTCTAATTTTTCCTTATGGTATTGAATTCATTCAACATGAAACTAGCATTAGGCCTATCACCATATTGCTCTTTGAAACATCTCTCAAAAGAATCCCAAGTGTCAATACATTTATCAGGAAGTCTCTTAAACCAATCTCTAGCATCCTCCATTAGAGATTGAACAAACAATTTCATGACTACATCTTCATGCTCTACCTCATAATCATTAATCATATCAACAAATAGCCTAAGATGCTCCTCACAAATAATAGCATTATTACCAGAAAACTTAGGTACCTTATCTCTTATATCATTTGGAAAACCATTTGGGTAGCCTAGTATCCCATCAAAACTAATTTTCCTATAGCCTTCTAGTTGCATAGGTCCTCTTTGAAATCCTAAACTAGTGTTCCCACTAGAATTATTATTTTTATCTACATTCCCACCCACTTGCACATTTGATTGTCTATTAGGATCAACAAATGATTTGGTAGATACATTAGGAATTAGATTACTAGTAGTAGCATTGCTAAGTGGAATAGTAGTGTTCATAAATGGCATACCTAGTTCAGTAGCGGAAGGGACATGAACATTAATTGATGAAGCCTTCAAGAACTGGATCTTTCTTCTTTTCTCTGCAATAGAAACATCAACTTCAGCTCTTTCCAACTCTTGAGCAAGAGCTTCATCCTCTTTTCTTTTTCTTTCTATCTCTATCTCCCTATTTGATTTAGGTGGTGGGATCCATGGTATTGTCACTAGTTTGCTTACTGATAACTACAATAGGCCTAGTGATCTCATGTCCATTCCCACCCTTAGGCAATGGAGCATAACTTTTCACTTGTCTGATCATAGGGCCCTCTTCATCAAACTCATGGTCTTGCAACAAGCGTTCTTGCTCACTTCTTAGAGCTTCAAGATCATCAAAAACATCATGCTGCAACATCTTAGGAGTAGAAGCAAGCATCTTGTTTCTCTCCTTCATTTCATTAATCTTTCTAAGGAGAGACTTCCTTTCTATTTGAGCATTCACCTTTTCAGCCTCTCTCTCCTCTTGTAACCTCTTATTTATGGCATCCTGCTCTGCCAACTGCAACCTTAGTGCATTTAGGTCATGTGGATCTATCATGATGTCATCAGAACCTGATGACACATCCATATCAGTGAGATTTTGATATGGGAAATGGACTTGCCATGGTCTCATGGGCTCCCTTCTGAAATTATCCTCATCAAGATCTAACTCAATCTCAAAACCCATCTCTCTAGCTTGTTCATCCTGACCAGCAAGCAATGAACCCTTGTCTTGAAATACAGCCTCTGGGGTGTCATAAAATTTGTCTTCAGAGCGACCACCATCTAATTTAGAAACTCTATCTTGTGAACCTTCCTCGCTTGAGGAAACATGTGGTGCTCTACCTCTAGTATTTCTTTGTTCTCTTATGGGAGCACTAGTAGACTCACCATTCCTCCTAATCCAACTCTTCTTCTCCTGTCTAGGTAATTGTTCCAGAGTGACCTCTAGATTTTTTCTGACAAAGGACCTAGTATTCCTCCTTTTGTCCATGATTTGCAGTCTATAACACTAGTTTTAACCTTTTGAGTCACCACCCACCATAGTGGGAAATCTTTAACTGAATACAATAGGAAAACAAGAGTGCACTTTGAAAACTTTTATCTCTAGACTCTCTCCAGCAGAGTCGCCATTTTGTTGGGGACTCAGATGGGTAAATCAATTTGGTCGACAAGATTTTGACTTTGCAAGATAAATATAACCAGAGATCCTAATACATATAATTCTTCTTTGTTGTTCTCCCTAGTAGAGTCACCATTTTGTTGGGAGTTCCCTTTGATCTTCAAATTGTAGATTGATACTTTGATGGATAACTTTAATATAACTTTGACTCTATCACCACTCCAAAGTCTACAAGGAAGAGGGCCAATTAACAAGGATCAAAGAGATCCTCCTACACTTTGAGCCAAGATGCTCAGGCGAGTGTACCCTCGACTCATTTTTCTAAAGGAGTCTTAAAATAATATACAACTATACCCTTTACTAACTGATTGAAAGATTTTATCATTTAATTTGTGTGTGTGTGATTAATGATGATGGATTGCCTCCAGAGAATGGACCAATGCCTTAACCAGGGCATAGAGTCACTCAATGACATATATCAACAAAAAACCCTAACTCAAACACACCTGAATTTAGGATAAGTGCTTTGCCTATTATCCCTCTCACTCACATATCAGGACATCAAATCCTCATCTAGCCATGAACTCACTGAAACTACCTCAAAGACTTTAATCCTAACTTTGTTAGGAACTTAAAGATAATTTCAAAATACTCTTTGTTTACCATATGCCAACCCACTTTGTGAAATTAACGTATATGAGCTCAAGAACAAAACAAGAACACATACACCACTATGAGATTGAAATTCAACTATATTTTCATTAAGACTTGCAGAATCAATACATTATCAAACAACAAAATGCCAAAGAAACAGACCCAAAATCTAGGCTCTCCTTGCTCAGTATAATACCATCAACAACAACCCGTACAAAATAAAAAATGCTACAATATATACCACCACTAGTCATCTTGGAAACCCAAAATAGGTTGCAACAAGCTACGGATGACTAGGGTTAGGGTTTCACCCACTAGATCAACTAAAAACAGTCAAAAATTAAATGCAGGGAATGAAAACCAGTCGGCCATGCCTGAGAAAGATTTGCACTCATGATAGATCTCTGGGAAAGTACTACAAATCATGGAATTCCAAAATTTTCAACCCTCTTGGCCACCTGCAACACACCTCAAGCAAAAAAAACATAGTACAAACCCCTACAAATGATCATGGCACACCCTGGACCACACTGCAATGGCAAACAAATCATCTCTTACAAGCTCCAGTCGCTTCTGCATTGAATTTTAGTCCTTCTGGTCGCAGGAAACCCTCAGAAATTTGAATTTGAAATTAAACGGCTAGTTTATGGTGCCAAAAAAGAATTGGTGGTCAACATTTGAATTTAGATCAACTTTAAGTCATGACCATCTGATCCCTCTTTTTCACGGTCTTTATGATTTTTCACTTTAATATGATCTCAGTCACATTTGGCGAACTGGTGACTAAAGGGAATTGACCATTCATGGAATACTTTATACTACCACTAGATAGTTTAGTGACTACGCGAATGCTTGTTTGTTGAACCACTAAAACATTTAGAGAACTGACATCTTTCCTCGTGAATGAGTGAACCTATTGAAAATTTATTGGGCCACCAAAACCTTGTCCAAACCACCAAAAGATCAAGAAACTTTACTAGGCCCGCATCAAGAAAATTGATGGTTGTGTCATCTTCACATAGACCTCCAAGATTCCTCCAGATCATAAGACAACCGTCAGATGAAGAATCTTACCCTACTCTGACAACCCTCTGGTAGGATATGAAATTAATAATTGGTGCATCTTTGCATGTGTCAGAGAAAACCCATCAGATTATACGCCGACCGGCGATGCTCTGCAAGTGTCAAAACCCACTGAACCTTGAAAAACCTAGCCCCATTAACAACATGTCCAGTCACAAAATGTGGACCGATTAGATAATGAAAAATCAACACACCTGGCATGTGGACCCGCTGTACTTTATCTCTTTTGAAAAAGGTAGAATCAATGGTTGTTGCATGATCTTAAACCTCTAACACATCCCATAAGATCATGTGCCCGTCATTGATTTTCTGACAATGTCAGGACCCTCTAACAACTCAAAAACTAGGTCCCACTGACAACTGCCACCATATTATATTGTGGACCAAATAGAGACTACCATTTGTACCTACGTGTCACCTTGGACCCACAGTTTGAAGCACCGTGTCACAAAGAGAATCAACGATCATCGTATGATTGCAAGCCTCTGACACAACCCTTATGAACTTACGACAATCATAGGATGAAGATGGTGTCAAAGCCAGGCCCAAAAAAATTAAGTCAAAATAATAGGAAATATTAAGGCACTGACTTAGGAAAAATTAAAGCACCATCAGGCTTGTAGACATAGGAAAAATTAACCTGGGAGACTTAGGTAAATCGGTAATTATTAAAAGGGGCCCGAAAAACATTAGTCGCAAGATCGCATAACATAAAAAAGGTTCACACGATCATGCAACAAAGGGGTTAACAATTAAGCACATGCATTTTAGAACTTTTAAGTAGCCTGAATAAAGTAACATTAAAATAGAACAGGGCCAGGGCATTACAAAGGGTTTTTCACACCAACGGCTATATTTTTGAAAATTTGAACCAAGGGTTTATGCCAGAGACCTAAAAACAACTGCAGAGACCAGAAGAAAAGGGGTAGAGCCATGAAATTTTTTCAAGGTGTTAATAAAGTACACGAAGTTTACAAATATATTGTAAATACAAAAGAACATGACTTACCTTGATGAAGGTATGCCAATTATGCATTTTTAACCCTAGCCCAAATTCACCTTTCTTTGATATGGTACTGCTTATGTTTGCGGCAAATCCTGTGGGAAATCAAATTTTTTGTATGACTTCTTTTATGGCATCACCTTGTTGTTCTGTTAATAACCAAGGAAGGGCATTTGTATTAATCCATTCTCCATTTTTATTTGATTCAATGAAATTTTTCATTGCATGATTGGATTCATGAATGTCGCTACAAATTTTGACAATTTTTTCTTTGTCATGCCTTCCATCCAATATCTTCCATAATGTCTCCATTACATTCTTTCCAATATGCATAGTATCAAAAAAATGCACATCAAGCAGCTACTTGTAGTGGGGAAACCTACTAAATTGTCTGGGATAACTCTTTAGTCCCTTTGGAAGGTGCTCAGTAGTGTTGCCTTGATGACATTCACAATCATCAATCACATAATTAGCAAACAAAACACAATAAAAATATACAAATTCCAAACATAAAACATTAGGTAGAATGGTAGTACCTTGACGATTAATTCTATTATATTATAACTTCCATAAGTGAGGTGTCATTCTTCGTGGCTTATATGTAGTCTCTTCTTTCCCATTGAAAAGATGTTTTTCGGTAATTTGATAGTTATGATTTTTGTGGAGAAAGTATCTATACTCATCAAACACCTGCTTTCCTAAATGATTTTTCTATAGTCGTAATGATTTTTCTTATTTCTTGTCTTTTGTCCCTTTTTGATTTCCTATGTCTGTGCTTCATGACAAGATTTTGTCACCTTCTTTAGATGATATATTTCATTCAGTCTATGTGGATCAAATACTATTTTGTTCACTATTTTATTTTAGCTTCATATTTATTTCATTTTTCATATACACAAAGACTACACATGTTGATAAAAAAATGAGCTATTTGATTTAGGTTTACTTTTCATTATTGTAAATGGTTAATATTTCTAATGGTACTCCTGGTGTATTTCATATAAAAATAATAAATGTAGTAATGATGGTGCAGTGCATTATTGATATATAGGCTCGATGACTCTTGTCAATGTGCCAAACTGTTGATGTGGAGGTGGACAGTGTGTGTTGAAGACTTCATGAACACCGAACAACCCTTGATGACAATTTTGGTGCAGCCCAAATAGAAAAAAAGTTGATAATGTGTATATATTTAATGTTTCTAATGTAAATACTATTCATTATAATATAAGAACTAATGTAGACTAGGCATCACAAGGAAATAATGGCTACGGATACTTTAGTTGGGTCGATGACAACTCATCTACATCTATCCGCCCATCTTCACTTATCCGCGATGAAGGATTTGAGTGCAAAACGTGTCAGGCTAGGGAAAATTCTGAACATATATTTTTACGATGCCTTCTCTGTATTGTAATCGCATATCTTTGTTGTGACCATATGCAGAGATGAACTCAGGAATTAGTTAGTTTGGTATTTTCATATTGTAACTAATATTTTAATATGGATATGATGTAACTTCTCTTTGCCTCAAGTGCGCATATATATGGTTTACATCTTTTTTTAGAATAATTCTTCATGTTTATGGCTTAGGTGAGCCCCAATTTGCTATCAATCACATGATTTAATGTATAGTGTTTTATTGGTTGTTCCATTTGTTCCTTGACCCTAACTATGGATTGACTATCATTTTCAATCTCAAGCGTGACTTTGTAACACACACCATCTGTAGATTTGTACGCAATGCTGATTTACGAACATAAATAATGCATTGAATGTAATCTATGAACATTGCATGTATGAAGTCTTGCTGAAGTTCAAGCGTCCTCCCTTTATTCTATTGAGGGATTGGAATGAGTTCATTTTTTATGCAAAGGAGAAAGGGGATACTCAAATAGGAACTACACCAGCAAATGGGAGAAGGTATAAACATTTTAATAGATTTTTATTATTAAATAATGAAATTTGCATATACTAGTGTTCTAAGCATCCTCATTACATGATTTAAGGTCTTAGTCCATGGACAAATTAAATTAGACTTACTATCCAAAATACATAAAAAACATGCACATAAACACAACAACTGAGAAACATAAATGTAGATTTCACAATAGCTGAGAAACATAATTGTAGGCATCATAATCATAATCTTTTGGAGACAACGTAATTGAGTTGTGTACCCAAGTGGTGTAGAGCAACTTCTACACCCCCAATTCCAAGTTGAATACATCTGTTGGAGGACCTTGTATTCATGAGCAACAGATGTAGTCAACTTGGAATCGGAGGTGCAGGAGTTGCTCTCCACTGTCTGGGTATACAACTCAATTACGTTGTCTCCAAAAAATTGTGACCACAATGCCTAAAATTATGTTTCTCATCTGTTGTGTCCCAGGACCCCTTATGACCCTTTACGACCATTTACGATCCCTAAGAATACATCTTAGAGGTCTTAAAATATCGTAAAGGGTCATAAGAGGCTCCTAGGAGGGGCCAGATGAGCTTCCACCTTCACGTGGTTGGCCCTGTTAAGTAGAGAATGTTTAACTATTCTTGAAACAAAGAGAAGCTCAATAATTTAAGGTCTCAGTCCATCGAGATGCTAAAAAAATGATAGGAATCAATGATGGAGAGTTTTTAGATTCTAAGAAGACGTATATGGAGTGGAGGCCAGATTGAGTACCAGTGTAGAGTGTTAATAATTGTAGCCTTTTGGCCAAGATCAAACTAATCAAATAAATACCCTTGTGTGATTTATAATAATAAGGAGATTATTATTTCATTTATATATATGTGTTGGTTGAATTAGTTAAGGGCCCAAGGTCGGTCTCTTGGCTTTAACATTAAATATATTTAATAAGACCAGGTCGATCCTCTTGAAGATAATTCAATTCATATATATATGGTGTTGGATTCTAGGGAGAGAAGCACCAAAAACATAATGTGCTTCCCTCCCCAAAAACCTTTATTCTTTACCTTAAGCAAACTTAGATTAGCATATATTGGTGTGAAAGATAAGCAGCTTCGGCTAATAGATAAGAACAAGTCTGAGGATGAATAAAGATTAGATTATGATCTGTTGGCAATGTTAACTGTGAGTTGATTAGGGCTAGAAGCCTTTGTTAGGACTAGACTCTTCCTCAATACACTAACACTAAGGTACTAATTAGGTTCTCCTCATCACCTTTGTTAGTACAGTTGGAGGCATATAGACTGGAGTATACTTGGTTGATATCTGGGTATCTTCTATCCCTTCTTGTTTACTTTATTCTATGTTTAGTTGTGTTAGATCTCTATAGTTTGTTCACTCTAGAGTAGAATCTGAAATATATCAAAAAGAGATGATGATTCAGTAACCTATATCTAGAAAACCTTCACAATTATCCCTTCTTTGGCCTCCACTTTTTCTTCTTCTTAAAAATGGTTATCTAGAAACTTTGGAGCCTGCCGATTTTGGCTGTACACAACCTGTGCATGTTGATGACAATGAGGACGTGCATCACAGTAATACAACTAAACATCTTAAATTGATTGGTGTAGTAATACAAATTTAATTGTAATTGGTGTTTGGATTAATGTAACAATTTGTATTGCAGCTGTAAAGAGTGTAGAGGCCATTGTTAATGAGTAGGTTGAGGTTGAGGCCAAGGCCAGACAAACTGACCTTGATGTTGATGATGTGACTAGATCAGGTAAAGAGCTATATGATTATGAATGTTGTTAATGCCTTTATTACCAAGGAATCACCACTCGCCATTAATGAATATTAATGAAAACTTACACCATGAAGAAGACAAATGATTAAACAGAAAGAGAGGACCAACTGAACCATCTTGTGGTCGGTCTATATCACATTGAGAAACGTCAAGACTTGAGAATGAAAACAATCAAAATTTTCTTCAAGACCATGAATGATCAACAACATTCCATCAGAAAATAAAAAACTAATCTATGTTATCATTAAGCCATAAAATATGTCTTTAAAGTTTAGAAGCATCACAAAAACTTTCAAGAAACATAGTACTATCCAAAATATGTCTTTAAATTTTATTTCTAATGATTATGATGATATTGATGTTGATGTCTATAATTTTTTTCACTTACTGATGCTTGCCTAGATTGAATTTTGAATTGCCAGGTTGGAGAATGCTTTCAAAGTTTAGGGTCTGTTCCACATGATACTCTTAGTTACAGCTCAAATGCAACTCAACATATTTTTGATGCTGGGCAACCCACTGCAATAACTCATCCCCAGGTGAAATTTAATGTTGTGAATCTTGGCATTGTTAATGTTATTACTTTTCCTCACGTTTCATATTTGTGAAAATGTTTCTGGGCACTATCTTCTTTTTCAATTCCTATATTTGTAGCTTTTTAGATCATTAACTTAAGCATTACATGTCTTTGTTCAAAGTTTATTCTAACACTATATTATATCTTACTCTTATTACAATGTTCTTTGTTGTGGGGCAGGAGGTCAATCTTCATTGTCTTCATTGTGGGGGACAGTGAAGATTTCTCTGACAAATAGTAGGTCATCTTTAGTATCTTATAATAACATGCTAAATTGATAAAGGTGTTATGGGCATTTAATCTACAATTACTAATAGATTAAGCATATTATTAATATGCTTAATGTTCCATTTAAATGAATTTAACACAAAAAACAAATTTACAAAATTGAACCAGTGGCATGATTACAACAAAGATGTGTTGAGGAGTTTGCTCCTTGTTTAATGTTAATTGTTCCTGCACAATCCACTCATACAATAGTGAAATGCTATGTGGAAGGGATGGTTGATAGTGTCCCTTGAGGGAAGGGGGATTGTGAAAGACTTTTTATCATTGTATTGTGTATTTCCAATATGTTTGGATGCAGGGCAGACCAGGAGAATGAAGGATCATTCACTGATTGCATGATAACCTAGTTTTGAAGGGTCACTGGTTGAGGGGACAGTCAAGGTCCGGATGATTGGGCCATTGGAGGACCTTATTTATTTGTATTAATTGCCATTCAAATTGGATGCATGGATTTCTTGTGAATTATCAGTTGCTATGTATCCTGTAACTACATTTGTAAATCTGTATATACTTCTCTAGGGTTGTAAGCCACTTAGAGATCAAAATAGAGAAACTAAATCAGAATCGTGCTTTGTCCTATTTCCTTTTAACAAAGTCTCAACTATCAATGATACAATACATTTTATGCCCTAAGCTATCAATACAAATGATGCCTAGCTAGAAGCTCACAAGGTGTCCATTTGATAACCACAGTCAACATTTCAAAAAAATGGGCATCCTTGAGCACAAGCACCAATAACATCAAATAACCGAGTTAAAGCATGGGCTAGGGCACGACACCAGTAGAATGCGATAATTTCAGTGACAACAATATACAATGGCATCATTAAACATATATGCCAATAATATCAACAAATGTGAATCCAAACATTTGAAAACCAATGACATGTTTACAATAAAGGTCTAGTAGAACTCCCAACAATTCTTAAACATACTTTATCTGATATGATGAATTCTTAAACAATTAAGGTTGGAGTAGACATAGTTATCACACAGTTTTTTGTGTGGTAAAAGGAAAATTTGGCTAGGTCAAATCTTCCTTCGTGCTAGCAGTCTACAGAATTAGACCTTTATTAACAATTGATCATATCAGATAACTAGTATGTTTAAGAATTGTTGTGACTGGTCCTTTGGTGTGTATTAAACATAATATATAGAATTTTCAGCATATTATTATCATTCTATTTCTTTGTTGTAAACATGCCATTGGTTCAGTTTTGTAACTTCACTATTGTATGAGTGGATTGTGCATGAACAATTAACATTAAACAAGGAGCAAACTCCTCAACACATCTTGGAAACTCCATTCACTTCTACCAAGAATAAAGCATTTAATCCATTCAACATTACATATAATCATTAGACAGTTATATTTTCTGACTGTGTAGAGGAACAATCATGACCAAAACTACTTTCACCCTTGCACAAGCTATTCCAAACTTCAAGTAAAATGAGCAATATGCTATATCAAATCATTCATATTCATAGTAACCATTCAAAAGATCATTTTATCAATGAACCCTTTGACTGTACCCCTGCGGCAGAGAAAGGAAACCTCAAAATAGATAAAGGAAACTTAGTAAAACTAGTCTATGCTGCTATTTGTGAGGGTACAGTCATTATAAGTGCCTCTCAAACCTCTCCAAACATGTAAGATTGTCTTTAAATACTTTATTGATCTCTTCTAAACATTAACCAAATCAAACCTACATTTGAATCCACACACAATAACCCCAAAATGAAGGGTTTTGTATCCTTTAATGAATCTCAGTCACTGGTAATGCATGGACAGTCAAACCAATAGTCTCCAAAGCATTCAATAAGTGACTGGATTGTATTTAATAAATGCCAAAGGACCAGTTGTATGAAATTGTCAATCACATAGCATTTCACTGTTGTATGAGTGGATTGTGCAAGAACAGTTAACATTAAACAAGGAGAAAACTCCTCAAAACATCTTGGAAACCATTGAATTCAATAATAAATGAAACCTAACACAAATACTATTCCTTCCATTCACTTCTACCAAGAATAAAGCATTTAATCCATTCAACATTACATATAATCATTAGACAGTTACATTTCCTGACTGTGTAGAGGAATAGTCACAACCAAAATGATCAAAACTACTTTCACCTTTGCACAAGATATTCCTCACTCTTAATGACTTATAAACATGCCATTGTTTCAGTTTTGCTTGCAAGTTATGATAATTTTTGTAAACATGTCATTGGTTCAATTTAGTGTATTCATTTTTGTTAGACAAATCTTCATTGTCTTCTGATTGTCTTCTTTATATAGTAGCATGTATTAATTGGTTGACAAATAAAGAAGCATTTAGACAATCGGAAGATTTGGTTGATTAAGAGTGAGGCCTTCTTTAGAATCTCATATAAATTTGGTTGATTAAGATGAGAAGAAAAACACAATTCATTAGTTAAATTTTTCAATTTCATGTATTTTTTCTCCTATTTATTAGGTGCATGAGTTGAAGGTTGAATGTAAGAGTCTTATAATGTTGTGTTACCTTAAATCTTGAGTTTTTGATAGTCCTATGATGATCTTTCTCAACAAGTATTTTATTCTATTGTTGTTTTTTGAATAAAATATTGGGCAAATACAAAATTCTGTACTTCTACAGGACAGTTAACAGAAAATTGAAGCATCAAACAAGACTTGATCAAGTTGCAGGTGGAACGTGCACTCAAATAGTAAGTAATGTAGAATAACAAAATAAGTAATTTGTCATTTCTACATTTTGTTATTTTTTGAGATTACATCCATGTTCTATATTCATAGAATGGTTCAAAATTGAAATTTACAATTCGATAAAAGTACTGATGGGTGTTGTTCCTTGCACCCTCAATCAACAACTTGTCTCCATTTTATTTTGATTTAAAAACTACTATATTATTTGAATATCTTTCTTTCTTGCCACAATAGGAAAGAGTTTGAGGTGGAAGACTACAATAATAGAAGTGTTTCAATTTGGTATACTATACTACAACATCATTTCATAACTAAGTTTTCAATTTCTATATATAATTAGGTTATAGATAATCTAAGTGAAGAAGCATCATGTCAGACAATCCAAGTGAAGAAGGTAATGGGGATGCAATGAATAGATTGTGGTTGACCTTGAAAAGAAAAGGTGATGGAAAATGTTATTGTCCCTGCAATAATTGTAAGGGCTTAAACATTAGAAGATTGCTAATCAAAACAACTAAGAGACATTGTAGGGATAATAGTCACATTGAAGGAGGCTTTGATTATCATGAATTTGTAAGTTTTTCATTACATTTATTTAACAATTAATATATATATGAAATACACCTTATGATGAGATCATTATCATGGTTTATTTGTGTTCATTTTAATATAGGTTGACCTCCCTAGGGGAGTACATGATATGGACCATGGAGGTGCGAATATTGAGAATATGGATTTGGAAGTGGAGGATCATGGAGGTGCAAATATTGAAGCTAAAGATTATGATCCCATGGAAGATGACAATGATGCACCAAATGATGGTACTAATACATTGATCCATGACACATTTGGTATTGGCGCAACTGATGATGATGATCAGGATGATGTTGATGTCATCCATGATATACCTCTACTTGAGAAGGCAGCCACACCCCTTTACGAAGGTTCCCAAACAACTCTTCTCTCTATTGTATTGTTGTTGTTGAACTTGAAGGTTATGAATGGTTTATCCAACACAACAATGTCACGTATGCTATAGTATGTCATATATGTCATTATAATAATTAAATGGTGAAACATGTACCATAAATATTGTTAATATTAACAACATATATTTTTTTCTACAATTGATAGGTGAGTTCTTGTTACCACCATCGAATATTCTCCCTTGCTCATACTGAGAATTATGTACCACTATGAAAGATATTAGAATAGAGTATCAAGCAATAGATGCTTGTCCCAATCATCATATTATTTATCATAAAGAACATAAATTTGCAACAGAATGCCCTGAATGTCATACAAGTAGATATCGAACAGATCAAATAACAAAAAAGGTGCCTCACAAGGTTCTTCATTACATCCCAAGTATACCATGTTTGCAAAGATTATTTAGGTGTAATAGCTTGGCATAATTTATGGATTACCATGCACGCAATAGGAGTCAAGATGACATTATTTGAATGCCTGTGGATGGTTCTATATTTAAGGACATAGAGGAAAAGTGGCCACACTTTATCGAAGAACCTTGAAAACTCAAGCTTTCAGTGACAGCGGATGGTGTCAATCCATTTGGAGAGCTAAGATCTCACTACTACACTTGGGGCCAAATTTTGATGGCCATTTGTTAGATTTGCAATGCTCATTTGTCAAAATTTTGACACATGAGTCCGTCACCATTTTTGCGTAGAAGATTGTGATAGAAGACCTACTTGTTGTTTTATCAAAACCATGTCACATCGGAAAGTTCCAAATGACAACATCTTTGAAATGGAATTTCATGTGGTTCATCCATCAGAATTTCGATAACAAGACCTATCAGAAATATACAATCTCTGTCATAACTGACTGTCGAACCATATTATTTCTGATGGTATAACTTTTGGAATACCGACAGTTAGCATCAAATTCTGACAGATCTACCTGTTGGTGATATGGCCTCACTGTCGAAAGTTCTATCGAATATTTTCTATTTATGACACTTAAATTGTCAGAATAGTGACAGTTCTGCACTATTCTCCGACAGGTTTCCCTGTCGAACGTATAGCATTACTGTTGCACGAAATGTCGTAAATTATTTTTTTTTGACATTTTGTCTATCAAATCCATAGTGCTTCTGTTGGAATTAATTATGAATTGTCGAAAAACTGACGGATAGGCACATTAAAGTTAACACAGCTCAAGAGACCATCATAGGTTGTCTCTTTCTTCGGTCTTTATTATTGACAGAATGTTTTACCTTTCATTAGCTCATCAAATCTGGGGATTTGAAAGAATTTAATAGAATATTTTCATGACAACGTATATTATTTAAGTTGACATTGCACAAATTTATCTACTTCGCGCACTTGTAGACTATGAGGATGGCAATAAAGAAGCATTGCCATGAGAGGAGATGCTTCTTTATCACCGTCTTCATAGTATACAAGTGCGGGAAGTAGATAAATTCATGCAATGTCAACTTAAATAATATATGTTGTCATGAAAATATTCTATTAAATTCTTTCAAATCCCCAGATTTGATGAGCTAATGAAAGGTAAAACATTTTTTCAATAATATAGACTGAAGAAAGAGACAACCTATGATGGTCTCTTGAGCTATGTTATCTTTAGTCCTAGCTACCCGTCGATTGTTAAGAATAATCACCCCCTTGCATTTATGTACACTGCAAAAATTGATCACAGTCTCACAAAAACATTTTACACTTGTACATCTCATCAATACTAGAGGCCTAAAGTAATTTTATATGATCACTAGCACATTTTGTGCATGGATGAGAAAACACTATCCAAAGTTTCTAGATAACCATTTTTGAGAAGAGGAATGAGTGTAGGCCAAAGAAGGGATAATTGTGAAGGTTTTATAGATGTAGGTTACTGAATCATCATCTCTGCACTGGTACTCAATCTGGCCTCCACTCCATATACGTCTTATTAGAATCTAAAAACTCTCCATCATTGATTCTCATCATTTTTTCAGCATCTCCATGGACTGAGACCTTAAATTATTGAGCTTCTCTTTTTTTTGAGAATAGTTTAACATTCTCTACTTAATAGGGCCAACCACGTGAAGGTGGAATCTCACCTAGCCCCTCCTAGGAGCCTCTTATGACCCTTTATGACATTTTAAGACCTCTAAGATGTATTCTTAGGGATCGTAAATGGTCGTAAAGGGTCATAAGGGGTCCTGGGACACACCAGCTGAGAAACATAAATGTAGGCATCATGGTCACAATTTTTTGGAGACACAATATAATTGAGTGGTTTTCTGAGATGATGCAAAGTAGTGGTTGCTTTCCATCATCTGGGAATAGCACTCAATTATGTTGTGTCTCCAAAAAATTGTGACCATGATGCCTACATTTATGTTTCTCAGCTGTTGTGATATGTACATCGCAATCTATCATTGTTGCAACAATAGAGCCTATATTCCACAACAAAAAGGAAGACATCTTTTTAGCCTGGGTCTCGATCCTACCCCAATTGTTGAAGGATCTAGGGCCAGGCTCAAAAGATGTCTTCCCATTCTGTCTGCAACATTGTGTCCATCCATGAACTTAGGAACATCATTGTCTTTCCACTCTTCATTTGCCAAAATATATCTCTTCTTCAAGCTTGCAGAGTAATCTTATTAATAAAAGAACTCTTGCCAACATTAGGGTACCCACAGATCAAAATAGTTGATGTTATTGGTGCTTGTGCTCAAGGATATCGATTCACTATTTTGAAATGGCCAAATCATTTTTATTTCATTTGTAGAGAAAAGGAGTGGGAGAAAATGAGCAGGTGAAAGTTGATCGAGAGCGAGAGAAGGCATTGCATTTTATTTGATCATAAATGCTCTCTGAAATGACCAATCATGTTTTCTATTCGATTCCTTCTGGTGTTTTTTTTCCCATATTCAGTAAATAAAAATCATGGCGGCAACCACTTAGCCATCTTTTTGATGTTCCAGGTATTCTACAAAGATACAGGTATGTGGATTATTGTTCAATTGCTTGTAGTTATTGGTCAAATGCAAATATTTTGTCACATTGCAAGGGCAAGATATCATTTTGGTGTTTTTGGTTTATGTTAAAAGTTGATTTGGTAAAATCCTCAAAAAATACACTACATGTTCTAAAATCCTCAAGGGACACTATCAACCATCCCTTCTACATAGCATTTCACTATTTTATGAGTGGATTGTGCAAGAATAGTTAACATTAAACAAGGAGCAAACTCCTCAACACATCTTTGTTGTAATCATGCCACTGGTTCAATTTTGTAAATTTGTTTTTTGTGTTAAATACATTTAAATGGAACATTAAGCATAGTAATAATATGCTTAATCTATTAGTAATTGTAGATTAAATGCCCATAACACCTTTATCAGTTTAGCATGTTATTATAAGATACTAAAGAAGACCTACTATTTGTCAGAGAAATCTTCACTGTCCCCCACAATGACGACAATGAAGATTGACCTCCTACCCCACAACAAAGAACATTGTAATAAGAATAAGATATAATATAGTGTTAGAATAAACTTTGAACAAAGACATGTAATGCTTAAGTTAATGATCTAAAAAGCTACAAATATAGGAATTGAAAAAGAAGATAGTGCCCAAAAAATTTTCACAAATATGAAACATGAGGAAAAGTAATAACATTAACAATGCCAAGATTCACAACATTAAATTTCAGTTGCGGATGAGTTTCTGCAGTGGGTTGCCTAGCATCAAAAATATGTTGAGTTGCATTTGAGCTGTAACTAAGAGTATCATGTGGAACAGACCCTAAACTTTGAAAGCGTTCTCCAACCTGGCAATTCAAAATTCAATCTAGGAAAGCATCAGTAAATGAAATAAATTATAGACATCAACATCAACATCATCATAATCATTAGAAATAAACTTTAAAGACATATTTTGGATAGTAATATGTTTCTTGAAAGTTTTTGTGATGCTTCTAAACTTTAAAGACATATTTTATGGCTTAATGATAACATAGATTAGTGTTTTGTTTTCTGATGGAATGTTGTTGATCATTCATGGTCTTGAAGAAACTTTTGATTTTTTTAATTCTCAAGTCTTGATGTTGTTTCTCAATGTAATGTAGACTGACCACAAGATCGTTCAGTTGGTCCTCTCTTTCTATTTAATCATTTGTCTTCTTCATGGTGTAAGTGTTCATTAATATTCATTAATGGCGGGCGGTGACTCCTTGGTAATAAAGGCATTGACAACATTCATAATTGTATAGCTCTTTACCTGATCTAGTCACATCATCAACATCGAGGTTAGTTTGTCTGGCCTTGACCTCAACCTCAACCTACTCATTAACAACGGCCTCTAAACTCTCTACAGCTGCAATACAAATTGTTACATTAATCCAAACACCAATTGCAATTAAATTTGTATTACTACACCAATCAATTTAAGATGTTTACTTGTATTACTATGATGCACATCCTCATTGTCATCAACATGCACAGGTTGTGTACGACAAGAATCGGCAGGCTCCAAAGTTTCTAGATAACCATTTTTTAGAAGAAGAAAAAGTGGAGGCCAAAGAAGGGATAATTGTGAAGGTTTTCTAGATGTAGGTTACTGAATCATCTCTTGTTGATATATTTTAGATTCTACTCCGGAATGAACAAACTATAGAGATCTAACATAGCTAAACATAGAATAAAGTAAACAAGAAGGGATAGAAGATACTCGGATATCAACCAAGTATACTCCAGTCTATATGCCTCTAACTGTACTAACAAAGGTGCTAAGGAGAACTTGATTAGTACCTTAGTGTTAGTGTATTGAGGAAGAGTCCAATCCTAATAGCGGCTTCTAGCCCTAATCAACTCACAGTTAACATTGCCAATAATTGTTGGTTGTATGGATCAGATTATAATCTGATCTTTATTCATGCTCAGACTTGTTCTTATCTATTAGCCGAAGCTACTTATCTTTCACACCAATATATGCTGATCTAAGTTTGCTTAAGGCAGAGAATCAAGGTTTTGGGGGAGGGAAGCACGTTATGTTTTTGGTGCTTCTCTCCCTAGAATCTAACACCATATATATATGAATTGAATTATCTTCATGAGGGCCGACCTAGTCTTATTAAATATATTTAATGTTAAAGCCAAGAGGCCGACCTTGGGCCCTTAACTAATTCAACCAACACATATATATAAATAAAATAATAATCTCCTTATTATTATAAATCACACAAGGGTATTTATTTGATCAGTTTGATCTTGGCCGAAAGGCTATAATTATTAACATTCTACACTAGTACTCAATCTGGCCTCCACTCCATATACATCTTCTCAGAATCTAAAAACTCTCCATCGTTGATTCCTGTCATTTTTTCAGCATCTCGATGGACTAAGACCTTAAATTATTGAGCTTCTCTTTGTTTCAAGAATAGTTAAACATTCTCTACTTAACAGCGCCAACCACGTGAAGGTGGAAGCTCATCTGGCCCCTCCTAGGAGCCTCTTATGACCCTTTACAATATTTTAAGACCTCTAAGATGTATTCTTAGGGATTGTAAATGGTTGTAAAGGGTCATAAGGGGTCCTGGGACACAACAAATGAGAAACATAATTTTAGGCATCGTGGTCACAATTTTTTGGATGTCATGCCCATAAAAATCAGTCTAAAAACACACCAATTTTTTTTTAAAAGGATTAATTAGGTCCAAGTTTATGTTGCGGGAAAATAGGTGTCTCTGAAAAGACTCTGAAAAATAAATTCTTAACAACCATTGGTTTTCAACAGGATACTAGCTGAATAGATTCAACGAGGAATCCTACCAAGGTAGTGAAGTTAGGATGGACGAATCTTGATTTACATACGGTGATGTCAACGGGGGTTATCTAAAATTCTCTAACAGATTAAGAAATTACTATCTTGTTTTATTAGAATGGTCCTTTACTAATATGAATTAATTAAAACTAAACTAATCACAATTAGTTCACCCTACTAGTTACATCAAGAATACGATCTAGGAAAGTCAAATTATCATAATTTATCTTAATTATGATACTAATTAGAATTCAATATTAAGAAGTTTTGGTTAATTAGATGAATGAACAAATTTGAAAAGCATTAATTTAATATTCATATAGATTTCATATGAGTAAAAGAATATTACCGGACATATATTAATTAATTAATAATTAAAATATATTAATTAGTTAAGATAATTATTAATTAATTAATAAACTTTAATATGTTAATTACTTAATATAATTATTAATTAATTAATAATTATAATATATTAATTAATTAATAAACTATAATTTATCAATTAATTAATATAAATAATTAAATTATAATATATTGGTTAATATTATTTACATAATATATACTTATTGTTATAAACAAATTATAATAAACATTACCAATAAATGAAATAAAAAAATTATCAAAAAATATCTCAAAGAAATTACCTAAACTAAACCCCTAACTCACTTTACCTCTTCCCTAGGCTAAACATCCCATCCCCCTTGACCCACGTGCCAAGTGGGTGGGCAAACGTCACATCAAAGGGAGGCTGTGATTTCTAAGGGAATGGAGGCTTAGCTTTTAAGAAGACAAAGTTTTGGGCCCACTAAAACATGAGATCAGGCTTTCAAATAAACAAAAACAAAGAATTAGATAACCCAAAAGCCAACGCAAGATGTCATGGGTGGGGAGTTTTGCAAAAAGGAAGGGAACTTAGGAGGGGCCCACCAAAACTCCTAAGAACATTGCCTAGCAAAAAGAAGTTTAATTTAAACCCAAGGCTAGCGCATGGTCCTAGGTGGGGAAAGGTTGAGGGGAACAAGAGAGTATGGGAATTTGTGTCCCTCTCCAACCAATTACAATAATCATGGGAATACTTACGCAGGGGGGCTAGGAAAATAGGAAGATTATACTATCATAGGGATGTCCCCTAATAAATATAATATATATGCAACCCAGTACATATGATGGGAAAAGCAGAACTTAAATGTATTAAAATACTTACTTTCCTATGTACCTATAGGGGATAACTAAGATAAAGTATGGGTTTATCATATATAATTATTATTTTATTTGTCTTGAAAATGAGTTGGCAGATTTATAATATTATACTGACTGTGGCAAAGGAATTTGTATGGGAAATTTTCCCATACAAATTCCAGAGACCTGTAGGTCTCCATTTTGCTTTCTTTCTCATTGTTTTTTTTTTTTTTTGCATTGCTTCTTTTATAAATTTTGCTTTTCCTTTCACTATAATCAACTTGATATCTAAGAGGAATAGATTTAATCTTAGAGGACATAATATCGCAGGATTTTTTTAACAAATTTATTTACAAGAGTCCATCAAGGCAATGTAAACTAAAGAACAACTATTATGCTGAACTTAAACTTCTTTCTCCTTTTCAACATGAAATTACAATTTTCTTTCCTTTATGCAATACATATGATACTATGAAGATTTTCCTCAGCAAGGTTATGAAAATTCAACTTTACATTATTCATCTCATCATAATAAATTCCATAACACTATTCCTTTTAAATAACAACATCAACTTCACATATCTATTTCAAAAGAGAAAACTCAAGGAACACAATTAATATTACAATTCAATACCTTGAGAAATTTTCATTATACATATTGTATTCAACTTTATACAACAACCATTGTGTTCACAAGAACATGATTTCTACATTATCATAAATGAAACTACCACATGATTTACAACATATTCTCACAACTTAATACAACAACACTATTACAACAACACTATTGCAACACAAGCTTTGGAGAGACAACTCCATTACTAAATTACAAAGCTCATGTTCCCAAGATATCTTTTCAAGGATTCATTCACAATACAAAGTACTCCAACATTAAAATGATAACATCTTCAAATCTTCACAAGATTACACCTCCATCTAAGAAGACTTCATGGCTCCAAAATCTTGCAATAAAACAAAAATGCATAGGCCAAGGAGTGCTCACCTCCCAACCTAAGCTTCTATGAAGCCACCCCCGAGCTTGGGGAATCATCAAGAGACAAGGGAAAACACTCAAGCAAGCTCACAACACAAGGACATGAAGACATAACTACATGAAAACTCCCTCCCAAGTTTGTTACAAAGAGTCTCATATGAACTCACATTGGGTGAAGGTGGAACTAAACCAAGAGGAGAAGCACATCTATTGATGGGAACTAAACCATCACTTGGCTTCCTCATCAAAATTTCTTCTCTACAACACAACTCCACAAAAGAAATCCTTATGACCCCCATTCAAAAAAATGTAAATAAAGATGGCTACATGGAGCCCATACTTCCATGTTCATCCCTCTCCATTCCAAGGAGAGACTCTACACTCTTGGATGTCCCAACAAAGCCCTTCACCCTCAAGGCTACTCTTCCCTCCCAAGGGTGAGTGTGGCCTTGAGAACTCCCTCACAACACACTACAATTCACATGAAAACAAAGGAAAAGTTCAAGAGCAACAAGAATACTTCACATTCACAATGCTATGAAAATCATGAACATATCAAGTTCAAGATTTCTCATAGCTTACAAAGAAGAACACTACATAAAAACATGAATCACAAAGAAATAACTCCATTACTACAACATAAAAATTCACAACACAACACTACAAGAATCCATATTTTCATTATGCATACAACAACTATTATTCAAGAGAGCATTTTCTCTCAACATGAAAAGGAAAGAAAAACTTCAACAACTAAGAGAAGTGAACCACCAACCTTGATCCAATGCTAAAGGAAGATAGTTGAAGATGAGCTTTTCCCAATATCCAAGGTCCTCCAATTTGGCAAAAATCTCTAAATCTAGAGAGTGGGTGTCAACCTTTTCCAAAGGAAGAGGGCCCTCTAAAAAGGCCTCCACACACTCTCCTATGGATAAGGCTTGCATTCCTATTGGGTGGTCTTCCCAAAGGCCCTTACAAGGTTTCCAATTTTGGTCTCTTACAATGGTAAGCTAAAAAGGTGGAAAGAGGACTTCCTTCTAAGTGGGTGGTGATCTATCCAAAGCTTGGTCCCAAAAGTTGATTCTCGTCCATCTTGGGAAACCAACTTTTGGATGGGTCATTTGGTCAACCAAAGGTTATCCTTTGGTGAAAAATGACCCTTACCCTATGGTATAACAAGTGGGGTAACTAAAAATGGTCAAAACTCTCCCCTAGGTGCCTTTTTAACCTTCCAAAAGTGCAAGCAAAGTTCAAATTCGAAATTCAAGGATTAGACAACACTCTAAGCTCTCTAATCAAGTGGTCTTCATGGGTATCCTAAAGGTACCTTCCTAGGTTAGTGTCCAACCAATCCCCAAGTGGACATGTCATGGCCTCATGTACACACGTGTCAAGTGACACAATACAAAAAGACACTTCACATGCCATGTATATATCCACTTGGGCTCTCTCATCAAAAATAACATTCACAAATACATATAAATCAAAAACATTCATGCATCACAATTTACAAAATAAATACATCACAACGAGGTTATTGGCTTCTCACTAGAAGCAACCTTGGCTCAACAAATATTCACAATAGTCTTTGTGATGATTCCCTGAATTTCCATGGCCTATCTCCCTGCACACTCAATTCCAATATCAGTAGTCCAAGGAAATTAAAAATGAACATGTAAATACATAGCATTAGTAATCAAGTAATTCATCTGGCAATTCATAAATTACATGACAATTGATTATCCACAACATACAACTCATCTTAAATACTTAATTCAATTAAATTCAAACATAAACATCGCATTCATACATAATTCAATTTGCAATTAAACTTCATCATCATAAATGTTCATAAATTAAAATTAAAACATACATTTTAGTCTCAAACCAATGTCTCAATATTCATCATATAATCATAATATAACATCCATCAATCTACTAAGTGATAAAACCACATCATAAAGTATCGATAAAATTCATAAGGCATCAAAATATAATCATAAAATATGTCTATGTCAAAAGCAGAACTGAATGGCTATGATAGGCTAGGGGTGAGGCCTCACATTGGAGACAACGTAATTGAGTTGTATACCCAGACGGTGGAGAGCAACTCCTGCACCTCTGATTCCAAGTTGACTACATCTGTTGCTCATGAATACAAGGTCCTCCAACAGATGTATTCAACTTGGAATTGGGGGTGCAGAAGTTGCTCTACACCACTTGGGTACACAACTCAATTACATTGTCTCCAAAAGATTGTGACTATGATGCCTACAATTATGTTTCTCAGTTGTCGTGTTTATGTGCATGTTTTTTATGTATTTTGGATAGTAAGTCTAATTTAATTTGTCCATGGACTAAGACCTTAAATCATGTAATGAGGATGCTTAGAACACTAGTATATGTAAATTTCATTATTTAATAATAAAAATCTATTAAAATGTTTATACCTTCTCCCATTTGCTGGTGTAATTCCTCTTTGAGTATCCCCTTTCTCTTTTGCATCCAAAATGAACTCATTCCAATCCCTCATTGGAATAAAGGGAGGACGCTCCAACTTTAGCAAGACTTCATGCACGCAACATTCATAGATTACGTTCAATGCCTTATTTATGTTCGTAAATCAGTGTTGCGAACAAATCTACAGATGGTGCGTGTTACGAAGTCACACTCAAGATTGAAAATGATAGTCAATCCATAGTCAGGGTCAAGGAACAAATGGAACAACCAAGAAAACACTATACATTAAATCATGTGATTGATAGCAGATTGGGGCTCACCTAAGCCATAAACATGAATACTTATTCTAAAAAAAGATGTAAACCATATATATGCGCACTTGATGCAAAGAGAAGTTACATCATATCCATATTAAAATATTAGTTACAATATGAAAATACCAAACTAACTAATTCCTAAGTTCATCTCTGCATATGATCGCAACAAAGATATGCGATTACAATATAGAGAAGGCATCGTAAAAATATAAGTTCAGAATTTTCCCTAGCCTGACACGTTTGGCACTCAAATCCTTCATCGCGGATAAGTGGAGATGGGCGGATAGATGTAGATGAGTTGTCATCGACCCAACTAAAGTATCCGCAACCATTATTTCCCTGTGATGCCCAGTCTACATTAGTTCTTATTTTATAATGAATAGTATTTACATTAGAAACATTAAATATATACACATCAGCAACTTTTTTTCTATTTGGGCAGCACTAAAATTGTCTTCCAGGGTTGTTCGGTGTTCATGAAGTCTTCAACACACACTGCCCACCACCACATCAAAATTTTGGCACATTGACAAGAGCCATCAAGCCTATATATCAATAATGCACCGCACCATCATTACTACATTTATTATTTTTATATGAAATACACCAGGAGTACCATCAAAAATATTAACCATTTACAATAATGAAAAGTAAACCTAAATCAAATAGCTCATTTTTTTATCAGCATGTGTAGTCTCTGTGTATATGAAAAATGAAAGAAATATGAAGCTGAAATAAAATAGTGAAAAGTTAACCATCATAAATATTAACCATTTACAATAATGAAAAGTAAACCATCATTACTACATTTATTATTTTTATATGAAATACATAAAAAACATGCACATAAACATGACAACTGAGAAACATAAATGTAGATTTCACAATAGCTGAGAAACATAATTGTAGGCATCATAGTCACAATTTTTTGGAGACAACGTAATTGAGTTGTATACCCAGATGGTGGAGAGCAACTCCTGCACCTCCGATTCCAAGTTGACTACATCTGTTGCTCATGAATACAAGGTCCTCCAACAGATGTATTCAACTTGGAATTGGGGGTGCAAAAGTTGCTCTACACTACTTGGGTACACAACTCAATTACGTTGTCTCCAAAAGATTGTGACTATGATGCCTATAATTATGTTTCTCAGCTATTGTGAAATCTACATTTATGTTTCTCAGTTGTCGTGTTTATGTGCATGTTTTTTATGTATTTTGGATAGTAAGTCTAATTTAATTTGTCCATGGACTAAGACCTTAAATCATGTAATGAGGATGCTTAGAACACTAGTATATGCAAATTTCATTATTTAATAATAAAAATCTATTAAAATGTTTATACCTTCTCCCGTTTGCTGGTGTAATTCTTATTTGAGTATCCCTTTTCTCCTTTGCATAAAAAATGAACTCATTCCAATCCCTCACTAGAATAAAGGGAGGATGCTTGAACTTCAGCAAGACTTCATAAATGCAATGTTCATAGATTACGTTCAATGCATTATTTATGTTCGTAAATCAGCATTGCGTACAAATCTACAAATGGTGCGTGTTACGAAGTCACACTCAAGATTGAAAATGATAGTCAATCCATAGTCAGGGTCAAGGAACAAATGGAACAACCAAGAAAACACTATACATTAAATCATGTGATTGATAGCAAATTGGGGCTCAACTGAGCTATAAACATGAAGAATTATTCTAAAAAAAGATGTAAACCATATATATGCGCACTTGATGCAAAGAGAAGTTACGTCATATCCATATTAAAATATTAGTTACAATATGAAAATACCAAACTAACTAATTCCTAAGTTCATCTCTGCATATGGTCGCAATAAAGATATGTGATTACAATATAGAGAAGGCATCATAAAAATATATGTTCAGAATTTTCCCTAGCCTGACATGTTTTGCACTCAAATCCTTCATCGCGGATAAGTGAAGATGGGCGGATAGATGTAGATGATTTGTCATCGACCCAACTAAAGTATCTGTAGCCATTATTTCCTTGTGATGCCCAGTCTACATTAGTTCTTATTTTATAATGAATAGTATTTACATTAGAAATATTAAATATATACACATTATCAACTTTTTTTCTATTTGGGCTGCACCAAAATTGTCGTCAAGGGTTGTTCAGTGTTCATGAAGTCTTCAACACACACTGCCCACCTCCACATCGACAGTTTGGCACATTGACAAGAGTCATCGAGCCTATATATCAATAATGCACCGCACCATCATTACTACATTTATTATTTTTAAATGAAATACACCAGGAGTACCATCAGAAATATTAACCATTTACAATAATGAAAAGTAAACCTAAATCAAATAGCTCATTTTTTTATCAGCATGTGTAGTCTCTGTGTATATGAAAAATGAAAGAAATATGAAGCTAAAATAAAATAGTGAACAAAATAGTATTTGATCCACATAGACTAAATGAAATATACCATCAAAAGAAGGTGACAAAATCCTGTCACAAAGCATAGACATAGGAAATAAAAAAGGGACAAAAGACAAGAAATAAGAAAAATCATTACGACTATAGAAAAATCATTTATACTACAATCAAAAAAAGAAACACTCTTTGTCAACAATTTTCAAAATCATTAGGACTATAGAAAAATAATTAAGACTATACAAAATCAAATTTTAGAAATGGATGGTTCTGATGCTTTGCCATTACAACAATTGAGCATTCATCATTTGGTATTGTGTATTCCATTTAAGTATGTCAACAATGTTCAAAATCATTTCACCAAGCACAGACAAGAAATAAGAAAAATCATTAGGACTATAGAAAAATCAAGTTCTATAAATGGATGGTTCTGATATTGCTTTGCCATTACAACAATTGAGCATTCATCATTTGGTACTTCTTGGTGTATTCCATTTAATTTTTTTAGTTGTCATGTTTATGTGCATGTTCTTTATGTGTTTGGCTTCTCTCCCTCGCAAGGGATGTGTCGATAGGCAATTGATTTGAAAGCATGATGATTTGACAATCTTTTTTCAGGATAGGTGTAATCATCCTGCCAACCATAATTAGCAACATTTGTGATATATGTCAAGTACTTATAATCAGTATGCCCAAAAAATAGAGACTTTGTAGTAAAAGCATGTCCTTTGGTTTACTAGTTTACTTATAATTAGTATGTCCTTTGGTTTACTAGTTTAATCTAGTTTAAGAATGGTTTGTTTCATGTTTGAATGTACCATTGAATGAAGCTTGGCTATATTAAGTACAATCTTAAGACTCATGACTCTTCAAATTCTCTTGTTTCCTTCAGACCTCCAAACATGTGTACTTTAAGTAGACCTCCAACAAATGGACTTGTGATGATTTTCACAATAGTACATGTGTAGGAGGACTACTAAAAGTACTGCTTAGGCAAATCTGAATGTTCATCACCTGTGCATATAAGAGTTGATCATAGAAGGTATATGCTATTGGGTAAGCTCCCAATAGCGCTTAGGTAAATATGCATGTTCATCACCTGTGCATATGAAGTGGCTCTAATGGAAGATATAATCACTAAATTTTGCATACTCCTTATTTTGTTCTGCGTTGATATTGTCAGACATGGTCTTTCTTGAATGGAATGACTCGTTACTTGTACATTGACTAGAATGTTGGTGGAAGAAGGATGGTTTGTTTGCAACCATTTTTTCAACTCTAATTTTCTCAACACAAAGGGACATTTATCATAGCCATAGAAACATGATTATTTTAAAATGAAATACACCAAGGAGTACCATCAGAAATATTGACTATTTACAATCATGAATAGTTAACCTTAATAAAAAACTCATTTTTTTATCAGCATGTGTACTCTCTGTGTATATGAAAAATGAATGAAATATCAAGCTGAAATAAAATAGTGAACAAAAATTCAAGTTCAAGGCCTAATTTATCAAGAGCAACAAACATTAGGATGAAAGAAAAATCATTAAGAGTATAGAAAAATCATTAGGACTATAGAAAAATCATTAAGAATAGAAAATCAAGTTCTAGAAAAATCATTAAGAGTACTATAGAAAAATCATTAGGACTATAGAAAAATCATTAAGACTACAAAATCAAGTTCTAGAAAAATCATTACGACTATAGAAAAATCATTTAGACTATAAAATCAAGTTCTAGAAATGGACGGTTCTGATGCTTTGCCATTACAACAATTGAGCATTCATCATTTGGTACTTCTTGGTGTATTCCATTTAAGTTTTTTAGCTACCGTGTTTATGTGCATGTTCTTTACGTGTTTGGCTTCTCTCCCTCGCAAGGGATATGCCGATAGGTAATTGATTTGAAAGCATAATGATTTGACTATTCCAAGTAATGTTTTTAATCCTTTGAAGTTTCTCATGATCTTGATGTAAATTCATTGGATTAAGAAATTTGGGGATCTAATAGGACTTTAGGGGAGTTCAATAAATGTTTTGGAAGGCTTAGAGGAACTATTAGCATGACTGTTCCTTCATCTACATTGAGTTAGACTGAATTTGCTAAATTTTTCCTTGGTTTTGAAGTGTATTTTGTAATCTATTTCCTTTCCATGGACCCAAAGACCTAGGACCCATGGAAAAAGGATACTAATAATGTATTATACAACTCTAATGTTTTTGACTTGCAGAGATTTGAGAAAGTAAAGAGAACAATGGCTATGTTTAATGTTAACTGTTCCTGCACAATCCACTCATACAATAGTGAAATGCTATGTGATTGACAATTTCATACAACTAGTCCTTTGGCATGTATTAAAAAGAATATAATTTTTAGCATATTATTATCATTCTATTTCTTTGTTGTAAACATGTCATTGGTTCGGTTTTAATCTACTGGTGTCATGCCCTAGCCCATTCTTTATCTCCATTATTTGATGTTATTCACTATTTTGAAATGTTGACTGTGGTTATCAAATGGAAAAAATAGAAAAAAAAAATTGTACACGAAATTTTTTTTACAAAACTGAACCAATGGCATGTTTACAACAAAGAAATAGAATTATAATAATATGTTGAAAATTCTATTTTGTTTAATACATGCCAAAGGACCAATTATATGAAATTTTCAATCACATAGCATTTCATTGTTGTATGAGTGGATTGTGTAGGAACAGTTAACATTAAACAAGGAGAAAACTCCTCAACACATCTTGAAAACTACTGTATTCAATAATAAATGAAACCTAACACCAACACTATTCCTTCCATTCACTTCTACCAAGAATTCCAGCACAAGCACAAGCTATTCCAAACTTCAAGTACAAGCTATTCCAAACTTCAAGTAAAATGAGAAATATGCTATATCAAATCATTCATATTCATAGTAACCATTCAAAGGATCATTTTGTCAATGAACCCTCTGACTGTACGCCTGCGGTAGAGAAAGGAAACCTCAAAAGAGAGAAAGGAAACTTAGTAAAACTAGTCTATGCCACTGTTTGTGAGGGTACAGTCATGATAAGTGCCTCTCAAAACTCTCTAAACATGTAAGATTGTCTTTAAATACTTTATTGATCTCTTCTAAACATTAACCAAATCAAACCTACATTTGAATCCACACACAATAACCCCAAAATGAAGGGTTTTGTATCCTTTAATGAATCTCAGACACTGGTAACACATGGAAAGTCAAACCAGTAGTCTCCACAGCATTCAAAAAGTGACTGGATTGTATTTAATACACACCAAAGGACCGGTTATATGAAATTTTCAATCACATAGCATTCCATTGTTGTATGAGTGGATTGTGCAGGAATAGTTAACATTAAACAAGGAGCAAACTCCTCAACACATCTTGGAAACCATTGAATTCAACAATAAATGAAACCTAACACCAACACTATTCCTTCCATTCACTTCTACCAAGAATAAAGCATTTAATCCATTCAACATTACATATAATCATTAGACAGTTACATTTTCTAACTATGTAGAGGAACAGTCACGACCAAAATGATCAAAACTACTTTCACCATTGCACAAGCTATTCCAAACTTCAAGTAAAATGAGCAATATGCTATATCAAATCATTAATATTCATAGTAACCATTCAAAGGATCATTTTGTCAATGAACCCTCTGACTGTACACCTGTGGCAGAGAAAGGAAACCTCAAAATAGAGAAAGGAAACTTAGTAAAACTAGTCTATGCCACTGTTTGAGAGGGTACAGTCATGAACCTCTCCAAACATGTAAGAATGTCTTTAAATACTTCATTGATCTCTTCTAAACATTAACACATGGACAGTCAAACTAGTAGTCTCCAAAGCATTCAATAAGTGAATATGAATGTTTGAAAACTTTCCTCTCAACTTTCCCAACCACTCCTAATCGGTTAGAGGGATTAGTTGAGTGTTTAGACACTAAAACTTCTTAAACATACTTTATCTAATATGATGAATTGTAATATCAACAAATGTGAATCCAAACATTTGAAAATAGTGAATCGATATCCTTAAGCACAAGCACCAATAACATCAAATAATGGAGATAAAGCATGGGCTAGGGCACAACACCATTTCAATGAGCATTCATGATCAAATAAAATGCAATGCATTTGAAATTTGCGGTTGAATATGATACTAGAGGCTTGAAAGACATTGCCCATCAAAGATACCAATCAAAGATGAAGAAATCACATACCTTCTCTCATGCTTAGCTTGCACGAAGGAAGATTTGATAGCCAAATTTTCCTTGTACCACACGAAGAACATGCCATTGGTTCAGTTTAGCATGTTATTATCATATCAGATAAAGTATGTTTAAGAATTGCTGGTAAGGATAGGAATAGTGGAGATTCTAGAAATATCCCTCTAATTGATTAGGAGTGGTTGGGGAAGTTGAGAGGAAAGTTTTCACACATTCATATTCACTTATTGAATGCTTTGGAGACTACTAGTTTGATTGTCCATGCATTACTAGTGACTGAGATTCATTAAAGGATACAAAACCCTTCATTTTGGGTTATTGTGTGTGGATTCATTCGCTTTAGCCAGGAAGATCAATAAGATGGGGCAGGAGGACATTGTGGTAGAAGAAGTATTTAAAGAAGCAACAAGAACCAATAGAAAAGTTTTCAGGAGTTTGGAACAACATTTCAGAATCCATGAATGGTATGGGTAAGGTGACCTTCATTCTTGGCTGTGACTTCAATGAAGGTTTAGATATGGCTGATAAGAAGAAGGATCACTTGTTGATAGTGTTCCTTGAGGGTAGGGGGATTGTGAAAGACTTGTTATCATTGTATTTTATATTTCCAATATGTTTGGATGCAGGGCAGACCAAGAGAATGAAGGATCACTCATTGATTGCATGATAACCTAGTTTTGAATGGTCACTGGTTGAGGGGATAGTCAAGGTCCGGATGTTGATAGTAATTTGTTGAGGGAAGGGGGATTGTAAAATACTTTTTTTCATTATATTGTGTATTTCCAATATGTTTGGATGTAGGGCAGACCAGGAGAATGAAGGATCACTCACTGATTGCATGATAACCTAGTTTTGAAGGGTCACTGGTTGAGGGGACAGTCAAGGTCTGGATGTTGATAGTGTTCCTTGAGGGAAGGGGGATTGTGAAAGGCTTTTTATCATTGTATTGTGTATTTCCAATATGTTTGGATGCAGGGAAAACTAGGAGAATGAATGATCACTCACTGATTGCATGATAGCCCAGTTTTGAAGGATCACTAGAAGAGGGGGGAATGAAGGATCACTCACTGATTGCATGATAACCCCACCAAGAATTCTTTCCTTTAAGTTTCCATAATATCTCAAAATATGATCATTATTCTTTACTTTCTTCTATATGCTATTCTTTCTATGGTTTTGTTATCTGAGAAATATATCAAAAACATTACAGATGTGCATATAAAAGTAAAATATTATCCTTCAATTCTTCCACATTGAAGCATTTCCTCTTGGGAGTATTCTCTTCATTTGTACAATATCTATCAAAAATGGTTCCTGTATTTCTTCAAGATCTATTTTAATCTTTATACTACAATTTTGATTATATTTGACCAATAGTTGATTTCATTGGTATTTTATAGCATATACTCCTAATGTGAAATGTGGAGAGAAAGAAAGAGACACACTAGGTATGAATTACATGATATACCCATCATCACTTAGTACTTAAATAATAAATTATGGACAGGGAACAACCCCATAACTTCTGGATGTTTGTTTCATGTTGGCCTCTTATTATATGCAAAGGTAGGCTTGTCTTAGGCTAACAACCATAGTGTAGGGGCCATAAATTATGAATCCCAAAATAGTGCACACTTGTATTAAATTAGGTTCACTATACTACAAGGGAATGGAAACCATGCAATAGTGCCTCATGGGGATGGAAGAAACCCTTCACCAAGAAGATGATTGTGTCTGCAATACTTACTAGAGGCAAAGAACATAATTTGGTTCCAGCAATTACTCCTAGAAGATAATGGCACCCACAAAACACTTGGAAAAGATAGCACTCACTTTATCTTTTATCACTCTTTTAAAGCTGGGACAATAAATCTCAAAGATTGATCAATGAATTCTTGAACACAAAGAACCATTGACAGTTATGATTCATGTGTACAATAGCCAACAACCTAGTTGTTCCAATCATGGTGTCCAATAATTATGTTAGAAAAAGCATCTACAAATCCCTTACACAACCATAATAGATTCAAACCATGAACTATAAGAACCTAACAATGGGACTAAGAAAGATACAACCTAAACAAATCTTGATCATATTCCACCCTATTGTAAGGCCCAAGAAGTAACTCTATCTTAAAGTTACACATTCCTCTAGATGAAGCTCAAAGGTCAGGTAGCTGAAGCATAACAATACTTGAATGAATATAGGAATAATTTGATGTACAATCATTTGCTAGCTTTGTTTGTGGGTTTTCCACATAATATTTTCCCTTTAACCACATTTATAGTTTGAGAAAATTAGAAAAAATTGTTTCAGATTTATATTATCATTTTGAACTAGCACACTGCCATCAAAATGCATAATCATTGGTCATATCAAGAAAATTCCTATTGATTAGTAGGATATCCTTATAAAAATTTGATGCATGGATTTCTTGTGAATTATCGACTGCTATGTATCCTACAACTATGAAAGGAATAGTGTTGGTGTTAGGTTTCATTTATTATTGAATTCAATGGTTTCCAAGATGTGTTGAGGAGTTTGCTCCTTGTTTAATATTAACTGTTCCTACACAATCCACTCATAAAACAATGAAATGCTATGTGGAAGGAATGGTTGATAGTGTTCCTTGGGGGAAGGGGGATTGTGAAAGACTTGTTATCATTGTATTGTGTATTTCCAATATGTTTGGATGCAAGGCAGACCAGGAGAATGAAGGATCACTCACTGATTGCATGATAACCCAGTTTTGAAGGGTCATTGGTTTAGGGGACAGTCAAGGTCTAGATGATTGGGCCATTGGAGGACCCTAGTTCTTTGTATTAATTTCTATTCAAATTGGATGCATGGATTTCTTATGAATTGTTGGCTGCTAAGTATCTTGCAACTGCATCCGTAAATTTGCATATACTTCTCTAGGGTTGTAAGCCACTTAGGGATCAAAATAGAGAAACTAAATAAAAATCATTCTTTGTCCTATTTCCTTTTAACAAAGTCTCAAATATCAATGATACAATACATTTGATGCCCTAAGCTATCAATACAAATGGTGCCTAGCTAGAAGCTCATGGGCTATCCATTTGATAACCACAATCAACATTTCAAAAAAAATGGATATCCTTGAGCACAAGCACCAATAACATCAAATAATGGAGTTAAAGCATGGGTTAAGGCACGACATGAGTAGAATGCAGTCATTTTAATGACAGCAATATACAATGGCATCATTAAACACATATGCCAATAATATCAACAAATTTGAATACAGTGAATCGATATCCTTGAGCACAAGCACCAATAACATCAAATAATAGAGATATAGCACTGGCTAGGGCACAACACCAATAGAATGCGGTCATTTCAGAGAGCAAATCCCTCAAAAATAAAATAAAATGCATTCAAATATGATGCTAGAGGCTCGAAAGATGAGGAAATCACATACCTTCTCCCCCTCTCCAATCAAAATAAAAATGATGAGGCTATTTCACTTTTTTTTTAAATGTATACCCTGAATCTATCAGAGTTCTGATGGTCAGTTAAACACCCATCGGAATACTGACATCATCAGGGCCTATTACAAAAAAAACACCAAATTCGTAAGAAAAGTTACCCATCAGAAACTTCTGATGAAATTTGGCCCCAAATGTAGTAGTGTCTGTTTTCACTGTTTGGCCTATTTTTGTCATCAATAATAACATTCCTCCATGGATGTCAATAAGGAGGGAGCACTTTATATTGGCAATGATTGTTCCAAGTATTTGATCATTTAATAGTTATCTGCATGTAATTATAAATCTTGTAGTAAAATGGTCACAATAATTATGAAATGTTGTTCATTCAACCAGGTAAATACCAAGTTAAAGATATGAATGTTTATATTGAGCCTCTTATCGATGAGTTGGTGGAGTTATGGAAAGGTGTCACTATGTATGACATCTCTAGACCAATAGGAGACAGACAATTTCAATTCCATGCAATGCTTGTATGGACAATACATGATGCCCCAGGGAGAACACATTTTTCTAGTATGTTATGGTGAATTCAAGTTGTACATGATAATTCTAAAAATAAAAATTAACATATTTAATCCAATTGTATCATTACCTTGTAGGTCTTCAAAAAAAGGAAAAATTTGCATGTGCATTTTGTGGTCCAAAGATGAAATCTCGTTATTCAAAAATTTTAGGAAAGTAGGTGTTTGATGAGTATAGATACTCTCTCCACAAAAATCATAACTATCGAATTACCGAAAAACATCTTTCAATGAGAAAGAAGAGACTACATCTAAGCCACGGAGAATAACACCTCACTTATGGAAGTTGGAATATAATAGAATTAATCATCAAGGTACTACCATTCTACCTAACGGTTTATGTTTGGAATTTGTATATTTTTATTGTGTTTTGTTTGCTGATTATGTGATTGATGATTGTGAATGTCATCAAGGCAACACTACTGAGTACCTTCCAAAGGGAGTAAAGAGTTATCCTAGATAATTTAGTAGGTTGCCCTACTATGAGAAGCTGCTTGATGTGCATTTGTTTGATACTATGCATATTGGAAAGAATGTAATAGAAACATTGTGGAAGATATTGGATGGAAGGCATGACAAAGAAAAAATTGTCAAAATTTGTAGCGACATTCATGAATCCAATCATGCAATGAAAAATTTCACAATCAAATAGAAATGGAGAATGGATTAATACAAATGCCCTTCCTTGGTTATTAACAGAACAACAAGGTGATGCCATAAAAGAAGTCATATGAAAAATTTAATTTCCCACAGGATTTGCTGCAAACATAAGTAGTACCATATCAAAGAAAGGTGAATTTAGACCAGGGTTGAAAACGCATGATTGACATACCTTCATCAAGGTAAGTCATGTTCTTTTGTATTTACAATATATTTGTAAACTCCATGTACTTCTCATTGTATTATATGAGAAAAGAATGACATGATTATTTTTATAATTGTTGCAGTACGTGCTACCCCTATCTCTCCCAGAGAACTTCGACAATAACATCAAACAAGTGATATATAATCTTGGAAAATACATGAGGTAAGAAATGATATCTATTCAATTTGTTATATATATATATATATATATATATATATATATATATATATATATATATATATATATATATATATATATATATATATTGTAAAGTCTTGTGTTTATATATTTTTGTGTCTTGAATGTCTTGTAGGTGGTTGTCATCTAAAGAAATCCATAGAGCAGATATAAAATACTGGAAGAGAAGAATTCCTCTTCTAATGTGTGAAATGTAAAAGTGTCTACCTTCAACCTTTTTCGATGCATAAGAACACTACCTCATACACCAAGTTGAGGAGATTGAAATGTGTGGACCCGTACACACTTAGTCAATGTGGATGGTTGAGAGGCACTTTAAATTTTTGAAGGCTTTGGTTTGGAAAAGAGCAAGTCCTGAGGGTTCTATGGTGGAGGGATATATGGTATACCAAACTATGGTGTATGTTACTAAATATCTTCCTAAGCTTGCAACAAAGATCCATATATATCACATTTGAGATCTCGACACCATTAGAAAATTTGAAGGGGAGTACTTGGTGGGGGAAGGTAGAATGAGGAAAGTGAGAGGTAATAAATTATAAGATGTTAATTAATTCTTAATCTTCAAAATTAATTGGTTGTAAATTGTCTATTTATTTTTTATATAGCTGCTTGAGAGTGGGATGCAATACATTTGTATATTGCAAACAATCAAGATTGGATGATGAAATGGATTGAACGATGTCATCATTTAAGTCACACATTAACATGGGAAGCTGTGTCTTCATTGGTTAATGAAGCTCATTGTAACGGAGATCCAAATGTTACCCAAAGGGAAATAGATTTAGCACATGGTTCAAAAGATTTCCAGGTACATATAAATTTGTTAATCACTCGTATGTTTATGAACTCTCGATGCATTATTTTATACATGTTTTACATATTTTTGTAGGTCAAACACCACAAGGCTATGTTTTGCAATGGTCATAAATTTTGCATCAAGAATTTGGATGACACAAAGAAAACTTGTGATTCTGGGATAAGTGCAGTCTTTCAGGTGACTAATATTTCATCTAGAAATGACTTACATCCTCGAGAGTCCAAAAATTGATACTATGGCATTTTGGATGATATACTTGAGTGTGACTTTAATTCCTTCAAATTAGTTCTCTTCGTTGTCAGATGGTATAGGCTACGACTTAATCAAAATGATCCTGATAGAATTGTTATTGAACATGAAAATAGATTTATAATGATTAATACAAGGTGGTTTGAGTTAGTTGGGGATGAACCCTATGTTCTTCCAAGCCAATGTGACCAGGTATTTTACTCAGAGGTTCCGCATAAATTGGGTTGGTCATTTGTTGTTAGACATGATCCAAGAGGAAGGCCGATGAGGTATAATGTGATGGAAGAAGATTGCGAACAACTAGAAGATGATGTAGATGATGATCACGAACAATAGTTAGTGGATGATGTTCTTGACGCAACTTTTCTTGAAGAAGAAGAAGAAGATGATGATGATGATGCTACTGATGATGCTACTAATGATGCTACTGATGATGATGATGATGATGATGATGATGATGTTGCTGATGATGATGATGATGATGATGATGATGATGATGATGATGATGATGATGATGATGATGATGATGATGATGATGTTGTTGATGATGATGATGATGATGATGATGATGATGTTGATGTTGATGCCAATGATGATGATGACGATGAAGATGAAGACAATGACGGTGGTGGTGATGATGTTGACGTCAATGATGATCATGGCAATTAGTTGGATGAAGAAGAAGATGAATGACATGAATGAAATGTACAGTTATGTGATCACTACTTAATCTATTTAATATTGATATCTTGATAGAAATGTGTAGTTATGCAATCATTTCTTAATCTAATTAATTTGTGATGTACTTACTATGGGATGCTTATGGTTTTTAATGTACTTACTATGTGGTTTTGAGTATATGTCTCATGAGTTTTTTAGCTAACATTAGATAATTGAATTACATATGTAGGTACCCAAACTTCTTTCATGAGCATCCCACACAGTCTCATGGATCGACAAAATGACCTTGATGTTGATAATGTGACTAGATTAGGTAAAGAGCTATACGATTATGGCCTGTAAAGTACTGAAATACTTCAAAATGTTTAAAATGTTTTTAATTATAATAAAATGTTTTTAATTTAACCCTTTTATATGTTATTGTAGATGACTCCCCTTTGCATCAACAGAGAACTAGGCATGCATTGAGATCTAATGAGAGGGTAGATGATCATGATGATGATATCGATACTCATCTTACAATTATATCTTAAAAACTAGAAATAAAAAAAGAAGAAGAAATGATTGTCATCTATGCACCTTAATTGATAATGATTGATTTTTATATGCCAATGAATTTAATTATGTGGTAGTGAATGTTCATAAATTTTATAATGTGTTAATGAATGTTATCATGTGATAATTAATGAATGTCACATTTTATTAATGTGTGAATGAATGTTATCGTGTGATAATTAATGAATGTTACATTTTATTAATGGACAAAATAATGAATGAATGTTAGATGTTAACGGGAAATTTAGAGTGATGGTAGGGGGGGCGGTGGGGCCAAATGAGCTTCCACCTTCATGTGGTTGGCCCTGTTTAGTATAAAATATAAAACTATTCTCAAAACAAAGTGAAGCTCAATAAGTTTGTTCCTTATATAGGGTCTCAAGTGTAGCTTTTATCCCACTTTCAACATTGCAAGGCTTCAAGTGGTGTTCTGATATTATTTTCTCCATCTCCCAATGACATCTTGTCTTTCTCCTAAGAACTCTCAATGAGCTATGATACATGGATGAGCAGAAGATGTCCATTACAGGCTACACATATATAATATGGTAGATCTAGGGAACAGATATACTACAGCATAGAATGAGTCAACTTGAATCTATAGTTTTTTCATTCACAATGAAAATTCAAATTACAAGCCATATTTTAGATTTAATATTCATATTTATCTTCATCATGATCATAGCCATCACGGTTAGCATTTGGTTCAACTTCATTTGAACCACACTTCATGTTGGATTATAACATATTGACACTTACACCATGAAGAAGACAAATGATTAAATAGAAAGAGAGGACCAACTGAACTATCTTGTGTTCAGTCTATATCACATTGAGAAACAATTTCAAGACTCGAGAATCAAAACAATCAAAAGTTTCTTCAAGACCATGAATGATCAACAACATTCCATTAGAAAAAAAAACACTAATCTATATTATCATTAAGCCATAAAATATGTTTTTAAAGTTTAGAAGCATCACAAGAACTTTCAAGAAACATAGTACTATCCAAGGACCAAAATGAATACCCTCCAAATGATTATGATTATGTTGATGTTGATGTCTATAATTTATGTCTAATGTTTATGATGATGTTGATGTCTATAATTTATTTCACTTACTGATGCTTGCCTAGATTGAATTTTGAATTGCCAGGCTAGAGAATGCTTTCAAAGTTTAGGGTCTGTTCCACATGATACTCTTAGTTACAGCTCAAATGCAACTCAACATATTTTTAATGCTGGGCAACCCACTACAGAAACTCATCCACAGGTGAAATTTAATGCTGTGAATCTTGGCATTGTTAATGTTATTACTTTTCCTCACGTTTCATATTTGTGAAAATATTTCTTGGCACTATCTTATTCTTATTACAATGTTCTTTGTTGTGGGGCAGGAGGTCAATCTTCATTGTCTTCATTGCAGGGGACAGTGAAGATTTCTTTGACAAATAGCAGGTCTTCTTTAGTATCTTATAATAACATGCTAAACTGATAAAGGTGTTATGGGCATTTAATCTACAATTACTAATAGACTAAGCATATTATTACTATGCTTAATGTTCCATTTAAATGCATTTAACACAAAAAACAAATTTACAAAACTGAACCAATGACATGTTTACAACAAAGATGTGTTGAGGAGTTTGCTCCTTGTTTAATGTTAAATGTTCTTGCACAATCCACTCATACAGGAGTGAAATGCTATGTGGAAGGGATGGTTGATAGTTTTCCTTGAGGGAAGGGGGATTTTGAAAGACTTGTTATCATTGTATTGTGTATTTCTAATATGTTTGGATGCAGGGTAGACTGGGAGAATGAAGGATCACTCATCGATTGCATGATAACCTAGTTTTGAATGGTCATTGGATGAGGGGAATGGAGGATCACTCACTGATTGCATGATAACCCCACCAAGCATTCTTTCCTTTAATTTTCCACAATATCTCAAAGTATGATCATTATTCTTTACTTTCTTCTATATGCTATTCTTTCTATGGTTTTGTTATCTCAGAAATATATCAAAAACATTGCAGATGTCCATATAAAAGTAAAATATTGTCCTTCAATTGTTCCACATTGAAGAATTTCCTCTTTGGAGTATTCTCTTCATTTGTACAATATCTATAAAAAATGGTTCCCATATTTCTTCAAGATCTATTTTAATCTTTATATTGCAATTTTGATTAGATTTGACCTATAGTTGATTTAATTAGTATTTTATAACATATACTCCTAATGTGAAATGTGGAGAGAAAGAAAGAGACGCACTAGGTATGAATTACATGATATACCCATCATCACTTAGCACTTAAATAATAAATTATGGATAGGGAACAACCCCCTAACCTCTGGATGTTTGTTTCATGTTGGCCTCTTATTATATGCAAAGGTAGGCCTATCTTAATTAGGCTAACAACCACAGTGTAGGGGCCATAAATTATGGAACCCAAAATTGTGCACACTTATATTAAATTAGGTTCAGTATACTACAAGGGAATGTAAACCATGCAATAGTGCCTCATGGGGATGGAAGAAACCCTTCACCAAGAAGATGGTTGTGTCTGCAATATTTACTAGAGGCAAAGAACATAATTTGGTTCCAACAATTACTCCTAGAAGATAATGGCACCCACAAAACACTTGGAAAAGATAGCACTCACTATATCTTTTATCACTCTTTTAAAGTTGGGACAATAAATCTCAAAGATTGATCAACAAATTCTTGAACACAAAGAACCATTGATAGATATGATTCATGTGTACAATAGCCAATAACTAGTTATTCCAATCATGGTGTCCAATAATTATGTTAGAAAAAGCATCTACAAATCCCTTACACAACCATAATAGATTCAAACCATGAACTATAAGAACCTAACAATGGGACTAAGAAAGATAGAGCCTAAACAAATTTTGATTAGATTCCACCCTATTGTAAGGCCCAAGAAGTAACTCTATCTTAAAGCTACACATTCCTCTAGATGAAGCTCAAAGGTCAGGTAGCTGAAGCATAGTAATACTTGAATGAATATAAGAATAATTTGATGTACAATCATTTGCTAGCTTGGTTTGTGGGTTTTCCACATAATATTTTCCCTTTAACCACATTTATAGTTTGAGAAAATTAGAAAAAATTGTTTCAGATTTATATTATCCTTTTGAACTAGCACACTACCATCAAAATGCATAATCATTGGTCATCTCAAGAAAATTCCTTTTGATTAGTAGGATATCCTTATAAAAAATTGATGCATGGATATCTTGTGAATTATCGACTGCTATGTATCCTGCAACTATGGAAGGAATAGTGTTGGTGTTAGGTTTCATTTATTATTGAATTCAATGGTTTCTAAGATGTGTTGAGGAGTTTTCTCGTTTAATGTTAACTATTCCTACACAATCCACTCATAAAATAGTGAAATTCTATTTGGAAGGGATGGTTGATAGTGTTCCTTGAGGGAAGGGGGATTGTGAAAGACTTGTTATCATTGTATTATGTATTTCCAATATGTTTGGATGCAGGGAAGACCAAGAGAATGAAGGATCACTCACTGATTGCATGATAACCTGGTTTTGAAGGGTCACTAGTTGGGGGGATAGTCAAGGTTTGGATTATTGCACCATTGGGGAACCCTATTTCTTTGTAGTAATTGCTATTCAAATTGGATGCATGGATTTCTTGTCAATTATCAGCTGCTATGTATCGTGCAACTACATCCGTAAATCTCCATATACTTCTCTAGTGTTTTAAGCCACTTAGGGATCAAAATACAGAGACTAAATCAAAATCGTTCTTTGTCCTATTTCCTTTTAACAAAGTCTCAACTATCAATGATACAATATACATTTGATGCCCTAAGCTATCAAATATACAAATGACACCTACCTAGAAGCTCACTAGGACAATGAAGGATCACTCATTGATTGCATGATAACCCAGTTTTGAAGGGTCACTGGTTGAGGGGACAGTCAAGGTCCGAATGATTGGGCCATTGGAGGACCCTAGTTCTTTGTATTAATTTCTATTCAAATTTGATGCATGGATTTATTATGAATTATTGGCTGCTATGTATCCTATAACTGCATTCGTAAATCTACATATACTTCTCTAGGGTTGTAAGCCACTTAGGGATCAAAATAGAGAAACTAAATAAAAATTGTTTTTTGTCCTATTTCCTTTTCACAAAGTATCAACTATCAATGATACAATAAATTTGATGCCCTAAGCTATCAATACAAATGGCACCTAGCTAGAAGCTCATAGGCTATCCATTTGATAACCACAGTTAGCATTTCAAAAAAATGGATATCCTTGAGCACAAGCACAAATAACATCAAATAATGGAGTTAAAGCACGGGCTAGGGCATGAAACTAGTAGAATGTGGTCATTTTAGTGACAATAATTTACAATGGTGTCATTAAACATATATGCCAGTAATATCAAAAATCATGAATCCAAACATTTGAATACAGTGAATTGATATCCTTGAGCATAAGCACCAATAACATCAAATAATAGAGATAAAGCACTGGCTATAGCACAACACCAGTAGAATGCGGTCATTTCAGAGAGCATTCATGATCAAATAAAAAGAAATGCATTCAAATATGATGCCAGAGGCTTGAAAGATGAAGAAATCACATACCTTCTCTGCGCTCAGCTTTCACTCCTTTTCTCCCGCTCCCTCTATCCAATCGAAATATAAATGATGAGGCCATTTCATTTTTTTTTTAATCTATAATTTGAATCTGTCAGAATTCTGATGGTCAATTAAACACCCATCAAATACTGACATCATCGGGGCCTATTACAAAAAAAAAAAAATACTTAATTCGTAATAAAAATTTACCCGTCGAAAACTTCTGTCAAAATTTGGCCCCAAATGTAGTAGTGACTGGTGGTGGGGATGGGGATTGGATAAGGAGGACCAAGATTTTGGGATGGCGCAAATGGGAGTTTGATAGATAATGACTCAGTGCACTATGTATGGTGCTTGTTTGTAGGTTTTCACCAACATAATTGTCCAAGGCACTTGAATTGCCAAGTTTCCACCATTGGGCGATTATTTTTCTTTGCTTTTTTTTTGCTTTTTTACTTTTTTGTTTTTTTAATTTTTTTGTATTTTCCATTTTTTATGGATTTTCTGAATATGGAGGATCTGGTTCAAGCATAGAACCTCTTCAAATGTATGATGTTGATAGGATCATTTAAGGGCTCACCTTCTAGTGTTGATAAATGATAGGCTCTGAAGCCAAAGCATGTTGTGACAACAGAAGGACCCAACCAAGTAGGTTCAAACTTTCCCTTTTTCTTTTGGTGTGCTTGCACTTTCTGATTTTCCTTTAAGACCATTTTGCCCATGTGGAACTATCTAGGATGGACCTTTTTGTTATGACTCCTTTTGAGTCAATTCTGGTATGCAACCAGGTGATCATATGCTTGTTGTCTCTTTTAATCTAACAGGTCCAGCTGTGTGAGGCATGCCATACAATAGTCTTCATCTGTAGTGTATTTTTTCATGGAGACTTACAATGATGGGAGCTCGACCTCGATAAATAGAATGGATTCAACACCATATACAAGGGAATATGGGGTGGTGCCTATGGGAGTATGATAAGAAGTACGATAGGCCCAGAGGGGGCTAGATTTATTTGGAGGTGCCAGTCACGACTAGAATCATTGACAACCTTCTTGATGATTTTTAGGATGGTTTTATTGGTTGCCTCAGCTTGGCCATTTCCTTGAGGGAAATATGGAGCAGAGAAATGGTGATGGATGTGGAGTGTAGCACATATATCATCCACATGCTAGTTTTCAAATGGTGTACTGTGGTTTGTGAAGATGGTAGATGGTATGCCGAAGCAAAAGATGATGTGGTATAGGATGAACTTGGATATTTGGATGCCTATAGTGAGGGTGAGTGGAATTACTTCAACCCACTCTGTAAAGTACTTTGTGGATATTATGATGTATTTATGTCCATATGAGGAAAGGGGAGTGATTAACCCAAAAAAAATGGCCAAGGTGGTACAATGGGCTGTAAGTCTTGTGCTGGTGCATGAATTAGATTTGCATGTTGCTGACATGGTAGAAATTTCTTGATGAATTCACAAGCATCATCTTCCATTATAGGACAATAATACCCAACTCAAAAAAACTACTTTTATAGAACCATGCTACTCGTGTGGGCACTGCAAAGTCTAGTGTGGACCTCTGGTAAAGCCATGATAGCCTCATTTGAATCTAAACACCTAGAGAGGATGTTATGATATCCTCGATGATAAAGGGTGTTGGCTAAAAAAGTGTAGCAAGAAGCTCTTTAAATCAGGTTTTTGCACTGGCTAGTGGTGAGATAGGGAGATATGATATTATTTTTGAGATATGCATGGATGTCATGGTACCATGGGGACTAAGGACCAACCAAGACACACCATTTTTGCATCGGCATTCTCATAAGCAGGTGTGTGTAGCTGCTCAACTAAGAATTCATACTGCGATGCATCATGAGGGATTTCCAATAAGGATCTAATGGTTTTCATTGCATCGACCTCTTTGTTCAGAAGCTTTGGTATCTGTGTGAACTATAGATTTAGGAAATGCTCTTTTAGTCAGTCTACCAGTTCTTTGTAGGGTAGCAGCTTGTCATCCTTTGTCTAAAATTCATCTAGGACCTGCTTGATAATTAGCTATGAATCTCCAAACACTTGCAGTTCCATTATATTCTATTGGATGGTAGTTTTGAGGCCTGAGATGAGTGCCTCATATTCTGCAATGTTATTAGTACATGGGAATCCTAGTTTGAATTATTTTGGAATATAGTCACTGTGAGGTGTGACAAATAGGATTCCTGCCCCTGATCCATGTGATGTATAGGATCCATCAAAGTATAGCTTCCATATGGGTTGTTCTTTGATCATACATAGATGCTCATTAGGGAATTCCATGATTACTAGTGGATATGCATCCACCAGAGGTACTTTTGCTAGTTGATTGAAAATTACTTTCCCTTTGATTGATTTCTGATCTATGTACCGGATGTCAAATTGATGCAGGAGCATCCCAGGGTAGTTGGCTATCCTGCATGTTTGGGAGATTTGATGGAGTCATGTGGACTTATTTTCATATGTGAGGGGTTTGGTAGAGTTTGATAAACCCACTTGGGTCTTGGGTAATTGGTTTTGATGTATTTAATGGAACTTGGCATGATCTTGGTTGCTCAGCATGGCCTAGGGGAGCTCGGCCTTGCTTAGGAATTTGGTGCCTATTTCAGGCTATATAAGTAATTTTCCATAAAGAGTTAGAGGCTGAAAATTTCATCAATTGAAGAGGGCCTATATTTCTACCTTCGGTTCGAAGCACGAGTTCTAATTCATCTGGAGCTAGGAGATATCATGATTTTACTAAGACATCTATTTTGGACATTTAATTGTTGTTGTTGGCTGACTTGTGGCATTTAATTTCGGTATTTGTATTTAATTTATTTTCAGGGCCGACCTGTGGCTTAGATTGGTATAAGTAGGGGTTGTGGGGGAAGTCTTTAGGAATCATTCATCCACTTGGGAGAAGAGGTGGTGGATGCGGAGCGAGTTTTGAGGAGAGCTAGTGGCTGCGGCTTGGGAAACAAGGAGATTGCTTGGTGGGCTTGCGAGCACAAGTTTAGATCTTCCTTGGGGGTTCTTACCAGTGTGTGGATCTGGGCTAGCTAGGGTTTTGGTTTGGATCTTGCAAGATCTTGTGGAGTTTCTATTGTAATTGCATTGTATTTGGCCGTAACCCGGAAGGCCTTACAACCGGGCATGTTGGATGAAAATATAATGATTATATTATGAGTATTGGCATTGTGTGGATCTATATCTCTGTATTGTTATTATATTCTTGTGTGTGGTTATTTTCTGGGGGCTAGGACATCTCCATCAGGGATCCTCCTACCTTGCACTACATCAAGTGGTATCAGAGTGAAGGTTGTTCCTGAGTGTGTGGACAGAGCGCCGAATGGGAGGCAGTTTGCACCAGGACCTTGGGTGGAGTTTATCATAACACAGTTGTTCCTGAGTGTGTGGACAGAGTGTCAGATGTGAGGCAGTTTGCACCAGGACCTTGGGTGGAGTTTATCATAACACAATTTTTCCTGAGTGTGTGGACAGAGCGCCGAATGTGAGGCAGTTTGCATCAGGACTTTGGGTGGAGTGAAGGTTGGATCTAGTTGGTGATTTGCTGCAGAGGGTTTGCGAAGATCTTAGAAGATGGCTCTAAGAAGATTAGACCCTGAGATGATTGCAAAAATCCATGATGTAGTGGAGAAGAATATTTCAAAGACTTTTTCTTGGTTGGAAGCTAGATTGACTAATCAAGTTAAGGAAGGGATGGTTGAGAGTGATCCATCTCTGGATAAATTTCGTAAAAGAGTTCGAGAGATCTTGAAACCATGGAGCTGGAGTCTACCGATCAGGAAGCGAGTTGTCTGGCCGGTTAGAAGACTTGTTCGAGAGAGAAGAGGGCATAGCAAGGTTGAGATGGAAGTTGGTTTTGTTGATCAGTGTGTGGAGGTTGATGCGGAACCTGTGGAGAAACTTGTGGATGTTTCTATGGAGCTTCCTAACCTTGTTGATGTTGTGATTGAGGTTGGTTTTCATGATCAGTTGGTTGAGTCTGACATGGAAATTGTGGAGCACTTGGTCATGGATAATCAGGTTGCTAAGGGTGATGATCCATATGTTGGTGATATGGATGTTGTTGATATGGATGTTTCTGGTGTGGATTCACTAGTTGTTGATGTGGTTGAGGATCTACATGATACTACGGATCTGTATGTTCCTGATGTGGACCTGTTGGTGGTTGACATGGTTGAGGATTTACATGTTTCTCCTATTGTGGATTTGAGCTTACATGTTGGTGACATGGATTTCATGTTCGAGGATATTGTTGTTGTTGGTAGTGATCAGCTACAGAGAATGTTGGTGAGGCACTATGTTCAGTTTGTTCCTGGCAGTGAGCATGTTGATTGGATGGTTGAGATTCTAGTGGTTGATAGATGGATGCGGATTTGGGTGATTTGCATGTTGGTTCTATTGTCCCTGTTGGATTGGAAGCCTTTGGTGAAGATGAAGATGGTTGCAGATATTTCATCTGGCGTCAAAGTATGAGGCATACTTCTTTTCGCACCTGGGGAGTCTGATGCAGGAGCATCCCAGGGTAGTTGGCTATCCTGCATGTTTGGGAGATTTGATGGAGTTGTGTGGACTTATTTTCATATGTGAGGGGTTTGGTAGAGTTTGATAAACCCACTTGGGTCTTGGGTAATTGGTTTTGATGTATTTAATGGAACTTGGCATGATCTTGGTTGCTCAGCATGGCCTAGGGGAGCTCGGCCTTGCTTAGGAATTTGGTGCCTATTTCAGGCTGTATAAGTAATTTTCCATAAAGAGTTAGAGGCTTAAAATTTCAGGAATTGAAGAGGGCCTATATTTCTACCTACGGTTTGAAGCACGAGTTCTAATTCATCTGGAGCTAGGAGATATCACGATTTTACTAAGACATCTATTTTGGACATTTAATTGTTGTTGTTGGCCGACTTGTGGCATTTAATTTCGGTATTTGTATTTAATTTATTTTCAGGGCCGACCTGTGGCTTAGATTGGTATAAGTAGGGGTTGTGGGGGAAGTCTTTAGGAATAATTCATCCACTTGGGAGAAGAGGAGGTGGATGCGGAGCGAGTTTTGAGGAGAGCTAGTGGCTGCGGCTTGGGAAACAAGGAGATTGCTTGGTGGGCTTGCGAGCACAAGTTTAGATCTTCCTTGGGGGTTCCTACCAGTGTGTGGATCTGGGCTAGCTAGGGTTTTGGTTTGGATCTTGTGAGATCTTGTGGAGTTTCTATTGTAATTGCATTGTATTTGGCCGTAACCCGGAAGGCCTTACAGCCGGGCATGTTGGATGAAAATATAATGATTATATTATGAGTATTGGCATTGTGTGGATCTATATCTCTGTATTGTTATTATATTCTTGTGTGTGGTTATTTGCTGGGGGCTAGGACATCTCCATCGGGGATCCTCCTACCTTGCACTACATCACAAATTCACTAAGTAGCATGACCCATTTTACCATATGGCCTATAAGAGTTGTCATAGATAGTAGATACTTGAGTGGGTCCACCTTTGAGATGAGCTTGATTGTGTGGCTGAGGATGTAATGTCTAAGCTTTTGAGTGGTGAAGACCACTGTAAGGCATGCTTTCTCCATTGGTGAATAATTGAGATCATAGCCAACTAGAGTTTGACTGATATAATAAGTGGCTCTCTCTTTGTTGTCATCATCATGCTTTGCTAAGAGTGCCCCCAGTGCTATAGTGGTCACCGAGATGTAGAGTATGAGAGGGCACCCTGAAACTAGTGGTACAAGGATGGGAGAGTTATCTAGATATTCTTTGAGCTTCTCAAAGATTCTCTAATAGATAGGAACCCATTTGAAGCTTGTGTCCTTGTGAAACATATGTGTAAAAGGTTGGCACTTATCTGCCAACTATGAGATAAATCGACACACTGATTGAAGCTTTCCTTGTAAACTTTGGAGCTACTTGAGTGTTCTAGGAGGAAGCATTTCTATTATAGCTTTGACCTTTTTAGGGTCAATCTCTATGTCACATCATGATAATATAAATCCTAGAAGCTTTCCAGATGTTACACCAAAGAGACATTTCTTTGGATTCAACTTCAATCCATAATGATGTAGATGATTGAACACACTCTCAAGGATGTCTAGGTGTTTACCTTGTGTCTTAGATTTTGCAAGAATATCATCCACATAGTCTTCTAGGATTTTATGTATCATATAATTGAATATGACTGTCATTGCTCTTTGATATGTAGCTCTGACATTCTTGAGCCCAAATGGAATCATGTTATAGTAGAAGGTTCCCCATGGTGTGGTGAATGCCATTTTATGTTGATCTTCTTTTTCTATCTTGATCTGATTGTATCTTGAGAAACCATCCATGAGTGACAACATCTCATGGCCCGTTGTGAGGTCTACAATCATGTCTATGTTGGGAAGTGGGAAATCATCCTTAAGACACACTTTATTCTGATCTTTGAAGTCAGTACATATTCTGATCTCACTTGAGGGTTTAGTAATAGGCACCATGTTGGAAATCCACTCAGAGTAATCAATGGCTCTGATGATATTTTCTTCTAGGAGATTCTCCAGTTATGTTTTTACCAATAGGGCCACTTTAGGATACATCTTGCAGAGCTTCTACTTTACCATCTTGGCATTAGGGTCCACTGCAAGATTATGTACACCAAGATTTGGATCAAGCCCATGCATCTGTGCATACAAACATGGGAAGTTTGTGGTGGCTTCTTAGAGAAGTGAAGTGAAATCTATTTCTTCACCCTCGGTTAAAGATGCTGCAATGTAGGTGATTCTCAGACATTCTTTTGTACCCAAGTTAACTGGCTTGGTTTCTTCAATGATAATAGGTGACTTCTTAGGTCTTTAATCCAGGATGGGAGGAAGAGGCAAGTCTTCATCTTATAGTGCCTTAGAAAGGTTTTCACTAGAAGATACACCCTTTATTTTTTCTTTTTCTTTTTTAGAATTGGAATGTGCCCCAAAGGGTTTTTTACATAAGGACTCATTCATTTCTTTTTTAGTTTTAATTTTGTAGCTAAAGCTTGTCTCCTCCCCAAAATATACTTTGGGGTCGAGCTTGTAGACATGAGTTGATTCTTGTTGTTGATCTGATTGTTGGCTTGATGCTCTTATAAACCTTAGGAGCACTTTGGTGCTTTGGAACTCATCAATGTGTGTGACGCTTGGTTGATCCTAGCCTATGAGTTCGGGGTGGATGAGGGGGAGTTCTATGATGTTAATGGAAAGTTGATGGAGGACAGAAGCATCTAGGAGGGTATCATCATTGAAGATTTCATCATATGATTTATTTTCTTCCTCTTTAGGGATGTCTTCAATCTCTATGAGGTCATCCTGGCTATTCAAGAAGGGGACGTTGGTCAAGTTAGTGCCCCCAGTCATGGTATTGGGTTCTTGTGTGTGCAGGTGAGGGGTATTAAATCCAAGACCTTGGTGCTTTGGATTCTTTGAGGCTATAATTAGGTCTTTGCTTTCCCCTTCTTGTGTTCCTAGATTACTGCATTGGTATTTCCTTTATTTTGTGATGTACTTGTGTGATGCTGAATATTTCTCTTTGAAGTATCCAAGGAGTTCAGTGTCAGGTGGTGGGGGATCTCTATACAATCATCGATTAATGTCAAGGTCCATCTCTTGACTATCTATATTTCCATGGGATTTAAAAGTCATAGGTCCCATTCACTTGATTTCATGCTTGGATTCAGTGGGCTTTCTTTGGTGACTTGGGTGCCCTTGTGTGTGTGGATCAAGAGGTAGGGCCCCTACTACAAATGCACCAGTTAAGTTGTATTCACCATAGCCCTAGTTATTGATCTTGATGGAGGAGAGAGTGGAGGTGAGGATAGTCTCTGGATCACTATGGGATTGGGAAGAGCTGGTGACAAAAGTACCAATTTTGGTTCTAGGACAATGAGTGGAATGAGGAATCCAACATATGACAATATGTGAAGTGTTGCGGATCTACATGGATGGTGATCTTAGTGCCTTGATGCAGAAATTTGATGCACTGATGATATGTAGATGGTAGAGCTTTTATGGAATGGATCCATGGTCATTCAAGGAGGATGTTAAATGGTAGGTCAAGATCAACAACATGGTAGATGGTGTCTTGAGTTGCAGGGCCTAGCTTGATAGGAAAAATAATGGTACCTTCAAAGGTACACTCCAAGTTATCATATGCCTTGATAGTGATGAATTCATGTGATATGTCAGCCTCTGTGAACCCTATCTACTATATGAATTTCAAAGTGCACAAGTTTAGGGACGAGCCATTGTCTATAATGACCCTTTTAGTAAAAAAATCTCTAACCATAACAGCGATGGAGAGAGGGAGATTATGATCTGGTACAATAGATGGTATGTTAGATGGCTTACAGGATAAAGCATAAGATGTAGATAGATGTCCCACAAGGTTTTCAAACTAGATGGTGTTAATGTCTGTGGGGACATGTCCTTCATGGAGGGCTTGGTTGAGGATTTCTTGATAGATGGGTGAAGTGAAGAGAAGGTCGAGGATCGAGATTTGGGCTAGTGTATTCCCAAGATGTTCTATAAGGTTGTATTGTACATTGTGTGATGGCCTTGGATTTGCACTGACAATGGATATCCAACCTCTACAGGTAGTAATGACACACTGACTATCTACTCCTTTGACATGGATGACATTGACTGTGGGCTCAACTTGGATTATACATCCAATGAATTTGTCATAGTTTATATGAGCATTCATATAGTCTTTGTGGTTAGCATAGTCTCTTTCTTTCCTTTTCCTTGGTTCTGGGGTGGAGGATTGGTATTGGCTTGGTTCTTCCCAGCGTTGTGTTGTGGGAACACATTCTAATATATTTGCAAATCATCATTTAGGCAAGGCTTCGGCTAGTGTGTCCACTTGGATCTCTTTTCTATCAATGAGATCTTGGATGTAATGCTTTAGCTTCATACACCTTAGGGTAGCATGTCCCTTCACATGGTGATAATCACAATACTCATGTTCTTTGTACCAATTAGGCTTGGGAGTGGAATCATCAAATTGCTGAGTTGGTGGGTAACTGATTAGATTGGCCTTGGCCATGTGATGAAAGATTATGTCTAGAGGTTCACCAAGAGGTGTGAAGGTTCTCTTTTGGTGAGTCTGAGCTCGAGGCCTATTTTGATCAGGAGTTGTTGATATGGCATTGGCCTGATTATTTGGATTGCCTTGATTTGCTTGATGCACTTGCTGCTGATAGTTCTACATGAGTTATTGATTGATCTTAGGATGATGTTGTGGATATGCAGGAGTTGGTGTAGGACTGACCATGACAATTTGGACATGCTTGGTGTCAGTGGCTCCATTAGTAACAATGTTCCCTTTTAGATTCTAGTAATGGGCCTTGTCATTACTGGGCTTGTTGTGGGAATCATCTTTATAGTGCTAGATTGTGCTTTGGTCGAGGAGGCCTCTTTCAATATCTATCCCCTTGCATTTGATATCTTGGTAGGTTTGGATGCAGTTCATCCTCATGAAGTGGGATAGTTTGGGATGTAGGTTATCGATAAAGATCTTGGTTAGATTATTCTCAAGTGGTTGATATGATAACCTGGTAGTGAGGTTCTTCAATCATTGCAAATAGTCAGCTAGGATTTCTCCTCCTTTCTTCTTTGAGTTGCAAAGGTCCAACAAAGAAAACTCATTCTTGACATTATGGGCATATTGGGAAATAAACTTCTCATAGATCTCGACAAATGTTGAGACTGTCCCATAGGGTATCTTGTAAAACCACTCAATAGAAGTCCCTCCCAAGATTTTGGGGAATAGGTGCATAAGGTAGTTATCACTATATGCCACTACTTGATATTCCATATAGAACTCTTTGACATGGTTTACAAGGTCCCCTTTCCCTTGATATTTATCAAATTTGGGTGTCTCAAAGTGCTTTGGGAAAGGGACAACTATGATCGATCGATCAAATAGATAGGGACACACCTTTTAAAACTTGAAGTTCTTATTCTTTATGCCACCTTTTAGCTCCTTAAGAGCATTGTTCATTTCTTCCCACTTGACGTTGATCAACATTTGAGTGGGTACTCCCATTTGGAAAGGATCTAGTGGTGCTGGTGAATAAGGATGATTTTGTGATGGATATTATAGAGTGGGATATGGAGACTCCCCAATAAGATAGGCAGAATGGAATGGATGTTGAGGTGATGATTTTTGGGGAGAATACTACTGCTGAGGTGCGGGAGCATATTGCTATGAAGGATATGGAACTTCTTATTATTGCTTGGGGATGATGGGATGTTGCTACTACAATGGGTAGGATGATGCTTGTTGCTATTGTGGGATGATGGGATGCTGCTACCGTTGAGCTAGGAAGTATTGTTGCTATGGGGTAGGTTGATGGAATGGTGTAGCTTGCTGGTAGGATTGACCTTGATGCACTTGGATTTGGGATTGGTTGATGTAGGATGGATGCACTCATGCATTGTTTAGGGGTGGAATAGATGTTGGGAAGCTAGAAGCAAGGGGTGGTTGTGCAAGGTAGCTTGCAAGATGGGAAGAACTCTTTTGTTGGGGTGGTGGAACCATTTGAGAAGTGGTAGGTGGTGCAGATAGATAATTGGTGTATGACATAAAGGATAAAGCTAATAGAGGCTAAGATTATTATTGTTGTGCTACTTGTGGGAAGGTGACTTGTTGGTTTGCATGCATGGACATGTGGGATTGAGTTGGTATTCCCAAAGCTTGCATTTCCACTTGAGTAAGGCCACAACGAGAACCATCTCATGGTGGGAGTTGTGATGCAAAAGATGCTAGTAATGCAAATGTGATGGTGGGGTCTTGGGATGTAGATGGTGGATTTTGAGATCCTATGAAGGGCATCCTAGTTGTGAATGCAGATTGCTATGCTTGTGTGTTGGAGATGAAAGGTGGAGGTGGAATGTATGCTTGGGTGAACCTTGGTTGTAAAGTGGAAGAAGAAGCTTGTGTTCCCCATAGAAAAGGTGGTGTTGATGTGGAAGTTTTTTGAGTAGAAAAGGGGAATGATTGTGTTACCCCTGAAAAGGATGGTATTGGTGTAGAGGCTTGGTGGGTAAAAGAGGGAAACAATTGTGTTGCCCTTGAAAAGGATGATGTTTCTTGGCCCATGGAGGGTGGAGGAATTACTTGAGTGGCAGCTTGTGTAGGAGGAAAAGGTTGATTTTGTGGGAAGATTTGGGCTTGAGTGATGGCTTGGGATGCTAAGAAGATGATGGTGTTCCTATGATGGAAAATGGAGTGGATTGTGTTATTGCTTGTGTTGTGGGACTCACAAACCTTCTTTGCAAGAAGTGGGGGATGGATGAATTTTCCTGAGACATTTGTAGGTTATGATCAAGAAGTTGTTGGATAATAGGGGTGAATAGGTGAAAAATGGAAGCTATCAATAATGCATCTAACATTCCTTACTATTCATTTGTAATGATAGAAGTTGGAATTAAATAAGTAATGTAAAGCTAAAAATGCTTGAAATCAAATAAGATAAGGTACATACCTCATGATGGAATAAATCTAGAAATACCTATTTTATGATGCCTATGTACAGTCTTGGGAAATTCCGCAACTAGATTCGGGACCAGAAAACCGCAACAGAGAAAACCCAAAAAACTTTTATCTTTCTAGAAGAAGGTCATCTTTGACCCAAATAGCGGGGCAAGGTCTTATCTTGGGGTAGGATCCTACCCCTCCTAGCTCTAATGAAATTTTTGTTTGTGGATCTTGGAAGTTCACCAAAAAGGGTACTCAGATTTGTACTTCAATTCTCAAAACAACGATTGTAGATATTTGAAAATGGTGTTTTGGGGTGGCTATATAGGGTTTTGCCTTAGTCAAACCCCCATTTTGGTGATCTCCACCTCTACATATAGCTGGTTGTAATAGAATATGTGTGTGTATTGAATGTGTAATGCCAAGATCTAATCCTCTAGATTAAAACCCTAGCATGAATGTGTATGAGAAAGCAGTGCATAGATTTGAATAAGATAAGAAAGCATACCAAGCCCCCAAGGCTAAAGTACTCTTACCAAACTCATAATCTATAATTTCTATCACATGATTGTATCTTTGAATGCTTGAATATTGATAATGGTGGATCAAGGAAGAAAGGATCTCTCTTGCACAAATAGGTTTTCACAATGGTGTGTTCAAAAAAATGCTTGATATCAACAATGGCTTGATCTTCTATATCATCCTCTTGCAATCTTGCATCTTCATTCTACCATCACTTGCTTTCTTGAATCAATTATTCTTTCACTTGATAGCTTGATTGTGAAATTTCTTGATCTCACTTGGTCATGCTTGATGTCTTGTGAAAATGAAGGCAAATGAGAGTCTTTATATAGATGTTTCAAGGTGAGGCTCCTAGAGCAATGTGAGGACCCATAATTCAAATTTCACCTTGAATTATGGTCCAATCAAAACAACCAACTAAGAAGGGAAAATAATTAAATGAATTTCAAATTAAAATCCTTCCGCACTTGGATCCGAAAGCCCAACATTAATTTTGGGGCCTGTCGGAACCAAATTTAAAAAGGGGAATCAAATCCTGAAGGAGGTCAAAGAAGACCTAGTCTTTGAGCTAGGTTAGGGATGACCTAGTCTTTGATCTAGGTTAGGGATGACCTCATCCTTGACCCAGGAGTCCAAATCCAGTTAGAATGAGAAACAGGAGTTCCCGAGGATGCCCGGAGACTTAGAAATGATGTCAGAATAGGGAAGAGTGCCAGGAAGAGGCACAAAATCCTATGAAGAATATGATGAAGGCTAGGAGGACCTATTTATAAGTCCCACCTAGAAAATAGAGCCATGGAAGAGGGAAATCAAGGAGAATACTCAGGATCCTAACCCTAATTTCACCTAGAATGAAGGGATCAAGTGCAAAATGCATCCTAAATGCAAGTCTATCATGTTAAATGCACTAAAAGAGGGTACTAAACCTACCAAGATGGAAGTGATTCCATTTTAAGATAATAAATTTAGCCCCCACTTTAGCTTAGATATGACACTACGTGAATATGAAAGCTAAAGTAAGAAAACATCACAATAAATTAAAAAAGGATATAGCCAAGTCCTCGATGTAGAGATCCTGTAAAAAACTGTTAGAACCTGCAACACACAAGGTTAATGAAAATACATAAATCACCTAGATCTTACTATATGATAATTGAGAAGTGCATAAAACCCCTTATGCCCCCCCTATTTTGGCTTTCTACTTCTGAAGGGTGAAACAGGGTGATAAGGAAAACTATATACACTAGATATGCAGCTTGTTGAAGAGTTCTTTCCTAAATCAATTAGAAGGATTCCTACCCTTCCTAAATTAATTCAAGGGGTTAGGTATCTGAATCATGATTCTAATACCACTAACAACACTAAAAATAGAGTTATCAAACTCAAGTTATGATGAAAAGAGTGGATGTCTATCTAAATGCATAAGAAGGGAAATCCAAGTTTACCATGAGTAAACCCTAAAAGAAACCCTAATAAAACCCTAATTTTAACTATAAATAAGGAGAAGGAAGACAAACTTACTCATTCTTACCATTTATATATTCAAAAAGAGGAAGCAAGATGCTGAGGAGAGAAGAACTTTGAGCGACGCACATGGAGCTTTTGAGATAGAGCCTGGCTACTAGACGGTCACTTCCTGAGGTGAGTTTGTTGTTGTTTGCTCTTGTACTTTCCAATTTCCTAATTTTTGTAGGCAAGGTCGAACCTAAACCTTAAAGGTTGACCCTAACCCAACTATGTTGACCTTGACCAAAGAAGGTCGACATTGACTAGAAGGTCTCCACCTATTCTGGGATGAGGTCATCCTTGACCCAACAAGGTCATCCGTAACCTAGGAAGGTCAACCTTGACCGAGGAAGGTTGACCTTGACCTAAATGAGGTCAACCTTGACCTAGTCAAGTTATATTTTTAGATTTGATGATGTAGATTACTGATATGATGTTTGTTTGTGCTTACAGGACATTGTTCACCTCCGAGAGCATCCCTTTGGAGAGTTGCTAGGCCTTGTTAGAGAAAAATTGTTTGAGCTTGATGATGATGAGATGCAGTTACTAAGAGATGTGGGACTATACTATGTATCACTCCTACCATAGATCAGACTACACTGAGCCATGCTATCAACTCTGATAGAGAGATGGGATGAGGATACATGCTCCTTCCATCTTTACTTAGGAGAGATTATAGTGACACTGGAGGATGTCTACAGGATCTTGTAGCTTCTAGTCTGAGGTGAGACCATTAGACCTAGAGCATAATGAGTTTCCAAGGAGATCCATGGAGATGTAGAGTATTGTACTAGATGGGTTCCATAGATGCAAACCCGATCAGAGCATATCCTTTTGTCATCCATATTGTTAGGCCCTACACCTATAGTATAGAGGGTGATGGTTTGTATAGTATCCTTGGTTGTGTTACCCAATGCAAAGGGTACCATATTTTCTACACCTCTTACCCATCTTATACAATGGATGGAGAGCAAGAGGACCATGTTCTCATGGGGTTGCAACATGTTAGCCCATCTATACCACAAGCTATGTTAGCTAGTGGGATACCAGAGAGAGAGTCTTTTGATATGCACACTCTTGTAGATTTGGTTGTTTGAGCATTTTACATGTACATGTCAATAGGGGGCTCTAGTGATGGTAGATGTGAGGACACTGAGAGTCTTTGTGTATCCTTTGAGAGATGCCTGGTAGTTTGGAGATATTCTCTATTGGAGGGTACGTCTAGACCACATTCCGAGCATCGACATGATATGGAGACCCTACTGCCATATGATAGAGTGGCCTGATACATGATTCTATATGAGATATTCATAGTAGTGGAAGATGCTAGAGGGTCTTCAAAATCATATAGTGATGCCATACTATTATGATAGGGTCATGAGATAGTTCAAACTATTATAGGGAGTCCCTAGAGTAGTACCTCACTATGCACATCTGACAAGGTACTATCAAAGACCCGACACCATATGTCAACCATAAATAGAAGACATAGAGGATAGTGATGTAGATGAGATAGAGGATAGAGAGTTACCAATAGATGTGACCTTGTTAGGCATGAGCCAATATTACATCAGGTACTGGAGGCTACAGGGGACCCACCCCATATTCCTTGAGGATTATCCTATAGGTGATCTAGGTCTTTCAGAGAGGACACACCAGGATAGTGGTAGTGCAAAGGAGGATGAGGATCTCAAAGATGAGGAGGAGCACATCTTCAAGGAAGATCCCATGGGGGAGGAGAGAGCAGAGGAGATGCCCCCAGCTAGTGATACTAGTGTGGATGTACACATTTTTTATGCATTACCATTGAGATCATGATGACCTCCACATCCCCACATAGAGACACCCCCATTGAGGCCTAGACATAGCGAGTGTGGAGAGAGTAGTCACTCCATGCCCCCACCATCTAGACATTTTAGTGACATCCAGGAGGGAGACCTAGGTATGAAATATGAGATTTGATTAGATATGTAATTTGATTTGAAGGAGCATGAAATTGATAAATGTAATTTTTATTCTATAGCTAGCGTAGTGGAGTGGAGGAGCTTTGTATCCAAGATTATGAAGGATACATGTATATCCTACTAACTACTAGCAAGCGAGCGAGATTCTTCCATTGGTCGCATAAATCTTGATAGACATGCTGACATCTTTACATGTGTCCAACGAGAGCTGAGATTATGCAGAGAAAGGGAGGAGAAGATAATAGCTAAGTTATAGAGTGCCCAAGGATGTTCACATGGTATGAGCATATTGAGGAGCCACACTCAGACACATAGATCTACATCTTCCCATCATAGGCTAGAGAGATCTAGGAGCCATCAGCCATCAGAGTGCAGTGATAGATGTAGTGATAAATAGGGCCATTGGCCACATATGTATCAGAAATTGAAATTTTTTTTGATGAATGAAAAAATTTCTCTACTAATTAGTTCTATGTTTGATTACTATTCTTTCATCAATATACAACTTAGTAGAAAGAAAGAAGGTGCATAAATATACTCACTATGTAATTTTTATAGAACTACATAGCCTATAAAAAAAACTTTATAAGGAATACATAAATGCACTAGGAAAGAAAAAATGAAATTAAGGATAATAACATTTGAGATGGATAATATTAATAGGTTCCTTAAAAGAAACACCATCCATATCAACAAGTTTATAAGTACTTGAACCAAAATCTTCAATAACAACAAAAGGTCCAAGCCAATTAGGGCTAAGCTTTCCTTTTTTACTCGGTAAAGCATTCACATTTCATTGATTCTCATATAAGACTAAATCACCAACCGAAAATGTTTGTTCAATTATCTTATGATTATATTTCTTCTGAAGAGATTTATGATAAGATTTTATATGTTCTAATGCATGTATTCGTTGTTCATCGAACATTTCTAGCTCTTGTAAGCGTTGTTCATGAAAAGTATCCTTGTCAATTATCCCATGAAATGAAACATGTAGAGAAGGTATTTCTAATTCCAAAGGCATAACAACATTATTACCATAGACAAGATCGTAAGGAGAAGTACCTGTGGTAGTACGAACACTAGTCCTATAAGCCCATAAAGCATAGGTCAGTTGAGTATGCCAATCTTTCACATGCTTACTAACTATTTTTCTCAAAATTTGTTCAATGATTTTATTTGATGCTTCAACTTGTCCATTAGATTGAGGATAATAAGGAGTTGAAAATATATGTTGAATTTGATATTTCTCCAAGAATTTTGTGACTTCTTTGTTTTTAAAAGAGGTGTCGTTATCCAAAATTATCGTTGAAGGTATACCAAATCGTGTTATGATATTGTTAAGAATGAAATCACAAATAACATCCACAGTTGTTGAATGAATATGGACAACTTCAACCCACTTCATGAAGTAATTTGTAGCAGTCAAAATGTAAGTATGTCCTTGAGAAGAAGTTGGTGAGATTTTTCCAATAAGGTCAAAACCCCAAATACTGAAAGGCCATGAAGAAACTTGATTACAAAGCTCATGGGAAGGAGCATGAATCAAATTACTATGTTGTTGACATTGAGGACATTTCTTAACAAACATGAAAGAATCTTGTTCCATTATTTGCCAATAATATCCCATTCGAAGCAATTTATTAACTAGAGATTTTCCACCAAAATGCCCACCACAAGAACCAGAATGAGCTTCTGCCAAAGCTACTAGGATTTTAGTTCTATTGAGACATCTTAATAATAATCCTTCATATGAGTGTTTGTAAAGTGTATCTTCTAGAATGATGTAATGTGCTACAAGCTTCCTAATATGATTATGTGTGTTCCTTGTTGCTGATTCAAGAAAAGTACCATCTTCCAAGAAATGAAAAATATGCGAATACCATTCATTCAAATACAAATTGAAACAATTAGAGGTAATATTTTTAGAAATTGCAGGGCTTTTAAGAGTTTGTATAGTAAATTGAAAGTTTTTAGTATTATTCTCAAGACAAACCAAAGAAGCTGCACTTACCATGGCGTCGGCATGTCGGTTATATTTCCTAGGTAAAATTTGAATCGTATAAGAAGAGAATTGTGAAAGCACATCAAGAGCTAAATCTCTATATTGTGTCATTTTATTATTCTTAGTTTGATAACCTCCTTTAATTTTTTCAACAATTAGTTGTGAATCTCCATATATTTGCAAGTGTTTGATGTTAAGGGATGAAGCTGCTTGTAGGCCAGCTATAAGAGCTTCATACTCCACAATGTTATTAGTACAAGGAAAGGTTAATTTTTATGATAAAGGGATGGGTTTTTTTTCATAGGAGGAACCAAGATAATACCAACTTTAGATCCTGTCTTACATTTAGACCCATCAAAATGTAATTCCCAAATATCATCTTGTTGAATAGCTAGAATATTGTCATCAGGGAATTCCATTGAAGTAGAACATGTATCAGAATGAGGACAAGGAGCTTTAGTTAAATAATCTATTAAAGCTTGTCCCTTAATAGACTTCTAAGAAATAAAATTAAGATCAAATTTTGTAAGTAACATCACCCACTTTGCTAGGTGGCCAGAGAGATCAGTTTGTGAGAAAAGATGTTTCAAAGGATCAAACTTGACAATCACATTGACTTCAACATTTATAAGATAATGCCTGAGTTTCTGACATGCATAAACTACAGCTAGACATTGTCTTTCCAAATCTGTGTATCTTGTTTTGTAATCAAGTAAAGTCTAACTAATGTAATACATAGGTCTTTCTTTACCATCATTATCATTTTGAGCTAAAAACACACTCACAGCCTTCAGAGTCACTGAAGTGTATCAATGGAATGGTTTATCAAATTTAGCTGGTTGCAAGATAGGAGGATTTTCAAGATACTCCTTAAATTTATCAAAAGTTTGTTTACACTCATCATTCTAAGAGAAAGTAGTATCCTTTCTAAGCAAGTAAGTAAAAGGAATAGTTCGATTAGCTAAATTAGAAATAAAGTGATGAATAGCTTGTATTTTTCCTTGTAAACTTCGTAACTAAGAAATATTCTTAGGAGGAGGAATATTTACAATAGCTTCAGTCTTTTTAGTATCTACTTCTATGCCTCTCTTAGAGATTATAAATCCTAATAATTTACCAGAATCAACTCCAAAGATACATTTCTTAGGATTCAATCTCATGTTGTAACTTCTAATCCTTTCAAATATTTGTCGTAGACTAGTAACATGATCTTCTCTTTGTATAGAGTTTGCTAAGATATCATCCACATAATCTTCAAGGATCTTATGAATGTAATCATGAAAAATCAAATTCATAGCTCGTTGATAAGTTGCTCTTGCATTCTTTAATCCAAAAGGCATCATGACCCAACAAAAGGTTCCCCAAGGTGTTATAAATGCGGTCTTAAATTGATCTTTAGGAGGAATAAAGATTTGATTATATATAGAAAAACCATCCATAAAAGATAACAAGGCATGACCCGCTATTGAATCCACAATCATATCAATGTTAGGTGATGGGAAATCATCCTTTAAGGATGCCTTGTTTAAGTCTCTAAAATCAGTACACATCCTTATCTTATTTTCTCCTTTTGAAATAGGCACAATGTTTGCAATCCAATCTGCGTAATCAATAGAATGGATAAATCCAGAATCTAATAAATTTTCAATTTCAATTTTAACCAATAAAGCAATTTTTGGATTCATCTTTTGAATTTTCTACTTCACAGGTTTCATATTTGGTTTTAAAAAAAATGTTATGAGTAACAATCTTAGAATATATACCCCACATATTTGAATATGTCCAAGAAAAAATGTCCTTAAATTCAAGTAAAAGGGAAATCAACTAATCACGTTCATCTTGATTCAAAAATTTCCCAATCTTTATCATCTTTTCACTGTCATTCTCATCCATTTGAATATCAATAGTCTCAGTTATTAACAAATCACTTCGTATCGAAGGATCCATCAGTAACGGGAGAATATTTTGTTCATCATGTTCCCCAAAGTAAGCATCGGTATTTAAACAATAGGGCTTCCATCATTTGTGATGGAACTTAGGTAAATCTTCATAAACCCCTAAAAATTCCATTAAGATTTCATGTTCAGGAAAAATATCCAAATTAGGTACTTGATTAATGTCAATAAGGAGAGGGTTAACCAATTTCAACTATCCACTATAGATATGATTAACATTAAGAGGAAAAAATGATGTTTGTCTATAAAGATTGAATCCTAATCCATATGTATGATCATTAATTTCATTATCCAAAAGTACTTGTATACCTTGTTCATATTTACCACATCCTTTCCCATTAAATCCTGATTTCTTAAGCAAATGATAACCAGGACCATATCGATCAATCATATGAGATGGAGTCCAAGGAGCAACATATGTCACAATTTCATAACAATCAGGTTTTATAGTTTCAATCATTTCATTAATCGAAGCAGCAACAAAATTACTTTTTAGTTCCTTAGAAAGCAGGGAAGGAGTAAAAAAAAATTTCTCAAATTCACTTTGTTGCTTCATGAATTCCAAATTAGAGATCTTATATTATCCAATGAAGGTAGGATTAAAATCCAATGTCCCCCAATCATCCTCAGTTAAAGAAGATGATGAAGCTTCCTGTTGTTGTATCTTAGATTGTTTTATCTTAGACTATTTTTCAATCTCTTTACTTGGTTGAAGAGGCTCAAAGATTTTAGCATATTTTGCATTCAAGCAAGGATTGGGTGCATCATATGCATTAATGTATACATTAAGTTGTTATAGATGAACCTAACCTTGCGATGAAGAGTAGAAGGAACTGCATGCATAGTATGTAACTAAGGTCTTCCTAAAAGAAGGTTATAATTGAGAGGTCTAGGCATAACATGAATAGATGTATTTAAGATAACTGGACCAACTTTAACAGGTAAGGTAATAATGCCCAAAGTTCTCTTTGCAATATTGTCAAATCCATGTATATGAACATTATCAGGTTGAATAGTTGTCAGATCAGCTTTAATTGCCTTAAGCATATCCATGTTGCAAAAATTAAGTCTAGATCCATTATTAATTAATGTTCTTCTAATGATACTATGATTAATAGAGACAACAACCATAAGAACATCATATTGATTCTGCACCTCAAGAGATGGTAAATCATTATCGAAAAACACAATAGGAGGTACATAAGGCATAGTATGCATGCAATCTAAAATAGAATGAATGTTCTCTTGATTAGGAGGTGAAGTAGGAAGAGTGGATAAAGCATTTTGCAAAGCCTCATGATATGTCGGGGAAGTTTTAAGTAATTCCCATAAAGATATCTTTGTAGGAGTAGCACGTAATTGGTCAACTAAGTTATACTCCTTAAAGGTAGAAGGAAACCTAGGTGCTTGAGGAAGCATAGGTTGAGAAGGAGGTAAAGAAACTAGAACAATAGGCTAAGGGTTATTCCATGTATGATAAGCATGTGAAACAAAATCAGTGTTATCAAAGAAATCCAAAGGATCTCTAGGTTTACCCTTAATTGTGATGCAAGGACATCCTTTTACCATCATCAAAGGTGTAGGATATATCATTTTAGGTTTATCAATGTTGCAAATAGTGGGATATGAAGGTAACCATGCACACACCCTATGGTAAAGGTCAATTGGAGAGGTTGTGGAGGAGAGTGAAATAGGAATAGGATCAATGAAGATCTTATTCAGAAAATTTTCATCCTCACTATCATATACCTCATTAGGGAATCTATCCTCTTATACAATAAAAGCCTCATCAAAGTACTCAAAAAAAGAATCATACATGTTGAATACAAAGAAATTCTAAAAGCATGAAAATGTAAATGTTTTTGTATTTTAAAGAGATTTTGTAATTTTTTTGTATTTTTGAAATATAAATGCAAGATAGGTATAAATGCAAGAAATCTAATCTTATAAGCATGAAAGATTTAAATCTAACACCAAAAAGAAAGATTTATCGTAAATGGGTTCACCAAAATGAATAGGTGAAAAATGGAAGCTATCAATAATGCATCTAACATTCCTCACTATTCATTTGTAATGCTAGAAGTTGGAATTGAATAAGTAATTTAAATTTGGAAATGCTTGAAATCAAATAAAATAAGGTACATATCTCATGATGGAATAAATTTGGAAATACCTATTTTTTGATGCCTGTGTACATTCTTGGGAAATTTTGCAACCAGATCTAGGACCAAAAAACCGCAATAGAGAAAACCCAGAAAACTTTTGTCTTTTTGGAAGTAGGTCATCTTTGACCTAGATAGCAGGGCAAGGTCTTACCCTAGGGTAGGATCCCGACCCTCCCAGCTCCAATGGATATTTTTTTTTTGGATCTCAGAAGTTCACCGAAAATGGTACTCATATTTGTACTACAATTCTCAAAACAACGACTGTAGATATCTGAAAATGGTGTTTTGGGTTGGTTATATAGGGTTTTGCCTTAGTCAAACCCCCATTTTGGTGATCTCCACCTCCACATATAGGTAGTTGTAATAGAATGTGTGTGTGTATTGAATGTGTAATGCCAAGATCTAATCCTCTAGATTAAAACCCTAGCATGAATGTGTATAAAAAAGCAATGCATAGATTTGAATAAGATAAGAAAGCATACCAAGCCCCAAGGCTAAAGTACTCCTACCAAACTCATAATCTGTAATTTCTATCCCATGATTGTATCTTTGAATGCTTGAATATTGATAATGGTGGATCAAGGAAGAAAGGATCTCTCTTGCTCCAAATAGGTTTTCACAATGGTGTGTTCACAAAAATGCTTGATATCAACAATGGCTTGATCTTCTATATCATCCTCTTGCAATATTGCATCTTCATTCCACCATCACTTGCTTGCTTGAATCAATTATGATTTCACTTGATATCTTGATTGTGAAATTGCTTGATCTCACTTGGTCATGCTTGATGTCTTGTGAAAATGATGGCAAATGAGAGTCTTTATATAGAGGTTTCAAGGTGAGGCTCCTAGAGCAATGTGAGGACCCATAATTTAAATTTCACCTTGAATTATGGTCTAATCACAACAACCAAGGAAGGATGGAAAATAATTAAATGAAATTTGAATTAAAACCCTTCTGCACTTGGATCCAAAAGCCCGACATTAATTTCGGGGCCCGCCGGGACCAAATTTAAAAAGGGTAATCAAATCCTGAAGGAGGTCAAAGATGACCTAGTATTTGACCTAGGTTAGGGATGACCTAGTCTCTAACCTAGGATAGGGACAACCTTGTCCTTAACCTAGGAGTCCAGATCTAGTCAGAATGAGAAATAGGAGGTCTCGAGGATGCCGAGAGACCTAGAAATGATGTCAGAATAGGGCAGAGTGCCAGGAAGAGGCACAAAATCCTATGATGAATATGATGAAGGCCAAGAGGACCTATTTCTAAGTCCTACCTAGAAAATAGAACCATAGAAGAGGGAAATTAAGGAGAATCCTTGTGATCCTAACCCTAATTTCTCCTAGAATGAAGGAATCAAGTGCAGAATGCATCCTAAATACAAGTCTATCATGATAAATGCACTAAAAGAGGGTGCTAAACCTACCAAGATGGAAGTGCTTGCATTTTAAGATGATATAGGGGGTATATACTACTACTGGGATTCATATGGCTTTGATGGGGACAAGGGGCTAGAGATGTGTAGGAATGGAAGTACCTTGCTATGCAAAGTTAGCCAATATGGCTTGTCGATTCTGATCAATAAGTGCACTCATGATTTGTGCATGCCCTGGATGGTTCATGAATGTTTCCATAGAAAATGAAGTGGGTGGTATGTTTAGCTCTTCCCACACATTATCAACCTATGGGTTCTATGGATTGTAAGTTACCATTGCACTGGTAGGATTGTTAGGATCCGATGATCTGGTGGCCTGATTGGGATCCATATTCCTTCTCTTCCTAGATCTTGTCTCGATAGGCATAGAGTGAAAATATAAAGATGATAATGCAAATGATGGGTGGATGCAAATCTAAATAACTTACTGATGATAGATTTCTAAGATGTAAATGCAAGGATTTGGATCAACTGAAGGATGGTGAAATGTTGAGTGATAGTGGAGTGCTTGACTTGGATTGAAGATGATGGAATATTGGTGGAGGATGGTGGAATGCTCAAAGATGATGGAAGATTGGTGGAGGATGGTGGAGGATTGTACTAAGTGTCAACAAATGAGTTACTACTTCCTGATGTAGGATCAATGGGGATTGTCAACCTAGGATAGACTGATGATCTTTGGCTGACATGATTCTTCTCAATGCATGCCAATCTCTTGCTTGAGATGATGAGGCTAACAATGACAAGTATAGATTTCCCTAGATGATTCTCTATCAAAGGGGTGAGATTTATGATTTGGGATGAGGATTGGAAGCAACTCAAAGGATAGGACATGAAGTGAATGGATTTGGATCACTAGATTTGGATTCTGATTTGGATGATGGGTTTAGACTTGGATGGTGGATCAAGGATTTGGATCAAGGATGATGGATCAATGATGATGGATCAAGGATGATGGATCAAGAATTTGGATCAAGGATGATGGAGGAGGACTAAATGATGCAATCTCTAAGAGAATGATCTAGATGTAGCTGAAAAGGATGATCTATGATGCAACTAGGAAGATGATAGACAATACAAGAATGCAAATAAGAATGACTTAGGATGCAACTAAGGATGGATGGTGATGAAATGATGCAAATAGGAATGATTTAGGATGCAAAGGATGCCAAGATAGGATTGTGGGATTATGAAGGAATGGAGGGTATATGATGGGGCACTCTAGTTTTCTCTCTCTAGGTTGACATAGCGATGGTTAACTTGGAATCGATATGCAAACTGTTTCACCTTTGAATTATACTCCACGTTGTCAAGTTTCTACTGATACTTCTCTTCTGCTTGGATTGCCTCTAGGATAGGTTGGTGATCTTTAAGGTTCCTTTCTACAACCTTCTTCTCTTGATAAACTTGGGAATTAGGAAGCTTAGCTTTCTTGTGCTTGGTCAAATTGAACATAGCTTGGGAAGATTTTGGAAATTGGATTGAGACAAAGATCTAGATGTCTGATTTTGAAGGATTTCTTTGCAAGTATGTCTGAATGATTTTTACCAAGTTTTGGATTAGTTTGATGTCTCCAATGGCAAAGGAAAAACTCAACAAAAGATTTTATGAAAAGCAATCCCAACAAAGGAAAAGGAAAATTTGTGGGATACAAGCAATATGACTGACCTCTGATTTTGATATTCTTTTGAAAAGGGTGTATGTTCTGTCAAATGTTTGTAACTTTGAAGAACACACTAAACAAAACTACCTAAGGACAAGGCTAGTATCAAAATATTTTCCCACATCTTGGTATCCCTAAAAGGGATACATATGGTGAGTGTCTTAAGGTGATTTGGGAAACCAATTGGCTTGTTCCTTGCACAAAGATTCTGATACCTTTGGGAGTAGATCAGGTAGCTTCTAATTTAATAAGTTTGTAATTTGATCTGTGGAGTCCTCCCAATTAGTTTGTACACATGTAACTCACTTAAGAGCTTGGTTGACCATGCCAAAATAGTAGGGATATTTAGCTACCTCAGGCTTCCATCAACACACATCACCCAAGCTTGAGAGGATGAAGTGAGTGTTTTCTCCACACTTTATTTCTATACCGGTCGGGGAAGGACCGGTTTGAAGTTGTTCTCCAAAGAGGAAGTGCTTTTCTCTTTGGACAGGCTTCGCTAGAAGTAGAATAAATGAACTTGTCTGATTTCAAGTGTTTTACATCACTTAGATTAAAGATATGCTCTGAAAAGGGAAACTCCTAGATGTACATCATGAAGGTTATTTCCCAAATTGATTAAGTGATCAAATTGAAAGCTTGCCAGCACAAATGATTAAGGTTTTGACTTGTTCTTTCCTCTTTGAAAACAATAATTTTTTAGTGAGATCTAAAATTTCTTTATTTGGGCATTCAAGATTGATTTTGTACTTCATTTAGGAATTTGATCTTGAACTTTGAAATGGAAAGAACTTGCTTTTTTTTCACTTTAAGTCATTCAAGATTTGTGCATTTATTTTTAGGATTCAAAGAAAAATGACTCTCTTGGACTTTGGTTCATTGCCTTATATTCACTCAAGATTTGATTTTTTAGAGCCCAATTTGATTAGAACAAAAAACTAGTTGATGAAGAAAACTACTTTGAAATTTATACCCCCTTACAGAAGGCATAACTTTCTACTCACAATTCAAAAATACACGTCGTTTACATAGTTGGAAAGATAATCCAGTTATCTAGAGGCAAATTTTAGGAGACCTCTGAAGACCTCTAAAAATGCAATTTACTAAAACATCAAAAAAAATACAGATTTTTTTTTTGGATTTCTTAAGGTTCATTTTTTAAGCCCAAAAATACAGTTCCTAGATTGCTTGTAGGAAGTTGAGAAAAGCATTAAGTTGATTTTAAAACCCAATCTGAAGTGTGGTTGGTTCCTTCAAAATCCTATTGCAAATGAATATATGCACAACAATTATAAAAAAATGCACAAAAACTATCTATAAATGTACAACAATATTAAACATATGCACAACAATACTTACAGATGCGCACTTGTATCTTACGAATGTGCCACTACCATTTTGATATTTTTGCAAGTATACTTGATGAATGAGCAACTTTTGTTTTCTGCTAAAATTGCATTATTGCAATTTTGCAGACACAGTGCAAAAGCACACTTTGGCTTTACAAATGCACAACCTGAATCAACAGATGTGCAGTAGTAAATAAAAAATGCACAACGAGAACTTACAAAAGCACAGTTCTGGTGAATTGATACACATGCATAGAAATTTTTGCACAAATGCATAGGTACGATAGAGGACAAAATAGGACGGCCCAAAATTTTGAAAAATGGATGAGGTTTTGATTGTTTGAAGTTGATGATCAGGACAGGGGTCCCAACAGGCGTGCCAGAATGTAGACTAGGTTATCTATATTTGTTCAGAATAGGCATAAACAAGGAAAATGTTAGATTAATCTATTATTTATATCAATTGAAAAATAGAAACATCTAACTAAGCCACCTTAGATTGAGCCTAAAACAGGTGCACCTAAGCACTGTTTGATTTTCTTTGATAGGAGGGATGTGGGTGTGCTCTCAAAGACACATGGAGCTGATCCTTAATGCATTTTAGGATAGATTGGGATGGATTAGGGACCATAAGAACCCCATATTGGCACACAATTAGGTATAGAGAACTTGATTTGTCCCTAGGGCCTTAAGGATCCTAATGAAGATGAAATGCAAACTAGGCTACAAATGATTAATCTAGAGTTGATTCTAATCCAAATGAAACATGATATGATGCCAAAATGATTAGAAAAGCTTAGCAAAGAACTAGATTCAATCCATTAAGTTATTCTAAGATGATCTATAAAAGCATAAAATAGAGTTAATCTAAAAAATATGATTAAAAGCTTGAGATCTAGGAGTAATCTAGCATTATAACACTACTATGAAATGGTTATGTGAATTGGTCTATTTTCTCTAAGAAGGGAGGGTATTTATAGGATTTGAGTAAGGGCTTGGGTTAGGAAGAGGATTTAGGGTCAGAGTCAGGGTTTGTGGTAGAGTTTGGGGTATAGTTAGGGGTAAGGTTAGATGGGCAAGGGTTAAGGTTGCTCACACATGTGTGAGCAACACTAGGGAAGTGTACCTAGGGGACCAAGAGGAAAGAGGAGACATGAGCTTCATTAATGGCTTGTAAGAGTCATTAATGAGGATGTAAGAGGCATTTATGAGGGGATTTGACCAAAAGGCCAAAGGTTGAAGGTTAAGGCTAAAAAGGGTAGGAATCACCCTTTAAGTAGGTTTAGGATGGATTTAGGAAAGATTAGAAGAGGTTAGGGCTTTCTAGAATATTTCTAGGTTTTTGAGGGATTTAAATAAATATTTTATTTGTTTAAAGGATTTGGTCAATTTATTAAATAATTAATAAATATTGAAGGGAATGATGCTTAAATTAGATTTAAACATTTCTGGAAGGGGTTCCTTAATTAAATGTTTTTAATTAAGATAGGAGGAATTAATGGCATACTAATAAATTAGTTAATTAAATAAATAATTAATTAACAAGTGATGATGTCATCAGGGGTTTTTGGAAAAATAAAAATACTTTTATTTACCAAAGGATTTTTAGGTGTCTACACATAGCATAACATGCATTTTCATATTTTGATTATCTCGATGATACACTATTTTGGCTTATTGGACTTGTTGGACCATGATTTTATATCATTAGACGTTATGTGATGATTTTTATATTATGTTGATGATGATGTTAGATACACTTTTATATGCTCATGATATAGATGCAAACTGAATTTTGAACCTTATATTTTGATACTCATTGATTTGTGAAATATGATTGAAATGATTCGGGATGTCAAATTGTTTTATATATGTAATAACTTGATTCTACAAATTCTTTAGGTCTACTTGAAATAGTAAGAATTTAAAATATATATGTTGCATGAGGAAATTGAATTTCAGATGATGTTTTTAATTATGATGAGATGTATAATGTTAATTGTTAATGTATACATGTTTAATTTATTATCACTAATTTTTGGTGATATGTATATAGTTTATTCTTGAGCTATTGATACTTTGATCAAGTGTTTCAGGAAATTGAACACCGTTTTTAAATTCGGGGAATCAAGGATGGATCAATGTGAATTCCATGTAAAATCCAAGGTTAACTCTATAAAAATATGTAACCTCATTGTTATGTGTTTTAATTTGTAAATGTGAGGCATGGTGAATTGTAATATTGTAAAATTATAATTATGTATCCATTTGAAATGCCATGTGTAAATTTAAATGTGACGTGTTTATGTTGTGTCAATTGACACATGTACATGTGAGTTGGCATGACCAAGTGAGTTATTTTGGATTAGATTGTTACCCTAGGGTCACCTTGTAGTGTTCCCATGTAGGGTTACTTAATTGTGAAGTCAAAATAGGAGTCCCATCATGCAAAACCATAGGTTAAATCTTGGGGAGTTTTTGAGGGGTTAAATGGAGCCCTAGAGGATGGTTAGGACTAAATTTATCTAGCCCTATAGGTGTACTATGGATTAGGGGTTAATTTTTGACCAAAAACATGTCCAAATCTCAATTATGGCCTTCCAAAACTTACCATTTTAGAGAGTGACGAAATTGAGTGGATGTGAAGCCCATTCTTTTCTCCACATTTTTGGTCCACCTCTCATTTATGAGAGGAGACAAGATGGAAAAGAAGGAATCCAAAATATTCTCTCATTAAGATGTGTAGTTAGGAAGTTGGTGATGGTTTTCCTTTTAGTGGAAATTTGGAGGAATTTGTAGGTTGATTGCCCACTCTCCAAACTTGGAGACTTCTACTTGACTTAGTGAGAGTTGTGAGATATGGCCAAGGAAGGAAAAGCTAAGGAGGTAATAGGCTCAACTTCAACCTCATTTTCACCATTTCCTGGAGCAAGGTCGGTTCTCCTATCATGGAAACCATGTAATTTTTATATTTTGTATGTGTGAATTGAAAATCTTATAATATGTAAATCTTGATGTTGTTTTCATATTTTCCATGGATCTTCTTGTGGATGTTTCCTTTTCTTGTTGATTTCATGTTTTTTTGGGTGTGCAAGGCTATACTCACCCTAGGTAAGGGAAGAGATCCTTGAGGGTGAATGGATGGGAATTTACAAGTAGTGTAGAGTCTCTCCTTGTGAAGGAGAAGGATATGACATGGAGTATGGGCTCCATGTTTCCATATTTCTTCTTCTAAATATTTGGGGGCCATAAGGGAGAGGTGCATTTTTGAAATGGGAAAGAGAAAATGTATCTTGTAGCCTTGTAAAGGCATTGGTTGATCTATGTATTTGTATGGCTTCTCCTATTTGGGTTCACTTTCCACCTTCACCCCTCTTCATGGGTCCAAGGTGATCCATTGTGCATGCTAAGGGATTTGGAAAATTTGTTTAGTTTTATTTTTGTTTGTGTGTGTTTGAAGAGGTTTGAGTGTACCCATCCATTCTTGTTTCTCCAAGCTCGAGAGTGGCCTTGCAAATGCCTAGGTTGGGAGGTGAGCTCCCATGGTCAATCTTTTTGTAAATCATGCAGATTGCTTGGATTTTTTGATGGAATTCTTGAAGAGGAGTCTCATGTGATGTTGCAAAATTTCTTGAAGGGTTTATGGTTTTTTCAAAAAGAGTGTAGTTAGCATTAAAACTTGTGTATAGTTACTTTTTAAATTTCTTGTGAAAAAAGAAGTTAATATTGTAAGTTGTAATGTAAATCTTTGAGAAAATAAAGAATGATTCATTGAAGTATTTTTGTTGTAAATATGGTTTTGAAATTGATCTTCTTGTATGATATTTTTGGTATTAAAAAAAAGAGATTCATGGCATTTTATTGTGTTTCAAGAAATGAGGTTATTATGTTGTTCAAATAATGTTTTGTATTTGTTAAATTTTCCTCTAATTGTTTCAAATAAATAACTTTTAGTTTTTGTCCTTTTTATGTAATTTTAAAAAAATAGATTTATAATATGTTATGTACTCCTATGCAAAAATAAATAAAATCAGGTTGCTGTTATAAAAAAATAAAATCAAAATTTATTGAGTCATTTGAGTTTTATACAAAAAAGGGAAAATATGATCTTCTATAAAGTTTTATATGAGTAATGAAGTTTTTTAAGTTAGTACGTATTCAAAAATATATACTTAAATTTGAGGCCTTTAGTTAGACCCCTAAAAGTTATTCTTTTTGTTACACGTAAGTGCATTAAGTGTTGTCATTAGTGCCACACATATAATTGGTAAAGGAAAGAAAACAAACAATTCGGTCAAAATACCAGGTATAGTAACTGAGCAGAGCATAAGGAGAAAGACATGTTAATCGAGCATCGACACCAAGCCACATGATTACCAAGGATATGAAGTACAATTATAACCGAGTATACATGATTACCAAACATCAGTATTTTATCGAGGAAGAGATACAATATTTACCAAGCAATGCAGGATTGACATAAAAGTTTGTAATGACACTGAAAACAAGGTAAACAATTTTTACCAAGCTAGAAAAAAGTTTACATAAATCGAGTTAAATAATTCTTGGAGATATCAAATTGATTGGTGATGATCCCTATACATTTTTGAATTAGGTTATTCATATAGATCGTTGATCAAATGTTTTCTATATGTTTCCTTAACCCTAATTAGGTCAAAATCATTATGATTTAAGAATTTCCAAGATGTTAGATTATAGAAACATGATAAGTATTAGCTGCCTATAGGAGACATGTGAAGATCAGATAGGGTTATGAAGAAAAAATTTTGACAGAGTATTAAGGTTTATATCAGAAGAATACCAGAGGCTAGCGAGTAGTATTTGAAGGAGATATCTATCATAGAAAGGTGATTTTAGATAAGGGCTAAATAGATATGACATTCAACAAAGTAATTTGCAACATCCATATTATTTATACTATTACTTTCTAAAAATTGTAGTAGAAAATCTCTTAATAGAGTAGATTTAACCATCTCATTTTAAATCTCTTAACCAAGTGCACACTTAATGAGTGTTGCAAAATCCTCTGACAAGGTAGATCTTAAAAGATCTTAAATTTTACTCCTAACATGGTAGTATCATCAGAAGTGAGCAAGATTGTATGCTTTAATAGAAAACTTTATTACTTTAGTTAGTGAAGCTTTGTGAGTTTCATCCCCACTGTAGTTTTAACCTTCTAACAAGGGTTTCTGTGATACAAAAATCTTTATGTCAAACGTATGAAGTTTCATGAATGCTCATTTGTTAGATTTGAAGTATTTTACATTTGAGTTATGTTCATGAATGAATGGTAACTATGAATATGACAGACAATTAATGAAGGACATTATCTTGTGGATTGAGAATAAAAGTTTTTAGGGTTCTTGATTCACTTCTTCCCTTTTAGTAACTCACCTTTCCATAATCCCAACAATTGGTATTAGAGATTGTTATCTTTTTAAAGAAGTTTAATCACTGAAGAGGAAATATCCATAGATATGGAAAGGTACAATGTTGACAAGATAATTAAAAATAAAAAATTGGAGTTGCAGATTACCTTGGAATAACTTAAGGATATCAAGGAAAAACTAATAGATTCATTGAGAAAGAGGAAGGAATTAGCATTGAGACAAAATGATACTTAGTATCAGGAAGAATAAATTGAGGAATTATCAGAAGGATCTAGAAGTGTATCTAATGCATCTGAAGAAACTTTTTTAGATCTATCAGAAAAGAATCAACACCTCACCGAAAAACTAAAAGCACTACACATTGGACAAGAAACACAAATGGTAAGAATGATTAAAGTTATTAATAGTACAAGACAAGTTGAAAAAGAGAGAAATATGGCTATTGAAGACAAAATACAAATGAATGAAAAAATAGAAGAAAAAGAATTAGAAATATTAAGGTTGACCAAGCATCACTTTGAAATTGAAAATCAGATGGTTATCACGAGTTAAGAAGCTAATGGGTGAACAATGAGATTGCTAGGAAATTGGAAGAAATTGGTGAATTAAGGAAAGAAAATGAAAGACTGAAAAATGAATTGAAGATGCAACATCAAACCAATGAATTGATAAAGAAAGCTGAGGAAAGCACCAAATAGATGGATGAATTCTTAAGGATTTAGAGGAGACTAGACAAAACCACTGGATTAGGATATACCGAGAAAGGAGAATCATCAAATAAATTAGAGAAAAGGAATGCCTATGAAAATCCAAGACCAAAGAAAATCTCATGCTATCATTGTGGGAAAACAGGTCATACAAAAAATGTCTGGAGGAGTAAAGTAAGTAAAGCTAAAGGTACTCCCAAAACTATTCCGAAATTTGATGGTTATTGCGATAATAGAAAAAAATATGGACATCAAGCAGTTGAATGTAGATCAAAGAAAAACAAATCACCTAAGAGGAACTACATGGAAAAGCATTGCAATACTTACAAAAAGCATGGTCACATATCACAAGAGTGTAGGGCACAACTGAAACAAGGTTGGAAACCAAAAATGCAAAACAATACATATCAACTGCAAAGACAATGTATCTATTATACTTGGGATTACAATGCATGGGTTAATTGTACTTCCAATGGAAGATATGATCATATTGCTACAAATTGTATGAGACTACACTAGAGAGGAAGATCTAGAAATTGGACAAATTCTAGAATGACATGTCTACACTATCACAAGGTCGGTCACTTAAGCAAAGATTGTAGATTCTAAGCTCCAGAACCAAATGAAGATATGAATGAAAATACCATTGATGGAATCAAAATGTAGATGAGCCAAATGTGGAGAACATCAACAAAAGATAATGGAGGAACAAGAAAAATAGTCAGTGATACCTCATCTTATGGATTAGGCAATTTCACCACTTCCACTGAAGTCAATCAAGTATGGGAACATAATCTAAATCAATTATATCTTACATAAGTTCCTTATATCTATTGCATGAACACCATATCTACATGAATTAAGATGCACTAGGTTGTTATATGTTATTAACTTGAAGTAAGCATACTCAGTAAAGCTAGACTAAGTAAGTGATTTCCAATCGGTGAAAGTGGTAAAGGTAATCGAGTTATGTAGTAAAAATGGCATAAACCAAGAACTGGTAGTGTTAACTGAGCTGAAGTATCTAATGTGAATAGAATGGAGAAAACTGAGTGATTTTTCATTGACTGAGTAGTGGTTGGTAAAGAATTTATTGCACCATACTTATGCCTAAAAGTGTTTTTGAGTATAAATACATGATGAACCAACTCATTGTTTACCTTGCATTTGAAGAGAGAACCAGAGAAAAATAGAGCAAAGATTGAGCAACCAGATTTTGAGGTAATACAATGATTTGTGAGTTCTATGGAGTGATTGAAGTCTATTCAAGAACATTTGAAGTGTAACTGAGACACTTGAGCATAAATTTCTCAAAGCCCTAATTTATCATTAGCAATAGAATCTACATTGAAATCCATTCAATCAAAGGATGAAAAGTAAAAGAAAGTGACATTGATCAAGAAATCATCATATGAAGAACCCAACTACAAGTTACATCCAGAGTTGGCAACACAGATCGATGACAAAGACACTTTATTCTATACCACCTAAGGTTTTATTGGTCAAAGACATTAGGTCATATATTCACTACAAGATTAGTGAGATAGGTGATTTAAACCTCCAATCCACCTATCAGGAACTATGCAAGGATGGAAAGATAAAGGATGAACACAAGCATCTGGAGGTAAAAGGTTTGACAAACACACTTCATTTCCCAAAGGAGTTCAAGACCAAGTGGATATGGCTCATTCTTAGCTGAGTTCATGATAGAAAGATGTGGCTAGATGAGCCGGTGAAAATTACCAAGGATGACTCATATAGTTTCAGGGTATCTAGTATGTGACAAAGAAAAATACCTAAGGGACCCACCGAAGAATGAGATTAAGAAAATGAATGGAGTAGAGTGGGATGGTAGAAGAATGAAGATTAATACCATTGATGACCTCGAGAGTAGATTTGGAGTGTATGTAATTGCATACAAAATATTTCAATCCTATAGACTGAACAATGTTCCATGCGATGCTATACATATTGCATACAAGATCATGAAGAAGGGTCTACAACTTGACCTAGCTGAACTTATGTTGAGGCAACTAGAGGAGAACATGAGAACTATCCAAGTTCCAAAGTATAACACATGCAATTTTGGATCATTATTGGTATGTATATTTTTCTACTTGAAGAACTCATTTCCTTGATTAGTAATATAGAATAGGATGTGGACAAACCCATTATTCTTCAAATTGGTGAATTCATAAATAGTTTGGACAATAATTTTGAACTTGTTATGGATGATTATTTAAGTAAATTTAAGGATAGAATGCATAAGAGAAGCAGAATTCCAGAACAGCTTGTTGAGAAGTATAAAGATGATGTATGTTTCTCAGTGGACACTGACACTACACTCATCAAGGTAGTTGAACTAAGAACTACATGGCTACCACTGATGGAGTATGAATTGGGTATTGATCGAGTCATTAGGTCAATAAATGCATTATTAGAAGAAATGGAAGACAAAGGAGCTACAAGGTTTGGAACATATGAAGAAGCTAAGAAGAGAATAAAAATGGACTTAGTTGGAGAAAATATTTGAAGGAAATCAAAGAAAATGCTTAGAAATTTAAAGAAACAATTTGGTGATATAGAAGAGGAAGCAGAGAAGTTAGTTAAATAAGAAACCGAGGAGAAGAAATTGGCCAGTGAAGAAGATGAGGAAACTGAGTAAGACAAAGAAGAATAGGTAGAGCTGCCAAAGGTAGTAAGAGGTAAAATAAAAAAAGTTAACAAAATAACACGTTCAAGGAAAAGGTCTACTATAGGTAATAACCCACCTCAGAGAAGAGGATTTGCTAAGATCACAAGTCCTGCACCGACTAAGACTTATCAAAAGAAAAGAGGTACACAAGCTTCCACCGAGGTACCTGAACCTAAGAAGAGAAGAAAGATAATCAGAAATAAGGATGATGTTGATTTAGAGGAAGAGGAAAATAGTCAATTTAGAGTTGTAATAAATAAACACCACTAACAATTGATGAGATTACAAATGGAATAAGAGAAAGAGGAGGATTAAGTTATCCTAAAATTTAGAGATGTTCTAACATGAGAAAAGAGGACCAAGATAAACTAGAAGAAGCTATCATTGACATGATGATTAAAATTAAAAGAGTACCAGTTGAGTTTTCACATAGTATACCAAAGGAATTGTATAATGAAGTCTTAGCAAGATGGACCTATGCATTAAATATCGAGAAAAAGATGAGAGAAAGGTCCTTAATACTAGCAATGCCTAATCTATCAATTCTAGAGATTAATGCTGCAATGAAAACATATGAAAATAAAATTTTGATGAAAGAAAGAGCACTTACTATATTGCAAGTAAAATTGCAAGAAGCTGATGAGGAAAGTACAGAGATTTGGTAGCATTCTTAGTTCAAAAGCTGAAATTGAGAAAACTGCATATGTAGTTAACACTGAGCAATTTGTACTAGTTAGAGGAAAATAAGTACAAATATATGTTGATTTGGACACAACACAAGATCCTATTTACATATATGACACTGAGAAACCAAAAGAAATAACATATGTTGAATATTTCATATTTGCTGCACAAATTGAAATGGAAGATGTTCCCAAGATGTTGAAGAAAATAGGGCAAGAAGTACTCATAGAAGACATCACAGAAGGAGACCTCGATGAGGAAGCAAAGGTTGATAAAGATATTATTGCTGCTACCAAGAATCAAGAAGAAGCACAACTTGTCGAGGTAGCTAGACCACAAATATTAGGTGATTTACCTACTCTTGTCCAAGCAATTGACACAGTTGTCGAGCAACCAACAAACATGGTACAAGATTCAAATTCTTTAAATTTATTTAATTATATTATTGATAATCAATCTAAAGAAACCAAGAAACAAGAGAGTATACCACCCGAGCAAGAAAAAACTACAATTGATGACAAGGGTGATGAAGCAACAAAAGATACTGAGACCACTAATGCTGAGATACATAATCAAGGAGATCAAGATGCAAATAAAGTAGATGATTATACTATAGGCACAAGGCCATAATCCCTAGGACCTTAGACTAAGGGAATTTATATGGGGTAGAACAAGGAAGAAAATGTGTCTACTAAGCAACCAAAGATACATCAAGAGCAACAGGCTTTAGTTCCACTTAGTCAATCACCTACATCGAGAAAGCATGAAAAGAAGAAAAGAAAGAAACATGGAGGTAAAGGTCTAGTCACACTAGATGAAATCATTTAAATACCTACTTGTGACCTGAGGACATTGGACCCCGAAGCTCTTAGAAAGTATGGAGAGCTATGACCGAGAAAGTAGCTTAGGAGAAGTTGAGGAAAGAAAGAAAGAATAAATAGGTGCTAGAATAAGTAAAAGAAATTTTGATGCAAGTTGTCCCAGATATCAATATTGACGAGAATACACCTATCATTGACCAAATTTCTATCTTAACCATAGAGATCAATGCACCTACCATTGATACAAAAAAAAAAAATTAAGAAAGAGATGAGAATAAGATAGAGTACAAGGTCACCGAGAAGATCAACCAAGAAGTGGCATTACACAAAGTAAACATTTTTGAAACAGTAATTGAAACTGAAGGTATAATTTGGAAAATCATTACTATTTTGCAAAAATTATGCACTTTAGATTCTTTCACTACAAATATTAATGCTAAATTGAAGAAATTGGATGAAAATTTAAAGAAGAGTGCATAAAGTCTTATCACTGAATCCCATGCATTTCAATTGCATCACTCAAAGGTAAAACATATTCAGGGGCTGAGACATGATTTGAGGAAAGAAGAAGACCAAATAAGAGATCAAATAACTGAGCTACATGATGAGTTATTACCACACATTGAGGTGATGTAGAAGCATGTAAAAAAGAAAAAATAATTGATAATTTCCACCCCCAAGTTGTCAGTAGTTGATCACATTTTTGATATGCATGCACAGTTAGGCCTAGAAAAAATTGCATTGGAAAATCTAAAAGAGGAATGGGAAAACCTCATGGTCAACCTTTAGAAAACCCATAAGAATATTTTTGATAAGATATATGGAATAATATGTATATTATGTATTTTATCAAGAGTATATTGACAGAGGAAATTTACAAGTTTTGAAGTTTATAAGTTTTTGAAAAAGATTTTGAAAAATGGCATACATATGTGTTTTTGTCACTAATGCCAAAGGGGGAGAATGTTACACATAATTGCATTAAGTGTTGTCATTAGTGTCATACATATAATTAGTAAAGGAAAGAAAATAGACAAGTTGGTCAACCAAGTATAGTAACCAAGCAGAGCAGAAGGAGAAAGACATGTTAACTAAGAACAAACTTGACCGAGCATCGACACTGAGCCACATGATTACCGAGGATACCAAGTATAGTTATAACCAAGTATACCCAATTACCAAACATCAATATTTTACTGAGGCAGAGATACAATATTTACTAAGCAATGTAGGATCGACATAAAAGTTTGTAATGACACTGAAAACAAGGTGCAAATGGTTTTTATCGAGCTAGAAAATGGTTTACATAAATTGAGATAAAGATTTCTTGGAGATATCAAATTGATTGGTGATGATCCCTATGCAATTTTGAATTAGGTTATTCATATGGATCATTGATCAAATTTATTCTAGATGTTTCCATAACCCTAATTAAGTCAAAATCGTTATGATTTAAGAATTTCCAAGATGTCAAATTATAGAAACATGATAAGCAGTAGCTGCCTATATGAGACATCTGAAGATCAGACAGGGTTATGAAGCTAATTTTTTGACAAAGTTTTAAGGTTTATATCAAAAGCAGATGAGAGGCTACCGAGTGGTATTTGAAGGAGATATCTATCAAAGAAAGGTGATTTCAGATAAGGGCTAAGTAGATCTGACATTAAACAAAGTAAGTTGCAACATCCAGATCATTTATATTGTTACTTTCTAACAATTGTAGCAGAAAATATCTTAACATAGTAGACTTAACCGTCTCATTGTAAATCTATTAACTAAGTGCACACTTAATGAGTGTTGCAAAATCCTCTAACAAGGTAGATCTTAACAAGTCTTAAATGTTACTCCTAATAGGGTAAGATCATCAGAAGTGATCAAAATTGTATTCTTTAACATGCAAATTTATTACTGCAGTTAGTGAAGCTTTGTGGGTTTCATTCCCACCGTACTTTTTACCTTCTAAAAAGGGTTTCTATGATACCAATATCTTTCTGTCAAATGTATGAAGTTTGATGAATGCTTATTTGTTAGATTTGAAGTATTTTATATTTTAGTTATCTTCATGAATGAATGGTAACTATGAATATGACAGTAGGTTAATGAAGGGCATTATCTTGTGGATTGAAAACAAAAGTTTTTAGGGTTATTGATTCACCCCTCCCCTCTCAGTAACTCACCTTTCCATAATCCTAACACTTATCCTTCAAAAAAATAGATCTATGTGTGTAAAATTTCATTGCTTTCCAATAATTTGTTCATATTAGTTATTAATTTTTTAAAAAAAAAGATAAATAACCACAATGCTATCAATAGAAAACATCATATACTTCTTTTTTTTTTAAAAAGACAAATTAATAAATACCTATTATATGTATACACACACACACACACACACAGATATAAAATTTGATTGTTTATATTTTAAATATACATACATACATACATACATATATATATATATATATGTATATAATAATAATAAAAATCAAACTTCTAAAATTTTTTTTAAAAAAACAATGTGTTTGGGGGTGGGGTTTGGGAGGCGCGACCCCCAACCCCACAACCCCATGGCCTCTCTTCAAAGGGAGCCACAACAACTGCTATGGTAGCCTGCCAATGCCGGGGTCACCACAACTAGTGGACCAACTGCTGGTCTGTGGTAGTCTGCGAGGCTGTGGTGGCACTGCCACCCGACAGCTACCCAGTCACTAGGAACCATGGCCGGGGGTAGGGCTATGACCCTCCCCCAAAACCAGACTTTATTTTTTTGTAATTTTTTTTATATTATTCATTTTTAAAAACACAAAACAAAATGGAGAGATTTGAAAATAAATAAAAAGACAAATTCTAGCAAGGGCTTCATTAAAGAAAAATGCATAACCCTAAATAGAAAAATAAATAAATGTTTTACTGTGATGCCCAAAAAGTGAGTAAAACACAACTACAAAACCCAAAGATATACTAAAAACACACTTACATACAAAACTAAGAAGTACAATACTATCTGGCACAAGATTCCTTGTGCATGCAAAATACTGCAGAGAGAATAAGATAACTAAAAAAGTCTAAGTGGTCCAAAAACTCAACAAGGGTCAACCAAAGAAGGCTGACCAAGTTTGACCAAAAGTCAAACTTCATGGAAGTCTCCAAACTATCCTATAGGGCTCCCTAGACTACAAGCTTCGACCAACATGCAAATCAAGGTAGTTGACTAAAGTCAACCAAAGTTGACCAAAAGTCAACTAAGCACCGAACTACATGCAACTAAGCTAAAAACATTCAAAACATAATGTGGGCTATTTGTGCATGCAAATCGAGGCAAGTGCCCTAGGTTTGACCAAGGGTTGACTAAAAAGTCAATTATGCACAAAATGACCAATGATTAATTTCTAAGGTTTAAATTATGATAGGGAAGATCTGTGCACGCAAACTGAGGCATTTGACCAAGGGTTGACTAAAAGTCATATGTGCATGAAAAATGGTCATCAAGACATTAAAGGGTAAACTGACTCTAGAACGATAAGGGGAAGTCGATAAAATACCCTATTGACAGTATCACTAAAACAGTTAAATTTATAAGGTTAATTCGAAACATAATGATAAATTAATCTAATTCAAAAATCCAACGTTAATACGTCTAAATAATTAGATTGTCTAAATCTAACATTAGATTTAATTAAAATTGAATTTTTTTAAATCTATTTGCTTTAGGATTTAAAAATCTCCTAATAAACATAATAGACAAATCACGTTCCTCTAATTACTTATATATACCCTTATGTTATTTAAACAAAACTAATTTAATTGATCAGTCTAAATTTCAATTCAACATGCTTATTTAAATAAATTTATCAACTTATTAGGGAATGAATCCATTTAAATAACAAAAATATCCATACCAAAATCCCATTAAACATTTCAATAAAATACATTCTCATAAATTTAATAGACGAAAACCATCTAATTATAAAATGAACTTACTTTAAAACTAATCTAATCATTAATCTAACTATTCTATTAAAATAAACATCTTATTAAGTAAGCTTGATATTACAAACTCATTTTAATATACTAAATTAAATTGACAAACTCATTTAATAATATATCAAGCTATATTATTAATTTTAAACTTTTATAAATAATTAAAAAAATAAACAAGCAACTAAAGTTCATTTTGCTACCCCCTGCATTCACTCCTTGCAGGGCCAAACTTCGCAGGAGGTCACACAAGGCGGTGGGGAAAGGGCCCGATGCGCCACCGCACCTCGCCCCACCACTGCCTTTGTAGTGGTGATGTGTGGTGTTGGCGCCACCCGACAGCGTCGCCCCACCACCATGCTATAGGGGAAGGCAAAGAGGAGAGCGTGAGTGGCGGTTAGGGCTTCGACCCGCCCTTAAACCACCTTCTATCAATAACAAAAAATTACTTTTAAGTGCTCTGCGCTTTTCAAACATAAACCAGTTTTGATCTTTTATTTTTTTGAAAGGGCTTTTAAAATTTTAATTTATATATATATATATATATATATATATATATATATATATATATATATATATATATATATATATATATATATATATATATATATAATAGATAAAAGAAAGAATTCAAATTAAAGACTCGTGGAAATTTATTACTGAATATCGAAACAACGGGTATACATGGGGATTTTTTTTAAATGTAAACACGTTTTTTCATACTAATTCAATGGCTTAACCATTTGTAGGAATCAAAAAATTGATTTAGGCATTTTATATTTTTGCAATATTTTCAAAATTATTCTAAGTACAAAATAAATTTCCAAAATTATTATAATCACAATACATTTCAAAATTTGATTTCATATACATGACAAGTATATGTTAAACTTAAATTTGGCATATTTTTCAAATAAAATGCTAAGTTTAAATAATAAAATTTACCAATTATTAATTACACATATTACATTTCAATTTTAATTTTAAAAAATACATAACATATAAAAAAAACTAAGTTTGAAATTACACATATCAATTTCTAATTTCCCAATAGTTGGAACATTCAAATTTTAATGGAAATTTGCAAATCTAAAAATTGTTATTAACTCCATATGCACAAGAATAACTCCAAGTTTTTCCCTATCATAAACATAACAACTTTTCCATTATATTAAATAACAATAAATTTACAATTTCAAAAGGTATGATTTACAAGGAAATCCTTGATTTCTAAATCACTCATAAACATGAAATACAAGGTTACAACAATTTGCCAAATTTAAATTCAAGCTCAACAAGTCCACCAGGTCCTGAATCCAGAAGGTACCTGATAGAACGAGGTTGACAATGGAGGCTCACCTGTCAACCTAGGCCTTTTCCAGGTCACCCCCTAGCTAGGGGATCTAGTAAGGAATAGGTAACAAACAACAATAATAATCATGAAGAAAACATTCAACACTAAAACACTTAAGAGAATTTCCCAACATGGTTTAACAAGGGGTTGGTCTCCAAGAGACCTTCCTGAAACATGGGTAGTGGTGGACTAACATGAGGAGAAGCCACAGTATAAAATACAAATTTTTACAAGCCATACATGGACTTGGAAAAATCATCTTCAAAAACCTCGAGTCTAAAAACCTCCTTATGCCCCCCAGGTACCCGTAGGTGATACTTGACATCATGGGTATCGTGAAACCCCATGTTTATCCCTCCACACATGGGAAACTCTGCAAAATCCTGGGTCTCTTCCTACTACCCCCTTCAAGGTTACTCTACCCTCCCTAGCGTGACTATGCCTTGAAGAATCCCATTCAAAATTGAACTTATAAAGGAAAAAAACAATTTTGCACATCAAAAATTTTAAAGCATAAACTATAAAAAAGCCATGAACTCCATTAATGGAGCTCCAAGCTCACATACATGCAAGAAAATCAATTAAACTACAAGAGACCAACCTTACTCCAAGACAAGGTTGATATTATGAAAATTGAATTCTCCTTCCAAGCTAGCCTTCCCTAAGCTCTTTCCAAATCTAAAATGGTCTCTAAAACTAGAGAGTGGGTGAACACTCAAGCCTTTCCTAAAACTTTCCCTATATAGGAAAAACCTCCTAAAATATAGGAACCAATCACAAGTGACGAATAAACTTTCAGCCCCTTCTTCCCACTTGTCTTCCTTCTCCATAGATGAAGTTGAATGCAAATTTGGAAAGAAAAGAGAGGTTAACCAATTCTACACAACTCTCAAATTAACACAACTTATAAATGAAGGCTTTAGGAGTGTCATAAATGTGATTAAAGACTCTTAATGTGCTAAAAATGACCCCTAATGACCCCTAACCCCTAGGGTACCAACCCGAATAGCTAAAATTGACCCTAGTTACCTTATGTGAGCCCAAAAGACCCTCCTAAACCCCACCTAAAATTTACCCATGGATGACAAGTCAAGTTTGACTATCTAGAAACTTCCCAACCCAAGGTAACTTGGTACTACACTATGGTTAACCCCTAGATAACCCTTTACTTAACCAAAATACAATTAACTAGCCATGTCAATACTTATGCAACAATTATCAAAATTGGCATAATTTAATTTAAACAAATGACATGACTTAATCACATACACATTAACTAAATTAAATACACACATGCAAACCACATTCATGAATTTAAAATTATACAACAAGGTCCATATTTCTTTATATAAAGAGGACCTTGGAATGCACAACATATAACATAGGTTCCAATATTGGGTCCCTGATTTTAGATCCATGGTCAAATATCCATGCACACTCATTGCACACATTAGTAGGTCAAAAACAACATGATATAAAACACAATACATCATCAATACTGCATGGTATAAAACTATGTCTATGATTGAATTAACTAAACATATAATCAATTTCCTAAACCAATTTTTCATCATAATAGAATCTAACACCATAATTCATCATATATGACATCATCATAAATTGAACTGAATAAAAAATAAGGTATCTCGAGTGTACCTTGATTACATAATTAGGTACCGAACATATAACATAGGATTCAACAGATCATCAAATACATAAGTGTCTCAATAGTCAAAGTACATCTATGAAATAATCATTGAAAGCATAGAAAGAAAAATAGTAAAACTATGACTATCAAATGTAGGTTTCACATCCACCCTCTCTAGGTATGAACTTCCTCCTGTAGTTTGTTGAAGAGGTGAGGATACTATGATCTCATATGTACTACATCCTCCCATGAAGCTATGACCTCATCATAACAATCCCACTGGACCCTAACCTAGTCCAGCACCCTGCCTTGAAGTGCCAAGGTTGGTCAAGCCAAAATATGAATGGGCTCCAACGCCAGCTGTCCATCTGACTCTACCTGCAAGGCATCCCAATCTATCACATGAGACTCATCATAAACATACTTTCTCAAAACTAAAACATGAAACACATCATGGATGCGTGACAGGCTAGGTGGCAAGGCTGAATGGTAAGAAATTGGTCCTATCTTCTCAAGGATCTCAAAAGGTCCAAAAAAATGAGGTGCTAGCTTAGAGACCTTTCCAAAATGGATTGGAATCTTATGCAGTCACACTCTCAAAAAGACCTTGTCTCCCACTAAGTAGACTTGATTTATCCTCTTCGCATCAGCATACTTCTTCTGCCTATCTTGAGCTTCTCCAAGATGCTACCTAATCAAGGTCACCTACTGCTCCATATCTTAGACTAGGTCAGGACCATTGACAACTCCATCATCAATCCTATCCCAACTGAGTGGTGTCCTATAAGGTCTACCATAGAGGTCCTAGTATGATGGCATACCCAAGGATGTATGATGTCCCTTGTTATAGGAAAAATTCACTAAGTATAGGTATTCCTCCCACCGGGTTTGATGGTCCATAAAATACATGTGAAGCATGTCCTTTAACACCTGGTTGACCCTTTTGATCTATCCATCTATCTCAAGATGATAGGCTATACTGAAGTTGAGCCTAGTACCCATTGCTACCTGTAGTTCTTGTAATACCCCAAAATTGGCACCTATTAAATATCAATCAATTTTGGTGCATTTCTTCAATTTCATATCTTCAAAGTCCTAGTCCACTAGGTAATTTTCTCTCTCCTACTTGACTTAATTTGACTTGATGTCAATTGCAAAGACCATAAATTGAAATAATCAAATATTAATATTAATTCCTAAAGTCCTTGACTTTAATTAGCTAAATTACCTCTATGATAATTTAATTTAGTTCTAAAGTCCTAAGCACTTTGAATTAAATTAAAATCTACCCCTTTGGCTAATTACCCTTGAAAGGAATTAATAAATATTTAGTTAATTGAATGGACACCTCTTTATTTGAATTTAATAATTCAAATTACTCAAAAGGTCACCTCCCACATGTGGCAAATTCCATTCTTTTAATTAAATAATTCATTGTCTTTTTGTCTCAATTAGGAATGAAGAGTCCACCGTTTCGAATCAAGAAACTCTTCATTCCTCTTCTGGCTTGGTCTATTTAATGAACCTCTTTTTCTCATTCAAGAAAAAGCAATTTTGAGAGCATCTACACTATAGCATTTTTTAGTCTCATATCTCATTATTTTCAAAGATCTTTTATTGCATTATCTAGTTTAATTTCTCATATTAGTGTAATTGCATTTCACATTTAGATTAAATTTGCTTACTTGTTCTTAGTCTAATATCATCTTTATTTCAAAATCAAATAAAAATCTGTATTTCATATTTCTTTCAAAGTTTTCTATATTAATTGCATTCATTCTTAGCTTAGTTTCATTTTGCTCATATTTGCTTTCAAATCTTCCATTGTTGAATTGGTCTCCCGACTGTTGGCTCTCGTTCTGAGAGTATTCAAACACCCCATTCACATAGGAGGCAACAGGTCACCTCACCATGGAATTTGGATTGAGTTCTTCATACTCTCTCTCAAATTCTATCAAGTGAATAATGACCATTTTGTGTTGTGCCTGATTTAGAGGTCACATTCAAGCACATACATTTTGGCACCCACCGTGGGGTAGAAAAGATCAATTTCTGGCCTCATTCTTGATTGGTTTTTCAATTTTAGTGTTGGTTCCAGGCCTTGTACGGCTATATAAAGTTTGAAAAACTTGTAATATAGTAATGGATGGATAGAATGATGAATCCTATTTCTCATGCTTTTGGTTTGGTTCATTTTTATAAGGAAATGAATAAGTTATGATCATTTTGGTGAAAGTGGGTATTTGCAGATTTGAGATTCTCTGAATACAGTCAGATTGAAACGTCTGGTATGGACAAATTATGAAGAATCAGGATCTCTAATAATATTCATTGGAAAGATACATAAATTATCTTTCATTTAATTTTTGTTTGAGTCATTTTTATGCATATTTGTGAAAGTTATGGGCATGTTCAAAAAAACTAGTTTTTAACAATCTGCATTGGAGTTGCAGGCAATGATTTGCTCATAGAAAATGATTTATGAATGGGAAAAATAAATGGCTTACATATTTGGAAAATATATTCATTAATAGTTAATGTGAAATTGGTTTAGTTTTATTTGGATTCATTTTGAGAAATATATGCGATTCCCTAGGCAGAGTTTGGTGTTTTAAATATGATTTATGACAGAAAAATTAGAGTCTGAAAAGGTTATTTCTTGAGGAACCAAATGAAATCATAAGACCTTTTAATTTTGGAAAATGGTAGTTATTGATGTTAGCTAAAAACTTCATTCTTTCCAGAAATTTTAATATTGTGATTTTATGGGTCAAATAAATCAATCTTTAAAGACTATCTTGAAGACAACAATGTTACATATCTTACGGTTTGCTATTGATTTGTCTTGATTCTATACTTTCGGATGTGTGCTAAATGCTGGATTGCAGATCTTTGGACCTAAGGTGAGTTCTCAAAATCTCTATAACATTTGGACTTTGGGATTAAAATTGAATCTCTCATGTGTTTGGCTTGAGTGTTTACATGCTTTCATAGAACACATTTCAATTGATGCTCTTAATGGGAAATGAATGAACATAGATTTGTTTTCATACAAGTTTGTCTTTAAGTGAATGCTTGTCTTTTAAACATTAAGTAATTCTTGGTTCCAATATCAAAAAAATCTCATTGAGTAATCTAGGGCATGGATTCATTCCTAGTTTACATGAAGAGTTAAATGCACCACTTTGTGGACTCACTTCATGTTTACTTGGAAAGTTAAATATTCCATGATTCAAACCCTCTTGCACTTATGAGTAGTATTGATTAGCAGTCTTAGATTACTTGTGATTGATCTAGATTTCTATCTTGGGTTATTGGACTCGCTAATCCACTGGCCCCTCATTTCCGCCCTGTGGTTGCAATCTCAGCGCCACATTAAAGGGGAGGGGTCTATAGGAAAGAAGCGTTAATTGTTCCACTTGGCAACCCTTTTGTGCTTTTTGGAACTCACTTGTTTTATAGGGTGTGGACTCACTTTGAGTTTGTGTGAGGAGTTAAATGCACCACTTTGTGGACTCACCTCACATTTACTTGAAGGGTTAAGTGTTCCACTTTTAGTGCTTTTCAATACTTTTTGATAGAGAATTACTTACTTTTCATTTTTTTTAGAAGGCCTGCTTGGGGATTTCATCACCTCAAGGGACGACCTTAACTCCCATGTTCCGGCAGAGTATAAATATCAGGAGGTGAATCCAAAGACACCTCTCTTGGGAATGAGTTAGATTTCACTCTTGGCTAAGCCTCAAAGAACTTTATACCTTTGAGAAGTGAAGGAGGAGATTTGGGTTACCGTCTCCCCCCGGCTGTGTGATTTCAAATTCTTCTCATCTACAGATTCATGCCTCACATACCTTTCGTATATCGAGGACTCCCTTTACAAAAGCCATGTATATCCTTGTAGACAACTTGCTAGGATGTTGTTGTGTTTTAAGTGCCTGCTAAAACATTCTCAAGAACATACACAAGTAGAGTCCTTAGGGAGTAGAAATACTAAGTCACTATTCCTGTTCATGCACAAGGTTGCTTTGTCCCTTGCCCATTTCTTGAAGATTGTTTTCTTGAAGTCCTTGATTGCTATCTTATGTGCTTGATCAATGACATAAATCTGATCTACTTTTTTGTCCGTGATCTATTTTTCTATTTTCCTGTCGTTCACCGTCAGAAACTGGTTGTCCTGAGTTAGGAATCGATCGATCTTTGCTTTGACTCATATTGTCTCTCATTAGTCTACCTTATCTCATTGTGCTCTTGTACCTTGCGTTGTGATTGTCTTATCTTGGCTGTTCTAGCCATCTCTTTTTGACAATTCATACTAGGTTCATCTTGCATCTTGGTTGTTCTAGCCATTTATCTCTTTTTTGTTATCTTAGAGACAGAGTCTAGCTTTAGCCTGAATATTTTCTCATTACACCTTCATCTATGACTGTCACGACTCAAAGTGGAAAGACTTATCCCATTCAGAATACTGATCAAGATCAAAGTAAACCTCATAATCAAGACATAGGTCATCCTGAATTTTTTTATGAAATCTGAACTTCGTGAGGAATCCTCACATTCCTCCTCGTTCCAAGAGCATTACAATCCATTGTTTCAGATACAGTCTGACTTATTATTTCAAGAATATTATAACCCATTGTTTGAAGACCAGCAAGACTCTGAAGGGTCACTTTCTAAAATTAAACCTATTGATCCTTTTGAACCTATCAACTCTTTCACGATCTCTCATAATACTACCAACAAAATTGGAGATCCAAAACCTTCAAAGTTGGTTTTCAATCTCAGCTCTAACATGCCAAAACCCTCAAAGTCTATCTTTAATCTTAGCTCTAGCATGCAAACAGTCAATGCCACTGAGAAGGCTACAATAGAAGCTCAACCGCCTTCCAGATTTGCTAGAAAAAAACCTTGGATCTCTCACTGCGATAGGATCATTGCTCTAGGGAGTGAGGATACTCCTAAACCCAAAACTCCCTTTGTCTTGTGAGGCCCTGCACCTCCCTCTTATAACTACACAAAATCTCCATCTTGTGCGAATGCTATCCCTCGATCTAATGCAAAGATTGTTCTCAAAGGTCCCAAACCTTCGACATCTAGACCAAAACTATCTATGGATAAAGCCCTCACTGAGGAAAATGTCCCCAAAGATCTCGATCTCAATCAGTTCCAATCTATGGTGGGTCACTTAACTTCGCCTCACTATTTATGCTTTTCCAAGGAAGATGATCATTCCTTAAGCCATCCACATGATGCTCCCTTGCACACTAAAGTTATGATAGGCCCCAAGAGTATCCCCCGCATCCTCATTGACAATAGTGCTAGCCTAAATACTTGCTTTGCTAAGATGCCTACCCAAACAATAGACAACTTTGTTCCTGCCAATAGAGAGTCCATTGAGTTCTATGATGCTAAGCTCAAAGAAATAGAAAAGACCTTGAAGATCAAAGATATTGGCATGGGGGAATATCAGATTGAGTCCATCTTGTCTTTGACAACTCTCCCTCCATCTCCACATTCCTATGAGGAACCTTCTGAAGATGGATTTGGTATTAGCTATCAGAGCGATGAGCTTGACCAACCTAGCTACAACTTTCACTCATGCAAGGATTCAAATAATGAAGAAACATAGATTCAGCCTATGACACATGAAAGATCTTTGAATGTTCAAAATTCTGATTCAGACTACCAGAAAGAGTCTTATCTACCTTCTCAAGTGCTTCAGGAACATGATTTTGGTCCTCACCAGGAGGATTTTATACACTCTACTGAATAGATTTCTTCTACTACAGCTACTACTGAATATGTCACTACCTCTAATGGCACACATACTGATTGGGAGCAATTGTTGGATGCTTCCCTTATCTTGGGTATGCCTCAAGGTATCCCTATTCTAGATTGTTCCACCACTTCTGCTATTGATTAAACTCCTACTGCTACCAACTCTAATGGCACACATATTAATTGGGAGCAACTGTTGGATGCTTCGCTTATCTTGGGTATACCTATTCTAGATTGTTCTACCACTTCTACTATTGAACAAAATCCTACTACTGCCAATTCCAATGATACACATACTGATTGGGAGCAACTGTTGGATGCTTCCCTTATCTTTGGTATGCCTCAAGGTATGCCTATTCTAGATTGTTCTACTACTTCTACTGTTGAACAAAATCCTACTACTGCCAATTCCAATGACACACATACTGATTGGGAGCAACTGTTGGATGCTTCCCTTATCTTTGGTATGCCTTGGGGTATGCCTACTCTAGATTATTCCACCACTTCTGCTATTGAATAGACTCCTACTATTGCCAACTCCAATGGCACACATATGGATTGGGAGCAACTGTTGGATGCTTCCCTCCTCTTGGGTATGCCTCAAGGTGTGCCTATTCTAGATTACTCTGCTACTTCTACTACTGAACAAGATCCTATTGTTGAAGAAACATTTCCTTTGACAGATGATAGTGATGAAGAAAGTCTACCTCTGACTATGTCTCTAGCTGAATCAGACTCCATATCAGATGCTACTACAGAAATACTAGTTGATGCTACGCACTTATATGCTAGTCTTAACAACTAAGAAAGAGGAGAAATTTATGATCCTCCAGATCAAGAAATTGATGATGATCCTTTCCACCCTCCTGTGGAGATCATTCCTATGGCTTCTAGGTCATCTAATCCAAGCTATACTCCTACTACTCCAGCAAATCATGGGTATGTAAGACCCCATATTGTTACAGCTTCATGGAATATTGGAAGATCCAGAATTGAAATGGTTCCTATTCGTGCACTCTTACCACCTAAAAGGGGACCTGACTCTTGGAATAGGTTATCTTGGTTAGGCTCACATAATATTCCTCCAAACTTATCTGACTCTTCTAAGATGACTCACAATCAAAAATGCTCTATGGAAGATTACTTTCTTGATCTATCTAATGCATTCATGAATGATGAGGATGATATTGATATATTTGCACTTGAGCCCATCCCATCGATTTCTCTTCCCTCTTCATCTCCCAAAAAAGTGGCCTGTCCACTTCCATTTCCACCTCTCCACCTGAACCAGTCATATAAGCCTCTTTCATCCATCATTCTTGAGTCTTTTGGAAGTAACTTGGATGTGCAACATAAAAATAAAAATAATGAGAATCCACTTATATCTCAAGGTCACCATGTCCCATCTAATCGACATGTGACTATGAAGAAAGGAAAGAAACAAAGGTGTTCAAAAGACTGAAAAGGTCCTCAAAAAGAAGAAGACAATCAAAAGCCAAAAAATAAAATAAAAAATGGATCTCGAAATCCATTCTATAGGCATTGTCATCAAAAGCACCTCAAAGTAAAGAAGAAAAAATTCAAAAGCTATGTGGATTCCAAAGAAAGAAAAAATCAAAGTTGTCATTCAAGCTTCCAAAATTCTCATACATCCCTCCATTCCATCACCCTTGCCTCTCATACTTTACCCTCTTCACTCCATCTTGCCTTTTCCCAAAGTGCATATTAGTATCTCCTTATTACTAATGGTATGACTAAGAAAAATCTAGAATGTACTCTTCCTAAGCATTTAGAGCGTGGGAAATCTGAAAAAGAGTTAAGGTGTCTCCATGAGGATATTTTTGGGTCTCACTTAAGTGATCTTTCCTTGACTATGGATCTCTTGACAGTTGGATACTACTGGTTGGATCTCTTGTTACTACTACAACATCTGGTTCTGATTCTACAACTTCTTAGCTAGCTACTACTACAAAATACTATGTTCTCAGAGATTCCTACTGAAGGAGAGAAACTCAAAGAGCCCATCAATGCTCTTCATTTGAAGAAGTTCTATAGCTGAGATTCTCAGTGTGCTCATGTACATACTTATTGATCCTGAAAAAATCCTTAAAATTGATATATTGCAAAAAATCCTAAAAATTACAAAATGTCCTGAAAAAATGATCATCTTAGTGAAAACCTGGCAAACAGGCGCTTTGATGTATCTATTATCCTGGTGAAAACCGAGTAAACAGGTACCTTGATAATACTCAAAAAAATAGAAAATTTCAAAAATACAAAAAAATAGAAAATTTGAAAAAAATACAAAAAAAAATAGAAAATTTCAAAAATACAAAAAAAATACAAAATGTGAAAAATACAAAAAAAAAATGAAAATTTGAAAAAATCCAAAAAAAATGAAAATTTGAAAAAATACAAAAAAAATGAAATATTCAAAAAATACAAAAAAATTAAAAAAAGAGAAAAGTACAAAAAAATTGAAAAATAGAAAAATGTGCCATTGATGAAAACCTAGTAAACAGGCGTCATGGTAGCAAAAATAGAATCTCTGCCAAGATGGTGAAAACCTGGTAAACAGGTGCCTCTTGTTTCCTGAAGCTGCATCTCATCTCAGCGTCTCTTGGCTCTTAGTTTCCTGCTTTAGTTTCCTTCCTTTCCTGCTTTAGTTTGTTTTCCCGCTTTCCTGCTTTGGTTTGCTAGCTCATGCGCTTGTCTTTGAGTTTTCCTCGACTCTTCATAGATTGGAACTAGTTCACACTTGGGGGCACCTGCTTGGTCTAGGGGGCATTGTCCTATCACTTTCAGAAACTCTTTTGAGCATTGGTCGCCAGTGGTTCCCACTATGCCTGCCTACGGATACCTAGCTTTCGTTCGATCTCTCTTCTTTGGGATTTCTCCCTTCTATCAATCACCAGTGATTCTCATTATGTCTGCCTACTGTCATTATCTCATTAAGACTTCAAACGTTATCTTTTTGAATTGTCTTCAATCCACTTGAACACGAACTTAAACTAAAACTAAAACTAAATGTGTGTTCCTTTGAGGCATGTTGAGCTTTGTTTTCTTTGCGTGCGTGCTTGTTTGTTTGCTTTCCTTTTGCTTTCTGCTTGTTGGTTTAGTTCCAATGATCCAAAGAATTCATATAAGAGGGGTGTTCATCTGTAAGAGCCTCTATCTCGTATTGGATGGCCATGCGTACCTTGACTCCTTTTATATTGACACTTCGGTGAGGTTGGTTCTTCTCCTTGTCTTTTGAGTGACTTCTTTCTGCTACTGGTGAAATTGTAAACGCTCATCCTGTTAAGTGAATGTAAGGGTCACTACGAGCAATCTTTGGCAGAAGAAAGATCTCTGGCATGTTTGGTGTGTCTGTCGCAAGCAACATTTAGGTCATTCTAGCAAATGTGCTTTGATGCTTATGTTAACTTGCTAAATTAAAAGGAATAGGTGTTCAGGTCATTCTAGCTTCTTGTGCCTTAATGCTTACACCTCGTTCTGACAAATTTAAGACTTATGTCATATTCATATTCTCATGTTGGCAAGAATTGTATGGCATCTTGCGATTGTCCCATGCTTAAATGAACTCAATGATGATAAATACGATGAGTCCAACAGCCAAGTCCGAAGGATTGCATTTGTTCATCCTAGGCCTGCATTTAGACTTGCATCTTTCATTCTAGGCTTGCATTTGGAGCGCTTTCTTGCTGCTCTCTTGATTGCTTTCTTCTAGATCTGCTCATCAAAGGTTCTCATCTTTTGTCCCAGTCTCATCTTGGCTGCATCCTTTTTCAGGATCGAAATCAAAATCTGACATCTCTAGATAGCTCGAAATCGCATCTTAAATATTGGACTCCTTTTGGATCGGATGCTTGTACAGTCAGCCTTTTGGTGTCATCTTCCTGCCAGATCCTCATCTTTGCATCATGTTCTCAAATCTTTGCTTCTTTTCATCAAGTCAACCCTCATCAAAATTTGGTCAACCATGGTCAACTATGGTCAAACTTGGTCAACAAGACCTCTGCTTTGCTCTGATTCACTTCTGTAGCTTCGCGAATCTAGTCTAATTGCTTTTGCTCTGCAATCTCTTGTTGTTTATCATCCTTCTGACATGTCATCTTTTGATTTCACTCTCGAGGGGGCAGGATGATTACATCATTTGAATCTTGTCGAATCAATTCTTGAATCAATCTGATTTGAATCATCAGTTCTCATCGCTAGGGGCATCTTGGTGCCTCGCATCTTGTTATCTCATCATTTATCTTTTAGGTATCTGAGCAATCTAACTTGGATCCTCAAGGGCCAAGCTTCATTCTGGAGATGGTTCTTGAAATCTTTTGGGTATTGGGGCAATCTAACCTTGATTCCTGGGATTCAAGCTTCGTTCTAGAGATGACTCTCAAAATCTCTTTTAGACCGTTATCTAGGCAATCTAACCCAGGTCTCGGAGGACTAAGCTTCGTATTGGGGCAATCTAACCCTGATTCAGAGATAGTCCTAAATCTTCATCTTCATCAATTGGTATTGGGGCAATCTAACCCCGATTTTGGTTCTCTTCTAAGACCGTTGTCTTCGCAATCTAACTTAGACTTCAGAAATTCTCATCATCTGTCACTTCAGACTATTCTTTGAATCAACGCGTTGTTCGCACATCAATTCAAAGAGGGGCAAATGTAATACCCCAAAATTGGCACCTATTAAATATCAATCAATTTTGGTGCATTTCTTCAATTTCATATCTTCAAAGTCCTAGTCCACTAGGCAATTTTCTCTCTCCTACTTGACTTAATTTGACTTGATGTCAATTGCAAAGACCATAAATTGAAATAATCAAATATTAATATTAATTCCTAAAGTCCTTGACTTTAATTAGCTAAATTACCTCTATGATAATTTAATTTAGTTCTAAAGTCCTAAGCACTTTGAATTAAATTAAAATCTACCCCTTTGGCTAATTACCCTTGAAAGGAATTAATAAATATTTAGTTAATTGAATGGACACCTCTTTATTTGAATTTAATAATTCAAATTACTCAAAAGGTCACCTCCCACATGTGGCAAATTCCATTCTTTTAATTAAATAATTCATTGTCTTTTTGTCTCAATTAGGAATGAAGAGTCCACCGTTTCGAATCAAGAAACTCTTCATTCCTCTTCTGGCTTGGTCTATTTAATGAACCTCTTTTTCTCATTCAAGAGAAAGCAATTTTGAGAGCATCTACACTATAGCATTTTTTAGTCTCATATCTCATTATTTTCAAAGCTCTTTTATTGCATTATCTAGTTTAATTTCTCATATTAGTGTAATTGCATTTCACATTTAGATTAAATTTGCTTACTTGTTCTTAGTCTAATATCATCTTTATTTCAAAATCAAATAAAAATCTGTATTTCATATTTCTTTCAAAGTTTTCTAGATTAATTGCATTCACTCTTAGCTTAGTTTCATTTTGCTCATATTTGCTTTCAAATCTTCCATTGTTGAATTGGTCTCCCAGCTATTGGCTCTCATTCTGAGAGTATTCAAACACCCCATTCACATAGGAGGCAACAGGTCACCTCACCATGGAATTTGGATTGAGTTCTTCATACTCTCTCTCAAATTCTATCAAGTGAATAATGACCATTTTGTGTTGTGCCTGATTTAGAGGTCACATTCAAGCACATACAGTTCTCTCCAAAAGGATGAAGTGAAGAGAGAATCTCTATCTGAGATGATCTTAGGAGGTAGACCATGTAGTTTGATAATATCTTGCAAGAACACCTATGCCACTAATGATGTAGTAAAGGTAGTACACACTATTGAAAAGTGAGCCACCTTGGTCAACTTGTCAACTATCACCATGATGGCATCATGACGGCGAGATGACATAGGAAGACCAACAATGAAGTTCATAGATATGGTGTCCCACTTCAACTCTAGTATCTCATGAGGCTGAAGTATACCACCTATATGTGGATGTTCTACCTTCACCCTGTGACATTCTAGGCACCTAGCTACCAACTCAGCAATCTGCATCCTCATGTGTAGCCAATGATATAACTATCTCAAATTGACATGCATTTTCTTCACTTCGGGATGTGCTGCATAAGGGGATCTATGGGCCTCTAGCATGAAAACTCTCACAATCCTAAGGAAGAAGGTATGTAGATGCGTCCTCTATGATGTAAGACTCCATTAGAATCCATGGTAAAATCTACATACTTCCCCTCAAGGGGTTTCTGAGATCGAATGAACTCACTCACTTCTGCATATAGCTCATCATTATGTAAGTGATGAAGAATGAAATCTCTCAAATATGTGCCTATAGACATAGAATAAATCTCATGCCATCTCCTACTCAAAGTATCTATGACAACATTCTCTTTCCCCTTGATGTAGTGAACATCAAAATTATATTCACACAAGAACTCCATCCATCTCTGTTGCCTAGCATTAAGGTTCAGCTATGTGAAGATGTATTGTAGACTCTAATGGTCTGAATGAAGTTCAAACTAATGTCCTAAGAGGAAGTTTCACCATCTTACTAAAGCATGCACCACTGCTGCAAGTTTGAGATCATGGGTAGGGTAGTTGAGCTCACGAGTCTTCAGTTTCCTGGACTTGTAGGCTATAGCTCATCCATCCTGCATAAGAACTACCCCTAAACCATCTAAGGAAGCATTTTTGCAAACTACAAACTCTACTGAGGGCTCTGGTACAACAAGAATGGGTGCACTAGCCAGTACTCTCTTGAGCTCCTAAAAAGATCTATCACACTTCTCAATCCACTCAAACTTCTTCCCCTTTCATTGAAGTGAAGTAATAGGGTGTTCCACTCGAGAAAAAACTTCAATAAACTATCTGTAATAACCAGCTAGACCCATGTAACTCCTCATCTCAGTCATTGTGGTAGGTTTTGGCCAATTCATAATGGCATCAATCTTCAATGGATCTACAGAGATCCCATCGCCAGATATCACATGACCCAAATACTTGATCTCTGATATGAAGAAGGCACATTTTGACAAGCTGCCATAAAGTTATTATCTCTAAGTCACTTCAAGACTTGTCTCAGGTGCTCTTCATGCTGTCTCTCATCCTTCGAATAGATCAAGATATCGTAAATTAATATCGCCATGAACTTGTCAAGGAAAGTACAAAATACTCCATTCATAAGACTCATGAATACATCTGGAGCATTTGTAAGACCGAATGGAACCACAGTACTCACAGTGGCCATATCTGGTGTGAAATGCATTCTTGTGGATATCACTATCCACTATACTCAACTGGTGATATCCTCACTTAAGGTCTATCTTGGAGAAAAATCTAGTACCCTAAAGTTGATCAAACAAGTCATCAATCCTAGGAAGTGGATACCGATTCTTGATGGCTACTTTGTTCAACTGGCGGTAATCCATGCACAACCTAATAGATCCATCCTTCTTCTTCATGAAGATCATAGGTGCACCCTAAGGAGAAACACTAAGATAAATGTGTCCTTTCTCTAATAGTTCATCAAGCTATAACTTGAGCTGATTAAGCTCATTAGTGGTCATTTTGTAAGGTTCTATGGAAACTAGTTCTACTCCTGGTACAAGATCTATGTGAAATCCTACCACCCTTCGAGGTGGCATACTAGGTAGCTCTAAAGGAAACACATCTGAATATTCCTACAGAATGGGATGGTCATCCAGTGAGGCTTCTTGTTCTGCCTCATCTTCCCTATCATTGATTATAATAGCAAATAGCTGACATCCCTTCTACATGCTTCACTTAAGATGCATAGTGGAGATCACACAGAGAGATACAAGCCTCTGGATTCTAGAAATCATAGTAGCATCACCATCATCATCCAAGCATTCGATCAACTTATTACAAAAATCTAGCTTGGCCTTGTGAGCATAAATACAATCCATGCCAAGAACTAGTCTGTAAGATCTGAGAGGCATTACTCTGAGGTTTTCTAAGGTGGTCAAACGACCAATTTGAATTGGGAACTCCCTAACCATTGAGGTAACCAATACTCTAGCTCTTGAAGCTAACTCAACCTCCCACCTAAAATCCTACCTAGCTGCCACTAGCCTGCAACGCTCCACAACTAATAGAGAAACAAAGGAGTCAGTAGCTCCAGTATCAAAAAGGATAGAAACTACACTACCTCAGATCATACCTAATGCCTCAATGATTGTGGCTTGATGCTCTATCTGGAGGTTGTCAACCATTACAAACACTTTATGGGACTTTCCCATATCCCCAACTATAGGTTCGGACATTGCTGCCCGCTGACTGTCTCCCTAAGGGCATTCCCTAACTATGTGCCCCATGGCACCACAAGTATAGCATGGTCCTCGAGATTGATCTTGTATGCCCTAAGGCCTGGACTGTTGACATCCTCCTATCTATGTAGACCCGCTATATCCCCCTTTAAAGGGCTGATGTGTCTATGCTGGGGGTGTATAAGGGGCCTAAGATTTCTATCCCTTCTTAGGACCTTGAGAATTCCACTGCTTGGGCTTTAAGCCCTGCTGCTCCTGAGGTGGTTTCGGTGCCTGGCTCTGTTGAGACTGTTGAGGCTTTTGCTACTGTTAAGGCTATGGGGCTTTGAAATTCCTTAAATTATTCCTCAGATTCCCTTTCCAAGGGGGCTTGTGATAGCTAGAATTCTAAGGTGTAGAATTGCGATACTGAGATCCCTTAAGGATCTCCTCCACAACTAAGGCCCTATCATAGGTGAATAGTAAGTCTCTTGGTGGTACCATATGTACCATACTAGAAATAGAGGGGTTCAATCCCTTGATGAACCGATTCACCTAAAACTTCTCATCCCTCATGTACTTGACATAAGGAAGGAGATCTATGAACTTTCCCTCATACTAGGCCACTAAAAGTCCTCTCTACTGTAGATCATGGAATTCATCAATGTGACGCTTTTTAAACTACTCAGAGATATACCTGGCCCTAAATATCTAAAGGAAAGTCTCCCATGTCAAGGTGTCTATAACCAGATGACCCTTGAACTCTTCATGTTTCCACCATGTGGAGGCTCTACCTCTAAGAAGATGCATGACAAAGCATGCTTTAAGGTTTCTCTCATAAGGGCGCAACCCAAAACAACGCTCAAGGTTCAGAAGCCAAGATTTGGCCTTTGTCCCATTAGTTGAACCCAAAAATAGTGGCGGCTGAAGCCATATCAACTCTCTAATCTGATCACCTATATCAGGAGGTGCTCTCTTATACCTGCAAACCTCATATCGGGGTGAAGGCTCTAGTCCCCTAATGGACCTAACTTCCTTCTCAGCTAGAACCTCTTCAAATCTAGGAGGGGGACTCCTAATTTTCTCCCTAGCTAAGGACCCACATCCTTCCATACCTTGCTATGCATTTTGAGGTACATTTGGTGGCATACAGTCAATGATAAGTCCTGCTAGGTTCTGAAAGGTCTGCAATAACTCTGCATTAGAATTAAGAGGTGGTTCAGGAGGTATACCCTGATCCTCTTCTCGAACCTCTACCTTTAGTTGTTTCTCTTCTCGAGATAATGAGATACGCCTACGTCCACGTCCACACCCATGGGCCAGTTGAGTGAGTGGAGGCATCCTACACACAAAAACATAAAGGTTTAGCATCTACGAAGTGGGTCAGGTTCCCAAGGTTTACTAAACCATGCTCTGATACTAAAATGTGATGCCCAAAAAGTGAACAAAACACAACTACAATTTTTTTCTAAAACCAAAAGATATACTACAAAACACACTTACATACGCAACTAAGAAGTACAATACTATTTGGCACAAGATTCTTGTGCATGCAAAACAATGCAAAGAGAATTGGATAACTAAAAAAGTCTAAGTGGTCCAAAAACTCAACAAGGGTCAACCAAAGAAGGTTGACCAAGTTTGACCAAGTTTGATGAAAAGTCAAACTTCACAAAGTACTCTCCAAACTATCCTATAGGGCTCTTTAGACTGTAAGCTTTGATTGGCACACAAATCAAGGTAGTTGACTAAAGTTGACTAGAGTTGACCAAAAGTCAACTAAGCACTGAACTACGTGCAACTAAGCTAAACAGGTTCAAAACATAATGTGGACTATTTTGTGGATGCAAAATGAGGCAAGTGCCCTAGGTTTGACTGAGGGTTGACTAAAAAGTCAACTATGCACAAAATGACCAAGGATAAACTTCTAAGGTTTAAATTATGACATGGAAGATTTGTGCATGCAAATTGAGGCATTTAACCTAGGTTGACTAAGGGTTGACTAAAAGTTATTTGTGCATGAAAAATGGTCATCAAGACATTAAAGAGTAAACTGACTCTAGAATGATAAGGGGAAGTCGATAAAATACCCTATTGACAATATCGCTAAAATAGTTAAATTAATAAGGTTAATTCAAAACATAATGATAAATTAATCTAATTAAAAAATCCAACATTAATACGTCTAAATAATTAGATTGTCTAAATCCAACATTAGATTTAATTAAAATTGAATTTTTTTAATCTATTGCTTTAGGATTTAAAAATCTCCTAATAAACATAACATACAAATCATGTTCCCCTAATTACTTATACATACCCTTATGTTATTTAAACAAAACTAATTTAATTGATCAATCTAAATTTCAATTCAACATGCCTATTTAAATAAATTTATCAACTTATTAGGGAAAGAATCCGTTAAATAACAATTTTGCTCTAATGATAATATCCATACCAAAATACCATTAAACATTTCAATAAAATACATTCTCATAAATTTGATAGATGAAAAACCATCTAGTTATAAAATGAACTTACTTTAAAATTAATCTAATCATTAATCTAAGTATTCTATTAAAATAAACATCTTATTAAGTAAGCCTGATATTACAAACTCATTTTAATATACTAAATTAAATTAACAAACTCATTTAATAATATATCAAACTATATTATTAATTTTAAACTTTTATAAATAATAATAGAAAATAAACAAGCAACTAAAGTTCATTTAGGTACTCCCTGCGTTCACTCCTTGCAGGGCCAAACTTTGCAGGAGGGCACGCAAGGCAGTGGGGAAAGGGCCCAACCCGCCGCCGCACTCCCCGCCCCACCACTGCCTTCACAGTGGTGGTACCGTAGTACTGGTGCCGCTTAACAGTGCCGTTCCACCACCGTGCTATAGGGGGAAGGGAAAGAGGATAGTGCGGGTAAGGGTTAGGGCTTCAACCCGCCCC